>CAWUFW010005937.1:0-1239417 GCA_963921515.1 Calotriton arnoldi
CCAGATGCTCACGCCGCATGCAAGGATCTCTGACAACTGAGTAACGTTATCAGAACCCTGGCACACAGCGTTCGCGGAATCACGTTTGAACATATACAAACAAGAGCGAGGCATCCTCGAGCCCAGATGCTGGCACGAGGATGCTCGCACTATCTAAACACTACAACTTCTCTCTCCCCACAAAGAACAAAATAGAAAAACAACAATATCTAATGAAAAACTTTGAGATAAGGTGATAAGCATCCAGCAGATTAGCTTATCCAAATAAACACAGAATCATGACAAAACATAGTCATTTAATTTGGAAGGTAGTTTCCTACAACGAACTCCCAATGCCGGTGGTAAGGAATAGGCGTCAGCAGTGGTCACAACAGAACCAGGGACCGAAACACGTTCTGAGCTGGAATGCACCTCGTGACACCGAGAGGTGGAGGGATTATCAACAACGGACACTGGATCATGTACCCAATGAGTCCAATCATAATCCTCTAATTCCTGTTTGGATAACTTGAGCAAAGAACTAGCCTATGAGTCGGAAAGGTGTACAAGGGATCTCTTGTTCCACCAACCCTTATATCCAAGTAAAGCTGAGCCTCTGCTGACGTCAGGAAAATTTTGATAAACCCTTAGACACTTTTTTGGGGTTTTTAATAAGGACCCAATCACCCACCCTCAATTCTAGAGTATTCATATTTTTTGCAGAGTCATGCACTGACCTCATGTAATTTTGCTTTTGTAAAACTCTAGATGCCACGTCTTTATTGCAAGGAATGTTCTTGTTATGCTTGTTAAGTAACCAATTAGGACACAAACTAGTGTGAGCAGTTCTACCCCTTAAGAGGGAAAATGGAGACACACCTGTGGTGCAATGAGGAGAAATATTATAAGACCACAGTTTGGCTTCAAGAAAATCTTGTACATCATGATAGGAGGAGAGAGCTGTTTGAATGGCGTCCTTAACCAGTCTGTTTGCCCTTTCAACTAAACCATTGGAGGTTGGTGAATATAGGGCGACCTTAAAATGTTTGACATCACTCTCAGTTAAAAATGAAGTGAATTTTTGGGAGATAAAATGGGTGCCATTATCTGTGACTATGATAGAAGGTGAGCCTTCTACTGAAAATATCTTCTTCAAAAATGTAATGGCATTGGTGGAATTAGGTGAATCAAAAAACATGTGGTAAATCCATTTTGAGTGATAATCAATTAACAAAATAAGATATTTAAAGTCATGGGGCAGGAGATCATAGGGACCGGAAAAATCTAAACCAACTTTGTCCCATGGTTTAGTAGGAAAGGGCACAGGGTGTAGGTGTGTGTTCATAACTTTCCATTTTTTATCAGATAATAGACATTCAGGACATGAATCAATGTAAAATTTGACCTGAGATTCTAGGGATGGCCACCAATAGTACGACTTAATGAGCTGTGAAGTCTTTGAAATTCCTAAGTGGCCTTGGTGCGCAAATTTTATGATATCATTCCTGAGACTGGACGGGGGAACACAGGAATCATGTCTCATAACCAAGCCATTAACAATAGATAATTCAGATGCTACCATGGCGAAGGCTCTCAACTCATTAGGAAGTTTCCTATTTTCTGGCCAACCCTTAACAATATAATCAGTGACCAGTTTGAGATTTTCATCCTTGTTGTATGCTTCCAACCAGGATTGTTCAGTAATGGTGGGACACAGTTTAACAGCATCTAAAGCAGCAACTACACACTCTGTGTCTTCTAAGTTCTCGACTTCTGAAGGATCATGAAGAGACATACGTGAGAGGCAATCAGCCCTGAAGTTTCTCCCTCCAGAAATGTGTTTCATGGAAAAGTGAAATTCTTGTAATTTTGAAAGAAGTCTGACCAGTCTAGCTGATGCTTTGCCAAGCCCACTACCGGTAAGTAACTGAGTAAGGGGCTTGTGGTCTGTGAATAATTCAAACTCACGCCCCCAAATGTAATTTTTGAACTTTTCGATTGCCCAAACACATGCAAGAGCCTCGCGTTCAATGGTGCTATAATGGGTCTCAGAAGGTTTAAGCATCCTTGAAGAAAAGGCTACGGTGTGCTCTTTTCCTGAAACCCATTGGCCAAGAACTGCACCCAAGCCCGTGAGACTGGCGTCCACCATAATAAAACACTTTGAGGAGTCATTGAAGGGATGTAGGGCAGGTGCTTCCACGATGAGCTTTTGACTTGATCAAAAGAAGATGAAATTTCTTCGGACCAATCAAATTTAGAGCCTTTCCGTAGAAGGGCACGCAATGGCTCAACAGTTTGAGCATATCCTTTGACAAAACGGGCATAGTATTCTGCTAGGCCTAAAAATGATCGAAGTGAGTCTTTATCTTTGGGAGAAGTAGCGTGGCTGATGGCTTTGATAAGTGAGACCTTAGGCTTAATTCCTTCTGAAGACAAAGTATGACCCAAATAATCTAATTGTTGTGTGGCAAATTTACATTTGTCAGCCCTGACTGTCATACCTGCCTCACTTAATTTGGTCAAAACGGAGAACAAATTGCTCAAGTGTGTTTCCCAGTCCTCGGCATAAACCAAGATATCGTCCTGGTAGGCCTGAACCCCTGGCATGTTTTGAAAAATATTATCCATAACTTTTTGAAAAACACTGGCCGCAGAGGCCAGGCCAAAAGGGAGTCTAAGGTACTTGTATACTCCGAATGGCGTAATAAAAGTCGTGAACTCTTGTGAATCTACCGTTAGGGGTATCTGGTGGTAAGCAGAACGCAGGTCAATAAGTGAAAAAATTTTGCCCCCCCAAATTGGCCAGAAGGTCATGAATTTTGGGAAGAGGGTGGCAGTCAATCAAGATGTTTTTATTCAAGGTGCGCAAATCTGCACATAATCTGACCTCTCCAGATTTTTTCGAACGATAACGATGGGAGAAACCCATTCAGAGGAGTCAGAGGGAGCAATGACACCGTCATCGCACAGTGACTTTAAGTTCGTCCTTCGCACTAAGGGGCAAAGGACGTACCTTGTGGACAAAGGGTTGAGCGTTTGACTTAAGTCTAATCTGGTGTTGATAACCTTTGACAGTTCCTAATTTGTTAGAAAAGAGTCTTGGAAATTTATCTAGAACCTTTTTAAGATCAATGTTGTGGTCTGTGAGAAATAGGCAATCAGTTTTGGGGTGGGGATTATCCCTAGAGGCAACAGGACTATAGCCCGGAGGAGGATCACCAAGGGTAATTGGGCTATCAGAACCTGGAATAAGATGAAGACCCATTTTGGCGAGGTCTTGCCAACCAATGATGTTGCGTCCCTTAACCGCAACGTATACTTTTGTAGGTATGGACCTACCTAAACATTCTAACCTTGAATTGAAGTAACCTAACATGTCTATTTCGAACTCGCCAAATGCTTTGGGGTTGACGTCAGTGTGGTATAATGTAACGGATCCTTGCCATTTCTCAAGAAACATGACGTCTGATAAAATGGTTATGGGAGAACCAGAATCCGCCATAATGGGGATCTCTATATTTCCAAAAAATGCAGTTCCTATAGGACCTTTAACGTAATGAGGAGTAAAAACAGAGTTACATTCAATTGATACAATCATGTCTTGAAAATGATCTATACAATCATTAACGGTTTCAGAGTACTAAATGCTGTTGACTCTGGTAGGTCTTTTGGAGGATCTACATGAGCCTTGGAAATGACCTATTTTTTTGCATAGAACACATCTTTTCCCAAGAGCAGGACACATGGGGTAGTTGCCCAGGTGTGATTTAGAACCACATCTGTAACAAAAGGTATTCCCTTTGTTAACAAATTGTCTAAAAGGAGGTTTGTTTGTGGACACAGCATTAACGGAATTAACAAAGTCTTGCGCAGGATTTTTGAAGGAGTTGAGAGATTGATCATGTTGAAGAGCCTTGGAGGTGATGATGGATCTCTCTATGCTCTTGGCAATATCAATTGTTTCTTGGAGTGAGGGTTTTCTGCAGCTGAGGAGGCGTTCCTGAATCTTTCTTGAAAAGCAAGCGAAAACAAATTGGTCACGAATATAAATGTCGGGATCCGTCTCAAACTCACAAGTTGAGGCTAAGAGTCGCAACTGCGCGATGTATTCCTCCACAGATTCATCTTCACGTTGTTTTCTCCTATGGAAATTATGTCTTTCAAGCATGATGTTCGACTCTTGGTCATAATGTTTCGCTAGACGAGATAATGCCTCTTTGTAGGAATTCCAATGTTCAGCATCACCGGCTTCTCCAACAGGTGTGGGGAATTTGAGTAAATTTTCAAAGACATATTGTGCAGCAAGTCCTAAACAGCCATACAGAATCGCAACTTTGCGTTCCGGAGAAAACTTAACAGCATCGATGGCAACAATGTGGTTCTCAAAAGCTTTCACCCATTGACGCCATGGAATACTGGGTTTGCCTGGCTGTTGTAAGAAGGGAGGAGGTAGCGCAAATTGTTGAGAAGAGGCCATCAAATGGAATTGTGCGACAAAAGAATATGAAGAAAATGAGGGTGTAAATAAAATGACTAAGTAAAATTATAGGTTAAGCAACATGTTTACTGTAGCTGGAAAGAAGCAAGATTGTGAGCGAAATTTTGAGTGAACAAGGAGGTGAGTGTGTCACTGATGTTCACAGTTCCAGGTTGAACTTTGCGTGAAAATGAGATGAAATAGTGAGGTGAGCCTATCACCGAGTTAGAAGGCTCATAAATAACGAATCAAAATGTAATTGAAAAGGTGTGCCTGTCACCGCGAAAGCGTGCAGGCTGGATCCTACCTGGGATCAAGGAGAGAGATCACGAAGAGACAGCTCATTGTGGAGCATCGGCTGTGTCTTCGTAGCGTTGGGTTACCACGGTAACCAGAAGGAGTGAAGAAAGGATGGCCGCCGACGTGGAGACGCTTACGTGAAGCGTGGGGTCTTCCAACGTCAGGAGGCGTCTTGTGTTGCTAGGCGATGGAGCGTTGCGAAGGGAAGGCAGAGAAGAGTGACGTCATCCGCTCTTGGCCGCAAACCTGCCCAAAACTGAAGAAAAATCAGTTTGTGTCGAGCAGGAAGCAGGGCGCGGAAAACAGGAACAGGACGAGGCTCCTGCGCTTTAGTGGGGCGCGGAAAACAGGAACCGGACGAGGCTCCTGCGCTTTAGTAGGGTAGCGCGATGACGAGTTGGAAAACGAGGAAATTCGGCTGGTGGGTGCTGGGCGTGGAGTTTCGTCCGCTCGTCGCCAAATGTGGTAAGAAGGTTCCGGAGAGTACAAGGTAGGATGAAGGTTCTTTATTGTAAGTACACCAGCACCCACAACCAGACGCTCACGCCGCATGCAAGGATCTCTGACAACTGAGTAACGTTATCAGAACCCTGGCACACAGCGTTCGCGGAATCACGTTTGAACATATACAAACAAGAGCGAGGCATCCTCGAGCCCAGATGCTGGCACGAGGATGCTCGCACTATCTAAACACTACAACTACCGTCTCCCTGGCCTTTGTGGTGAGATGGGACATGTAGTCCTGAAGATTTGCGGCTCCCTCCGCAGTGGGATTCAGCATGGTGCTACATAGCGGTCCCAGTCTGCACGGGAACAGGCAAAGGAGAAAGGGGCCGTCTCCCTGGCCCTGTGGCAAGATGGTACGTGTTGTCCTGAAGATTTGCGACTCCTTTATGAGTCAAAACTATAACTAGACAAAACGCAAAGCACTCCAGTAAGTGCTTTAACCACACCAGAGTTGGCTTACAGTTCTTAATATGCCCTAAAATTACTGGGCACACAAAGATCTCTGCAACATATGCCTTAAACCTGTAACATATTTTAAAATGCAGCCTGTTTGTAACTAATTAAGTAAGCCAGAACAGATTTACTGTCACATTTGCCCTTGTTGCAAAATATTTGTGGCTGGGTTTTTTAAACATAAGTGTATACTTTGAATGTCAGAATCTGCTTTTCATGACATTCTGTGTAATAAAGTACTTGTTGTTTATAAAGACAAGCACAGGGCTGAGCAATTATCTTATTGCGGTGCTGTGGGTGGTGTTGATTGCTGAGCAACCGCACACGAACCTCCTTGAGAAGCAGTGGTATAGCGAGGGGGACACGAGTTTTGGGGGCGGCGGCCTCCGCCACTGCTCGTACCTGCAGCCGTCGCGGCAAACGTAGGAATCGCCATCACCACCCCCGCTCTTACACATGTGGCCGCCGCCGGGCGGCAAACGCAGGGACCGCCACAGGCGGCCAAAGATCTAGCTACACCATTGCTGAGAAGCTGGTGACTGCTCACCATTGCTACATCTGAGAGTCAACTGTGAAAACTTATCCAAACGACCCCACATCCTATGGCTGTGGACACGAAGCCCCTGCCTGGCCCAGGGCCTCCCCAACAGGGTCTGACGTATGGTAATCCATTGTCATCATCAAACAAGATTGACTGAGGGAAAACAAAGGTTTGGTAGCACTGACTTGATGAGTGAACTTCTGAAGGCATCGATCTCTCACAGCTGTGCTTTCCTCTTCTTCCCCATCCACCATGACTCTGTGGGGCTGGAGAACGCAAGGAGGTGAGTGAGCACCAACAGAAAAGATAAAATAGAAATCAGGTATTTTAATAGACGGACTTCTTTCTTAAAATATTTTAGGGGGACTGTGACTTGTTTTAAAATGCGCATTCATACAATCTTAACAAAAAGAATTAACTACAGATAAGTGATACTGATACAGGGTTTTACTAGAACTGGGGCGGTTATGTGTCAAAGTATTTCCCCATAGACGTAGAATGGGTGAAACAGTGACGCACAAACTGGCAGCTGCCGCCCTGCTACATCAGAAACAAATTAATCATCAATGAAGTAAGTGGATCCTCCAACCCCAGGAAGCGACCCAATTTGAGGCGTGCCAAAGATGTCACTTGGCAGGCTTCTTTTTTTTCTTTTATTTCTGCGCACTTTTCAATAAATAAATTAAACATCAAAGTAGCTCTCTGGGAGTAACTGCCAGCTGGATGTGGGTCTTAGTCAGTGCAAACACAGCTGGGGACCTTGAAAAAGGACATGACTTTGGACTGGGAACAGGTTTTTGAATGTCGGCCCGAATCCTCAGAGACCAGCTGCCACTTTTAGACGTAGGGGCACTGAGTTTAGGGTGGGCAGTAAGGGAGTAGCCATAAAAAATTAAATATCCCCACTTTGAACCATGTCTTAAATAGCACTGAGCAAGCGGGCGAGGCAAACAAACCCTGCAGTTGTTTGGGAGATTGCTCCCATAGGGAGTTCTGAAAGTCATAAATTTCCTTCTTTCTTTTTCTCTACCCCTCTTTCAGTCTTTTGTCCTTCTTTCTCATCCTTTCTCTGTTTTTCCATCTATCAATTCATCCTTCTTTCCCCTACTCTTTTCATCCATCATGCATCATTCTTTCTTGCCTTTCATCCATCCATCTCTCCAAAATTCCTTCACTCCATCCATCTTACATGCCTTCTTTCATTCATCCATCTTCCCTCCATTTTTCTCATCATCTCTAGTTCTCTCCAACCCTCCCTCCCTTCTTTCCTTCCGCTGCGCGAGATCGATTTATGAGCCTCTTACAGACCAGAGTCTGTGATTGAAGTCTAAGCCCTAAAACCATAGTAAATGTTTCATATTACACACAACTGTACAGTGACACCCACCCCACGCCTAACCTGCTAAAGTGGGGCATTGATTTTGCCCCTGGTGTCCAATGTACAACCATCTCTGGCACCACCAGTAAGGACATCATTGCGATTCTGCATGGAATGGCCTTGGAATGGCCCAGACGTGCTAGGATAAAACTCTCAGCTCAACAGGCATATTTTTAAGTCAGTATTGGAAATGCAGCCTACGTTAGGGGTACATGTTCAGTAGTGATATTTGTGACAACAGTTCCTCCATCATGGAGGCTCCATGTGACCAGGGCATGGTGCACTCTGCCTCTAAGTATCTGTAGGGTGAGGGAAGGTTGCTACCCAGTAGTGTCACCAAAGTACTATAAAGGGTATTTTTAACAATACATACAGTACAGGAGTGTCTATTATCTAAACATATATTTATCATTGATCATAGTGTCCTTAATCAGTTTGGTACATCATATTATCATCATCAACAATACCCAGACATCATGATTGATATTGACCAAGTATACGAATTATCAAACCCCAAATTATGTGAATGTACATTAGTGATACACAGGAGTCGCGTGAGCTTGATGCAAAAAATCTTGATTTATTTCTATTCTTATGTAGATGTAAACAAACAATCAGCCCAGCCAACGCATTTCGTCCTTGCGGACTTCATCAAGGTTGTAAGTAATGCTTAAAACCAGGTATATCTTCTCAAATTCTGCCTTGCTTTGTTAATGAATGGATCCCAGACGGTAGTATCGAAAATCCTCATTTATTGTGTGTTCAGCTCCAATATATTTGTTCTAACCCTCCTTCCTCCAGATTAGAAAATAATTCATTTCAATCATTTGTATTGTCCATCTTCCAGGGTCCGAGTGTGAAGTATTTTTAAAAACATTCAAGGAGCGCTCAAGTAAGCAACATGCTATTTTAGCTAAACCACTGAAACGCCTCGTGCCGAGCCTAGCGACCTTCGACCACAAAGATTTCTTTTCTCTGAATCAGCTCCTGTCCTACAAAAAGAACCCACTTCAGAGGGAAAATCCCCGTCATCATGACAGAGAACTAGTAATTTGGAAGACCATCATCTCTCGGTGCGACAGAGGTGTTCTGTATACTGACGACCTACTTAGCAGATCTCTAGGCTGCTGTGTGCGTTAAGTAGCATCTCTGAGGCAAATGATTAGATATTATTACCTTGCCCAAATCCATTATGAGTAAGGCTCCCTGTTTTCTGTTTTACTGATTTTTACAGATATATACAGAGAGAAAACATTTATTTTCTTGTCTGTATTTATTTTTAAATGTGGATAAAAACGGAAATTGAGTTGCTTTGTGAGTAATTCTAAATACTGTCTGCCATGACTGTCAGGCCAATCAATAGCTTGTGTGGATTGATAGGTAAGGGGGCTAAAAAGAAGGGACTTTTAGTAAAGAGACTTTAACAGCAGTAGATAGGCACACGGTTGATACTGAAATTTGCGTATTTTCTTAGAAGTACGTTGATTTATCCTCTGCAGGTGTTTACAGCACTGAAACCTAGTAGGCATTCAAGCATGAGTGCATATTTACCGGCTAAATAAATGTGGAAATATACTAATTTCAGCTTCATTTTTCAACAAAACCTAAAATAAATAAGGATAAATACAGATAAAATTAGCAAAAATAAATATGGATAAATACAGACGGAAATGTCAAAAAATAAATACCATGAAACCGGGAGCCCTAATTATAATTAGGGCTCACGGTTTTATGGTATTTATTTTTTTGCCATTTTTGTCTGTATTTATCCATATTTATTTTGGGTTTTGTGGAAAAATTAAGTTGAAATTAGTATATTTCCACATTTATTTTAACCAATAAATATGCGCTCATGCTTGAATGTCTGCCAGGTTTCAGTGCTGTGAACACACCGCAGAAGATAAATCAGTGCACTTATGTGAAAATATGCAAATTTCTGTATCAACCTTTTGCATATCTACTGCTGTTAAAGCCTCTTTACTAAAATTCCTTTCTTCTTTTAACCCCTTATATCAATCCACACATATATTGGCCTGGCAGTCATGGCAGACAGTATTTAGAATTACTCAAAAAGCAACCCAATTTCCGTTTTTATCCACATTTAAAAATAAATACAGACAGGAAAATAAATGTTTTCTGTCTGTATTTAACTGTAAAAATCAGTAAAAACGGAAAACAGGGAGCCTTAATTATAAGGTCCGAGATCTTCTCTTCATGTTGCGTTTGTTACCACCTCCTGAGTGTTCCGAGAGCCTTCGGGTGCGCTGGGGCGTCAGGCAAGAATGTGTCCTCACGCCTTTCCTGTTCTCCCTCTATATTAACCATCTGGAGAGGGAGCTTGTAGCTAGGTGCCGTAATATGCCCCAGATTGGGAAATGCCCAATACAAGCGCTATTATACGCTGACGATGCCCGCACACCTGTTGCGCTGAAGCGGCTCTTGGACCCCTTGCCATCCTTTATGGAGAGGCTTGACATGAGGATTAATATCAGCAAGTCCTTCATAATGCCCTGCGGATACCGGAAGGCCCGAAACCAACTTTTTCATGCACGCCTCTCCTATCAAACACTTGGACAACTTTAGTTACTTAGGGGTTACGTTTAACTGCAGAGGATCCTGGCAGTCACTTCCAGAAATAAGGAATAATAATTGGCAGGGAGTACTAACGCTCTCTTCTCCTTTGCGACCAAACTAGGCAAAACATCACTTGCACATATGCTGGCCATATATTGTGCAAAATGTTTTGGCATAGCAACATATGAGGCAGGAATCTGGGGTATACAGGGGGTATACAGGCGGCACCCCCCCCACCCACAGGTAACGAAAAATAAATGAACGTGTCAGTTACTGGCTCTCCCACCGCCCACCACCTTCTTTTCCACCCATAGGGAACTAGAGCTACAACACATTGAAGATCTCCTTAGAACCCGTCCAATGATGTTATGGTGTAGGGTCTGGATCAATGAGACCTTGCCCATTAATACAATGTTAATTGAGGATTGTTTGACCCTGTCCCGAGGACCAGAGATTCCGTAGTTGAGGGGAATTAGATATTTGGCCATGGCTCTGGGTAGGCAGGATTTGTTTATCGACCCTTTATGATCCTTGCCTATGATAGACAAAAAAAACTCTTAGAGTCATGTGTTATGTTTATTGGTAGGAAGAGAGGTGGGCAAGGGTATCAGTACTCTCCACTGTGACCTCATATATGCAACTTATACCATCTAGTGACATTCAGCCATTTTTGCTGTATAACGTACCACATTATCAGCATATTATGATTCTCAGGTTCCGGTTTAGTCTTTTTCATAGATTAGTCACCTTCCTTCAATGTAACGACTAGTCACATGATTTGTCACCCTGTCCTTGTGATCAGCAATCTGCACAGAGCACTTTACATGTTATGTTCTTCTGTACTTTTTATTCCCAATATAGGTCTTCTGTTTCAAAGCCCTTAGTGGTCAAGTACATCTTGCACTGATGCACTGCACTTTCTTCAAACAGTTGGTTCAGAGGAGATCATGATTACGGTATACAACTCCTTGAATTTGGTGTCATGCTATGTATGACAAACAGACATCTTGATAGAGCTGTAAAGCACTGTATTAATAGCAAATCTAATATAAAGTTGGAATATGCTTCCGGCCGTGATCATACTCATATTGTGACATGCAAAATTTCCTTTGACTGACTCGTCCATGTATTAAAGGCACATATCTAACCAATGCTCTTTTACGTATTGTATTTGGTGACAGCGTTTCATATGTATGATGGCTGTATCTTTATTCAAGGATTATAGATGAACCTTTTATTATATCTTGCTGTACGTGTTTGTACTGTACTTTTGTGGTCTAGTTCAATATGACCGAATAAAGTTAATTGAAATGAACTGAACTACTACCTCCTGTATATTCCAAGTCACAAAGTATTTTGTGACTTAAAACACCTACACCACTCACCGTGCTGTGTGTGTCTCTGCCATCATCTTACCATCGCATGTTAATTTAAATGTCTTTCATTTAATCAACCAAATGTGGCCAATGGATACCTGTCCAGAAAGCCTATTCAGCTTGCCAATTCAAACTGAAAAGGTCATGCATACAGCAACATACTAGTGCACATAAATGTTTTAGCCATGCTAAAACATTGTAGAGTCAGACCAGATCATTAGAGGAGCCGCCGAATACTAATTGTACCAGCCCCATGAGCCGGCAAAATAAACACTGACAAAGAGGAACCAGATACTGATCCTACCCGCCTCTTCTCTACCTGTCCCATAGGGCATGATACCAGAGATTATATATCATGATAGCACCTATTCTACATGCTTCATCAAAGCAGGCAGAAAAGACAGGGTATTTCCTGTTGGGGAAAATAGGACATAACAAATGACTACATTCCCCATCAGGCAAGACACCAAAGACTGATCTTATTTACCTCCAGTGGAAGCATGTATGATTGCTACTATCTGCACACCAGAGGGCACGTCAAAAGCACAAAGCAATGAGGATGGACAGAACCAAATTGTCCCTTCAAAGAGGAAGCCTTACCTGCCTCATCAACAAGGATGACATAGACTGACCCTCCTCACTCAATCAATAGGACACAAGACTAATCCTACCCACCTCATCATGCAAGAAACTTAATATGGATCCTGCCTGCTCCACTTGAGAGACCAACAAAGACTGATCCTTATTCCTCCTCCGATGGACTGTACAGTGTTTGGACAACAGATAGGGTATATTCACAAGAACGTGCGCTAAACATCTCCAAAAAATGTTAACGCAACTTCACACATCGCAGTCTATCGCGGGAAAATAACCCTGTGTTAACGTGGAATTCACAACACGGCGGTACCATGCGATAGCCTCCCGAAACCGCGGCCAATGTCCGCGATACAACCACCGCAACGGCGATAAAAACACAAACCCCAACGCATAAAAAGATGCGATGGGCCCAAACGCGATAAGAAAACAGTGATAACCAGCGAGAGGCCAGCAATACCCACGCGTAATGCGGGAAAAAGCACAAGAACAGCATACGGAAAATGCCACTAAAAAGGAAATGAACTGCGGAGTACCACGGATGCACCCTGACCGACTGCAGAGGACAACATGAACCCCACAATCCCCATGGAGGAATACCCAGGAATCCAGGGCTCGTGGAAGGGCAATGAGAAGAGGAAGAGGAAGACGGGGTACAGTCTGCAGGAAAACACGATTATCGTCACGGATGAGATAGAACACCACCACCAACTGTACGTCACCTCCAACGTGTCATTGGCAGCAAAGAGGCAAAGATGGCACACCATCTCGGACCATGTGAATGCCGTCGCAGCGCCGAGGAGGACAATGGAAGAGGACAAGAGGCGCTGGATTGATGTGAATGGCAAAACCAAGCAGAAACTCGCTGCCAACACGAAAGCAGCAACGCACTTCGGAGGAGGGGGCCAGCAGAACACCAGGAGCTGAATGACATGGAGAAGATGGTGGCCACAGTCACCAGTCGGGAGACGGTGACAGGAGTTGGGGATCCGGACACTGCCCAACATGACCCGACACTACATCAACAGGGTGCGTACCGACCAGGGAGTGGGGGGACAGGGGGAGATGGGCACAATGGCACACATGCACAATTAAGCAGAGCACACTGCACACCCACAATGACTCAGGATCATGTCCCTGATCCCACGGGAACACTTCAGCACACACACAAACACCAAGTAGTCCCACGTACACCATGTGCCCAAAGGGGCACCCACCCAACACATCAACAATCACACAGCCAACACATGCACACGTGTGAAACACAGCAAACATGCATGTACGTCAGCCACACTGACAATGCAAGAGACACCACATGACGAGTAGCATGGCTGCAGTCCAATCATCATGACAATGTACACAGCATGACACTGAGGTGGCTGAGTGCGGACCACAACCGGAAAGGAGCAGGTCACACTCGGACACAACCACCTGCACAAACAACCCCGGACGTCAACGACACATCTGCAGACAAACCATGCCCAAGAGTCACAACTCGACAAAGAGCACAAGTTACCCAAGTCTGCAACATCTCAGCACTGTGGAAGCACAGAACTGAAAGGCACACCGAATGAAAGGGATAAGTGGCAGCCAAATCAGAGCCGCAGGAGCGACTCACCCACCGTGCAGCATACGCACATAAGAATAAGTGCACCTCGACATTGACAACATCCTGGTACAAACAGCAACACCTCCACAACAGAACACAGGACACAACTGGTGCTGCATATGTGCACAACATAGCCAATCACATCTAGCACAGCAGGAAACTGTGACATGACAATGTACAAGTACAACCTGTAACCTGCAAATATTTTTTATTCAGACATGCTGTGCTTGTGGACATTTTGTACTGTCCCATGATTGCCAGGGATGGCCACAATGTGACGTGCTCATGAGAAGAAATTGGCAATGAGGGTGTTCCTACGGGCTATTCCTGCCGCAGCTGCAGTGGGATGTGGGCCACCTGCCCCATCGTCCTCATCATCGTCCGGTACTTCTGGAACTTGGATACATGGGGCATTGGTGTGTACACAGATGTTGTGCAACACACAACATGCAACGATCATCTTGCACACGATGTCTGGGCTTACAGGAGCCTTCCACCTGTGACGTCCAGGCACCTGAAACGTGACTTCAACAGGCCAAATGTGCGTTCCACGATGCCCCTGGTGCGTATGTGGGTCGCATTGTACTGCCTCTGGGCGGGTGTGTTCGGGTCTCGGAGGGGTGTCATCATCCAAGGGCAGAGTGCATATCCTTGATCACCTGTGACAGTGCAGAGAGAAAAGAGTCAATACTTGGTTCGGCATGATGTGTTGGCAGGCCCACTAGTCCAGTGACGCCTGTGCTGGCTGTGTGTGGGGTGAGTGTAAGCCAGCCCTCAGGGAGTAGCTGGTGCTGGCAACAACTTCAACAGTCATCAGGCACTCAGGAATGCAATGTTCGAACAGCAATGGAGCATGACTTGAGTTGCACAGAGTTAGTGGCCCCGGATGCACAGCGGCCGACACGGGCCTACCGCCACGGGACGCTGACTTGCGGGAGACTGGGGTAGGGTCATGAGGGCAGAGCAGGGTCTCGTATGTATCAAAGGTGGTTTTCGCGGAGTGTCTCGGGGGAGAGTGGGAGGTGTACCCCCAGGGCATGATGCAGAGGGCACATACCAGCTGTGTCCGGCAACATGGCGGATATGAATGCCACAGACTCATGCCAAACACCAAGTCCGTACCTGCCAGTTGCTGATGACAACCCCCAGGCCACAGGCTCAGACACCAACAATGTTCTGCCGGAGGCTGACGGTGACTCACGGCGCACAGGGTTAGTGGCACCAGGTCAGTCCTTGCTACTGGTTGACCTCCTCCGTAACGATGATCCGTGTTTCCACCGGACTGAAACGCATCTTTCTCTCACTCCTCTCCCTGCGTTCACTGGCATGAACTCTGCCATTGATTAATGAAGACTCAGTTCTAGATGTGGGACATACTGGACTGCAGTGTAGGCCGGCTGCAGCGGTGGAGTATGTCAACGAATGAGGACTCCTGGGGGCCTGTGTCATGGAGGACAGCGATGGTCTGAGGAGGCTGCCAAGGTCACGGGCATGGGTCTTGGAGCTAGCACCGGCACATGGTGGTCCCTCTTTGACACACGACGGTGTCGGCAGGTGAGCAGTGCGGCCTTGGAGCGCTGGGGCGGGCAAGCCGGGTCTGGGTATCAGCGGCCTGGGGTGCAGCAGGTGCACAGGCCCCGCTGCTCACGGCGTCGGCCTCGTGGCGGACTGAGATGCGCCGCCCTGGCAGTGACGTTGGCCATTCCGGGAGAGCACCACGCTCAGCACAACTGTGTTTTTATCCACACCCCTGCGCAGGCCTGGCATGAGCCGGGCCAACCCACTACGCTCACGCACACAGGGGGACGCAGCGAGTGACATTTCCGCGATCTAACCCACAGCCTGGGGTGACATGGTTGCGTCCACTGTTCACTACTCTCCAGACACCAGCAGTTAATGTCTACATGGACATATCTGTGGTTTGCATACCCAGGTCTGTCCAGCACATTCATGCCACACTTGTCGTTGTGTACATTCCCATTCATGGGTCACTTGCATCCTTCGCACATGCCTGCTTTCCGCCTCTCCACACGTTCAGCTGTTGTGTGGCTGTGGTGCCATGATATAGCTGGCTTGTGTACATGGGAAGCCCAGGATCCCAATGGAGTTGTGTTGTCATGTCTGATAGGTTGGCATGTTGATTGATATGTTGTATGTGGTTTGGTCACGTGTGCATTCCCATAGTTGTGCGTTGTGTGATGGTGGCTTTGAGGTGTGTGGTGTGTTGATTTGGTACTTACCAACGAGCAGTCCAGTTCCATAGGTGCCATCCTGGAAGCACTGGTTGATGATGGACTGTCGGAAGATGTAGGAATCGTGCACACTGCCTGGGTAGTTTGCGACGACATTGGTGAACATTCCCCGGTGGTCCACTATTGCCTGCACATTGATGGAATGCGTGTGCTTTCTGTTGCGGTAGATGTGTGCAGTGTCCGCAGGGGGCACAAGTGGGACATGTGTGCAGTCAATGGCCCCCAAAACATGTGGGAATCTAGCAATGGCGTAGAAGCCTTGCTTGGTCTCCAGCTGTTCCTGCGCAGTGTGGGGGAAGTGAAGGTACTGGGGTATGAAGCTGATGATGGCATCCAGGACTGGCGTGAGGAACTTTGATAGGGCTGGCTGTGAGACTCCTCCGACTCTGGCCGTTGTTGGTTGGAAGGTACCAGAGGCCAACGTGTGCAGCACAGCCAGCAGCTTTGTCTGCGGAGGGATGTTGGTTGTCCGCTGTGTTGGGACCGTCAGCCTGTGGCCGATGTGGGTCATGATGCGGAGGATGGTTGTCCTTTTGAGCCTGTAGTGGGCAATGACTTCCTCGGGCGTTAGGTCTGTGAGACTGGTGCGTTTTCGGTAGGTCCGCTGTCTTACTCTGCGCTGCCTCTGTGGTGGTCCGGGGGGTGCCGGTCCGGGTCCTGGGGGTGGTGGCGGTCCTGGGGGTGGTGGCGGTGGGTATTGTGGCCCTGTTGGGGCTCCAAGCTGCATGATGAGTAGCTCCATGGCGTCGGTTGTTCTTCGGGTGTGGCTGTGTGCGGGGCTTCGTTGCCTACTGCAGGTAGTGTCGTCCTGCTTAACACCAGCAAGAGGCAGGTGTTAAATACCTGCTGCTACCGCGGCTTATCGCGTGGTTTTGACTCGCATCGCAGATCTGGCAGTTCGTTGTGAAAGTGGTGTAGTGGTGTTTTCGTGTGTTTTTGCACGGGAACGCCTACTCTGCATCTCATTAGGGTTAGTTGGTGGTGTCACCCGTGGGGATAAAATTTGCGGCAGTTATCGTGGGTATACTGGCGATGTCTGCACACGCTTGTGAATGGGGCGATAAATCTGTCTCCACTTTTGATGCGCTAAGGTGGCGATAACTCGGCGATAAGTCCTTGTGAATATGCCCCATAGAGTTTTAAATATTTTGATACATGAATATTGTGTCAAAAATATTATTAGTACAGAAACATCATGTCACAGAATATTATTGTCAAGAATATTGTTTTTACGTTCTAGAATATCATTTTAAATAATATAATTTTATTTTGGGCCTGATTACGAGTTTGGCGGTCAAACCTCCACATCTGAGCTGGCGGAAAGGGAGATATATAAGGCTAAAACTCACCTGTACTCATACGTCCTGTGCCGCCATGGAGCCGATCCTACATGTCCTGCCGCTGCTGTTCCTGCTTGGTAATGTCCAAAACCAACACCGTCGTGGGCGCAACTGACGGTAAGCCACACTATTACCCACGTCCATCAACTTTTCAACAAATAGATGCCCCGCCATGGACATGTCAAGGGGTTTGGGGTCCATGGGCCAAACATATTTTGTGGGCCCATGTTCGGAATAGTTCTGAATGTATGCTCCTATTATAGCTCTATGATGCCCTCTTTATCCACGTCACTGACACTGTACAGGCACACCCTACCAAAGTCGAAATGTGTTTACATCGAATAATCAGGGATAGTTATGTGTGCATTAAATTGTGTCACACAACAGCAACTCCTCATCAATATCACAGCTATTAATCTCTGTGAAACCCTCACATTGTTCACATGCTAGGTACTGTTGTGCTATCAAAGATACATCTATATGGATGTGTCATGAAACTGAAACATACCTTCTCTGCTAAATCTCTTCAATGGACTCTCACACATCACCCACATTAACAGGTAATGTCAGGTAAATGGAATTCCAAATAATCAGTGTGAGAAGCATTCAAAGGGCACAATGTAAAGACTCTCTGAAGAATAGATATGCCTCTACACGGGCCACAGTTCACTTTGCACATGTCTCAAAACCTCTATGTGCACAGGACCTCTGGCTTGAAGTATATTAGGGACAACCAATAGCATAACCAAGTGCCTTGCATATGTGGGAAATGTGTATGTGCAAGTCATGAAAGCAAACATAGCAGTAACCGCATTTGTCACACATGTAGATAAAGTAGGTGTAAGGTACACACATGAAAATGGACACATGTCCACAAAAATGTCTACAAAGGATATGACAATTTAACATGCTCCATGTGTGGATAATCAAATAACTAACTTTTATACATCAAACACATATCCAACCTACATCATAGGGAGAAGTGCCAGCTAAATGATGTTGACATTGGCCAAGCCAAGCTGAAATACTTACCATATGAAATACCACCCAATTCAATGTCAGACCCAATTGGAATTCACCCCACATATCCATGCATTGAACATTTCCCCTTGTCCTGTGTGACTCCAGCACTGGTTCCAAGGTCAGATCATATTACCCACTTCAAATAGATCATGAATCAAGGTGAAATAAACATAACTGTAGTCACACATCCCAAAGTATTCAATAACATCAAATAGTTAGAAACGTAATGGCAGGTCTAATGTGTACTAAACCAAGCAAATGTTTTATTTCTCCAAAATAACCAGATGGAGTAAACCAAAGGCCAATGGCCAGTCAATGTACACATTGTGTGGCCCAGCACACTGATGTGCTCCTAAAGTTGCTCTTCATGACACTGCCAGGGAACCTCCACACAAAGGATCATCCGCTGGGCATGGCAGGCACCTCGAAGATATTTCTTGGGAAGGGGACGTTTAGATTTGGGAGGGGTGTCCTTGGGTTTGGAAGGTGGGGGTTTGGAAGAGGAAGGGGGCACTGACGTTTGGGGGTTAGGAGTCAAAAGGGGTGGACTGACGTTTTGAACTGGCAAGTGGAAGGGGTGGATGGGTCTGGACTAGGGGTGGATTTGGAGATGAAAGGGGTGATCTTGGCTGTGGCAGGGTTTAGAACTTTCGTAGAAAGGGTGGTACGTGGTTTGGGAGGTGCAGAGAGCCAGGTGAAAGGTCGGATTCTCAGTGGGGAACTTGGGAGGGGCTTTGGGAAGGAGTGTGGTCTTGGAGGTAGACGTGGAGTCAGTGTCTGATGTGGTTGGGACTTTCACAGGTGCATGTATGTCTGTTGTTTGTGCGGCAAGTATCTGTCTTGCTTCTCTGGTGTATGTTCAATGCATGATTGTTTCTGTATGATTTTCTGAGGTGTGTATAGTGTGAGTGGTGTGTCTGTGGATGTTGGTGCAGTGGAATTGCTGTGTGTGTGCTATGAATGCTTATGTGGTGGTGACTGTGGGTGTGGATGTCTGTGGTGTATGTATGAATGCGATGGGGTTGTGAGGGTGCATGTGGGTGTGGTGTCTTCTGTGCTGTGTGGAGATGTGATGGGTGAGTGGTGTGAGTATATGGGTGTGGTGTTGTCAGTGGTGGTTGTGGATGTGATGGGGTGGGGTGGGGTGGGGTGGCGTGCCTGTGATTGTGGTGGTGGGTACGGTGTCTGTGTGTTTGGATGCATGCTTGGTTTTTTGTGAGGTTTTTACTGCTATGCAAATATTATGCTTGGGTCTGTATGAGTGGGTGTTTGCAAATGTTTGCATGTGCTTTGGATGTGTTTGGGAATAGGGTATTGGTATGGGTAAGGGGTGCGGTAGAGGGAGGGACACAAGGTTGGGGGGATGGGAGGCTGTGCTGAAGGAGGAGGCCGGAGCCTCAAAGACCTATGTAGGCCAGCCATTGCACCGTAAATGCCTTCCAGGTAGGCCACTATCTGCTGCAGATGGGTGCCTTGCTCCTGGAGGGTATTCAGTAGTGCAGTCTGACCCACAGAGATGTTCCTCAGGAGGTCAACTGCCCCTCACTCTGCACATCGGGGGGAATGGGGCAAGGGATGAGGTGCCTGGAGTGAAGGAGACAGCTTCCTTATTAGGGGAGCTAGTCCGGCCAACTGGTTGGGGAACAACAGGGAGGGTGGTGATGGACCTGAGGGTGGCAGACAAGGATGAAGGTGGAACAAATCCTGTGGGGTCTGCCACCACTCGGGTGTGTCCACTGGAGGATGACTCTAATGTCTAGCTTCTGTCCTCCATGGCACTCACCACACACTCTCGGTCACCTGGTCCCTCTGTGTCTGTACTCTCACAACCTGAACTACTGGGACCAGCTGTGTCCCCAATGATGTTGGCCCCTTGTCCTTCGTTTGCTCTGAATGAATCTGAAATGTCATATAAAATTGGTTTATTGCAACTGCGTTACCACACCTGACCATCAGATATCAACACAAAAGATTTCTAAAGTGCACAGATCACACCAGCTACATGGTTCACTACAAAGACTTCAACATTAGCATGAGCACATGCATGCACGCTACATTACTTACAAACAGTTGATCACAGTGATGTCATAACTCAAGACAGCTCCAAATCCATCAATGTACTTGTCTACACTCCATCCTAATGTTCATTCTAGGATAGTTGATCACCTTCTATTCCTTATAGTGTACCATAGTAAACTGATGTCACCAAATAGGATGGCTACTAAATATACATTTCCACACTGTTCACACAAGGCCCAGAATTCACCAAATGTTCATTTACCTTAAACAACATCATGATGTCATGAAGGGCAAGATATACAGCAATGTAGCAGCAATATGTACTGTAGCAGAAATCATGTCACACGCAAATGCTCATTGCACACTGATGACACTTTTGACTTGAAACTTCATCATATGTCCACTTCTAGAAAAGTCTAATGAAAGCTGTACTGAAGTAGTTTAGCTACATATCACATGCAGCATAGAAAAGTGTCCTGGAGATATCGAGGACCAAAGTTTTGGGAGATAGATACTCCAAATGCACACAGCATAAGGGTCCTCATAACCCTATGAACATCCCCCATCCTGCTTCGTACTGGCGACAACACCATTATCAGATTGCATTCCTACAAGCCAATAAATCTTTGAAGGTTGTTGTGTGTTAGTGAATATCTATGACATGAAGAGGTGGGATCAGTATAGCCCTAATGGTATGGCACATCACAGCACCATTTGCTATAGCAAACAGAAAGTGCCTTGTAAGAATGAGTGTACACACTGACTTATACATATCTACATATCACTCCCTGATGCATGTCACCAGTCAGTAAATGAATCTTGACACTGTACTGCAGATGAAATAACTACAGGGAAAGGTACACAGGGCAACATGGAAGCACTAATGCAGATGGCACAAGTGATGTTTGCACACTCATGTTACTGAAGAATTCCAACTTGCCAACGGGACGTGTTGTCCAGTCACTGCCTAAAAAGTGCACTGTATGCCATGGTATGCCAGGTGGCCTGTTTGGTACAATTGTCACCCAGAACATCAAAGAACATGAGGTGATGGATCACTTTACTCAGTCATGTGTCTGCTCAAGACAGTAAGGGGCAGATTTACAAGAAACTGACGCATCTGTACAGATGCGTCAGTTTCCCTGCGCCTGCGTGAAAAACCTTTGCGCCACCATAGATGGGTCGTATTTACAATACGGCGCAAGGATTGACAGAGGCGTCAGAAATTCTGACGCATCTGTTGGCGGAAAAGTCACGCATTGCTGGAGTCGTGTCGCAAGCACGACGCAACTCCAGCAATGCGTGTTGCGGCCTATTCCCAATACACTGCGTCATTCTTACGCCTGCTTCAAGCAGGCGCAAGGTTTTGACGCAGTGGCGTCCTAAAAGTCACGCAGTGAAATTTTGTAGTTTTCACTGCATTACTTTTACGAGGCTTTCCTGCGTGGGAACGCCTACCCTGCATACATTATACCTGACGCAGGTATAATGTCACGCAGGGCTTTACAACGTGACGCATCTCCCTAGATGCATCATGTTGTAAATTTGCTGCATTTTTTACGCCGCTGTTGCGTCACAAAAGTGACACAATGGCAGCGCAAAAGTGTCGCAAGGGGCTTGTAAATCTACCCCTAAATTGGTAGTGGACTGGACTCTGCTGTATTCTTGGTCATAAAGACAATAGGCAAAGCACATCAGCATGCACCTACTATCAGACCTACACAAACAATAACTTTTCTTTTGCGTTGCACATGGGCCACCCCCAATATTGATGGAGAAATGCCTGCCTGTAACACACAAAGTTGGCAATGTAGCATGTATGACTCTGGCCAGACGCCTGTGTGGCATTGGTTACCATCTCCGCTTCTGTTATCATGATTGGCAGTATTCGCCTCATTTTTTTTTTTTTTTAAATTCTTTTATTGAATAAGAAAAACAAAAATATGACAGCGTATAATAAAGTGACACAGTGCATTTTTACCTTAACCACCATCAATTTGTCATTACATTCCAACATTACCATTACATAACATATCGGCAAGTTTACATTGTGACCAGTGATCTCACGGAGTCACACATTCCTGTGTAGAAGGATCAGTAAACGGTACACATAACATTCCCCTTGCTTTATTCCACTCCCCCAGATCTTGGTCCATTTTCCGGGGCAACCCCTCCCTGCATAGATCACCCTCTCTGTCTGCATACACCAGTCCATATCGGCTTCCCAGTCTCGGAGTTTGGGTGCTGTGTCTCCCTTCCAAGCCCTGGCTATATTACGTTTCGCTACTACATTCCCAAGGGAAACCCAGATCCTTTCTTTAGCCGTCAAATCAGTTGCATCCCATATGTTGAGAAGGCATAGCCGGGAGGTGACTTCCATACTTTTCCCACAAACTTCCCACATTTTCGAGGTTATTTTCTTCCAGTATAAATGTATAGTTGGACATTCCCACCACTGATGTAGATACATGCCCACTTGGCCACACCCCCTGGGACACTGTGAGGAACTTAAAATACCCATCTTGGCCAACACGACACCAGTATAATAAACTCTGTGGAGGAGCTTAAGCTGAATTCATTTAAATCTAGATCGCATTGCGACCTCCCGAGGGGAGGCTAGCGCTTCCTGCCACTCCTCATCGTCTAAATCTCCCACATCTTCCACCCACTTAGAACGGATCTTCACCAAGGCGTCTGGGGTATTATTTAAAATCTTTCTATAGGTCAGGGAGATTACTTTATCCTTCAGATAATCATCAAGGAGTCTGTCCTCCAATGGCGAAGCAGCTGGGAGATTCCTGCCCTTGGGCACAGCTTTATACAACGCATTGCAAACCTGAAGGTATCGAAAAGTTTCCTCGGATTTAGATCATAATCTCGTTGAAGGTCACTAAAGGGGACCACTGCGCCTCTTGCCCATAAGTCGCCTACCGTTGAAAGCCCAATGAGGTCCCACTTACGAAATCCCGGACTGTGTGCCAGGAGCCCCAATCGGTCAGACTCGAAGAGGGGGTGGCTAGGGTAATCCTGTTTTTCCAACCCAAGGCGGAGGTCGCCGCGTGCCATAATGTAACCGTGGTTGCGGTCGGAGTATATACCGGGGCATTCTTCCGGCCTCCATATAGTGCCCGTTGATAAGAGCCAGCCATCATATTGTACCTATCCATTCTATAAGCGGGTTAATTTACTGGCCAATGTACCCAGTGGTTGGTGACCACTAATTGGGACGCCCAGTAGTAACTCTTGAGAAATTCCACCATCGTACCAGCTCTTCGTGAGCTTAGTCGAGGAGATACGGGGAATTCCGTTGTTCCATAGAAGGGTCCTGACCTCTGACTCTACAGCCTGAAAATACTTGTGCGGGATGGGGAAGGGTGTATTTTGTAAGGCATAAATGAATCGAGGCAAAGCCATCAATTAATATAAGGCTGCCCTGCCCAATACTGTGAGTGGCAGTGACTTCCAGTGTTGTACGTCGGTCTGTAGGCGAAGCAGCGGCGGAGCCAAATTATTATCATAAAAGGCCACTGGGTCCGTCGTGACATAGATCCCAAGTAGCGAAATCCCTCCGTGACAATTCTAGCACCACAGAGTGCGGGCAGCCTAAGGTCCTCCCCGGAAAGAATGTAGATAAGGGACTTATCCCAATTTATTGTATAACCGGAATATTTCTGAAACAGGGTGAATATGTGAAGTATTCTGTTAATGGAGAAATAGGGCCTGGCCAAATACAATAAAATATCATCGGCGTAGAGGGAGATTCTATCTTCCCAGCCCATTGTCCAGTTTAAGCCTCTGATAAGGAGGTCCCCCTGATCCAGATTGCCAGCGGTTCGAGGACCAAAGCAAATATCAGCAGAGAGAGTGGACATCCCTGCCGTGTCCCTCTATTCAAGGCGAAGGTTGCCGATCGGCCTCCGTTCACCGTCACTCTTGCCAGGGGTTCCGAGTACAGGAGTCGCACCCATGACAGAAACTTCGAGCCAAATTATTCGCCTCATTTTTAATTATTATTTTTTAAATAAAAATTACTGAGAACTTAACCCTTACACCTCTGACCTCCTTTCATCTGTAAGCATTAAGTGAGGGAGGCACCCTGAACGTCTTTTCCACCATAGTAATAACATTTGTTTTACTGGCCAAGGGTGTCCTTACTCTTTGGGGAAAACAAACCCAGGGTTAAATGCCTTTCAATTCCTGTAAATGACATTGTAGTGTGGGTGTGAGGAGATGACGCATGGGGAGGCTGGCTGGGAAAGATAACGGCAAAGGGGGACAGGGAGGGTTGCAGGGCATTTTCCAAAGTATGCATAGTGATGGGCAAATGTCCCTGGCAGGCAGCTCCTTCCTTCCTCTGCCAGCTACTCTGCTTTCCAAAAACAGGACAATCATTAATGAAGCATCTGCACTTTCAGAAGCCAGACCAAATTTAAAAAGATCCAGAATCTCAATAGCAGTAACCTCTGCCAAATTTCTATTAATTTTTCATTAGAAAAATCAAACATCAATCCAGCTGTGTTGGGGGTTGCTTTGCCATATGGACGTCGGTCCGGATTTGCGTAAACAGCTAGTGTCCTTGGGGAGGGAAAGATTAAAAACTGTAAACAACATCCCTAGGAGCAGATGGAACAGGGGGTCTACTGTCGGGCGTTGTCCTCAGAGACCTGCTGCAGAGTCCAGTCATCCTCCTGAAGATGAGCGCCTAGGCCTGGTTTGCCAGGACTAAGGAGAAAGGATCATGGCTATCCCTGCATTTAGGCCCAGAAGGCAGGCCTTGCCCTGCAATGCTACTCTGCTGTTCCTAAAAATGCATTTTAGGACTTAGAATAATTAAAACTGATGTACGATAAAAGATATCAGTCGCAGAACTCTCTTGCCTTGTTTATCTAGTTCAGTTCTGCTCAGATACTACTGAATTTCGTGCCAGTCTTGGTTTTATAGCTCTTTTTCACTGAAAAGCGTTTGCCTCTTCTTCCCTACATGCCTCACAAACATTCATGTTGTCCTTTGTTTAGACGGCCTTGGCATCAGTGCCTTGGAACTCGGTGTTTGTTGAGATAATATATTTCCTCACTACAGCACCTCTGATTCTGTTTGAATGCGGTCAGCCTTGGGAGCTATTTCAGAAAAACGCAGTTTATTCTGTCTATAAGGGTCCCACACGCAAAGACATCCTGCCAGACCCATCTGCCAGTGCCTCAGACGGCCCCAGGTAGCTGAAGAGCCAAAACGATCTTCTCAGAAAGGTCACCAAGACCAGTGGACACTAAAATATCAATATTCGTGTCCCCTCAGAGACGACAAATAAAACTGCTTCTATATGCCCCATAAAGACAGACACTACCAACTCCACCTAAAGAGGACACCAAGAAATGGCCCTACCACCCTCACCGAACAGGTGGTCCCACTTGTAGAATCAGAAGTGATACTCAAGACAGATCGAACCAACCCCATCGGAGGAGAGACCAGATTTATTCTACTTATGGGGTGCAAAAGACTTATCCTAGCTGACCCCTCAGGCTGGAGGCATTAAAGGCTTGTCCTACCTTCCTCCTGAGTAAACACCCAACAACAGCCATACCTGCTGAGTCAGAGGACACCCAAGATGGATTCTGTCTAGAAGATGCATTAAAGTCTGATCCTGCTTGTCCATTAGGTTAGTTATAAATGTATTGTCAGTTATTTGAAACCATCAGAATAAAGATAGACGAGCAATCATGATCACATTAAAGTGATCTACCGAAGCCAAAAGAATATTTATCACGGGTTACTTAAAGAGTAATGTAAGACACTGAAATATAAAGAACCATCAATGACCAATTTGCTGTAGAAGATATGTCTTGCTGTATTGTGCTTGGGATGGGCGGGTGGCTTCGGTTTTTGTTAATGTTCATGGGGATGCTGACTCTATCATCCTGTGTGTATTTGTCGGCCTATGAGGCCATAGCTTTATGTCAAAACCCAATAAATGTTCTTATAAAAAAATTAATCCAAAGACGCATGTAGCGTAAAACATTTATAAACCTTCACCAATATATCTTAAGAATCTGCCACATAAGGGTGGATCCCTAGTTTGACAATAAAGCATTACAAAAATAACCTATCCCACTGGCAGACTTCTCCATTCACAAATGAAGTCAGGGAAACAATACAAAATATGTAGAGAAGTTTCTCTTGCGTTTACATTTACTCCGGATAGGCCTGTTCAGCCATACAGTCACTCTGCCATAGGAAGCAGAAAACACTTGCCATTGCGACTGATCAAGAGAAAAAAACAAGCACTAGCCAAGCATGCTTGCTGTACGCAAATGCCATAAAAACAATGAAAAAGTAGGTCACTCTCCACTGTTCACTCAAGGCATCTTCGGATGTCTGGGGGAAGCGCCCTCCCATCCTGCTCCTACTGACAGAGGCTTTAAATGCACTCGACAGCCAGCCGAAGATTCTCTACGGAGCAGTGGTTACTATGAAGGTCTGGCCACTAGAGTGAATTCACCTTATGCGGTGCCAGGTCTTTAGGTTTGCCTCAACCCAAGCCTCATTCGTGCTCCTGTAGACACTGCACTGCTGCAAGTAAACCGAAAGCTTATAGGAAATTGGCTTCATTGGAGTATAATAAAGTGGGCATCACCCTCAGTTTAATTACTGTAAGTATGGGGCGCAGGCAATGATCTGTTTGCTTTCTGTCAACATTAAGGTGCTCACATGTGAGGGATGAGCATAGCTATTTTAATGCAGCGAGATGATAATGATGCCTCCCCTGGTGAAACCATAGGACAAGGTATTAGTTCATCTGAACACAACTGGATTTCTGGCCCCCAATAAGGCAACTGCCAGCACTGAAACAAGCCAATGCTTGACTTTCAAAAAGGAAAGTACTTTATTACACACTAGTGTTGCAGGGATTCTGCACATACACAGAACTATGCGCAGGAAAACAGGACCTCGTTGTATAGGGGCTGAACCTTCCGACCACCTTAGTACCCAAAATCCCAAAACCGACTAGCTATAGTGTCTCATTCGTTCTCCTACATAATCATGAAGATACAAATGATTAGACAACCCAGAACACAACACTCCCGACTCTCTCAGTAATCGCGGTAGCAAGACACACCCTTTCGCTTACTCACTCGTACTTGTCCACAATAAGAATGGTCAGAGTCACTGTTATAGTTCAAAATGTTTATTTTAACTATCGTGCTCTATAATGCAGTATACGAGCCACTACCAGCAGCGAAATGCATAAACCTAGAACAATTAGCATTGTTACAATTCCATAGAATATAAAGGGGATGTCATCATATACAGACAGTGGAAAAGGGACTAAAAGGCCTAACCACCTTCCCTTGGTAAGGTAAAGTTAATTATATAAAGGAAGATCTCTGGGCTTTATCAGCAGACCCCATACCTTAGTGCCTAGATGGAAGCTTTACATCATAGGAACTGCATAGCTCTTCTCCCTGGAAAGGACCTTCTCCAAGTGTGTGTCAGAACAACATGCATCCCCGTAATATCAAAGCACGAGTTTCCAGTAGCGCAGCTCTGTTAGCATGTTTTGTCTAGATGCTAGGGACTGACCAGAACAGAATAACAAGGGGCATTGTTTATCGACCTTGCACATCGTTTTCAGACTAAACTCCAGGAACAGACAGAGAACGCAGAAAGCAGACAGTTCTCATGTGAAAGGCACAAACAGAGTCTTGCAAAACAAAGTCATGTAGTAACATGAGCAAAAGCAGCATCATGGCAGCAGAGCTCATGTTAACTTAGCAATGTCGACAATGACCTTAATGGCCATATAACACTAGAACTAAATACCACACACAGATACATATGATGCAGCTTAGGAGCCTATTCACAAGCTGCATTTTATGGTACATTTAGTAGTAGTACAACAGTACTACTAAAGTACTACAAGTTGCTATTCACATACCTATGTCCACCTCTCCTGATTTTTATGTGCATAGATCTCCACCCCGACTGTGGCACATAAAACTCTCTCACACATTGACCTTCTCCTGCTCCCAGAACTTGACTCGTCCTGCACATTAGGAGTTTTTATTTTGCGACGGAGCATCTCAGACGATTCCCTGGTTACTCTCCATAATTACTCACCAGGGAGGGTATTCGTTACTTTGATTCGTTAATGCGTGGCATCTCACTAAATGCTCCCTTTATAAAGTTTCTGCCATAAAAAATCAAGCAATTCCTAATGATTAACAAATAATCTGTTTTCTCTAACAGAACTATATGGGCCAGTGGATGGCTACCCTGCGACTCATAGCAAGGGCAAGGAGCGGGAGGTGGGCCAGCGGGTGGCTGCTTTGGAGATCAACATCATGAACCTGGAACACCTTAATCAGAGATGGCTCTCTGAGTTGGCGCAACAATGACTGACTACGGCCAGAGCATCATGCCAACAATTGGCGCTCGACGAGGCCCGCACATTTTGAATGGCCTCAACCATGAGAGTATATGAATCTAGTATACTGCTGTACTGGCAGGCAATGCGGGAAGCAGTCGTTCAAATAGTTCCAGTGATCAGTACCCAAGTGGAGAAACTGGCTGGGGCAGTAGACAAAGCGGCAGCATTTGCAGCTTACTACCGCACACCATATGCCGCTCATGCGTGGCCCCCCAGAGAGGCATTGTAGGAAAGTAGGATCTGCTTTCATGTTCACCCCCACTTTTTGCTGGTGTCATTATGTTTTCCTGACTAGTCTGACTGGGATCCTGCTAATCAGGACACCAGCCTCTGTGCTTCTTCCCTAAATTGGACATGGTGAGTACTTTGGTACACTCCAGATTGGCTACTGGTGTACCCTGATAAGTCCCTAGTATATGGTACTAAGTTGCCCAGGGCATAGGTACACCAGGTGTCCCCCATGGGCCGAAGCATGTATTATGCCACCCACGAGATACCACTCAAACTGTGGCTACAGGCCTGCCATTGCAGCCTGTGTAAGCTGGTGCTAGCACCACTTACGACAGATATAAGATTCCTTATATCTGAGGTCACTGCACTTAAAACCTATAAGTCAGCCCTTTCAATCCTGAAGGCAGGGTGCTCAGTTCTAAGTGTGAGGGTGCCCCTGCATGAGCAGGACACCCTTACAATCTTCAGAGTCCATTAAGTGCATCAGCCATTAAGATACATAGAGTGGCCATGCGTCATTACGCGATGACCATCTCTAAACTGGCTGTAACGAACCCTGTCGTGTTTGGTATCAAACATGTTATAATCATACACCCACACCATAAACGGTGTGGGAGGTATGATAACATGTTGGAATCATATCTCCACACCGTTCGAGGTATGATTCCATGCACTGTAAAGCTCCTCCGGGAGGCCCTCAGTGCTCCCGGTACCAGTCTTCTAGACCCGGACAGCAAACTATGGCTGCTGCCGACCAGAGACACGATTCTGCCCTCCTGCTGCTGAGCCAAGCTCAAGCAGAGGAAAGGCAGGACAATAGGTATCCTGTCACAGGGAGGTGTGACCACCTCCCAGACAGGACGTAGTGTATTTGGACAGGGTGGGGCGCTTGCCAGCGCCACTCAAACTGCTTGAAGGGCACATTTGGTGCCCTCCTTGCATACTCCAGTTCAAACCAGTTCAGGGAGCCGTTGGCTCCCGCTCTGGCCCCAAACTGGACAACGGACATGGAAGTATCCTCCCCACTGTCCAGCCTCTCCTCTGGGAGGGACCCCATAATCGTTCCAACCCTTTCCTTAGGGTACTTAAGGGCTTACTTGTAGGTGGGTCCCTAGATTCGTCGTGGGACAAGATTCAGATCACATACCACTTCAACTTCAACCGTCTGGGCACTCTGGACCTCACTGGACTTCGCGTTGGGAACCGAGACTGCAACTGGGAAGACTCCTGCTGCTCCTGGTCTCGCGCGTCCTGCAAGTCTGCTGCAACGTCTGTGCCTGTGCTCCATACAGGTTCTTCACAGGGCCTGTGGACATCCAAGACACCCAAAGTAATCTCCCTTGGAGTGAAGGAGTCACTCCCCTGCAGCTTCAGGCACTGCAACACAGCTGACCGGTCTGCTGATCCTGGGCTCCCACGGACTACAAAAGGCTCAGCAACACAGGTGGTGGTTCTGTAACTCCGTTGAGGCCTGCACTGTCTTCTCACTGGGTTTGAGGCCAGTATCCCTCGTTGGAACCGCTGGAACAGAACCCCTGTGCACCACGTCAACTTGCCGTTGGCAAGGCTTGTTGACTCTCTCCTCCAAAGATTTTCAGGTTCCAAGAAGCTCCTACCTCAAGCATCTCCTGCAGCCAAGATCTTCACCCGCATCGCATCCTCTGCACCGTGGCCCTTCATCTTTTGGTGAGCTGCTCGAGGTCCTCTTGCGACTCCTGTGCCTTCAGCCTGTGAGCCCTCGCGAGGGTCTTCTTTGGCTCTAGTGGGCTCCCATGTTTGCTCTGGCCTGCTCTGACTTAACTGCTTGTGGTGAGTCACTTGGACCTTGCTGGTCCCGACACTGCACCTTTTTCTTCAACTACGTTGGTTGCTTTTGCCAAGGCTTGTTGGTGCCCCTGCCAGACTCTGACCCCTTGGCTCTTGACATCCGACATGGGACAGCTCGTGCACAGCTCCTGGTCCTCCTCTGCATCGCCTGGTCCGTACAGCTGCAACTTCAAGGGCACCGTCAACTCTCCTGCATCTCGGACATCGGTGGGCATTCGTCTTCTGTGCCTCCTGGTCACTCCTGAGTGGCATAGACTCTGTCCCCTCTGCTTGCAGGTACTTCTCATCTTTAATCCACCTTTGGATTCCACTGGACACTTTCACCTTCTTCGCCAGCGGCAACTTTTCTGAAGTCCTCCATTGTGGTCTACTGCGGTTTCCGACATCACTTCGCACCTATACACCCGGCTTCCCTGGTGTAGGTATCCTGGATCCTGGGGTATCAACGGGTGGGGTGACTCTGCAACCTTCCCTCTTCCACGGGGTTTCTTCAGGGTCCTTCTTTAAAATTGCAACCGCGGCTTACCTATTATATAACATTGAGCACGTGGTCGTATTCTCACTCTGCACACGACCTCCGTGGGGTTACTAGATACTCACCTTGGGTGGTTCCTTGTGTCCACGGCTCTTCTACGTCTACGAACGCGCCTTCACGACGCCGGGATCCAAGAGAAGGCCCTGGACTGGACCACATCCTTCCTCTCCGGCAGAACACAAAGCGTCCGCCTCGCCCCCTTCCGATCCAAGGCCACCAAGATCATCTGCGGCGTACCCCAAGGCTCCTCCCTCAGCCCAACGCTGTTCAACATCTACATAGCACCCCTCGCCCACGTCGCCCGACAGCACTAACCTCAACATCATCTCCTACGCCGACGACACCCAGCTGATCCTCTCCCTCACCAAAGACCCTCACACCGCCAAAGCCCACCTCCACGAAGGAATGAAGGCCGCCGCCGAATTCATGAGGACCAGCCGCCTGAAGCTGAACTCAGACAAGACAGAAGTCCTCATCCTTGGTTCCAACCCTTCAGCCTGGGACGACTCCTGGTGGCCGACATCACTGGGAACAGCCCCGACACCCACCGATCACGCACGCAACCTAGGGGTCATCCTCGACCCCACCCTCTCCATGACTAAGCAGGTCAACGCCGTTTCCTCATCCTGCTTCAACACCCTCCGAATGCTCCGCAGGATCTTCAAGTGGATCCCCACCGAAACAAGAAAAACAGTCACCCAGGCCCTCGTCACCAGCAGGCTGGACTACGGAAACGCCCTCTACGCAGGAACGACGGCTAAGCTCCTGAGACGGCTGCAACGCATCCAGAACGCCTCTGCACGTCTTATCCTCGACATCCCCCGACGCAGCCACATCACACCCCACCTGAGAGACCTGCACTGGCTCCCTGTCAACAAGAGGATAACCTTCAAGCTCCTCACCCACGCACACAAAGCACTCCACAACTCCGGACCAGCCTACCTCAACAGACGACTCAGCTTCTACACCCCCACCCGCCAGCTCCGCTCCACCACCCTCGCCTCGCCACAGTCCCCCGCATCCGGAAAACGACCGCCGGCGGCAGATCCTTCTCCCACCTCGCCGCCAAGACCTGGAACACCCTCCCCACCAACCTTCGGCAGACCCAAGACCTACTGGCCTTCAGAAGACTCCTCAAGACCTGGCTCTTCGATCAGTAGCAGCACCACCCCCTCTTCCCCCAGCGCCTTGAGACCCTCGCGGGTATGTAGTGCGCTTTATAAGTGACATGATTGATTGATTGATTGGGTCCATTCTCAACTCAGGTAGTGGTTTGCATTCCACTATTTTAGTATATGGTTTGGTCTCCCCTGGGGACCACTGTGTATTCTGTGCTATTTATGTATTCTATTGACAAAGTATTGTGTGTATTGTGCTGTATCTCCGGGTAGGAGATAATTCCTTGTGTTAGTGAGTGTTAATAATAAATACCTATTTTTTATAACTACACTGTGTGGTTATTTTTCACTTAACCTACACCATAAGATTAAAAATTGGTAAAACAAGCTGCTTTACACTCCTTCTGGACTAAGCTTGAAGGCTGCTCTCCACAGCTACCACTTAGAGAGCTTTCTAAGGTTGTCTAAGATCACTAAAATCACCATAAGGGTTGTCTGGATTAGTGCAGGGTGCTACACTTACATACGTGAGCACCATATACTAAGTCAGTCTCTCACAGGCATCTCACCCACTCGTCGAGGAACTTCCCCTGCCACATATTGTATTGTATTGTAATTGCATTTGTATAGCGCTTACTACTCCTGACGAGGCGTCGAAGCGCTTTTTCGGCGAGTAGCACGCTACTCCGGGACCCATAGAGGATTAGTGTTGAATTAGTATAGTGAAACATGCAAGTAAATTTTAAGTGGTGGATATGTTAGTCAGTTATTTGGATTCAGAAGGATAGCGGAGGGATAGAAGAGGGAAAAAAGGTTTGCATATATATAGCGCTTCTAACCCCTGATGGGGTGTTGAATTGCTTTTTTTTGGGCGAGTAGCACGCTACTCCGGAAACCCATAAAGGATTAGTGGTGAATTAGTATGGTGAAATATGAAAGTAATTTGAGTGGTGGATATTAGTCAGTTATTTGGAGTGAGAAGGATAGTGGAGGGATAGAAGGGAAAGAAAGGTTTGCATTCATATAGCGCCTGTTACCCCTGGTGGGTGTTGAAGCGCTTTGTTGGCGAGTAGCACGCTACTCTGGAACCCATAAAGGATTAGTGGTGAATTAGTATAGTGGAATATGGAATTAGTGAAGTGAACATGCTAGTCTGTTATTTTGATTGAAAAGGATAGTTGTGGGATAGAAGAGTGAAGGATTTCTTTTTGTAGGTCATAGCAGTAGGAGGAGGCTTTTTGATGAGTATGCACTCGACCGAGCGCCAGGAGCTTGAACAGCCCCTACACACCAATGAAATTCCGCAGACTCTCCAATGCTTGAATACCGGGAAAACGCTGGGGTCGGGTGGCTACCCTGTGGAGTATTACCATCAGTTTTTGATGCACCTAACACCCCATCTGCTTTACATGCCCCAAGAGGCAATTGATAAAGGACAAATCCCCTAGAACTAGACTTAGCCACCATCGTGGTATTGCACAAATGGCCACCCTACAGATCGGTGAGAAGTTTATCTCCTTTGTTAACTCAAAGCTCAAGATCTATGCCAAAGTGGTGGCAAATAGGCTGCTTCCCATGCTGCCACACTTGTCCACCCTGACCAAAGAGTACTCACATCCACAAGTGCAAGTTCCAGTCAACAGCACCCTATCAGACCCCTTTCCAATCGGGCGAAGCACTCCACAGGGGTGTCCACAGTCGCCCCTCCTATTCGCGCTAGCTATAGAGCCTCTGGCAACATGGGTCTGCAGGGATGCCGAGCTATGGGAATTTTTACCGGGGACTTGCAGCAGAGGACTGAATAGCTCTAGAGTCCAAACTGTCGGTGAGCCTTGCCACATGGTCCAGACATCTATTAAACTTACTTGGTAGGGTGGCTACTTAAAATTATTATGCTCCCAAGCATTCTATACACAATTCAAAACTTCCCCCTACCGATACCCCAGGCCTGCTTCTGGAAAACGACCTGCAAAATTTGCTTGTTCCTCTGAATGGATTGACTGGCCAGAGTGGCATACAGTAATCTGCATACGATGGGGGACTGGGCATTTGCAGAGGTGCATCTGTACTACTGGGCAGCACAGCTCCTAAATGTGAATGACTGACTGAGTGGGGCTGGTGGGACTTGGCGTTCCACCTTGAGGTGGCCCGAATCGGGCAGGACCAAATATTCAACATAGTATATAGAGGCCCGATCCCCCAGTCCTTACCTGACATCACAAGAGCGGTCTTTAGGCTATGGCGCTCAGCCCTGAAATGAATGGGCTGGAACCGTAAATTTAACCAAGCAACACCCCTATGGATAGTTAATTGGCTGCACTACACTTCTCAACTACTAGGTTTCAGACAATGGGACCTCATTGGGATCACAAAACTGTGCAACATATGGAAGGGGTCTCACCTAAAGTCTTTTTATGAACTCTCAAATGAATGCTCCTTCGATAAATCTCAATTTTATCGATATGTGCAGTTGCGACATGGACTTTACCCCCATCACATCCTCCTGGAATCTGCACCAGAATGCAATCCTCTAGAGGCACAACTCCTCATGGGCCCCATAGACAGAGATGGTATCTACCGAATATACAGATCCCTAGTTAACAACTCCGCTATCTCTCTCCTGAACCTGAAGGCCAAATGGGAACTGTGGGTGGCCCCCCTTGACGCAGCCGGGACTGGAGGGACATGTGCATGTCCCCTAGAGTGTTGGTGATCCCTTCCAGACTCCAGCTCATTCAATTCAATTATGTACACATGACCTATCTTACACCTCTACACCTATGGAGGGCTAACAAGATGGCTGCACCAACATGCAATCGCTGCCAATGTGCAGAAGCCCATTTCTATCATGTGACATGGGGCTGTCCCATCATCATGGGATACTGGAGGAAGGTGTTTACGGAGATTTCTGGGGAACTGGGAGAAGCTGTCGAGCCCTCCTAGGGTATAGTACTGCTTGGTATTGTGGAGGACTTTGCTGGGGTGAGTGGGGATCGGACGTTCCTTGGTTTTGGGACAGTACCGGCTAAAAGTGACATTGCTAAACACTGGCGCTTCCTGAGCCCCCCAATGCTGGCGAGCTCGAGAGCGGCAATCGACTGGTGCACTAGACTCTAGGAGTTGATTTACAGGTCAAAAAGTAGTCCCAAGAAAAATGAGAGGGTGTGGGGTAAATTGATGGCTCACCATAGTGTAGATTGGAATGATGTATGAAGTGCTCTATATGCATGTTTGTTGCAAACTACGATTGTCTGTCGACTGTTACGTTACTGAATAAAATTGCAAAATAGAATAAAATGTGCATTATAAAAAATATTTTTCCTAATTTTTTTAAAGTTTAATAAAATGTTTCCTATATTTAACCATAGGGAGATCTCTGACCTGATTGTGGAGGTCTTCGCCAAATATGTGAAGCATCTGATAAGGTTGTAAATCACTAGTAGTTGGAACTTTATGGTTGTATTTGACATTTTTCGTGACTCCACCACCTATTTCAGGGTGTGGGGGCCAGTAAGCCTACACAAACCCAAAATAGTAAAGTTACTCAAAAGTTTAAGAGTAAATTTACATGCAGTAAATCTATGTGTCTAGATTTATCTTTGTGAATAGGCCCCATACAGTCTGTTGGCACCTCCTTCTGCCATGGTCCCTGGGCACTCTGCTTTGGTTCAAGTGGATTCTTAGACCTCCCACTCCCCTTTGCTTTTGGCATAATGGAGCAAGAATCAGCTCAAGTGTCAGTATTCCTCACAACTCTGTTAAGATAGCGCACAGTCTCTGGCACAGGTTCCCAATGTGTATGTGAGTCTGTAGATTGGGCTGATTCTCAGCAGCTGCCCTGCTTCCTGCTGGCTTGGCTACTCTCCCATTTCAGGGCTGAGCACAAGCCCGTCTCTGCTGTCACACCTGTGGCTAATCTGGATGTTGAAGGTGTCTCCTAGTACACCGGGTATCAGAGGGTCGGCCGGGACTGTGCAGGTCCGAATGGTTGCAGCTATGTGCAGGGCCAGGTTCTTCGCAACAAGTGAGGTGACTGGTGGGGCTAACTGGGAGGGTGGGTGACCACGGTTCAGGTAACGCCACGGGTGATTACTTCTTGTGCAGTGGTCAGGTCATGCCACAGCTGATGGTTTCTTGTGCAGTAGCCCAGGTCATGTCACAGGTGATGTCTTCTTGTGCAGAGGCTCAGGTCATGCCACAGTTGATAACTTCAGTTGCAGCAACTCAGCTCATGATGGGGCTTCAAAATTCCAGCCGGGAATCTCAGGAGAGGCTGGAGATCGCCAGCACTGGGATGCACATATCACTCTTCGAAGTCCTCTGTTACTGCAAAACCACCGCACCAGAGTCATACTGCAACTGACTCCTCTTGGGCAGCCACTTCTCCAGCAGGATTGCAATGGGTAGACTTAGGTAATGTCCTCTCATTTCTGGGAGGCTGATTGTCAGGCACTCACCAACTCTGTTAGCACAGCAGTTCTCTTAGTACTCTCCGGAGCATTCTCTTCCTTGGTCATAGAGAACTCAGAACTGGACCTAAAAGTGGGTCAGTCAGTCAAACTTTTATACAGTCAAAGCAGACAGGAGATATGTATCAATTGGCATCACTTTCAGAACCAGTTTATGGTGGATTTCCTTTCAAGTGTCATTTACAGGCTTCTTCCTGGGCACAGCCTTTGTCTAGAGCGATGCTCCTTACAGCAAAGTAGTCTCCATCCTACAGCACACACAACAGAGGCACAAAGAGGTGTGAGCTTTATTCACCTGGCTGTCATCAACCATACTGAAAAGTGATCAGGGAAATGACAAAAGGATAACTTACCTAAGGGGTCCCTTTTACCTTGAACAAAACAGACTGCAGGCCCACCTTTCACCCCCACCACCTGCTAAATTGCAGTGCTACAGGAAGACTGATTAGCAGTTCCTCTCAGCAAAAGGTCCATTTGAATTTCTAAATTAGCCTTATTTTGGGTCCTGGCCAGGGTGTGAACCTGTGTAGACGTGTCCCGCTTGGATTCTGTTTTATTAGCTCCCTTGTAGCATATTTATGGTGGTGTTTGTGGTCACAGACAGCAGAGCACTGGGGGATAAGTTTGGGTGGCTAGACAAAAGCCCCCACAGCTCTTACGGATTATACCAAAGCAGCAATCCCAGATAATTCAGTGGAAGCAGTGAGACCAGATCGGAAGCTTTTAAGATGGAGGCCGTTCTCCAGACCGAGCTGAAGGCTGTCAAAGCCTCACATAAATAGCACAACATGGGGGCACAGAGCCATGATCTACTCCCGCTACAACATTCGCTTTGATAAGAGGCCCCCAGCACCATTGGCCTCTGCAGGGGCATAAAGGTAGGCACCATTTACCACATTATCAGCCTGGGGTTGTGTCATGTGTGATCAGCTATAAAGGAATGCATGGACCGGCCTGTGACTAGCCAACGGGCCCTGATAGAAGTCCTGTGATGCATGCAAGTGGAAGGTGTGAGTGTGTAAGAGAGTTGGAGGATGTAAAAGCATAAATTCGATCTGATCACAGACAGGCAGGTTTGAAAGGGGATAACATGGCTTCAACGGGTAATCGGACCTGGGACCTAAAGCAGGGGTGGTTCCTGCCTTAGGGTGTTGCCCTACTCATGTTTTGGGCACCCTAGTACATGTGAATATATAAATAAACTTATACAATTCAAAGTTTCAAAGTTATATATTTTATTGTGCCTGCAGCAGTCAGTCTTCAGTCACAGGTGGTTTCTGTCAGCGGCTCGGAAGGGGCTGGGGATTTTGATAGACACCAGTATATTAGTGGCAGCAAGCACACGGCACCCAGGCCGACAAAGTGCGCATGTTAGGTTGGACGGCTACCTTTCTCTGGCCAACCCGACATGTGTACTAGAGGCCTCTCTCCACCTGCACATTAGTGAATGGGGGTTGATCAAAGCCACAACCCCCGGTCTCCTAATGAGTGGTGAGTTCACCTGCTCTAGCCAATCCTGGTGCTGCTCTCATGCTGTGTAACAGCAAGGGAGCAGCGTCTGGATTGGCTGAGAGACTGAGTTTCTAAGCCTAGTTTAGGCCTATGGTGCAGTATGTGCACATGAGGCACCGCGGGGAGGGAGGCTCTGCCCATGGAGCATGACCAATCACTGTAATAGCGTATTGTGAAGCCATGCAGGGATTGGCGATTTCTGCTGTTGCTGGGCTGCTCAGCCAGCCTGTCTCTCCCCTCTTCGTGCGCCATGCATTGTTTGCACAAGGGTATGAGGGAAAGACCAGACGGAGACCACACCTGACCTCTGCTGTGGCCAGGCTCGAGTCGCATTTGTCCTGACTCTGAGTCTTGTGTGATCACAAATCATTTCAGCACTGATCCCCTTAGGGAGTGGTGTCGAGTGGACAGTGGACACATCCACTAGCCTGTGAGTGATTCAGGTGAGCTGGGAGCCTGATTGTATGAATGTACGTCCAGCTGTTTAAAAAGGTGTTTGCATTTTAGGATCAAATGCAGGTGTTCTTTAGCTGCGGCCGGGGTGTAATGGGGCAAGATTCACAACAAAAGCTATTGTCACATTTTATACATCACAGTGTGCGACAAAGGCCTAACAAAGACCGGGTCTCTCTTTTCTCAAAGAAGGCCATCATCTGGGGTAAGCTCAGGTAGTGTGTACTAATGGTGTGGACGAAAAGCAGTATTTAGAGGCTGCCATATCTCAACTGGTTTAAGCGACTCCTTGTCACCCTGTAGTCTGGAAACACCATGCAACAGGGGAGGTAAGAGACAATGGAGTGCCTTCACAACCTGGGCAGCAAGTCACCAGAGGGGTGCAGGCCGTGTCCACTTCTGCTGGAGCACGTGGTATGCCCAGACGTGGGTCCCGTGCTCTCCATGCCACTGGAGTCAAGCTATCTTGGCTGATGAGGGTGAAACCCGAAACCGGTCCTAGGATGCTTGTTTCCAGTCCAGGGAGGACCTGGCCTGGCAGTTCGGGCTGGACTGTTCCCATTGGGCGCAGGGTCAAGACTGATTTGCATATGGCTGGGTCCAAACTGGAATGGCATGGTGAGCAAAAACGATGGATTTAGGCCCAGATCTCTGTACTGGGGTGAATGTATGACATTGTTCTGCATTCTGTCCATCAATTGTTTTTTTTGCATTTGTCACCCCGAGGGGGACGGGTATGCCCAGACGTGGGTCCCGTGCTCTCCATGCCACTGGAGTCAAGCTATCCTGGCTGATGAGGGGTGAAACCCCGAAACCGGTCCTAGGATGCTTGTTTCCAGTCCAGGGAGGACCTGGCCTGGCAGTTCGGGCTGGACTGTTCCCATTGGGCGCAGGGTCAAGACTGATTTGCATATGGCTGGGTCCAAACTGGAATGGCATGGTGAGCAAAAAACGATGGATTTAGGTCCAGATCTCTGTACTGGGGTGAATGTATGACATTGTTCTGCATTCTGTCCATCAATTGTTCTTTTTGCATTCACAACCTGGGCAGCAAGTCGCCAGCGGAGTGCAGGCCGTGTCCACTTCTGCTGGAGCACATGCATTTGAGATGTCTCTTTAATCATGCAATAGCTTTCAAGTCCACAATGGGCACATCCAGGCAGCCAGAGGGTATCAGAACAAAGAGGAGTGTAGCCAGCAATAGTTCTGCGGCCTAGAAATTCCAGGCACCGGGGCCATGACACCTACTGCTCCTCACCTGTTTTTTTTAATCCAAGTTGGTGAATGGGCCCTGTTTTCTGTGCATGCATTGGTGCCCATGGCACCCTGCTAAGTCACTAAAACTAAGTCTGATTCCGGCCTTCACCAAGGGCAGCACTCTACCACTTTGGCTGAGGCACCCATCAGGGCGGATCAGGGGGAGCATGTTGGGATTACAACAATGGAATGTGTACCCGCGAGTACTGCAAATTTCGGCATGAGTGCTCCAAGTGTGCGGAAAAAACCTGTACTTATCCACTATTTTGGGAACGCAGGCGGGTACCGGGGACAAGTACCAGGGACAGAGAACAGAGTACAGGGCAGTGGCAGACTTATGCAGGCTGTCAAGGGCCACACCAGCAGCAGCATTACAGCAATAGATGGGGGAGATGGGTACAGGGACCTGGGGTGAAAGGCTCGTACTCTGGTTGAATTGGACAGGCTGGAATACTGTCTGGGGTTCTGCGATCACCCAGAGGAGGCGGGGATCTTGAGGAAAGGTTTCAGAATGGGGTTTCGATTGGGGTATGAGAGCCCCGGGTCTAGAGGTAGGCAGATAATCTGCGGTCCAAAAATGAACACAAAAGTGGAGTGCAGGACAAACTCGACAAGGAAATTTCAGAGGGGAGAATGGTGAGCCCCTTTGAGGATTGGCCAATGGCGGACTTGATTGTGTCACCTATAGGTATGGCGTCCAAGAAGGAACAGGGGCAGTTTCATCTTAACCAGCCTCTGTCATGGCCCGAAGGCGGGTCTGTAAATGATTTTATTCCTGAAGAAACAGTTTTGCTGTTCTATTCTTCAGTGGACATGGCCATGTCCCTGGTGGTGAAAGCAGGGAAAGGGGCACACATGGCTAAATGTTATGTGAAGTCAGCTTTTTGGCTGCCTCCGGTTCATCCGGATGACTTTCAACTGTTTGGCATGCGCTTCAAAGGAAAGTAGTATGTAGACAAGGCTTTGCTGATGAGATGTTCTATCTCAAGTGCACTTTTTGAGTGTTTCAGTTCCTTCCTGCAGTGGCTCTTTACATGGCATACGGACAATAGGCTGGTGACACATTACCTTGATGACTTCTTTTTATGGGGGCACCCAGCCCAGCGGACTGCCAGCACGCGTTGGTAAGATTCCAAGAGCTCATGGGTGACCTGGGTGTTTCACTGGACCCTGAAAAACAGTGGGTCCAAGTACAATATTGTTCTTTTTGGGGTTGAACTCGATGCGGAAGAAATGGAGGCAAGTCTACCACAGGACAAAAGAAGCAATGCCGACATTGTTTGAGAACATGCTGGCCAGAGAGAAGGTGAAGGTGAGGAAAGTGCAGGTCCTGCTGGGTCACCTCAACTTTGCCTGTAGGGTGGTTAGGGCAGGGACAACATTCTGTAGGAGGCTAGGGTTGGCTCTTGTCGGGGGGGTCACTGCCGCACCATCACATACGCATATCGGCTGGGGTCAAAGAGGATCTCGGGATGTGGGGGTTCTCCTTGAATTCCTTCAAAGGAATTCCGTTGGCCTGTCAGGAACATCTTGATTGGGACATGCAGATATTCTCAGATGTGGCTAGAGGACTGGGTTTCGGTTTGTTCTCGCAGGGTCACTAGTGTGCGGAGGAGTGGCCGGCACAGTGAAAGGCAGGAGGAAGAAGCTTGAACAGTCTGCGCAGGAGCAAGTGTTAATGTTCACATTACGAATTGTGTAAGACTTCTGCATATTGTTACTAGATTATTATATAATCCCCATATCTGGCCTGCAGTCAGACGGTTAACAATTGGATGCGGTGTGTATCCGCCTAGGATTGGCCATGTTGACCCCTCATTACTGAGCAGGCCCAGTTCAACATTTTGTATACTATGGGGAAGGGAGCCTTTAAACCAGTTTGTATGTTCTTTGTAAGTTAGAGGAATTTCTACCTCCTCGTAAGGAGTGTATGCGTCTGGTGTTTCACCTACTTCATATTCGTTAAACATCCGTGTCATCATCCACAGCCGGGAATTTAACCCATAAATGTTTCATGTACCTCTACCACGAAGGTAACATCCAACCATCTAGTGTGAGGCCATGTTGAAGTAATTTTTGAGTTACTGCATGCCTGCAGTTCTCAGAAATGTTTTGTGCTATGTTTAAGGAAAATGAATTTACAGAATTTGGCTAACACAGTGGGAACTATGGGCCAGATGTATCAAGGTTTTATCGGTTGCAAACGGGCCGATTCGCAGAATTGGCCCGTTTGCGAACGGTAAAAAGCCTTTTGGGATATATCATCCCAAAAGGCATTCGCAAAAGAGGTAATTGCAATGTTTGCGATTATCTATTTTGCAAATGCAGTTAGGGAATCGCAATTTGCGATTTCCTAAATGCAATGCAAGAAGCATTCTCAGAATGCAACTTTGCATTATGGAATCACAAATTACCACCAACTTCAAGTTGGTGGTAATTTGTAAATCCTTAGAAAAATGCACAAAATTGCATTTTTCCAAGTGCCATGTGGTGCATACACATGCCCTTAGGGCATGTGTGTGCGCACATGTGCACATATGACATTTTTGGGGTGCATCAGGGTGGCCTTTTGGCCCCCTATCACCCTTGAAATTGCATTCGCAATTTCGCGATTACCAATTTGGTAATCGCAAATTGCGATCGTCTTCCCATTCATTCCTATGGGCCTTTAGGCCATAGGAATGAATGGGAAGGCATTCCTTAATAGCGTAATCGCAATTTGCGGTTCGCTGTTAAGGAACTTGTAGGAATCGCTATTTTTTTGCGAAATCTACATACATTGTATTTTGCGATTCTTATAATAGCGAATCGGTAACATTCGCTATTATAGAATCGCAAAATGCAATGTTGATACATCTGGCCCTATATTCTTTCAAGGTTAATTTTACCAATAGCCAATACATAGGATCTGCCTACTCAGCTGAGGTGGATGTTCCCTACCACCATGGATATATCCAATTTAAAAGGTGTGTAGGGGTCTCTGAGGAAGCACGATTGAGCTACTCAGTTCATCTATATAGAATAAGAAACCACCCAATGTTGGTGGCGCCATGTTGTGTAGTTTCCACCCATCAGTAGGAATTGCGCATTTGGGAGTAACAAACTTAGGAGGGTGCCAGACTGATTACATGCACCCCTGCAGGATATATTGTCCCTTGGACCAGCTAGCTCGCAGTGCCATCATTATCCCCCAAACCTAAACACGGGCGCACAGTTCTGGCAACCACTGAACATGACAACTCTGTTCTCTCAGGAACTGTGGTGACAGATTTCCAACTTTTTGCTCAGTCTCTTGTGCACTCTTTCGCTCAGAGAAATATAAAAAGAATACACAGAGGGGCATTTTCAATATTTATTGAACCTTAGTGATTCTTGCATAGAAAATATGGGCTGTGATGATTAATAGACAGAAGCAGACAAAAGTTATACTGAATGTCAGCATGGTGAACAAAATGAATAGCTCGACCATTTTGTTGAAAACAACGTATACATGCATACATATACAAAAGTACAACTATGTAGCGCATTCCTATAATACGAAACCCTAACCTACATGTCTAGGGTGCAGATGTATGTTTTGCCAAGCAGCCCTCTTCTGAATGATCGAACCCCATTACCTGATGGGTAAGAGTGCAAGACCCCGTCTTGGTCACGAACTGGACACCCCTCATGGAGATGTCGGTCGGCTGCTAGGTGAAACCATTGGCATACAGGGACCCCTTGGAGTCAGCAGAAGTGTCTCCTCTTATGTCAGGAAACAAAAAGTTATATATAGAAAATGGTATCCTTTCCTCAGGCCGAGATTGTGATCAGACTGCCATTGTTTGTATTTCACAGTTAGTTGCGTCGCAACATGGACGTAGTAATAAAGCACATTTGTGTCACGCACGTGAGGGCCATGTCTGATGTCAAGGCAGTGTGATAGTTTGCTCACGCAGTGGTCCATGTTAGCAAGGCCAGTGTTTCCAACAAACTAGTCTTAAGAGTCACAAATGGAAATGTGTGCCAAAGGTTGATGTGACAAAGAGAAGGCAACTTTAGGAAAGGCTCATGTGCATGTAAAAATGGCTCTAATCCTTACGGGGCCTTACTCGGGCACATGACAGTTCCTAGAGCTCTTTCCATTAGTGATAGCAATTACACTGTGGGGAGCAGAGTTGGTGCACTGGAGGGTGCTGTTTCGGGTGGACAACATGGCCTTCGTGCAGGTGGTAAATAGACAGTCGGCAAGAGATACACAGATGCTAAAATTGTTGCATGTTTTTGTGCTGGGTTACCTGCGGCATGATATCTCTTTCAAGGCGCTGCATGTGCCAGGCGTAGACAATGACATTGTGGATGATATGCCTCGCTTTCAGTGGGAGAGCTTCAGAGGGCTGGCCAATAAAGCAGACATTCGTTCAGGACTGGCGCTGTGACTTAGGCGGGCAATTGCGGCTGGGCATGGGAAGACATCATGAGGCTGGTGCACTGGTCTTCAGATTGATTTCGGAGATACATGCATGACTCTGGGGTGGAAGGCTGCATGACAGGGCTTTCTGTGTGAATATTTACTGCTGTTTTTGTTTCAGGTTCAGTTGCGGGACCAGCAGTGGAAGATGTATCCATCTGGGTAGTAGGACCTTCCTTCATCGAATGGGCAGAGCGTCAGGTGGCTCAGAGTGGCTATGGGACCAACTTGGGATTCGACCAGCACTTGTTTCTCTTTTCCTGGGGGGAATAGGGGACTATGAGATGGCGCATGTTGATCAGGAACTTAAACGGTATGCTGGTGGGAGGGAGATGCCAGCATGTGTTGATTCTCCATTTGGAGGAAAATGATCTTGTAATAGAGAAGGGTGTGGTTTTGATGAGCGCGAAGAAACAGGACTACTGCAGATTAAGCCCAGTGGTCTGATTTCTTTGCAATCTGGAAAGAGTTTATGGCCCGCAGGCAGTGGAAGGGAGCTGAGAAACTAGAAGCAGGAGGATAAACGGGGAGATGAGTCGGTTTTGCAGATGGTTTTGGCCGCATATGCCACTCGAATATTTGGTATGACAACATTGAGTTTTTTCAAAGTGATGGCATTCATCTTTCTCGGGTGGGGATGGAATTGTACCTTTTGGAGCTGAAGGAGGTAGTGACATTTTTAGATAAGTAGAGGGCCCCTGCGAAGACCAGCTACAGGGGTAGGGGCAGAAAAAGTCAGTCAGCAGCCTTTTCTGGTGGTGGTGGCCTGGAAAGATTTCCAGGAGATTACAGAAATTCGAGTGGCATTGCCATTGGTGAAACATGGAGAAACGGAGGGTAGGCAGGAAGTTCAAGGTTGAAAAGTTTAGTTGCTTAGAGTTTAATACTTGCAGTCATAGGCTAGAGGGGTAAGTGAAGGTGGACAATGCTGAAATGCACTTCAATAGTAATGAGATACTTGCAGGGTTGGGTATTGTGGGTGGGACAGGAGGGGTGGGGGTAGGATATTGGTTAGTTATTTGGATGTTTAGTGAGGTGGTGGTTTTTAAGGCAGCTTGCCCAGGAAAAGGTTGTAATGTGCACCTCTTTCAATAAAGCGTCAGATTCCAGACGTTACAAGATGTTCAGTGGTTTGGGCTGCGCCCATGTCTCCCAATGCCAGCAAGGCCGGAGCCGATGCATGCTGTGTGGTTGCTTCATTAAGTGAACATAGTTTATTGCCTACTGCTCCTCCACCAAGGCATTGTGCTATCTTCAAGAAACAGAAGGTACCATGGCTTATTGGCATGTCAGGTGGTTACCCAGGGCTTTAAGTGGGAAAAAAAACTGGGGTGCTCTAAAAGGGGCGTGACAAATTTCGTAAAGGGGTGTGGCCTATCCGAGTAGGGGCGTGGTCTAAATCAAGATAACTAGTATTGTGTGCTTAAAAAAATCATGAAGTCGCATCCAGCAAAGGATAATAAAATAGGCAAAAGGGTATATTTATTAAGTATAAGCCATAAAATACCAAACACTTTAAAAAAACATGTAAAGATTATTTACATTACTTAGAAATCTATTGCAGGATTTCCCAAAACCCTTGAAGATATTCACTGTGTCTATTTTGCTGGGGTTTCTCACAACAATTTTCTTCAGCAGACCTTCAACCTTTTGCCAGCCAACTCTTTACATACAGCTTTGCGTCAAATGTTTCAAATGGAGGACCATTGAGTTTTACCCATAAGCATGAAGAAATGGTCTCTACAAGAAGAGAGGCCCTTGTTGGACAAGCAATTAAGTTCATTGCGCTGAAACCTCTCTCGCAATCCGCATTACTTTCTGGCAGGGTTTCCATGCAAACTACTAACTTTTTTAATGCTTCAGGGGTTTTCTTTCAACCAAAATCTTTGAAAAGTCTAAAAGCTTGGATAGTATCTCTTGCTGGCAGCTGAAACTCTGAACACAGTTTCTAGATATCTGTTTCACATAAAGAATGCATTCATCACCAGAAGGCAAGTTGCCTGCATCTAGCACACTGAAGCTGGCTATAAGTTCTTTCTCAGAATCCGGGGCACATCGTTTATTGATATTTACAGACAGACTTTGGTAAAACTGATTTTGATTAAGGGCAACAGAGTTACTTCTACCATGGAAAAGAGGAACATTCTTGAATTTGCCCTCAACTGCTCTCTGAGCCGCAGAAGCAAACTCCCCTGGTGAGTCCTTCATTGCTCTAAATATACGTACTTGACTAACCAAAAGTCTGTGGGCATTAACAATTGTAATGTCCCTCCTCTGTAAGGAGAGTGATAAGTCTTTGAGCTCCAGAAGTGCATCACACATTACCCCCAAATCTACCTTTGACCTTTGAGGCCCGAAAATAGAGCCCCATAGAGATTAGAGACCCCTTTCGAGGCCCCCCAAAAAAACTGGGGGTGCTCAGACTCCCCACAGACCCCCCCCCACTTAAAGCCCTGTGGTTACCTCAGCAAGAGGGAGCGCGAGAATGGACGCCGAAGGTGCAGTACAGTTCTTGTTTGATTCGTCGGAGCCTAGTATCTTGTCGACAGTAACCCATTATTTCAGTGTCATTCTTTTTCATAAATATGATTTTTTGTATTTATTTTTTCCTGTGAAGTGATTTATGCCCAACTACGGGTGTCACTCTTTTGCAAACTGTGGTGGACTGTGCATGCTGTGTCACATACTATAATGACATGGGTCATCAGTAGCACAGTACTGGCAGGTGGAACAATAAAAACATCTCAGAAAATTGCAAACCTTCAGCAGCATTAAGATCATAAGATCCTTGTGCATGATCAAACGAGGAGCTTCTGAGTGGCAGGCCGAAGGCAAACACCTCCTCTGAATATTCATTCCTGCACGGGCTTTCCCGAGTATGGGCTTTCTCGACTTTTCAGAATATTCAGAGCAGGTGTTTGCCTTCCGGGCTGCCTCTCCAAGTGGGATGCTCAATCCAATCCTGAATTTATTGATGTGCTCACTGTCAGTGACTTTATGGCCTGACAAATGGCTAGCAGCCTACAAGCAGGAGCGCTTTGGAATGCAAGCAATAACATTCGAGGTATTTGTCAGGTCATAAACCAATTCATAGGGCCTGGTAACAGATTCCATGGGATGGCACCAGGGAGTTAGCAGGTAAGCATGGTGTGTCACAACAGCTGTGAGTGTGCCGTGCAGCAACTAGCTAGCTTGAGCTGCAGCACACAGGTGACACTGACTGTAATGTGACAGAATACATACATTGTTGTCTGTATAACATAAGTTATATCGATGTAAGAATCTTATAATTAGATTCTTATGGTGAGGCAGTTGATGAAAGGCCCAGTTCCAGAATGAGGAAGTGCGTGGGGACTGGGCAGGCATTGGCTGGAGGTCTATTGATTGAAGGCTGCAGTGGTGCTGGAACAATTGTGAGTGAGGGTGCTGTCATCAATGTTGCGTGACCGACTGAAGTCATAGAGATTGTGAAAAATACAAGGGTAGCAGGCCACTAAGAGCAAGTGTTGAAAATTTGCAACAGCCTACACCCATTCAGCACGAAAGTGGTAAGAGTGTAACATGAAGCTGGTGGTGCATTTGAGGCACACTATCACAAATATTTTACTAACGAATGCTGCTGTAGCATAGCGCACTGTCATTAACTATGGCCCCATGTCTTTAATGTTCAAGTCATTGAGAAGTTTGCAGTTATTAAAGACAGACATGCTGATTTTGTCTACAAAAAGTGAACAATGTGTTAATCCTAAACATTTATTGAATGCTGGTAGTTTGTGAACTGTTCAGTTGCTCCTCATCTGCTCTACAGATATTGGAGTCACTGAAATCACTGGTGTATGCCTGACTTCAACCTGTCTAACGTTTACCATATGGTTGCTCTGAAACTCAATACTGAGCATTTGAGACATTGCAGAGTCCATCATTTTATGATTTTGTTTTATCTGCACCTCTCTCATTAAGTCATGATGGCTTTTCTTGGCCACTACTTCATGAACAAAAGATGCATCATTTGCAATGTTTGTAAATGATGCAGCTGGTTTCATGGTGTAGTGGACTAGCAAAGGAGCTAACGGATTTCCATCAGGATGGGGGTGATGTAATTATATTTCTTAATCCCTGAATGATTCGTACAGTGCCTTGTAGGATGTCCTACTGCCTTTTAATGTTTATCCCATGCTGTCTCGTTGTGTCCAGTCTGACAAATCAAAATAACATGTATTTCCTGAGGAGATTTCATTTGTAAAGGTATATCAATAAACAAAGAAAACTGTGAGGTAGTCAGCATTGTTAACTCAAAGTCTGTCATGACGTTCTGTGGTTATACTGAATAAGCAGCTACCTACGCCATTATCATATGATTTTTTTTTATTGATGTCATAGCTACACTTTCGCAATTGCTTTAATAACCCTCTAGGTTTCTCAGATTTGCCTAAAACATGCACCATTTGCCCACTCTTTTTCAAACTTTCCTCAGGGGAGAACCCCCCGAACCTTCCTTATGATGGTCAGGCACGCTTGCAATGCTCACTCACCACAGGGCACTCATCCCAAACTTTTACGCCCACCACTTTTAAATGTCACCAGCCACCACTGCTGCCCCCTTCCCTCTTCACTTCGGAATCACCGCTCATTGCAGGTGTTGCCCCCATGGGAAAGGGCAAACCCCAGGGCCCAGGCAGGGCAACACAATGGAGCACTATACCACGCCGCAAACGGGCACCCACATAAACAGGCACCAGGGGGCTCTCGGCGTAATTCTAGCCCAGACTTGCTGGCAGGGTGCCCTCCAGAGCGGAACTGTTGATGGCAATCCAGGCTCTAGGGTTGCATTGGAGGGGAAGATTCAGACAGTGCTGATAGTGGTCAATCTATTCCGGGCAGACCTATGCAAAGTCTCTGAGAAGGTACATGTGGCTGAGGAGACCATTGGGAGTCTCAAACTGGAAGTGGCTACTTTGAAAAAGCAGATGGCTGGCGTCTTTTCCAAGATGGAGACCCTGGAAGCCCGGGTAAAAAACTCAGAGGAGAGATCGCATCGTAATAATGTTAGGTTTCTGGGTTTTCTTAAACATGCTGAAGGGAGGTCTACAGAACAATTGATTGAAAAATGGGTGCGGGACGTATTGAGGCCAGCAGACCTTTCCGTCTACTTTGTTGTGTAACGGGCGCACATGGCTCTGACTGCTTCACCACCGCCTGGGGCACCCCCTAGGACGATCATAGCCCATGTACTTAACTATAAAGACAGAGACAGTATACTTCGGGCAGCCCGTAAAACTGATACCGCCCACTATGAGAATTATATAATCTCCATTGTCCCTGATTACACACAGTGAGTTTAGGGAGACAGAGAATCATACCTGGAAGTAAAAAAGAAATTGCGAGCTATGGGGCTGAAATATATGCTTTTGTATCCAGACAAGCTCAGATGGTAAATCACACTTCTTCAATTGCCCGGAGGATATTTGGAGATGACTGGAAATGTGGGATAAGGTGCTTCGAGCCGGGACCGGGTCTTGAAGGAGTCGGCCGAGTGGAGAGCAGAGTCACCGCTGTGGGTGGAGGATCAGAGACAAAGAAGGGCAGCCAGAACTCTGTCCTGATGGGGGACCAGCACAACCTTGAATAGTGATCCAGTCGGATGGCACCATGGTGGTAGATCCTGCTACAATGGAGTTGGGGGCAAGTTGGGGGAGACTTTGGCTGAGATGGAGGAGCTGGAGGGCACCACAACAGGCGGAAAGTGGCAGTGCAGGGGAAGAGCTGGCGTCTACCCCCAGATATCCTAACAGACGCTGTGTGTAGTGCATCACCGGCCGATGTGCTGACAAAGTTTATGAAGCACAACTGGGGTACAACAGGCTCTAGGGCTAATGAATGGGAGGCTATGAAAGTGGTGATGCGTGGTGTTTGCTTTGGTCCACTGTTGGGATATGCAAACTTACCCTGGGAGTAAAACTCTGCTCCGCTCGCGGAGTTTGCAGATATTTGGCAACTCTGCGTTCCGCGTAGAACACGGAGTTGCCGGAAAACTCCGCAACTGAGCGGATTTTTTTGTGTTTGCGTGCCCAAAATGCGTTTTCGTATGCGCTGGATCAACTTACCAGGTGCCTGCAATCGCAGACGAGATTTCCTATCGGTTCGCAAGCGCCTCAAGATTTGCTAGCCGGCCGCATGGTCCCGCGAGAGTGTGCAATCGCGAACACGTCATTCGGACGTGCCATCGGACTTCCAGCGGAAGTTTTGTGAAGAACGTAATCCCGAACATGCAGAATCTGCAATCTGGCGAAGGTTCTCTCCCGAGCAGCATCAAAACCTTCTCGAAATGACGATTTGGATTAACAAAACTCCTCAGATTGACATTTGGCTGTACTTTTTTGTGCAAGGAGTCCTTTTTCTTTTTATCTTTTTTTTTTTTAAGAGGAAGGAAGTGCCCCAGAGTCTCCAACTTCCTGTTCCTGTCCAGCAGGCTCCTCCCAGTGCTTTGTCCATCTCCTGTTCAGTTTTCACTTGGATTTGGAGCCGGAAGGATCCCTCTTTGTGTCTGCTGCATCATAAATCATTGGATTTGAGGACTTTTGAATTTGAGATTTCACAAGTGAGTTGGAAAATTGGTGTTGTTTGTTTGATTGGGGCATTGCAACTATATTTGTTTGTACTTTTCATCGTTTTTTTCTAATTTATTGTGGTGGGTTGCCTGTAGTTTGAGTAGGGGCCTAGTTGTTTCTTTGTGAGTAATTTTTCTTCTTTTACAAAGGAAACATGTTGCACAGTTCACTACATTATCTCCAACTTTTGAAATCAATTTGCAATATTTATTCAATTCACTAGCCCAGTAGTCTGCCAATAGGCCTTTCAGCCAGTAGGCCCAGAGCTACTCATGGGTGCATGAAAGAACTGTTTCTGTGGTGTCTGTTGAATTTAAACATCATTTAAGGCATGGATGGCATTGGATTGAAATGCAAAATGTGTTTTTTTTGGTATTTCACTTTTTTCATGTGTGTTAAATAAATGCCTTTGTTGGATGTGTGTGTTGTTGTGTAACTTGCAAACCTTTTTAGCCCAGTGGATTTTCGTTTTGGCATTGTTGCAGTTAAAGCTGTGTTGTTTAGCATGCCTCCTTTGTCTGGCTAGTGTGTGAGTGTGTTTGTAATAGTGGGCCAGCATTTGCCTTGGCTGAGCCTCCCCATGTGGCCAGGGGCCATTTTGTAATGTCTGTGTCCAACTCCATATAGGCCTGCTTGAGTTCATTGTTTTCCAGGTCCTCTGCTTGCTGTTGTTGACTTCTGAGTGACCATGTGGCTGGTGGCCATTTTGTGGTGGTAGTTAGTTGCTTTACTGCTTTTGCCATAGGCCTGCATGTCTTTCCTTTGTTCCTCTTGGCTTACTGCTTCCATCCATTGTCAGCTGCAGCTCCTGAATGCTGCATCCCACGTGATGCACAATGCCAAACTGGGTCCGTTACATTTGTATTTTTGTTGTTGTTCTTCTTCTTTCCTATCCTTCCTGAGTGTACTGTACAGTACACCAACCATGAAAGCCCTTGTTGTTGTCAAAGTCTCAAAAATGGCTACACTGTATTGTTATGTTTTTTTGATAACTGAGGTAATACATTTAATAATATTAATAACACTAACAAGTGTGACCACACACTAAGTTATATATTATATTTGTTTGTTTGTACTAGTAGTAAATGAACCACGAACACTGAATGCCACGTTTCACTGATGTTCTTCTTGCTTCTTTGCTTTTAGGTGCACAAAAGAGGAGGAGACAACATCACCCATTGTACTGCCAGACAGACGTCCTGCTGCGCACGACGTCACGTGACGTGTGACCACAAACATCTCTTCAACTTGTGCCACTGCGATGCTGCTGACATCTTCAAGATGGCGCCAAAGAAAGGTACCAGGTCCAGTACCAAGAAAGTTGCCAGTGAGAAGAAGGCACTGCCACTTACCAAGACTGGCATGTCGCCCAAGACCTTTTTGGGAAACCAAAAATTGCACCTGCAGCAGCGGTGTTCGGGGAGCAAGCTGGGAGCAGCACCTCTGCATCAGTGGACCCACCCCACCACTAACCTAGGCCCAAGCCCATGTCTGTCACAGAGGCAGCCAGTCTAATCACGAGTCCAACGCCGACGAGCAGTGATGTTGATATTGACTTATCGTTATTGCAAAGTAGTACCCAATCAATGCAGGAAACCCAGATAAGTGGGCAATAACAGCCGCAACCACCCCCAATAGTAGTTGTTCCTCCCAAAGTAGGGGCAGTACAGGAGATCGAGCTTCCTGCAGAGGAAGAAGAAGAGCAAGCCACTCTTTCAGAAGATCCATTGTCTTCTAGACCCCCAGCAAAGAAAAGGAGGGTTAGTCCATCAACTTCTTCTGCAAGGCCCCCTTCTGATGATCTAGACGCCACTTGGAAGCCACCTCAGTCTGAGAGTGAGACACACCACGAGACATGGCTAGGGAAAAGGAAGGTTCCAGAAAGCCTTAGAGTTATGGAGGTAGATGTAGAAGAGGAGGATGATGACGAGCCAGTCATCATGGACATTAGTCCCGCCACAGTGGAGACCGACATTGCCCCATCCCAAATTGCTGTGAGGGATGTGGCACGGATACCACCAACACAGATGATACCACCAATACCACCTCCAGCTTCCATATTTCGCCAACAGTGACCTACATCCACCACAGCCACCTCAGTAGAAGTAGGTATTGCAGAGAGTCAAACATCACGCCCACCTACAAGTTTATCCGACATTGCAAGTGGCACCAGCAGCTCCAGAAAATTGACCTCCCCAGTTTGGGACTTTTTTTCAGTTAGCAAGAAGTAGGTAAACATTGCTATATGCTCCATTTGTGGACAAGGTGTTAGTCTACGTAAGCTTGGTACAAACTATGGTACCGGAGGCCAAATAACCCATCTGAGAAAACACCACTTGATACAGTGGGAGGCGCACCTTAGCGGCCAAAAACATGCGCGTGTTGTTGGTGGAGGGGATGAAGAAGTAGAACCGATCACGGTGGAAGGTGAACAAGAGGGAGACATTTTCTCTGTTACACAAAGCAGCCCTGTCCCCAGCAGTGCAGTGATACCGCCCACATCATCATCAGCAACATCGCAATGGCACAAGAATCAGGCTGAGACACCAAGGGGTCCAAGACAAGAGAGAACCGCAACGAAAAAACGTGCATTGAGCATAACATCTGGCATCAAGAAGTCACCTGCATCAGTCGCACCAGAAAAAAAAAAAATCCAGCCTACCATTCTCAGCATGTTTAGGTCGGAGGGGCAGTACGAACGCAACCACCCAATGGCAAGTTTGTACAACGCAAAGCTGGCTAAAATGTTAGCTCTGGACCTCCTCCCTTTTTCTTTTGTGGAAGGGGTCGATTTTCTTGAATTTGTGGCAACCATCTGCCCGAAATGGAAGGCTCCCAGCCGGTCCTATTTCGCCAGAGTTGCTGTTCCAGCACTACATCACGACGTGCCTGGAATTGCTTGGACAAGCTATGCAGCAGAGTGCTGTTCACACTATCCACCTGACAACAGACATGTGGACCAGGTGCCAAGCGCTGATTACATGTGCATCACTGCACACTGGATCTCTTTGTGAGGTAGAGAAAAGATACCTGCAGGTGTTGACACTGCTGAGATTTTTAATGCCGCTCGGAATCATGCAACTGTAGCCATGTTCGCCATGGAGAAATCTCATACTGCTGCAAACATTTTGGAAGACTTTGACAGCAAGGTCTTTGAATGGCTGCGACCAAGAAGGCTTAACATTGGTTTTGCTAGCCACGGACAATGGCAGTAATATAGTTAAGGCCATGGTCGATGGTGGCTATTTCAGGGTTCTGTTTTTGGCACACTGCATTAACATCATTGTTCAAGACTTTTTGGAAAAAGAAGACAGAGTCAGCAACTTACTGACCACCTGCAGAAGAATCTGCAGACATTCCAGCCATTCTTTTAAAGCCCCGAAGTGGCTGAGGATCATTCAATGCTATAATAGAATGCCAGTAAAAGCACTCATCCAGGAGGTGCCAACATGTTGGAACTCAACTTATTACATGCCTGAACGTCTGTTTGAGCAGTACAGAACAATCAATGAATATGTCATGCAAAGAGGGGATGCTACTGTGAAAGGCATGATCATTGAGATGGACCAATGAGGCCTAGTTAAATGCCTGACAGAGATGCTGCTTCCTTTCGAGGTCTTCACACGTGAAGTCAGCAAGTGAAGACTGTACTATGGGCCAAGCTATCCCATTGTTGCACATGCTGCAGGAATCAGCTGAAGGGGTGTCTGCAATGTACGCAGGTGTGGAGGAAAAAAAGAAGCATATGAGTTGGTGGAGAGCTTAAACCTTCGCTTATCTGAAAATGCAAGGGTGCAAGAGGCATTGTGTCATCCAACCATTACATCTGTGCCACAATTCCTGGATCCACAGTACAAACCATTACTGCACACCTTCATTCATTTTTCAGACGGGGATGTTGCCAGCTACAAAACTTGGATAGCTGTGGAAGCCAGTCATCTAGAAAAAGAACTGGCTGGAAATTAGAGGCCCGCTCCTCAAGGGCACAACAAGTACTGCAGGGCAGCCGGCTTCAAGTTCAACTTCAGAGCCTGAGGGCAGTGCGGTTGGCTCACAGCAGACAGAACCACCAACAACACCAAGAACAACATCAACAACAAGAACAGGAGCATCAGCCTCAAAATCGGCACAGGAATGGTTTCTACAGGCAGGGCTTAAGTCCAGTGCTGAGGCAAAGGCAAAAGAGGCTGAGAACAGCGGAGCACCCATGAGCATTGAGCGGATGGTCCAGGCCTATCTGGATGAGCCAATAGAGGTCTCCTTTGATCAAAACCCATTGCTGTATTGGTATGGGAAAAGGCGCCAATGACCAGTGCTCAGCAGGCTGGCGATAAACTATCTGGCTTGTCCTGTCGCAAGTGTCTCTTCTGAGCATGTTTTCAGTGCCTGCTGGTGCCGTTCTGACAGTGAGAAGGACCAGTCTCATGCCCCAAAATGTGGAGAGGTTAACCATGATCAAACTGAATCAGCACTTTATACCACCAGATTACACCATACCTGAAGTAGCACAGCAGGGAGATGATGATGGTAACTCAGGTCATGGAAGTAGTGTGTTAGGTGACCTACGTCTGGGTGAACCACCAGAGTTTGAGGACAAGCTCTACTTCACTGACAACTAGGCTTTCGAGTTACTTTCTTTCTTCCTTTGATGCTCAAAAAAAAGCCCTGCAAAAAGATATAGCTAAGGAATAATATTTACTTTTATTATTTGTGTGTGTCACTGTCTTTCTGGTTCGAATCACAACAAATCCATCACCACCGTCTTGCTCTTTTATTGCCAGATTGGAGTTGCAACTGTGGGCAGTCAGTGAAGAAGTAAGTTCACTCCTCTGAGTCCTGACTCACCCTAAATCCATTTCCCTCAAGCCAGACATTGGATGGAGAATAGTACAACAAATGTGAAATGTGTGCCTGCCTCCAAGTCCTCAGGCCCTGACTATATACTATGCTCCTTGTCTGAGCCTAGAGGGACTGCCCCGGAAGAACAGGTAAATGATGGCATGCATCATCATCATGGTTTCTTGTTTGACAGTCTTCTTGTGTACTGTACTTCTACTACTCGTTCCTGAGTCTCCCTCAGGTGACTGACAGTCTCATTTTCTTTTTTTCCAAATGCTACTGCCTGTGTCTACTACTACTACCACCACCATGGCACCTTGGGAAACCAAATCATCAACATGCAGCCATCGCTTTGCCTAAGTATAAATAAACATCATTTACTGGTAAGAGAAGAAGTTTGGGGGAGGCATAATACTATGGAAATTAATTCATTAATTCACATACCCACACCCTTCCGAGTCCATAGAGGTTTTATTTGCAGACTGCATAGACTAGGAGGAGAGACTGACAGTACTAGTAGTACAAGTCACAAGTGAGGGTACGGCATCTATCTGTTGGTGTGTTATACTATCGGCAGATTATTTCTATCAAAAACTGGCTGCGGCCCTGCTGCAGCAAAGGAAACCGTGTGAAGTAAAAGAGTAACCCCCCACAAAACATTTACATCATATGTAAACTATAAATAATTTATTCCCCGAACAAATAAACTTATGAAAAAAAACCACAACACCTGACCCACCCTTCTCCCTAACCCCAACCAATGTCCATCATAAGAGTCCAGTGTCCATGTCCATAAACCCCAACTTTTCCCCAATGCCCAATTCCCACCCACTAAAAAAAAGATAAAAAAAGTGGCAAGGCAACGGAGTTCTAGTGGCGTTCTTACTGGATCTTCCTCTTCAGGGTGTTTATCCGCTCATCTAGGCGCGCCATCCGGAGGAGCATGCAGTGCTTAAATGTCTTACAGTTGCATGAACAGGGGTGGGCAGCAGTGTTTAAAGACATGCGGCGGGCGGCTGCTAGACCACGGCGCCGTACCACTGGAGGCACTGGGGGGGGCTGGCTGAGGCCCGGGGCATTGGAGGAGGCTGCAGCTGCTGCCGCCTCATCCTCCGTCAGAACCAGTGGCTGCCGATATTCCGAACGGATGGCCTCCAGCTTCCGTTGCCGGGCCATTGCTGCTAACTCCTTCCTGTTTGGTTGTTTTGGTTGGGAAGGAGTAGCTATATCAAGAAAGAAAAAGACAATTGTAATCAATACTCTTAGCAAAACAGTAACACAAAATTAATTATACACATAAAATTATAGTGGCACAGTAGCACTAGCAAGCACAGTACATAACATTTGTGGTATCCTCCCACTTCCTCGGCCTCTAACACTTGTGGGAATTTCAGGCATTACTAGGCACTATGGAGTAGACAAGTCTTCTTCTTCTCTCTCTTGTTTAGGTAAATTAACCTTGTAGGCCTGCCAGCTCAGTCAGCTTGCGCCCTAGCCAGACATACTTGTTTCGCAGACTCCCCTTATTTGCTACTGTCTTCAGGTGGGGCAACTGTAGTCTACAACTACACAATTATCTTATTTTTCTGTTATGGCCATACTCTGTTACATCAGTGGCAACTGCTCAGTTTCACTTTCACCCTGACTACTAGAACAAGGCAGATGATATCTGGTCTGAGTGATTATATATGGGACGAAGTGAGGTACTATTGATTGATTGTATAACCATGCAGCCGATAGGCCACCCATGGCTGACACGATCGAAATTACATAGGTAGGGAGTGTGTCTCAGAGTCACAGGGAGGCGATTGATAATGGGTGGGTATGGGTATATACATACACAATATATATGTTGTGCTTGCAAACTACTGTGAGTCAAGGGAGTATTCTGAAATACAAACCTTGAATCAAAACCCTTGAAAAAAAACAGTCCTTGTTTCTCTTCCCAGCGATTTTTCCATTTATCATTGCATTGCTCTTCTAGCATTTTTTTTAAAATTCTAATCTTATTCTTATCTTCAACCTTCGCTTTGCTACTCTGGCACGGTTTATTTTTCTTTTACATTCTCTTCATCCAGTGACAGTCTCCACCTATGCTATGATTGAATACCATCCAGGCATCCATCCATTCCAAGTAAACATGGCTATCATTCTTCTTAATCTCTCAACAAACCTTTCACCAACAACATACATTTGTAATTTTTTTTTAAACCACCATACATGCGTCCTTGCTTGGCTTTGAGTTTGACCCATCAAACCCCCGGAGGATTTCTCTCACCCATACAGTTTCACCCACCCAGGCAAGCATCCTTTCTTTCACCTTTCACCCATCCTTCAATCACCCATGCATCCTATCAGCCACCTATGCATCATGGGCCCCCTTTCTTCACCTACGTATCGTTCCCTGCCAGTCATATATTACATATCACCTGTCCTTCCTCCTTCCATCCTTCTTTCCCTTTTTGTTCAACCCATCCATCAAAGTCGTCTGACTCTTAGTCTTCTTCATAAAACTTTCCCAGCTGAGTTGAAGTCAGATAGAAGAGGCCATTAGTTACTCAACTCCCGCCGCTAGTGCTATTGCTAATGCTAAGTAAAGGGTGTCTTCTTAAACCGTTGTTCACAACAACTTAGTCTCTCTCAACAGTACAGTGTACACCCTTGTAGCGAGTATGTATTGTCAATAAGTAAGGAATATAACTTACCACCGCCCATCACTGCTGCTGGCTCACCCAACCCTGCAGCTGCCGCATCTGCTCACTCTTGGCTGGCGACGCCTTTCCCGTTGGCCCCGGCACTGATGGTCGGTACGCCTAGAAAAAACATTACACATTTTTTAGATGCCATATACGCCTCCCCCTATTTTATTTTTTTCACTAGTAAGATTGAAAATACAATACATACATACACCACACATATCACTAGTACAAATTGGGTACTAGAGTAGAGTAGACAGTAGTATGTCCTATCCTATCAAAAATAATAAAATATCTGGTTGGGTATTTTGTTGTTGTCAATTTTCGAAAAGTCTCTCAAGAAGAGGACAACCCAAAGGACTGGACTCAGCGGCTAGCGCTATTGGTGAATCTGAGTTTTAAACCTTTTTAAAAAGAAAAAGAGTGGCCAACTGGGCGTACAATCGGACATGACGTCTCTCGAGTCTCAACCTAAGTCCTCTCTCTTGGTTGGAAAATATAATTGTGCCCTCCTCCTCCTCATACTTCCTTCCAGCCATGGTACAGGGTAATCAGTTGTTCACGATCAACTGCTGCTAATAATAATAATAGTACTAGGCCTAGACTTTGGGGTGTCCAACATGACCATCATTTTATTTACTGATTCAGCATGATAAAGAAAGTAAAAGAAAGCCTTCTAATCTCAACAAACATGCGTAGAATACCTTGGTTGGGCATGCAATCTGCACAGCAGAGTAGTAATTCTAGTAGTAGTAAAGGACCAATGTGTTCTCTGAGTCTTACAGTAGTACTACCACTAGGCAGTCCACAAAATATAGGGGGAGAGGGAAAGCTGACTGAAAAACCAGAATAAATTATAAAGCAAGCTACAGACAAACTGATAGTCGTACAGAGGCAGTTAGATTGATGTAAAAAAAAAACAGACACTAGAAATATAATAACTAAGTAGCCAGATAGGAAATGCAGGGATAACAAAAATTTAGAAACGGATAGATCAAAGAAGATTTGAAAAAAAATAGAATTAGGAAACGGAAATAATAGTTCGAAAAATAAGGTGCAGTAAAAGTTAGGGAAATATAATTATTAATATTAACAACAGGAGGACTTACTGGGGCCAGCAGCAGAGCCATCTGTAGAGGAAGACTAGAGCTAGGGTTTTTGGCGTAGTCAGGAAGTGTGGCGCTCAGACTAGTATGCGTGGTGTTAATGTGAACTTGAGTAGGTACGGTACTGCCAGGTCGGGGGATTTACCCAATAACCCCCGGAGGTGTGTGAGTCACAGGACCCACACTGGGAAAATAAGCACAGTCCCGGGCACACGTGGTGAGGGTATAACAATAGTGTGACCGTATTGTTCGAATAACAGTTGTAGTGGTCGACACCTGTTAGAGTTGAGAAGTTATTTAATGAAAAACAACTGAATTTACAATAAACAACCAGCCGACACGTGTTTCGTCACTCAGAGTAATCCGGTGACTCTTCAGGGCTGGGAAGGATACAAGAAATGGGGTGAGGGGGTAAAGGGAAAACAATAGAAAAACATCGAACATTATAATCTCTATAGGATCAAGGAGAAAAAGGGATCACCTAAGGTGCATGTGCTGTGGGCATAACAGCAGAGGCGCATGGCAATAAGTGACTTGGGTGTTGGTGCCGCTCTCATGGTGTAAACATCATGAATAAATGCGCGGGGAAAAAAAAACAAGTACATAGTAACGTGACAGGGTCAAAAACGTGGGCACACGTGAGCGTGAAACACCTATAAACATCATGTACTCAGCGGATATGTAAGACTAAATCCATAAAACAGAAAATAATGACAACATGGAATGTACAACACTAAAGTGGGGCGCGAAAGAGGACTGGACGCGGTAGTGAGAAACCCAAATCGGAATACTAAACTAAGGCGGGAAGAGAGACAGAAGCAGGGAGAGCGCATGGTGGAAAAAGAGAAAAGCATAACATAAATGAAAGGGAATCAGGAGGTGGAGGAGGAAAAAGGGGTGGGAGGAAAACAGAATTGGAAACGAAAGGAGGGAGCTCAGAAGGCAACAAGGAGGAAGTGGACTTGATTGCTTTTATTGTTAAGTCCACCCTTCTTTCCACGCTACGCCACCGGCTTCTTTTTTCTCTTCTTCCCTCAACCCTAGTCTCGGTACCTATATATTATTTTTTTGCAGTTCTGACACATCTACCTTCGTTCCAGTACTCCCGCCTGCCATATTCCGCTGATTACTTCTCCTTCGGCATTACTGCCCTCACCGCCCACAGGCTTCCCGGCTACTCCCGTGGCACGCACCCCGTGCCTGGTCTCTACGTGGAGCACCGTCTCCTCCGTTATATAAGATCATTGCGTACACCCCCGGCCGGGTTGGAATTATCACCGGTTCAACGGTGAGTTTCCTTCACTCCCTTTCTTTGCCCACCTTACTTTTGATTCCCCTCCCAGTTTGCTCGCCCTGGGGCCCCAGTTCATCCACTTTTTCTTTCCGCAGGGTTCTGCTTTTTCTATCCTCACTCATGCTACACAGGTAATTTCTCACTTCCTCCTTGTTGCCTTCTGAGCTCCCTCCTTTCGTTTCCAATTCTGGTTGTTTATTGTAAATTCAGTTGTTTTTCATTAAATAACTTCTCAACTCTAACAGGTGTCGACCACTACAACTGTTATTCGAACAATACGGTCACACTATCGTTATACCCTCACCACGTGTGCCCGGGACTGTGCCATCTGTAGAGGAGCGATCCTGGCCCTGGGCGGCACCTCCAGCTCCCGCCTCAGCAGACCCCATTGTCTTCTTGCCCCTAGATGCTGATCATGTAAGACATAATAAAGAGTCAAAAATTGATTGGCGTGAAACAAATAATAAATATTTTTATAAAACGCTCCAAAAAGATTTTTTGACAGGACGACAATTGCAATAAAATTGACTTATCTAATCAGATCGACTAGTAGTATCGCGGTTGTGGACCCTTCTATCTCTTTATTATTCCAGTGTTCCAGTCCGATTTCAGAATCCTAAACCTAAGTATCACCTAGCCCGCCTATTCCAAATACTTTGGAGTGAATTGCAAAAATTATCATTCGCGATCATCAATGAATCAACCCCATTTGACAAGCCAATTGTTCTCTAAGTCTGCATTTCCATTTATTTTAGTCCTCAAAAATACATAGATGGACGCATGCATATTGCATACACCAAATTGTTGGTTGGTTGCTTATGTGCTGTGTTGCTATATTATTCCCTCACTAACAAACTATAAAAGGTTTTACTAAGGACTGGAGTCAGCAGCACGTAACGAAGGACGCGTCACGTGAAACGCTACAAAATTACAAACTAATACTAAGTAACTAAGTGCCTACCACACTATGTTAGTGACAGGACAAAGGAAAGGAGTCTCTCTGGCATTACCTAACTTAAGTTCTCTAACCTCTCTTACATAATCAGCCCAAGCAAGCGCAAACTTGCAAACAAGATTAGTAGCGCTTTTCACCGGTCTAGAAGAATAACAATTACATAATATGAGATTTTTAAACGTAACTTACCAGCATGTAAGCAACAGCAGCATTCTTGCTATTTGGGGAAAAAAATAATATTCGCAATAATACAGAACAGAACACACAATAGTAATAAATTAGCTACTCACCAAGCCCCACAACCTCAACACCTAGCACGTCCAGCAGGTCCTGCTCCCGGTCCAGGATGTTGGATCACTGGTGAGTCAGCTGGTTGTGGGTGCGCCAGAGCAGTGAAACACTGCCTGGCGCACCCTCACCCACCGGTGGTGATGCTCCTGGATCCCATAGCCGGAACCAGGCCTGCTGCCTGCTGCCAAGGTTAAGGAGAGGTGGCTCTGCACAAAAAAAACTAGGGCGGCCTCCTCCACCTCTGAGAATAAGGCCTAGGCCTGCACCCCTTCTGGGCGTCGCCTTCCACAAGGAAGGCAACTCCCGGTTGCACTACTACCCTTAGCCATGGTTCTGGGGGTGCGGGCGGAAAATAAAATAAAATAAAGTCAGGAGAAGAAGTAGGGAAGTAAAAAAAAATAAAAAGCAAGTAATAGAAAAACAGTACAAAAGCGCAGTAAAAGTAGAAATAAAATGCAAAATATACAATTAGGAAGAGAAAGGGATAGATAATAAATAAAAAAGATCAGAAAAAAAGTTTTAGAAACAAAGGATTGAAAAGATTTGAGAGGATTCAAAAACAGGCCCCAGAACTATAACAAAGAGTAGAAAAACAAGATGGCTGCGTCCATTGGCGATCGCGTGGTGAAGTTTGCGCGATATCTCGCGAGCATGCGGAACAAGCAAACTCTGCATGCTCGTGGAACTCCGCGTAGCGTTGCAGTGTTTTTTTACCGCTTGGTGTAGTTCCGGGTAGCATGGCTAAGCGAACTCCGCCCAGGCTTAATGCAAATGCGTGTAACAACAATTTTTATTCAAAAATATGCTCTCTTTAATGGTGCACTGTACATTGTAAGCCGTTGGGTTAGTGGTTTTGAGTATTTTTAGCGTTTCGCGCAGGGATAAACTTGACCCATGATGTTATATTGAGAAACATTGCCAAAAAGTGCTATATTTGATTCAGTCATATTTGAAATGTGTGTACATTGAAGGTGTCATATTTACTATTCTAACTCCACTCCACCAAACACTGAATAACATGCATATATTTGGGGTAGTGGGCAAATTCTCCAAATTCATCCCAAATTACATTGGGAAAAGTGCATACATTTTGGGTTTGGGGGGGCAGACTTAGCTTAGGTACTCCAGTTCAACTAATACTGGGAATGTTCATATATTGGGGGTGGAGGGTCAGATATAGTATTTTAGGTCCAATACAACAAACATTGGTGAAAGTGAATATTTTTGGTAAGGAAGGACAATCCGATTTACCACACTAGCGGCATTCCAACTAACATTTGTGAAAGTGTATACACTAGTATAGTACATACAGTGTACAGCTCCAAACGGACAACAAGACAACCATCAGAGGCACCCTCACATTATGACCACCAGGCTCTCACACCAGCTTATGGAATACCATTGCAGACTTTATTGAGCCCATGGCCTTAGACTCCAAGGCTACATCTTCCTGGGTGCCCTAAATTTCCACATCCACAACCCCAATGACAAAATCACCACACACCTCCTCAATAGTATGAGCCGTCTCGGATTGACCCAGATCATCCTTGACCCTACTCACACTGCAGGACACACACTGGACCCAATTTTTACCTCAAACAACTACGTAAATTCAGCCATGTCACAGAACTCACATGGACCGATCACTCCATCGTCCACTTCAGCATCACCAGCCCCCGCACCACCACCCCCAAGATGACCAACGACCCCACCGGAGGTGGAATAAAATCTCAGAGACCAGCTGGGTGAACTCACTCAACACCTCCAACCCTGCCATTGACACCAACCTCAAACAGGGAATGAAAAACTTCAATGCCTGGATCACCAATTGCACAGACAGCATAGTCCCTATCAAGAGCAACATCCAGAGAAATCCTCTAAAAGGTCCAGCTTGTACACACTAAAACTCAGAACAGTGAAACGAGACAGCAATCATTTGGAGAAGAGATGGTGCACCAGCAAGGACACCTCAGACTTTCAAGACCTCCCTCAACCTCTACCACCACCTGCTCAGGGGAACAAAGAAGACAACCATTGCTGCACGCATTGAAACCAGCGCTAGCCTATTAAGGAACCTTTCAACATTGTTAAGGAATTCTTCAACCCAGCTGCCTGCGAAAACAACATCACACCCTCACCCACTTCTTTGACGACAAGATTGCAACCATATACAGAAACTGCAAACTCATACCTACAGACTTCCTTGACAGATGTGCCACCACTGTAACTGACAATGACCACCTGGAACATCCGCTCCACCTAGGGCACCACCTTCACCATGAAATGCATCCACTCGGGAGACCCACAGACCCATGCCTGCAAGACATCTTCAACCTCAGAAACCAAAGAATCAGCCAGGAACTCACCACCCTACTCAACACCTCTATCATCACAGCAACATTTCCAGATGCCTGGAAACATGCTGAAGTCAGACCACTACTCAAAAAACCCTCCGTCGACCCCAGAAAACTCAAAAACGACTGGCCAATCTCCCTGCTCCTATTCCCAGTGAAGGTACTGGAAAAGGTCATCAATAATCAACTCATGACACACCTGTAGGAGAACCAGATACTCGACTCTTCCCAATACGGCTTCCGCAGAAATCACAGCACCGAAACTACCCTGATTGCAGCCACCATCGACATCCGGACCCTCCTCGACCAAGGAGAAACAGCAGCTTTGATCCTCCCCGACCTCTTGGCAGCCTTCAACATTGTATCCCACCACACACTGATCAAAAGACTCCACCATGAAGGCATCCGATGGGACGCGCTAAGATGGATCACCTCCTTCCTCACTGAAAGAACCCAGAGAATCCACTTCCCTCCTTTTACCTCTGAACCCAGGGAGATTACCTGCGGTGTCCCCCAGTGCTAATCCCTCAGCCCCACACTCTTCAATACATATATGACCCCGCTGGCCAACATCATCAGATCCCACGGTCTCAACTTAATTTCTTATGCCGATGACACCCAACTCATCTTCTCACTCACCGATGACCCTACTACCACCAGAACGAACTTCCACCGATGCATGACAAACATCGCCCACTGGATGAAGTACAACTGCTTGTAGCTGAGCAACAACAAGGCGGAAGTACTGATCTTTGGCAACAGCAGTAACACGTGGAATGACTCCTGGTGGCCATCAGACCTAGGACCTGCACCCACTCCCTCCAACCACACCAGAAACCTCGGAATCTTCATAGACAAAACGCTCACCATGAAATCAGAGATCAATGCCATCTCCTCCATCTGCTTCCTCACTCTTCGCATGCTATGTAAGATTTTCAAGTGGCTACCCCTACACACGAGACCCACAGTGACACAAGCCCTTATCACCAGTCGACTGGACTACAGCAATGCCCTCTATGTACGAATCGCAGCTCACCATACAGAACGCTGCAGCCAGATTCATCCTCGGCCTTCCCCGATTAAACTACATCACACCCCACCTCAGGAAACTCCACTGGCTCCCTGTACTAAAGAGATACCAATTCAAGCTGCTGACTGACACACACAAGGTTTTACACACCCAAGGATCAGCCTACATAAACCATCTCCTGCACTTGCACCAACCATAGAGAAAACCACGCTCCACCTCCCTTTCACTTGCCCTTACTCCCCCATCTACCGAAGCAGAAGTGGAGGAGGCTCCTTCTCCCACATCAAAGGAAAGACCTGGAACAGCCTCCCCACGCACGTCCACACCATCATCTCACTTCCAGAATTCTTAATGGCCCTTAAGACCTGGCTGTTCAAATACGCTTCCGGGGCCTGCAAGCGCCTGGATACCCTATGCGGTGATTGCCGTGCTTTATAAATCCTTATTTATTGATTACTGCATTGGACTCTACAGACACATTGAGCTGGTCACATTTGTTGGAAACACCTTAATGCCACTAGTTTGTTCCTACCAAACAATCTCACAAAACAACAAACCATCATGGCAAAGAAGGACGCAACATATACCATGGTACATATATAGAAGTTAGAGAAATTCCCATTCACTGTTGCAGAAACACCTTCAGTGGATTGAATAAGCCATGGATGTATTTCTCTGCCAATGTCAAAGTTTCACTTTCAATACTGCTTACAACTCTATCAAGTGGACAGATATGAGGTGCTAGGAGAGGGGTATTTACACAAGTCATGGATCTTACTTTTCAAATTCCGATGTAGGAATATGGAAACTGAGGTTTTTCTTAGCAGGATTGACTGCAAGAGTACCTTGGGACATTCCTTAGTTTGCAGGGAAGTTTGGCTTCATGGTGCCTGTAATGCGTCTAAGGCAAACTTTTCATGTTATTTGAAAGGTCCTCCAGCTGCCGTGATCCTTCCAGCTTTCAGATTACTCTCCAATGGAAGTTCTTGATGCTGAATGATCGAGGCTGCTGTGGGATGAGACCAGGCATTGCCTATCTTGTGACGGTCTCTGCAGTCGTGAGCTGTTGTACACAAATACTGTTTCCACCTGCCCGCACAGTTAGGGATGCGATGCTTTAGCCTTTGATAAAGCTGAGAAACATGCGCTTTGATGCTTTAAGCAGACTCAAAGCCGTATAGCTCCGGAAAGATGTGGCCTTAACATCTGCAAGGGAGACGTTTGGGCTTCAAGTTGCAGTCACTACTCCGCATTAATTTCCCACACCATTTAGGGGAGCTTTTGCACCACATTTTTAACATGTCGAGTGCTAGTAGGTGGCTCTAGGTTGGTTAGCACCTTCCATCATTCATACACTCCGTGCTTGGAAACATTTTTGGAGGCTTAACACTAGTTGTCAGGACTGTGCTTTTATTTTTTCAGCTCCACAATGTATGTCCCATCATGAGGCCAAATGGAGATAGCACTACCGCACATATTCCTGTGTCATGAATGCATGATACACTGCCTTGGGCACCCTTGCTTCAGGAACTTACTGACCACCAGTTTTTAACATTTTGGCCTGTCTGGCTACACTGCCTGCAGCTCATTTTCTACTGTGTGTGCACTTTCGATTGTGCCCTGGACATATGCTTGGGAATACAACTGATTCAACCTCCTAACATTGACCTACTGGTGAGTCTCTTAACGCCTCACTTGTACCATTGTCCTTCATGCTTGCCATTGCTCCTAAATGCATATTATGAGTCTTCCTGGGATGCCTCGGCTCCTGGTGATTTGGATCCTGGCTCGCCTTCTGTGGATTCAGCACTAGCTTATTCTCCCTTGGCAGATGCTGAGGGGGATGTGCTAGGACCTGTTGCATTGGGTGCCTTTGGAAACATCATCTGCAGTTGCTGGGAACAGCAATGTTTCATCTACTCCTCGGAACACATATACAATCTGGCAGTATCGAGTTGTAGGAACTTTTCAATTCAGACATGTTTTTAACATCCCAAACCGTTTTTAAGAAATTGCACCACTTTTAATTTGCTTTTAAATTGACCTTTTATACTTAAATTCAGCTTTCGGAATGCTTTAACCTTCAAACTAGCATAGTGCCTTTTTATACTTTTAAGGTTTTATGTTTTTACATATATGTTTAGTATTGTTTTCATATAGCTTTTAAGTCATCTCACGTCCAAGGAGTGGGTGTCACATGGTTACATTAGGCCTGGGTAGAAATGCAATTTTTACATACACAAGTTTATATTTGTCTTCTTTCTCTAAACACAATGACATGTGAAACACATTTATTTGCGCGAACATACAGGATTATATTCTTCTAAGTTAGGGCCTAATTATGATGACGGTCGAACTCTCAAACGACCTGCACCATGGCAGAAGCAGGACCGCCTGACTAAAAGTCGGCGGTCCTGCTGCCGCATTACGATGCAACCGCCTTCACGGCGGTTGCAATGTGTATATTTCGTATTTCGTATTGCGGCATGTGCTGCAGACTGTAGCCGATGCTGCAATACAAAATATGCACATTTAAAACATCCCTGCACTATGTGGCAGGCACCATGCAGTACCTGCCACATGGTGCAGGGTTGTTTAGGGGGGAACCATAGGTGCACCCCAGGCCCCATATCGGAGGGCCAGGGGGAAAGGGGGCCCACAAGGGGCCCCCAAAGTCACTTTACACCTGCCTTTTTATGGCAGGCTAACCGCCATGAAAAGGGCAGGCGGAAAGGGACAATGTAATCCCTACTGCAGTGCCTGAGCAGCCACCGCCCCTATTGTAGGGATTACTGTCCCTCTGACGGTCTGACAGGCTCCTTGAGCCACCCGGTGCATCGTAATGTGGCGGGTGGACCTGCAGGGGCCAATGGCAGTGGGACCGCCACCGACAGCCTGACGGTGGTGGTCCCACCGCCATCATAATCAGGCCCTTAGTTAGCTTACTCTGCCACTTCGTAGGGACCCTATCAAAACACTTTGAAAATTCTGTACAAGAGCTATGTTCATCACACAAGATGTTGGTATTTGTTTTGGCTGCTCGGCAACAGAGCTATCCCAATAGAATAAACAATAGTGGCCTGACTGTGACTTCAGCATGGTAACATAGATGATGGTATTATATATACGACATTAATCCTTTGGTTGGACAGTGGAGCATTTCACTGGCACTGAGAGGTCACCCACATGACGGACTTCCAGCCCAGCTGATTCCTGTTTACCTAATGTGAGAGATGCCTTTCAGCTCGCTACCAAGGTGGGAAGCCTGATCACACTTACCCACAGGTAATGAGAGTTGGCAGATTCACTCACTCTAGACATGATAGGTTAGGGTGCATAAGGTAGGAGTACAAAAAAATACAGTACTTGTATGCAAGCATATATTCTCTGTAATCAGCAAAATTGTTGAACTGTTTATTTTTTCACCATTCGAGTAATGCTAATCACGTTTCTTTATAAGCAGAAATGTTTTACTCGAAAATCACAATACTTCAATAAATATTGAAACGCTTTACTGTGTATTTCTTGTGTATCTCTTTTGATATGCATAAGTAACTATATATTATTAGAAAAACAAGGAGACCCAATTACTATTGGTCAGGGACCTAGGGTAAGTTAACTGTTTCTAAAGACAATGGTCCCTAGACAATGGGGATGCAGGTGAGTAAATATAGACTCAATCAGTACTATATTCCACTGTCCAGCCGGACAGGGTTTTAATATGCAATCAAAGTAGTTTCTTCAAGTAATATACATAAACATTATAAGTGGGACACAAACAAACTCTCTTTTGCCTGAACCCTTCACTGTATGTTGTACGTTCCCTCCTCTTTCCTTGCTAAGTTGGATGCAGGCTTGTGTCCCACTTATAATGTTTATGTATATTACTTGAAGAAACTACTTTGATTGCATATTAAAACCCTGTCCAGCTGGACAGTGGAATATAGTACTGATTGAGTCTATATTTACTCACCTGCATCCCCATTGTCTAGGGACCATTGTCTTTAGAAACATGCATAAGTAACTAAGCAAAAGGGTTCTAGATCTGTTATGATGATTTCCTTGGGGAGTCAGGATTGTAATGTTCTGAGGTTGTACACCCATTTGTTGCCATGTGAGGTTAGGGGTACAGATGGTGCTCTGTGAGCTAGAGGGACTTAGGCCAACGTATCCGGATGGTGATCATGGAGTCATTCTCGCACATTTCTTATGATTATGTTGTCCAACAAATGCACAGTTTTACTGAGAAAAATATAAGCCGCATTACAGGTCCTGCTGTGCCTCTTCTCCATCACTGCAAATCCCCAATCCCCATGCTAGTGGAAGTCTTCTGTGTCCTGTAGTCCACAGTTCTCCATGGTGCATTTCCACCTTTCTCTTCACTCCAGTGATCCTAGAGCACATCAGAAATTTGGTGGTGGTAGTTCTCCCCCTTCCCCTTATAGACACCAAATTAAACATGCCCTTCTCCCAAGTGTTGCCCTTTCCTCTTGCAACTAACCCTTTTTGATACATCTGATAGTTTTCTGATAGTTGCTGAAAGTTATGACCTACATCATAAGAGTTCTCAGGAGTATTGTAGTTCATCCAGTAATCATGGATTCCTTCCTTAGGTAAATCCTATAGCAATCAATTGGGTTTATTCAGCCATTAATGTTAGCCACATCCAATGGGCCCCTCACTTACAAATCCACAAAGAAATTCGTTTTTTTAAAGTGAGGGTTCTGTTGATGCTTGCAGTTCAACTAGCAGCCATAAGGCCATTTAAGTCACCCATGAGGATAAGAATACATGGAATCCTCTGTATTTTACAAGGCTACAATCAAGCACAGCCTACGGTGCCAGCTCTTGTACCTACCTAGTATAATGCTCCGGTAGTTAAAGCCCTAAGACATCCTCCATTTGCACCTCTTTGGGCGGTATGGTAGTAGAATGAAATGGCCTTAATATCGTCCGACAAAAATATTCTGTCCTAAATATCTTTTATAAAAATATTTCGCTATCAGAGTTAAAAATAGAAAACCTACACACAGTGGAGTAATATTTTTGCAAACAACATTGAGGACACAATATTTACATTAGACAAGATTTCCGCTATAAAAATTCTGACCTTCAACCCTTTAGAAAGGACTAACTCAGCTTGTTTTATGCCAAAATCATGTTTTGTCATTAGTGAAAATTATAGTACATTTAAAAGAGAAAAGTTTGCCTCTTCCCATTCCCCTAATCAACATCCATGAAATATGAAAATGTGTTTTCCTTGTCTGTTTATTCCAAGCTGCATTTCAAACATTTAGGGCCCTATTACGAGTTGCCTCCGACCGACACCGCCTCAGTGTGGGAACCGACCAACCATAGGTCGGGGGTTCCGAACACCTGATTTCAATGCAAACTCTCATTTGGCCACACCGTGCAGGCATTTCCCAGCCCACAACCGTAGGCCACGGAGGGATGGCGGCCCTGCTAGGGGCACACCAAAGTCGCTTTCAGACAGCCTTTCCAGGTCAGAAAGCTCGACATGGAAAGGCTGTCGGAAACAACATCATAATCCTGATGGCGGAAACTCTGTCCGTAAGGGATTTTGATAGGTATCCGACTGGCCGATGGGCTCCTTCAGCCTGTCGGAACTCAGTCAGATTGATCAGCCGGTTTACACTCCGACAGCTGACATTGAAATTTGGCCATCAGACTGTAAGCCTACGATGTCTGCCGGTAAGCCTCCAATGGCGGTCGGAGTCTTACCGACCGACATTGTAATGAGGCCCTTAATTTCACTCAAACAGTGCTTTGCAGTATAATACACCAACCTGTATACTTTTAAAAAGGTCATTATAATTCATGAGATTTGAAACATTGTGTTAGAAATTGGGTTTCTGGTTGTCAAAGGTATGCACTCTGTCCAAGCAGGAGCCACAATACTAGTCAGGGTAAGTGTAGTACACACTTACGGTTTACCTGTGCTCACCCTCTGGAAGCTTGGCACAGAGCAATTAGGCTAAACGTTAGAGGCAAGTATTTGGGCATGCAGTAACACAGTGAAAACACCACAAATGTACTCCACACCAGCTTAGAAAAATAGCAAATACTTATCTAAGTAAACCAAAACCAAAACAATAACAATAACAATAAAACATACACAAGTCAAGTTATGAATTTTGCAAGATTAAACCAAAATGCAAAACTCTAACTGGGGCTATCTGGTCGCGCCTGACAGGTGCAAATCCAAAACTTCAGTTCAACTTCAATTGAGCGTGGGCCAGGTTCAGAAGTCATGCAGACATGCTGACAGTACCTTGGTTATATTGTTGCTCACGGACGATGCATTAAACAAAGGAGGGGATGCATCACTGTTGAAGGCAAGTCTTCATTTACGAAGTCGAGCAACTTCATATAAGCATCGTTGTCAAGAAGCGATGTGCGTTGGGCTGATGTGTCGATGGCGAACTGTTGGTCTGTAGGCAATGCATGCAGCCCACAGGAGAATGGAAACAGATGAACAGAACACATCTAGTTCTGAGTCAGGGATGATTCTGCCACATGTCACACCAGGCATGATGATATTTAAAAAAAAAAGCCGCAATATAATTTCAAGAAGTGCTGTGGAAGAATTTCGAGAATATTGGAAAATATAAATATCATAATTGTAGGAAATAGGGTGGACAACTCTATTTTGAATGATTTGGATGATGTGAAGGGTGGCGGGGAGGTGGGTGTATTGGCGTAACCCCTTATACGCAGTATGGAAAGTGGGAGGTTTTTAGTTTGGATAGAGAGTGAGTTTCTTATTGTCCTGGGGTTGGGGAGTTGAGGAGTTTGTTTCAGGGTTGGTAGGTTAGGAAGTCCAATGCTCCATTATGCAAAAGAGATGAAAAAGAGAAGTAATCTGACAAGTTGTACAATTTAATTAGTTGGAATGTGCGGGACTGAACAACATGACAAGAGCTATAGAGTCCATGTATATTTGAAAAGACGGGGAGCGCATGTTGCATTACTGCAGGAGACCATCTCTCAGCCTTAGACAGGGAAGCATTACATAAGAGATGGCGGGCCAATTGTGCTGCAGCATACTCTACTTTCGCAAGGGGGGTTTTCATATGATTTTGGCATTTGACATGGGCTTTCAGAAACAGGTGAATCAATTGATCCAGAAGGAAGGTGTGTGGTGCTGTCGGGGTGCTTTGCTGGGCGAGACTTGGCTATAGTGGGGGATCTATGCTCCTAACTCGGATAAGGATGGTTACTTTAGGGATTGTCAAGAATATTGGCATCATACATGACACAGAATATCCTCATAGGAGGAGATTTTAATCGTATTGCTGACCCAGACCAAGATAGATCACAACCAGCCCTGATGGATTAATCAGTGCATTCGGTGGCTAGGCAATTTTGAAAATAGTAACAAATATGGGGTTTAGTGGACTCCTGGAGGTGTATGAACCCAGAAAATAGAGATAATTTGTATACTTTTCAGGGCTGCATGATCTGCATATGCAACTGGATACATTTTTGTGTCATCCTGCAGTGCACAGTGAAGTCAGAAATGTGAAGTATTTATGCAGAATAATCTCTAATCATAATCCTGTTTTACTATCACTGTGGTGGAATAGATAACGGACACGAATACCAGACTGGCGTATGCGCGTGGAGGTAATGGAAGATCCAATGTTCCATGATGTTATTGGAAAGGCAGTGGTGAATTATTTTAAGGAAAATGAGTTCCCTCTGGCAGAGTGGGATGCGTTTAAGGTTGCTATATGTGGGTGCTGTATAGTGGAGATAGTGGGGGTTAGACTTACTCTTTTGAAAGTGATTTATAAACATGAGAAAGAGCTGCCACAGCTAGAGTTGGCAAGACCAGGTAAACCGGAGTTGAAACAACAGCTTTTGGATGCCAGGGAACAGGTAGCTGTGGATATAGAGAAATTGCGTAGTTTTGATTATAGATAGTATATGAAAAGGATGCATGTAGAACATGGAAAGGCAGGTACTTTGTTGGACTGGCTCACAAACCCTAAGAGTAGGGGCACACAGATATTGGAAATAGATTCTAAAGGAGGGTACACGTGTCTATACACGAAAACCCATCAATAAAAGAATTAGTAAATTATATACAGGTTTATATGCTATGCCATTGGAGCTTCCACCACATTTTATTAACGAGTTTTTAGAGCAGTAGAATTGACCAAGATTGCAGGGGAGGAGGAAATAGACCTAAGTGGGGAAGTAACAATTCAAGAAATGAAGGCTGCCATAAAGCATATGGCAAGAGGGAAAGTCCCTGGAATGGATTAGCTCCCTGTCGAATTTTATTTGACATATAAGGAAGAATTCAAACCAAGACTAGTTAATCTTTACGTGGCAGCCCGTAAGGCAGGTTGATTGCCCCACACAACTGCAGAAGCAATAGTGATCCCATTGTTAAAGCCAGGAAGGGCCTCTGATGATATACAGGCTTATTTGCCACTTGCAATGCTAAATGTGGATCACAAGATATGGAGTCGAGTATTGGCAATGCACCTATCTCCATTAATGTCTATGTTTATACATACAGACCAGTATGGGTTAATTCCGGGAAGGAATATGGCTCATAATATTAGGAGGGTATTAGCAATCATGGAATCTGATTTTGCAAAGAAGAACAAAGGGGTGATTGCACCAATTAGCATAGAAAAGGCATCTGTTGGTTTACATTGGGATTTCCTTTATGAAGTACTCACTAAGATAGGTTTGGGAAACCAATTTATTGCATGGGTTAGCCTTCTGTATACAGAACCTACTGCTAGTGTCAAAACAGGTAGGCATATTTCAGACAAATATGCAGTGGGAATAGGGGCTCGACAAGGGCGCCTGCTCTCACCATTATTATCTGCAATTGCTATGGAGCCACTTGCTAGTTGGGTGACGACAGGAGGGGTTTACAGGTGTCTGGAAGTGTGGGGTGTGCAACATTATTCAGCATTATATGCAGATGATATGTTGTTATTTCTCAAAGATGCTAATGTTGATTTGCTGCATGGCATAAACCTTTTAGATCAGTTTGAGCAAGCCTCAGGGTTATGCATCAACTGGAATAAATCATATTTGTTCCCATTACAGAATGATGTGCCACAGCCTGTGGATCTGAGGAGGCTTAATTGGGAGGGAACGTATCTAAAACATCTAGGGGTAAGATTATACCATGCTCCAGTTGATTAATTGGAGGGTAACATTGGTGTGGCAATTAGAAGTTTACAGAAAAGTATAGATTTTTGGAGAACGCTGCCGCTTTCAGTTTTAGGAGGAATAGCAGTAGCAAAAATTGTGGCGTTGCCCCAATTACTTTACATCTTCACAACATTGCCCATGGTGATACTATGTAGAGTATTTAGGGAAATGTATTTTTTGTTGGTTTCTCTTATATGGGGAACAGGTAGGCGAAGAGTGGAATTGGCAAAGTTTCAACAGTGCACTAGTTAGGTAGAACTAGCTGCCCCAGATATGGAACCCGATTGCCTAGCAGCTTAGTTGCAATGGTTTACACAATGGATTCATTCACAAGGATTTCCAGGGGAGGTGAATATGGAGAGAAAACCAGATTTGGATGTGTTGCATAGAATACTCATGGCCCCTGTCAGAGGACCAGTGCAGGGAAAGCCCACTATGTGGAAGGTTGTGTAGCACTGTTGGCGTTGTGCGCTTCAACAAACTTATATTCAGAGGTCCTATGCCCCAGGCATTCCATTCAGAAGTTTGGAACACATCATTCGGGGGGAAGATTGTGGGGCTTAGCGGAGTGGGAAAACCATGGGGTGCATACGTTAGGAGATTTGTATAGTGACAGGGTGATATTATCTTTTGAGGAATTTTCAGTCACTTTTAAAATCCTGAGAGGGCAATTTTTGTTGCATCGAGCGATAATTGCTAAATTGCTCAACCATTGGGGTATGGGTTTAGTAGAGCCACAAGTGCATAGTGCTTGTTAAATATTGTGTACCACAACGGTTAGTATGAAGGCGGTGACATGCCTTTATCAGGCAATAAGAAGTGATGTGATAACGCCTCTTGATGTTCTAAGAGAAAAATGGGAGGAGGATTTGGCACATCCAATACCAGAGTTGGGATGGTCTAAAATTCTTGGAAATTCATACATTGTATCTAGAAATGTGAGATTTAAAATGATAAATGTGTTCTACTTGCACAGAGCGCATCTAACCAGGACAAGTAGTTCAAATTTCTTAGACAAATGTGGCATGCTTGAGATGTGGTAAACATGGGGCAGAAATGTTGGACATGGTGTGGTCATACGCATTATTAGTGGAATACTGGAGGGAAGTAATATTCTGTACAAATGAAGCAACAAATATATCAATTGAGTGTGCGCCTATGGTCTGTCTGCTGAGTGGATTTCCAAGACCTACAAAGTGTAAAAATACTACAGAATTTATTGATTTAGATTTGGTGCTTTCAATACGTGAATTAACTTTGAACTGGAATGCCCCCAGGGCCCCTAGGGTAGCAAAATGGAAAGAGGAGTTGGTTCATTGGGCGGGTTATGAGAGTGCAGTACTGTATAGTGATATGAGGAAAGGAAAAGTATCAACTGACAAAGTTTGTGCATGGGATCATTTATTAGATCCCCTTAAAGTGTTAGAAAAGAGTGATGATACTTGGGAAGAAAATGGGTAAAAATTTAATTTGCTAAATAAATAGGTGTTGTATACATACTGTAATGGGGGCTGGACCTAAGGGAGGGTGGTGGTAGTGGGGGTAATTTGTTTAATATTATTATCCATGTCTTATTATAATTGTTAATAAAACATTTGTTTAAAAAAAAAGCAATGCATTGGCATTGAGCCGTGCAGGACCCGGGATGTGTTGGGGACGATGCGTTGCAGACGTTGACAATGCAGTGTCCAAGACTCATACAGTGGTGATGCGGAGGCGCTGCATTGGAAAAGTTGGGGATGCATTGTAAGTCATGATCATTGTGTCGCGCAGTTGGTGAGCGGTGTCCACAGCTTCGGTGCAGGCAGCGGCGATGCATTGATATCGCGGAGAAATTAGATGGTTCCGATCGATGCATTGGTGTTGATGCATTGGTTTCTTGGGTTGCAGCTCCAACCACTCACTTCCAAGGGCCCAGGACTGGATTTGGCATCACTTGCCAGAGCAGGACTCACAGAAGAGGAGCCCAGGTGCTAGTAGCAAGATGCAAGTGAAGGCGTTGATATCCCTGAGACTTCAGAAACAGGAGGCAAGCCCAACAAGCCCTCCGAGAAACTTTAGAGACGCAGGATGTAGAGAGTCAAGTCTAGTCCTCTCACTCACAGGCAAGTAGCAACAAGCAGCAGACCTACACATAAATGCTAGCAGCAAAGTGGCAGTCCCTCCTGGCAGCACAACAGCTCTTCATCCTGGTAGAATGTCCTCAGTTCCAGAAGTGTATATGGTATCAGAGGTCAAGTACTTATACCAATTTTAGCCTTTAAAGTAGGGAGGCTTCAAAGAAAGGTAGTTGTAGTGCACAAAGACCCTTTCCTTTCCTGCCATGGCTCCAGACTCATGACAGAGGGTATGCAACCCTCTGTGCGGGAACAGTCACAGCCCTATTCAGGTGCAAGTGTCAGTTCCTCCCTTTCACTTTAGCTCAGGTAGACCCATCAGTCTGGTGATGACCCATCAGGATGTGAGTGGCACACCTGAGCTCCCTTTATGTGTGACTCTCTAGAGGGAATGCACAAAGCCCAGCTGTCACCCAACCCAGATGTGTATTCCAGAGACAGGCAGAGGGCACAGAATGGTTAAAGTCAGAAAATGCCAACTTTCTAAAAGTGTTATTTTCAGACCTGCAATTTAAAAATCAACTTTACTAAAAGATGTGTTTTTAAATTGAAACCAGAGACACCCAAGTTACTTTTCCTATCTTTTATCAATTAAAAGTTACATTTGTAAAATGTTACAAGGCAGCACCAATGTTAACCTATGGGAGAGATAGGCCTTGTAGTAGTGAAAAATGATTTTAAGATTATTTTACTACTAGGGCATGTAAAACTTAAAACATACATGTCCTACCTTTTAAGTACACTGCGCCCTGCCCAAGGGCTGTCCAGTGCCTACTCTAGGGGTGTTCTATGTGTAATCAAAAGGAAGGTTTAAGCCTGACAAGTAGGTAATCTTGTAAGGTCAATATGGCAGTTTAAAACTGCACACATAGACTGTACATTGGCAAGCCTGAGACATGTTTGAAGGGCTGCTCATGTGGGTGCTGCAGGCCCAATAATAGCATTTGATTTACAGGCCCTAGGCACATGTAGTCTACTGTACTAGGGACCTATCAGTAAATCAAATATGCCAATCATGGAAAAAAACAAATGCCATTACATTATAAACACAGAGCACTGGCCAGTAATGAAAAAAGTGTACAGAGTCCTAAAGCCAAAACAAAATTACATGCAGCACATAGTCAAAAACAGGAGGTCAGAAGGCAAAATGTCAGGTGAAACCACGCCAAAAGATGCCAGGTCTAACACATTACATTACAAATAAACTGCTATTTCCCTTCTGTTTTGTGAGTTCAGCTTCACAAACACATCCATTATGGTATCATTTTTCCTTGGTAACATCAATCTGATGCTTATTTGTATGCTCTTACAGACAATGGCTATTTTAGTTCTTTGTGAATCCAGCATTTAAGCTGTATGTATACAAAACTGCCAATTTCTGGATTTGTCTAGACTTTAATGAAAAACAAGAGATCATTCTCAGTTTTCCATTAAGTGTCACAGTCTCATTGGCACTTCCCTGTTAAGAGCTTCACTAAGAGCATCTTTCAATTTCATGCTGCATCTTGATAATCCCTAAGATGAAAGTACTCATTTAATGTGTGACATGTTCAAGCACCCTTCAGGTCATGCCATGATCTAAGTCGTAAAATGGGAAATGATCTTAAGACTAAATTGATAAAGTGTTTGGATTATCTTGATCATGCCTGGGTCTATCCTGGTTCAGCCAGTGATAATTGTGATATTTCTCTCTACCCTCTCTTACTGAAATAATATTTCAAGCTTGCAAATACTACTGAGTAATGCAGTTTGACATCAACTAGATACATGTATCCATTACTTATACACATTTACACACATTTTATTGATACTTTTTACAAAGCTATTCATAAATGGTGAATAGCTTTGTGATGCTATTCACATAGGTAACTTATGCTTGTGAGTAAGTAACACATGTATGTTTACACTTTTACACTTTTGAGTAACTTTACTATTATTCATTATTCACTGTTGGACTTGAAATCCTTGGAGTGGGTTCCCCAAATATTTTGCCTTCAATCTTCCTGTTTTTGCTGACTTCATTTTTGCTGGCCTTAGGACTCTGCACACTTCACCAGTGCTAACTAGTGCAAAAGTAGTTGTGCTCCCTCCCTAAAACATGGCGACATTGGCTTACATCCAATTGGCACATTTGATTTACTTGTAAGTCCCCAGTAAAGTGATACTACTTGTACCCAGGGCCTGTAAGTTAAATTCTACTAGTGGGCCACCCAATTCAGTAGCCTTTTTAAACATGTCTCAGGAGTGACATTGCAGCTGTGTGTGCATTTTTAAACTGCCAATTCAACCTGGCAAAATGAACCTTTTTGCCAGGCCTAAACCGTTGGTTTTTCAATACATATATGTAGCCTTTATGGTAGGCCCTAAATAGCCCATAGGGCAGGATGCAGTTTATTTAAATTGTTGGACATGTACTTTTACCTTTACGTGTCCTTGTACTTAAAATTCTTAAATTTGTTTTACACAGCCACAAGGCGTACCTCTCCCATAGAATAACATTGGGTTACCTTATTGCATTTAATATGTGATAATTTTCAATTGGGAACAAGTAGGAATATCAAGTTTGGTGTCTAAAGAATTGTAATTTAAAACCGTTTTTAATGGTAAATTTGGATTTTAAGTCACAATTCTGAAAATGCCAATTTTAGAATGTTGGCATTTTCTTATCCCAACCATTTGGTGCCAGCAGCCTGCATCCTGTGTCACATGACTAGGTGTAGCTGGCAGTTGGTCTTTGTGTATTGCTCTCAGACAGTGAGACAAAGGGGGTATAGGTGTGGTAGAATGGGCCATCTCTATCTTGATAGAGGCACAGAGATTTAATCTACCACACTTGCGCATCACAAAGGCTCTGCCTGAGCACACTCAGAAAGGATTTGACACTAGTCTTTTGTGTCCACTGAGAAACTGGAGACAGAGCAAGAGAGGCAGAAAATTCCAAGAACCTCTGGGAGTGGGACCCTCTAGAAACGTCTTCTATGTCAAAGCTGGCCCCAAGGATAAAGGGTAGACAATCAGTCACAACTCCTCAGTACACCTCTGGACCTGTGGATACTACAGAAGAAAGATTGCTGTGCTGCTCTGCTGACAGAAGGACTACTACTCTGATGCTCTACTTACTGAGAAGAAAGACAGGACCTGCACCCTTCGTCCCAGGTTGAAGTGACTCCAAGGGTCAGCTGACTGATCCTCTGTTCTGAACTACATGGATATAACGAATTCCAGAGGTCTCCCTGCATCTGGCCAGCTGACCTGCTGCCTGGACATGCAGCTCAACCTGAAACTGGACCTGCTTGAGCCCTGCTGGCCTCTGATAGATTAAATACCTGATCCCCAAGAGGTGTCAACCAGGTCCTCTTGGTGTGGGATCAGTTGAGCTCTCCCTCCAAGAAAAGGAGACATTGTGAAGAGTTGTGTTCTTCGTGACCACAAACATGCCTGTTTGTGCCAAGATCTTTCCGCCTACACTGACCGCCAATGTGAACCTCCGGTGGACCTAATTCTTAAAGTACAGCGATGACCATCAAAGTCATACGACCTGCTCTTTGTGCTACAAAGAATACCATTGATGATGCTCTCCCTGCTCCCCATGGTCCCCTCATCGTGAAGGGAAATCTTTGCACTGGGAAGTCATTCTTTCAGTGGAACAACCTGGTCCCTGTATACGGCCCACGCTCCATTGTGGTTGGCCTGAACTTGTGACTTTCATCCGGCCTCGCACGACCAGAAAACAGCGAGTGGCGCTTTGTACTTTTAAGCACTATACTTTCCTTAAATCCCTTCATTCTTGGAAATTGTATATCTGTGGTTCTACTGATTGGATTTATTGTTGTTTCAATCTCAAATAATGCATTAAATAGTATTCAATTTTTCTAAATGTTTGTGGGATTCTTCTTGTGTTGTGTTTTCACTTTATTATTGTTTGTGCTGTATAAATACTTTACACACTGTCTCTAAGTTAAGCCTTACTGCTTTTGTGGCAAGCTACCAGAGGGTTAAGCACATGTTAATTTGGGGTTACTAGTGACTTCACCTCCACAGGAATTGTGTTTTCTGTTGGAGTAGAGTTTCACCACCCTCAACCAGTAGCCACATTTCTTACATTCACCATTTACAAGTGTAAAGTTACTCAAAACTGTAGACTTACATGGGCCCAGGCCGGCACAGCTCACGGGTGGTGTGGCGAGCATGGGGGCAGGTGTGGGCTGAAGGGGCGTGGCTCAGAAAGTAAAAAATAAATACTCTTACCCTGCCGCCGGGTCCCGTGTCTCTGTTCCTACTCTCTTGCGTATGACTCCAGGAACAGGAAGCACAGGCCAGACTCCCTTGACCAATCACAATGCTGCAATGCAGCGTTGTGAATGGTCTGAGCGCCGTGACACGGCGCTCAGCCAGGTGCTGGAGGGGAGGTCATGTTCTCCATCCAGGCTATTATGCAGCCTGCATGGAGACAGGGAAAGTGCGCATGACTGTTTTGGGCGGCCCGAGAGGGTTGACCAAACAGTCATTGCGCACTTAGGAGTGGGCAAACCACTCCTCCCCTGCTCAGCATCCCCGCCCATCTCGCAAAGCTGCCGCAGCAGGAGGACAAAATAAAATTATAGTAACATTACGTTATTATCATTTTATTGTTTCCTTTCTTTTACTGCTGCAGAGAAGTGGGGCGACGCTCCTCTGCCATAGCAGAGGAGCCGCCTCTGCATGGGCCCAATTCACAAACTGCATTTTGTAGTAGATAAAGTATTACTACAGTAGTACTATTTACTTACAAAACTGCAGTCATTAGAGAGGGGGCCTCCACACTCCAAAGGGACAGGGCGCCAAATAAGACTTGTAAAGTCGAACAAATATCCCTTTGGGACTCGATAGAATTTGCATCAATTCCAATCAAATCAAACAATTATCCAACACTGTTCTCAATATTCCACATTCAGTTGCCCCCGAGAGTAACCAAAAATCAGTGCCAGATGATTAAAAAATTATCTTGCATTTAATATCACATATACCAACCTAATATTTTGATTAAAAGTCATATATCTGTAAAATAATCACAATTTGATTCCCTACTCAATGTGTTGTCTCACAATGTAAAATCCTCAATGCACATTACATTTAAAAACACCAAAATGTACAAAGAAAGCCACAGCAGGGTCAACTTACTTTGACAAATTGAAAGAAGACAAAACTTCAGTTAATGAAAATATATATATATGTATATATATGTATATATATATATATATATATATATATATATATATATATATATATACATATATTTCAAGCTCACACCTCTGCCACAGAGAGACGAGATGCACGCTTCTTTGAAATGTCTTTTATACAAGTTAACAGCAATCCAGGTAAAATCATAAATGCAGGCCAAACGCGTTTCAAACTTATTCAGTCCTTGATCACGGGCCCTTTTGAGACACTGGTACCATGCTGCGCTTTATAGTCCCTCATTAGCATAATTTCAATAGTTCTCGTGTGAGCGTCATGATGCATTATGGGACCATGAGTTTGCGTCATGAAAATCATTCAATCATCCTGGAATAGGTAAATATAGTGCTCAAACAAATAGGCGTACAAACCAGATTATTACTGTGCTGATAAAATCGCCAAAGAATACATCCAGAGGCTCACTTCCATGCCTCCTGTACCCGCTGCAATCTGCGGTGGTGCGTCTCCCGGCTGGCGACCGTTTAAACTTCAAGCTCACACCTCTGCCACAGAGAGACGAGATGCACTCTTCTTTGAAACGTCTTTTATACAAGTTAACAGCAATCCAGATAAAATCATAAATGCAGGCCCAACGCGTTTCAAACTTATTCAGTCCTTGATCACGGGCCATTTTGAGACACTGGTACCATGCTGCGCTTTATAGTCCCTCATTATATATAAATGTCACTTAACTTTTCCAGGTCTGGGTGACTATTAATGTTTCCCTAAAACTGCAACATATGGTGAAACCTGTGAATGACTATAGCATGGGTTGAATAAAAAGATTGAGATTAATGATGATGCCAATCCAGACCTGATTTTATTGGAGAGGTATGTCGCTGTTTAGCCCACATACAGAGGAAGGAGAAGGATAAGGTATTCTTGAAATGTATACAGATCCTTTATATTTTCACCCTATAGCTTTTTTCTACACACCGTGGTGTACTTTCATATATTAGACCTATAACAAAGATCTGGGATCTGTTTGACAAGCCAGAAAAAGGATCTGATACATACGACTCACGACTTAGGTGAGTCGGTGAGACAGGAGGTCTTGTAAATACTCTTTAGGGATGTGTATAAAATTGATCACCCTAGAAATAACATTTGATTAAGGATGTAGTGTGACAAATTGGATTATTTGTGATATGATGAATTGAATGTGGTATTCTGATGTATTTTGGAAAGAACAGTATGAATGTTTTTGAATGATTTACATGTGCATTGATCCGCAATACTTATCCTTGGGTGCCAGTGATTAACTTGGGGGAGGTGAAAATGAGATTGCAGGCATTAAGCAATTGACTAGCACCTATTTGAATGCATTTGTTTTAAATTTGTAAATTGGAAATTTGAAATTTGTAATTTTGAAACACAACATAATTATGGGTTTACTATGTGTTGATATAGGTAATACCTTTTTAAAAGTATCAGTGTGGGAGATATTATAAAGTCCTGAGGAAGGTGGTCCCATTCCATGTTTACCATCAAAACGCAATGACGTAATATTGAGATAAATCCGATAAATGTTTGGATGCACCATGTGAGGATTATGTCAAGTACTAGGCATCCATGATACTGATTTTAACTGACTAGTTCTGTGCAAAGACTGATATTTATTGTCTTTTGTCTTTTTCTCCAGTGTTTTGTCTTCTTTTAATTTGCCAAAGTAAATTCAACCTGCTGTGTTTTTCTTTGTATGTTTTGCTGGTTTTAAATGTAAAGTGCATTGGGAATTTTACATTATGAGACAACACATCGAGTAGGAATCAAAGTGTGATAATTTTACAGATACATGACTTTTAATCAAAATATGAGATTGGTAGATGTGATATTAAATGCTTGATACATTTTTGTTGTGTGGCACTGATTTTTGGTTAGTCTTGGGGGACAACTGAATGTGCAATATTGAGAACAATGGTAGATGATTGTTTGAAGTGATTGGAATTAATGCAATTTCTGTTGAGTCCCAAAGTGATATATGTTCGACTTTACAAGTGCAATTTACCAGTAGCGGCTACTACCGACCAGGGGTGGTGGGGTGTGTGGGCTGAGGGACAGAGGGAGGGGGGAAAAACAAAGGACTTACCTTTTTACCTCCGACCGCCACCTCTTCTTTCTCCGTCCTCCTCTCAAAAATGGCAGGAACACACAACCTCCCAAAATCCCCTGGCCAATCACAACACTGCCTTAGCACCACTGTGATTGGTCTGAGTGCCGTGGTTCGGTGCTCAGACAGGGGCTGGCAGGCTGTGCATGTTCTCCAACCAGGCTGCAATGCAGCCTGGGTGGAGACCATGCCAGTGCGCATAACGCTTTGGCCGGCCCGAGACGGCCGGCCAAAGCGTCATGCACACTTTAGGTGCTGCCACCACTCCACCCACCCCCTGTGACTCGCAGGGAGTCCAGCCCTGCCCGACTGGCTTCAGCTGCAAGCTGGATGCAAAAAACAAAATATTAACGAATGTTATTATGATTTTATTTTTTGTATTCAGCTTGCAGCTGAAGCAGATGGGCGACGCTCTTCCGCCTTAGCGGAGGAGCCACCACTGCAATTTACTTTCCACAAAATGCAGTTCACACATTTACGCGTGTAGTTCTCCATCTGTACCTCTTCTGTCTTTTCAGAGAGATCCACATATGTCTAAGTTTATTTGCTAATGTGGGGAGGGGTAGGCAGAGTGGCTTGAGAAAGAGGCAAACTTAGAAAAAGGGAGGGGATTTAGAGAGGTGTAAAGAGAGGTTTAATGAGGTTTAGAAAGGGTTTCGCGAGTGACGTACCCCCACCCAGATATGATAAGCCCATTGCTATTCACAAATGGCACTTCTAAAGTTACTACAGCAATAAAGGACCCAAAACAGTAGCAAATATACTCCAGATATGGAGTAGTCCAGCACCGATATTTAGTTTTTCATTTAAAGCATTTGTCCTTAATATAACCATTTTTAGCTTTATGCTAGTTTTACTGATAAAAAATGTCAGTGTTCTCAAGATATTTGTGCATTGTTCCTTGTAGATTGTCCTATATGGTGTTGCAAAGTAAACAGGAACATACATGTGGAAATAGTTGACAGCACATAGGTTTATTACTGTCCCAGCCACAGCTATCATCAACTGACACCACTCCCTTCAAATTCCCTTCCCCGTTCCATACAATGGAACTTAGAACTCACTATGACTCACAATGGGTACCTGTGTGAGCCATATCACATGACACACAGGGCTTTAATAACAACGTTCCAACCGTTGAGTCAATAGCTTGGGAATCCTTTAAAGGGATAGCATTAATGGACAGATTACACTTGACTTGCAGAGTCTCATTTGTGGTGTGGCTGAGTTTTTGGTGAAGACTCTGTAGAAGACAGAGTACACCGTACCCTAACTGGCTTACTGAAAGGTTTGCTCACTCCAAGTAGCACATTAGTAGGCAATTTATGGGTATCTTTCCTACAGGACCCAGGCACTTATATCAGAGCCTCATATGGAACCCTTCAACTCACACTTCCCACCCCCCTACAACAAAGGAATCTGGGGCCTATCAGCCATTTGCTACAGTAGGCAAGACAGAAGCAATATTTTGATATACGTATCCTCATAGTACCCAACAGCCATGGGCTTTTCCAATGGCAAGCATCCTGTCCCAATAAGGCTGAAACGTGTGGTAACATATTAAATCCACACACAGGTAAAAAAGAAAGGGCAATTCATTGTTTTCACATTCTTAGTAAATCATGCAGGTTCACATCAATTGTCAGTACTGAAAAGGCAAACATGGCCGTATCCCATAAACATTAAAAAACAATAATTAGGAAGCAAGGAACCCTGTGAGACCCCGACGTGGAACACCACAACTATGTGAGCTGAAAGAAGTTATTGATTGAGAACGATCCTCCAAAGAATATTTGGACCATTTAGAGTTATTCTTATCTTCGAACATTCACCCTGGAATTCAGCAATCCATGCATGCCGTGGCCTGCTCCTCTGTCAATTCTTGATGGACCCTGTCTAGCATTTTAACCTTTCTGCCTCTAACCAGCGCATGACCCCTAGGAAGCAAAGACAGAAGGTTGCCTGGCTATGTTAATTGCCAATGACAAGGAGATGGCTGTGACTTGAAGGCTCATAGCATTAAGCTATTGCCTCCTTTATTTAAACCTATAACTCAAACCATCGCCATTCACGGCTAAAAACCACCCGTAGCACAAGCTCCCATTGAGAAATGGGAGTTTGTGAACATCCCTGCACCGTGTGGCAGGCACATAACCTAACGGTGCCTGCCACATGGTGCAAGGATGTTCAGTGGGGGCACTATAGGTGCCTCCCAGGCCCAGAAGCGGAGGGCCAACATGGCAGACATGGAAAGGCTGTCGGGAACCGACAACATAATCCCGACGGCGTTTCTGCCGTCTTTAAGGGATTATGGTGAGTTTCCGACCGAATGCGTTGTCAGTCCCTCCGATTGCTGCCTCTGACCGCCTGCATTGTAATGCGTCGGTCAGACTGCAGCAGTAGATATGGTTTAGACCGCAACCGAAAAGCCATTGGTTGTGGTCCGAACCGCATCGTAATTAGGCCCTCTATGTTTTTAAGTGGAGCTTGCTAGAGTCCCTCAAACCCAACCGTCTAGATACACAAATATTTTTGAACCCTAATTTCTTAAAAACACACTGAACAGATTGAAGCCAAATCACAAAATGTATGCTTTCTAAGCAAAGATCTAGTTTACTGCCAAATTCGATGTAATTATGTTTAGCAGTTTTATTTATAACACTTATCAAGAAAGTATACGGAAAATGCTTAGGAAAATGTAGTTTTGGGGCCCCCCTTTTGTCTCAGCTCCAGTGTTAGAAATTGGGTTACTGATTGACTGGGGTAGGAGCCCTGGTCAAGCAGCAATCACAGTCCTAGTCAGGTTAAGGGGCAGGCAAACACCAAATTAACCTGTGTTCACCCTCTGGCGCTTGGCACCGCGCAGTCATGCTTAACTGACTGACTTTATTAAGTAAAACAGACCCAAAAAACAAAAATCCAGTTAGTATAACTGGAGTTATTGAAGTTTAAAGTTTATAGTGAGAAATAGTGCCAACAAGCACAAAGAACTATTGCGGGTATCTGGTTGCGCCGGACTAGGACAAAGTCACAATTTCAGGCCAAGTGCGATGGAGCATGGGCTGGCTGGAGGGGCCCAGTTAGTCCCGCTGAACAGAATAGATTAAATCCTAGTTGCAGAGTGTTGAATGGATCAGAGGTTATGCATCAGTTCGAGATGCGGCGAGGCTTCGGTGCTCGGTCCTGTTGTGTTGACGTTGAGGATCCCGTTGACAGGACTTGCAATGCGAATTCTAGTGTCAGGGATGCGATGCGCAGCTGAGGTGACGTGTCAATTCTGATGAGTGGTGAAGCTGCAGTGCAGAGTATTAGCATTGAGGCTGCCATCGACGAGAGATGCGAGGGCCTGAGCAGGGGAAAAAGTCACACAGTGCGAGTTCCGAATGTGGTGAATCGGGCAAAAGATGCGAGTTGCACTGGTGATGTGAGTCTTTTGCAATAGGTCTAATTCACGCAGCCGCTGTGATGCATCGGTTCTGTTTGAGGATGCGCCGCTCGGCCAAGGAGATGTGTCGGTTCTGCTCGGGGTGCCCCACTCAGCAGAGAAGATGTGTTGGTTCCGCTGGCAAGCAACTTAGGCCCACTTCTAAGGGTCCAGGACTGGTGTGGCACCACTTGGCATGGTAGGCTCATACATGGCAGAGTACAAGTGCAGGAGTTGAAAGCCTGTTATGTCCCCGAGAATTCAGATCAGAAGGCCGGCCAACTAGTCCTTGAAGTCAATCTGGGTTCTGGGGTCAAGAGATGCAGATCCAGTCCTTCTCACCCATGCAAGAGGGCATCAGGTGGCAGATCAGCACAGCAAAGCAGGAGTCCAGCAGAGTTGCAGTCCTTCAGCAGCACAGCAGTCCTTCTTCCTAGCAGAGTATCATCAGGTCCTGAGGTGTACTGAAGTTGTGGTGTCTGAGGTCCAGTGTTTATACCCAGTGATGCCTTTGAAGTGGGGGAGACTTCAAAAGACATGCCTTTGAAGTGCACATATTTCTTGCCCTAGCTCCAGACTAACTACAGGGAGTATGTAGCCCTTTGTGTGGGGACAGGACACAGCCTATTCCGGTGTAAGTGAGGGTGAGTCATGCTCCTCCCTCTGATCCTGCCAGTGATGGCCCATTGAGGCACTTCTAAGCTTCCATTGTCTGTGGCTATCTAGGAGGGATACACAAAGCTCAACTGTAAACTACACTGAGTCAGGTGACCAGAGACAGTCTGCAGACACCAAATGGATAAGGCAAAGCAATGCCAACTTTCTAAAAGTGCCATTTACAGACTTGTACTTTAAAATCCAACCTCACCATAAGTTAGGATACCAGAGACACCAAACTTGAATCAATGATATCTTCCCAACCAATTGGAAATTACACTTATAAAATGTAAACAGGTAATCCCAAGGTTATCCTATGGGAGACACAAAAAATATATTGAGAGGGGCCCTTTAACCACAAAGGGAGTAGGGCACCAAGTGGACAAAAAGTCAGAGAAATCCCCCTTTCGGCAAATATTAGTTATCAAACAATGACTAGCAGCAAATTCACTCAATCACCAGAACAAAACACTACCACCAGTGTTCAGAAAATACAAACATTTATTTTGATTAAAAGAATATATCATTACAATTCATCAAATACAATAAATAATCACATGATTATACAAAACAACAAAAGTTAAAAAGTTAAAAACCACATTCTATACACAAAATACACAACCGGGAGAACCTGCAAGAAAAATGCTCTCTTGTCAAAAATTGAAGGCCAAAACAATAGATCCGGATCATTTGTTTTCTGTAAAATTATAATTCTGAATACTCAATTGTTTCGATAAACAAATGTCTCCCCAATCTCTAGTTTGCCTTCTTTATCTTGAATTTGCTGCTAGTCATTGTTTGATAACTAATATTTGCCGAAAGGGGGATTTCTCTGACTTTTTATCCTATGGGAGATACAGGCTTTGAAGTAGTGAAAAATGTATTTGAGTGTTTCACTCCCAAGACATGTAAATCTTTAAAGTACATGCCCTGCTTTTTAAATACATTGCACCCTGCCCTCGGGCTGTCCAGGCTCTACCATAGGGGTGGCATACATATTTAAAAGGTTTGGGCCTGGCAAAAGTGTTCTTTTAAGTCTACAAAAAAGGACAGTGGGCAAATGAAGGTCCAGCATACATGCCCCCAATAGTACTGGTTCAGTCAAAGGTATGCAGTTCCTTAGAAAGGGAAAGGAAAGGTCGGGAGCACCTGAGGTATCAGGTCAGGGAACTCATCCATCAGGAGCAAGAGCCCTCACGCACCCCTAAGGGGTGTCATGCTTCATCGTCGGGCAGCTCCTCGTTGGGCTGGTTCTGCAATGCCTATCGGGACTCGCTGGGGGGCTCTTTGCCAGAGTTCTTTTGCTGTCACTGATGGGAAGAGTGAGGTGCAATATAAATGTACTGAAGTGAGTAGTCAATCCAAAAATGAATTTAATGTTTGGATCGCTCTGTTACAATTAAAACAAGTATTGGCCGGGAATGGATATATTAGTCTACGCTGGTTCTAAAATCAAGTAGTGGTTGACATGTTTCTTGCCATTGTTATGTGAAAAAAATGATTGTACAAATTCTTCAGGACTGGAAAAGGTGAAGACTAGACTACTCAAGGGTAGGTGTGTCAAAAGTATGTGTGCTTTCTAAAGCCATACTTTTTTTTTTTAATAGAGTTTTATATAGCGCGAACTAGACTCGAGACATCGAGTATCAGAGCGCTTTACATGAGCACCAGTTTCATTACAGATGGACACATTAAGTGATTTGCCCAGAATAACAAGATGTTGAGTGTCGTTGCCGAGACTCAAACCCGGTTCCCTAGCTTCGAGGTCGACCGCTCTAGCCGTAAGGCTACATCCTCTACCCCAATAACACATAGTATGTAGTATACCTTAAGACAATCAGTGTGTAGACCAACCTGGGGGGGACTAAAGGGGGAAAGAAAGAACAAAACATCAAGCAGCAGTATTGAATCAATGTATACATATTAGCATGCTGTACATGTAAAGCTCTGCATGCTGAGTATATTACATCATAGAGACAGTTAGAGATATAAAGGCCTGTAGTATGGCAAGCTGTTAGAGAAAAGCCTTTTACCATATAACAAGAGTGGCCCAACATGATAATGAATCTAAATATCCTACTGATACGCAGTGTGAGGACAGATATGAGGGTTCTTTTGCCAGGGCGAAATGGCAGTTTAAACTGCACTCACAGAGCTACTTCAATCTCAATCTTTAATCTTTATTTGGCCATCTGTGGCCATGAAAGACAAGAACAATACAGAACAGTTGAATGATCATAAAACAAATTTAAGATAGCTCCATCATCCACAACATAATTACTTGACATTAAAAACAGATAACCCAATGACCATAAAACATAATAGCTAATGCTCCACAAGGTAAAATCTACAACACATAAATCCATTAAAACAATTTGCATATAAAGTGCATAGTGCAACTATGAAGTGTAACCTAATCAAAAACAATACATTTCTGAAACCAGAATAATGAGCCTTTCGAGGCAGGCGTTATTGTTCATCCATTGATTTCCTGGCTAGAATAGCAGCTTTAAGAAAAGAACTCACCCTGGCAAAAATAATTGGGGTATCTAGTGTTTGCAGTTTGTGCAAAGCATGTTCATAACTTCGATGCCCCAAGGATTTTTAAAGCGTTTTCAGAAAGAGTGCTCAAGCATAGCTAAATAGTTACAAATAAAGATCATTAATCTGCATTCTAAAACTCATGAGCCGCCATACTGAGCCTGATCTAAATCGAAAAAGGAGAGACCTTTCACGTTGCGTTAGTTCAAGAGAAAGATAAAACACAGGCCCTGGGCTAGCAAGGATCCGGTAGTAAGCGAAAACAGTGCTCTTTACCAACTCCTTCTGTAATCTTTCCTCAGCACAATGTTCCAAAAAGAGGCTCTTTACCCATGATGTGCCTCCTTTCTGTAGCCTAGTAGGAGACAAAAACAGCAAAGACAACCTCAGCCACTGAAAGGCTGTGTAAATATATTTCAACAACGGAATGAAAAACTTAATTGGGTGGCACCATTAGTGGTGCAGACCCACTAGTAGCATTTAATTTACAGGCTCCGGCCACATGTAGAACCACTTTACTTATAAGTAAATTAAATATCCAATTGGGGGTACGCCAATGTTATCATGTTTAGAGGAGAAACCACATGCACTTTAGCACTGGCTAGCAGTGATCTAAGGCCAACAAAATCAAATTCAGCAAAAAGTAGGAGGAGGAAGGCAGAATGTTTGGGGGTGACCCTGCAAAAGAACCATTTCCAACACCCCGCTTGACAGATCACATCAAAACCTTCCAGGAAGGAGCTGGAGTGAATCAACATTTTTTGGAAACCTTTGTGAGGATTCGTCAAACAATGCCAAAGTTATTAGCGAACCAATAATATTTTTTTTATGATACACAGACCTAATTATAACTACCCAGTGGTGAGGCGGGGTACCATTGGTGAATTTGAATGGTTTTTAGGATTTATTTTGTAACCTTAACTTCACTTTTTAACTCTGTTTTTCACTGTATTTCTAAAGTTTTTCTAAACGTATGTTCATGTTTTGTATCAATGCAAACAACAAATACACTTTAACCTTTGTTTTTCTCAGTGAATTTTGGGGGATTTTTTTATGATATGAATGTTGGCCCACTTCCTGTCAAAGGCACTAGGTCCAGCCCATATAAGTGAAGTATCATTTTTATTGGTAGACTTGGGAGAATGCTAGGTGGTAAGAGGTTTGTGTTTCCCCATGGATTCCAGAACCTTCCATCACTGAGATGTGAGGAAATGTGTGTCTTTAGTAAATGTTTGAGGTTCGCAAGGTATTCTGGTTAAGAAAAGCTTGTGAGAGCCACACAAGTCAGGCCACCTTGGATTCCTCTATGTGTCTTGTTTTTTAAAAATATACAAGTTTGCTAGGTTTCCCTGTGTGTTGGCTGAGGAGCTAGTGCCTGAAATCCACAGCTTCCCACATTGCAAAATAGGGTCCATTCTAATGGCAAAATGTGATGTGTCCATGTTGTTTTAGCTTGTTTCCTGTCACGGGCACTTGTCCTAACCACACAAGTGAGGTACCATATTTATTGAGAGACATTGGCACATGCTAGGTGGTAGGGATTTTGTGGCTCCCCACAACTTTCAGACCTTTCCATCACAGAAATTTGATTTAATTCTGGGTAAGGACAGCTGGTGAAAGCCATGCAAGTCACCCCACCCTTTATTTCCCTAGGTGTCTAGTTTTCAAAAATGTACTGGTTTGCTAGGTTTCCCTAGATGCTGGCTGCTCTAGGGCCCACAATACACAGCCACCAACAGCACAAAAAAGGGTCAGTTGTCAGTGGAAAACTGTGATGTGTCTATGTGTTGTTTTCTTGCTGCGGGCACTAGGCTCACCTACACAAGCATGGTGCCATTTTATTGGGAGACTTGAGGGATTGATAGGTGATAGGAAGTTTGTGGCTTTCCACTGTTTACAGAACATTCCATCACAAAGATGTGAGGGAAATGTGAGAGCCATGCAAGTCACCCCAACCTGGATTCCTCTGTGTCTAGCTTTCAGAAAGGTACAGGTCTGCTAAGTTTTCCAGGGTGCCAGGTGAGCTAGGGCCCAAAGACCACAGATAACAACATTGCAAAAAAGAGTCCGTTTTCAGTGGAAAAATATGATGTATCTATGTTGCGTTTTGGGCCATTTCCTGTCATGGGCTCTAGGCCCACCCACACAAATGAAGTACCATTTTTATCAGGCAACTTGGAGGGAATGATAGGTGGTAGACAGTTTGTAGCTCCCTGCATATTCCAGAATCTCCATCACAGAAATTTTAGGAAAATGTGTTTCTTTATTCGAAGTTTGAGATTTGCAAGGGATTGTGGGTTAGAAAAGCTGGTGAAAGCCATGCAAGTCACCGCACCCTGGATTTCCCTAGGTGTCTAGTTTTCAAAAATATAAAGGTTTGCTTTGTTTCCCTAGATGCCAGCGGAGCTAGTACCCAAAATCCACTTCTACTGACATTACAAAAAAGGGTCTGTTTTCAGAGGAAAAATGTGATGTGCCCATGTTGCATTTTGGCCCTTTTCCTGTCACGGGCATTAAGCTTACCCACACAAGTGAGATACTATTTTTATTGGGAGCCTTGGAGGCATGCTACGTGGTAGGAAGTTTATGGTTCCCCACAAATCTCAGAACTTTCGATCACAGAAATGTGAGGAAAATATGTTTTTTAGTCAAGGTTTGAGGTTTGCAAGGGATTCTGGATGAGAAAAGCTGGTGAGAGCAACACAAGTTCACCCCATCCCGAATTCCCCAAGGTGTTTACTTTTCAAAATGTACCTTTTTGTTAGTTTTCCACTAGCAGCTGGCTGATCCAGGGCACAAAATTAACCCTGGGCGTTAAAATCCGCTCCCCTCGTGGAGTTTGCGGATATTTGACAGCTCCGCGTTCCGCGTAGAATGCGGAGTTACCGAAAACTCCGCGATCTGCGGCGGAGCGGAGTTTTTTTCTTGTTCGCGCTTTCAAAATGCGTTTTTGCGCACCCAGTAGCGACTTACCGGGATCCCTGCGTTCGCTGACGAGATTTCCTATCCGTTCGCGTGTGCCACGAGATTTTGGTAGCCAGCCGCACGATCCCGCGAGAGTGTGCGATCACGAACACGTCATTCAGACTTGCCATAGGACATCCGGCGGAAGTTCCGTGAAGATCCTGATGCCGAACACGCAGAATTTGTAATCTGCAGAAGAATATCTCTCGAACATCATAAAACCTCCTCAAAAACGATGATTTGGATAAAAAAACTCCTCAGATTGACATTAGGCTGTACTTTTTTGTGCAAGGAGTCTTTTTTCTTTTTTTACTTTTTTTTTAAGGGGAAGGAAGTGCCCCAGAGTCTCCAACTTCCTGTTCCTGTCCAGCAGGCTCCTCCCAGTGCTTTGTCCATGTCCTGTTCACTTTTCATTTGGATTTGGAGCTGGAAGGATCAGTCTTTGTGCCTGCTGCATCATATATCATTGTATTTGATGACTTTTGGATTTGCGATTTTACAAGTAAGTTGGAGTATTGGTGTTGTTTGTTTGATTGGGGCATTGCACCTACATTTTTGTGTACTTTTCATCGTTTTTTTAAAATTTATTGTTGTGGGTGGTCTGTAGTTTCAGTAGGGGCCTAGTTGTTTTTCTTTGTATGTACATTTTCTACTAGTTTTGTTTTATAAAGGAAACATGTTGCAAAGTTCACTACATTTTCTCCAACTTTTGCAATAAATTTGCAATATTTATTTAATTCACTAGCCCAGTAGTCTGGCCCAATAAATAGGCCTTTCAGCCAGTAGGCCCAGAGCTACTCATGGGTGCATGAAACAACTGTTTCTGTGGTGTCTGTTGAATTTAAACATCATTTAGGGCATGGATGGCATTGGATTGAATTGCAAAAAGTCTTTTTTGGGGGTATTTCACTTTTTTGGTGTGTGTTAAATAAATGCCTTTGTTGGATGTTTGTTTGTGGTGTGGTTGTTGTGTAACTTGCAAACCTTTTTTAGCCCTGTGGATTTTCGTTTTTTCAATTTTGCATTAAAGCTGTGTTGTTTAGCATGCCTCCTTTGTCTGGCCACATAATATGCCTGCTTGAGTTCATTGTTTTACAGGCCTCCTGCTTGATGTGACTGTGAGTGACCATGTGGCTGGTGGACATTTTGTGGTGGTAGTTTTTAGTAGTGTGCTGCTTTTGCCATATAGGCCTGCATGTCTTTCCTTTGTCCCTCTTGGCTTATGCTTCTTGTTGTTGTGGCCTGGCCATGTGGCTGGCGGCCATTTTGTGAAGCCAGGCAGTGTGTTTTTTCCATAGGCCTGCATTGTCTGTTTTCCCTTTCTTGTTGTTGTGGGTGGCCTGGCCATGTGGCTGGCGGCCATTTTGTGAACCCAGGCAGTGTGCTTTTGCCATAGGCCTGCATTGTCTGTCTTCCCTTTCTTGTTGTTGTGGGTGGCCTGGCCATGTGTCTTGCGGCCATTTTGTGAAGCCAGGCAGTGTGCTTTTGCCATAGGCCTGCATTGTCTGTCTTCCCTTTCTTGTTGTGGGTGGCCTGGCCATGTGGCTGGCAGCCATTTTGTGGAGTCAGCCAGTGTGCTTTTTGCCATAGGCCTGCAAGCTTGTGGCCTAGTCTGCCAATAGGGCTTTCAGCCAGTAGGCCCAGAGCTACTCATGGGTGCATGAAACAACTGTTTCTGTGGTGTCTGTTGAATTTAAACATCATTTAGGGCATGGATGGCATTGGAATGAATTGCAAAATGTGGTTTTTTTTGGGTATTTCACTTTTTTTGATGTGTATTAAATAAATGCCTTTGTTGGATGTGTGTGGTGTGGTTGTTGTGTAACTTGCAAACTTTTTTTAGCCCTGTGGATTTTCGTTTTTGCATTTTTGCATTAAAGCTGTGTTGTTTAGCAAGCATGCCTCCTTTGTCTGGCCATATAATACAGGCCTGCTTGAGTTCATTGTTTTCCAGGCCTCCTGCTTGTTGTGACTGTGAGTGACCATGTGGCTGGTGGCCATTTTGTGGGGGTAGTTTAGTAGTGTGCTGCTTTTGCCATATAGGCCTGCATGTCTTTCCTTTGTTCCTCTTGGCTCATGCTTCTTGTTGTTGTGGCCTGGCCATGTGGCTGGCGGCCATTTTGTGAAGCCAGGCAGTGTGCTTTAGCCAGAGGCCTGCATTGTCTGTCTTCCCTTTCTTGTTGTTGTGGGTGGCCTGGCCATGTGGCTGGTGGCCATTTTGTGAAGCCAGGCAGTGTGCTTTTGCCATAGGCCTGCATTGTCTGTCTTCCCTTTCTTGTTGTTGTGGGTGGCCTGGCCATGTGGCTGCCTGGTGGCCATTTTGTGAAGCCAGGCAGTGTGCTTTTGCCATAGGCCTGCATTGTCTGCCTTCCCTTTCTTGTTGTTGTGGGTGGCCTGGCCATGTGACTGCCTGGCGGCCATTTTGTGAAGCCAGGCAGTATGCTTTTGCCATAGGCCTGCAAGCTTGTGGCCTAGTCTGCCAATAGGCCTTTCAGCCAGTAGGCCCAGAGCTACTCATGGGTGCATGAAACAACTGTTTCTGTGGTGTCTGTTGAATTTAAACATCATTTAGGGCATGGAAGGCATTGGATTGAATTGCAAAATGTGTTTTTTGGGGGGTATTTCACTTTTTTTGGTGTGTGTTAAATAAATGCCTTTGTTGGATGTGTGTGTGATTGTACTTGTGTAACTTTTCAACCTTTTTTAGCCCTGTGGATTTTCGTGTTCGCATTTTTGCATTAAAGCTGTGTTGTTTAGCAAGCATGCCTCCTTTGTCTGGCCATATAATACAGGCCTGCTTGAGTTCATTGTTTTCCAGGCCTCCTGCTTGTTGTGACTGTGAGTGACTATGTGGCTAGTGGCCATTTTGTGGTGGTAGTTTAGTAGTGTGCTGCTTTTGCCATATAGACCTGCATGTCATTCCTTTGTTCCTCTTGGCTTACTGCTTCCATCCCCTTTGCCAGCTGCAGCTCCCTGAATGACGTGATGCGCAAATTAATGCCAAACAGGTTCCACTTCCATTACATTTGTGTTTTTGTTCTTCTTCTTTCCTATCCTTCCTGAGTGTACACAGTATACCATGAAAGCCCTTGTTGTCAAAGTCTCACAAATGGCTACACTGTTGTTATGTTTTTTTAATAACTGAGTTAATAACATTTAATAATATAACACTAACAAGTGTGACCACCACACACTAAGTTATATATTATATTTGTTTGTTTGTACTACTAGTATTAATTGAACAAATGCAACGTTTCACTGATGTTCTTCTGGCTTCTTTGCTTTTAGGTGCACAAAAGACTGAGGACTCAGGAGGAGGTGTCATCATCACCCATTTTACTGCCAGACAGAAGTCCTGCTGCGCAAGCGTGACGTGTGACCACAGACATCTCTGCAACTTGTGCAACTGCGTCCTGCTGACATCTGAAGAAGATGGCCCCAAAGAAAGGTACCAGGTCCTCCAGTACCAAGAAAGTTGCCAGTGAGAAGAAGGAACAGAAGAAGGAAGAAGTGGCACTTACCAAGACTGGTGTGCCGCCCAGGAAACAAAAAATTAATCCTGCAGCAGCGGGGTCCAGGGAGCAAGCTGGGAGCAGCACCTCCGCATCAGTGGGCCCACCCCACCAACCTAGGCCCAAGCCCATGAGTGTCGCAGAGGCAGCCAGTCTAATTGCGCAAACGCCAATGAGCAGTGATGTTGAAATTGACTTATCGTTATCGCAAAGTAGTACCCAATCAACGCAGGAGGAAACTCAGCAGATAAGTAGGCAACAACAGCCGCAACAACAGCCGCAACAACAGCCGCAACCACCGCCAACAATAGTAGTTGTTCCTCCCAAAGTAGGGGCAGTTCAGGAAATTGAGCTTCCTGCAGAGGAAGAAGAAGAGCAAGCCACTCTTTGAGAAGATCCATTGTCTTCCAGATCCCCAGCAAGGAAAAGGAGGGTTAGCCCATCAACTTCTTCTTCAAGCCCCCCTTCTGATGATCTAGATGCCACTTAGAAGCCACCAGCTCAGTCTGAGAGTGAGGCACGCCACGAGACAAGGCTAGGGAAAAGAAAGGTTCCAGAAAGCCTTAGAGTTATGGAGGTAGATGTAGAAGAGGAGGATGATGACGAGCCAGTCATCATGAACATCACTCCCGCCCCAGTGGAGATGGAGACCGACATTACCACATCCCAAATTGCTGTGAGGGATGTGGCACGGATACCACCAACACAGGTAACACCTACACCACCTCCAGCTTCCATATTTGCATTTGCAAAGGCCTGGCAGGGACTTACATCCAGCACAGCCACCACCTCAGTAGGTAGTGGTACTGCACAGAGTCAAATTCCAGGCACACCCTCCAGTTCATCCAGCATTGCAAGTGGCACCTCCAGCAGCGCAAGAAAGTTCACCTCCCCAGTTTGGGACTTCTTTTCGGTTAGCAATAAGGAGGAGAACGTTGCTATATGCTCAATTTGTCGACAAAGTGTTAGTCGGGGTAAGCTTGGTACAAACTATGGTACCGGAGGCCAAACAACCCATCTGAAAAAACACCACATGATCCAGTGGGAGGCGCACCTTAGCGGCCAAAAAAGTAAAACTGCACCCATTGCTGTTGGTGGGGATGAAGAAGTAGAAGAAGATATGATCGCGGCGGGAGGTGAACAAGAGGGAGGCATTTTCTCTGGTACACAAAGTAGCCCTGTCCCCAGCAGTGCAGTGGCACCACTACCGCCCACATCGTCATCATCCTCAGCAACATCTCAGTGGCACCGTAGTAAGAGTCAGGCTGAGACACCAAGTCAACAGAGTACCGCAATGAAAAAAAGTGCGTCGTTGAGCCTAACAACATCTGTGTTCAAGAAGTCACCTGCATCAGCGGCACCAGAAAGGAAAAAAATCCAGCCTACCATTGTCAGCATGCTTAGGTCGGAGGGGCAGTACGAACGCAACCACCGAACGGCACGTTTGTACAATGCGAAGCTGGTGAAAATGTTAGCGCTGGACCTTCTCCCTTTTTCTTTTGTGGAAGGGGTGGGTTTTCTGGAATTTGTGGCAGCCATCTGCCCAAAATGGAAGGTTCCCAGCTGGTCCTATTTCGCCAGAGTTGCTGTTCCAGCACTACATCACGACGTGCTGGAATTGCTTGGACAAGCTTTGCAGCAGAGTGCTGTTCACACTATCCACCTGACAACAGACATGTGGCCCAGTTGCCAAGCCACTGATTATATGTGCATCACTGCACACTGGATCTCTTTTGTGGGGGTTAGAGAAAAGATATCTGCAGCAGGTGTTGTTGACACTACTGAGATTTTTAATGCCACTCGTGAACATGCAACTGTAGCCATGTTCGCCATGGAGAAATCTCATACTGCTGCAAACATTTTGGAAGAGTTTAACAGCAAGGTCTTTGAATGGCTGCACCCAAGAGGGCTTAACATTGGTTTTGTTGCCACGGACAATGGCAGTAATATAGTTAAGGCCATGGGTGATGGTGACTATTTCAGGGTCCTGTGTTTGGCGCACTGCATTAACATCATTGTTCAAGACCTTCTGAAAAAAGAATACAGAGTCAGGAACTTACTGACCACCTGCAGAAGAATATGCACACATTTCAGCCATTCTTTTAAAACCCGGAAGCAGCTGAGGATCATTCAACGTGATCATAGAGTGCCAGTCAAAGCACTCATCCAGGAGGTGCCAACACATTGGAACTCAACCTATTACATGCTTGAACATCTGTTTGAGCAGTACGGACCAATCAATGACTATGTCATGCAAAGACTAGGGGATGCTACTGTGAAAGGCATGACCGTTGAGATGGACCAATGGGGCCTAGTTAAATGCCTGACAGAGATGCTACTTCCTTTCGAGCTCTTCACACGTGAAGTCAGCAAGGAGGACTGTACTATGGGCCAAGCTATCCCATTGTTGCACATGCTAGAGCAACAGCTGAAGGCGGTGTCTGACACGTACGCAGGTGTGGAGGAAAAAAATGAAGCAGATGAGTTGGTGGAGAGCTTAGCCCTTTGCTTAGCTGAAAATACAAGGGTGCAAACTAAGATTGTGTCAGACAAACATTACATTTCTGCCACATTTCTGGATCCACGGTATAATTTAGCACTGAACACTAAGACATTAATTCCTTTTTCAGAAGTGGATGTTGCCAAGTACAAAACTTGGACAGCTGAGGTAGCCAGTGACTTTGAAAAAGAACGGCTGGTAATTAAAGGCACACTACTCCAGCCCACAACAAGTACTGCAGGGCATCCGGCGTCAAGTTCAACTTCAGAGCCTGAGGGCAGTGCGCTTGGCTCACAGCAGTCACCAACACTATCAACAACAGCAAGAACAGGATCATCAGCCCCAGTAAAATCGGCACAGGATTGGTATCTACAGCAAGGGCTTGTTAGGTCCAGTGCTGATGCAAAGGCAAAAGAGGCCCAGCAAAGCGGAGCACCCCTGAGCATTGAGCGGATGGTCCAGGCCTATCTGGATGACCCAACAGAGGTCTACATTGATCAAAACCTATTGGTGTATTGGTATGGGAAAAGGTGCCAATGGCCAGTCCTCAGCATGCTGGCGATAAACTATCTGGCTTGCCCTTTCGCAAGTGTCTCTTCTGAGCGTGTTTTCAGTGCTGCTGGTGCCATTATAACAGTGAAAAGGACCAGTCTCTCGCCCAAAAACGTGGAGAGGTTAACCATGATCAAAATGAATCAGCACTTTATACCACCGGATTACAAAATACGTGAATCACAGCAGGAAGATGAGGACAGCGACTTAGGTGACGGAAGTAGTGTGTTAGATGACCTACTTCTGGTTGAACCACCAGAGTTTGAGGACAAGCTCTACTTCCCTGACAACTAGGCTTTCAACTTGTTACTTTCTTTCTTCCTTATTTACTTTTATTATTTGTATGTGTCTCTGTCTTTCTGGTTCGAATCACAACAAATCCATCACCACCGTCTTCTCTTTTTATTGCCATATTGGAGTTGTAGCTGTGTGCATTTAAGTCCACTCCTCCGAGTCCTGCTCCATCCTCCTGACTCGCCCTAAATCCATTTACCTCAAGCCAGACATTGGATGGAGAATAGTACAAGAAATGTTGCCTCGTCGAGTCCCTCCAAAAGAAGTGGAACATGATGACTATAGCTATCCTCCTTTCCGAGCCGAGAGAGACTGCCCCTTAACTTAAGATGAGAAGGAACAGGTAATGATGGCATGCATTGGACGCTGACTCTGAGTGATTGGTGTTTGTGTTGTTGTTGTTGTTTGTTGTGCATGAAGTGAAGTCAAAGTGTACTAGTATTTAATCTACACACTAAAAGTGACTCAAGTCAATGTTTCCCTTCTTGTTGTTTAATAACAAAATTGTACTTCTACTGCAGGCCGATCCATTGCATTTTTGAATATGGAATCTGGACTCACTCGGTACACTACAGACTGAGTGGGACAACAACATGATGATGACCACATAGTATCTTCGCAGTCAGTCACTTGGATCGGAGATGATTGATGGAATAACTCAGGGCGTTTCAAATCACGAAGTGGCATAAAAGGTAAACAAGTCAACAACAACCACAGCAGACCTACATGTCTGTGTAGTAGTGGTGGAGTCAAGTTGTCACGAGTGTAGTAGTGGTATGACTGACAGCCGTGCATTGATTTAGTTACTTACTTTGGAAAATGCTATGTTGCTGTATATGTGTGCTCTGTGACTGTCTGGCTCAGTCAAAATCTAAGCTAAGTGGAGGTTGAGTCGGCGCCGTGGGCCTGCTCTGTCCTGGTACAGTTGTATGTTAATGCTGGAAACATACAACAGAGTAGACATGATTTAGCCATGCCGCCTCTGAAAGTGTTTGCACTCCTCCGTACTTCATGCTTTTTTTTTCTTCTTGATTTTTCAATATCCCTTTTGTTTTTCCATCTACACTTATAGGCCGGCCTTTACCCTGTGCTAAACAGAGAAAAACAACTCACACTCACCTACCAATCCGTATCCGCCAGGCAGGCAGTGGCACCCAAGATTGACAGACGCAGCGTCCATGAAAGGGAGGACCAAGAGGAATGCTGAGATGCAACTCCCCAATTTGACCAGGATAACATACAGTAACTTTAGTATCATTCATCATCTTTTAAATAATTTGATTTATTTTTTCTCTCCAATTATTACGACTGTGTGTTTGTTGTTGTTGTTATTATGTTTGCTCTTTGCTTATGATTGATCCCTACAGATATTTTTTAATTTTCTTTGCTAGCTTTAAAAGGAAGCCCGGTACAACAGAACGTAAAATCTATGTAATTTGGGTCTCTCTGAGGGCAGACAGGCAAGGCAAATAGCATAATAATAATTAATAATATACTGCTGCCCTGTACTGTCTACTAGTCCAGTTAGTAAGTACTACTTATCATCATTAACCATCAAGTCATCATCATGCATGCATTTCCTTTTTCTCCCTTAACAGATATATGATGGTCATCTGGCAAGATTGTGTGTGTTGTTCAGTTGTTGTTGTCTATGTGTAGTGTTTGTCTTTGTCAAACCTTTCCCTCAAATACCTCTTCCCAACCATTCATCAAACCCTAACCCTCTTCCCCCGGTCTGTGTGATTTATATTGAGGTGTGACTAAATTAAATTTACACCAATAATTGATCACACACTTGCTGGGGCAGATGTGGTGAAAGCAACACTAATTCAATTTCACTCAAGGCAGGGCGAGGATCTTCTTCTGCTTGCCAATGCCCACCCATGCTCAGTATATTTGCAAGTCAATTTTTTTTCCAAAGGAACATAATCCATCATAATTAATTGCCGGCATTGATTGGATTCATTATCCCACTCCTAAGTTATAGCACTAAAGGTTATGCTTGTGTCGAGTGACTCGAGTCAACTACAGTTTGTAACTTGTTGTACTAGGCTATCCCCGCCACCATTATGTCTTATTTTACTTCGTTCTACTACTCCTTCCATAGTCTCTCTCAGGCAACTGACTGTCTCATTTTATTTTTTTGCAAATGCTACTGCCAGTGTATACTGTACTACCACCACAACCATGGCATCTTGGGAAACCAAACCATCATCACCATGCAGACATCGTTGTGCCTAAGTTTAAACATCAATCACAGGTAAGAGAAGAAGTTTGGGGGAGGCATAATTAATAATGGAAATTAATTCATTAATTCACACACCCACACCCTTGAGTCCAGTTGCAGACTGCATAGACTAGGAGGAGAGACTGACAGTACTAGTAGGACAAGTCACTCAGTGAGTGTACCGCATCTATCTGTTCGTGTGTTACAAAATAGGCAGATTATTTAAATCAAAAACTGGCTGCAGCCCTGCAGCAGCAAAAGAAGGAAACTGTGAGACGTAAAAGAGTAACCCCCCCACAAAACATTTACATCGTATGTAAAGTTTAGGTATAAATATAATTTAATCCCCTAACAAAATAAACTAATGTAAAAAATCCCACTTGACCCACCTCTCTCCCTAACCCCAACCAATGTCCAAAAAGTACAACCAATGTCCTTAAATTCAAAAATAAAATTGTCCATAAATATATAAACCCCAACTTTTCCCCAACGAACGCCCAATGCCCACCCACCAAAAAAAGGAATAAAAAAGGGGCAATCCAACAGGATCTCTATCGGCGGGCTCACAGTCGCCGGTTAGTAGCCAGGACCTCCTTTAGCTGCTCCTCTAGGCACGCCATTCGGAGGAGCATGCGGCGCTGGAAAAGTCTACAATTGCATCCACAGGGGGGGGGAAGCAGTGTTGGATACAGAAGTGCGGCGGGCGGCTGCCTGACCGCGATGCCGTACCAATGGAGGGGCCTGGCTGGGGCCCAGGGCACTGGAGGAGGCTGCAGCTGCTGCCGCCTCCTCCTCTGCCAGAGCCACCAGCCGCCGATATTCTGTGCAGATGGCCTCCAGCTTCCGACGCCGGGCCATGGCTGCCAACTCCTTCCGGTCTGGTTTTTTTGGATGGGAAGGAGTAGCTATATCAAGTAAGAAAAAAGACTATTGTAACCAATATACTCTTAGCAAAACAGTAAGACAAATTAATTCTACACATAGTGGCACAGTAGCACAGTACATAACATTTGTGGTATCTATCCTCCCACTTCCTCGGCCTCTAACATTTGTGGGAGTTTCAGGCATTATACTAGCACTATGGACTCGAGTTCTCTCTTGTTCAGCAAAATGAAGTAACCTTGTTGTAGCCGGCATGCCAGCTCAGTCGGCTTGCACCCAAGAAGACAAACATACTCGTGACGCAGTCTGCGGACTCACGTTATTTTTATTTACTACTGTCTGCAGGTGGGGAAGCTGACTACACAATTATCTTATTTGTCTATTATGGGTGTCACTGGCCATACTCTGTTATTACATCAAGGGCAACTGCTCAATTTCACTTTCACCCTGCCCTGACTGCTACAACAAGGCAGATGATATCTGATCCAAATGATCATTGCTTATATATGGGACGACATGAGTAACTTTGTTTTGATTGATTGTGTAACCATTAGCCGATAGGCCACCCATGGCAGGCTGACACAGTCGAAAATAAATTAACATAGGTAGGGAGTGGGCCTCGGAGTCGGAGGGAGGCGCTTGATAAGTAACAACATAAATACACAATATATATGCTGTGCTTGCAAACTACTGTGAGTCAAGGGAGTATTCTGAAAATACAACTTCTATTCTCCTTGGCTTTGCTGCTCTGGTGCGGTTTATTTTCTTTTACAGTCTCTTCAAAGACTCTTCATCCAGTGACAGTCTCCACCTATGCTATGATGAATACCATCCAGGCATCCATCCATTCAAAGTAAACATGTCTATCATTCTTCTTAATCTCTCAACAAACCTTAGTTTGTTTCACTAACAACAAACATTTTTTTTTTTTTTTAAACCACCACCCATGCGTCCTTCCTTCCTTGCTTGCCTTTGGGTTTGACCCATAAAACATCCCGGAGGATTCTTGCTATCACCCATACAGTTTCACCCACCCAGGCAGGCATCTTTTCTTTCACCTTCCACCCATCCTGCTTCAACCACCCATGCATCTGATTCGTATCAGCCACCTATGGATGCATCACACGTATCCTTCTCTGCCAGTCATATATATTACATCTCGCCCGTCCTTCCTCCTTCCATCCTTCTTTCCCTTTTCGTTCAACCCCTCCATCAAGGTCATCTGATCTGACTCTTAGTCTTCTCCATAAAACGTTCCCAGCTGAGTTGAAGTGAGATAGAAGAGGCCATTAGTTACTCAACTACTACTCCTGCCGCTAATGCTATTGCTCTAATGCTAAGTAAAGGGTGTCTTCTTCAACCACTGTTCACAACAACTTAGTCTCTCTCAACATACAGTGTACACCCTTGCAGTGAGTGTTTAACTATTGTCAATAAGTAATGAATACCACCGCCCACCACTGCTGCTGCCGCATCCACCCCTGTGGCAGCTGCCGCATCGACTGCTCCCTCCTGGCTGGCATCGCCTGCCCCGCCGCTGGCCCCGGCACTGGTGGTCGGTACGCCTAGAAAAAACATTACACATTTTTTAGATGCCATATACACCTCCCCCTATTTATTCATTTTCACTAGCAAGATTGAAAAAAAAGTTAAAATACACATACATATACCACATACATCACTAGTACAAATCGGGTACTAGAGTAGAGTAGGCACTAGTAGTAGTATGTCCTATCCTATCAAAAATAGTAAAATTTCAGGTTGGGCATTTTGTTGGTGGGAATTGTCGAAAAGCCTCTCAAGATTAAGAAGACTAGAAGAGGACAACCCAAAGGACTGGACTCAGTGGCTAGAGCTATTGGTGAGTCTGAGTTTTAAAACCTTTTAAATAAAAATAAAGAGTGGCCAACTGGGCAAGCTTAGCTACAGACAGACTAATATAGTAGTAGAGAAGTGCAGAGAGTCAGAGCAGAGGCAGTTAGAGGCAGGGATAACAAGAATTTAGATACAGATAGTCTAGATCGAAGAAGATTTGGTAAAAAATAGAATTAGGAAACGGAAATTATAGTTTGGAAAATAAGGTGCAGTAAAAGTTAGGGAAATATAATGATTAATATTAACAACTGGAGGACTTACTGGGGCAAGCAGCAGAGCCCTCGGTAGAGGAGCGGTCCTGGCTCTGAGAGGCATAATGCAATTCTTGCCCAGCTCCCGCTGACTCTGACCCCGTCTTCTTGCTCCTGGGTGCTGATCATGTAAGATATAGTAAAGAAAGAGACAAACATTGATGATTGGTGTGAAACAAATAAAATATTTTTAAAAACGCTCAGAAAAACATTTTTGGAAACAACAATTGCAATAAAATTGACCTATCTAATCTGATCGACTAGTAGTATCGCGGGATTCGCGGACCATCTAGTTAATATTTATGGACACTAATCCAGTGTTCCATTCTGATTCCAGAATCCTAAGCCTAAGTTAAGTTACGTACCACCTGACCTAGCCCACCTATCCCAGACGGGCCAATTGTTCACTAAGTCTGCATTTCCATTTATATTAGTCCTCAAAATGCATAGATGGAGGAGCATGCATAAATTTTGCATACACCAAATTGTTGGTTGCTTGCTGCTGATGTTCTGCTAAGCCTATTACTCACTCACTAACAAACTACAAAAGGTTCTACTAAGGACTGGAGTAAGCAGCACTCAGCAGCACGTGACGTGATAGAGGATGCCTCACGCAGACCGCTAAAAAATTACCAACTAATACTAAGTAACTAAACTATCTGTCAATACACCACTATCTTAGTGACAGGAGGACAAAGGAAGGACTAGAGTCTCTCTAGCATTACCTAACTTAAGTTCTCTAAAGTAAACTCTCTTACATAATCAGCCTAAGCGAGCGCACAGTTGCAAACAAGTAAGATTAGTAGCGCCGCCAAGCACCTGTGTCTAGAAGAATAACAATCACAGAAGATTTTTAAACGTAATTTACCTACCTGCAATGTAAGCAGCAGCATTCTTGCTATTGGAAAAAAATTATATTCGCAATAACAACAGTAACAGTCTACAGAACACACAATACTACTAGTATTATACTATTAGCTACTCACCAAGCCCCACAACCTTGACACCTAGCAAGTCCAGCAGGTCCTGCTCCCGGTCCAAGATGTTTGACCACCGGTGGGTCAGCTGGTTATGGGTGCGCCGGACCCCAGAGCAGCGAAACACTGACCGGCGCACCCTCGCCCACCGGCGGTGACACTCCTGGGTAGCGTACCCGGAGCCAGGCCTGCCGCCTGCTGCCAAGGTCAAGGGGAGGTGGCGCTGCACAAAAAAAATATGGGAGGCCACCTCCGCCTCACTGAAAAGGGCCCGGGCCTACATGCCTTCAGGGCACAGTCTGCCACAAGGAGGCGGCTCTTCTTGGGCGCAGCCGCCTTACCCTTGGACTTGGAGCCAGTGCCCTTAGCCATGGTTCTGGGGTGGGCGGGGGCGGAAAAGAAAATTTCAAAGTAAAAAATAAAGTCAGGAGAAGAAGTAGGAGAGTAAAAAAGGAAGTAATATAAAACAGTAGAAAAAAGTTTAAAAAACGCAGTAAAAGTAGAAATAAAACGCAAATTATACACTTAAGGTCAGAGAGGGATAGAAAATAAGTAAAAAAGATCAGAAAAACAGTGTAAAAAACAAAGGATTGAAAAGATTATAGAGGGATTGAAAAACAGGCCCCAGAACCATGCAAAGAATAGGAAAACAAGATGGCCCCGCCCATTGGCGACCACGTGATGAAGTTTGCGCGATATTTCCCCCGAACACCCAATCCGCGTTGCCGAACGTCAAAAACATCTCGCAAGCATATGCGAGAACACACGAGCATGCGGAAACAAGCAACTCCGCATGCTCGCGTAACTCCGCGTAGCCTCGCGTAGTTTTTCTACCGCTTCGCGTAGCCTAGTATAACACGGCTACCCGAACTTCACCCGGGGTTACACAAAATCCACAGCTACTGACATTGCAAATAAAAGGGTCTGTTTTCAGTGGAATAATGTTTTGTGCCCATGTTGCGTTTTGGTCCGTTTCCTGTCGCGGGCACTAGGTCTACCCACACAAGTGAGGTACCATTTGTATCAGAAGATATTTGGGAATGCTGGATAGTGTTATTATCTATTGAATTTAATTGCATTTGTGCCTTCCAAATGTAAGCTAGTGTGTAAGAAAGAAGACAATTTGATAAATGCCCTCAGAATCACATGTTAATATGGGTACCCACAAATTCAGAGATGTACAAATCACCACTGCTTTTAAACAACATATCTGGTGCCCAGTTCAGAAATACATAGATTTCCTTAATTCCTATGTTCAGTATAAATATTTTACCATATGACTTGGTCTATACTCAGTACACAATGAAAAACCATTGTACAGTGCAGCTAAATTGTAGGATCACAACACCTCAGATTCTAGGATAACCTATAAACTCTATTTATACCTGCAACTCAAAGGGGCTAATGGATGCTAATGGTATATTGCTTTTGTAAATCAGCCATCGTGACAAAAGGTTACAGACAGGAGCGGCCCGTGCAGGTAAGAGCGGTGGGGGCGGGTTGGGGGGATTCAACAGACGACCACGAAGGAAAATTAAATAAATAATTAATTTTCCCTCGTCGTCATCTGTTGAAATTCCCCCCATCTGACCCCACTGCCGAACCGCTCTTACCTGCACATGCAACTGCTGGTTACAGATGGCTATTTTTTCCTAATTGTTTTCAATATTTCTTTATTTTGACAGTTAGTTTCTTTTTCTTTTTTTTTTTTAAAGCTTTATTGAAAGAATTTACATACATTAGGACAATCTACAAAAAAACAATATCAAGAACATAACGGAATATTATACTTTTGTAGAGACATAGTCTGCACGGATCTTGAACTGTACAGAAAGCACAAAATAATAAATACACAAAAAAAATACAATAACAAATAAAACAAATACTCAACACATTAAGGAGGGGGGGTGGGGTAGCGGCTTTGTGTCGGGGTTAGGGGATGCAGGTGTGTTAGTACTTCATGGTGTAGTTGGGTGATTGTGGTGAGGATTGCCATGTGAGCCTTCAGATGTGTTGAGTCAAATGTGGTGTCGGAATGTCATGAGGCTAGTAACTTAGTTCAAAACAGGGGTCGGTAGGTGGGAATGGGCGCCCATGCCAGACTCTGCGGGGACAGGGGTATCCTGGGCAGCAGTAAGGGTTTGTTGGAGATAATTTCGGTAAATACACCATATATCTTGCGGCCTAGAGGTGGGAGGTTGCAAGGAGGAGAAAACCTCTGACTATAAACTGCAGTAGGCTAAGCTGCATGTCCACGCTGTCCTCTGGGGCCTAGACTTAGCTCCCCAATGGAGTGCTATTTCTCTTTTTGCGAGCAGCAGAGCGATAGCAACGAATCGTCGGTAGCAGCGTTTGACATGATTGACCAGGCCGAGCAGGCCTAGACGTGGCGAGGGTAACAAAGGGGCGCCTATGATAGAGGTGAGGGTTTGAAACACCTCTGTCCAGTACGGCAGGATCTGTACGCAGGACCATGCCATGTGGGGACAGTTAGTTTCTTTGAAAAAACTTTGAGGGATCTACAAATATGACCACTTGATGAATTCAGAATGGTGGCAACTTTTCATAAATGTATAGCTTATCCTGGATCACTGTTGTAATGAAGACGCCTCGTAGTCCACATATATTAAGTAGGCTGATTCATTAAGATAGATGTTATAATCAAGAGCCCCACCAGGAGCAGCCTTCCTGCTGCTCAGCCCATCCTCCAACTGACTCTCACACTCAACAACATTCGACAGCATCCTCACACACCAACATTCCACCAGTACAGTCTCACTGGCTGAGCAGCAGGTATAACACATCTCCTTTCATTACACAGAATAACATTAGAACTCCTGAATGCATGTTTACAATGTAACAGTGAGAACTAATGTGAATGCATGAAATTAATAGATGGGAGATATTTCACGTACGACATGTAGTAACTCACTAATTGCAAATGTGCATACAAAGACAGATGGAAAACATTTAATGCAACTAGCACAACATGTCATAACATAATACTTGCGAAATAATAATAATAATAATAATAAGAATACACTCACCCTCCCGAATACACTCACCCGCATCTTCTCCCTTTCCAACCAAACAAAACACACACTCTACTACACCAAAAGCCACAATCCAAACCCTGATACCACAAGTCATGCCAGCTGGCCAGGCTAACATACAAAGCAGCACGTAGGGCACCGACCACAGGCGCGGTAGAGAACCAACCAAACAACTGCAAAAAGAAAGGTGAAACACCTTAGTACGTGTGGAACACCACTCCACACCAACCATTTGGCATCTACACTGCCGTTCACCCAAGCCCCTTAGTAAGGGTGGAAACTGCAATCACACATAACATATTAAGCAAAACCGGGTTACTTAAACTACGCGCAGTCAGCCCACACAGCACATTTCAATCAAAACCGGGTGACTTAAACTACGCGCAGTCATCCCACACAGCACATTTCCATTAAAAATACGTGCAGTCATCCCACACACACAAAAATTCCACACTCCAAACACCAGTCATTCAGCATCTACCCTGCTCTTCACCCAAACCCGTAGTGAGGGTGGAATCAAATTTATAAAACGCATCTAATCATCAACCACTAATCATCATCAACGTAACATCCAAAAGTGGGAGATGCTACTGCACATCCCACGAACTCCACAATGGGTGGTATTACTGTACCATCCCACAAACTCCACAGTGGGTGGTATTACTGCACCAACCTACAAACTCCACAGTGGGTGGCATTACTGCACCAACCCACAACCACATGAAAGTGGTAGACAACAGCACAAGCGCAACAGCAGCAGTGGATGGTATTACTACACCATCCCACGACTGCAACTCCTCTCACAACACAAAAATAAACACCCCGGGATGCAACCAACATCACACTGCACAACATCATAAAATATAATGGTAGAAATTCCCTCTTTTAAATGAACAACCCAAAGTACCACACCATAGGGAGATTAGTTAGAACACACTGTCCAAAATCTGCTGGAGTAGAAAATCTTAGATGTTCCTTTCCTCGTCTTGCCAACAAAGTCTCCAGGTGTATAAACAGACTACTTCTCTTGATGGAGTAGGAAATGTAACAACCCTATTGACACAACACCTTGAAAGAGAAAGGCTAATCTTTCCATGTATCATAAACACACCCGCATAAGTGAAATATAACCTGTATGAGGTCCGCATGTTTTTTTCCATAGGCCCCTTCAAATTGGTTAATATAAGACTGTTGCATTTCCAGTTTCAGAGGCCGCTCGGACATCATGCCAGCACTCGAGTGGTTAGTTCTCCTCCAGAAGCAGTTTCGATTTGTCCAAAAAAATGAGAGTGAAAGTCTGCCCACATACCCTCAAGTCAAGTCCATTCCGTACTGAATTGAAAAACAAAGTACATGGAAAACCTGCATGAAAGACTTGCCGATTCAACACAAAACCATCCAAATGTTACAGCAGCATTACTCCTTGCTGAAGCGTGATGGTACCACTCACCAGAACAGCTTGAGAACACATGCAGATGTGCAAGCCTGACTGACTCCATGACGACGTTGAGGGAGACATTGAACACCAGCACCACTTACAAAATGGCAGCACGCATGCCAGGAGAGTGCCAGGTGGCTCCCAGCATGTACATGCTTCACAGCATCAAGTTCCAGGCCTCCTTACCATCCTGAAGACTGGACTTGCGCTAAAAACCCACGGAACTGTGGACTTTTGCGCAGCCTCCTCACAGGACACCGGTGGCAGGAGGTAAGGTGTGCGCGAGTCAACTTAACGTATATCGCGGCCCTTTCAAATGCCGCATACCGTAACAGCAACAGCTTCCTCAACATATTATGTGGCTGCCCTTTCTAATGCATCGTAACGTATCAGCAACAGTTTTCACACCATTTTCTCTGGTTCTCAACATTCCCTTCTTTTACGCTCTCGTCCACAGCAACTCCGTGGCTGTAATTGACACCATCCATCGGCACTTTAGGTTCCTGATGATACCTCAGCACTTCGATCTGCCTCTTGTGTGCCCCAGACATCGCGTAGAGAAAAAAAAATGAATTCACTTCCAGCATGCCCTGGCTATTGGGCTGTTCGGTAGAGTAGGACACTGGTGGGGCTAAAAGGCAAACCATCTTTCTCTGAACTGCAAGTTTCTTAAAGGTGATTTACAACATCTTCTTTCAGTAGTTTCCTCACGTTTGATTGATGTAAACTTCGTTTTGATCTTTACTTTTTCCAATCCATTTGCACACGTAGATTCTTCTTTTAAAATCGTCGCCAAAATATGTTGTAATGAAGGCGCCTCGTAGTCCACGTATATTAAGTAGGTTGATTTATTAAGATAGATGTTATAATCAAGAGCCCCACCAGGAGCAGCCTTCCTGCTGCTCAGCCCATCCTCCAACTGACTCTCACACTCACTAACATTCCACAGCATCCTCACACACCAACATTCCACCAGCAGCAGCTATAACAATCACCAATAGGTTTCACACCGGTTTCCACGACATACTGGAAGTAGGTTGAAAGCATAAAAAACAGGAAAAATGGGCCACCTTTTTGAAAAATGCCGAAACTGTGGTAAAAAAAAATAGGTTTTTCCCTTCAGCTCTGCATGCTCCTAGAAGCTGAGAAGATGGAGACTAACACAGTGAAGCTTAAATTGATGCTCTTTTAGAAAACCTGCGGTACAGAAAAATCTTATTGGCTAGCTGTAACACGAAGAAAAAAAATTTGCGGCCACCATTCCAGGACGCAGGAACTTGGTCCCAGTGTTATGAAGCCCACACCATGCACAGCTTAAGACCTGTGGGTGGCTCAGCCCTCTACTGCGCTTGGTCAAAAGCCTCATTGAGGGATTTGAATTAAATCTCCAGACATCCACTGGAAAAAAACAAAGGTTGGAGTGACCTTATAGTTAAGTATGCTAATAAAATATTTCTTTACATTTAAAAAACCAAAGAAATTCCCTGAAAAAGCCAAAGGTTAAACCAACGTCATAATTAGGTATGGTAATAAGATCTCACTTTAGGTTAAAGAAAAACAAACAGAAATTCACTGAAAAAAACAAAGGTTAAAGTGATGTTTTACTTAGGTATGGTACTGAGAGTTTAGCTTACATTAAAAAAAAAACCCTTGAAATACACGGAGAAAAACAAAGGTTAGAGTTACGTTATAGTTAGACCTTGTAATATTATAAAAGCTATAGTTTTAAAAACACAAAAAGCACTGAAATTTACCAATTATAGTGTACTGAGCTAACTGTAACTTGCGCCCCACCATGCACTCACATATTACATCAGTCTTGGCATGTTTATCTGCATCATTTTTGATATTGCTGGCGTGATCTCAAACAACATCATTGATGACACTGATTCAATGAGATGAAGCATGCATGGTTTTGTTTATGTACTGTCTGATCCTCTGTATGTTCTGTAGGTTATTGATGTAGTGCTTGATTGTGAAAAAAGTTTGCTTCTGCTGGTGGCTTCACTGGTGGTGATGGTACAGCACATTTTTTGCCTAATGCAATGAGTTTTCTCCGTGTTGCACCGATGGACTTCAGTATCATGAGGTCATCAGAAGTTACGTTTTTTTTTTCATTTTCTTTCTGCTCTGCAGACGGATCTTTAATTGTGAGCAAGCTCTTTAGAGTATCAGAGAACTGAAGTCTGTGCTTGCAATTACTTGTTTTAATTGGGATGTGGATGTTCACATGGTTTTCCAAAAAAGTGTTGAAGCTGGTTGGAAGGGTGTAGGCATCAGACATGGAGCTAAACGTTTGTGAGATAAGTTTAAGCATTAGGTTGTCTTTGAAGATTTCTTTCAAGGCTCCTAAGGTTTGGTCTTCTCTTTTGTGCTAACCTTAGTGTGTGGGTAGGACACTGAGCAGGAAGAAAGGGTAGAAAAAGTTGCCCATTTCAGGGGCATGGGTGGCTTGCATTTGATTGTTGATGATGTTTAGAAGCACTAGTTTCTTCACAAGTGCGCAATTGGTCATTTTAGAAGAGTTTTGCATTCCCCTTGGCAAACGGTCTAGTTGAGTGTTTAAATCATGAGATTAAGGACAGTTCACTTTGTGTCGATGAAACTGTGGACAGAGCGATCCATGGCATGTTATCACTCCCAAATATCTGATAGAAGCCTCACCTTTCTTGTCCCTAAAAGCTAGACAACTATGCACCAAGATACCTCCCATTTGGCAGACATGGGGTAAAGCTACTAGAGTACAGCGAGGTTACGAAGAATATAGCCGCCTCCATGAATACAGGTAAAAAAGTAGGTATGACAAGGTACAGAGGTTCATGGATTCCGGGCTGTGCCTTATTTCTCAGATCCCCTAACAATTGTGTAAGTGTGACGGAATGTAATTCTAATAAAAAATAGGGGAAAACGGAAAATGGACAATCTGACATGTATTCTCATGCTTTAGTGTACTGAAGACGCCATTGTGCAGTCCCAGCTGCTGCTGTCTGATTGTGGCATGAGGCAAAAATCCGTAAGAAACAAAGATCCCCAAGATAGCAAGGCCACTAAGTAAGGTTAAGCATTTTTATCAAGTGCTCTCCTTAAGAGAGGAAATGTATTGTAGACTTGGCCGTGTTTCCACTCCATAAATACGCATATACGAAAAATATTCCCTTACTTAGTTATTCTCTGTGAAGAATTACACTCATTTGTAATCTGTTCCCTTTCCATTTCCCATTGATACAGTCCTTCCTCCCCGTTACCTGCCCGACCTCTTTGGAACATTCTGTTGTGTGTTCTATAACATTCCAAGCTTCTTTGGCAGTGGGTTCCCCGTTACTTGACAATGTGCTTGGATTTGAATAATGATAATTACATCGTCTTCTCTTACTGCCTGGCTTCTCATCATTTGGATAGCCACAGCACTTGCCACTGAAATAATTGCCTTTCACCCTCATTGGCTACCTCGACGCCTGCTCGGGATCCACAAATTGGGTTCTGTCAATCATCTCATGGTAATGCCCACTAACATGCCCATTGCTCATAGAATTCAGATTCATATCTGACCGGCTCCAAGTTTCATATTGAATATTATTGCGGAGATTGACATGTCCAATAGTTTTGCTGCCATTCATTATACTTTCTCTCTCTTCACATAAATGTGTGAAATTTTGTGGCATCACATTTCTCATATTCAATTTGTAGCAAAAATAATCAATTTATTTGATATTTTTCGATTGCAGGTAGTGTCTAGTTCAATCGCCTGGTGATATATGGACATATATTTGTATCATATGGCAAGGGCTACTGTTAATGGGAAGTGTGAGTCACAGCCCATTATGTATGACAAAGGTTTGTAACCAGACGGTGAATGATACCTCTGAGTAATGACCGTCTGCCTTCACAAGCAACTGATGTTTCAGGGAAGGGTTTCTGCCTCTTGATCCAGTGCCATTGTATTATTTTACCTTATGCAGGAGACACACGTCAAAATGCTTTGCAGCTGAAGAGAACATTACACAGCACACCGAGAGGATAAAATGCAAGCACTTGTTAAAAGAATGATCAAAAAGCTGGGCCCTGACCCTGTGTCTGAAAGCCGCTTTGCAAGTCTTGTTCTTCATTTAGTTTCTGCTTCTCCCCTCTCTCCCAAAAAATGTGTTCTTAACCTCTCTGCCTCGTTCCTTTCCATTTCCCTGCATCATGGCAAATAGTTTAAAATCATGATTTAAATTGCCTCGAGCTAAAATGTTTGTGGGATTTCCTATTAAATGAAGAAGTGTAAAGCAAGGCAAAACCTACATAAACACTTTATTCTGAGCGCTATATTGGTGTTTTGTTGATGAAACTGGTGTTTTATTTATTTTTATTATAATTCATGCTGTTGTATCATTGTTGTTAATATTAGTATAATCTTACTAATAAGACTAATATGATTATCATTGTTTCTATTTTAAAAGCTAATATGCACCAATCACATCATCTTCACCATCACAGTAAAATATATTGGTTTGGGGTTTTATAGAATCCTACTGTAAGCCTACTGTAAGAAATTGAAGACTTATTTGGGAAGGGTGAGAACCCACCTCAAAATATATTCACAATCCATGTCAGGGTGACCCACTAAAGACACTAAATAAACCTGTTATTAACCCTTTGGTAGCTTGGCACAAAGCAGTCAGGAGTCAACTTAGAGGCAATGTATAAAGTATATATGCAGTACTCAAACAGTAATAAAATGAAAACACAGCATAAGAAAAATCCCAAACCAATTTAGAAAATTTGAAAATATTTTAAGAAATAAAATGAATTTAAACTGACAAAAATACATTGAATGGTAACTGGAGACATGATTTTTTAAAGTTTGAATTAAAAATAGCACCAAAAAACACAAATCACCAACCTACCTTGATAACCTTGTTGCACCGGACAGGGTCAAAGTTAAGAGTTAAGGTCGACTGCGATGGATCGCCAGCCGGATACAGGGAACAACTGCCCGATTCACAAAGGTAAATGTAGTGGTTTGGTCTAAACTTGAGCCAAACATCTAAGTTTACAACTTTGGGAATTCGCGAAGGTCATTTATGAGTACTATCTTTATGTATGCACTCGGGGCGGAGATCCGGCCCTAGTGTGGACATAAAGGCCGATGAGTTGGCAGAGGGGCAAGCTGCAAGGTAAATCTAAAGCATGGGTCAATGACAGCAGACTGCAGAAGAGCGGGGTCCCAGTGCGGACATCCATGAAGGTGGGAAAGCTCTAAGCTGGCGAAGGCTTCAACGTCAATTAGGTGCTGCTCTTCATCAGTCTGGATTAAGGACTCTACGTTCTAACTTTTCTGGAAGTCAGATCTCCCTGAGCCAAGCACACCAGCAAGCTGAGGCTGACCGGTGATGGCAGACACTTCAACAATGTTCTTGTCTCCGTCTCCGTCAGTTCCCCAGACAAAACGGTGGCAAAACAATTCTAAGTCACACTCTAAAACCTGTCAAAGTTCCAGGACCTGGGGGGCACCACTTCGGGGTTAGGACTCACTCCAATAGAGGTGTGAGATAATGAAGATGAAGGATTTTAAAAAAAATGTGAGAAGAAAAGAACATAAGTGGCTAACAGAGAAACTGTGGAGAGAAATGGTGTGAAGGTGAGACCAGCAGTGATTGAGACACTCCAATTACCACTAACACTTCCACAGACCGATATTACTTAATTCAAAGTCCAATAATTTCAGAATTAAAACATTATTAGTTCTAATTATTAACAAAGCCATTTTGGTTACTCATTGATCTGATTTGGCTAAAAATCATTGAAATATACATGCCCTACTTTTAAAATACCGTGCACCCTGCTCTATGGGCATTTAGGGCATACTTTAGGGGAGACTTCTAAGTATTAAAAGGCAGGGTTAGGCCTGGCAAAAGGTTTGTTTGGCCAGGTCAAAAAGGCAAGCTTAGAGATATGTTTTACAGTGCAAATTTAATGAGAGGCACAACAAGTGATGCAGCCCATTAGTAGCATTTAATTTACAGGCCCTTGGTATAAGTGGTACCATATACTAGAGAGTTACAAGTAAATTAATTATGCCAATTGTGGGAATGAAAATTCTGACAGGTTCACAGAGGAAAAGAGAAGCACTCTATCACTAGTTAGCAGGGGTAAAGTCTTCAGACTCCTATGGCAAAAAAACAGGTTCAGAAAGAGAAGGCAATAATCTGGTGGAATACCAAGTAAATTATATTTGTTTCCAACACCTACCATATTTTTATCTGCAGTGATGGTTGCTACTTTTGGACATGGGGGCAGAGAATACCACTTTTAGAATGTGCCACTTTTACAGTGAGTTTATGGATTGCAGACTGTGGTCAGTTCAAGCCATCAGCTTAGTTCTTCCTATCACGTGGACGTTCTGCGTCCATGGAGAAATAGTGGATGTAGCTGTGCCTCTTTTCTGCATTTGCAGTAAGCATGTAAGCCAATAACTGTAAATGTACATAGAGTCATGGGCCTAATATCTTCACCTTCAACATAAGCAAAGTTATTGCAGGTCCCATCTCCCCTCATTGGATGGCTGAGGCAGCAGCAGCAATCCTTGAGAGAACGTGGTGCGTTGTTGGGGATGACAGAGAGAAAGCTCTAAATCAGACTCGGTTTGTCCTTCTTGCCATTTCCCACAGTGCCCAGCCTCAGCCACAGCTAAAGGTGCTTCATTGTAGTCCTTTATGCATTGAACCTATGTTGAACCGCCCGCTATAGAGAGGTACAGAGTGTGTCTGTCATGACTGAGGCATTTCCGCCCATTATGATGACAATCCCTATCAAGATGTAGAAGCCTCTCCTAGTTGACAATGGCCATCTCTAGCATGATAGTGGCCCTCACTTGCATTACAGTAGCAATCCCTCCATTTCGTGGCTATGCCGGTCATAATGGTGGTCATCACTGGCCTGATGATGCTATCACTGTCTTTATGTTGGCCAGCCATGAAGTACAGTGAGGGGCAGATTTACAAGCCCCTTGCGCCACTTTTGCGTCACTTTTCCCATGTTAAAAATGACGCAAAAGTGGCGCAAGGGGCTTGTAAATCTGCCCCTGAGTCTTTTAGGTCCCGGTGAAATTTAAATTGGGAATTTTGCGTTACACTTGTAAAATTATGCCCATTATGCCATATCATGTACTTACATTGCCATTCATGGCAAAATGAAAGCACAGGAGCCAGGACAAATGAATACAACCAGAACACAAGCAGCTGGTGTTCATAGGACTTGTGTTTTTTGCACATTTCTTCAAAGCAATATGCATCCTCGTGTCGAAAATGGATGGAAGGGCGCATTACAAGCTAAAATAAACTGCTAAATGCCAGATTTGCATTTAACATAATTATGCTTAATTTCATGTAATTCCCCCAAACTTTTGAGTAATTACAAAAAAGAAAATTAGGTGAATTTCTCACACCCCTAGAATCTTTGGATAATGGTAGCTAACCCTAGCATATTTTGATCATTACTCACATGATGATTACCATACCTGACATTAGTGTGGAATTATGATTATTATTGCATCGCTGTGATGTATTTGACATCCTTGACAGTGCATCCTTCACATACAATGGAAAATGTTTGTTTTAAAAAGGGATAAGAAAGTTAAAGTGAAAAATGACAGACAAAAGTGAAAAAAAGCAAAGAAAAGTGACAAAACAAAGTGAATAGTTTTAAAAAGTTGGAAAAATGAAATGATATTGGGCGAAGTATTTCAGACTGCCAGCCCTATTTATTTCAGATGTTCTGATGTAATTTTTCCAATTCAGGACTGCCCTGAAAACTCTTGCTGTCTCAAACAGGAAAACAAATGAATGACGACCACGCTAAGGGAGACAACTCAAAGGGTGTCAGGTTCTTTAATGATTTGTTTCTCCAATAACAAATTCACACATAGGTAATCTATTTAAAACATTTTTTTTTAAACTGGTGTATTGAACATGAAACCTGCACAACAAAGCTTGAGTGCTGTGGCTTTATCTCTGCTGCCTGGCTGACATCACTAAATATGGTAAGCTGTATTCTGCAAGGCTAGTGGAGAACATACCTCTACAGACCTGGCAGAATGGAGTGATGCCCGCCAAACCCTAAATAAGCCCGTTAGAGTTTAGGATTGTGTAAGAGAAAGCCTTTTAGCTAAGATTATGTAGGGTTAAGCCTAGGATTAGTTTTAGAGTACAATTGCAGGTAGGAATTTGGTTATATGTTTTCACTTAAGGAATTTTATTCAAGAGTTAAGCTTGAGTCAGGCAATGTGAACTTACCTGATAGAATTCCACTCTGATGATTCCAAGTAGGTACATTTTTCCACACCCTTTTTTTTCTCTTTGTGGGAGAACTGGACTCGATTTGACTGATCAGTATTTCTGCATGGTAAAATCACGAGGCCCCACCTGCCAGAAAATACCTTCCCCTTCTCTCTTCTACTTCTCATACGCTCACCCTTATACCCAGCTCATCGAGAGGCCCCGGCATACATTTACCATCTGCTCAGAGCAGGTGGTAAATATATGTGTTAAACCCTATTGACTTGGGAATTAGGAATTCCAAGTAGACTGGAAATCTTGGTCCCACATCATTCCTTGGGGTTTAACTTGGAATTAATTGCACTCTATCGGGGCAAATTTACCACACAGTTGTCATTAAATTTCATGCAATTTTACCAAGTCCCCAGTACCATGTGATTCGCAATAAGGGCCTTAATGTGAGCAAATGGAGATATATTTAGGGTTAGAGCTTAAGTTTTATGATTTCGTAGAGCACAGTGCAAAGCAAAATAACTTGCTAAAACAGCATCTAAAATGTCTTTTAACTTTCGAGCGCTTAAAATTAAAATTTGAATTTATATTTGAGGGAGCTTCAGTGCTCCTTTATTAAGCATACAAATGACTTACAATTCTGTTTTCAGAATGTTGTGCTACATTTAGCAACTCGTATTATATCTGAAGGGAACAAGGAGGATTTTTAGAAAATAATGATTATAGACAAGACTTCCTTTTTACATGACTGGAATTGAATTCAAACAAAGTAGAAGTATATCTCAGACGCAATGAAAATGGGCTGGACATAGGAATAAACATGTTATATGTTGTTGAGAAAAGCATTCAATAAATAATAAAAAGATACCTTTGAGTGACAGCAATGGCCTAAATGGTTGGAATGTCGGACTTTTTGGGAATGTGTGCTAGTGTTTATAGAAGCATGGCCCTGTTCAGTAGCAGAAAACTCTACTGCTTATGTCTGGACATCCCTGAATTGGTGGGCCAACGTATGTGACATGAAAAAAGATCAAGTCAATTACAAAAAGTGAAGAGAGAACACAAGTGTGAGGTTTCTTCATATGCAGATATGCTGCATCAAAATAATATTACTTGAACAGTTTGGTTTTTAGTACTTTCCTAAATTGGAGCTAACTGTTTTTTTTCGAGTTGAGGCTGAGGTACTTTCACAGTTTTGGTCCCTGTTCTGTTGTGTAAACTACAACTTTGCATAGTTCTACAAGGTTTACTTTCCCACCCACTGGTGACCCAGGTGAACTTGGTTGAATGCACCAGACCTGAGTGTGAAAGAAATACATAGTTGAAGTAGAGTTATTGCTTTTGAGTTACTAACAATCCCTGCAACGGGATCAGGGGCAATATCACATACGCACATTGCACTAAGAAGAATAGACACTTTTAACTTAAAGCATTTATTACAACAGGGTGAACGTGTTTCTCAGTGTTAGACCTGGCACCATTGGCGTGGGTCTCCCTTCCATTTTTTTGCTGTTGCCTCCTATGTTTTTGCTATGTTTTGCTGGTCTAGATGCTTTGGTGCACTTTGCCACTGCTGTTCAGTGCCAAAGTGCAAGTGCTCCCTATTGTAAATTGTTGTAATGGATTAGTGACTCCATGATTGGCTTATTTGATTTACTTGTCAGACCCTAGTACAGTGCACCATGAGTGCCCAGGGCCTGTAAATCAAATACTGCTGGTGGGCTTGCAGCACTGATTGTGTCACCCACAAAAGCAGCTTGTAAAATATGACGCAGGCCTGCCATTGCAGAGCCTGTGTGCAGTCTGGGACTGCCATGTCGACTTGGCAAGTGCACCCACTTGCCAGTCCCTAAACCTTCCCTTTTCTGCATGTTAGTCTCCCCTAAGGTAGGCCCAAGGTAACCCTATGGGCAGGGTGCATTGTATGTGAAAGGTAGGACATGCCCTGGTGTGTGTGGCATATCCTGATAGTGAAATACTGCCAATTTCGTTTTTCACTATTGCAAGGCTATCTGTTCCCATAGGCCAGAATGGGCAGTTTGATTATAACATCTTATAAGCATAACTGACCCAAGTAACATGATAGGAACATATAAGGTGAAAGGCTGTTAATTCAAACTACAATGTTTTGGCTATATGCCTTTATTTTTTTTAATTTGAGCTTGACAGTGTCAGTAGACAAATGTCCCAGACTGATGTTTTATCAGGTCTAGGTGCAGCTGCCAGGGCAGCTGACTTTGGAGCACAGGGCGCACGGTTCGATCCCCGGCTCCGGCGACAGCTCAGCTCAGCACCATGTGTCTCTGGGCAATAGCTCACTTAATTTCCACGACGGCCCCCAGCGCCTTGAGACCCGTAAGGGTGAGTAGTTCGCGCTTTACAAATACGGATCTCTTTCATTAGCTGAATGACTTGACATTTTCACAGTTTTTAGAAAGATGAGGTCAGACGACATCTGCCACAGTGACAGACATGACAATGATTCTGCCTAAAAGTGGGAATATGGTGACTCCCGTTACCTACGATGATGTCAGGGCCTACTCAAAATGGAGTCAGATATTATGGGCTTTATGTCAATACTCCCAGTGATCTTTCAACATACTTCAGTCACGTAAAAGGACATTATTGGACCAGTTTAGCTGAAGCGTATTGTAGGTTGTAATGTTTCACCACTTTTTGAATGTATCTAGTATCTTTGCCCCATTGTGGCTTATGCATAACACATAATGGGGTATATGTACAAGCCCCAATCGCCAAGGGAACGTCACTTTTTAGGACGTTCCTGTGGCGATAGGGGCTTCGCCTTATTTACAAGGCAGCGTTAAGCCACTTAACGTGGCTTAACGCTGCCTTGTAAATAGGGCCCCCTTTCACGCTATGCAGAGCGTGAAAGGGGAGGGCAATGGGTGTTGCTGTGGGCGTTCCACCGCAACACCCATTGATTCTGACGCTGCCTCCTATTTACAAGGGAGGCGCAAATAGGAGGCAGCGCCAGAATTAAGACCAGGGAAAACCTGGTCTTACCCTTGCGCAACGAGGAGAAATGTATCATTTTTCCTTGTTTTTGCTGTTTTCATGTGTGCTGCGTTGTCCAGCACACATGAAAACAGCAAAAGGCCAATGATTGTTTATGAACAGGAAGGTCCCCCTTCCTGCACATAAACAATAATTTTTTTTAAAAATGCCATTTTGAAACTTCTGTGTGTGCTGCATTAATCAGCACACTTAGGGGCCGATTCTGATCTCGCTGGGAAAGCCCTACGGCCGACTGGCGCCAATAGAGCTTTCCGTGTGACTCGGGCTCCTGGGCTCCGAGTGACAGAGTACGATGCGCTGCAGCGCTGACGGACTCGGGTCACTCAGAGCACCATTGAAGTCAATGGGAGCATTGGTGTACGTTGCATAAATGGGCTCCAATAGACCAAAAACGCACATCTCGGACAAGGGTGCCCCCTGTCGTGGGGACGCATCGGTCCCGCCCGCATTGTGCAGGCATGTGTAGGGGGGGACTCTTGGGACCCCCCCAGTGATCGAGTCGTAGGGCTGCGGGTGAAGGGGAGTCCGCTACGGACACCCGAAGTCCGCTTCCCGGATTTTTTTCGAGTCGGTGGCTCCGACTCGATCCGGCGGCTCAACGTGCGCATCGTACTTGGTCGCTCGGAAATCGGACCCATTGCGCGGTGCGCGTCGATGAAATCGGAGTCGTCTGGACGGCGTCGCTGACGGGTACGAGTCGGTCAGAGCGCGAGGCTATCCTCGCATCGTACTTGCTCGCTCGTACAGCGGTACGAGTCGTCCGGAAACTGGGGCAACGAATCGGACTCGCTCGCTACGGATCCCGTTCGGTGCCCTTCCGAGCGAGATCGGAATCGGGCCCATAGAAGTTACAAAGCGGCATTTAAAGATTGTTTATGTGCAGGAAGGGGGACCTTCCTGTACATAAACAATCTTCCCCTGAACGCAGACACCCTTGCACTATGGTGCAAGGGTGCCTGCGATGGCGCTAGGCTGCTAAACTTAGCGCCAGCACAGGGGGAAACGCAGGGCTGCACCATATTCTTGTAAATAAGGTGCAGCACTGCGTTTCAGAAGTGGCGAAGCGTGTCGTTAAGCCAAGGAGGCTACCGACATGCTCCGCCACTTCTTTGTACATATCCCTCCATGTTTTAAATATGATCTTAACCTCAACCACAGTGAATGGAGAGTGTTATGGGCTGACAGAGGATGGTTCGGTGTCTGAAAATGTAGTTGCATTCTGGCAGTCTGATTTTGTACTCTCTGGAGCCTGACAGTTACTTTTTTTCCAAAGGGGAGTGTATACTTTGTTACAGTAGCCCAGTAGAGCCATGACCACTGCGTGTCAGCTTGATGGAGTGAGCTCACTGTCCAGTCCCAAAACGCTCTATGTATGTGAACGGTAGGTTCACCAAAGGTTATAAAAATATGTTTAAAAAAATACGAGCAAGCTTACTGCTGTTGATTAAACTTTTAATGTTGGTTGCAAATCGTGCTAAACCACGTATCCAAATGCAGTTTCATCAATCTCCATTAGCCTTGAAATGCCATCTTTCACATCCTTGAGATGACCAATGATTTATAAAGGTGGAGTTCAATAATACAATCTAGTTTTTTAAATCACCCATTTCGGGTCCAAAACTCTTCATCAGGGGTAACTACAACAACAAAAAGATTTATATATAGAAATAATCACCATGGGAACAGACAAATATAAACAATGTGGCTTCTATATTTAAAGAAAGTAGTGTGATTAAACAAGTGGAATAGTCAAAGGACTCTCTTGAAAAGGGAGGGCTGCAAGTTAATTATACAGTGATTTGTGGATTCAAGCTGAGCTCTTACTCAAAAATAATTCCCTGGTGCCTGAACTGCTAGCTTGGGTAGAGGGGATTAAGCCAAGGATTTATGGGTAGTTTAACACAGAGACTCTGATCTAATTCTATCTTTGATGCATTCAAATGGAAATAACTTTCCTTCATCCAGAAGCAGACTTTTTCTAGGCAGTCTGGGACTTATTTGCAAGCCCAGTGAGTCACCAGAATGTCACTTATCTTGAGGTTCCAGCAGCACACTGGGCCTACCCATATCTACGAGGCCATGGAAAGCCACCCCTGTGTGGCTTTTCATGGCGTCGTAGTTATGGAGTAAGGCAATGCAGCAAAAGTTTCTGTGTTGACTCACACTGTGAGGGGGAGGCGTGTCATGGGCATTTTGGTGGATGTTCCCACTCAACGCCCTTGGTTTTTGATACACTCACAGATTTACAACATTGTGCAAATCTCGGAATATGTCAAAACAATGTGCCTGTCAAGGGCAGGCACACTGGTTGTTTTTGTGCAGGAAGGTGTCCCTTTTTGCACAAACCCAAACCCGATTTCAATGCAGGCATCCTTGCGCCATGGTGCAAGGGTCCCTGCATTGGTGCATGCCAGACATTTATGCACCAGCGCTGTGAAAGAAGTCAGAAATGCACTGTATCTTATAGATATGGCACATTTCTGTCCTTTTCTTTTGACGCAAGGCAGTGCAACAAGAAGCCTTGCAGCGCTGCTATGCGCCAAAATATTGTAAATGAGGCCCTGTGCATTGCTTGTATGCTTCACCACAGTATTTTCTAAAGAATTTATATCTGAGTATTGTACTCATATAGCTGGAATTTCACCTGATGGTGGACAAATCTGCACAAAAGGAAGTATGTAGATTTTGTAGAAAAGCGGGTAGGGAGGCTAACCCTGCAGAACTCTGCCTTGCCTTGTAATTTACTTTAGTATAATGTAGAAATACGTACATGCCCCTGTTTCTCTGGTTGTGAGTGAATAAGTGAACCCAATAAAAGACAACCTGAGACTCCCTCCTGGTTCATAAACCTAGTCAGTATTATGGTGTAGTTGAACATATCATAGTATTTCAGAAGTTATGAAGAACTAAAGCAAGTTGGTGGCCTTCATCAAGTGAGACAAGATCTTCTCTGATGTCTGTCAGCACTGACACTTGATCTTGAGACAATAAAAATCCAGATTGTCCATCCTTCAGCTTGAGGTTAATCTTCAGATATTTTTGCAGTTGCTTCGTGACTTCTCTTTGCAGAATTGCGCATGTGTATGAAATGCATGACATTGGGTAGTAGATAGAAAGCTCATGTGAACGTGTCATATTTTGTAGGCATCTTGAGGACGGGGGTAATGATTGCAAATTTCAGACAGTCAAAAACAGTATCCCTTAGAAGAGAAACATTCATTATACCAGTAACATCACCTGAGAGGGTAAGGGAAACTTTATTCATGAAGGGAGCTGGGCAGGGTTCCATTGGGAGGTTAGTGGACTTTTATTTCTTCTCCAGCTCTATTACTTTCTTTCCCAATATCAGTTTAAAGGAGGAAGAGTATGATTGCAGGATGGATGAAGGTGGTTGTCAAGACGATTGACTAGTATTACTTGAGATGGATCTGCAGATGTTAAAGACCTTGGCTTTGAAAAAGTCCATCACATCTTCATATTGTTTCTGGGAATTGCTTGGTGAGTTTACAACACTTCAGGGTTGGGCATTTCACAAAATATTTCCTTTGTTTAGTTAGGGCATCATTCACATTATTGGTGGGTAGGTTTTTGATTTGCCTTTCTTTTGGTTTTGTATACAAATTTGTGAAATTCAGGAAAGGTGGTGTGCCATAGGAGGTCCAGCTTCTGGCATATTATTTTGATTCAGCCTAATCAAAATTATACTATTTGTTACTGTCATTGATTTTCAGCTTTTGCCCACAAAGTAAATGGGGGGTCCACTTATCTTGAGTGTATGAGATCATGCCATTTAGAAGCATAAGCAAGGATTTTGGATCAGAGCGAGTGTAAAGCTTTGGTTCTGCTGATCAATAAAGATTTTCGAAATCTACTTCCTTTGCTTTGTTTAGTTGCTTGGTTGGGATAGGTGATGATTCCAATGTGTGTGAGGTTGTGGGTGACACCTGAGATTGGTGAGAAGGGTGATTATAGACTGACCCAACCATAATTATGTCTGCACAGATCACATGTAATCATTCACCCCTTTAGTAAATCTCAATGCATCTACAGGATAGCCCCGTATGATAAGCAGGGATCCTCTCTTCTGACTCGTTCAGTGCAGTGACATTCTGAACAATGATGTTGAAGTACACACTGAACCACAGTGCCAATGGCTGTGAAATCAGTGATGTAGGAGCGGTCTGAAGTTAATCAGTAAGTTGTTATGGAAAGCAAGACCATGACATGACTAAGTTCAACAAGGAGGTATCGCAGAAGAGGAAAGGAGCCCACACATTGTTGGTTAATAATGGGGTAAGATATTGAAAGGGGCTTTCTTTACTTCTCTTTAGTTGGAGGGCCATTAATACTAATTGGCAATTAAAAAAGGGTTGATGGTCAGTAAGAGTACAACAGTTTATAGGATAGGGTTTTGTAATTATAATGAGGACTATAATCAGTTTGTAGAAAACTGGGTTACTAGTTGAGGGGGGGTGAAACGCTACTCAAGCAGCAACCACAATCCATGTCAGGGTGGGTGTTAGAAATCGGGATCTCTAGTTGGCAGAGGTTTGCACCCTGTCCAAGTAGGGATCCTTATTCTAGTCAGGGTAAGGGATTACACAGCTAAGATAACCCCTTCTCACCCCCTTTGTAGCTTGTCATGAACAGTCAGGCTTATCTCAGAGGCAATGTGTAAAGCATTTGTACCTACACAAAGAGTAACAGTGAAAACACTACAAAAGGACAGCACACAAGTCTAGAAAAATAACCAATATTTATCTGAAAAAAACAAGACCTAAACAACAAACATCCAACATACAAAAATCAAGATATCACTTTTAAAAGGTTCAAAATAGTTCAGTTCATAGGAAACTATGGATGCATCACTTTTATCACAAAGTACCTGGGATGCGTCAAAATCAAAGACAAAAACAGGTGCAATGGAGGGGAGGTGAAGAATCGGTTCCTTAGTGCCAGGATAGGTGATGGTCGGTTCCTTACTGCAGCACAGGGGAGATGTGATGCGTTGGTTCCTTACTGTGAGGGGAAGTGAAGCGTTTGTTCCTTTCTTGCAGGGGAGGTGATGCATCAGCTCCTTACTAAAGAGCAGTGGAGGTGATGGGGTGGTTCCTTACTGTGAGGGGAGTTAATGCATCAGTTTCTGGACAGGCAGCCTCAGTTCCTTACTGCTGGGCAACGTTGATGAAGAACTTGGTGCACAAGTGTGATGCGTTGAACATCCGGATGCGCTGGGTCAATGTGGGGGTGACAAAACTGACGCTGCGTTGATTTTTCAGCCGCAAAGCAGGTGATGCATAGATTTTTTCAACCACACAGCAGGGCCTGCGTTGGAGTCGAAGCAGGTGCCACGTTGTCGGTGCCACAGTGCTTAGGACTCAGGCTGCAGTGATTTTTTCAGCCACACGGCAGATGCTGCATTGATTCTTTGGCCACACCGCAGTGATGCATTGGTTTTTTAACTGCACGCGGTGCTGCATCAGGAAAAACAGGCACTGGAGGTCCATACGTGGATTTTCTTCAGGCATTTGCAGCAAAATTACCTCCAAGGGCCCACAACCGGAATTGGCACCACTTGGCAGGTCAGAACGTCCAACAGAGGGATTCAAGGTCTGCAGTTGAAGTCTTTGATGTCCCTGAGACTTCTTAATGGGAGGCAAGCACACACAAGCCCTTGGAGAACCTTGGCAAGTAGGACACAGAAAGCAAAGTCCAATCCTTTCACTGCCCAAGACAGAAGTGACAAGCAGTAGGCCAGCACAACACAGCAAAAAGCAGAGTGGCAGTTCTCCTGCAACAGCTTCTCCAGCTCTTCTTCTTGGCAGAATCTCCTCTTAGTCCAGAAGTGTTCTGAAGTTATGGTGTCACAGTTCCAGTACTTTTGCCAGTTTCTGCCTTTGAAGTAGGCAAACTTCAAAGCAAACTCTTTATAGTGCAAATGATCCTGCCTTTTTCTGACCTGGCTCCAGACACACTACAGGGGGATGGAGACCGTTTTTTGTGAGGACAGACACAGCCCTATTCAGGTGTCAGTGATAACTCCTCCCACCACTTTAGCTCAGGAAGACCCATCAGCCTGGTGATGGGCCATCAGGATATGCAAGGCACACCTCAGCTCCCTTTATGCGACTGTCTAGAGTGAATGCACAAGCAGCCCAACTGTCACCCTTCCTCAGATGTGGATACCACAGGCAGGCAGAGGTACACAATGGTAAAGCAAGAAAATACCCAGTTTCTAAAAGTGGCATTTTCAAACATGCAATTTAAAAACCAACTTCACTAAAATATGTATTTTTAAATTGTGAGTTCAGGGACCCCAAACTCCAAACTCTATCTCCTCCCAATTGTAAATTACACTTTAGGAGGTTACAAGGCAGCTCCAATGATAACCTATGGGAGAGATAGTCCTTACAATAGTGAAAAACGAAATTAGCAGTATTTCACTATTTGGGCATGTAAAACACACCAGTATATGTTCTACCTTTTAAATAAACTCCACCCTGCCCATGGGACTACCTTGGGCCTACCTTAGGGGTACCTTTCATGTAATAAAAGGGAAATTTTGCACCTGGCAAGTGGATGAACTTGCCAGGTCGACATGGCTGTTTAAAACCGCACACACAGACACTGCAGTGACAGGTCTGAGACATGGTTGCAGGGCTACCCATGTGGTGGCACAATCAGTGCTGTAGACCCACTAGTAGCATTTACAGGCCCTGGGCACACAGTGCACCATACTAGGGACTTACCAGTAAATTGAATATGCCAATCATGGATAACAAATAAAAATCACTATTTACACAGGGTGCACTTGCACTTTAGCACTGATCAGCAGTGGTAAAGTGACCAGAGTTCTAAAACCAGCAAAAACTAAATGCACAATGCAACACAAGCAGAAATAGCAGAAACAAGAAGAAATAAAACTTTTCTCCTCGTTTCGCCATGTTAAAACCAGGTTTTCTCTGGTCCTAATTTTGGCTCTGCCCCATATTTACGCTACTCTTGTAAATAGGGGACAGCGCTAAAATCAATGGGTGTTGTGGCTGAATGCCAACCGCAACACCCATTGCCCGCCCCGTTCACGCTATGTGTAGTGTGAAAGGGTGCCTTTTTTACAAGCCGGCGTTAAGCCACACTAAGTGGCTTAATACCCTCTTATAAATAAGGCAAAGGGATTATCGCCACAGGAACGTCAAAAAAAGTGACGTTCATGTGGTAATAAGCCTTGTAAAAATGCCCCTATGATGCCTAAAATAAATGAAGTGTGAAGAAGGGGCTTGGTAAGATTTTTCTGCTTACCTGAACCACCCATGTGAAAAAATGAAAGCACCAGTTTAGCTTTTGTAAAACGTGAGAAGACCTTTATTTTAAATGTGATTTAGCTGTGCAGTTGAATATAGTTTTTAATTGGACGGCCTAGTTGTTGGAGAGGCTGTTTATGAGCATCAGAGAGACTATCAAAATAAGAAAATACAATATTTTTGTGTACGTTATAGTCATTCACATCCTAATCGATGTAGTGCCAACCTATCCCACAGTCCAAACTACAGCGAATTGGTAGCTTCCCTGATAATCTTGTTGTTGATTATCAGCTATGCCATTTTCGTTTTAATTTCAGGAGTGTCATTCAGAGACTCACAGTGCAGCATCACAATATCACCCTGCAATGGGCACAAGAATCTTAGAACACTATTTTCCACAGATCGTATTGGACCCCCATGTATTAAAGAGCTCAATTTTCTTGTTGACCACTGTGTAGCAAAGTTCGTGCCTGAGGAATGGAGATCTTTTGAAGTATAAACTAGTTTTAAGCGACAGGTTTTAAAAGAAGTATACGTTTGCATAGACGTCCTGTTTATAGGGTTAGATGTTACGCAGTCTGTCTTATGCTTTTTTCATTGTATGGACATTACTAGGGCAAAGTAATAATTAAGGTTGAAAATGGATTTAATGAAGGTGGTAAAACCACTGTGTTAAATTGAACTGTATTGGGAAGAAGGAGCTGCGTGGGTGATTTCTGGCCGTGAACTTCGCATATAGAAAAGGCAAGGGAAAAAAATAGTTAATTTCTGGCATCAACTCATAAAAACAAGATATTACGAAATGAAATCATACTATTAAAAATGATGCATTTTTTATTTAAAAAAATTGTAAATGTGTGCCTTTTAAAATGCATACTCCAGTGCGTTATGGTTAATACACCAAACTGACAATAGAAACAAAATTAGACACAAACAACAGTCCTAGAGGTGTCTAATTTAAATACATTTAATACGTTCCTGTAGCTCCGGATGTCTTTGCTTCTCATTTGTTGCCGTACACTTTTTGTTCTTCAGCTTCCATATGGTAGAAAGAAAAACAGAAATTGTGACTCCCACCCTCTCTATACAATTATGGCAGGTTCTGGATTGACTAGAGTAAGACTCGAATTCATGTGTAAAAGATGAAATGTCAAGGTCCCTAGATTCAAACTTACATATAGGTCACTTACTAACACTAGTTTCACATCATATAGATAGCATTCGAAGGCTGGGACAGTCTTAACTGCTAAACCTCAAATTGGTAACCTCACGGAGGCTGGGTTAACCCCTGCTTCCTTACTAGCCATTCCCTATAGGCATGGACATCGATTCACCAAAATCCCAGGGGTAGCGGAAGAGACAACATATACCCTTTGAACTTAATGTTGTCAGAGGAAGTGACATTGTATGACCTTCGACCCTGAATCATCCGAAGAAGTAATGTCACACAACCCTAATCCTGAAGACATTACAATAATTAATGTTGCATAATAATTGCATAATTCAAATTCTATATTCTTCGAGGGGAAAACAGCCATAGGCTCTGAAACAACACTCACTAAATATTCGAGTCCTTTCATGGCGTGCCTAGCTAATGAAACCTGACAGTCCCCATGAGTGGACCCAATTATGTTTTTAAAATGTTCTGTGGGTGCCCCCTTATGTCAGAAATGTCCTCCATTTCTAGGACCAGCATTTTGCTATGGTGGACCCTTTTGCCCAAACATTCCATACAATAGGCCAGTGCCAGAATTTTCCTAATACTGCTTCTCTTGCACTATGGATGTCCCTTATGTCAAAGGTTATGTCTAATATGTCATGGACCACATTTTGTCATGAATGGCCCCATGACATAGCCACAGTTATGTTCTCATATGTCAAGAATTTCCTTCAATGTGACATCACCAGCAATTTGCCACAGGTGCTACTTATACCAAGAATTTCCTCCAGTAGGCCAGCTCTGGCATTTTTTCATGGTTGTCCCGTAGCAAAATTTACCTGCAGTGTGCCAGCACTAGCATTTTGCTGAGGGTATTCCATATGCAAGTATTGTCCACAGTATTCCAGTGGCAACATTTTGCCATGGGTGCTTCTATATGCCAAGAAGCATGCCAGGTCCAACAGCAGATTTGCAAGCAAAACAACACGGAATCACTTACATTCAATTACTCACACTCATTCTCTCATTAGCACTCAGTTGCACTCATTCATTTTCACCTAGTGTCTTGCACTCACTCTCACCCTGAATCACTCATTCACAGTCATTAAGACTAACTTATAATTACTCACTCATTTTGACACACGCACCCCCATGATCTCACATGCAAACATACATGCTCACACATATACACGCTCTCTCACACAAACTCACTCTAACCCACATGCATGCACACAATATACATTTAAAGCCATTGTTTCCTTATCTCAGATGCCAGTGAAGGTGCAGATCTTGCTGCTCCACTTTTTATTACACTAATAGTGAATAATACACCATTATTCACTATTAATGTAATAAAAATGAGCAGAAAGCAAGGTTAGAGCCTGGCTCTGATAATGCGAGACACCCTATGGTCTCTGCACTGATTTTGCCACCTCTGAGGTCAGGGGTCACAAAGGCAGTACCAGGGTTAGCAAGGGGCAACCTAAGGGTCGCAACTGTGACCCCTGGTGACCTCTAAATAACGTCCATGCCTACAGGCATGTTTGATATCACTAATAGATTCCACAGATGTGTCAGAACTTGAAGCTCAGAAAGTTAAAAAATATATTTGAAGCAGCCCAAATGTTCCAATTTGGACAGCTCAAGAAACTTCGAACACATAAATGTTGCAATAATCGCTCCCAAAAAAATATTGTGGCCAAACAGCTGGGCTTGATTCACGGGGGTGAACTTATGGTTTGCGTAAGTGAACTTTTTTTTGGTATTCACAAACTACAAGTTAATAGTAAGGTTGCAACTGTAGAGACTCTGTTGTTGGGATGGAGAACTTTGCACATAGAATGATAGGAAAGGCCTATCTTTTTATGTGTGGAGTTCTCTGCGGAATCTCCACAGTCATAAACTTACTATTAATTTGTGAATACCAAATAAACTGAAACTTACACAAAAGGGTAGGTTTACCATTGAAAATCATGCCCATCAACTTAACATACTTTGCATATAATGTAGGAATTTTTTTTATTACAAAATATAGCGGGCCAAAATACTGTAATAAAATAGGTAAGTATATAGAATTTTGAATATTTAACATTATATTAACTTAAAAAAATATATTAAGATTAAAAATGATATTGCATCAATAAATGGTACACATTTAAAAAATAAAAATATTGATATATACCTTAAAATAAATCTCAAAAATGCAGAATGAGAAAATAATTTAAATGTTTAAATGAGCATGCATAATAACAAAATTGGGAATAATGATTAAGAAGAATTCTTTAAAATGCTATATAATAAAGATTGTAACAAATTAAACATATACAATATAATTATTACAATTAAAAATAATTTGATGAAATGTATTACTTCAAAAATACAATAAAAAGTTTCAAATACAATAACTTTTAAAATTAAATCACAGACTGCATGTTAAAAGATAAAACAAATAAATAAAATGGAATTGGGAAAGCTTAAATTCACTATTTCGATTCCAAAAACTAAGCAGCAGTAGAGAAAGTAAGAAACTTTAGGGGATCCAGATTTACTATTTGCATCCCAACCTGAGCAACAAAAGAGAAAGTGCTGGACTTTTGAGGGAACAGATTTTCTCTTCCCAAACCTTCAAAGCTATTACATGTTTATACAGGCGCATGGTGGGCGAGGGAATGGAGCCACTGAGGGAATTGCAACGGAAGTGGGAGGTGTATCTAGGCAAGGAGATCCCCGAGAAGACATGGGCTCAATTAGTCAGGAGAGCATGGAAAAGTACCAGGAATGCCAGATTCCAGCTGGTTCACTTCTTTATACTACACAGGGCATACCTTACTCCTGCTAAGATTAATAAGTATTTTAAAATAGACACTGCCCAGTGCCCACGTTGTACTCTGGAGGGGGCGGAGTTTCATCACATGATGTGGGGTTGTCCACAACTGGGAACGTACTGGGAGGAGGTGGTTGACCTGCTCTGCGAAGTTACGGAAAGACGAGTAGAACCTGACATGGGTACTTGTTTACTGCACTGGTTTCCGCATACACCCAAAACGAAGGTAACGAGTAAGTTTTTAGACCTGGGCTTGTTGCTGGCTAAGAGAGATATCACAGCGCACTGGAAGTCAAGGCGAGGGCCCAACTTTGAGAGGTGGAAAGCAGAATTAATTAAATGGGCAACGAGTGAAAGTACAGTTCGGCTTCAGCATGCCAAGCGGACTAATAATGATAAGGCGCTGGAGACTGCAAGGGCATGGGAGGCCATAGTTGTGTCACTGCAAGCGCCAGAGGCAGACTCAGATGCAAACTCGGCCCTGAATGCACAGACGGGATCGCCCTGAACCACAAGAACAGTAAGGAATCCCCTGTTACAACCATATTGTGCATCTGTTGAAATGGAATGATTAGAGGTTAGAATGTACCGTGCTGCTGTTACTGCGATAAGTACTGCTGAGGGAATTTTTGTTCTATCATTCATAGACTGCTAGTAGATAGGACACACCGGTGGAAGTGGGTGGGCTGGGAGGGGGATGGGAGTGGGTCGGCTTATTTTTTGTTATATTACTCAGTTGAAATGGCACTGGCACACCTTGGCTGCTAGCAAGGAATGGACCTCTATCCGATTGTTGTACGTTATAGTGGTACGTGGCTAGCGAGCAATAGCCTAAAAAATGTATGCATATAAACCACGTGATCATGACGATAAGGTACAATGAGACAACTGACCAGAGGGGATGTTGCTATGATGAATACTGAGTATTATTATTGTTGTTGTATTATTTGCCTGCTGTTGTGTGGAAAAACTAATAAAAATATATTTAAAAAAAAAAAAAAAGATTTTCTCTTCCCACTCCAACATGAGCCACAGAGGGGAAAGTGTTGAACTTTGGAAGAGTCAGATTTACTATCGCCAATGCAATCACGATCAACCAGTTGCCTTCATTATCAGGCGACTATTCCCAGAGAGCAAAGATGGAGTGCCATTGGGAGGGAAGCCTTTGCTGTGGTCTAGTCCCTCTTCATTTATTTGTGCCAATACTATCCCAATCCCTTGCTCTGGAGCATCTGGCTGTACCACAAACTACTTATTTTAGTAAGGTGCCAATAGGACTAGTACTGAGCACATAGTCTCCTTCAGAGTGTCAAAGGCCTTCTGACACTCTGGGGTCCAAATGACATTTTTGGGCTGCTTTTTAGAACTGAGTTCTGTCAGAGGAGCCACAATGGTCCCATAGTTCTGGACAAACCTCCTATAGTACCCAGTCAGGCCAATAAAGGCCCTGACCCTTGTTTGTGTTTTAAGAGCATCCAAATCCAGGATGGTCTGGATCATAGGCTGGAGAGGTGGTACAACACTGAACTCTGCCCTATCTGGCATTTGCTTACCTTGACAGTCAGACTTGCCGCAGCAGGGCCTGAAGCACTTCCTTCAGGTGGACCAAGTGCTCCTCCCAGTTGTAACAGAATACAGCCATATCATCAAAATACTATGCATTGAAAGGTTCCAATCCAGACATGACCTTTGAAAGGCGGCAGGGGTATTCTTCAAGCCAAAGTGCATCACTTTGAACTGAAAGTGGCCCTCTCGAGTGAAAAATGCTGACCTCTCCTTTGCTTCTGGACTTAGGGCAATCTGCCAGTAACCTGAGGTCAGATCAAATGTACTCAGGTATTTTACAGCCCCTAAACCATCAATGAGCTTATCAGTTCTAGGTATGGAGTGAGCATCAGTCTTGGTGACTGCATTCAAACCTCTGTAGTCCACACAAAACCTTAATTCTTTCTCCCCTTTGGGAATTAGGTTTAGGCACTAGTACGACTGGACTGGCCCATGGCTTGTCAGAGGGCTCAATTATCCCTAACTCCAGCATATTGGCTACTTCAGCCTTAATGCTGGCTCTAACCTGCTCCGACAACCTGTACAGCCTATTTTTTAACAGGTAGGCTGTCACCAGTGTCAACATCATGGGCACACCAAGTGGTGATCTCAGGGGACATGGATAAAAGCCCAGCAAACTGCTCCAACACATGTGTGCAGTCTTTGTGCTGCTGATCTGTCAGCTTAGGAGAGAGTAAAACTCCCTCCAATGACCCATCTTGCATACTGGTGGAGAGGAGGTCTGGCAGAGGCTCACTCTTCTCCTCCCCTCCTTCATCTGTGACCATCAGCATGGTCATGTTGACTTGTATTACCCTGTGTGGGTTCCTGGACGTGCCGAGGTCCCCCAAACAGGTGACCTCACCCTTTTTCTCCAGATTTGGATAGGGCCCAGTCCACTTGTCCTGGAGGGCCCTGGGAGTCACAGGCTCCAACACCCACACCAAATGTCCTGGATGGTACTCAGGCATAGTAATCTTCTTGCCAGCCAGAGCTGCATGAGCTCTTGCTGGCCTCAAGGTAGCTGCTTCCTCTACTCACTGACGCTGCCATGTGGGACTGAAGGGCTAGCACGTAGTCCAGCACATTTTGTTTGGGTTCCTTGAGATGCTTCTCCCAAGCTTCTCTCACCAAACACAATGTCCCTCTTACAGGATGCCCAAACAGTAACTCAAAGGGTCTACAACCAACCCCTTTCTGTTGCACCTTTCTGTAAGAAAACAGTAGGCATGTGAGGAGAACATCCCATCTTCTCCTGAGCTTGTCAGATAAGCCATAATCAAGCCCTTCAGGGTCTTCTCCACCAAACTGTTATGCTGGGGATGACATGGGGTTGTGAACTTGTAGGTAACACCACATTCATCCCACATTGCCTTCAGCTAGGCACACATAAAGTTAGTCCCCCTGTCTGAAACCACCACCATTGTAAAGCCCACATTGGTGAAGAAACCAAGTAGGGCTCTGGCCACTGTGGGAGCAGTGACCACTCTGAGGGGTATGCCTCTGGATATCTGGTGGCATGGTCTACTACCACAAAGGTATATCTATTCCCTGATACAGTTGTTGCAACAATGTCAATCGCCAGCTGCTCAAAATGAGTCCCAACCACAGGAAGTGGAATCAAGGGAGCCTTTGGCTTGCCCCCTCACTTGCCACTGGCTTGACAGAAGGCACAGTAGCTACAGAACTTCTTCACTTTGGCAGACATGTTGGACCAGTAGAAATGGTTGACTACCCTGTTCCTATCCTTGCAGTAGACCCTGTGGAATCCACTGGCATCACCCTGTTCCTACCTAGAGACAGTCTGCCTCAAGCCCTGAAGAGTGGAACAATGTCTTTTTCCCTGGCACAGCTCCTCTCTGGTGAGTCCACTATTCCTGCAGCCTATGTTCTTAAAGTATGGTATTGAATCACGGGCCCACGCTATAGAGCTTCTTACCGATATGCCCAAACTTGATATTGCTATTGCAATTGGTCGATACATGAAGGCTGTGAAAAGCTTTTTTATGGAAAATGATCTTGAGAACAAAGATATTATTTGAACTAGGCTTATAGTGAATTTAAAGTATGAAATCTTCCCTTTTGGACTTATTTATTAATACACATTTTTAAACTATTTTTAATTTTTATTCTATTTTTAGTAGGGATGTGCTGCTAATGTTGACATCGTGAAATAATGCTATTATGATATTTATTGTATGGGCATTTGTGACGTCTTTATTTCATTGTATATAGGGTATCTATCCAATGGAATTAATGATGGTATTGTGATGATTTTAGGTTATTATGAAAGATGTTTTTATGTAGCTTTTATGCTGTTTGAAGACCAACGGTCTAAATAAACGTTGCCTTTTGAATGAATGAATGGGTCCACCGTGGCCTTGCAATTTTGCCAAGTCGGAAAGATCTTGCAGGGGTGGAGTGCCTACCTCAAAGGCTAGATCCTCCCCCTCATGGTTGGATTGCTCCTGGTCCTCTTGAGCTGTTTGGCTGGCTCATCAGATCTGGTGCCCCCTCTCTGAGTTCTGTAGGTTTAGCCTATTGTTCCATGGTTCAAGTGTCCAGCACTCCGGTGATATTCAGTAAGTGACCTAGTCACAGCACATACCCCCTCTGGAAAGCCCAGCATCTGTGCATAAACCTTCCTTTCCACTCCATATCATTTAGAAGCTTAAAAGGCATTTCCCAGTAGACACTCTACTGGGAGTGCAGGAGTCACAATTACATTCTTAGGGCCAGACACACATCCCCATTCCAAGCTTACCAATGCCATGTGATGGAACTTGGCAATGCTGTCTGCATAGGTAACCTGGTAGAATACACTAGGTAGGATCTTCTCTGGAGAAACACGTTTTGTCCACTACCATGGTAACACTGGCTCTTGTTTCCCTCAGAGCCTCAGCCTCAATCTCATTGATTTTAGGCCTCTGCTTGTACTTCTCCATGCTTGGAGGTAAGAATGCAAGGGCTGCAACTTCCACCCCACCCACAGAAACTAAGATCACCTCAGTATACCCCTTCCCCATCTCTGGGCCAACATCAACCTCCACACCTACACGAGAAATCTCCTGGGACTGCCCACCAGAGGGGTGCACTTTCCACCAGAGGGGCTCTTCTTGGAGCAGACAGCACCTTCCTTCTTGTGTCCTGGCTGCATGCAGTCATAACATGTTCCTGCCTTTGTAGGGTCAAAGACCTTCCCTGGAAACCCCCTCCCCATGAAAATGTAATGGCTCAGGAACACCCCTCATTGTGCTGGTGTTTGGGGACCATTAGATGACTCTTTTTGATTTTTATCTGAGTTCCCCAGGACTTTCCTGTGGGAGAGCACCTGTCTTCGTTTCTTCTGATCACATCCCTGGTTCTTCTTGATTACCCTGGTAAGAAATCACTCATCTACTGTCTCCCCCAGTTCCCCGGGACCAGACAGTTTAGAGTCAACTAGATACTGGTGTAACTTTTCTGAAGGATAATTAGTTAATATGTGCTCCTTCATGAACAAATTGTAGAGCCCCTCATAGGTACTCACCTTGACACCCTATATCCAGTCCTCTAGTGCCTTTACAGAAATGTCTACTAAGTCAAACCAGGACTGGGTACTGACTTTCTGGGTGTCCCTAAATTTCACTCTATACTGCTCAGGGGAGAGACCAAATCTCCTAACTAGGCATCGGTTCATGTGGGAGTAGGACTCAGCTTCGTCCGGCTCTAGGGTCAAGAGCCTGTCTCTCCCAGCTACTGAAATCAACTTCCATAGGAGTGAACCCCAGTATTGAGAGCTCACTCTCCTCATCTTAAAGGCCCTCTCAAAAGTTGTCAGCCAATTATCAATGTAATCACCCTCCTGATACTTAGGGATAACCCCCTTGGGCAATCTGGGGTCAAATCCACCACCCCTTGACACCTCTGTCTCTTCTTCGCTTCAACCATCTCTTCTTTCTTCACATGCCCACTTCTTTTTGGCCATGGCCAACTTCTCAGTCTCTAGAGTTATATAGGCTAAGTGGGCCTCAAGTTCTCTCACCCTGAGGGACAGTCCTATTTCTCCTGTGGTGGATCCTCTCCCCCCTCTAGCTCAAGGCAAGGCCCTAGTTACTGTATTAGTGGTCAGGCGTTCTGCTTCCTTCCCTTCCCCTTCTACCTCTGGAGCCTCTTCTGGGTGAGAGGTTGGATCTACTAGCTGGGACTCTGCCCAGGCTTTAAGGGTCTTTATCAGCTCGCCTTCCTGGTATTGGAAAGTGCTGGTAGTTCCTTAGCCCTACACAACCCCTTACGCTCTACAACTATGAGAGTGGGAAAGCTAGCCAGATCAAGGTCCATGCTTTCCCTAAGTTTGGGGTCACACACAAAAAGTCTGTGGCAAAAACTGAGATAGAGCAATTTAGGAAAAACTTAAAAATGTATTAATATTAGTCCAACTTAAAAATCAAAAACAATGTTTGCACTAGGTCAATTTAGAGGATTTTTAATTACCTCACTTAAATGCTGAATGGTATTATTAAACACAAGTACTGGATCCCAACATTGCGCACCAAATGTTGGAAGGTGGTTCATTAGTACGTGCAAGTAGAAACCTACAGCTAGTAATAACATCACAATCACCAATAAGGTCCAGTCAAATCTCAATAAATGAATCCTTGCTCAGCCCTTGGTAGCTTGGCTGATGAGCAGTCAGGCTTAATTTATCAGACAGGTGTGTAAAGCATTTAATATCACAAAAATGTTAAAAAGACAGCACAATAAAAATCCAACACCAATTTATAAACATAGAGAATACTTTTATCTTTTAAATTAATTACATCCAACCGACTAAAATCCAATGTAGGAAATCAGAGATATGAATTTTTAAAGTTAAAATAAAAACAATGTGCTTACTAGCGCCTAAAATGTAAAGCGTGAACTGCTACTATCTGGTTGTGCTAGACCGGGACAAAGTAAAAGTTTTAGGCGTGGAGCGTGGGTCGAATTTGATGAGTGGTAGGGCCCAGTCACGTATTTACCTTCTGACTTAGTCACTTTTTTTAGCTTTTTCTCTCGACGTCGAGCGATCGGGTCCTCTGATCTTGATTTCAATTCGATGACACCAGCCTGCTGCAGCGCCAGTGCTTAATTTGAGCCGGTGGTTTCCGGTGCTCTACACCAGCATTTAATTGTGAACACTGGCACTTATGACAGTCTGCCACATGGTGCGCTGTCTGTGTAATTTAGAGATGAGCAGAACAACAACTGTTTATTAATTCAATCTACATTAAAAACAATTAATTCCTGCTACTCAAGCCACTCTTATAGCTTTGGAGGCCTGGAATAATCCGAATTATCACACTTGTTGGTGTGTTATGGTCAATAGTTGCATCGGTATTGTTGTTGGCAGTGCTGCCTGGGGCAATGGGTGGTTAAAGCTGCAGTGGGCTTCTGACGAGGGCCCTGGCACATGTTTTATTACAAATTAAGCCCTGTACAGCGCGATGCCTTGGTGAGTCCTGGAGGTCATTGTCTTCATCATGGATGGTGAAGAGATCTGGAGTTTTTAGCGGAGCAAAACTCCGCTGTCAGGCTGAGTCGAGGCTCGACGTTGCCGGCATGAGTTTCATCTTCGGTACTGGTCTCATGGAGCTGTTTGAGAAAAGTTGGGGAAAAGTTCCCAAATTTTCAGATCTGCTTCTGAAAGGTTTCTTGAGGGTCAGTAAGGGTCCACAGAACCAGCCAAGGGTTCAGAAGCTCTGGTTTGCCTCTTTGGGTTTGGAACTCCAACTCCCACAATGCATCTGGTCAAGCAAAGTAAAATCCAGGTGGAACTAGTGAGATGGCTTTGTCCTTGAGGTTCATGTGGCTTCTTCCAGCACTTTTCAACCTGTTGTTGCTCAGGGAGTCCACTTGGTATCTTTCAAGACAGTCAAAGCCCTTTTGTTGTTGAGCCTTTAGAGTGCATCAGGTGCAGTCCTTCTGAGCGCAGTCCACTCTTGGGCAATCCAAGGGCCCAGCAGTGCAGTCCTTCTTCGCCATATGTTTTGAGGCAGAGATCTGAGGTGCTCTTGTGCCTCTCCCATCTGTACTCCCCATTCTGGGCATGCAAGAGGGGGACACCCCAACCAATGGGGTTCAAGTTGGCTCAGTCTGCCATGACAACTTCGTAGGAAGTGTGGCATATCTTTGTCCCAGAATGCACATCTAAGCAATAATCAAAATGAAGAAAATCTCTCCTTACATTTAAGGTCTGGCTAACCCAACCCACAGGTGTGGCTCACTTTCCCTACACTCCCCTTCTAGACCCTCTCCTAAAATAATTAGAGGGGCACCCATCTGGCTGGGGATAAAGGAAGTGGGGGCTGGCCTGGGCCCTGTGACATCTCGGCTTCTCCCTTCGAAGACCGGTTTATCTCTCCTGCCCCCTTCCTGTCCCTGGCTTATCCAGGAACCAAATCTCTTCCCACCAAATTGCTGTACTGTTTCAGCCCCAGGGCTCTTCACACCTAATCAGGGAGACCCTTGGCTTAGGCTGTCAAAGGCTGGCCAACCAGAAGAGACTGCTACAGGGCTGCTTTTAGTAACTTCAGGAAATTAAGTTCTAAAACTCCTTTCCTGCAATAGATATAATAAATCCAATGTTGGCAAGTTGTTGGATTCATTTTAACCATTATTTTGGTACTTTGAATTGAGTTGCTAGCTCACTCCTGTCAAATGTTAGACGTTAAAGTATAGTACAGCCTTCCTATGCTAGCCTATGGAGCTAACAGCAGTGCAATGGGAAAAACGACTTTGGCTGTATTTCCCTCACCAGGACATATAAAACATCTTTTATAATGTCCCTGCTTCTAATAACAAGGCACCCTACTCTTGGGGCACCTGGAGCAGCCCTTGGGGTGACATATATATGATTACAAGTTGGTTTTAGACTTTGGAAGTACTCTTAATTCCAAAGTCGAATTTGGACACAGATTTATTTTAAAACATCCTGCAAGGCAGGGTTGGCTTTAAAATGACACCAGACACCACAGCAGTGCACACTTAAGTGCATTAAGTTCACTGGGTTCTCTAACCTACATGCCCTACCATATAGTAGGCACTTACAGGTATGGTGGCTGAACCAATTGTAATTACACCAATTACCTGTTAAACAGAGCACCGGCCCTGAGCCTGGTTAGCAGAGTCGAGGGAACATGGGCGTGATCAGGGCAAAAAGCATAACTTTCCTACATGTTGCTGTACACAGGAATATATACAACATATACATTGTTTTACAATCGTCTTTAGGGACTGATAAAATGAAGATTTTTAAGCAGGGCCTGAAGCACTTCCTTCAGGTGGACCAGGTTCTCCTCATAGGTGGAAATGAATACAGCCATGTCAAACAGATAAGCTACACTGAAGGTTTCCAACCCAGACAGGACTCTGTTCACCAACTTTTGGATGGTGTCAGGAGCATTCTACAAGTGAAAGGGCATCACCTTGAACTGAAAGTGGCCCTCTGGGTTGGAAAATGCAGACCTCTCCTGTGCTCCTGGAAGTAGAGCAGTCTGCCAGTAACCTGAGGTCAGATCAAATGTACTTAGTCACTTTGCAGCACTCAACCTGTCAATGAGGTCATTAATTCTAGGTATGGGGTCAGCGTCAGTCTTAGTGACTGCACTCAAACCTCTGTAGTACACATCAAACCTCAATTCTTTCTTTTCCCCCAGGGATGGGGCTTGGGCTCCTGTACCACTTGACTGACTCATGGACTATCAGAGGGCTCAATTACCCCCAGCTCCAGCATTTTGGCTGCCTCAGCCTTAACCCCTTCGCTGCTAGGCCTTTTCCCCTCCTGTGCTAAGCCTTTTTTTGGCTATTTGGGGTAGTTCGCGCTTAGGGCCCTGTAACTTTTTGACCACATAAGGTATCCATGCCAAATTTGCGTCCTTTTTTCCAACATCATGGGGATTCTAAAGGTACCCAGGGTTTGTGGATTCCCCTGGAGGGGACCAGAAATTAGCCAAAATACAGCTACATTTTGGTTTTTGGGGAAAAATGCGAAAAAGGGCTACAGATGAAAGCATCTGGTTTTTCCCTGCAAATGGCATCAAAAAGGGGTTGTGGTGCTGAAATCACCATCTTCCCAGCTTTCAGGGACAAGCAGACTTTTGTCAGAAAACCAAAATTTTGTACACAGTGTTGCCATTTTTCTGGGACATAGCCTATTTTTGCTATTTTTTGTGCTTTCAACCTCCTTCCAGTTAATGGTAGAAATGGGTATGAAAGCAATAATGGATCCTGGAAAGCCATACATTTCTGAAAAGTAGACACAATTCTAAATTCAGCAAGGGGTCATTTGTGTAGATCCTTCAAGTTTTCTTTATAGAAACAAACAGTTAAATATAGGAAAAATTGAAAATTAGTTGAAAAAAACAGCCATTTGTGTCAACGTTTTCACCTGTAACTTCTTCTAATTATGACAGCTATTTAAAAGCAATATACCATTACATCCGCTGGACCTTTCTGGTTGTGGTGATATATAGGACTTGTAGGTTCACCAAGAACCCGACGAACCCAGAGCCAATAACTGAGCAGCGTCTTGCAATGGTTTTTATTATGTCCCGGGTATATAGCAATTATTCTGGGAAAATTTATACATGGAAAAATCGGTATGAAAGACACCTATGTATTTCTGAAATGGGAACAAAATATAGAGTTTAGAAACAGTAGATATTTGCACATTTCCGAAATTGGGAGTACCCATACTAGCATGAGAATTATAGGTCATTTTTCTTCTACAATTTTGTGTTACCCTAAGTCTCCCGATAAAAATGGTACCTCACTTGTGTGGGTAGGCCTAGTGCCCGCGACAGGAAACGGCCCAAAACGCAACGTGGACACACCACATTATCACAGTGAAAAATGACCCTTTTTTTGGCCAGGGGGGGGCAGAAAGGCTGTAAATTTGTGGGGTGGGGGCATGGACATGCCCTTTATGGGCAGCCCCCACCCTAATAAATTATGCGGCAAAAAAAAATATCCGTGGGGTCTAGTGCCCCCTCGGGGGGGGGCAGATTGGGGGCTACTGCCCCCATCGGCCCCCAAGGGGGGGCAAAAAGACTAAATCACACCAAAAAAATATTGGGGGGAGCAAAAGCCCTTGCCCCTCCCTGGTGTCTAGTGGGTGGATCCCTGCTTGGGGATTACCCTCCTGGGGCGATCCCCAAGCAGGGATCCACTGGGGAGGGGTACCATTGGAAAGGGGAGATTCTCCCCTTTCCAATGATACCTCTCCCGTCTTTCTACGTGCCCGGGGGGCTGAGATAGCCCCCTGAGCACATAGAAAGTGAAACTGAAAAAAGCCTAAAGGCTCATTGCAGTTTCGGTTTTTGTGCAATGAGGACAGCGCGATGTGCGTGCTGATCCTCATGGCACAGAAACCAGGGAGGGGGCCTCGGGAGCTCTTCCCCAGCTCCCAAGGTCACAGGGGTGAAATAGAAATCCCTCTGCTGTCTGCAGCAGAGGGATTTCGTGCCCCTGGCCTCATGACGGAATGGTTCCGTCATGAGCACAGGGGCACCGATGCTCATGACGGAACCAATCCGTCATGAGCATCGAAGGGGTTAATGCTAGCTTTGACCTGGTCAGACAGCCTGTATAATGTGCTTGTGACAGGTAGGCTGTCACGAGGGTCAATATCATGGACACACCAAGTGCTGAGTCCAGGGAGGATAGGCCACCAGCCTGCTCCAACACTTTTTTGTAGTCCTTTGTCTGCTGGTCTGTCATTCTGGGAGAGAGTACTACTCCCTCCACTGACCGATCCTGTGCATTGGTGGAGAGGAGGTCTGGCAGAGGCTTGCTTTCCTCCTCCCCTCCTTCATCTGTGACTATCAACATGGCCATGTCTGCCCTGTCTTTGTGGGGTTTCAATCTGTTGACATGGAGTACCCTGTGGGGACTCCTGGGGATGCCAAGGTCCACCAAGTAGGTGTTTTTACCCCTTTTCTCCAGAATGGGGTAGGGCCCAGTCCACTTGTCCTGGAGTGCCCTGGGCACCAGAACAACTGTTCTGGGTCGAACTCAGGCATAGTAGCCTTCTGGTCCTACCAAATCTTAAGTTCTTGGCTGGCCTCCAAGTTGCTGCTTACTCTCTTCATGTACTCTGCCATGCAGGACCACAGGCCTAGCCTATAATCCAGCACTTCTTGTTCGGACTCCTAGAGAGGCTACGCCCAAGCTTCTCTAAAGGAACTCAAAGGCCCTCTTACAGGATGGCCAAACAGTAACTCAAAGGGGCTAAAGCCAACCAACTTCTGTGGCACTCCTCTGTAAGCAAACAGTAGTTATGGGAGGAGAACATCCCATCTCCTCCTGAGCTTGTCAGATAATCGCATGATCATGCCCTTCAGGGTTTTATGGAATCTTTCCACCAGACTATTGGTCTGGCTATGATACGGGGTGTTGAACTTGTAGGTAATACCACATTTATCCAAATTCACCTTCAGGTAGGTGGACATGCAATTAGCCCCCCCCCCCTATCTGAGATCACCTCTTTTGGAAATTGTATTTGACAAATTATCAAACATACCAAGCATACTATCATCAATTTTCACAGATTTCAAAATCTATTTCAACAGCAATCAGGGGTCCAATGGTCTACCCACAGCAATTTTCAAATATAATCTAACCTTTGTGGCCAAGGCATTAGGTGCCCTATTCATTACATTTTAAACCAGAGGAACAGCCCAACGTCATGGAAGGGATCAATTCTTCATTAGCTTCAAAAAAGTTTCAAAACCCTGACAACTATAATTAATTGCTCTCCTTGATGAGGAGGCAAAATACTGTTCTACTCCTTAAAGAAATGTCAGCATAGGCATCTAAACAAAATCTAAATCACTAATTCCAAACAAGTTTCACTCGGAGCTTCTCCACTATAGATAACATTGATGTATTTTCAGTCTTAATCCAAAGGAGCATCAAACAAAGCTCAAACTTGTGTGGGTTTTATTGACATTAGAAAGGCCTTCAACTTCATAAAATGCTCCTTATCCAACTATTAATGGATGTTTTATATTTGTACACCAATAACTGGAATAAAATTAAACTTGGAAAAAAAAAATCAGCACTCACAGAGAAGCTCCCAGTATACAGGGGTTTAAAACAAGGATGCATTCTGGCACTTTGCTTTTTAATCTATAGGTGGCAGATATGGGAACAGCTCTTAAAACTACTAATGCAAGTCCTTCCACAAGATATAATAACCCTCTATATGTTATGCAATATGCTGACAATACTGTTCTCATGTACCAAATGCAGATAGATCTATAATATACATTGAATGCTCTACAAAGCAACTGCTAAAACAACAGCTTTGAAATTAATTTCTCCAGGACAAAAATCATCTCATTAGTAACGACATTAAAACACAAGTTCACATGGAGACTAAATGGACGACAGGTCCAAGAGGTAAACTCTTATCCATACAAGAGGCTATCTAAAGGTACAAATACAGATTCCAAAATCCATCTGTAAGGAAGACAGCGTCGGCGATGTGGCGGACCGGAAGGAGACAGGGAATGACTCGGACCCTCTCGCACAACCAGAAGCGAGCAGCGGTCTAGCGTCTCACGGAGCGGGTGGGGAGGAGCACCTGACAAAAGCGGAAGGGGAGGAGAATAAAGAGAACGGTGGAAGGAGGCAGAGGCTAAAGCCGGAGCAGGACAGCGAAAACGGAAGGAAGTGGACGGCAAGACCCGAGGAGAAGAGTGAGAGGGAAGAGGACGGAGAGGAGCGGAGGAGACCGACTCAGGGGAGCGCAATTTATACGGTGTCCAAACCCGGTGATCTGCAAGAGGGAGAAGACGCCACGGGTCCCGACGCCACGGTCCAGGAGACGGACCGTGGCTCAAGGCGAGTACCGCTTAAGGGAGCGTTTTGGTGGGGGTGGTGGGGAGGTACGGAGAGCTGAACACCCGGGTGCGAGCCGCCTAGAGTATCCCTCACACCCCTTTACCCCACTACAGAAGCCCTGGTGACAGTAGCACATGTAATACTTAGCTCACAGGACCATTATTGACCCCGGTCTGTTTTTCTGTTTGTTTCCTTCCCGCCCACCGAGAGAGAGGAAAACCAGAAGACCCGGACCCAACCCTGACAACCCGGAGCAGTGACCAAGGGGAGGAGTTATCCCCTGCACCATTTGTGTTGTTTTTTTTTGTTGCCCCTCGCCCAGAACTGTGACTGTTTACCGGCCCCTACCCATAAAGGAGAGATAAGAAACACTTAAATAAAATACGTGACACGTATTACGACGTCGTGTGGTCCATTTTACCCTCCCAGCACCCCTGATCCCCACAAAGTGGTGTCAGAAGTGGGATTTAATCCCGAAGTGTCGCACCATGACACAGCCCATACCCATTGAGAACATCATCGGTCAGCTGGCGGAGGGGCTAAGACACCTGCAACTGGTGTTTGAACAACAGGTCCAATCCGCCCGAAAGGACAGAGAGGCCCTGCAGGACGCCTTGAGGGAACAAGCCACCCTACTCACGACAAATCAGCAGAAACAGGACACAGCGATCCTAAGACTCACAGACGCCATAGTGAGTACCAGAGTACGCCCAAACGTCCCGGGGTCCATTTTGCAGAAGTTTCAAGAAGGGGAAGACCCCGACTATTTCTTCATAAACTTCGAAAAAGTAGCAACCACCGCTGCCTGGCCCCAGGAGAGATGGAGTCAATACATCGCCCCTCTCCTGTCAGGAGAACTCCAAGCAGCGTACCAGGCTGCCAACCCTGATGGTACCACTGCCTATGAGGAGGTTAAGAAGGCTATACTTGAGCGTTTGGGTTGCGACCAGGAGTTTTACTGAACCAAGTTCCGGAAGGAGAAGTGGACGGCCGAAGACAACCCATGCGCTCTTTACTATAGAATCAAGGATCTGGGAAAGCGCTGGCTGACACTCTACACCTCCAGTATGGAAGAAGTCACAGAAAGGGTGTATCTGGAACAGTTCTTAGAAGCCTTGCCAGCAAATACCCCTTCGTGGGTTAAACAACACCCTAACCTGTCATCCGCAACAGCGGTGGAGTTGGCTTGCACCTTCCACAGGTCCCCGGAGTTCAAGGCTGGTATACCACGGGCCCCTTTCGTTGCCCCGAGAAGCACCCCCCGACCCGACCCAAAAACCCAGACAGTTCCCCGTGTATCTCCTAAACCCGTTTATCCCCCACCTGGGCCAAGCGGACAGGGACCACAATGTTATCACTGTGCAGAGTGGGGACACATAGCCCGACAATGTCCCCACCGGGCCCCACCCGCCGAACCCATGGAGGTGGGGTACTCCAGGGGGCGGATATTTGTAACCGGGAGAGGCCCCCACCAATACAGGAAAAACATCCTGGTAAACGGGAAGAAGCAACAAGCGCTATTAGATACCGGGTGTCATGTGACAGTGATAGACCAGGCCCTAGTACCCCAGCCACAAATAAGGGACACTGAGCGCGTGCATGTTACATGCGTCCACGGGGATACAAAATCATACCCGGTAGCAGAGGTCTTGTTGGACGTAGCCAACGACCCCCACCTGCGGAAGGTAGGGGTCATTCCCTCCTTGCCAGAGGCTGTCATCATTGGCACCGACAACCCCAGGTTTGAACAGTACCTAGATGAGACCAAAGGGAACACCACGGGATGGTTACATGAGGCTCCTTTTAGCAACAGTGACTTAGAAAGCACAAGAGGAAAAGACAAAAAGAGCAGGAAAGAAAGACGAAGGGAAAAGAAGGACTACAGACAGACACACACAACAAACCATGTTTTCCCTCTTTCCCTTGCAGACCCGGGAGGGACGGCCCCAGTTAGCTTCCGTACAGCCCAGCGGGAAGACAACTCCCTTATCCACGCTTGGAGACAGGTCCAGGAACAAGAGCCAGACCAGGTAGGACCCTATTTTCTTTTAAAGAAGGGTTTGCTGTACAGAGCCGTGAAAGGGGGACCCACTCCACTACCCAGCTGATCGTTCCCCTTCCCTATCGGGAGCATGTCCTTCAACTGGCCCACAACCAAACGGGGGGAGGGCACTATGGCAAGGAAAACACCCTAAAATACCTCGAGTAGGTATTACTGGCCGGGGGTTTACAGGGACGTAGCCAAGCACTGTGCAGCCTGTGTGCGATGCCAATACACCAACCCCGAAGGAATAAAGAAGGGCCCCCTGTTCCCCTTGCCCATCATTGACGTCCCATTTAAATGGGTCGGTATGGATTTGGTTGGTCCCCTACCTCCCTCAGCCCGCGGACACAAATACATCCTGGTTATCGTCGATTATGCGAGCAGGTACCCAGCGGCTTTTCCTTTGTCTAGCATGACAACCCCTGCTGTAGCCCAGGCCATGATGACCTTGTTTTCCAGGGTGGGTTTCCCATCAGAGAGACTCACCGATCAAGGGACCCCCTTCATGTCCCGTCTAATGGTACAAGTCTGTGTGATACTGGGCATTAAGCAAATCCGTACCTCGGTCTACCACCCCCAAACAGACGGCCTTGTGGAACGTTATAACAAAACCATCAAACTTATGCTACGTAAGGTCATCTCAGAGACAGGAAGGGACTGGGACCAGAAGTTACCCCTAGTCCTCTTTGCTATAAGAACACATGAACAGAGATCCACAGGCTTCTCCCCGTTTGAGCTCTTGTTTGGTAGGAAGCCCAGCACACTGCTGGAAATGGCGGCAGAGCAATGGGAGGGGGAGGATGAAGAGGGACAGCCCTTGACGCGATATGTAGCTGATCTGAAATCAGCAGTAACCAAGATATGGGGTCTAGTACATGACAACCTGGTAAAAGCACAAAACACACAAAAGACCTACCATGACCGAAACAGCCAATTGAGGGAATTTAAACCCGGGGAGAAGGTGCTCCTTCTACTCCCATCCACAGAGAACAAGTTATTGACGAAATGGCAAGGCCCCTATGTTATCGATAGGAAAATAACACCAGTCACTTATAGTGTTCTGCTACCGTTGCGGGCTGGAGGAAAACAAATTTACCATGTGAATCTCCTGAAAAAGTGGGAAGAGCCTGGGGTACCTATTGGGACAGGTACGCCGGTACTCCTTGTAAGTACTGAAAAACACCTTGACATTGCCACAGCAAACACTCAGGAAACACAGACCGACACGGTCCCAACCGGGGACATCCTAACCCCAGCACAAAAAGCCCAGCTGTCTGCTCTGTTAGACAGTTTTTCTGGTCTTTTTTCCTCCACACCCGGATTGACCACCATGGTACAACATGATATCATATCCCTAGATCAGACGATCATAAAACAGAAGTCGTACCGCATTCCAGCGGCGAGAAGAGAGGCAGTAGAGAAAGAGGTGACCGCCATGCTCCAGGCTCGCATCATAGAACCTTTCCAAAGCAATTGGTGTTCCCCGATCGTGATCGTGCCAAAACCAGACGGTAGTCTGCGCTTCTGTATCGACTTCCGTCAAGTAAACAGGATCACCAAGTTTGACTCCTACCCTATGCCCAGGATCGATGAACTGATCGAACGGCTAGGAAAAGCCAAATACATGTCAACCCTTGATCTTACCAAGGGGTATTGGCAAATACCCCTAACCCCACAGGCTAGAGAAAAGACAGCTTTTTCGACCCCCTCGGGACTGTACCAGTTTAGAGTGCTCCCTTTCGGTCTCCATGGGGCCCCGGCGACGTTCCAACGGTTGATGGACCGCTTGTTGAGACACCATACAGAATACGCCGCAGCCTACTTGGACGACATCGTCGTTTTTAGCGCATCCTGGGGGGGTTCACCTTCAAAACCTGGCCGCTGTGTTTTCCGCTATCAAAACGGCTGGCCTCACAATAAACCCCAAAAAATCATTGTTGGGCACTGATTCCATCCAGTACTTGGGGTATACAATACAGGCAGGCTTGATCAAACCTCAAGTGAGCAAAATAGAAGCCATCAAAGCACTCCCTGTTCCCACTACCAAACGTGACATACGCTCCTTCCTTGGGTTCATAGGGTACTATCGAAGGTTCATCCCGAACTTTTCCTCTCTAGCCAGTCCCCTGAGCGACCTCCTGACAAAAACATATCCCTCTCGTATAACCACCTGGGACACCAAACATGAACACAGTTTCCAGGCCCTGAAGGATGCCATCTGCACATTCCCCGTGTTACACTGTCCTGACTTCCACAAACAGTTTGTGCTCCAGACGGATGCCTCCGGTCTTGGGCTGGGGGCCGTGCTCTATCAGCCTGACTCTAATGGTGACCTTAGGCCTCTGCTCTACCTCAGCAGGAAATTGTTTTGCCAGGAGGTGCATTATTCCACCGTAGAAAAAGAGTGCCTAGCGATTAAATGGGCCATTGAGGCACTCCAGTATTATCTATTGGGACATCCCTTTATTGTTCTCACGGATCATGCCCCCCTTACATGGCTTGTACGTAACAAAGACACCAACCCCCGCATCCTTAGATGGTTTTTAGCATTGCAACCTTTCCTGTTTCAGACAATGCACATACCCGGAGCCCGTCAAGTGAGTGCGGACTATCTATCCCGGCACCCGTCCACTGAATGGCCCCAACGTCCATTCCTGGGAAGGGAGATCTGTAAGGAAGACAGCGTCTGCGATGTGGCGGACCGGAAGGAGACAGGGAATGACTCGGACCCTCTCGCACAACCAGAAGCGAGCAGCGGTCTAGCGTCTCACGGAGCGGGTGGGGAGGAGCACCTGACAAAAGCGGAAGGGGAGGAGAATAAAGAGAACGGCGGAAGGAGGAAGAGGCTAAAGCCGGAGCAGGACGGCGAAAACGGAAGGAAGTGGACGGCGAGACCCGAGGAGAAGAGTGAGAGGGAAGAGGACGGAGAGGAGCGGAGGAGACCGACTCAGCGGAGCGCAATTTATACAGTGTCCAAACCCGGTGGGCTGCAAGAGGAGAAGACGCCCCGGGTCCCGAAGCCACGGTCCAGGAGACGGACCATGGCTCAAGGCGAGTACCGCTTAAGGGAGCGTTTTGGTGGGGGTGGTGGGGAGGTACGGGGAGCTGAACACCCAGGTGCGAGCCGGCTAGAGTATCCCTCACACCCCTTTATCCCACTACAGAAGCCCTGGTGACGGTAGCACATGTAATACTTAGCTCACAGGACCATTATTGACCCCGGTCTGTTTTTCTGTTTGTTTCCTTCCCGCCCACCAAGAGAGAGGAAAACCAGAAGACCCGGATCCAACCCTGACGACCCGGAGCACTGACCAAGGGGAGGAGTTATCCCCTGCACCATTTGTGTTGTTTTTTTTTGTTGCCCCTCGCCCAGAACTGTGACTGTTTACCGGCCCCTACCCATAAAGGAGAGATAAGAAACACTTAAATAAAATACGTGACACGTATTACGACATCGTGTGGTCCATTTTACCATCCCAGCACCCCTGATCCCCACACCATCCTATGCTGTATGCATTAAAAAAAATTAGTTAGAATATGTCAGGTCCCTTATTATTTCCTCTTTTGCAGTTAATAAGAGCAAAGATATTATCGGCTCCCTCATATGGCTCATAAGGCTGCCCTTTAATACTAGAAAACTGGTTGAACATAGCATAATGCAACCCATTTAGAAAACTGTTTTATCACCCCATTTCTGCCCCTTATTATCAAATCTAACTGAAGTCCCACCTCCACAATCAAACGTTGCCAAAAAAGTGTGCCTTCCCCGCTGCTGGCATAGATTAAGCACAGCTGATCCTGGATCTTTATAAAAGCCCTTGAAAAGGGACTTGTATCATGCTGTCCACCATCCCCATGGAATACAACTTCACCATCAGCTTTATAAAAGCTAAATATGAGCATGATCTAGGACAAAGGTCTAGCCTATCCTTGCTTTAAAATATTTATATCAAACAACTGCAATTCATTATCAAAGACCAAAGAGGTTTCTTTCTTCTGCTCAAAAACAGCTTCCTTGACCTGTCCACTTATTCCAGTCATCAAGTGGTCTTGTATTTAAAACTCTCAATCCTTTGGGATTTTAAGATTAATTACTTAAGATTATTCTTTGGCTTGTTTGACATTGGTGACATTTTTCACTAGTGGAACTACAAGCAAAAAGATAGCAGCTACCGCTTGTGCAACTATAAAGCGAACCTTTGGCACATATATTATGCTGCTAGCAAGTATTTACTAACAGTTGTAAAACAACCATAACTCCAACACTTATGAATGTTCGAGGATCGCACCAGTCAGGATGCAATACTGACCGGGTAAATTGCAGTAAAGACCAGTTGATATCTGGTTTGTGAAATTGATGACTGTGATAGCAGACAAACTGGACAGAGACTAGTAAAGTATTAAAGTGTTTAGTAACCAACTTGGTTTTTATAAACCATTGACAATCTGTTCTTTTTATAAAACCATTTACATGACTTGTTTTATATCATTCATTGATAATAGTTTTAAGAAACTAACACTACAATTAGAAATTTAAAAACAATGGAATAAAGGAAGCTCATTTATAATCTGCACACCATCAGTGTAAACAGTTCACACCTGATTGTTGAGTCAATCAGCATGTGATCTTGAAATTCCCCACCTGCCCAGGAAGCTGTACATTCTCTGTATGTAATATTTAATAGTCTATAGGAAATGGCCTCTTTTTGCATGGTTAGCCCCCACTTTTTTCCTGATGTGATTTCGAAATGTAAGTGCACTGGATCCCTGCTAACCAGGCTCCCAGTGCTGGATCTGGTTTCCAAAACACTGTACCACGATTGGCACAAATGCAAGCCCCTAGTAAATGGTGCCACTGGTACCTAGCGTATGGGTACTGAAGAGGGTCCTCTGGGGCTGCAGCACTGGTTGTGCCACCCCAAGGACCATTCACCAAGGCTATGCACCCTGCCATTTCAGGCTGCGTGTCTTGGTGCAAAGAAATCCAAAGAGTTGACATGGCACAAAGCCCTGTGTGCCATGCTACCCATACACTGAATAAGGTATAGGTAAGTCACCCCTACTGCAGGTGTTTAGCTCTAAGGCAGGGTGCACTATATCCTATGTGCGGGCATATCAGCATGAGCAGACATGCCCCTACAATGTCCAGTCTATCCTGAGATGTTGTAAGTGCACAGGGAAGCCATAAAGTGTACATGAGCTGGATACTTGTCAACACGAGTTTCCTAGCTCCATGATGGCTTCACTGATTTCTAAGGTGTTTGGTACCAAACATATTGTCTTAATAAACCCTCACGGATGGCACCACCAGACATGTTTCTGGCCTCATAGTGTGAGAGCCAGTGCTCTCAAAGGAAAGAGACAAACAATTCTCTGGGTGGAGGTGCTTCACACCTCCTCCAGGACAGGATGGCCTTCCTGGGTGGGAAGCTTCAAAGGCGATGCTGTCTTTGAAATCCAATCCAGGAACTTCCAGTAAATGGGGGATGGCAGGCCCCCTTTCCTGCTCCACTTTTGGCGGATGGAAAGGAGGGAAAATTAGTTAGATTAGGAGGAGGGTCCCCACTTTGCCTCCCCCATCCTAGAGGTGGTGTAGGCTATGTGAACCCCTCTCCTGATATCCATCTTGGGATGGTGTAAAAACAAACTTTCAGGGCTAGGGTAGTGCCTCGCTAGAGGGTGTAGACACCTTAAAGGTAGGTAGACCAGTAGAGATTGACTATCACCTGTCTCCCCTTGTAATGCCCCTTTATTCAGTATTTAAGTGGCCCCCAAGACCTGAGCACCAGATTAGATGGACAAGAGAATACCAGGACAAAGGTGACCCGCTGCAGAAGAACTGAAGTCGCTGCTGAAGAAGAAAAGGGTGCCAAACCCTACCTGCTGCTTCAAGGACTAGTCAATCACTGCCTGTTGTGTCATCCTGAACCTGAAAGGACTCAAAGAGCCCTGGAGCACCTCCAGCCTTCAATAAATTGCCAAGAAGCTCCCTTGGAGTGAAGGTATCATTCCCCTGCACTCCGCAGTCCCCAATATTGTGAAGTCCGGTTTGTCAACTTGCTGCTCCCTGCCCTCCTCAACGCAAAAATGAAGCAAGAAAACCGTACGACAGCTCTGGAGGGTCAGATCTGTCTCCCCACCAAGTTTGGAGACACCAGGACCTACAGGAGCCTCGGTGTACCAAAACCTGAGGTACTGAACCCCCGATGGCAAACACCAAGAAGAAGACTCCACACTGGACTTCCAAAGCACCAGGAGACCCACTTCCTGAGTGGCGCAGGTGTCCCGAGATCGCCTTTACAAGTTGCCTGCTCCTGACCACGAGGACCGCATGACGCCGGGCTGACCTTTTCACTCCGCACCTAGTTCCACTGGCCCCGGCACCGACTAACCAGTTGTGCTCCCAGGGTCCCCAAGCCTTTGCGACCTCCTCCCTTGAAGGAGCCCCATTGGACTTACCCATACTTACAGAGTTCTTTCAAGTGCCCTCCTTCGTCTTTGCTCACCAGCATCCAAGACCTTCAGCACTCTGCTCCCGCCCGATTCAGGATGCTTCCGAACTTTTCCTGCTGGAACTTTGGACCCATCATTGACCTAAATCGTGAAGGTGAACTTCATGGAATTATTGATTGATTTTATATGCATTTTTCTGCTTTCTCCCCATTGTTTCCTATGGTGCGTAGTTGCGCACAAAAGTGATATATTTTCGGAACTTTGCAAAATCGGAAGTCTGAAAGTACTTACCTTAGAACTGTGTTCTTGGTCTTAAAAATTCTTTAAAAATCAATACTATTTTACATCAATTGGTCTCGCATTTATTCTTGAGTGTGTGACTCATTTATTTCCTCTGTGGAGTACAACAAATGCTTAGCACTACCCTCTGATAAGCCTAACTGCTCGCCCACTCTACCTCAAAGAGAGCATTAGAACTATCTGATTTTAGCTCTGTGTATCATTTGAGGAGTCTCCAGGATCTTTGCACAGTGTACTTCGTTTTAGTACAAAATATATAGAGCCAGCTTCCTACATTTTTACTCTAACTTGTATAAAAGAGGCATCTCTGTATATTTAACTGAGGTATATTTAACAATGTAAGACCATTCATTCTAATAAAAATTCATTATTTACCTGAGGTATATGTAACTATGTAAAAACTAGCCACCTAACAAAATTCCCTTTAATAAACCATACATTTTAAGATAATATGTACACATTAGGTAGGGCATTTCCAAGATTCTACTTCATGGAAGTATCGAGCACGAAGTTGAGCTGTGATTGAAGGTGCTATTTGCACTTTATGATGCATCATGGCAATTCCTGTCTCTTGTTGCAGTGATCACATGTCCCTAAAGCAAGGCGAATGCATCTTTAAAGACAGTATTGTACTGCATCTTACATTTCACAGTGGTGGTTGGCAGTGAGAAAATAACATCCCTGCATTTGTCAAATCAGCGACTGGTACAAACCCAAAGATTTTTTTTTTTTTAACTTCTTTGTTTAGGAAGAAATTAAGAAAATACAGAACAAACCTAATGCACATGTTTTTCAAGTAAAGACAATTAATAAGAATTGCACACCCCTGTATCCTCCCCACCTTGCGGCCTGCCTCCCCCTTTCTGATCAATTCAGTTCATGAATAACACTATATATTGGCTGGGACTTGTGAGCAGTATACACCCAACAGCCGAGCAGTCCACAGGTGTCTCACACCACTCAGGAGTACAGTTTCCTGCCTCCAGCTCCTCATAAGTTTTAATGTGTTTCTTGAGTGTCCCTCTGAACGTCTCTACCCGTCCCTTCAGCGAAGTACTTCATGATTTCCCTCCAAGTTGCCAGATCATCCTAGACTTTCTCATCCCTCCTAGCAGTTTAATGTATGTTTCTTCTGCCATAGACCATTCTAATTTATTATGCACCCACAGTGTGGTACTAGGGTGCTGCGTACCCAGCCAGACCAAGACAATCTGCCGCTTTGCGGGCAGAAAGGCCTGTTGTAGGATCTTATAATGAATATTCTTCCCCTTTGCTCGAGCTACGAGACCCAATAGAAAACTCTGGGGATATAGAGATAGGAGATCACTGTTGCTCCCTGCATTCTCTCTCCCACTTCACGCCAATAGCCCATCACACTTGGGCAGGACCAAGCCATATGCAGAAAGTTCGCCCCGTCTGTGCCACACCTTAGGCATCTAGTGATCTAGTAGGGTATATCTTTCTCAAGTTGCTTGGGGTCAGGTAAGTAGGATGTAGGTAATTAGAATGCACAAATTTGAATTGTGTGCTTCCTGACACCCTATGATCCAGCTCACATGTTGCTGTCCAGTCTCTATTAGTTAGCGGGGCACCCAGCTCCTCCTCCCAGGCATACTTATCCCTAACGAGGGTCTTGAATAATCAGACTTCAGCGCCCTTTGCATCAAAGTTATCATATACCATGCCATACCCAGATGTATAAGACTTTCAAGAATGTGCGTCGTGGGTGGAGCATTGGAGAAGTCTGTCCACAGCCCTCTAGCCATTCCAGTACGTTTTTGCATTCTGTAGAAATTGCCCAGGGCCAAACACGAAAAGCGTCCTGTACCTCCCTCCTTCCATCTGGCAGTTGTCATATCTCCACTTATATGTCAAAAAGGTTGCAGATCCCCAATTTTCAATTTCCTGACAAAGGGCTGATGCTGAATGACTCTTTTGACAATTTGCTCCCACACCTGTACTGTCTGATGCACATCATAGGGTACAGCAGGACCCAGAGTGCCACTCTCATTAGCAGAACAGGGATGGGTATGCCTCCACATGTGCCCCTCAGGAATCTGTTCTCCCAGTTGTCTCCCCCCGCCAATAACTTTGCTGTATAAGAGTTGCGTTATAATGTAATTTTAGTTTTGGTAGCCCTAAGCCCCCTAACTCCTGATCTATGTAGAGTACATAAAGCGCCACCCTCAGCGACCTAGCCCACACCAGTGACATTAGGATACTATTTAATAGCTTGAAGACATCAGGCCTCAGGGAAGAGAGTGCATTCTGGAGATTGTACAAACATTGCGGAAGCAGCACCATCTTATCTACTGCCACCCATCCCATAATAGAGAGTGGGATCTGCTGTTGCCGCCACCCTGCTGCCCATGTATCGAAAAACATCCATCTCCCATCTAATCTCTAAATCTGGGAGGCGCCCCCTCAAAAATGGAAAGTCCCAAAAGGAAAAAAAATACTTTTATGCCTGTTAATTCGAAGACCACAAATTGCCCCAAGCATCTCCGACAGATGCAACAGGCAGCGCACTGAGTCCTGTGGTTCCTTAAGATAGAAAAGATTGTCATCAGCACACCACAAGGATCAAGTCCCCAACTCTGATCCTCCCAATCATGCAAGTCTCTTCTAAGCTGAATCACCAACGGCTCCAGGGCCAGACCGAACAGGAGAGGGGATAAAGGGCAGCCCTGTTGTGTGCCTCCCAACCAGACCTACGCTGCGGGCTCGTGTAGAGGAGGCTGACCCATCCACAGAACAAAGGCCCAAATTCCAACTGCTGAAGCACTTTCATCAAATAGGATCAACTCAGAATATCAAATGCCTTCTCCAAGGTGAGTTCTACCAGACAGAGCTGTTGCAGTCTGCAACAGCATGCAGCACATGAGTGAGTCTCCTTATAGTCATAGCAGTGCTTCAGCCCAGTAGGAAGCCACACGGGTCCTCATGGACCAACTGCCCAAGCACCAACTGCAATCTATTGGCCAGCACTTTACAGAGGACCTTAGTGTCTGTGTTAATGATGGTCAGCTGCATATACAAAGTCAGATCCATCAGCTCCCCAGCCAGCTTGGGGATCATGCATATTATGCTCTCTTGCAAGGTCTTCAGGAGTGTATTCCCCCCTTGCGCTTCATTAAGGACCTCTAAAAGCTTCTCCGATATTTGTGGCAAAAAGGTTTGATGGAACTCTTCCAGGAAGCCATCTCCTCCCAACATCTTACACTTGGGCATTGCTTATAGAGCTCCCCGAGTTCCTCCAAGGCGAGATCAGCCTCAAGTTCCTCCAGAAAAGCCTTTGGGACCCTAGGGACTCCCACACTCACCATTTATTCACTGGCAGCATGACGAGTATCAGTACATCCTGTCCCATAGACAAACTGTAAATGATCCCGGTAGACATAGTTTATGGCCTTCTGTGTAATCGCCATTGTGCCATCTAGGCGCTCCAAGCAGCACACCGGAGGTGCATCTGTTTCTCATCTCAACATCCATGTCAGTAATCAGTCAGGCTTATCCACCTCCCTATGTAGTCCCTGCCAGTAAGCTTTAAGTGTAAACTTGTCCAGCCTGTACCATGCATCGCCAACTTGGTGTCACAGATCTAGCATTTTCAGATTGGCCTCTGGGGATGCCGCTTCTCTCCACTGCTCTTCAGCTAGCTTTTCCTTCCAGTCATCCAGATCCCATACACTTTGCTCATGCACACCCCTTGCACTATCGCCTTAATTGCCTCCCATTTGTTTGCCCTCATGCTTGTAGTCCCCCAGTTAGTGGACATATAAACATCTATGGATTCAGAGAGCTCAGTTTGGTACATCACATCTGTCAGAATATCCGGCAGAAGTCTCTAAGTCAAAGGAGGACCACTCTCTGCATCCACATATAGTTGATAAAAAATGGAGCATGATTAATGAGGAATCTACCCAAGTACCTGGCAGTTACAATTACATAGAGGCCAGACTAGTGACCAATGTGCAGTTCAGTTGGCTATATGTGTTATGGGTGGGGGCGCATCAAGTGCCGAGCCCGCCAAATGTATGCATAATCTGCACTGAACATAACAGCAGTCAAGGCCGCCGTCATGCCTGGCTTAGTGTGCTGCCTTGGTGGCATCCTGTCCATTGTGCCGTGCAGGACACAGTTAAAGTCTCCAACCCATTATATGGGTGCCCCTAGATATTCAGTCAGGAGTGCCTGCAATTTATAACAGTAGCTTGCATCATCAGTATTTGGCACATAGACATTCAGTATGCAGAATTCCCTCCAATCCAGGGTGGTAAATATCAATACATATAACCTTCTATGTCTACCTCCAAGTAGTTAAGCTTAAAAGATTTCCCTGGTGCTATCCAAATCAATACCCCCATAGCATACCCAGAGTACGAGGCCGAATATAACTGCCCCTCCATTGTTTCACGAGTTTCTGGGCTTCCACCTCCATGAGATGGGTCTCCTGCAGGTATACAAATGCAACTTTCTTATGCTTCAGATAAGTGAACAGTCTATGGCGCACCTGTGTGCTCGCTTCACAAAGAATACGACACGAAGACCCGCAGGCTGCAGCATCTTGCGGATCCATTCTTCCAGAAAGGGCTCAGCAGAGGGCCTTTTAACTCTCTCCAGAAATTCCAGCACTCAAATGTTGTCACGTGCCCCTCCGCATCCTCCGAAATGGCCTCTTTTTAAAAAAATTTTTTTTTATTGTTTTGTTTTCTCACAAACACCATAATTATACATACATGGAGCACAATGAAATCAAATAATCAAATTATAACCATACACAACCTAATTATTCGTCCAAAACGTCCGAAATTGGTGCCCACAAACATTGCCCCCTTTTTTTTTCCTCCGCCCTTTTAATTTATAAATTGAGGACTCAATATTATATGCTGCAAATAAGCGTGCCCGCCAATTTATGAAGGTTGGAGGATCAATATTAATCCATTGGGAAGTTATGCATAGACGGGCAATGGCCATAGCAATAAACACAAACTCAGACACCGCGCTTGGCCAGTTATTTGTACTACCATTACCTACACCAAAAATAAAGAGGGTAGAAGTGATTGAAACTGAAAACCCTAAAGTAGAAGAAAGAAATCTTTCAATACCATAAATAAAATCTGTTAATTTTGGGCATGAATAGAAAATATGTAACGTATCTGCTGCATGTAAATTACACCTACTACATTTTACTCCCCTTGTGCCCCCCCATTTAGCAATCCTCGCAGGAGTATAATATAAGTCAAAAATTGTCATGAAATGTTGACTCTTTAAGTTCCCCGTAATCAAAATCTGTTCTGCTAATGACAAAGAGTATTCAATATCAATCTCAGTCTCAGTCCCCCCCACCTTCCTAGCCCACTTTTCCGACTGAACTGTCAAATCATCAGGACATGAGTTAAGAAAAATAGCATATATCTTACCCAACCGACTTTTTTTTTGCAGTAATTCAACCAGGGGTATTTTATCAAAATCATAAGCTAATCTATAGTTTTCGCCCCCCAGCAAGCTCCGGATTTGTAAATATTTTAAAAAATCCCCTCTTTTCAACCCATACTGTTCTTGCAGAGTAGCATAGGATATAATCTGTCCTTTACAAAAAAGATCCCCCATTACTTGGATACCCTTTTTCCCCCATTGAGATGTGATCTGATCCCGAAAGATTGGTGGTAATGATAGTGTAGTCTCCAATGGGGAATAAGCATTAAGATTCGGAATCATAAATTTACGCTGAATTTGTTTCCACACCTTAAATGCGGCTCTCACAATTTTAAATCGTGTCTTTTTATAATAGCTGGGTTCAAAAATTGACACAAAACAACAGTTGGCTAGTTTCCCTAGCCCTAATTCATAGATAGATGGGCGATTTGCCAATGGTATATCAGCTTTGGAGCCAACAAATAAAATAGCCATGTGTTGAAGCATTGCAGCCCAATAATAAAATAAAAAATTAGGTATTGCTAGACCTCCTTTACATTTTGGAAGAATCAGCCATTTGGCTGCTCTTCTAGACCTCCGATAGCCCCATAAAAACCTTGAGCATACCCTTCCAATCTTTGTAAAATGAAAAGACGAGAACTCAAGAGGTATAGTCCTGAATATATACAAAAACTTGGGTAAAATCAGCATTTTTAACACATTACTCCTCCCAATCAGAGATAAATGTAAATGATCCAACCTCTCAAGTTGTTTGTTGGTGGAGTCAATTATTGGATTAATATTTAGATCGGGAATTTTATCAATCTGCATAGTAATTGTAATACCCAAATAGGTAGCTTCCGTAACAACTGGAAAATCATGAGGGTAGGTCATACCAGAACATAAAATTTGGGTCTTCTCAATGTTTAGCTTATAACCAGAAGAAACTCCAAACTGACCAGCTAAAGCCTTAACAGCTGGGAAAGCTGATATTATATCACTCGTCAAAACCACAATATCATCTGCATAGGCCAGTGCTCTATACTCTGTTTCTTCAATTTTGATTGGCTTAATATGTATACTACTCTCTAATTTCTTTAAAAAAGGATCAATATACAAAGCAAATAACAGGGGCGAACAAGGACACCCCTGTCTAGTACCTCTATTAATAGAGAATGATTCTGATTCCTGACCCGTAATCCGAATCTTCGCCTCAGGATGTAGATACATTACCTTAACTGCTTGTATAAAGCCCATGCCGACCCCTTTCCACTGCAAAACAGACCAGAGGAACCGCCAGGAGACCCTATCGAATGCTTTTTCGGCATTCAAAAGGAGAACTCCCAGCAGTGACCCTGTGGCCTGTGCCCAATCGAGAAAGGTTATAACTCGTCGGACATGGTCCGAGGTATCCCTTCATGGAATAAATCCATGTTGGTGTAAAGAAACCAGAGGGGTGATTATTTTACCTAACCTAACTGCCAGCAATTTCGAATAGATTTTACTGTCGGCATTAATCAGTGTAATGGGTCTATAAGAAGCAGGGTTTAGTTCAGGCTTCATTTTTTTCTTAAAAATGATAATAATAGTCTTAGACCAAGACTCTGGAATTTGATGGTCATTACGTGCATGTTCCAATAGAATTGTAATATCATGCTTAAGCTCCTGCCGGAAAGTCTTGTAAAACTCCAGCGGAATACCGTCAGGACCCGATGCTTTTCCTGCCGCCAAAGATGTTAAAGCCAGCTCAATCTCATCCCACGTAAACTGAGTTTCTAATGCGGTGTTTTGATCCTGAGTTATCTTTACTATTTCTTCCCCTAAAAATTCTCCCGAGTAGTCATTCCTTATCTCAGCGGTACCCACAGGGTCCTGACTATATAGTCGCTTATAAAAGTTTTGAAAAATTTTAGGATTCCAGCCGGAGTATCATTAATTTTTCCATCCACGTCTTGTATTTTAGAGATTCGATTGGCAACTTCTCGTTGCTGAGTTCTTTTCGCCAACACTCTGCCCGTATTTTCTCCCAATTCGTATGCCTCCGCCCTCTGCTGTGTATATTTGATTGAAACTTCTGTGCTGAAGTGCCGATTAATTTTAGATTTACAAATAGCAATTTTCTGCAGGGTATCCTCAATACCTACACCCACCCGAATATTATTTACTAATTCGCATTCTTCTTTCCTTAATTGCTTTACCCAATTATCGATTTCTTCAGATATTAATTTTTGACGTGCTATAGAAAAGCTCAGGGTTTCCCCTCGAACAGCCGCCTTAAATGCATCCCAAACCATGCAGATAGATGCTGAATTCCGATTAATGGCAAAAAACTCCCTTATCCATCTAGCCATATGAGAACAGTAATGCTCATCAAGCAAAAGTTTCCTTTCAAAAGTCCAGGCCTTCTGAGCCTTCCTAATCCCCTGCATTGGGAACTCTATTATCAGTGGATTATGATCAGAGATCACACGTGGAAAGATCTCCATGCTACTTATATCAGCCAGTTGTGGTGATAAAAAAAGTAATCTAGCCGTACAGACTTATTATGTGGGGCAGAAAAGTAAGTAAACCCCGGCTCAGATGAATTCATTTTATGCCAGCAATCTACCAGCCCATGCTCTAATACCAATCCTTGAAGCGCTTTAAAAACTCTGCTTTTTTTACCTTGATATAAAGAAGGCCCGCCAATATCAAATTGACTATTTAGATGAATATTGAAATCCCCACACAATACTAGAGGGTCTGCCCATAAAGCAAGTTCAACACTTAAAAAATTAAGCACTTCAGGGTCATCTAAATTAGTCCCATACAAGGAGCACAGGGTCATAGCTAAATTATTCATTTTCACTTCAGCAATTACCCATCGACCCAAATTGTCTGCCTTAACCCGTTTATATGAGCATAAACCATGCCTGGCCAGGATTGCAACCCCCTTAATATTTATACTCTGCCGAGTGCAATAAAGCAGCTCAAGACCAACTTCCCCCAGCCACCGACGATTGTTCCATTGTACAGGAGTCTCCTGAAGACAGAGGATATCTACGTGCATATATCGCAGTTGTTTTGCCAGCACTGCCCGCTTCCTTCTATCATTAAGCCCACAGATATTAAGTGAGCAAATGCGTAGACTACCCATCCTTGCTAAACTTAAAAAATTCAAAAACCCCAACTACACCCGGACCGTACAAAGCACCCAGCTTTTGCTCTATCAAGACCATAATTTCAATTTCTCTAGACCAAATCCTTCTAGTAGTCATCCCAAAAATATGTTGTAGAAAACAAAAGAACTTACCCCCCCTCTCTCCCCCTAAACCCCCACCCCTCACCCTCACCTTCCCTCCTCCCCAAACACCCACCTTATGAGGCGTAAGGGCCAAAGGCCCTCAGTGATGAAGAGCAAGCTACACCCCTCCCGCTCCCCGAGCACAAAGCCCCCCAAAGGCCATACAAGTTCCTAGGAACATCCTTCTAAGTACATCCCTGTATCATTGACCCTGGCCAGCCATCTTGCTCCCCTGCAAAGTAGAGAGAAATTCTTTTGCAAGAATTTCAGACGTAAAAATTTGACCGACCCGTTAGCTATCACTTTTAACTTTGCAGGATTAAGCAGATACACTTGAACTCCTTTTTCTTGAAAGCAAGGGATTAACTGACGGAGTTGCCACCTTTTTTCCACCGTCCCATGACAGTAATCGGGTCTTACGAAAAAGTCACAGCCTTTGCCTTTCCGCTTCCTATCTGGTCTAGCCAGATCGTAAAGTGCTTCCCGGGCTAGGAAATTATGAAGGCAGATCAAGATAGCCCGTGGTTTGTCATCGGACTGGTTGTTTCTCTTGGGTTGTTTAAAGGGAAAGCGATGAGCCCTCTGTAGTTCTTGTTTCCAGTCCCATTGCTTCAGATCCGGGAATGCTTCACTGAACAGTTCAACGACAAATTGATAAACATCCGTCCCTTCTGCTCCTTCTGGTATGCCCAAAATTCGGAGATTGTTTCTCCTTGCCTGATTCTCTAAATGCATCAGTTTCCAAGTTATATCCGTTTTTTGAGCATCCATAGATTGGATACTATTTTTTTGTGCCGCTAGTTCATCCTCTACAGCAGATATTCTTGACTCCGCTTCTCCCATTCTAACGGCAAAGTCAGAGCATGTTTTAGCGACCCGTCGGATCGCATTCTGGACTTTTCGATATCCTCCTTGAATTTGCGCGCTCTCTGCCCGGGTCTCTTCTCTGTGAGCTAAGATATTTTGATAAATTGTGGTCAGCGTAATATCGTCAGTTTTTTCTAAACTTTGCCTTTGACTCTGACTTTGATTTTGTACTCCACCTACTTCGCCATTGCCACTCAGTTTGGGGGAGTAGGAATAGTCCCAGACCATTGATCCCTCTTGAGTGGGGGCTTTCCCCCTGCCAATAGAATCCCATTTTTTTTTGCGGACGGTTGTTATTTCTTGGGAAGTTCGTATGTCCTCTTCTCCAAATCCTGCTTCCAGTTCTTGTCCGGAATCACTTAGCTCACTTTCGCCCTCCGCCCAGCCCCCCCCGGGACTTTCATCCTCTGAAGACGGATCAGACATTGAAAAAAATGTGTCCCCGGTATCACCGTCTTTCCCTTCTTTAATAGTACAGAGTGTCGCCAAATCGAGTTCCAGTGGAAGAGATCCTTGTAAAATCTGTGAGACGTCCCTTGAATTTGAGGCTGAAGTAGCCGGTGTAGCCCCTTGAGTAGTATTGGGAGAGACTACATTAACCATAATGCATTGGTTCAGTGTCCCAGCCATTTCATTATTTGTATCAAACTCTGATTCTACCATCAGTGATTGGTTATTATGTATGTATTCCTCACCAGTAGATCCTCTAATAACACCCGGGCTGTGGTGCTCTGACTCAGTATTATTACTCCCAATTATAACACCTTCGGCAGAAATCGGAGCAATATCTACCTTTGTCATCATCATGTCGCTGGGTTCCATCGCTGTCATAGAAATCACCACAGCAGGATCAGATCCAGATTTGCTCTCTCCTAAGCCCTTTACTTTCTGCTGCTGGGCTCTAAACATCGTTGACACAGTGTGTTTTGGTCGCGTTGAAGATTCGCCTCCACTTTGTCTGTTCAGTGCTTTCTCTACAGCGCCTCCAGCCCCCCGCCGTCCGCCTGCTTTAACAGTCCCTACTCGGGGTTTTCCTGGTTCTCCTTCAGGTATTCCCGGAGTTTCGGTAACCGTAGATACACCCCGGGTCTTCGCTCCTTTCCCTGCTGCTGCCTTCGGAGCCATCAAGAAGCTTTGCTGCAGCCGGACTCCCTGAATGGCAGCTCGGAAGAGAGGGCTCAGCGAAGTAAGCCGCGAGGGCGCCGGTAGCTGAGAGTGCCAAATCCACAGCCGCCAAATCATTAGATCAGAGTCTCGAGGTCAGGGTGCTCCTTTCTCCATCTCACCGCTGCATTTGCGGTTTTCGAAAATCGCCAAGGGGAGAGCTTTGTCGGGGCCGCAGAGGAGCTTGCTCACACAGCCGACGTGTCGACCGCCATCTTGCCTCAGCTCCGCATTTTCCCCGAAATGGCCTCTAGAGTCTTTGACACATCTCCATCCTCGCCATTTGCTCTGGAAGTGTTGAACTGTGTTTGAAGCTCAAAGATCATGTCTTCAGCAGCATGCACTTTATCGATCACATTTCTGAGGTCACCCGGAGCAAGTTGACATCTACCACCACAGCTTCAATTTTGCTCTCCACCGCCGTCCTTGAGCCAACAGAGTCATCCTCGATGTCATCTCATCTACGGCAGCCAACAGAGTCATCCTCGATGTCTCCTCCTGCATCATGCTGTCCCCGGGGAGTCACCTCGCTTTATAGTCCCCAGGGTAGGCATTGGAGGCACAGTGTACTGCTTGATGGGATTGTCCTGCTGAAGTTTAGCCGCTTTGTGTTTTCTCATTTCCATGTGATGGCCACAGCAGCGCAGGAACCTCATCGAGGCACCACTCAGAAATGCCATCTGCTTTCCAAAATGGGCATCCCACCACAGCAGGGGCCACGCCCTCTCTGAGTCAGTCCCAATGGCAGGATGATCAATAAGAGGCACCTCAGTCCGGGCCTGTTGAATTGCCCAGGCTCTCCATCCCCCAAGGAAGACATGACCCTCCTCCGTACAGTACGTCTCAGCAGGGGTTATAAGAACCTGATCTGGGCCCACACAGGATCCCATGAGGCCAGTCCCCACCTCCAAAGTCCAAAGACAAGCTTACCGGTACCCCACTGCTGAGTGCAACAAGCAATTCACCCCTCCAAGAGTTAACTGAGCGATGCGGGCCTCCCATCCCAGGCCCAACAGCTTCATGGGGAAGGAGCCAGTGCTCCGCTTCTCACCATGAAAGGCCGGCCCCTGCCATGGCTGATGCTCACTCAATGTCAAGAGCCAGCCAACAGGGACCACATGCAGCCAGATTCACGTACCTGCAGGAATGAGCAGCACATGGCACAGAACTGTCCATCCAGGCCATGCGGCCTCCACAGTCCTCTCCACAGGGCAGGCCAGAGCTCAGGTAGCCCGTAGTACCACCTGTCTCCCACAACGGCCTTTGTCCACATTGTTCTCCCCTTTCATCTAGCAGCGGAAGGCAGGCAGCACATCCCAGAAGCAGGCAGCACTCAGTCCCCCTCGCCGACGGAGACCCTACAGGCACCCAGGATCAGCCACATGAGTTGCTGCAAGGCCAATTCCCCGTCTCAATCCACTGCATCTAACTTCTCCAGGGTCGCCAACACCCCCAGGTCAGGCAGCTGAGAAGAGAGGCCTCAGGGGCAGCTCATGTCGCAGCAATCAAAGATCCACATGAGGAGGATTATGCAAGATGTTAGTGGGGAATAGCGGAGCTCCTCAGGAGCACGTCCTGTCAGCCATCTTGCCTGGCCATGCCCTATAACCTCAAATAAATTTAAATAAAAAACAATTTTTCAGCAAAGTTGAGCCTGCAAATTACATTTCTCAGGATGAAGTCCCCCTTTCACTGTTTTTATTTAAAACATTGAGCGCATAATGCAAACTATTTATTTAATCAATTGTGTTTCCTTTATTTTCTTTTTGTTGACGCTCGTAGTAGAACTCAGAAGTAGAAAGTGATTGCAATCTGTGTTAGCACAGCCAGCGCTTGACAGCTCTGGAGAAGTGTTTCTTGGTCATTGCCAGTCATCAGAAGATATTAGTCATTCGGATTTGGGCGTGACTGAAAATATGCTATAGCTTCCCAGGTAAAATATTACTCCAAGCATTCAGGTGCATCACATGACTCGTCATGGAGTTAAATTGGTCTCAGAAGATGGTGCATACTCTATGGAAAATAGAAAAAACAAATATAAACTACTTTATTAACAATAAATTCATGAATGATAAAATTATAAGTAAAATGAAATTGTGAACATGTATATTAATTCATTTGATTTGAGCTAGAGTATAACGAATTATAGCTTTTGAATTAGAAACCTGATTCGTGACTTAGAAAATGGAAGTTGTCCTACTAGAATACACAGAATAATGTAGAGGTTTAGTAGAGCTCAGAATGAATCTAATCGCATTAGCTAGAATCCGCTTCCAATCTTCGAATCAAAACCCCAATCCACAGAAATATTACTACACATGCACGAGGTCATAACGCGTCTGAGCAATTTTCAGTGAAACTTCGAAAAACAGAGGAGCAATTTTTTACTTTGGGTCAATAACACATTTAGGTGTCACAGGATATGCTGCCTAAATAAACAAAGGGGCAGATTTACAAGCCTCTTGCAACACTTTTGCGCTGCCGCTGCGTCGCTTTTATGAAGCAGCGTTGGCGTAAACAATGCGGCCAATTTACAACATGACGCATCTAGAAAGATGCGTCACGTTGTAAAGCACTGCATTACATTATACCTGCTTCAGGTATAATGTATGCAGGGTGGGCGTTCCCACGCAGGAAAGCCTCGTAGAAGTGACGCAGTAAAATCTACAAGATTTCACTGCGCCACTTCTAGGATGCCACTGCGTCAAAAGCTTGAAGCATGCATAAGGAGTGACGCAGTGCAATGAGTATAGGCCTCACCATGCATTGCTGGAGTTGAGTCGTGCTTTCGACACGACTTCAGCAATGCGTGACTTTTGGGCCAACAAATGCGTCAGAATTTCTGACACATCTGTCAATCCTTGCGCCATGATGCCCGTATTGTAAATATTTTGATACAAAAAAATGTGAGGGTGTGTGTCTCAAATTAATATCATTTCAACGAGAACCACTATGGCAACTAAAGTGGTTTGGTGTTTTTATTACACCTTGTTTGTTCAGTTATTTTTTAGTATACACATATAACATTTATGACATATCAGGACCAAGAAAAACAACAAACAGTTAAGAAGTTAACCATAACATGAATGACAATGATACATTTGACAGTAAACGATTACTCAGAAGACGCATAAAGTTGTAGAACAATGACCAGTCCTTCAGTTGGACACAAAGCAATGGCGGTACATATTATTTAAAATTCATCATATTGCACCCTGCCAGCGACAGCTAGTCAAATGTGATATAATACAGTTACAACAGGCAAAATGCCACGTTTAACCACCACATTTCTCAATAAATCAAACACAAATTGCGGCTAGCTGAGTAAGGTCGACGCGTTTCGGAACCCCTCTTTGCTTTAGGGTTCTCCTCAGGACCAGAATGGACACTAAAAACATTGAAAAAATGAAAAAATGTGTCAAATATTACGTCCCTAAAAACAGTTGCCAACTCCGTTTCGATTATTTTTGGCAAAGGGGAATTCCTTACCTATTTAGCAGTGTAACGAATGCGAGGTGATGGCGACCAATTAATGGTTCGAGAGTTTCTAAAGAAAGCAAAGAAAGGGTAAAGAGTTTGTGCAAGCCGTTCATCGTTCGGCTAATATTTTTAGGTGCACTCCATAGAAACACAGCCATGTCTAGGGCTGTGTTGTGAAAACTGCGCTTTCACTTGTATGTGTATCAAAAGCACTGACCTCATGTGCAGTCAATCGAGGCGCTGTGCGTCGCATGTAAATTCTTGGGCATATGAGACCTGCATGGTAAATTTAAATGTCAGTCACCCTACACTGCAAATAAGACTGTGCGTTGGCTGCTACTCACCGTCTTATTTTCGGTTCACACTTCAGACGGCGAAGATTACGGGTGATTCCCACATTGTTACCAGGTATAGTGTAACCTGTCGGTTTGCGTTTTAGTCAGATGATTCTGTTAAACATAACGGAAGGAATTATGTCAACGGCAGTGTGAGTACACCGGTCTCACAGTAAAACAGGGGCAATCAGTTGTGACTTGCCTGAATTTGACGGCTTCAACAATTTAGAGCGTCTCTCACTGCAATTGCGTCCGCGGCGTCTGGGGAATGCGGAAACAGGAAATGACTCAAGGCAAGCATAGCTTATGCGTTTTGACGGGGTCAGAGCATATTGCATGCTGGTGTGTGTAGTTTTGGATGTCGACGGATGTCGTAGTGACTTCAGGAAGCTGAGGCAAAACGAGTATGTTTAAAAGTATTTTAAAGTCTATTTATTTCTGACATCTCGTTCAGACCAATAGAGGCAGTGTTAAACTTCATAATTAATTAGACTTCCCTTTCAAGTAGTATTCTTTCCAGGTCACCCCCTCGATGGTTCAGTTTAATGACACTTAAAACAGTCTAGTGGAAATCTTTTTCCGTGTGGTGCAATTCTTGAAAGTGTGCCACTAGTGGTGCATTGGGAACTTTATTCTTGATCCTGGAGCGATGCTGTGATATTCGCTGTCGTATTTCCTGTGTTGTTTTCCTATGTAAATCAACAAGCAAGGGCAGATGATCGCATAGATGACATTTTTCGTCTTGCAAGTGGAAAATTCAGTGTGTTTCCATCGTTCCGAGTCATTAGAAAATTCCGTACCTTCCATAGTTGAACTGCATGCTTGGCAGTTCCCACACTTATGATGTCCTGAAACCGGTTGGAGGTTCAAAAAGGGACGTATTGACTAAGATTTTTTCTGGGGTTCATCGGCTGCCCGAATGATGCGTTGACCAATGCTGGTATTTTTCTTCAATGCAAACAAAGGTATTTCAAGGTCTTTTTCCACAGCTTTTATCAGGTGCCAATTCTGGTGGACGATTTAAAAAAAAAAAGTTGGTATAAGGACCAAATGTAGAGACACACACTAGCCGTGTCATAGGTTTCTTGATCTTCTTCTCCAGCAGAACTTCACATGGTGTGAACCACGCACGTTTGCATGAATGTTTAAGCAGTTTAGATGGATACCCTTTATCTTTTAATTTGTCAATTAATACCTGGGAATGAATCTCATAATCCTCCTTACGTGTACAATTTCGTCGCACACGCAGAAATTGTAAATATGGTGCATCCATGGTGGCGCAAGGATATCGCAGGCTGGTGCAGAGAAACTGACGCATCTTTACAGATCCCAAATCTGCCCCAAAATGTCTTGAGTTTAAGGACAGAACTACAGTGGTGAACTCTCATTTAATATGACAACAACATACATCGTGAGGCCCTGCTTAAGGCAATCAACCACCTGTATATGGTAAGGAACACTAGATGAGGGGTAGCAATGAGAGCAGAGACATACTTTTTCATTTTCGCAAGTTATGATATCAGCTGTATTGTTTAGTGTCACTATACCCAGATTTAGGTTATCTTGATTGAGTAGCAGGTAAAAAATAAACTATCTTGTAGCCTTTTAGCAGTTTTTTAGCACTGAAATGTGCTTCCAGTTCAAGTTGCTTAACATAAAAAGTTCATGTTGTTCAGAGTTTGCGGCTATATGTTCTAGGTTTCCATTATTTCTATAGCAGCAAGAACCTTCCATCTTTAGCAATAATGTTTAGCCTTAGATAGCACGGGGTTCGACAAAGATAAAACCCTGACACTGGGTAACAGGAATATCACAAGAAATATCAGACTCACAAGGTTAACAGATCCAACATTCAAATTTTATGCAAACTCAGGGGCATGTTTATGAGAGCTTTGCGTCATGCTTGCAACACGCTAACCTCTAAGTCAGATTTATGAATCACACAAAGCAACTTTGGTGGCTCTGAATGGCTTAAAAAATCTGGAGTAAGGCAATGCGGTGCAAATTGCTGTGTTGCCTTACTCTGTAAACCTGGGAATGCACCAAAAAGATATGCCTACCCAGCAGAGGTGTAATGAGTAGTAATATCTGTATTTCTCCTTGTTTTTTCTCTTTCTATGTGTGCAGCACTAAGCATCTAGAAATGTTCCTGTGTCGACACCATCTCCTCTTTCCCTGTATTTCTTCTGGAAATATATGTTCTAGGCTATGGTCAGGCCATGGCACACCACAATGAAGAGATTGGTCACAATGAATGCAGTGGTACTAAGGCAAGGGAAGTATATTGCTCAGCAAGCCATGTCCATGGAGACATTAGGAGGTTTTTCTGAACTTCCATACATGCATTAATGCCTCTGTGGTACACACTGCCTGCGTATGAATCAACTTCCTGTAGATGAAACCTCCATCAATGCAGCCTCGAGTTTAATGACTGGCCTGGAACACATATTCATTATGTTCAATACATCCATCATTTGGTCGTTGGTTTGAATAGGACTTGCATTTGCAGTCTTGAAATGAGAAGCTTGCCTCATCAAATTGGGATGACTAAGAGATGTAATATTTCTTGCTCATCACATGGTTGCACTCTACAAGGGGTTGATTTGGTGAAGCTGTGTTTGTAAACAGTGCCCTTGTATCAAATCACCAGTGGGGGATTTCAGGCAACATTTAATTTCCATGGAGTCCTAAAAGTGCGCGTAGGGAACAAAGCATGAACCCAGCCACGAATCATGGAGTCTGTTCCATCAATTTTGTATACTTCTTTGTACAAAAAAATCAGCAACACTACATGTTGATAGGTGTAATCATCACTAGAAGAAAAGGACCCCCCCTAAAAAAATTCTAGACCTCCTGTGGCCAATCACGGGCACTGGGTCACAGTTCCTAACCTCCACTGGGGTCAGGAGGGGTGTATCCAGAACAATATATCCCTGCTATTTATGTATGAAAAAATTTGGAATAGCAGAGTCCATCTCTTCTTGCCTTTAGACCATGCATTGTTACCTGCAGATCCTCTGTTCAATAGGGGGAATGGTATACCCTTCCAAGCTCATTGCATCAGCTGTTGTACTTGAGCTCTTGCAACTTAAAGTGTCACAGTGCAATCTAGACTCAGGTGGATGCGCTCACCTTCCAGGTAGAAAAATCTATTCACCAAGCACTGAAAATCCTGGATACAGAAAATGTCTTCGGACCTTCAACAAATCCTGAGATCCAAATTACGAAGAATCCCTATGTCTATTTGCATCAGCAGGTCTACTATAAAACAGACCTGTTCTCTTATTATCAATGCCTCCAGTGTCAGCAAAGCTGAGCAACATACTCCCCTTACTGAGAGAATCCTTTTTCGCATTTACATGATATGGACTCTGGCAGCCAACCAGATGCACCCCAAAATACCTACAGAAACTCCAGCTAATTTGCCTGCACACCTTGTAGCCTATCACATTCAAGCGATAAAGTCCATTTCTCGCTACCCTGCTGAGAAAAACAGATAGGAAGCAGACATTTCAGGGCTTCAGAAGCAACATTCACAGAGGCATAGAGGGCCCAAAAGGAAATGGAGGACAGGGAATGATGGAAGTCAAGTATGTGTTAAGGAGAAGCCTCAGTTGCAAATTATCTAAGAAGAGTCTCGAGCACATTATGTATATTTCTAATTATAGCAGGCACTTGTATAGTGATCAGTGCAAAACAATAACACTGAATGATGCAAAATGCATCAGTGGGTTGTTGTAAATATTGATAAGGCGCCGGTTGTTATGTGCAAATGCCATTTTTACATTGGTGAGTCAGTATTTGTGCCAAAATTTATGATTAAAATTGAACATTTATGTAATCTAGTGCTTATGGTACTTTAGAAAGGTTGACTCATTGGTTCTGTTCAACTAAATATGTATTTCATTATTACATATTTCCTGAGTAATCTGACCGCGTAGCCCTACCATGAGTCATAAACCCACCTTATAAATTCCAGAATTTAGTAAATCAATTGTACCAAAATTTCCGAATCAATATTTGTACCTCTCTAGTTAAGCTGACATAATGCTCCACAGGAAAGAAAACGTGTGTGTTGTTAATAACGTTGGACACCCTCCTTGACCAATTTTCACCAAAAGTTGGAAAAGCATGGAGCACAATTCTGCAACATTTGGTACTGGTTAGTCATAGAAGGCCTCCCATACCCTAAATAACAATGAGAAATTGTGGCCGGGGACGGGGGCAGTGTCTTGGTGCCTAATTATGGACAGGTCACAGGTGCAGATACGAGTCACTAGTGAAGATATGAGCAGCGCCATGAATATGTGTTTTTTATTAAATTCCCCCCTTAATAACTCCCCCAGCCGGTTCACTGACAGAATATCGATGTAAAAAATATAGATGAAAAAATATAGAATGCAAAAATATCTACTCCCAATACTTAAACAGGTAAGTACAAAAATATCGAAAATAATATCGATGTTAAAAATATAGTTGTACAAAATATCGATTTTTATATAGTATAAAATAAAATATTAAATAATAAATATATTAAATTATAGAAATAATTAAAAAAAATAAAGTAGATATAATATACATTTTAGCAAATATAACAAATAAACTTAATTAAAGAAGTTAAACACACATACATAATAATAAATATATATTTACAGTCAGTGCAATTGTAGGGAAAGTGTTGGATAGCGGAGGGGTAAAAATTGCTATTTTGCTATTCCCACTCCAGTGAGTGCAACAATAGGGAAAGTGTTGAATAGCGGAGGGTTAAAAATTACTATTCCCACCCCCTTGAGTGTAACAGTAGGGAAAGTGTTGGATAGCGGACGGGTAAAAATTACTATTCCCTCTCCAATGAGTGCAACAGTAGGGAAATTGTTGGATAGTGGAGGGGTAAAACTTACTATTGCCACTCCAGTGAGTGCAACAGTAGGGAAAGTGTTGGATAGCGGAGGAATAACATTTACTATTCCCACTCCAGTCAGTGCAACAGTAGAGAAAGTGTTATATAGCGGAGGGGTAAAAGTTACTGTTCCCACTCCAGTGAGTGCAACAATAGGGAAAGTGTTAGATAGTGGAGGGGTAAAAATTATTATTCCCACTCCAGTGAGTGCAACAATAGGGAAAGTATTGGATAGTGGTGGGGTAAAATTTACTATTCCCACTCCAATCAGTGCAACAGTAGGGAAAGTGTCGGATTGCGGAGGGGTAACAATTAATATTCTTACTCCAGTTAATATCAATTAATTAATTAATTAATTAAACATAAATTACTTCCCGCCCTTTACCCATATATACCCCACAACCCACACCTAAAATCAATTACGCAATTTCCATATTTAATCTTCAATTAATTAATATTAATTAGGAACTAATTAATAATTATTTAAACATAAATTACTTCCCAGCCTTTACCCCCATAAACCCCACAACCATCACCTAAATTTAATTACACAATTTCCATAATTAATTTAAAATCAATTAATTAATATAAATTAATAACTGATTATTAATTAATTGAACATAAATTACTTCCCACCCTTTACCCCTATAAACCCCACAACTCGCACCTGAAATTTATTACACAATTTCCATAATTAATTTTCAATCAATGAATTAATATAAATTAACAACTAATTATTAATTAATCAAAAATAAATTACTTTCCACCCTTTACTCCTATAAACCCCACAACCAGCACTTAAAAAAAGAAATACACAATCACCATGATTATCAATTAATTAATTAATATTAATTAACAACCAATTAATAATTCATTACAAATAAATTACTTCCCACAATTAACACTATAAAATATCAATTGAATAAATATTAATAAATACAAAATAATCATTAATTTATTATAATTAAATTACTTCCCACCCTATTCCCCTATAAACCCACAACCCGCTACAGAACTAAAAAACGCAAAATGTAATTAAAAAAAATTGATGACTACTAAAAATTTAACACATATATTAAAAAACAAACAATACTTATACAAAAAAACATACATCGCATACATTTAAAATATAAACTAAAATACATAACACTAATTAAAAAATCGATATTTTAAACAACTTTATTTTTGCAACCGATATTAATGACTTCTACATTTTCAAAAACGATATTTCTTACCTTAAATTCGATATTCTTGACCACGATATTCTTGCTGTCGATTTTTCTGTGTCACAATATTTCCAACTCGATATTGTGTAAGTTGATATTTCCAACTCAATATTCTGTCTGAATACCCTCCCAGCCTATGAGCAAAGGCGAGGAGAGTGGTGGACGTTTGTCTACAGAGAATGTTGTATTGTAAATTTTATAAAAAAGATAGACATGGTCTCTGGGCATAGCTGTCCCTTCCCACAGAGCAATACAACTGTGGAACAATTTAGTAAGAATTATGGCCCTCATTATGATGCTGGTCAGACGAGCGTCCAAACGACATCGTATCAGGGTGGAGTCAGCCCGACATGTAGTGACCGGCTCCACCTGCCTTATTACAATCCGACAGCCGTGAAGGCACAACTGAAAAAGGCATGTTTACAAACATCCCTGCACCGTGTGCCAGGCCACACACTGGGCCTGGCACAGGGTGAATGGGTGTTTGGGGGGTGCACCATGTGTGCCCCCGTGGCTCCACAGTGGTGGCCCAGGGAGGACATGGGCTCTGCTTGGGGCCCCCAAAGCCCCTTTCCGTCTACCCTTTCAGGGCGGTCAAACCACCCTGAAAAGGCAGAGGGAAATGGACATTGTAATTTTTACGGCGGTGCCTGAGCAGGCACTGCCCCTTTGTAGGGATTACGGTCCCACGCTGCACCGACGGGCTCCTTGAGCGCATGAGAAAAGCAGCAGCCGGTCCCTCCGCCCGATGCATCCGACTGCTGGATTATGCCACTTCTGCAGATGTCGGTGGGCCCGCCATCGACGGCCTGTCGGTAGCAGGCCCACCAACATCGGAATAAGGCCCTATGTTTTCAATCCGTCCCACTTTTTTGAAATACTAAAATAGATTTAAAAAATCGTTCATGGATTTGTTTGAAAAATGCCAAAACACAGTTTTACCCTTGAGCAAGACGTGGAGGCAGCTACAGCCCTTCTGGCCTTTGGGCAAAGCCAGTAGGGAAGGTGGATTTATCTAGAGGATGTGAGAACACGCTGAGTCTGTCTAAAAATGGATCTGGGCAATTTTGAATGTAGTGGAAGGCGATTTACAGGTGACATTTGCATTAAAGACCTGTGTCAAAAGACATATGCAGTGTCAGCCCGTGAAAAAACTACATTCTGGTCGGAACAAATATGCGTTCAAAATTAGTAGAAAATTACCTTACACTAGTGGAAAATTGTCCGGTGCAGACTACGTAATCCAGCACTTGATGTATAGAATTAGTAGGTATTTTTAGCGTCTGAGTCTTCAAAAACAGGCATTCATTCGAAAACAAAGAATTTATTTGTCAATAGATGCATATTTCTTGACAAGGTTCCACGCTTTGCTTCAAATATCAATATTTCCGATGAGCTATGCCACAGCATGTCGCTTCCCCGCCTGAAGTCAGCATATGTCTGCACCATAATTGAAAATGATTGACATAAAACCTATTATCACCATGTCATTGGAAATGTGAGCATCTAAATCTGTCATTTCCAGACAGATGCAATGTCTGTGACAATTCAACCCAAAACATATCTTTTAACTCATGCTGATCTGGAAGAGACCATTAGTGCAATATTTTAGAACCAACGATTTTCTTTTCATGCTGATCTGGAAGAGACCATTAGTGCAATATTTTAGAACCAACGATTTTCTTTTCAGATACTTGCTGAATTTGACTTTAAAATTCGTTATAAGGGAGGCGCTGAACACAACAGGTGTATATAGTCTTCCTATTGTATTAATTTAATTCAAAATATAATGGGATTGGTAATTGCTTCCACTTTGTCTAGTTACTTTTACTCAGCAGAACAAACAGATAGTGTGCATTGCCTTTAGGGGTTTGTAAGGAAGGCAGAGAGAGCGCTCTCTAAAACACTTTCTGGCAGGCTTAACCCAGACTATTCTGATCCTATAAATAAAATAAACGGCTTTGAACTTATTGCAGTTTTCTATTTATTGTCCAGTGAAACCTCATAGCCTCTGGGTTATCATGCAACTGAAGTTTATCTCTCGACCTTCTGCAGGCTCCCAGGATGATGCTGAATGATAGCTGGCTTCACCAACAAATACCTCTGAGAGCGAAAGTAAATATCTTTTCAGATGGAGCGCTCAAACCTAAATCCATATCCTAAATGGCGGGCAGCATTTAAGCTTCACCAGCTTCAGGAGGGACGACGCAGAAAACATCTGGATCTGAGGCATTGTCGAAGAGTTGGAACAAGGAAAGCATCTGTGACTACAACACTGGAAGTGCCGCTGCAGTCACTTTAACTTACCCTGTGGTGTCAAACGTTGATCTAAGGCAAGATTATCAAGATGTTGTGCATGCAGTAATTGGGAGTCATTTTCTTAAGCAGTGCTTTTCTCAAAATCCATGTAGAGCCTAGTAGTGTCCCAAAGTTCGACTCACGCATTAGCACACTGTGACATAGGCCCTAATTTAGAGTTGGCGACAGGATTACTCCATCACAAATGTGCCGGATATCCCGTCCGCCGTACTACAAGAGCATTATAGCCAATGACGCTTGTAATACAGCGGATGAGGGAGTAAATCATCCTCTGAACTCTAAACCAGGCCCATAGTCAAAACAACAGGTGCAAGCATTTGTGTGACACAGTAGATTTCCAGCTTGAAAAGCATAATGACTGATTTATAGGTTTCATTGCATGTTGACTGATAATCGTCAAAATATCCAGCAGTAACAGGCAGTAAGTAGGCTTGGTACTTCATGTAAATAGGGGAAACTTTTCTGGGAAAAATGCCAACATTATCTCTTCAAGCAAAACAGCTTTGGTTTTGGCCTGCCATTTAGAATTGGCATTAAAGGAAGAGTCCAAAAGCAAATTGAGAAGCTATCTCTGTGTTTAGTGGAGGACCATAACTCATTCAACAGGAAGCACAAGCAGATCATAAGGCAGGGCCGGCTTTAGGGCAGTGCGACCGGTGCGACTGCACTGGGCACTGACCTGTGGAGGGGGTGCTGAACTCAGGGGGGAGCGCTGTGTTTAGTAATAACTTATGATTGAAGAGATGAGGGGCATTTTAGCCCGTAGTAGTGAGAGAATCTGAGGAGGCAGTCATGGGTATGGGGGCGCCAAATATGATTGTTGCTCCAGGCGCCATCAGCGCTAAAGCCGGCCCTGTCATGAGGTAATGCAACAATAGGACGAGTGAGGAAAGGTATAAAAGCAGAATCACTTAGAAAGATCACTGATTACTTTAATTTTAGCTCAAGTTTAACCCAACATGTTATCCACCACCTCCCTTAGTTTGAAGTAGGGTAGGACCTGGAAATCTCCTTTGGCTTGATGAAGACTTGACTCACTATGTAGTTCTAAATATAAGCCAGCCACCACTGGACTTTCAGTACATACAAATGGTGAGCACATTCGTCTATACTGACACAAAGGCCAACTGATTGAATTATTGGTTATCCTGAACACTAAAGAAGGAAATCCTGGAGTGAGAAAGCTGATCCTGAGGATATACCACAAGACTTGTTCCATTACATTCAAGATGACTCTGATTGCTAGTTAGTGAGTGAAACTCACTCCAAATAAGATATAAAGAACTACACGTGGAAACTCTGGAAATCAATGCAATACGGAATATTCAAGATCTCCTAGAAACACAGTCCCTAACAGATGACTCTTAATAATTAATATTTCACCCATCATTCAGAAAACCAAATTAGGACAATTTGTCATGAGCCTTGTAAGATCAGTCCCTTTCCATTCATGGGAAAACCAACAAATTGGGGGTATGGCAAGACAATGAAAACCTCACACTTCCCAAGGGGTTCCTTTTATTCAGTGGTACTCTGAATCTGTGCTTTTCTCCGGCAAGTTGCTATCAGGCACCCAGGAGGCTTGGACCTGCTATTGTGAAATATGATGTAGCCATCCACCATGTGCAGCAGCATTGCAATCCCTCAGATCACGTCTCTGCTGAGCCCATTTCTCTTATATCTTTGCATTTTATCAACACTCTGTTCCCAGGTGACTGAGAGGCAGTGAGTGTCAACGTCTCTATCACCATCCCTGCACACAACTTATATTGGGAGATCAGCCCAGTAGGGACACCAACCTCTCATCCCTTCTGCTCCCTTCTAAAAGGCGCAAGATGCTGCATAGTAAAGAACCTCAGCTTCAATGTGTGTGTTTTTCCATTCACAGCACTTCATGTATCCTCCCGCAAAGAGAATGATGAAATACTGAAGGAAATCCTGAGAGGTCTGACAGGACGTGGTGCAGAAACCTGTCGTTTTTTAACTGTGCCCACCTTGCCAGCCTCTACACCATATATAGAATGAACAAAGCTCCTTAAAATCTTCATATTGCTACCAGTGCACTTCATTTATGCTGCACAGCTGGCACATTCCTAACCCATGAAAAGCACACATTTAATTATCAGACAAACAAAATGTGTAAGGTGAAAGGAATAGGCAATTACAACTCACCGGTATAACATCTCAGGTGAGTAGGTAGGTGTATTTGCACTTATAAATAGGCTCCTATATAGAGAGAGAAAGTGTGTGTTCTCAAAAGCAAGTCCCTTGGGGATTCAGTCAAATAAACAAACTACACAAAACTCGTAATACTGCATGTCTAGGAAACAGAATGAAACCAGATGTTCCATTTTAAAGGGCAAACACAGTAGCATTTTACATGACTTTAGAGGAGAAGTAACCTCTCCCAATAACCTAGCACTCCCACTATAACCAGGCTATGAATCTTATTACATAAGAGCCATCATTCCAACTCCTCTTAGTTCATTCTTGCCAGTGTCTACCACCTACTAGCTATGCAAATTTCCAACCTGACCAATCTCCAGAATGGATATGCAAAATGTTGAACTTTTTATCCCACAAATGTTAAGAAGTTGCGCTCAAACATTTGCAACCTTCGCAACTATGGTGCAGGTAGCAAATCTTAAACTGGGAGAAAATAATTCTCAGAACAAAATGCTTCAGGGAAACAAAACCTGAGCAAATTTTCATTTGTAGTTGTGAAATTCTCTTGCAAAAAAGTGCTTGTGATACAATTCTTCCATAAACAATTTTTGCAGACTTATAACACGTTGCAAAGTTTGCATCATGTGAAGTTTGCACACTTTCAAGTTTCACTGACCAGTAATCTCCTGCCAGTTGGAGCAATTCATGGCTGGAGACCTTAACATCTGGCCCCACAAACTCCTTCACACCTTTCGAATCATTATCATCACAGCAGAAGGCTTAATTCAGATGATTCATTGTCCATTCTTACAACAAGTCACACATACCTTCTACTCACCATCCTAAGTATCTACTATAATACGAGCACCCAGTCAGTGGTCCCAATCCAAATCCTGATGCACAAGGCCAATCAGGCCTTGGACTGTTAAGCCTTCTTAGAAACTGTTCCGATCCATAGCATTGCTTTTTCATCAAAATAGGAAGCAATCATCAGGTCAGAATAATCAGAGGTTTTGCCTTTAAAAATGCACCCTCTTCACCAACCTCGATTATCTGGGAGGTACTTCAGTCTTTGTTGTTTGGCCAAAGGACATGGGAGGGCAGCAGCTGAGGTGTAAGGGATGGGAGCAGCAGAGATGAGAGAAATGGCCAGAGGATGGTTGGGAGGAATTGGAGAATACAGGTATAATTGTACATAGATGTCTTAGCCTGTCTCCGTTCTGTCTCTCGTAGCCATTGCCTCCTCCACTCCCTGGGCTCTGCCGCCTCAAAGTGTGCTTCAGGTCCTGCAGGACTCATAGTACTGCAAGAAAATGCAGGTCTGGGCTATGGCTAGACCGAGAATTCTTGGTGCCCATTTTGTATCAGGCCAAAGATAAATACCAAACCAATCTGCCCATTATTTGCTAGGTACTATGAATACAATGAAAGGGTAAGATATCCACTTCAGGTCATCTAGACAAGAGCTTCAGGGACTTACATACATTACAGTCAGATGCCACAGATGTCCACAGGTATCTGAAGAAGACAGGGTGAGCACAAGGTTTCTGCTCCAAGTCAGAGAAATACAACAGAAAGTTCAATGAAAACAATGTATTGGAATTAAAGTACATGCACATGTCTAACAAGAAGTAAATTAACTAAGATCCTCATTAAGTGTTGGGTTATTTCACCCAGAGTGATAATTAATTCTGAGTGAAATACCCTAAGTTGCAATTTCAAGTGTGTCCCAGTCCAGAATTATTGGATCTGACAACTCCTGACTTATAACTCTGGGCCTGGAGACACCAGGCCTCTCAGGCCTCTCACAAATGTTTCAGGGCAGAGGTTGCAGACAGCAGTGTTGCATGGCCTCTCCCATTGCCCTCCAGCAGTCCAAGGGGAGCAGACAGTGCTCGTCCTGGTCGGGTGCAAGGAAAGAATGCCATGGAACTTTCCCGGGACAGGCACTCTTGTTGACACTTTCCACCTGCTCAGAGCAGGCAGAAAACATCAGCCTTATTTTCACTGAAATTGAGAAAAACTGCCCAGTAAAGAACACAGTGACTCCAGGTCTTAGCAGTTATTCCTCCTTTTGTGGAAAAAGCTGTAATGGCAATATTTTGGTATGGAAATGCCAATCGATGATGTAAAATCTGACCTCCGGGCATATCTGCACCAAAGTTTGACCAACCCATAAAAAGGCCATAAATCTAGATTTTTTCAAGGATTTTGTATCGACTTTAAATCCAACACATTTTATGTAATCTGTATTTTTGGTGGGGCAGAAAATCTATCGATTTGGTTAACTGTGTTGCATGTTTTTTAAATTGTGTCTTCCATAAATTTATTAGCATGCTTTTTACCACTGGAATAACTACTGATAGCGGTTTTCACTATGCCACCATTTTTGGCACTTTCTACACCATGTACAGGAGTATGTTAATTTGTTGCAGGAAGTGAACATGCATGCTATTGGAATGGTATTAGAATATTAACATTATGCAGTAATTTGGCATAAATGCCATGTATCTAGGGTGACCAGATGTCGCCAAGTCACAGGAACACAATGTTTCCAATTTAGTTTTTAAATAACAATGCATTCTGGGAATTGTAGTCTTGGTTCATTTTAATTGAGCCTAATCGGCCAACGCCACCATTTTTTGCACTTTCTACAACATGAACAGGAGTTTGTTAGTTTGCTTGCGGAAGTAAAAATGCCTGCTTTTGGAATGATCTTTGAATAGTATCACCTTGCAATTAATTGACATAAATGCCACATGTATAGGATGATCAGGTGAATCTAAGTCACAGGAAACCAATGTTTTCAGATCTAGGGGCACATTTATCAAACTTTCAAGCAGCACAATGCAGTAAGCCACCTTTTCCGCATTGCATGAAAGGGAAATTGCCAGAATGCACCTTATTTAACATTATACAGCACATTCCCGTCCTTTCCTTTCCCTGGCACTCAATGTGCTGCCTACTGCCAATGCATGCACTTTTGCACCATGGTGCAGGGGTGCCTGCGTAATAAGCAGTATCGTATTTGTGTAGGAAAGGACACCTTCCTCCACAAAACAATCTTCTGAGGCATTTCCTCTTTCTATGTGTGCTGCAAAATGCAGCATTCATAAAAAGGAAAAAGCCAGAAGTAAAGATACTTTTCCTCGTTACACCTCACCTGGGGAGGTGTAGCATTTTGACGCATTCCCAGGTCTATCACTAGCGGTAAATTTGGGACTGCCCTGAAATCCATGATTGGATACATGGGGACACCCACGTTCCACCCATGGAACGCCTCACTGGGGCAGAGTAACGCGACGCAGAAATGTGCGCAGCGTTGCATTACTCTAAATGTATCAAGCCATGCAGGGCCACACAAGGTGGCCTTGCGTGGCTTGATAAATCTGACTTTGTTGTTGCGTTGCACTTGCACCCCCGTGTGTGGCGCAAGGGCGGTGCAACAAGAATGATAAATATGCCCCGTTTTTTTTATTTAACATATCACTGCATTCCAGGAGATGTAGTCTTGGTTCATTTTAATTGAGCATATTTGCCCAAAGCACCGGATAACAATGATATGTAAAAGCAAAGTATAGGATGCTACAGGAATAGAAAAGTGGAGCCATTTTGTCACCCTACGCATATGTATGCAGTGTGATGACAGCACTCATACTTTAATCATCCACGTTATAAGAAAGGATGATGCATGGGATATCTCTAGACAATGCATCACTTACCGCTGGTCTGAATCCACGCTGAAAAGGTCGGATGAAGAAATGGATGGACCCAGAGCGTGCAATCCTGACCTTGTCTGTTGTGATTTATATTGATGCAATGTGCACACCGTCTCCAATACACGCAGCGAGGCTGACAGGCCTCAACTACTTCCTGGGTGAATGATTTGCCAAATGTTACAAGTGCTGAAACTTTACAGTCTTTTGAAAAAATGTTTACGTGCCTATGACAAAGGTTCCAAAGTAAAATAAAAAAAGTTTCTGAACACATTTTCAGTAGGTGGTGCCAAACCCTTATTTGAAAGACAATTGGTATTAATATGGACCTCCCTGCTGTGGTGGGAAGGGGCATACGAAATCAAAGTGGTGATTAAAATATATTTTGCGTTGGTGCCTGTCTCATGAAAACGGTTGAACCAGACGTGTTTTCAGATTATTTCAATCCGTCAGTTTATTGCTTGCACAAAGTCATTACAATATTGTCCAAATATGTTGGGAGATAATTGGGTGGCAGTTCTGCAGAGCTGAGAATGGATGTGTTTAGACACAGTTCTGGACGTAGCCACTGTTCTGGGAGACATTCACTGGATACCGTGCGAAAAACTATTGCTCCCAGTACAGAAAATGTCCAAAGCTGAAGACCTCGTGACAAACGGTTTCAATAGTTTGATTTATTCTCCGGCCCAAATATATGTATATTATTAAATACATGTGTGTATGTATTACTCACAGGCCCAAGAGCAACAGATTGTTTTACACAGAGCCCCTCCCAGAGTCAGACAGAGCATAACATTGGCAAAAGAGACATCTACATATGGAAAAACAAGGAGAAAAACACAAATGGCAGTCAAAAAATGTAAAAGGCAACAATTAAGTACTCTAGGTAGTGACATTACACTCTAATGCATCAGTGCCTATCGAGAAAATTGTCAACACCCAGTGAACCAACATAACCAATGAAATCCAGGCAATGAGTTCTTCACATTGCAAACGATAGAGACAAGGAAAAAGAAAAATAGAGGCCGAGCATGGATTGCTTGAGCTCTGTTCAGAAAGATGGGAAAGAGATAAGAGTCCTTGCTGCCATTGGAAATGAGATCCAAACTCTGGGGGCACAGCCTGAAAAGGATTGGTTAAAGGTGCGATTTCTGCTGAAGACTGGTGTTTCTAGTAATGAGGTGGAAGCGCTGCATCGGTGACAAGAATCTCAAAACATCTCAGTTTCTGTCCTGTAGCTGAGAGCAATCAGAGAGTAGGTGCTAGTGGAAAAAGTATGCAAGTTTAAATCTTGATCTGCCTTCAATAGGTAGCCAGTTCAAGAACAGATTTACATGTGTAATATGATCAAAGCAATAAATTCAGAGATAAGAACACTCTGCTGCATGGAAAACAGCTCTGAGAGGGGAAAGGTAAATATTGGGAATGCCAGTGAAGATGGAATTAACATAGTCAAGCCTGGAAAGAATTGGGGCGTTGAGTTATATGTCAAAAATCGAATTCAATTGTGAAAATTGATTTTTAATAAATGAAGTAAAAAGGTCCCTTTTCCGGTAGCAAACTGAGATTAAAACCAGTCTGTGGGCTACCCTCAATCCAGTGATTGTAATCAGCATCCCCATTAGGCGTGAATAGCTCATCTGCTGAAGAACAATGCAACCAATACTAAGAGAAGAAGACTGTTAGACTGTCCGTAACTGACCACCTAGCAGGGGTGGGTAACCAGAACTGATAGTAACTCAAAAGAATGCCACAAAAGCCGCATCTTTCAAGTGAAAATTCCACATGCGGACCCAAGTAGCAGAAACATATTCATCCCTATAAGCCTCTCAGACATTTGCCTCTTTTCTCATAAGGAGGGAAAGATGTTGCAAGAACAGGCAGAAGGAGTTTCCCCAATTTCCATAAGGGTGGCCCCAAGAGGGAACACCAGGATGCTGCTGTGGGAAGATGGCTACAACTATTTTGAAAGAAGAACTCAGTAAAGGTTTACAGTACAGTGAGAATGGCTTTTTTTTTCTTTCCAAATGTTGCTAGAACTGGGTATATAGAATTCTGCAAATGCCAGTTGTGCACAATATAAGTATGGCACCTCACATTCACTTCTTCAAAATATTTGTGGATCTGGAAGAAAGAAGAATTCTGTCTGGCTGCGAGGACAAGAAACCTGCAGGAATCCTGATCTCCCTGGCATTCATAGACTAGAACAGATCCACAAGGCTTAGCTGGCTGGCTCATGTTCACTGCAATAGAGACACAGAAAGCAACAGGATCTTTCCTCAAATGAAGATCCAGGTAGACCTGTGTGAAAGGAATGCAGTGGACCCTGAGAGATCCCTGGACAGAGAAATACCTGGGGCCATATTACGGAAGTTCCCCAGGGTCACAACAGGTGTTTGCACCCACTTTGCGTGCCCCCAGGGCTCTTTGGTATTGCAGAAGGGCGGAAGATGCTTGTGCATCCCTTCTATAACACTGATAGCACTGGCACACATAAAGCACCAGCGCTATCATCAGAGGGTGGTCCCTCATTTCAATGAGGGAAGCCCGTTGCCTCTGCGCCTGCACCTTATTATGGATGCGGACGCAGTGGCAAAGAAGCTGTTAGGAGGTGCACTGACAGTGCGCCACCTGTTGACAGCCCTCTGGAAGGGGAAAATGGGGTCCCATGGACCCCCTAGACATCCCCTTGCAGGAGGGTGCAGTCATTTACTGCACACGCCTGCAAGAGGATCTCTAATCCCCTTTCAAAGTGAAGGGTTCCCGCCTGCACAGTGAAACATGGAGCGGCTTCAAAGTAGCCACTCGGTTTTTCACACGAAAACACTGTCCCTAGGGCAACGAGAGTCCGCGGCTGCCCCGGGGGCAGCGCAGTCATTCTAATACAGCGCATTTTCCTTTTTTGCGTTAGGGCCCCCGGCTCAAACAAGGAAAATGCACTGTATCCGTGATACTGCCCCTGTTGTCTTTAAGCCTGCTTTGAGGATCCAGAGGCTGCAATAGAGACTAGGAGTGACTTGCCCAGCATGAAGAAAATATTGAGGACTTAGTAATTTTTTCAACCTCCATAGGACCAGGACAAGATTATGAGTAGGGGTAGGCATAACTTGCGTAATTCAGTGTAGCATTATCACACAGAATTATCTAAGAATTCTGCAAGATTGTACTTGAGTTAGGAGCAAAGAGTAATTCTGCATTTTGCACTATTTCTTAGTGCAAAAATGCTCCCTCACTTTCACAATGGCGCATCTGTGATGCAGCACTTTGCATCGCAAGCCCTTTGTCGATTGGGATCCTCAGTGATGATACAGGACTCCGCATCACAGCCTCTCAGCTCCTCAGAATTGCGGTTGTGCAATGCATCCTCAACAGGGAATCTCGCAACGTTTCACAACCAGGATTTAAGTTACTTTGTTGAGCGGGGCTAAGTTGCTCCATCGCGGTCAGCCTGAACTTGTGACTTTGTCCCAGGCTGGTGCGACCATATAAACCTGTTGACGCGTTGTTCTTCTAGGCACTATTTTTACTTTAAACTTTAATATTGCATATTTCCAATTCTACTGAGTGGATTTTTGTCATTTTGGTCTCATATAATTTATTAAATCTTACTCTATTTTTCTAAATTGATGTGGGATTTTTCTTGTGTTTTGTTGTCACTTCATTACTGTTTGAAGTGCTGCATAAATACTTTACATTTGCCTGTAACTTAAGCCTAACTGCATTTGTGCCAAGCTACCGGATTTGATGTTTGCTTGTATTTCACCCTGACAGAGAGGGTGGTTGCTGCTTGAGTAGGATTTCACAAAGGGGTGGACGGAGCTCGCTGAGTTTTTCTCCATGGATTTCCACAGAGTTACATAAAAACTCCGCAAAATTCCACAGAGTTCTGCGAGCGGGTAGAATTTGGCACTTTGCACTGCTTGAGCTGATTTTTAGCACCAGCAGCTTGTTCCATTCTGTAAAATCAGTATGAACTGCACCACACAGTGTGCCAGAAGGTGCTGCTTCTTTCTGTCACTCGAGTAAATTTTCTACTCGAGCTGCAGTTTTCTCAACGCAAATGGTCATGGTTGCTACGACGGCCCGCATTGAGAAAAATCTCGGCGGGAGTTGTTCTAAAGCCCGAAGATCAGGCTATGGAACGCAAATTCTCCCATGCGCATTGGCGAGCCATGCGCAAGAGAAAAAACTCAGCTCTTGGCAGAGTTTTGCCAGAACTCTGCGATATTCGCATAGCGCAGAGTAGGCGAAACTCCACTGGTGAAACAGAGTTTTCTGCTCATCCTTAGTTTCACTCCTATCAACCAGTAACCCAAATTCTAACAGCAGTGAGATTACGACTTGTGTGCAAGGCCATAAAATGATTTTATGTTACACTAAAATCTCAGATAAATAATTTGAGTCCATTTTGAGTTTCTTTTAAATTCTCCTTGATTGGCCATTTTGCTTTTTCCAAATTTACTCTTATTCTACCTGACCATCTGTGACTATACCTGCAGAAGTGGCATTCGAGCTCATCAAACTGGAGAGCAAAATGGTGGCTGAGCTCAAGGAATTCTGAAAGGAATGGGAACTTCTTCACAAAAAAAGGCACCAAAAAGTTGGAGCCTCAGAAAGCTATGAGGACCTTGGCATGGGCTCACCAGTTGCTGACAGCAACAGAGGACCAGGATGAGGAAAATGATGTGGAGCAGCAAGGAGAAGATCTCAATGAAGGTCCTGAGATGCAGCACACAGGGGAGGGGAATGTCTTGCCTCCAGAACTGGAGAACCCTCTGAGAGCAGAAAGCAGTGTGTCCTCCCATGGTCTGTCCCTAGAGAAGCTGGCAGACAGGACATCTGATAGGGGGTTTAGGCTGCAGATGGCCAAACTTAAGATGGGGGAAAATAAACTGGCAATGAAGGCTGAGACAGACAGGGCCTTGGAAGAGAGAGCAATGTTGTTGGCTTATGAACTGAGTCTAAAAGGAGCATGACTTGAAGGCCAAACAGCTGTCAGAGAACAGCAAACATTGTGGCAGTGATACTGCAGTGTCCCCAGGAGATCAGGGAGTCCATATACCTAAAGTTCTGGTGCCCAGCTTTGAGGTGGGGGAGTGAAACAGATAATCAATCAATCAATCAATCATGTCACTTATAAAGCGCACTACATACCCGCGAGGGTCTCAAGGCGCTGGGGGAAGAGGGGGGTGGTGCTGCTACTGATCGAAGAGCCAGGTCTTGAGGAGTCTTCTGAAGGCCAGTAGGTCTTGGGTCTGTCGGAGGTTGGTGGGGAGGGTGTTCCAGGTCTTGGCGGCGAGGTGGGAGAAGGATCTGCCGCCGGCGGTCGCTTTCCGGATGCGGGGGACTGTGGCGAGGGCGAGGCTGGTCGAGCGGAGCTGGCGGGTGGGGGTGTAGAAGCTGAGTCGTCTGTTGAGGTAGGCTGGTCCGGAGTTGTGGAGTGCTTTGTGTGCGTGGGTGAGGAGCTTGAAGGTTATCCTCTTGTTGACAGGGAGCCAGTGCAGGTCTCTCAGGTGGGGTGTGATGTGGCTGCGTGCAGAGGCGTTCTGGATGCGTTGCAGCCGTCTCAGGAGCTTAGCCGTCGTTCCTGCGTAGTGGGCGTTTCCATAGTCCAGCCTGCTGGTGACGAGGGCCTGGGTGACTGTTTTTCTTGTTTTGGTGGGGATCCACTTGAAGATCCTGCGGAGCATTCGGAGGATGTTGAAGCAGGATGAGGAAACGGCGTTGACCTGCTTAGTCATGGAGAGGGTGGGGTCGAGGATGACCCCTAGGTTGCGTACGTGGTCGGTGGGTGGCGGGGCTGTTTCCAGTGATGTTGGCCACCAGGAGTCGTCCCAGGCTGAAGGGTTGGAACCAAGGATGAGGACCTCCGTCTTGTCCGAGTTCAGCTTCAGGCGGCTGGTCCTCATCCATTCGGCGACGGCCTTCATTCCTTCGTGGAGGTGGGCTTTGGCGGTGTGAGGGTCTTTGGTGAGGGAGAGGATCAGCTGGGTGTCGTCGGCGTAGGAGATGATGTTGAGGTTGTGCTGTCGGGCGACGTGGGCGAGGGGTGCCATGTAGATGTTGAACAGCGTTGGGCTGAGGGAGGAGCCTTGGGGTACGCCGCAGATGATCTTGGTGGCCTTGGATCGGAAGGGGGCGAGGCGGATGCTTTGTGTTCTGCCGGAAAGGAAGGATGTGGTCCAGTCCAGGGCCTTCTCTTGGATCCCGGCGTCGTGAAGGCGTGTTCGTAGTGTGTGGTGGCAGACCGTGTCGAAGGCGGCTGATAGGTCCAGGAGGATGAGGGCTGCTGTTTCTCCGTTGTCTAGCAGGGTCCTGATGTCATCGGTGGCGGCGATGAGCGCGGGTTTCGGTGCTGTGGTTGCTGCGGAAGCCGGACTGGGAAGGGTCCAGGATGTTGTTCTCCTCGAGGTAGCGGGTCAGTTGTTTGTTGACGATTTTCTCGGTGACCTTCGTGGGGAACGGGAGCAGAGAGATGGGTCGGAAGTTCTTGAGGTCCTTGGGGTCTGCCTTGGGTTTCTTGAGTAAGGCGGTGATCTCGGCGTGCTTCCAGCTTTCCGGGAAGGTTGCTGTCTCGAAGGAGATGTTGATTATTTTCCGGAGATGGGGCGCGATGGCTGTACTGGCTTTGTTGAAGATGTGGTGAGGGCACGGGTCTAGCGGTGAACCGGAGTGGATGGTGTTCATGATCTCACTGGTGTCCTCGTCGTTGATGTTGGTCCAGGAGAGCAGGCGGTTGGTGGTTGTGGGGGCAGTGGTCTCGGTGGTTGCCGGGGCGGTCGTGGTGTTGAAGCTGTCGTGGATGTCGGCGATTTTGCGGTGGAAGAAGGTGGCCAGTGAGTCGCACAGGTCTCGCGACGGCTGGATGTCGTTGGTGTTGGAGCTGGGGTTGGAGAGTTCCTTCACGATGTTGAAGAGCTCTTTGCTGTTGTGTGCGTTGTTGTCTAGGCGGTCTTTGAGTGAGGCCCTTTTGGCGGATCTGATGAGGTGATGGTGACTGCGGGTGGCGCTCTTGTGGGCGGCGTAGCTGTCCGCTGTCCGTTCGTGGAGCCAGATCTTCTCCAGTTTTCGGCATGTTCGTTTGGAGGCCTGGAGGTCTTCGGTGAACCAGGTGGCTTTCTTGCTGGTGTGGCTGTTGGGCGGATTCTTGAGCGGGGCGAGGGTGTTGGCGCAGTCGTCGATCCACTGTCTGAGGTTGCGGGCGGCGGTGTCGGGGTCGGAGGGTTCGGCGGGTGGGCTCAGGGCGAGGGTTGTGGTTAGCTGGTCTTCCGTGACTCTGCTCCAGCAGCGGCGAGGCATTTGTTCGGGTGCGGTGGTGCGTGGTGGGCTTCCTGTAGGTGAAGTGGATGCAGTGGTGGTCAGTCCAGTGGGGTTCGGAGGTGTGGTTGAAGGAGACGTGTGGGCTTGCGGAAAAGATGGAGTCGAGCGTGTGGCCGGCAGCGTGGGTGGGTGTAGTCACGAGCTGTCTGAGTCCGAGGGTGGCAAGGTTGTCGATCAGGGTGGTGGAGTTGGTGTCCTTGTTGTTCTCGAGGTGGAAGTTCAGGTCCCCGAGGAGGATGTAGTCCATGGAGGCGATGGCGTGTGTGCTGACGAAGTCAGCGATGGAATCGCTGAACTGTGGTCGGGGTCCGGGGGTCTGTAGATGAGGGTTCCTCTGAGGGTGGTGTTGGGATCGGTGTGGATCTGGAAGTGCATGTGTTCGGCGGTGCTGAGGGTGTCGTCGGTGTTGGTTGAGACTCTGAGGGTGTTCCTGTGGACGATGGCGATGCCTCCTCCGACTCCATTGGTGCGGTCCCTGCGGGTGATTTTGTATCCGTCCGGGATGGCAATGGCGATGTCGGGGGCTGAAGCGGGATTCAGCCAGGTCTCCGTCAGGAATGCGACATCTGGGGAGGTTGAGTCGAGAAGGTCCCAGAGTTCGATGGCGTGTTTGCGGGCGGAGCGGGTGTTGAGGAGGATGCATCTGAGGTGGTTGGGTTCTTTCCTGGGCGGTGGTTTGGCGGGGCGGGTGCTGGCGAAGCTGCAGTTCCGGCAGGTGAAGGGCCCTTGGGTGCGCTCCGGGGTGGCCTGGTAGCAGGCGTGATCTTTCCGGGGTTGAGTGCGTGGAGGGTGCTGGCGTCGTATCGGCGTCTGTTGATGTGGCGGGCGTGGGGGATGCCCGGACCAGGGGGTCTGGCGCTGGGCGCGGTCACGGCGCGGACGGCCGCAGACGGGCTTGCCTTAGGCGCGCCCGCTGCGCACGTCCGCTGCGCGGCCGCATAGCGGCCGCCATAAATGGGGAGGTGGGAGGGAGGAGCAGGGAATGGGGCAGCGAATGGGCAGTGAGGGGGCGGGGCCGCAGGGGCGCAGCGGCGGGAAACAGGCACAGAAGGGATTTGCAGATTATGAGGCAGACCTTAGAATCCATTGGGTTCCAGAGATGTTTTGGGGGGGGCAGTCTTCGGAGGCACATGCCAGCTATAGGAATAGATAGCCTGTTGGCTTTAAAGGTGGCTGACCAGATATCCTACATCCCCATAAAAGCAGCCCTTATCACTAAGTTTAGACTCATTCCAGAGGGATACTGCTTAAGATTTAGGGACAGCCACAGACTGACAGGCCAGTCTTGGGAACATTTTCTGGACTTCTCCAGAAAGGCACTGAATGGTTGGGTGAAGGGTAGCCAAGTGAGTTGGTATGAAGGGCTGTATGATCTAATTTTGAGAGAGCACATGCTCAGTTACTGTTTCACAGAGTTGTACTCACCTGGTAGACTGCAAATTTACTGACACCAGGGAGTTTGCAAAGGAGGCAGACCTCTTTGTTAGTACCATAGTGTCCGGAAAGGTACCTGGGAGTGATCCTGAGGAGGGTGGTTCAGGTTCCCCCCAATAGAGTGAGGAGGAGGTACACAGCGACCAAGACAGGCACCAGAATAGTGTGGGGAAAGGGTTCCCATGCCCTTCTAAGAATGGGAGGGGAGGTTCAGGTGGGCAGATGCCCAGGGCACCCCATCTCCAACCCGGTGCTTTGATTGCTCCCATTTGTGGCACAATCAAGGGGACCTGCGCTGTACCAAGCGACCATCCACTGGAGGGAGCTCCACAGTATCAGGAGAGTTAGAAGGGGCAACTGTCCTGAGTGACCTGGCAGCTCTGTTTTCTGGGGATACCACCCTCAAGCTGAGGAATACAAGAGCCCAGATGGACGAGCAGGATGAGGAAAGACTCACCCCTGTCACCAGTTGAGTTTCAGGGTACAGACCCTGGATTGAAAAGCCAGTCCTAGGATACCACCCCAGGACTGGTGGGAGATAGAGTGGAAGTAGGGTGCCTAATACCGGGGGATATTACCCCCAACTCTGAGAAACTTCAGATGTCAGAGGACCCTCAGGAGCACATAGGGAATTCCTTGCCAGCCCTACGGCTGGAAGAGAGGACTACCCATTGTCCCCGCTTGGAGCTTCCACCTGGAAGTGGCTGGTCTGGGACCTGGCACTAGACCCTAACAGTTGTCAGTATCCTCTGTTGGTTAGTGTTCTTATGTGCAGAATTTTCCTTGGGTTGGGGACAAAAGTCTCATCCAATTGGCTGTATGGGCCACATCACTTTGTTGGCCATGGTGACACTGTCCGCCTACTTGGATGTCTCTGTGAGCAAGTTAAGCTTAGGCGCGTCACAGACAGGGTCAACAAGTGAGGAGAAGGGTTCACCATGGGTCAGTCCACTGGCTTAGGAGAGTGTAGGCAGGGGGATCCAACTGAGTTTGGAGAGGTGTCAAACTGACAAGTGCCACTGTATAGCAGGGCCTTCGTCCATATTCTATTGCTTAAGGAGGGAAGCCCATCAAGTTATTCATTAGTCTGCCCGAGCTTTTGGGTTGAGTGGGGATAAGTTGGACTTGGCCCTTTCTGTAAGTGTCATTATTAAACTATTTGCCTTAATCCTCCTGTTTTCTGAACCCATTTTTGTTGGCTTTGGGAAGATTTGGCTCTAGATATTTTGAGACTTCTAATGGATGAACAAGCCAATATGTAGCTATTTGTTGTGATTGACCTGTTCTATAAGTGGCCCATGGTGTTGTGTGTCAGTGACATAATTACTAGACATGTCAACATTTCTATAGGGAGTATGCCCAAGTCAGTATCAACTGACAATGGGCCACAACTCTCCTCGAAGAAGGTGACATTTTTTTGAGGGAGAGTGGGATCAGCCAAAATAAATGTCCGCAAACTAATAGCATTGTTAAACGATTTAACAAAATGAACAAAAAGAGCATCCAACTTACAATAGTAAATGGTCTTAACTGGAAGGATGAGTTACATACAGAACAGTTTGGTGTCATATACAATGCCCTCTCAGTTGATGACTGGTAAGACCATTTGAGTTATTTAAAGGCAAAAACCAATTTACCAAACTCTCTACTGAATGGATGAAATGATATAAGAAACGTGTTGATGTATCTCTTAATGATCACTGGAGGAAAAGAGAGATGACGTTACAAAAGAAAAGAATGCAGAAATTTGACAAAAGGAAGGCAACAAAAGATTGTGTTGTGGGTTTTGGAGTCTGTGTCAATATAAGAACGCCTGTTGGTACTGAGAACTGGTCTAAGTTCATCAAAACCTGCCGGGTTATTAAAACTTTTCCACAAAGCAGAGAAAACCGAAGATGATAGAGTTTGGAACTCGAGTTTCTTTTGTATGTATTGTAGAAAGCAGAAGGAGTTGGTATAGAGGACAGGAGGAAAAGTACTTATAATAATGATAATAATAAAAGACATTTATAAAGCGCGCAGCTACCTCAACTAAGGTGTACCGGCGCTAAAGTGGATAACATCGTAACCATGCTAGCAGAGAACTAGTCTCTACGGCTGAACAGCCAGGTCTTCAAGGCCTTTCTGAACTCCTGTTCAGAGTGCATCATACGTAATTGGAGGGGCAGGTCATTCCAGCATTTAGAGGTATCCACCTCGAAAGTTCTGCCCTCCATTCTCGCTTTAACCAAGCGGGGGATGAAAAACTTCTGAAATAGACTATAGCTAAAACAGCAACACTTTTGTACCCGCAATGAGCAATCCTATGAAGAGTGTTAACAGGGCATCCTACAAATCAGCATACACAAGAATATGTTTGATATTTAAAAGAAGATTTAGAGTGCATTATCATTTTCTTTTATGGGACTTCATGTAATTTTGTTTACATCTCTACTGAGATTTTTTTCTATCTAGTTTTTCACCTCTCATAAAGATGTGTGGTATCTGCTCTATTCTCCTTGGTGAGATTCTATTTTGCAATGTTTTGTAGTGGGCTGTGTCTCGCGAGATCTGTGAACAATAGCTGACCTGTGAGCGATGGCCTTAAGAATGAATTTTACCCACTACTTCAACTCTGTGTGATCTCCCACCTGTATGCGCATATTCATGGAAGGCCTGGTTGTTTATCACGCTTTCATTTTGTCTACCTGCCCTCGATGCATGTATATACCTATTCTTTGCTCTCAGTTGGAATGTTTCCCGTTTAAAATGGCATAAAATAGTTTTATGTCAGCGTGCCATTTCTCTTCCCAGACAACAAAGCGTGTGAACAAAACCCCCGCGAAGCAAAATAGCGCAATTATAAAACCAATCTCCGGAGCAAATCATGTCCCCAATCTGGGGAAACAGAAAAAACTTGAAAATGTGCACGTCTGAGAGAGGAGCAGCAGGAGAGACAACAGGTGCATTCCCTGGAATTAGATGAGTGAAATAGCACCTATTTCCAGGTGAGCCAGAGTGCAGAAATTGTTCGAGCACTGTTTCTTAAATTCTACCCACAGCTTGCTTGAATTCTGTTGTCGGCGGAAGCCTCTATCTCTTTGAGTTTCTGTACTTTAAGATAATCGAATTGAGCTTCACAGTGCAGCCTGCAGCTATAGCCTTTAAACCGTATTCTCTAAGTGCTAGGCTGAGCCGCGTTGCTCAATTCCATTAACTTAAATGACTTACATTTTCAGTTCAATGCAAATTCCTGTGAGAACAGAGACAGCAGACGGGCAGTGTTAAATGCCTCCTTATTATACAAAACAAACACAGTTCTGACTGGGGTTTGAATGAGGAATGAAACAGTACTCGCCTCTCTCTGAAAGTTCTTTTCCCAGTTGCCATATTAGAGCAAGTAAAAGCCCCTGCAGTTTGTTCAGTCACAATGAATATTCTGTCCCAAAGTGCAAAAAGCTAAGCACTCAAAATTGGCTTCTTCTGTGTCACAGACTTTGTTTTCTTTTAAGAATGCTTCATTTATTTTCCCCTGCTATTTCCCCAAGTATTCAATTAAGTAATTAACCTTTGACAAACAAAGTCTATCATTTAATTAAACTTTCTTGAATTATTACTTCTAAAAATGCAGTTGGACTGTGTCCAGGTTTGAAAAATGAATTTAAGTGATATTTGATATTAAAGTGCACGAAAGTGCAGTAATGCTTCTGCTGTAGCCATTCGCTTCAAAGAAGCTTGAGTTGTGCGGTACCTTAGGCAGTATGTGGCCGACTATTTTTTATATTGTTTTATTGTGACAACAAAGGAAAGTAGTCTGGAAACAGTGGAGGACTTCTATGATTTCTTTCATACCGTTAGCCTAAAAGGGACTTGCTTTGCCACACTGAGCAACACCGACAATTTTTGGAAAGGCAGGTCGTGGCCAGAGGAGTAGTTATCAATGGTGCAACAGGTTTAGTGACACCGAGGCCCAGTGCTGCGAAGAGCAAAGTGGGAGAAAATGTGGCCAAATGGCAAAGGCGGTCGACCTTGGAGCTGGGGAACCAGGTTCGATTCTCGGCCGGGACGCTCAACATTCTGTGATTCTGGGCAAATCATTTAATCTCCCTATGCCTAACAAAAATGAATGTGTCTGTAACGTAACTGGTGCTCATGTAAAGCACTCTGATACCTTCGGGTCTAGTTTGCGCTATATATAACAAAAAAAAAAATAAAGAGCTCTCTAAGGGCCATATGTAGCTGGGCTAATACCGGTCGGTAACGGCCGAAAATCGGAAAATTTCCCGTTACCGACCGGTATTTAGCCCTTTGCGATGTAGGAGGCCGGATTTAAGGAGTCGGTAATTTACCGATTCGTTATTTTAAGGAATCAGTAAATTACCGATTCCTTAAATCCTATGTAGGGAGCACTCAAGTGAGTGCATTTTTGGTTTAAGGATTCGTTATTTACCACCAACTACAAGTTGGTGGTAAATACCGACTACCTTTAAAAAGCAATTGTGTGCTTTTTAAAAAGTGCCATGTGGCAGACATACATGCCCTTAGGGCATGTATGTGCGCCACATGTGCACACATGCACGATTCAGGGTGCAACAGGGTGTCAATTTGACACCCTGCCACCCTTGAATATGCTCCCCTATTACCGATTCGGTATTTACCGAATCGGTAATAGTGAATGGCTTCCCATTCATTCCTATGGGCCTCCAGGCCCATAGGAATGAATGGGAAGGTATTCCTTATTACCGATTCGGTAAATACCGAATAGGTAATAACGAATATTACCGAATCGGTAAAATTTACCGAATGTTTACCTACATTCTATTTACCGATTCTTAAATACCGAATCGGTAAAATTCGGTATTTAGGAATCGGTAAATAGAAATTACCTACATATGGCCCTAAACTCCAGTTACTGATGTTTTTTTTGCTATCCAATTAAGGTTTAGTTAAGCTATTTTCTTTGTTGCATTAGGACTCGTGGCACCCTGTCTAAGTCACTGCTCAGGGCCCAGAGCACTTCCTAGGAACATGCAACATAGTTCTGCACACTACAGAACAAAGCAATAATGGCTGCAATAAGAAGGATCTTGGACCTAAATACAAACTGGTTTAGTTATGAATGTTCTGAGAAGTGAACATTTGACATAGATATTGCCAGGTATTACTTCTGATCACTATGTTTTAGAGACCACTTACTACTATCAAAATTGAGACCGCATGTGTTGTCTAAATACCAGCATGCTATGAACTTGGTCTGAGAAGAAACTTGGGGGCATATTTACAATAAAATGGCACAATGCTGCGTCGAAAGTAATTTTGCTGTGCCAAGCTGCGTCATTTCAAAAACACAGGAATGCGCTGTATTAGCAAGAATATGGCAAACCCCTGTGCTCTCCCCTGCGTCACCTCACAAACAGCAGCTGTGCGCTAACCTAGGCACGCGTGCACAATTGTGCAAGAGTGCCTGCGTTGCAGAGAGGATTGTGTTTGTGCAGGAATGGACACATACCTGCACAGACACAATCATTAATGGCGTTTTGCTCTTTCTATGTGTGCTGCACACATAGGAAGAGCAAAAAACGAGGAGAAATACAAGTATTTCTCCTCATTGCACCACTTTAACGCATCCCCTCGAAAGCCATTCATTTTTGGTGCTGCCTCAGTTTTATGACACGCCCCTTAGATGCAGAGTACTGCGTGAAAGAGGGCCATATTTACAAGGCTGTGTAAAGCCACGCAAAGTGGCTTTGTGTGGCTTTGTAAATATGGACCATCACACAACGTCACCGAACCGTGAAAAAAAGTGACACCCCGGTGTGGCTAGGGGCTTGTAAATATGCCTCTTGGTTTCCAGAGTCTGCTTGATTTTTTGTTTAAGCCTAGCTTAAAGAAAGTGATGCGAAGGAAGAACCAAGGTGAGACAAGATAAAGTATAGCATAAGTAGTATATTCAAAATAAATAAGTACAGAAGAGCCAGAATAGCCAAGAGAAAAGTGGCAAGTTTCTTCAATGACTACTGTTCGCAATCATGACTACCATCACTTTATTGTTCCTAATCAGATGTTTCGGTTATAAGAAATAAGGGCCAATGTTATCCTATGAGTGAGAAAAAGACTAGCAAACCTCCCACCAAAACTGGTGACCTTTACTGTTGGTACATACTAGCCGATCACAATCATCTATTGCAAAAATTACAAAAGACACAATACAATTAATGCAACTTATGGAAAACATTGATTAAATATATGCATGGCAGTTCTCAGTGTTCACATTAGAGTTTTTATAGTAAAACATTTTTGTGAGATCTGGTTTTTCTCCCAGTGTCGGGTTAGACTTTCCTGAAACTTGTAAATTGGTCACCTCCTGATCCAAAGGTGCCAGCGATCTGGTGTCAAGTCCAGGAAGGACATATTTTTCCATTAGGGGATGATGAAGGTGTTGGTCATATCTACTTTTACCCTTGGGGTAAATTAGGGTATGACCACAACAAGGACACAAAAGGTCTACATAGGATTTCCTGCCAGATGTGGATCTGGCTAAAAAGTAAATTAGCCTAAAATCCTGTTGTATGCGAGTGTCTTGTTAGAGTTCAATATCTCATTGGTATCAGGCTGGTACAAGCTGGAAAACATGGATTTAACTCTTCTTTCATTTCACATCCCCTTTTTTCTTTTTCTAGCATGATGATTCCAATATCAAAAAGAACCTTCATGGGCAAATGGACCCCAGTAAGGATTCCCAACAGCATACAGTTTACCACTGAGGCATTTATGCTTCTTGTATGCAGAACTGAGGTGAGGATGGTGGTGTGTTTCACCAAAAAGCCTACCTTCTGAGCAATGTAGTAGATTGGTATAAGTGATCACAACCCATTTGAATGCCACTCGAGCCAATGCAATGTTTTACTTCAGGCTTCCCAGATACCTGGGCAGTCAACAGGTCTGGCCATACATATACACATTAATACCCATGCTTTGCCAGTTAAAAAGTGGAAGTCCTTCCCTCTATATTTGTGACCCCAAGTTGCTCTGTTAAAAGGATCTTGGGTGCGAGTGTTACAGGAACTTATGTACCTCGCTAGTTTGAAAATCTCAACAGCACCTAAGTCTTTTCCCATCAGCCTGCACCTGTGTGTGTGTCTGTGTGTTTGTATGTGTGAACCCACTAGAGAACAATGTAGTGCTGCCCTGAAACACTCTGCTTGGCCATGATCTGCCTCCTAGTGATTAAGGGAGAGCTTTTAAGTCAGACACTGCTACCGCTGGTGGTACAGCAATGCCATCAACCTTTCTCTGAACGTTGGTGTTATAGAGGACTCCAAAGTAAACACAGTAATAGACTGACATGCCTGCAGTTTGTTCTAACTTAGTCGAGCATTTATTCAAGGGAGTTCCCATGTTAAAACACTCAACAAGTTCATTGGACAGAACACTGTCCATTTAGCGAACATTTGTAAGAGCCAGTTATATTGTTCATGTACCCACATAATGAAGAGTGTAAGAGTTATATTTTGTGAAGTTTGCCTGGCAATAAGCGATTTGCCCCACCAAGCAACTATATGTAACATTACATTTGTAGTTTATCTGTACCTTTCTGTATGTCATGTTGCATAATTCAATGCATCTTGATCTTGAACTTTGCTGTGTGCCATTTCAAAAGCTGAAACAGAAAAGGAGCCACTCCTGACCACAATCACAAACATCATGCAGCATTAAAAATATAAAGCACACACATACAAAATATAAGTTAAGCCCCACTCGCTTGTTCATGTGGTGCACATCCCTTTGCAATCAGGCTGCTATAACACCACTGAATTGGAAGACCATCCAACTCCATATCAAACGATACATCACAAAGAAGAAGGCTGACACTGTTTTCTACTTTGTTGTTGCCCACTGTGGCGAACTACATGGTATGCTTCACAAATCCTCAGTGAAGCTGGGAAGCAGGTCCTGTATTAGCACATCACTGATAGAGAAAAAAAAATGGTAATGATCAGATTGGAGGTGGCTGTGTGTGTGCCTGGCAGAGGACCTCAGTCATGCCCCTGGCTCACTTCCAGAAAACAGAGTGTCATTGTTACTACCATGCATGCCCACCAGCTGCAGGGTCTGTCAGGTCTGGAGAACACAAGGGTATGGCTATTTGAGGTCACTCATAATTTCATGTACTAACATATGTCAGCTTCTGCAAATGTATCAATGCTTACAGCCAGCCTGCACATTCATCAGACACACTGGGTCAGGTGCAGCACAGAGAACACAAGACACACACACTGAGTCACACTAGTAACATGCTTGACTGTTAACACACATCTCTACTCACTGGCATAAAATGTGATGTTACCAGCTCCTTTTATCTTCCTAGACCCAGGCCTATACCGTTGCAAGATCTAACAGAAGTCCTCAATCTAGATGTGGGAAGCGCACAACCAGAATACCACACTGCCCATAACCTTCTGACAACGAGGTGGCATCACGGCAATGCCAGCCCTGCCATCACAATTTGTGCCAAAGGACTGCTTGCTTCACAATATCACATGACATATGGTCACTCTTTCTACTAGATCTCCCAATCACCCATTTTCTGTTTTTAAACATCTTATGCTGTCACAATTTGGAACAACCAATGCAAAATATCCCAACATATAATCACATAAAATCTGTTTATATCTCTCGTGCAAGACTTGTGTTACCAGCTACTTTGCCACTTGTCACTGACTGCACTGCTGTTGCCCTTCTTGCAGTGCCTTGTAAACTGGACACTTAGCCTGAACAGATGACAAAGCCTGGAAAGTCACCTTGTACAATACAATAAAGTCTCCCTGTATGTATTGTTTCACCCGCATGAACACCTCAGTGTTTGTCACTAGCAAACGTATGTAGCGGTGTCTCATATAGCTATGTTTTCTGGGCCCTTTAAAATGTCATATTTACATTGTCATAGCAGCACATCACATATCTTTGTCATGACCAGTACTGTTGTAACTAAGGCCCCTGTATGAATAAAACTAACATGATGTGTGTCACGATGCCCACAGTGTGTAACTTGAAAAATTATAGTCATTCTTAGGCAGATGAAAATTTCAATTCCTGTCAATCTCCTGAAAGTCAACATTGTTTTAAGGTTGTGTCACAGACTGTGGGTGTCTGGGGATTTCACATGATAAACAACACACCTTTAGTTGTCATTGTACTTTCTGCTGAACTCCTGAGTGTCCTGTCAGCAAATGTGACACTGTGATATGGCACTTCACTCTAAAACACTAAAGGAAATGGCCTCATCAAGCCAGCATCAGTCATACAGGAAAGAACCTAGTAAAGTCAAATGGAATAGCTGCCTGTTGCTCCCTTACCTTCAATATGTTCTATCAACCATTGAGATGTACCAATATGTATTTTTTTTCACAGCTGCAGTCACTCACCATCTGCTGGTCACATCACTGCTATCAACTCAGCAGGTTGAATCAGCAAGAAGGATATCACCATTCTGTTACACATCAGTCAGGTCTGCCTATATCCTGAGGTCCTAAGAAGCATAGTGGCAAGTCACTCAGCACAATATAAATTGACAACAAACACATGCATTTTACTGATATTTTGGGCATGATTTTGGTGATAATATAATCCATTTATCAGTGTGTAAATCTTTATTGATTGATTAATAAAAATCATTACAATATTAGGAACGTTGACAGCTATAATCTCAGTAGTTCCAATTATCATCAAATGTATAAATAGACAAAATTAGGAAGGACAACTTAAATTTAAATTTCATCATTTTCAACATGTGTTAGGGATAACTGCCGCACTAGAACATTAATGCCACATAAACATCGTAAAAGTAGCTTGTCTGTTGTCAATAATTATCATAGTTCCGTGGTCATTACCTTACTAATAACATATCTCCATGCTTGCACACACTCATTGTCTTATACTTTTTTCTTAAGTCCACATCTGTAAAGTGACTACGTGCTTATTTCGCTGTACTATGAACAGTGTTAAAAAAAAATTGATAACATTTCTTAATACCCATTACTTTTGATACAGAGTTGTTAAAGTGCCTCCGAACAGTAAAGTGCGTACGTGCAGTGGCATAATGGTAACTCAAACTGTATTTCTATCATTAGGTAGCATGTCAATAAAGTGCTTTTGATTGTTCTAATAGTACCTATTCTCTATTTAATTCTGAATTTAGTTTTTTTTTCTGCTATAAAGATATACTTGGCAAATTGTCTAATTAAATGGGCCAGTTTCCAAGAAAGGTATAAGATAATTGCTTGACGAGATGTTCTCACCCCTTGTTCATTGAAAGTGGGTTTCAATAACGCTTGCCTTTCCTTTAATAGGCAAGGGCAAGTATACATGATATGTGTTAGCGTTTCGCGGGCAAACCCACAGAGTCTACAGTTTGGTGTTGGCCAGCTGAGTATCCATCTTGGGGTTCCATCATTTGTCAGATATTGGCCAAATCTTAATTTTAAAAATGTATCCCTAATAAATGGCTGAAGTTGAAGGGGTAGATAAGCGTTGGGGCTCCTTTTTAAAAAAAAAAAAAGAATGAATGATCGACAAGGCATGTTCTTTAGCTGAAATAGCCTCCTTATCCAGTATCAGGGATAAAATGTTCATTAATTGATTTAAAAGGTGTTTAAAAATATTTCTATTTCTGTCCCAATTTTCATAAGGTTGAAGGTCAAATGTGTTTAGACTCTTAGTTAAGTAAGACCTCCATCCACTTGCATAGTCGGATTTAATTTAGTCACTTCTTGCCAACACAAATTTGCGAAGATGTCAGAATCGGATAAAAACAAGGAGTATAAGCTTTTTAGGAATGCTGATTGCCTTACTAACGTTTAGCTTGACATGCCAAACTCCAATCTGATATTTGCATGTCCAATATTTTTGGAAATCCTAAAAGTAGATTTAAACACCTTAATTTGGTAAATTAGCTAAAATTTTAGAATCCTTGCCTCAGAAAATTACAGACCCGTAGGCCAAGGCGGGAATCGTCTTGGTCTTCATAAATTTAACTAAATGCGAGTGACTGGGGCATGCGAGTTTATCTCGCAGGATTCTAAAAGCGAATGCAAGAGATGTAGCTTTAGCCTTTCAATTAGTAAAATGATATTTAAAGGTAACCCTATCATCAAATATGATTCCCAAGTATTTGTAGGTTTTTACTGTTTCACTCTCTAATCCTTTGGGGGCACATGCATCAAAGCTTTTTGCGATCGCAAACAGTGCGAATCGCAAAAATCGGCCGTTTGCGATCGCAAATTGGCCTTTGGAGATGCATGAAAGTAGTTTCCTATGCGTAATTTAAGAATTCGCAATTAATTGCGAATTCCTAAATTACGATTGCATTTAAGGAATCGCAATTTGCGATTCCTTAAATGCAATGCTAGAAGCACTTTCAAATAGCGATTTCGCTATTTGGGACCGCAAATTACAGACAAATCAAACTTGTCTGTAATTTGCAATACCTTCGAAAAATGCTCTAAAATGCATTTTTTAAGTTTTAGGTTACACACACACATGCCCTTGGGGCATGTGTGTGCGCAACATGGGTGCACATCACAATTTCAGGGTGCAACAGGGTGTCATTTTGACACCCTGGCACCCTTGAAATTGCATTCTCAATTTGCGATTCTCTAATTGCGAATCGCTAATTGAGAATGTCTTCCCATTCATTCCTATGGGCCTCTAGGCCCATAGGAATTAATGGGAGGTATTCCTTAATTGCGACTCGCAATTAGCGAGTCGCAATTAAGGAATGTTTAGGAATCGCTATTTTTATAGCGATTCCTACATGCATAGGCTTTTGCGATTCCTTAATTGCGATTCCTTAATAATCGCAATTAAGGAATCGCAAAAGCCTACCTTGATGCATGTGCCCCTTGGTTTCTATATATGCCTACCATGTGTAGTTGACCCCACCGTCATAATTTTGTGTTTTTTAATATTCAATTGTAAGCCGTTTGCTAAGATTAAGGGCCATATGTATCAAGCCTTTTTCCCGTTTGCAAACGGGCAGATTCTCAGAATCGGCCCGTTTGCGAATTGGAAAAAGCCTTTTGGGATGTATCATCCCAAAAGGCCATTGCAAAATAAAGAATAGCAAAATTTGCGATTCTCTATTTTGCGAATGCAATTAAGGAATTGCAAATTGCGATTCCTTAAATGCAATTCTGGAAGCTCCAGAAATTTGCTATTTGGCCTTAAGGAATTGCAAATTACCACCAACTTCAAGTTGGTGGTAATTTGCGATTTTCTTTAAAAAAACACTTTTTTGATTTTTTAAAAGTGCCATATGTCGCACATACATGCCCTTAGGGCATGTATGTGCGCAAAATGTGCACACATGCATATTTCAGAGGTGCAACAGGGTGTCCTTTTGGCACCCTTGCATCCTTGAAATTGCATTCTCAATTTGCGATTCCCTAATTGGTAATCGCAAATTGAGAATGTCTTCCCATTCATTCCTATGGGCCTCCTAGCCCATAGGAATGAATGGGAAGGTATTCCTTATTTGCGAATCTCAATTTGCGATTCGCAAATAAGGAATATGTAGGATTCGCAAAAATTTTAGCAAATCCTACATACATTGCATTTTGCGATTCTCTAATTGCGGTTCGCTAAAAATCGCTATTTGAGAATCGCAAAACTCTTTTTTGAAACATATGGCCCATAGTTGTTAAAAGAACTTAAAAGCCACTGTAGACCTATTGGGGTGTGGCTAAGCAATACCGTGTCATCAGCATACTGCAAGCATTTTATGTTAAATCCAGAAAGATTTGGTGAATGGGCATTAACATTCTGTAAATAAAAAATGCAAATCCACCATAAAAATATTAAATAGGCAAGGATCTAAAACGCAACCTTGCTTCAACCCTCTAAATGTTTTAATACGGCAAGTGGTGCAGGTGCCATCTCCCATTTTCACTTGGACCCAAGTATTTGAATATAACAAAACAATCACGTCCAGTAGTTTTTATGGTATACCCCAAGCTGCCAGCTTTTTCCAAAGTATGTTATGAGGGACAGAGTCAAAAGCGACTTTCAAGTCTATGAAGCAAATATGTAACTTTTGTTTTTTTGTTTAGCTTTCTCCGCTAACAGTATAAGGGATATTAGGTTGGTGATCGTTGACTGGCCTCTTCTAAATCCGGTTTGGAAAATCTGAATTATCTTTAGTGAGTCATCTCAATCTTCCAAATACTTAAGTAAACATGTCGCAAACATTGTCCCCTCCACATCAGTTAGAGATATGAGGCATTAGTTAGCAGGATTGTCAGGGGGACAACTCTTGTAAATGGGTTGGATAATTCTCCCCTGCCAGGAGTCCGGGATTACATTGAGCATGACAGCTTCTTTAAACAGTGGTGTAAAGATTCTTGCCCACAGATCTGATTTGCTCTTGAACACCGCATTTAGAATTCCATTAGGGCCTGGAGCGCGGTATTTAATCTTACCTATCATCTTTATGGTCTCCTCCTCTTGTATAGAGTACAACAGAAGTTGGTATTCATCATGGGGTCTTTCCTGGTATTTTTCATTCATCTTATCCCCTCGAGAAACTGACATTTTTTGTTGAACACTATTTTCAGTGGTCATTACAATTTGGAGAGGAAAGAATCCCAAACTAATTCTGAGATTACCTACTACCATACTCTAACTCATTAATTGTTCCCCAAAAGGCTTTTGAGTTGTTAGTTTTACTGGCGTAGTGCAACTTTATCCATATTACTTCATGGTAGGCCCGTTTTGCTTTCCAGATCTCGTTCTTATATGTTTTTCCCAGGTTTGCCAATTGTTGTATTTTTAGATCTTTATGAACACAATTCGGTTGTTTATATATTGTCCTTGTTGCTTTATTAAGGGCCTTCTTTTGGAGGTATAATTTGTGCGTGTACCCCCTGTGAATCTTTGGCCTAATTAGGATGCAGCCGGTGGTTGTTTGGTGGGGGGAAGAGATCTGTTAGTGAAGAACATAGACAGGGCCAAGTTACCACCATTGGTTTTCCTACTTGGAACTCTCTGAGAGCCAGTTCTATATTTGTTTCCGCAAAGGCCAAGATCTCAGATTGGTTATCTGCATTCCATATCATTTTTCTTAGGTTAAATGCGGTTGGCAATTAGCCGAGATGTATTATCTTCAGTTGATATTCAGGTAAAAGAGCTAATGATGTTATTAGGGGATTATGGTCGCTCTCCACTCGAGCAGTAACATGGTACCCCTCAATTCCAGGTGTTAATCACCTATAGACATTGGTGTAGTCGATTACCAAGTTTTGTCTGGAATTCTTTAAAGTTTGTACACCTACTTTATTCGGTTGATGTTCTTCCTGTTACAGTGTGAGCTCATATTTTTGGAGATGATAACAGCAACTCTGAATTATATAACTGTTTAGCTTATCTGAAAAGGAACTACTTTTTTGTGCTTAGGTACACATTTAATAAGATTATTGGCGATTAAAAAAACATATTTTAATACATTGTAGTCATGTGAGTTGAAAGTCAATTTCCTCATGCTTTGTACCTAGTTCCAATGAGATGTGTTTAAACAACTTGCCTTTCGCTCGACCAAAGGTAGATGAGCATGTTGAAGTGGTAAAATAATCCTGATACCCAATAATCGGTTCCTTGTCCATTTTCCATGTTTTTTTAAACATAAGAATTATCTGTAAGAAGTTTATTATTTCTTGGTCTTATAGCAGTCCTGAGAGGCCATGTACATTCCAAAAACAAATAATAATTATGGATTTATTTATTTTTTAGCTTAACATCTGTTTATTGAAATCAAGCATATAAAAGACACATGGCGCAGTAAGAACAACGGTGTTTAGGCATCATAAGCTGGGTTGATACAGTAAGACACCAGCGTAGAAGGGACTCATCAAGGTAAACCCGTCCCCCACCCCCAAATTATGGTAAACAAATGCGATAGAAAGCATGAGACCCTCCCAAGTCTTACACAGCCGGAGCGAAGGGCCAAGGCCTGGGGAGGCATAGGGGAGGAACACAGATATAAAAGCCAGTCCAGAGTTCCAGGGGGTGAGTGGGGTAATACCACAGCTATGGATACAGAAGGATCCTAATGGGAAGTGCCCAAGCTACTATGAAACACTCACCGCACAGAGAGAAGATACCACACAGTGCAATAATAGTAAACAACTGCTGCCATATTAAAAAAGAACAAAAACAGACAACAGAGGAAAGAGAGAAAAAGAAGTCAGAAGGAGTAAAGGAACAGAGAGAAAAAGGATAGACTAGCAGAGGAAGTTGTCCCCCGGAGGAGGGGGAGTCGAAGATGGATGCGCCGTGGGGAGGCGAGGCCCAAGATGGGGGCCGAGACGCTGGGGGGCCAAGAGACCTGTCTGTTAGGTGGTGAGAGTCATTCTGGAGATTCCGGTTTCAGACCCCTAGAGAAGGGCTCCAAGGAGTCCTCAAACAGCTGCGAGGCTCGCAGTCGGGGGGCATCAGATGAGAATGTTCAGTCTTAGTGAGGTGACAGATAAGCGGCTGCCAAATGCGCTCAAATCGTGTATCTGTATGATTAAGCCGTGCCGTGAGGAGTTCTAAGGCCAGGACATCCCACAGCCGGAGAAACCAAGCAGCAATGGGAGGAGGATGAGGTTTTTTCCAGCAGGCAGCTATGGATTGTCTCGCGCCCCCAGCAAGTGAAGGATCAAGTGCCATTCTGCATTAGTCATAGCTTTCAGCGTGACAGGTTTAATGCCCAAGAGTGCTACTGAAGGGATAGAGGTGACCGGGAAACCCACCACCTCCTTGATGTGGCTGAGGACCTCCTTTCAAAACAGCGCGAGGCCAGGGCAAGACCATCAGATGTGCAGGAAATCCCCTCTATCACACTGGCACCGCCAGCAGAGCGAAGAGGAGTTCGGGAACATCCAATGAAGGCGAGTGGGGACATAGTACCAGCGCGTCATTAGTTTGTATGCTGAGTCGCGCTGAGGTGTACTGCGATAGACCTTAGGAATGTCCCTCCACAAGCGGGCCCATTCCGCCAGGGGATGTCAGCGACCAGGTCAGAAGCCCAACGTGTCTGATAGTTATGAAGTAGAAGTGGCTGAGAATGCTGTAAGACCGAGTAAGTTTTGGAGATCAAGCCCCGCGACCCTGCAAACCTACGAACCAAGGACTCAAAGGGGAGTGAGCTGTCGAGTTACTTCCCGAATGTACGTCGGGGAGCTAAGCCAATGCCTCAACTGAAAATGTTGCATGCGCGCGCTTTCTGAGAGGTGGAAGACCTGTTTGCATTGATCAAAAGTACAAAGGGCGGTGCCCTGGAAGAAGTCCTGGATGACTCGCCGGCCTTCCACAGTCCAGGCAGCAAAAGCCTGAGGCTGTAGGGCAGGGGGAAACAAGGGATTGCGCGTGAAGGGTGTGTTGGGAGAGGGAAACGTGGTCAGACCCCGGGAGACCACCAGTTTATCCCAGATCTCCAGGACCGTTCTCGTTGGAGTGGCTATATAAGCACTGCGCGGGCGAGACCCACACGGGAGCCAGGCGAGGTCCCACAGGGGTCTACAGGCCACCGCCTGATCCAGGTGGAACCAATGCTTCTCGCTTTCGGGAACAATCCATTCAGATATGAACCGAAGATGGCAGGCCCAATAGTATTTCAGCAAGTTGGGGCAGGCAAGACCCCCCCCGGGATCTAGGAAGCATAAGGATCTTGTGGGAGAAGCGAGGACGAGATCTCCCCCATATAAATTTGGTGAAGTCCCGCTGCAGGGCCAGAATATCCGCTTGTGGTACAAGGGTGGGAAGAGATTGAAAAAGATAGAGAATTTTAGGGAGAAGGGACATTTTGATAGCGTTGAGTCGCCCTAACCATGCCAGGGGGAGGCCCTCCCATCTGCGCATTTCGTCTCGTATGGATTTCCGGTATCTGGACCAGTTAGCCGAGGTCCAGGATGCAAGTGTGGGGGTCAAATCGAGACCCAGATAGCGAATCAAAACATCGGTCCACTGCACCGGGATCAAATCCCGCAGCCCCATGGACCTCCGGGGCCGGAAGTGTAAGATTAAGAGCATGGGATTTTGCAAGGTTGATCCGGTACCCGGAAGCAGCTTCAAAAGACTCCAGAAGTGTCGCCACCGCAGGAAGGGAGGTCGATGGGGCTAACAGAGATAACAGAAGATCATCAGCGAAGAGAGAGGCTTTATGCTCATATCCACCCATGGGGATTCCCCGTATGGCTTGATCCTGGTGCAGAGCAATAGCCAGGGGTTCCACCACGAGGGCGAAAAGAAGGGGGGATAGCGGGCACCCTTGACGAGTACCACGATGAATAGAAATCGGAGCTGTGAGAGAGCCATTAAACTGGATGCGTGTGGTGGGATTCGCATATGGGGCCATCAATTTAGAGATCATCCCGGGCCCCAGCCCAACTTTCTGGAGGACCGCCCAGGGAAAGCCCCAATCCACGCGATCAAATGCCTTTTCGGCATCCAGAGACACTAAACAGGCAGGGATATCTCTGATGCGCGCCTTCTCCACTAAGTGAGCTATCCGGCGGATATTGTCCGCCCCCTGGCGGTGACGGATAAACCCTACTTGATCAGGGTCAATGAGACCCGGAAGATGTGGTTCCAGTCGATTCACAAGGATTTTCATAAATATCTTGGCGTCAGTATTTAACAAGGCAATAGTGCGAAAGGAGGCGGGCAGAGTCGGGTCTTTCCCAGGCTTGGGAATAAGCACTACTTCCGCCTCGTTCATCGTGGGGGAGAGACCCGATAGGTCAGTGAAGCTATTGAAGAGGTGGAGCAGATGTTCCCGTAGTTGTGGATAGAAAACTCGATAGAAAGCAAGCGGCAAGCCATCGGGCCCGGAGTTCTACCTGTCGGAAGCTGCTTTAGCGCTTTAACAACTTCCTCATGTGAAATAGGTTCATCAAGCAGCTTTGTGAAGTAGGGATCGATAGGGTCCCAAGGACAGGAATCAAGGAAAGCCTTAACAGAGTCTGGAGAACAGGGAGCATGCGTATAGAGGTCCCTATAAAAGGCTTCCAGCGCAAGGCTCTTATCCGCCTCCGAGATGGCCCAAGAACCGTCCGGGCGTTGAAGCTTAGCTATGTGGGATCGAGTAGTCTGAGCCCGAAGACGCCGTACAAGGCAGGCCCCCACCTTGTCCCCACCCATATAGAATTTTTGTTTGAGATTGAGTAACAGCCGCTCCGCCTTATTGGTGCGCTGCAAGCGTAGTTGACCGCGAAGATTAGCAAGAAGCCGCTTGTTGCAAAGGGAGGGCAGAATATGGTCCTTGCGCTCTAGGGCTTTAATATCCCTGGAGAGATTGGATTCAACCAAGCACGCCTCCCTAGACCGGGCGATGGATATTGACGTAATGACCCCCTGAATAGTAGCTTTGAAGGCGTCCCACCGGACACCTTCAGGAGTATCAGAAAGGGAGTTGGTTAGAAAAAAGGCCTCAATTTCCCTGCGAATGTCCGCCACATCCACAGGGTCTCGGAGGGCCTGGGGGAGCAGTCTCCACCGAGGAAGAGGTTCCCTACGGGTATCAGGAGGTTGGAGTGTAAGCAAGACGTGCGCATGATCCGAGATAGATATGTCAGAGATTTCCGCGCTGCACAGCATGTGAATCAAAGGGAGGGAAAGAAAGAAATAGTCAATGCGCGAGTACGAGCGATGTATGTGAGAGAAAAAGGAGTAATCTCTAGAATCCGGGTGTAAGTGTCTCCAAGCGTCAACTAGACCGAAGTCGGTGATGGCATCTCGCAGTGTCACTGACATCGCCCCAGTATCATGATGTGCCCGTGCAGTGCGATCCCATTCAGGGTTCCAGACCAAATTAAAATCGCCTCCAAGGACGACAGGGGTGGAAAGGGAACGGAGAAGAACCCCCAGGTGTAACCGCAAAAACACGTCCTGGTTCAGGTTAGGAGCATATATATTAACAAAAGTGCAAGGACCCTGGCCCCAAAGCATGTGGACCTTAAGAATCCTCCCCCCATCATTGACTGTACATCTGGGGCTTGTTTCGCGCCAGCCTGACTTGAAAAGAATGGCCACTCCGCACGTCTTGGAAGGAGAGCATGCCCAATATTGAATAGGATATTTAGTGTGAGACATAAGGCGGGCGTCAGTGGAGAGCAGGTGGGTCTCTTGAAGGAATATCACATCAGGGTCATGTTGGAGCATGTAGCGCCAAATCTGGCGACGCTTGTTAGGGGAGTTCAGCCCCTTCACATTAAGAGAGAGGAATTTAATAGGGTGCGTCATGGAACAAAAAGGGGAATACCTCGCACCACTTCCACTCGTCCGAGTCCCAAGACCCCTTGGGTCACCAGAACCACCAGCCAACTCAGCGAAAGGTCAAGAGGAACAACCCTGCCCCCAGCATCAGCAAGGCAGACCCCCACAGGGCTCATTAGAACAGCCCTCAAGAAATGAGAGAGGACAGCCCCCATAAAGCGCGCAGCCAAGGAAGAAGGGCAAGCAGACTGAAAAAATACCATGGAAAATAAGCAAAAGACATAGGCAAATAACTGACAGAGCCCATAAATCCAAGAGGGACCCCACAACATCCCCCCGAAAGGTTGCAGCAGCACAGCCCCCGTCAAAGTCACATCCAAGGAAAAATGAGATGCAAGAAGAAAGAGGGAAAGAGAGAGAGAAGAAAGAAAAAGCAAGAGAACAAAAGGCCAACTGGGCCAGACATGTGTAGAGTCTGACTGGGACAGCCCAGACTCCCGAAGGCGGGCCATTCCAGAGAAGTCACTCTCCTGAGGGACTCCACTGAGGGGGGGTGGCAGACACATACGAAACAGAGATCTCTGCCGTCTGCATCTCGTGAAGTAGAAAGCCAAGCAAAGGACACTCAGGTCACCGGGCCGTAGATAAAAGAACCATCAGACATATATCAAGGGTGAGGCCATGTTACAGAGAGTCTTGCAGTCAGAGGCAATTAGGACGGGAGAGATGGAGAGCCACTCAAAGAGCGAATGTGGCTAATGATGTCCTGCTTAGTTTGCGATGATTAGGGGCCCAGCGACCGGCGTCTAGAACCAGGAGGAGGGACAGTAGACCATTCCGGGCGAAGGGCACCAGGCCATCCCGCCCGTGAAGATGGAAGGTCGTCGTCGTCAGGTCCACCGGAAGATGAAGAAGTTGCTTCGCCTCCTGCAAGGATCGAAGAACACGTCATCTGCCCTCCCAGATGAACATCAAGGCAAAGGGATGACCCCACTGATATTTAACTTCAAGGTCTCTCAGTTTGTCCGTTACCGGTTTGAATTCCTTCCTCCGACGGAGTGTATAGGGTGCCAGATCCTGGAAGATTTGAATCCACAGTCCATTGTAAGAGACCAACTTGACCCCCTGCACCTTTCTGAGGATGGCCTCTTTGTCAGTAAAGAAATGGACTCCATGATGATATCTGGGACAAAGTCAGGGCGATTGCGGGGGCCTGGCACTCGATGCGCTCTGTCAAGCATCGGCAGGGTGGCACCCTCATTCTCTCGGATGGCATGCAAGAGGTCCGCCGTATAGGTCAGGATGTCCTTCCCTTCCATCCCCAGAGGTACCCCTCTAATGCGAAGGTTATTCTGCCGACTGCGGTTTTCCAAGTCCTCCTGCTTCAGTTGTAAGGAAATATTTTGGTCCTCGAGCTCAGCCACCCTCTTCCAAAGAGCTTCAAGATCTTCCATCCTCGTGTCCATCGTGCGCTCGAGGCCATCAACTCTATCACCTATCTCCGTGACGTCTTTGCGAATTTCGTGGAGCCCAGCCTTGAAGTCCTGGCGGAGAGAGCCAATCTCATTTTCAATTTCCTGTAGGAAGGTTGGCCTGGGTGACCGGAGCATCTGTGGCGGACGTCCCAGGGGGTGCTAAAGAGTCCTCCTGTGTATGCAGGCCCGTCTTGGACCAAAGGGAAGTAACTGGGTTCTCGCGGGCGGCCACGGAGTCTGTGTCTTTAGTGGCCCTGTGCTTAGGAGGCATGGCAGCAGTGCCTGGGAGGACCCAAGGCCCGACAGCAGAGGAGACAACAGGAAGGCAAGGGCTGAGTCCCAAGGAGACCGGTGGCAGTATGGTAAAGGGCAGGAGACCCACACCACACACCACTGTCGATGAGCCTTCCGCAGTGAATAACGAGCGGGCACAGGGGGCCAGGAAGCCCATAGGGCTAAGAACAGGGGGGGAGTCGCAAAAAGCCAGTCGCCCCCAGGCGAGAAGGAGCTGTCCGAACGATGAAGGAAGGGGCTTGCTGCACCCCCCAGAGATCGGGACCCTTCCACTGGCAGCGGGTCAATTCCAGATACAGCAGGGGGGCCCCCAACCAGGAGCCAAGCTCAACAGTAAAGCTGCGGAGGAGATGCAAAAAGGCTAAAGAGGCAAAACAGTCCCTGAGCTTCCTCCAGGGCCCCCATAGATAGATTGGGAGGGTCTCACTCACCGCGGTTCACCTGCAGAAACAAGTGCAGCAAGGGCCCCATCGGGCAACCCCTCAGAAGCAGTAGGGTGGCAGTCTCGAGAGGGGGCAGGCCAAGCAAAGCAAGCGTTCGTGGCGGGGACTCCCACGAAGGACGGGTCATAGGGATGCAGTCCAGAAGCACAGGTGCCGTCCCTGGCACAGAAGCGGGAACAGCGTAGGCCACAGAGGAGGCCGGGGCGCCGGGCCGGGAGATCAGATCAGGCGGGCCCACCCGGTTGCCACTCAGCGCGGTCGCTGCACCTCCAGTACCTGGCATCAGGAAGCCGCAGGCAGCCAGGCGATGGGCCCGCAGAAGGGGCCAGACAGTCAGGGAAGGCTGGATGGTCGCCGGTCGTCCCAGTAGGAGGCGCAGATCAGAAGGGCCCCAAACAGCATTCCGGTGCGTGTGCCGGACCGGCCTCAGTGCCAGCTCCCCGGCCTCTCCTATGTTGTACAGCCCCCCGCCGGACACAGGAGCCAGGGGCAGGGTCAGCGATCCCTCGGTGAGCCTCCGCCACCGCCAACCAAGATGGTGGCCGAAGGAAGTTGCGGCACGATCGGGAGGAAAGCTCGAGCCCACAGGACCTCAGCAGCGACCCGTCACCAGAAAGGCCACCACCGCGGGATCACCACGGTGAGCCAAGCGTTTCACTCCAAGAAGCAGGCCCGGTGACCGGGTGACAGCAAATGCGGGATACAGTGGCGCGGAGACTCGGCAAGGCACGGCTTACTCCATTTGTGCCGAAGCCACGCCCCCTCGATGATGGATTTTTTTGGTTTATCTGGGGTTTTTAACCTTCAAATGCTCTTTATAGATGTTCTTTTAGTAAGAAGAGTTGGTATCCAATCCCGGTCCCCATCTATACCTGGCTTCTTCTGTATTGACCTGCAAGTGCGAAAGACCATAATACCGCTTGCAATAGTAATACCTGTTGTTGATGCTAGATTGAATAATGGACCAATAGCCCCTTTTAGGACATTAACTTGCCCTCCGTAATTTCTAGGTGGTGTATCATTTATCTGAGCATTCTTATTTTTTTCTGATGGCATTGGGATCAGTATGGGCGGATAGTTGCTATCTGAGCATTTCCTGATCTCTATCCCCCATCCATTGAAAAGGGATGTATTTTCCATTATTTTATTGACCATCTCCCATCACCTTCTTATGCCAAATGGTACATGTTATTTCTCGAGGGGAGATGGTGGAATCATTTTTAAATTGAACGGATTCTAAAGCATCAGTTGTTAGATAGCTTAGAGCTGGGATAGCTGTTAGTAGTTTTAATATATTACTGCGGTTTAGAATATCATGTGTACCCCTTGAGTTATATCGTGGGATAAACCAGAGTTTTGTGGTAGTGGGCGGGCACTTTTCCGAAATTTTGGCTAGAATTTTCATATAAGGCGGATATTGATTTGTTATTGAGCTGTGTGTCCTCAATCGCCTGGTGCAGCTTTCTATTTGGTATGGCATGACCTGGTTGTTCTGGTTAACACTGGGATTGCCTTGCAGTTGTTGGATACATTTTGCTGATGAAAGAGAGGAAGGCAGCATTCGGCATGGCGTTTTTAACTGCTGGAGATTTAAAGTTTGCCAGGCCTCATCCCATCCACTCCCAAGGACATGCGTGTCTCTACTGTCTTCACATTGCCCTTGTATATTCTTTACAACATGAGGGTGACAATTTGTGTTGGTTTCACTTGATTTTTTCTTCTGATTGGCTGGTCCTCCTTATTCTCCAGAATAATAGGCGAGTTTTGATCTATTCTTTCCCCAGTCGCCTCTTTGTCTACTACTCTTTCCTGATCACAAGATTTTATGATAGTTTTGAAGATTAGATAGCTTTCTTTTGGTCTGTCAATCATACCTGACCTGACTATACTTTTAGTTTTGTTTATTTTATTATGTGCTTTTCTTTGCCTTTTCCTTGCTCTTTTAGGTAAAACGTTATTTTTTGTGGTAGAAAATCTGTTTAAGTGTTTTATTGTTTGGCTGTCTCCACCATCTTGGACTGATAGTTTTTGAATAACTTCAGACTCCTGCAAAGAGAGGGTTCTATGTTTAGCTGTAGGAATTTTATCATTTACAGCATGCAAAGTGGGGGTATTGGGTTATTTCCACTTCACCCTTTTTTTCTTGAGTCATAGTAAGGTGTTGGTTTTCTTTGCATAGGCCAGGAATTTCATGTTCATCGGTCCCTGTATGGATACATATTTGGACTGCTGAATTTTTTACATCAAAGCGGTGGCTTTGACAATCTTCTGTTGTAGGCACTAGCGCCTTACATTGATGTTCAGACATATGCTTAACTTCATCAACTAGAGACCTCACCAAACTTGGAAGTTCGATCAATTTATCTATAATATGAGCGCATGTACAGGTAATCATTTGATTGTCTCTTTCAGTTTAGCTTTTGTAACTAGGTTTGTCAGGTTAAGTAATTTTGAATCAATCCCAGCTACTTATATAACGAGGGTGTTCAGCAACTCCACCTGTATGTTTAATTTATCCAAATGATAGTTGAGGGCCGTAGTTATTGCATCCATAGTGTTTAGCATACTATCCCAAATTCCAGTTTGCGATGGCTTATGGTTTTCTGAAGAGATTGCCTCTGTAGTGAAGTTTTGATCACATTTCACCAGTAGAGAAAAGTCAGCTGACTTTAATGAATTATTCATGAAATCTGAGTTTTCTGCTTCACCTTGTTCCTGCGAAGTAGGAGAAATCTCAATAATTTTTTTTAACAGGGGTCATAATAATTTTTAGGTCTGGATGAAATCTTCCTATAACTGGAATCGGGCTAAAAGGGTCTGTTAGAACTGGGGGTCTCTAGTTGGCAGAGGTAGGTACCTTTGTCCAAATAGGGACCCTTGCTTCTAGTCAGGGTAAGGGGGATACACTACTAAAATAACCCCTGCTCACCCCCTTGGTAGCTTGGCACGAGCAGGCAGGCTTATCTCAGAGGCAGTGTGTAAAGCATTTGTGAACACATACAGTAACACAGTGACAACACTACAGATGGACACCACATAGGTTGCATTATAAAAATAAGTATTTTTATATAGACTTAACACAAGACCCAAAACGACAAAAATCCACAATACACTATGAAAAATATGACTGTCAATGGTAGAAAATAGTTCAGTTCAAATGCAGGTGATAAATGCGACACTCTACGTTCGATGTACCTTTGGGTGCGTAACGCGATACAAACAAAAGAGTTGCAGGGAAGGTGATGCGTCGGTTCCTTACACGCAAGAACAGTGATGCGTCGGTTCCTTACTCCGGGGGAAGTGATGCGTCGGTTCCCTACTGCTGCGTAGGGGACGGTGATGCGTCGGTTCCTTACCGGAGAGGAGGTGATGCGTCGGTTCTTCACTGCATGGGGAGGTGATGCATCGGTTTCTTACTGCACTTCTGTGGCGATGAGACCAGCAGAGCCTCGATGCGATGACGACCCGGTGCAATGAAACAAAATGGCGTCTTCTTCTCGATGCGACAACGAAGGGGGCGATGCATGCACGCCCAACGGCCGTGCGGTGACTCGTGAATCTTCTGAGCTGCGACAGGCCCTGCGACGCGCTTCTCCGATGATGCGACGGCGTCTGCTGCAACGGCGACACTCTTCTCCGGTGATGCGAGGCGCTTCGGTGATGCGATGGCGACAGCGGTGGCACGCTTTCTCGGCGATGCAACGACAACTGCTGCGGTGGCGATACGCTTCTTCGTCTTCGTGAGTCGCGCTTCCAGCTCCCAGCGACACGCAGTCTCTCAGAAGGCCCAACACAACAGTAGGCACTTCAAATTCCCAGCAAGGGAATTCAAGGGAGCTGGTTGGTGAAGTCTTGTATCCCTGAGACTTCAGCAGGAGGCAAGCTCAATCTTCAAGCCCTTGGAGATTTTCTGCAAGATGATGAAAGTAGGCACTAAGTTCCTTTCTCCTTTCTTTGGCAATCAGGCAACCACTGCAGGCCAATCCCTCAAACAGCACACAGCATAGGGATAGTCTCCTCCTTCAGTTTCTCTGGTTCTTCTCCTCTGCAAAGGTTCTTCTTGTTTCCCAGAAGTGATCTAAAATCTTGGGGTCTGGGCCCCAGTATTTATAATAGCAAATCCTTTGTCCTCTGAAGCCAGAGGGTCCTGTACCTAGTCCAAACCAGTTCTGGGCCCTGGGCCCTGGGCACAAACAGTGCACTGTACTAGGGTCTGACAGTGAATCAAAATAGGCCAAACATGGACTGACATGAACAGGGACTGAACCCTAAGGACTTCTGTGGCACCTCACGGTAAGCAAAGAGAAGGCATGGCAAGAGGACGTCCCACTTACGCCTCATGGGTTCTTCCAGACCCATAATCATGCCCTTCAGGGTCCGCTTGAATCTCTCAACCAGACCATTTCCTTGGGGGTGGTAAGGAGTGGTGAACTTATAGGTAACACTGCACTCCTGCCACAGGGACTTCATATACTTGGATATGAAGTTTGTACCACAGTCACTCACCACCTCCTTGGGGAACCCCACACGGGAGAAAATCCCCATCAGTGCACGTCCCACCACGGGGGCCGTCACTGTCCGAAGAGGGATGGCTTCCGGGTACCGGGTGGCATGGTCCACCAAGACCAGGATGAACCTGTTGCCCATGGCTGTCTTGGGGTCCAGTGGCCCCACAATGTCAATACCCACCCGTTCAAAGGGGGTGCTGACCACAGGGAATGGCTGGAGGCGAGCCTTGTGCTTCCTCCCACTTTTTCCACTTGCCTGGCAAGTCTGACATGTCCTGCAATGAGTGTCTGAACTCTTGCTTATCTGGAGCCAATAAAAGTGGGTGACAAGCCTTTCAAAGGTCTTGCCCTGCCCCAGATGTCCTGCTAAAGGCACATCATGAGCCAAACCCAGTAGGAAGGCTCTCAAGCGCTGGGGTACCACCAGCACACGGGCTGACCCAGGCTCAGCAACCTTAGGCTCGCTATACAGGAGACCATTCTCCCAGTAGATCCAATGTGATCCAGACTGATCACCTGCTGCCTGGTTTGTGGCCTGTTGCCGCAAACCCACAAGAGAAGGGCACTTGTTCTGCTCCTCACAGAACTCCTCCCTGGAGGGTCTTCCTTCTTGCTGCCAATGGGTCAGCTCAGCCAGGTCCCCCAGTTTGGCCACTTGCTCCCCTGTAGGTTCCAGAGCATCCCCCTCAGGTTCTGCTTCCTCCTGGACCGTGGGAACTACGGGGGCCGGTTTCCTGCGCCCCCTGCCTCTTCTCTTCAAGGCAGGCACCTGGGCCACCCTCTCAGGCTCCATGTCCTCTTGAGCCCCTCTACCTCTACTGGCTGCCATAGACCGAGTGGTCGCGCACGCCCACTCAGGCAGACCCAACATCTCTAGATGAGACCTTCTCTCCACCTCTGCCCAAGGTGAACTTTCTAAATCGTTGCCCAACAGACAGTCTACAGGCATGGCTGGCCTCACAGCTACTTGAAAGTTACCTGAGACCCCCCCCCACTCAAAGGGAACCTGAGCCACTCTGCAGTGGCTCTCTGAGTTGTCCGTGGCAACTACTGGGCAGAATACATTGGGGATCACCTGCTCTTCAGACACCAGCCGACAACTGACAGCTGTCACACTGGCTCCGGTGTCTCTCAGAGCCTCGACCCTTTGGCCATTGATGGTCACCCACTGCATGTATTTCTTAGTGTTATCAGGCAGTTGGGCCCTGGGGACCATCTCACTGTCTCCTAAAGAGACCAAGGACATTGCTACGGGACCTCACCCACCTTGGGCACCCATCTCCTCCCCCAGGGCTACACTAGCTACCTGCCAGGGTGGTGCACCAGTGGGTGCTGATTTTCCATACAAGGGACATCTAGTCTCCCAGGAGCAGTGGCCCACTTGACCACACTTAAAGCAAGTCTTGGGCCCCCTGTGAACAGGCTTATCTGTCGGGCCCTTGGCTTCTTTTCAGGGGAGGCTGGGAATCCTTCCCTTGGTTCCCTTGGGGATTACTTTGGGGCCCTTTCTGGAACTCCTCTGTTTACCCTTGTCCCCCCCACTCCTCTGCTGGGGACCCTGCCCACCTTTGGCGGAGTCTCCCACGTGACCCTTGTGGACCCGGGTGCTCACTCAGCGGTCCGCCTCCTCAGCAAGCTTCCTAGGGTTAGTCAGCCTACTATCAATAAGGTGCTGGCGTAGCTCTGGAAAACAATTTCCTGACAAGTGCTCCCATGCAATCAAATCAAAGAGCGCTTCAAAATCATTCACTTTGCTACCCTTCACCTAACCATCCAATGCTCTGCAAAGAAAAGTCACATATTCTACCCAGGTACTGCCCTCCAACTTTTTGCAATTCCTGAACCTCTGCCTATACAGTTCAGGAGTCAACCCATACCTGGACATCAATGCTTCTTTCATATGACCATAAGAATTGTGGACTTCAGAGGGCAAGTCTAATAAGGTATCCCGCCCCCCACTAAGGAACCGCCCCCACAACCCCGCACACCAATCCTTCTCAGGGACCGGGTGTGAGGTCATAGCTACCTCATAGGCTTTAAACCATTGCCCAATGTCATCATTTTTATAAAACTCTTTCTCCACATCTTTAGGTATATACACCCTTGCTTCAACAGGCATGGACGGTGTGATGCCACCAGAGGGAGTAATCTCTAAGCACAGCCCTATCAGGCCCAGGTGCTACTCCTCCCACCACTCCTCATGCAGATAGGTCTATTCAGCCCTGTGCTGACTCACCCTGTCTCCTGGAGTCCCCCAGCCCCTGTCACTCACAAAACCAGACATACAATACACAAGCTAGCAGAGGCAGGCTGGATGGTTAGGCAAGAAAATACCTACTTTCTAAAAGTGGTATTTTCAAACACAGAATGTTAAAACCAACTTCACTAAAAGATGTATTTTATCATTCTGAGTTCAGGCATACTAAATTCGTTTTTCTACCGTGTTCCCTGGGTCAGTTAGGAGTATAAGATGTTATAATCAAACTGCCCATTCTGGCCTACGGGGACAGGTAGCCTTGCAATAGTGAAAAACGAAATTGGCTGTAATTCACTATCAGGACATGTCACACACACCAGGGCATGTCCTACCTCTTACATACAATGCACCCTGCCTGCAGGCCTTCCTTAGGGGTGACTAACATGCAGAAAAGGGAAGGTTTGGGGACTGGTAAGTGGGTGCACTTACCAAGTCGACATGGCAGTACCAGACTGCACACAGGCTCTGCAATGGCAGGCCTGAGACACACTTTACAAGCTGCTCCTGTGGGTGGCACCACAAGTGCTGCAAGCCCACCAGCAGCATTTGATTCACAGGCCCTGGGCACAAACAGTGCACTGTGCTAGGGTCTGACAGTGAATCAAAATAGGCCAAACATGGAGTCACTAATCCACACATTAATTTACCATAGGGAGCACTTGCACTTTGGCACTGAATAGCAGTGGCAAAGGGCCCAAAGCATCTAAACCAGCAAAAACATGTCAACAACAGTGGAGGCATAGCGAACAAATGGAAGGGAGACCCACGCCAAGGATGCCAGGTCTAACAGGGTCTATTTCTCATCACCCTTTAGATCGTTGGGACTTTGAATTTCATGGAGTTTTTATATACTGGATCGGTGCAGTGCTCTGGTTTAGATGACCCTTTGGGGGAATTTGGGGACATCGATTGGCCTATGCTGGTTTCAGTACCGGATGTTAGATCGATCACAGAGTACTTTAAGTTTAGGCCAGAATCTTGATCTACAGTATCGTGGTAGTTCTTGATGCTACTATCTGTAGATTCTCCTTCATTGGATGGAACATTTGATAGAATCGTCATTGGTAAATTAGATACTGTTGGTAATCCATTCTGAGCTCTCAACACTTCTCCCATACTAGATATCTCATTTGGTTGTGCCACCGGTGTTAATTGGCAGGGAGCATGTACTTGCGCTTTCACAAACATTGGGGCAGGACTTACACTAGCAACATTAAATATTGTTGTAGGTTTGATCAAATTTGCTTTTGTAATAGGTTCTTTCTTACTCTTTGTGGAGAATTTAAAGTAATCTGTGAAAGTTGGTTGCCGCATGTCCATGGTATGATGATTTAAAGAACCCTCTACAGAATGAGAATGAGAGTTTGGAGTAGTCTTCCTAGTAGTTGAGCCTACCCCTCGTTGAAGAGGCAAATTGTTATCTACTGTATCTGGCACCATTTTAGATTTACTTTGCTTCTTTTTTTGTTGTTTAGGTTGCAGTTGGTGTTGCACTGCCTCAGGCAAATGGCCGGATCTCATAATTAGCTCATATAGATTGAGGTAGTCCTTATCTCCAAGCAAGTGTGGCGATAGTGGAGTAGGACTCAGTAGGAAAAGGTATGAAGATACAATGCAATTGTACTGCTGCAAGCCACACTGGTTCCAGTCAGGTCGTTTCTGCAGCTAATTTAGTGTGTTTTTTAACACATACAACATACAGACTGCTATTGTTTTATTGCCAATCTCTTTATAGCTCTTATGGCTCTGTATGGCTCTAATGACGCTGTGTGCATAAATAAGCATAGAAATAAAAAAATTAAAATTAAAATTGTCCATGAAGCGCCCAGTACCGGCTGATACAGACCAGTGAGCCTCAATTTCCAACACCTCTCCTCACCCTCACCCGCACAACTCCTCACCAGAGTTTGCCTCAAGGCCTCCAGAGGTTGGTGGAGTGACACAATGCAGCATGGAGTCATCACAGCACCTCTCACAATCGCCGTGCTGTACCGTACTCCACAAGGTGCGCCTGGGGTGAAAGACGAGGGTAGGGGAGCAGGGCAGCTGGCAAGTGGGGCACACCGGACGGTTCCACAAGCCGCACCTGGCTCTAACCGAGCTGCTTCCATGGACCGCCTGGGGCGTACACTCTACAGCCTCCAGCCACAGCAGCCGCATTCGCCGCACACTGAACACTTCAGACTGGGCTAGGCTGTTCTTGGCTGTACTGAGCTGAATCGAGCTGCAGTCCTTGTGAGGGACCCCAGTTTTCCTTCGAGGTCTGGGGGTCCGGGACAGCGCTCGTCCGCTTATCTGCTCGCCACCCGCGATGGTCAGGCATGTCAGGCACGTCAGACGTCAGCTTCGGCTTTCCATTTTGGCTGTGTCACCAACTAGACACCAACTACAATTCATGTATCAGGCCTCTTGACCACTCATCAATCTCAGAAATTTCAGATTTGAACACTTGCTCTTTAACAGCTAATTTACATATTGCTCTGTTCTTCTAAAAGAGCTGCTTCTTCCAAATCCTCCTATCCCAAACTCTGTTCTTGCTCTCCGTTAAAACAGCTGACATGGCTTGATTTGTCCATACACAAACCACCAGTAGCATTGGCAGATGAGAAATGCTAGCATAAACATTCAGGGTGCCCATTGCAAACACCTCTAATCAGATCTCCCTCTTTTTGTTTGTTTATTACTTGTGTCACTGGCCTATGAGCACAACACATGACACATAATGTCATCTGTTGTATGTCCCTATGAGTTTGCCTGCATATGCATCCTATCAAAAGCCCATTGGCCAACAATTGTGTCTCATTCATACCATTTGGAGGAATGGAGCTTGAGGATGAGGTTCAATCCGCTCAAAAAAGGTGAACAACAGCCATGGGAGAGACTCCTTTGCTTCCACAGTGCGGCTCCTTGGCTGCGCACCCCATTTTAGAGGGCAAGGAGATTGCTGACCCAGTGCAGGATGTGCACCCTATATCACTGACTTTCATGAGTTTCCATCATTGAGTATCTTCTGGACTACAAGTCCCAAGTCGCATGGAGTTACCTACCTTTACCACTTGCCCTACAGGTTTCCTAAGTGAATACCCTTTCCACCTACCCAAAAAGGTGCTACTTTAGTATTTTCCCCTGCATTGCAGAGATAGATTCCCCAGGTGATCAATGGTTCGCTATGATCCAATCCATGGCAGTCAACTGAATTGTAATTGTTGGCTGTGAGATGATAAATATTTCATGTGTTTCAACGAGAAAGATCACATACAAAAATTTGAAGCAGGCCTGGCATCACAGACGACGTTTACATTGATAGAGTGCTATCAGTGTCAACTGTACAGTCAGCTAGAGTGGTTGAAGTGCTCTTAACAAGCAAGTCAATAACATAGCACTGTAGTGCACTAACGGTATGAACAGCTGTGACTGTGGTATGGGTTGTTCTGCTGCACTTGGCTGATGATAGAAGGCTATAGGTAATGGAGGCGTGGGGATTGTCTTACCTGTGAGATGTCTGACCTAACACTCTAGGTCCTCTGGAATGATCTAGTGGCCAGAAGTGGAGTGCAGCAAATAACATTGACAAGGACAGGGATGGAATGGGAGTGGGCTAATGGTGAGTTGATCTCGTATTCCAACTGTGCAATTACATCCAAAATCAAAGCACACCTGGAGGCGAACAGTATCTCAACAACATCATATTTCTTTCTCAGTCATAGCAAAGAGAATGACCATCTCTCTATATGACCTCTCCCCCCTTCTCAAGTAGTTCTTTTCAGGCTGAGCGGTAATGCAAATGAAATGATGCGTACATTGTGGAAAGGTTCTTGTGTCAGTAGGTGGTTTAACTTTTGTAACTGATCTCTGTGTGATTGGATGGTGGGTTGATAAGAAACAGTGTGGTACTGGTGTTGACTGTGAGCACCCCATCCCATTGTTATCAGGTTTGTTCGTTGTAAAATGTACATGTTCTCTTGCCTTTCTTTCAGTATCCTTTACTTTGGAGTGTTACTACGTACATTGTTGAGACTTTGTTGTTTTATTTCTTCAGGTGACAAGCTCCATGTGTTTATATGACATAATGATACATAGATTTCCAGTTACTGTGTTTTCAATTTTTATTTTTTAAACATTTTTTGGTATGTGATTTACTTCAAGGTTGGGTGAGTAGAAATTTGAATTTGGTTGGCCTGTTATACAATTTGAGTAGTGTTGGGTGCATCTTTTTTTTATTGAGACTGACCCACACTTTTGTACGTGCCAGTATGTTTGTATTGCCCACCATGTGCTCCTCCTTGATTTTTTCCTTATTCCACCCACTGTGCAGAAAATATTCCCCTTTTTCAGACCCACCTTCTGTATGTTCCTATATTTGCACCTTGGTAGTAAGTTTTTGTTTCTGTAATATGCTGCACATAACTAGAAGTATGGACTTCTGAGCAAAACATTGGGCCACAGCAGTAATTGTATTACAAATTAAGCACTGAGGGGCCGATTCCGATCTCGGCCAATAGTGCTCCGAATCGGATTCGGATTTACCGGATCCGATTCGGAGCCCTGTTTCCCGACCGAATCGTACGCGGGTCCGGCCGAGCGAGTACGATGCAGGCACCCGCGAAATCTCCGACCGACTCGAACGCGGCTTCAACACGCTCCGATCGACTCGCAGGGACACGACTCGCACCGCGCTATGGAGACGTTTCCCGGCCGGGTAAGTACGATGCGCGCCGTGAGCAGTCCGACCGACTCGCGCCGTCCGGCTCGAAAAAGCTGTCGGAGCCGGACTTTGGGGTCCGCGTCGGACCCCCTGTACGCCGTAGGTGCGCGAGTCGCACACAGGGGGGACCCATGGGTCCCCCCTACCTGTGCATGTACGCCGCGATGCGCATGGACGCGTACACGCTGTAGGGGGCGCCCTTGTCCGCCTCGCACCCATTGAGTCAATGGGAGCCCGCGTACGCGTTGTACGACAGGCTCCCATTGACTTCAATGGGAGTCCGACCGACTCGAGTCCGATGGCATGCGTGCGCATCGTACTTGTTCGGTCGGACTGCCAGAGTCCGATTCGGTCAGAATTCTCTCCGGGTCCGGCTCGGTCGGAGAGATTTCCGGCCGGAATCGGAATCGGCCCCTGAGTGTAATGTTACCTGAAGTCCTGCAACGGGAAACAGCCTTTAGCATGACGCCAGAATCACGCAGTGTCTTTACAGCACTGACAACTGAACGAACGTGTCATTAACATGCATTCTTTTAGCACCCAAGTCATTACAATGACTTGCTTTAGAGGGGCGCATTTTTGCAGAGGTGTTGGATTTAAAATCCAAAACCTTCCCTACTGATGGGCAGACTGGAGTTGGATTAGTAAATCATATTAATCCAAAGTCCAGTGCCCCTCTAGGGCAAATCGTTGTAATGACTTGCGTGCAAAAAAGACGCGTCATTACAACGCGTTCGTACTAATGACGGCGTTAAAAAGGCATGCGTTCTAAACGCATGCGTAATTCCGACATACAATCCCCTTCAACACCTCTCTCAAAGAATTGTAACCAACATGCACCCTGCTCAGTAACCACTCACCGCCCTTTGGGCCAAATAACAGACTTTGGAAGACATTGTCAGCGCCGGCTTATGCAGCTCAATGATTTACAAACTGAAACGGCATTGCAGACGAAAAAAAGATTATATATATTTATTTTTTTAAATAATTTTTATTGAATGAATAAGAAAGTACCAAGGTTACAAACAGCATAAGGAAGAAAAATAACATGGTTAAATATACAATGTAAGGAAGATATGATACTTCATATGGTGGAAAGGAACTGTAAAATACAACCTTATGCAGTAAATTAAAAGAAAAAGATTAGTGTACCTAATAATTATTAGTTATTGAAATAATTTTAAGATATAGTGAGGAATGAAAGAAATGGAAGAAAAGAGAAGAGGGAAAGGAAAGGAATAGAAGAGGAGAAGAGAAGGGAAGGGAAGGGAAGGGAAGGGAAAGGAGTAGTCGAGTAATTACTAGTGTAAAGATGAGTGTGTAGATAGAAAAGTAGTAAAAGGTAACCAAAATAAATCAAACTTGATTTTTTGAGACTAACAATGAAGGTGAAACAGTAGAAATTCTATGTTTGTCACAAATAAGATTCCACCATGTTAGTATACATATTTTAGAGTTATCCTTCCAGCAAGTAAGAATAACTTTAAATGCAAGACCAATAAAAAGGTCAAATAATTTCAACTTCGACAGTGTGTCATGAAAATCAACAGTCATGGATCCAAGAAAAACATTTTGAATTGATAAGGGAATACAAAAATGAAAAATCTTAGAACATTTAGCCCAAATGGATTTCCAAAATTTACAGACAGTAGGGCAATGGTATATCAAATGAAGTAATGTACCAGTGGAGGAAAGACATATCCAACAGAGAGGAGAGGAAGAGGGGTTGAATTTATGTATAAATACTGGTGTCCTAACTGCTCTATTATATAGGAAAAATAGAGATTGAGTGATATTAGCAGCTCTAGAGGTGGTAAAAACTTTGTGCCATAGTTTGTCCCATTTTTGGGATGAAAGGGTCATGGAGAGGTCTGCTTCCCAAGCTAGTTCAATTGGGGATTTTGGTCTTTCAGAAATTGGAGTAGACAAAGGTTTATATATAAAAGAAGCTTTAGGATTAGAATCAGGAGAAATATTGTATAAAGAAGTCAAGGGAGTAAGTGGAGTAGCGTTAGCAGGAACATTTTTGGTTGATAGAAATGATTGAAGTTCCTGTGATATTTGAGAATATTGAGGTAAACAAGAGGAGGGTAAATCATAACATTCTTGTAGAGTAGAAAAGGGTATAACGGAGTTATGGGATACAAGTTGGTGTACATATAGAATATTCTTCTCTTTCCAGTGTTTGAAGTAGAAGGATTTATGGCGAAACTTAATACATTTATTGTACCAAATAGAGGAGGCAAGGAAGGCTTGATAACAGTTAGAGCCGTCTGTGAACAGTGAATGTAACAGGTGTTGGGAATATTTTAAAATAGGGTGCTTGGAAATAAATGTGCAATTGGACATAAAACAAATGTCATAAAAAGAAAAGTTGTGTAATAAAGAATGTTCAAAATCGATCCAGCTAGGTATTGGTACATCGTGGTATTGTCTGTTTAGTGCATAAACTTGTCTCATTAAAAAAGCAGTGTGACGTAGTTTAAAATTAGGGAATTGTACACCCCCCTCGTTTTTTGGTTTGATTAGTTTAGTTAAAGCAATACGGGCAGGCTTATTATTCCAGAGAAATTTAGTACAAAGGGAATTGATTTGATTAAAATAGTAATTGGGGATTTGAAAAGGTAACATAGAGAGCAAGAATAGAATGAGCGGTACAATCATCATTTTGATGGTATCCAATCTGCCCCACCAGGATAAATGTAGGGGGGACCAGGAAGAAAGTAAGTTTTGAATCTTAATTTTTGATGCACTTAAATTGTGGATAAGAGTTTGAGGAATGGTAAGAGAGAACCATACACCTAGGTATTTAATTTTATATGGACACCATTTAAAGTTGGTGTCAGAGAACATGAATTGGTAGCATAGTGAATTTAAGGGCTTAATTTCAGTTTTAGAGAAATTCAATTTATAGCCAGATCTTTTAGAATATAAATCAATTTCCTGTAAGAAGGGGGGCAAGGAGGATAAGGGTTTCAAAAGGTAGATCAGAATATCGTCTGCATAGGCAGACAGTTTAATTTCATGGGAGTTGTGGTGGAAACCAGTTATCAAAGAGTTATGGCGAATGCGTTCAAGAAAGGGTTCGAGACATAAAAGGAATAGAAGAGGAGAGAGGGGACAACCTTGCCTGGTGCCTCTGTGTAATTTAAAATAAGGGGATAAGAAACCATTGACAGATACACACGCACGAGGTTCTGAGTACAATAGTTTGACGAACGAAATAAATTTGGGGCCGAAACCAAACCAGTGAAGAGTTTTGAACATGAATTGCTAATTTATACGATCAAAAGCTTTTTTAGCGTCGAGGGATAATGCAGCTAGAGGATCAGGATATCCTCTCCCCAGAGTAAGAATATTAGAGAACATTCTAGCATTATCTGAGGAGAGCCTACCCTTAATGAAACCAGACTGATCAGATTTAATAAGTAGGGGTATAACATCTTCCAGTCTAGAGGCAAGGAATTTTGCAAACATTTTGCAGTCATAGTTAATTCATGAGATTGGGCAATAGTTTTGACAAAGGGAATGATCTTTATCAGGTTTGGGGAGAATTACAATAAGAACATCAAGGAAGGAGCCTTCAGGTTTAGAATGCAATAAAAAGGAGGTGAAGAGTTCAAGTAAGTGTGGTACAACAGTAGATGAAAAAGAAGAGATAAGTTCAATAGAGAAACCATCAGGACCAGGAGCCTTAGCTCTCTTTAAGGATTTAATTGCATCTAAAATCTCCTGAAGAGGTATATCTTTTTCCAGGAGGGCCATAACATCCGGTATAGAGTAAGGAGAGGGGAGGCCATCAAAGAACGACTGAGTGTTGTTTTCGGTGGGGTGGGTGTCTTCCATGTATAATGAGTGGTGATAGGTCTGGAACGCATCAACAATGTCTGAGTCGGAGTGTAGTAAATTGTTAGTAAGGGCATTACGTATAGGTCCAATGGTTTTCCTTCCCAATTTGACTTTTAAATAATTAGCCAACATTCTGCCCGCTTTGTTTTGATCCCCATGATATTTGGATTTTATTTTAAGTAGAATATTACAAGCATCAGTTGTGGCTAATTTGTTTAGATCAGATTTATCCTTGATGAGGTCCCGGAGGTGAGCAGGGGATTTGGAAGTATAATAAGAGTGTTCAAGGGTCTTAATATGTTTGAGGGAGGAGAGGTATTGGGAATTTAATAATTTTTTCTTTCAAGCAGTATAGGAGATAGTTAAATCTCTAAAAGAGGCTTTGAAGGCATCCCAGTTGTTATGAACAAAGGTATCACTTGATTTGTTAAATTGAAAAAAAATTATAAAGGAGGTAGCATCTAAAATATAAGTATGTTCGGATAGTAAGGAGTTGTTAAATTTCCATCTAGCATGTTTGGGGGTGACGAGGGACAAATCAAGAGATACTGAAACAGAGGCATGATCAGAAATAAAAATGGAGCCAATCTCAGAAGGTTGGAGCGAGGGAAGTAAAGGTTTCGAGAATAAAATGTAATCAATGCGAGACATAGTGTGATGAACATTTGAAAAGAATGTGAATTCATGTTTATCAGGATTACTAGTCTTCCAAGCATCATAGAGTGGACGAGAGGCAATAGCAGCTTAACATGCTTTATGTGATTTAGCTGGTTTAAATTTACAATCTGATTTCCTATCAGAAAAGGGATCTAACCAATTGTTAAAATCTCCAGCAATAATAATATTGGGGTTAGTAATTGAAGATAATTTTAGTTTAATAGTGTACCAAAAATCCGGATCAGATTTAACCAGCCCATAAATGTTAAAGAAGGTGACCTGTGTATTATAGACCATAGCATGAAGTATTACCCATCGTCCACTCGTATCATTTGCAGTTGATACAATTTGTATTTTCAAAGATTTATGACAAAGGATGGTAACACCACCTTTACTGTTGATAGCTGGAGAGAAAACAATCTGACCCACCTATTCACATTTGAGTTTAAGTGTTTCAACATCATTACAGTGGGTTTCTTGCAAAAAAGCAATCTGACAATCAAGTTTCGATAAATGAGAAAGTACCTTATGACGTTTAACAGTATGACCCAGAGCACGGACGTTTCACGATACATCATTAAACATGTTAATGTTTAAGAAACAGGGGTATAGGCACAATGATGACGAACTGCAAAAAACAACCATGGAGACAAAAGACACTGGTCATCAAAAGTCGGGAAACATGACGGAGTTAATAAGAACATAAAGAGGTAAAGAGAAGAATCACTCGTATAAATATAAGGAGAGGGGAAGGGAAATAGGAGAAGAAGAGGGAAATGAAAGGGAGGATATAGGGATAGAAGGGATGAAAAGAGAACAAAACATGAATCGGGCATGTTCGAACTCGGAAACAAGAACAACAACGGAGGAAGAAGGAACTGAAAGAGGTAAGAAAATATAGATAATAAGATATTTAGGCCACACAACCCAAATTTGAAATGCAGAGAATAAAAACTACAACAAGATATGAGGAGTCTAGAAGCATTAACAATGTAACAATTTAAGAACATTGAGCATTTGTGTCTATAGGTGTTCTAGTGATGGATTGCAAAAACTGTCTTAGTTTAGATGGATCTTCGAATGAAGGTCATGGGTAATTTTGCAAAGACAAGGATGCAATATGCCATAACGGATGTTCATGGATCTTAAATGTGGACGAAGGGCTAGGAAGTCTTTGCGTCTGGCATTGGTTGCATTAGAAAGATCCTGTGAGATGAAGATGTTATGACCAGACCAGACAAGATGACGTTTTTCTCTGGCAACTTTTAATACATGCATCAGGTCGGTGAATTCTAAAAAGAGCATTATGATACCACGTGGTCTGTTGCATTGAGGTTGAAGACAACCAAGACGAGGTGCCCGCTGGATATTAAGAGGAGTAGAGGATTGAAGGTTGAGGTCAGACAAAAATTTCTTTAAAAAAGAAAGAAGATCCGGACCTTCAACATTTTCAGGTAAACCATACAGTCGAAGATTGTTCCTTCTGTTGCGATTTTCGAGATCCTTGGTATGAAGTTTAAGCTTATAAATTTCTTGTTCCAGCAAGGGTACTTTAGTAGCCACGTCCTGAAGATTACTTATACGTTGTTCCATTTCTGACATTTTACCTTCCATGCTGATCCATCGGTCCTCAATCAGTTGTAATTTTTCATTAGTGGTATTCATGAACAGTTTTAGTGCACGTAATTCATCTAAAATTGAGTCCAAGACCGTATTAGAGGATGACTGGACCAGAGATGGAGTGTCATTTTTGGCTCTTTTTGGTTTAGTGCCAGATGAAGATGTTTTCGTGAGAGAAAGTTAGTCACTAGCCATCTTAACGATGTGTACCTGTTGGTGAGGAAGTTTTTTAACAGTGGAGATCCTGCCCATAAAATAGGTGATCAATGATAGAGAGTTCAATGTGGATATGAAATGATTCAGACACTGTATTGATGAATGCCACGACCAATTCCCAGGTGACAGGATTATAACAATATAGCAAGCTATAGAGTAGAGATTAGTAGAGGTACCCACAGACTTGTAAATGTGCAGGAAGCAGGATGTGAAATGACTACTGAGGTAACACCTCACAAGGTGTGTACACTTATTCACATCCCCTCAGGCTCAAATTCATGAGAGAATAAGGGTGGGACCATTTCAGTAGTGACATTATGACACATATACACGCCAATTATATATATTGGTATATATAATAGGGTCATTAGACATAAAAGTTGAAGAGAGCTTGGAACGATGCTTCATTTGTGAGGGACCCAGGTGTTGTTTGCCTCAGTATATACCAGAAGAGGAACAATATAAGAAATGTACTAACATAAAGTTGTCGCCATCTGTGAGGAATTAGTACATCTCAGACTGCATCCTAAGCAGAAGAAGGATAGGAATAATGACATCCCTTGTTCATATGCACCAGTCGCTTCTTTCATCCACAGAAGGCGCCTTCTAGAACCTCTGCTGAGATGCGTGTATAATTTTCATTGTCCGCATGCCGATGACATTTGATGCAGACTGAGACAATCTCTGGAGAGGTCAACTTGTCTGTTTATTCATGTGAGGTCATCCAATTTTAAATATATTTTCCTTTTATAATTCATAAGGGATTCCCTCACACAGAATTCTGATGGAGTAAAAAAGAGAAAGATCACCCAAGCCTATAACTCCGGCTTAGAGATCCAAAGATAAATATTAGGAGCGACGCGAACGCTGCGCAATCAAAATGGCGGATGCCCTCATCTGGAAGATGACGTCGTCGCGATAAATTCAGTCAAATGGTGAATTACAGACTCACACGCTATCAAATATGTGCGCTGCAGCACAACAAGGGACATATCCAGCCTGGGGAGTGCAGGATGAAGTCTCAAAGCGGCCAAAAGTTCCCTCACGAGCTCCGTGAGGAGTTGGAGCTCAACAGTCCGCTGCCATCTTGCTCAAGCACATAAGCCACGCCCCTCAAGATTATATTTTTTTAATTTGGCAAACTAGATGAACTTTTGATTAAGGCGTTCCATACATTTATAGTTTGAGCTTCACCAATCCTGAAATTGTATTAATCTGGTTAACCCAGGGTCCTTCCACAATACTTTCAGAGCAAACATTTGTATTTAATGAAATACAGATAGAAAATAATCCATTGCAAGCAAAATGTCGAGTGTGTTTAATTGTGGAACTAGAGAGCCGTCATTGAAGGTAGGTGTGCTCAGTATTGTGAAAGGTTCAGTGCAATAGTGACTCAAAAATGCAATGCACACTGCGGTGTCAGATCAGTTCAACGAGGCTCCGTACAGTGATGGGAGACATTCCCAGAGTGTCGAAAGGCTGCCCACTGATACCCCTCGATCCCTTTGTAGAAAACACACATTTTAGCTCCTGTGAAGTAGCATTACCTCTCCAGAAAGTCCAGTAATCAATCACATATCTCTTATCAGTTAGTCATACTACCCTTATAATTCCTCTCTGCTCAGAATTTTTACTAAGACATCAAAGCTTATGATGGACCCTTTCCAATCATGCTGTGTGTGTTACACTAGAATCACAGCTCTAAATATTCAGCCATGCCCTCCTCAAAGTTTCAAGTTTTCACCCTCATAGCCCTAAGTAGTAACGCATGCCTCTCGAGTTAAAGTGAATAATGACCAAACCATGTGGCAAAAGTTACCCTCAGTCCCTACACTCACATCTCTCAGAATGCAGCAATGCTATGTTCTCCCTTGCTAACCTTTAATCTGAGTGATGAAGCGGTCCTCACTCTGATACACCTCATCACTCAAACATGCTTTTTGTCATTGCTAAGCTATTGGCTACTAATATTCCTCAATGCTCACCATACTAGACATCCCCAATCTAGCATACCCACTTACTCTATTGTACACTTACAGCATCCCTCAGCCCACACATTTTTGGCTTTGTAACGGACATAGAATCTCCCTTTAAACCCCTGCTCAGATCATTATATTTCACTATCCAGCTTCAGGCCCAGAAACATTTGTTAATTTTTACTCTGTGAGCCCTCTTTTTTTTTTAGCCCTCACTAAATATTCATGCACCTGAGAGTCACGCCCCCTTAGCTCTGCAACTTGTTTGGAAACCAGCTTGCACGGGATGAAGAAAGTTTTGTGACTTAACAAAATTAGATTATTGATTGAAAACACCATGTTCTAACAATTTGGGCAGGTATGAAAATTGCAAAATTGGTTTATAGTTCTCTGCGCAATCAGGATTCGAAGTGGATCTGTGCAGAATCTGGAATCAGTAACACAATCTGAAAACAAGGAAGAATTTACATATAGCTGGGACTGAGGCATAACATATGATACATGACATCCTTGGCTTGTCATTCCCCAAAATGTTGCCTTCACTCCCTGATTTTTGCTGAACTCATTTTCATTTACATCAGAGCTCTGTGCACTTTACCACTGCTAAGCAGTGCTTGTGTTCTCTCCTTCAAGCATGGCAAAATTGGACTACACCTAATTGGTACATTTAATTTACTTGTAAGACCCTAGTAAATATTACCACCTGTACCCAGAGCCTGTAAAATAGGTGCTATTAGTGGGCAGCAGCACTCTTTGTGTCACTCACGAAAGTAGTCTCTGTATTGTATTGTATTGTAATTGCATTTGTATAGCGCTTACTACCCCTGACGAGGCGTCGAAGCGCTTTTTCGGCGAGTAGCACGCTACTCCGGGACCCATAGAGGATTAGTGTTGAATTAGTATAGTGAAACATGCAAGTACATTTTAAGTGGTGGATATGTTAGTCAGTTATTTGGATTCGGAAGGATAGCAGAAGGATAGAAGAGGAAAGAAGGTTTGTATTTATATAGCGCTTCTAACCCCTGATGGGGTGTTGAATCGCTTTTTTTTGGCGAGTAGCACGCTACTCCGGCAACCCATAAAGGATTAGTGGTGAATTAGTATGGTGAAATATGAAAGTAATTTGAGTGGTGGATATTGGTCATTTATTTGGAGTGAGAAGGATAGCGGAGGGATAGAAGGGAAAGAAAGGTTTGCATTCATATAGCGCCTGTTACCCCTGATGGGGTGTTGAAGCGCTTTTCTGGCGAGTAGCAGGCTACTCCGGAACCCATAAAGGATTAGTGTTGAAAATTAGTATAGTGAAATATGAAGTAATTTGAGTGGTGGAGTCTGTTAGTCAGTTATTTGGATTGAGAAGGGTTAGGGAGGGGTAAAAAAGGAAAAAAGGTTTGCATTTATATAGCGCTTGTAACCCTGATGAGGTGTTGAAACGCTTTGTTGGCGAGTAGCACGCTACTCTGTAGCATCCTCCCCAGCCTCATAGCAGGTAACAGACCTCGCCACACAGAGAGCTCTGGTTTTCACGTCTTTATTCTTCAGCGTGTAACCGTTAACTGAATGCACTGAGTCACAAACTTTATTAATCACTCCCAGCCACACTTACCAGATTACGTAGTACTTGTAAGGAGTCTGACAAGGGCCACTAGAGGCCTCATTCATATGAATTCAGGACACAACATTGCCACCTTGTTTAAATAAAAAGTATAAACAAACATATATACATATGCACATTATAACTCCCTGATGAGTTGTTGAGGTGCTCGCACCAGTTTTCCAGATATAGTCATACGAGATAGCGGAGAGGCTCCTTCATCTGGGTTCTCTGGAGAACAGTTGGATGCTTGACTTGGGCACTCAGGTGGACGTGCCTCACTCATGAGGTCTGGAGCTGATGAACATTGAGGCAAAGGCTTAAATTGTGAAGAGTATCTGGTTATGGATTTTCCAGTTTGTTGGGCAGTTACTATATGTCCTTTACTCACCACAACTCTTAGTGGTTCAGCATCAAATGGAGCATCAGTCTTGCAATTCCACTTTTGCTTGACAATATTCGGTCTCCTTTCTCGAAGACTGTCTTGAGCACATTATCGACGTAAGTCTTCATTTTGTGTTTGCGACAGGTGTCAGTGACATGAATCTCGTCAGCGTCTATTGACTGACTGGTGGTCTATGGTGGTATCTTCATTCCAAGAACTCTCCCAAACAGCAAGGCGGCAGGACTTTCTCCTGTCTGGAATGAGGAGTGAAACGGTAGTCACCCTCTTTGTATAACCCTAAAATGGTTCTTCTCAAGTCATCTCCTTCACCTGGGTCTGGCTCCAATCTGTCTGGGGTAAAAAGGACAGGCAGGCGTTGGTGTGGACTGCATTTGCCAATATAAGGCAGGCATCTTCTGAAGTCAGGAAGGGTGTGGGCACACCCCTCAGGCTACCATTTGAAGTTCAGGAAGGGCTGAGTGCAACCCAGAGGTCATCCTGCTCAGGAGGGAAACACCCTTCCCCCACCCAAGGCCCTTTTGTCCCTTGTCTCGAAGGGATACACACTATACCACAGGAGAGTCATTAATAGCCATGTGACCATTACTATTAAAGAAGATTTTCAATTATAATTTATATAAGTTGAAGAAGTATTTTTAGATCTGCTCTCAAACTGAAGTTATCACTCACTAAGTGCAATAATGTAACCCAGTGTTAGTCTATGGGAGAGCTCGTTTTGCTACTGTGAAAAACGAGCTTAGACGTTTTCTACTACCAGGACATGTAAAACGTAAGCACACATGTCCTGCTTTTGTAAATACCAAGCACCCTGCCCTATGAGCCTTTAGGGCCTACCTTATGGGTGACTTATACGTACTAAAAAGCAAGGTTTAGGCCTGGCAAAAGGTTAATTTTAAAACTGCACTACAGGCTGCAGTGGCAGGTGGGTGGCACAATGAGTTCTGCAGCCCACTTGTAGCATTTAATTTACAGGCCCTGGCTACATGTAGTAGCATTTACTAGGGACATGTAAGTAAATTAAATGTACCAATCAGGTGTATACCAATTTTACAATGTTTAGAAGGGAGAGCACAAGGACGTTTTAACTGGTTATTGGCAGAAAAGTATGCAGAGTCTTCAAAGCCAACAAAAATGGGTTCAGCAAAGGAAGGCAAAAATCTTGCATGACTGCAGAAAGGGCCAGGTACAACAACCACTCGGTTAACTAGAATGACACTCTTGAGGACTGGAAACCACCCACAGGCTAACCAGCAGTTTCCGCCTGAGGTCCTCAATAGAAAATGAGTAGCCTCATTCAAAGCCCTCAATTGAGTTGTAGTATTTCAAACTATTTAAGCCATTTTCATGTGCCAAACTGAGCTGTCTCTTAGTGTTTCTACACAGTCCTCCACTGTCTGCAAGCACTGAATAAAATTCTGTCATTGGCCAGCATTTACAAAATACTTTGATAACCCTGTAGAGCACTTTCTTGTAATAGTTACTATTTCTCCTGTAGTATTTTACACATCAACACCTTTTATGAGGAGTCTTCAAAACTGGAGTCTAACCCACCTCTATGTCAATGTTTGGTATCAGAATAGGGTCATTTTATAGTTTTGTAGGTCTGGGATCTGGAAGGCAGCAAATGAATGCCACAGGAAGAATTGATCTGGAAGGAAGCAAATGAATGCCACAGGAAGTAATTTTCCACCATAATGCTTCAGGTTTCCACTTTTAAAAAGTGTAAGAAGAAATATTAACAGCCCAAAAAAATTCCTGGCCTGTACTCTGGCACTGCACTGTAATTTATAAAGAGGATGCCTTTTCTATATGGAATCATGGCAGAAAACCGAAATGCAGCACAGTTGCAAGAGTCCAGCAAGAGCATCAAAGAGCCACACACAACGCAGCCGAAATGACAGTCTTCCTTTGAAGAGAAAGTCCACGTCGCTCTCAGAGAAAAGTGAGTGGTTTCAATCCTAATATTCATAGGAGAGCCTACATCTGAAGGGAGAAGCAGAGTTCAATGAGAGCTACCAAATTGTGGAAGACTCCTCATTAGATGATGTGCCATCATACTAGCAGAACCTCGAGCAGAACAGCTAAGTTCCTCGGTGCTCTGAGCCTGTGCCCTCAAGTGATGTCCTAAAAAACGGCAGAGACCTGGTGAAGTGAAAACGGCTCCAAATGGATGAAAATTCCTTTCAATCAATGGGCTTACTTAATGTTAGCCAATCATAAGTGTTTCTGTTCAGGAAAATCAGGGAAATCTAAAGAGCTTGTAATGGATACATAATTATCTTGGGTATGTTCACTCATTTTGGCTCGACCAAAGTTTTCAAAACCCCAAAAAGACACAGAATAAGAATAGGACCCCTCCCCTGCTCCAAAGCTCACCCCATACACGTTTCTGTACCAAATTTGTTCAAATGAAAGTGAGTGCAATGTGCATTTATTTTTTGGGGACATTTTGAGCACATTGTGCAAGGGCTGACAAAGTTATTTTCAAAGCATTATTTTCTATGAAGCTGTTAGGTTCTGTGTTAGAACCTAGAGCAGGTTCCACCATGACAAGAGCATCCACCGTGGAACCTGGAATGTGACTGTTGTCAGTTGCTGACTGCTGCCTGCTGCCTGTCCTGTAAGCTGGATGTAGCATTCACTGGAAATAAATCCTCACCTTTCATCATTGCAGGTTTGTGGACTTTTTATTGGTAATGAGTGGGCCAGAACCCCACGACCAGCAGAACAGGCGACTCTCTGCACAGCCACAGTTCATACGGCACTCAGACCCAGATCTTATGCGGCTCTTTGCAAGTGTGACCGCCCATTGACTCCTACGCCACCCATTCTGCCGGAGCTTTCAGTCTTCCAGTAAGTGTTTCCTTATTCCTGGTTTCTGTTTGCACATCAGAACAGTTGAGGGCCGCGAGTGATGTGCTCCCTGGCACTCCGAGTGACGTGATTCCTGGAAATGCAGGGCCCACCCTCATCAATCGGCTGTTGCTATCTACTGACTCCATCAGCCGCACCATTGTTGGTTGCGTAGCACCGCTCCTGCGACTTTACTCACTCTCTGTGGTCATCAAAGTATGACTTCATGTTACACCTTCTGAGCTCATCGCATACCCTAGCAACATCTATTGCGGCTCACCATGGCTTCATTAGCAACGTCTATAGCGGTTCATCACGGCTTCATGTGTATGTCCTCAGTTAGTTGCCTAGTAACAACCAAGTGCTGTCCCACTGAAAGGGAGAAGCCTGTCTCACAGCCTGCACTCGTGGTGACAGGCACACCTTCACTGCAGACACCGCTGAAGTTATAGGGCGCATTCTCGTAAAGTTTAATATCAAGCCAGCACCCACGGTGACAGACACATCTTCGCTGCAGACACAGCTGCAGTTAAGTTGGTGCATTCTCATCCAGTTTAAGTGTAAAGCCTGCACTTGCAGTGACAGGCACACCATCGCTGCAGACATTGCGGCAGTCATTCCTTTTTTGATACTTCCCATCATAGCACCAGCACATCGGTGATAGGCACAGCTATTAGTTGTGAAGTCAATTTTCTTTTATTCTTACATGGAACTTATTTCATGTTTGCTCAATATTGGTGAGGCCACTTTTATTGTTCCCTTGCATACTTTTATGGTGATAGGCACACCATACTGTTTATATTTTGCTGCAACATCATCATCAGTGATACGGACACTACCTCAACTGTATTCTTGGTTTATCATGTATTTTTATTGCTATTATTCAGGTCGAACCATGCACATCCTTCACCATTTTTGGTGACATTTACTTCTTTGTCTGGGGTACCTTTTTTAATTTTCTGTGTGGGTTGTTTTTCTCTTTTGAAGTTTAAATTTGTTGTACTTAGCTAAGTCATGTCATTCAAAAGTTATTTTTATTGAAGGGTAACGGAGATTTTGGAGAACAGCTGTGAAGATAAAGTGATCATCGCGCCTCTGTGTCTGCTGGTAACAAGTTGTTTAGCAAGTATTTTTCTGTATTCAAAGTATTGAAATCTTAAAGAGATAAAACTGAAAGAAATTCTGCCTGCAGTCAAGGTCGGGACGTGGTGAAACATAGTCATCATCAATCATTGAGCTATGTAAAGTTAACAGATTTTATTCTGCAACTGGAATGTTACTCTTAAGTATTATTAATGTTCTAGTGTCAAATTATTATTTTATTTTTTTGGATCTTTAGACCTGTGTTATTTGGGTAACAGTGCATATACTCCACTATACTTAATGTATGATGTGGGTGTATTGAATTTGTCTTAGGTAGACGTTTCGCTCCATTTTATTTACTAAAATGCAATCTGTTAATCCTCCACCACCATTTTTGGAAAGTCCTGGTGCTCCTCACATTCAATGGAGGCAGTGGTTTGATGCATTCGAAACGTATTTGGGTGTTATTGGGGCTTCACATTTCAGGGCAGAAAGGAAGAAGTGTCTTCTCCTTCACTCTGTAGGTTTTGAGGGAAGAGAAGTTTTTAAACATCCCCCAGATATTGTGTTGGGGGAGGGCGAAGTCATCGATGAATATCAAGAAGCTGTTAAGAAATTAGTGATCAAATTTGATGTGCAACCCAGTATAGTTGTGTTAAGGCACAATTTTTTTAAACGCATACAGTTACAAAGTGAGAATGTAGATACGTATTTAAGTGCTTTGCGTAAATTGTGTGCTGAATGTCATTTGGGGAATATCGTGACCAGCTCGTAAGAGATCAATTCATTGCACATTGTTGTGACAAACAAATTCATCAGAAATTGCTTACTATGGGAAACCCTAGTTTGGAAGATGCTATAAAGGTGGCAAAGAGTGTTGAACTAGCACAGTTATCGGTGAAAGAGCTTAATGTGAACTGCACCCCAAAGGAACCCGTTAATGTGGTTGCAGCAGCAAATGCCACTAGCAAAAATGTGTATAAAGACAAACCATATGAGAAAGGGGCATTCAAAAAAACAAACATTTGCTATAGATGTGGATATTCTCCACATGGTAAAGACAACAGATTTTGTCCTGGTAAAAATGCTAAGTGCCACAAATGTGGTAGAATAGCACACCTTGCTAAAGTGTGTCAGTCTAATGTTAGTAAAAATGACAAAGTTAAAAGTATTGTACAGGATGAACAGTTATGTGAAAGTGATCTGGTCAAAAACTTTCAAGACATGATTGTGGCGGTCACGGATGAAGGGGTAGTCTCTGGTGATCCGTCTGAGTGTGTAGACCCCTATGTAGATGTGCTTGTGGGTGAAGTTTGTTTGAAGTTACTGGTAGACTCTGGTGCCCCCATAACAATGATTACGTATGATTTGCTCAAGAAATCTTGGTGGGACAGGTCTCTCTTTCCTCCCGATAGAGCACCCGTCTCTTATGAAGGACGCAAAATCGATTTAGAGGGGTTTATTGAGGATGTGTTGGAATTCAGGGGGAGAAACATTCAGGGTAAAATTTATGTGGCTGTCCGTGGACTAAACATCCTTGGATGGTATCATCAGGGGCTATTCGGAATGGTGTTAAGACCTGGTACCAGCGAACAGGTCCTAGTTATTAAGGACAATCCTGATTCTCTCTGTTTGGAACATGAGTTTCCCAAAGTGTTTTCTGACTCACTTGGAAAGATAGTGGGATTCAAACACAAGATAAAAGTTAAAAAAGAAGCTATACCTGTGAAGCACAAGGTCAGATCTGTGCCATTTAACCTTAGGGGAGATCTTAAGACAGAATTGGAAAAATTGCAAAGTTGTGGGGTTGTTGAACCTGTAGAATCTAGTTTGTGGTTAAGTCCTCTGGTCGTCGCACGAAAACGGAATGGAGATATACGTTTGTGCATCGACCTGAGAAGTCGTAACAAAGAAATTTGGGTAGATGCACATCCTCTTCCTAAAATTGGAGACCTGTTGGAAGAACTGAAGGACGCAGAAAGGTTTTCAAAGATAGATCGTGCCTCTGCGTACCATCAAGTTTTGTTGGATGATGAATCAAGACATTATACTGCTTTTAACTCCCCTTTTGGTACTTTTCAATTTTGTAGGATGCCCTTTGGACTTGCCTCTGCGGCCTCTGTGTTCCAACGCATAATGCAGACAGTGCTACACAATGTAAGGGGTGTAGTTATTTTTCAAGACGTGCTTATTTTTTCGAAACATTTAGATGAACATGATAAGGTCTTGAGGACAGTACTTGGCATTTTTGAGAAGAAGGGAATTGTTGTGAAAAAAAATAAATGTGAGTTCTGGAAGAGAGAAATAGAATTTCTGGGACATCTTGTTTCCGCTAATGGTGTCAGCCCTGGGCCAGGTCTGGTGAAAGCAGTTGTCGAATGTACTTGTCCGAAAAACAAGGACGAGTTACGCTCTTTTTTGGGGCTGTGTGAGTTCTACTCACGTTCCATACCTGAGTATGCCAGTAAAATGAAGGTCCTTTCAAACATGTTAAGGACGAATGTCACCTTTGATTGGGATGTGAACTGTCAGAATACTTTTGACTTGATTAAGTCAGAAATGGTTAATGCTAAAACCCTTAGTGCATATGACCCGGCTGTTCCCTGTACCATTACTGTGGATGCTAGTAACTATGGTTTAGGGGCAGTTTTGACTCAATCTTCTGGCGTGAGTGAAGTTACCATCAGTTATGCTTCCAGAGTACTGCGTGATCCAGAGCTTAATTACTCTGTGATCGAAAAGGAGCTTTTGGCGTGCTACTGGGCATGTGAAAAGTTCAGGACTTACATTTGGGGCAGGAAATTTGTCATCCAAACTGACCATAAGCCCCTAGTATACATTCTGGGGGGGGGGGAACGTCTCAAATATGCCACCCCTCGTATTGCACGGCTGACCACCAAACTTCTACAGTATAATTTTGTTGTTAAACACATCCCAGGAAAGGAAAACATCAGAGCTGATTTGCTGTCCAGACTTCCTATAAGTTAGGAAGATTAACTTGATGTGGAGGAGGACAAGGAGGATTGTTTTATTGCCTTTGTTGATGCGGTTGAAAATAAGGCTTGCAGTGAGAGTGAATGGAAAGAGGCGTTGTGTGAAGATCCTACTCTTGCAAGAGTTAAAGAATATATGTGAAAGGTTGGCCTAGAGAGAGGTGTGTGTCTCCTCAAATCCAACTTTTCTGGAAAGTGGCAGACAAACTGTCCATTGAAGATGGGGTGATTGTGCGCATGATGGACATTTAGGGGCAACCATGACTAAAAGGCGTGTCAAACTGCACTATTGGTGGCCTTCTATGGACAAGGACATCGAGTTAAGAGTCAAGGAGTGTGTTGTCTGTTGTGGAGCTGAAAAGGGTTTTAAAGTTGTCACACCTCCTTTACAGCCCATAGCTTATCCGGAAAAGCCATGGCTTAAGGTGGGGATTGATTTGGTGGGTCCGTTTAATTTTCTTCCTTACAACTTACGCTTTGCGTTTGTGTTGATGGACTTTCACAGCAAGTGGCCTGAAGTCCGATTTTGTGCTTCTCCCACAGCAAGAAGTGCGATTCTCTTCCTTAAAGAGATTTTTATGAAGGAAGGTTTTCCAGAAGCAGTTGTTTCTGATAATGGTGTGCAGTTCGTGAATCAGGAAATGAGTGGGTTTTTGAATGAATCTGGTGTGAAGCATTTAAGAAGCTCAGTTGGACATCCTCAAACCAATGGTTTGGTTGAGAGAATGAACAGGGTTGTTGTGGAATGTATCAAATGGGCAAAACGCAATGGATACGATGTAGAAGGTGCTGTCAGATCCATGCTGTGGTTTTACCGCACAACGCCACATTCTCTCACTAAGGTGGCACCCTGTGTGTCACTAAGAGGTCGGGTACCCACGTCTGCTTTATACTCGGCTTGGCTTTTAAGAACTGTTTGTGACAAGGTGTCGTGCTGGATTGATCATGTTGCCTTGGAATCCAGGGTTGAAGTGGCACAGAAGAAGATGTCTGACAGGTATAATCAAAAGAAGTCGGCAAAGCCTGTTGATTTGCATCCTGGTGACATGGTTCATATCAAATATGCAAATTTTGTAAAAAAAAGGGGATGCGTCCTATGGTGATCCTGTTTGTGTTGAAAAAGTTTCTGGGGGTGCTGTTATGGTAAGAGGTGGACATTGGTGGAATGCATCCAAACTAGTGAGAGTTCAAGCAGCAACCAATAGTGACATGGGCTCTTCGAACTGTTCTTGGAGAAATGATGGTGTGTCATCTTACCCCACTTCAGAGTCCACTGTGACTAGTGAAGTGCTAAGGAGGTCCCGTCGAGTTAGACGTGTCCCTTGGAAGCTACGATAATTTATTATGGTTTACTCCTACCTGCATTTCTCGTTTTTCCTTTGATGCTATTCATGTATTCTTACAGTCATTTGTTCTTACTTGTAAGTTTCCTTTCTTTTGTTATTTTTGATTGCCTTGCTGTTGCTCATCTTCTGGGCTGTTGTTCTAACAGCATTTTTTTTATGTCTTTGTATTTATTTGTAAAAAAAAAGAGGTAATATGTTGTACTTAGATATGCTTGTTTGATGTTCTTACCAGAACTTACACATGTTGACATTGTACCCTTGTGTAGGGTATTCCACTAATGACAGTTGGTGCCTCTCGCCTGTTGTGAGAGGAGCGGTGGCTCATTGTTCCCACGAATAAAAGGCTATGACTTACCTGCTGTGTCCTGTAATGGTATCCTGTGTCCAAGGGGCACAACAAAATTGCTCAGAGGTGGTACTGGTTTTGCCTCCACTTTCTTTTTTACCCCTCCAGGCCTTCCTCCAGTTGAATGGGAGTTATGGTTGGAAGGTTTAGAAGCTTATTTGGATGCCTTTGATGAGGGAGATTTCTCTTTAAAAAAAAATTTGCTTTATTATAACACTCATTAGGTACAGAGGGGGGGAAAATTTCTAAGCCTTTACCAGTGGTTGTTGTGTGTGATGAGGATGATGAGGTTGATCAGTATGCTTTAACCATCAAAGCATTGGATATTAAATACAAGAAACAGCTGAATGTTATCATAGAGAGGCTTACTTTTTACACGAGGAAACAGTTACCAGGGGAATCAGTTGAAGATTTTGTGAGTGATTTGAGAATCTTGGCATCAACTGTGATTATAGGTCTTTTGGGGATACAATGTTAATGTATCAACTAGTAGGAAAAACTAGTAGCAAGAAAATTCAAGAAAAGTTATTCACTACTGAAAATGTAACGTTAGACAAGGCTTTGGAGATGGCCAAAGGTGTGGAAGCCACCACAGTGTATATGGAACAAATGACCATAGCATCCCAGGGACAATCCCAGAGTGCAGATGCTGTGGTTAAGACAAAAGAGAGAAGAGTTGATTCCAAACCCAAGTTGTATGAATGCTACAGGTGTGGTAGCAGGAATCATTTGGGAAATGCTATTACATGTCCTGCTGTAGACAAAACACGTGCCAAGTGTAAAAAGAAGGGGCATTTTGTAAAAGTTTGCAAATCTTAATGTGTTTGTTAAATCCAAAACAATGAAAATTCTGTCTGTTGACTGTGTGCTTGAAATCATCTCCAATTCAGATGGTGAGGAGGAGGATTGCACCTTGATTATTTCTGGTTCGTTAGTGGAGGGTGAAGAGAATTGTAAAGTTCTAAAGATTGACTCAAGCATGTACAAAAGACCAATATGTCAAGTGGATATCTGTGAAATTTCTGTAACCATGATGGTGTATTCTGGTTCTTTCTTTACCCCGATTGGTCCTGATGAATGGCGGAAGTTTGGCAATATCAAATTGTAAAAGTCCCTAATTAGACCCGTAACATATGGGGTAAACCTGTTGAGGTGCTTGGTGAGTTTGAGGGTACAGTGAGTTTCAAAGGACGTAACACTTTGGCCACAGTTTATGTGGCAAAGGATGGGGCATGTCTTTTAGGGTGGTTGGAGCAGAAGAATCTAGGCATCATTTTGGATCCAAATAGTCCTGAATAGTCCAATAGTCCTAAACAAGTTGTGCTCAAGGAGGAATGCAAATAGGTATGGACGCTAGAGGAGTAAGTGTGGAAGAGAGCGTTTCCTGAAGTTTTCAGTGAAAGCTGGGTAAGTTTAAAGGTTTTTCTCATTGAATTGTGATAGAAGAAGGTGTGAAACCTGTTGTTCATAAAGCTAGATGGGTACTTTTGGAAATGGCCCTTTTTGCAGAGTTATCCCCAAACTTTTACTGTGTATGTTTGATTTTTGACGTTTTTGTCTTGTTTAGTTTAGATAAAGATACTTTATTTTTCTAAACTGGTGTGGTGTCCTTTTGTGGTGTTTTCACTGTGTTACTGTGAGTGTTGGTACAAATACTTTACACATTGCCTTTGGGATAAGCCTGTCTGCTCGTGCCAAGCTACCAAGGGGGTGAGCAGGGGTTATCTAAAGTGTGTTTCCCCCTTAACCCTAACTAGAAGCAAGGGTCCCTATTTGGACAAAGGTACCTACCTCTGCCAACTAGAGACCCCCATTTCTAACATTGGTGGCAGCGGTGGGATTTGAACCTGTATTTGAACTTGACCAACAGTGATTGGTGTACATCACTAGTTTAGTGCAGACCACTACGCAACCACATACTGTGTTTTGTTTTTGGTTCTATTTTTGAGTAACCCTTAAAGTATCCATGCATCATGTCTCAGAAGGGTAAACCAGCAAGTGAGATGGCAGAATTGGAGTTTGATATTGAAATGTTGCATTCCTACAAAGTAGATATGCTCAAGCAACTTTGCAAAGATTGTGGATGTCCCATGAAGAGCAGCTCCAGGAAGGAGGAGCTACAGAAGGCCTTAAGGGCCTGGTGGGAGGCCAAAGAAGCTTGGGAGACAGATGATGCAGAGGTGGATGAGGATGCACAAGGGGATGGTTTCAGATCACAGGATCTGCCTGTGGGAAGGGCAGCCTCCAGGGCTGGCAGCAACCATTCCGTTATAAGTTTTTCCCCAGAGGAGTTGGAGGAAAACCAAAGGGTTAGAGATCATGAGTTAGAAGTCATGAGGTTCAAGATGAAAATATTGGAAATGGAGAACCAAAGAGCTGCCATACAGAGAGAAAAGATGGCAGAGGAATCAAATAAGGATTATGCCTTGGAAGAAAAGAAATTGATCTTGGCATATGAGCTGAGAATGAGAGAGCTCGATGAGGAGTTTGCGAGGCTTGAGGCCCTGAGTGTCTCAGCCAAGCAAAAAGAGATGTGTGTAGCTCAGGAAGTGAGCTTGGCTGGGTTGGAGGTGGAGTCCAGCTCAGATGGTGGCAGCAAACATGCAGTGTCTAATGCTGAGGGAGAAGTACACACACCCAGAGATGTGGCGCCTGACTTGAGGGAGGGGGTTAACATACACCAGGGGGTTCAGGTTTATGAGGTAGCTCCAGTGGTGTGCAGTGTCCCTGAAGTGGATTGGGGAACTGACACAGGGGATCATATTCCTAGTGGTGGGAGGGACACTCTACTGACTCTAGATGAGAGGTACAGAGAGAGGGGTTCCCCCATGGTAGAAGACCTGGTATGTATGTGTGGAGACCGCCCAGAAGACTATGGGTTGAGTGATAGAGACAGTCAGACACTGTCTTGCCAGTCTCAGGAGAGTGGTGTGGGGTACTTGTGTGAGGCACTGGATGGTGGGGCAAAGGGTAGCTTGGTTAACAACTGTGGGGAGGCTGTGTGATTCAATTGTTGGAGAGCATATTTTAAGTCCCTGTTTTCCAGAGTTATGCCAACACCTGGTGGAGTGTGAGTTCTCTGATTCCAGAGAGCTTGCGCTGGAGGCAGACCTTTTGGTGGATTCCAGAGGGTCTGAAGAAGCTTTTGGGAGTGATCCTGAAGGGGCTGGCTCAGGTTTACCCCAACCAAGTGAGGTAGGGGAGGTTTGTGGTAGCCCAGATAGGTCCCAGTGTGGTGGGAGGGGTGTAGGGTCCCACGTCCTGTCTCAGAGGAGAAGGAGTGGGAGTGGGCTGTGTCCCAAGGTGCCCGAAACCCAGTCTCAGGACCTGGTTGGTTCCATAAGGGAACACCAGGAGGGGGGCCTAGTCTGTAAACAGAGGCCATTTCCTGAGGGGATCCCAAAGTGTCAGGTGAACTGGGTAAGACTGCTGTAACCAGCATCCCACCAGTTCTGGTGTCTGGCAGCACTGCTCCAGTGGGGAGGGTGCATGAGTCCAGAGAAAAGGGTTTGGGGGGACGCAGTCCCCAGTGGAAGGACCAGTGGGTCAGGGGTTGCCAGCTCTGAGGTCAGAGGACCCCAGGACCGACCCTGGTGAGGCCACTTCTGGCCTGGGGGTCTTCATGCTCTGTCAAGTGGAGAGGAGGCTAGAGACCTGCACCAGGCAGACTCTCGTACCACTCATGAGGAGTGTGTTTCCCTTGAGGGGGTTGGTGTACTCCCCCAGAGGTCCTGGGTTGCCAGGAACTGGTCCAGCCTAAGGGTACAGACCCTGTATTGGAGGACCAGGTTCAGAGTGTCCCCCTTGACCTGGAGGAAGGGGTGACTGCTAACAGTGCCCCTACAAAATTGTCTTCTGGGGTACCACTATAGGTGGGAGGGTGCAGAGCCACAGGGAGGAAGACAGGGTATGGGAGAGCCCACCCCAGTCTCTTGTCCAGCCGCAGGGTACAGAACCTGGGCTGGTGGGCCAGTGTCAGGATGCCATACCTGACTTGGCAGGCGGGACACTGGAGAAAAGGTGCCAGGCACCTGGGGCTACTGCCCCCCACTTTCTGACACCACAGAGGTTAGAGAGGCCTGAAAGGCATTAGGCCTGGCTCTCATCACTGACAGCTGTCAGTGGCCACTGTGGCTGGTTGTCCTGGTGGACAGAGTTGCCCCTGGGAGGGGGGCAGGAGTCACACCCCGGGGTGGACTGGGCCACACCACTGTGTTGGCCATGTGGGTACTGTCTACCTGTGCGGACACATCTGTGAGCAAAGTAAGTTTAGGTGCTGCAAAGATGGGGTTCCCAGGTGAGGAGAAGGGTCCCCCATCGGTTAGCCTAGTGGGCCCTGAGAGTATGGATAGAGGGATCCAACTGGGTTCAGGAAGGCGTAGAACAGGAATAGACCCCTGCTGTTTGGGCCAGGTTCCATGTTCTGTCACCCCAAGCTGGGAAGCCCATCGAGGTATTGATTGGTCTACCCTGGCTTTAGGCTGGGAGGGGTTGTGTTGGAAATGGCCCTTTTTGCAGGGTTATCCCAAACTTTCTGCTTCTTCCTCCTATTTTTTCCTGACCTGTGTTTGTTGGCTATAGGACTCTGGGCACTTTACCACTGCTGATCAGTGCTAAAGTGCATATGCTCTCTGTGTAAATTGTTATTGTGATTGGTTATTTATGATTGGCATATTTGTTTTACCAGTAGGTCCCTAGTAAAGTGCACTGAGTGTGCTAGGGCTGGTAAATCAAATGCTGCTATTGGGCCTGCAGCACTGATTGTGCCACCCACATGAGTAGCCCTGAAAAGATGTCTCAGGCCTGCCACCGTGGTGCCTGTGCGCAGTTTATTAACTGCCATGTCGACTTGGCAAGTGCACCCACTTGCCAGGCCCTAACCTTCCCTTTTCTTACACATAGGGCACCCCTATGGTAGGCCCAAGGTACCCCCCTGGACAGGGTGCAGTGTATGTGAAAGGTAGGACATGTACTAGTGTGTGTAACATGCCCTGATAGTGAAATCCTGCCAATTTCGTTTTTCACTATTGAAAGGCTATCTTGCCTCATAGGACAGGATGGGGAATGCTTTGTAACATTTTACAAGCATATCTTCCCATAGGGATAAGATAGAAAAATGGAGTTTGGTATCCCTGAACTCAGGATTTAATAACACATCTTTTAGTAAAAATGGTTTTTAAATTGTGTGTTCGAAAATACCACTTTTAGAAAGTGGCTATTTTCTTGTTCAACCATCCTGTGTGCCTCTGCCTGTTTGTGGATTGACTGTCTGGCTTTGGAGTGACAGGGGCTGGGGATGTGCAGTGGCTCCAGGAGTCTGGAGGAGTCAGCACTAGGCTGAATAGGCCTGATCTGCATTTGTAGTGGTGGGAGGAGTAGCACCTGTTCCCGAATAGGGCTGTGCCTGACTTCCACAATGCTGGCTCCGCCCCTCTGTGGTGTGTCTGGAGCCAAGGCTCACACTGACAATGGATGTTGTTGTGCACTTGCAGAGTGCCCCCAGAACTGGTTTGAACTGGGCTCAGAGCCCCTTGCACAAAGAGAACAAAGACATTTTGGGGTATAAGTATTAGACCTAAAACCCCTGAACTTTAGATCATTCCTGGAATTCAAGAGGACCCTTTGCCAAGGAGAAGAGCTGGAGAAACTGAGGAGAAGTACTGCCCTTGCTGTGCGTCTGGGGTTGGCCTGCAGTTGCTGTTTCTGCCAAGGAAAGTAGAAGGACTTTGCTGTGTGCTGTGTCCCCTGCTTGAAGAAGCTCTCCAAGGGCCTGTGTGTGCTGGCCTCCTGTTCTGAAGTCTCAGGGACACAAAGACTTCACCCCCAGCTCCCCTGAACTCTGCTGTTGTGAGTTCTGACCTGCCTAGAGGTGCGTGTGCCAGTTTTGGACCTCTGGAGGTTGTTGCTGCTGTTTGGGAGCTGTAAGAAAGAAGAAACGTGAAAAACTGCTAAAATCGATGCATCGCTCTTCTTGCGGCTGTTTTCTCGACGCATCTCCACAGCGTGAGAAGAATTATCACACATCGCCGTGCCGCTGCGAAAACCGTTGCAGCACCTGTCGCCGCTGCAAGAATTGACGCAACGAGGGATCACGGCTGAAGAGGACCGACGCAGTGCCGCTCGACGCCGCCGCATCGATCGCCACCGCATCCTGGAGATCCACACATCGTACCTGTGCAGCACGCTTTCCCGACGCATCACCTGCGAACCGGAACCGTCACGAAGAATCAACGCATCCCTCCCCATACTGACCGGATTCAACGCAACTCGTCCTCTTCGTGTCGCAGAACTGTCACATCGCCTCCCCAAGGGCTCAGGAGTGTCGCATCTCTTTGTTTTCTGACTCTGCAGCTGTTTGGCTTGTGGAACTTTGACGCATCTACAGGTACTTTGGTGAAAAGTCACGCATCCATAGTTTTCTATGGTAAAAGATCTTGAAACCTTTTGAAAGTCATATTTTTTACTGTGTATGTTGGATTTTTGTGGTTGTGGTCTTGTTTAGTTTGGATAAAGATACTTTATTTTTCTAAACTGGTGTGGTGTCCTTTTGTGATGTTTTCACTGTGTTACTGTTAGTGTTGGCACTAATACTTTACACATTGCCTTTGGGATAAGCCTGTCTGCTCATGCCAAGCTACCAAGGGGGTGAGCTGAGGTTATCTAAAGTGTGTATCCTCCTTACCCTGACAAGAAGCAAGGGTCCCTATTTGAACAAACGTACCTACCTCTGCCAACTAGAGACCCCCATTTCTAACAGGTACCTTTAGCTATGAGGCAGGAAATGGATTTGGAATTGAAATCTCTGTGTGAACAAGGCATAATTGAACCCATTGAGAGTTCTGAGTGGTTGTCCTCTGTTGTTCTTGCCAGAAAAGGAAATGGCAGTCTTAGGATGTGCACTGACTTGCGTGATCTCAATGAAAGAATATGGGCGGATAGGCATCCTTTGTACAACATCACTGAAATGTTGGGTTCTCTAGAAGGTGCAACGGTTTTCACCACCCTGGAAATGTCGTCTGCATATCAACACATAGCTTCGCATCAAAATAGCTGTCATCTAACCTCATTTGTTACTGCGGCTGGTGCATTTAGGTTTAAAAGAATGTCTTTCAGCCTTGCTTCAGCTTCTGCTGTTTTTCAAAGAGTTGTTAAAGCCTTGTTTAAGGGGCTTGCCAATGTCAAGTGCTTCCATTATTGGTGTAGGGGAGCAAAATGGAAATTCAGCTGCGGCCTGTGCATGTAAGAGCGGTGGGGCAGTGGGGCCGGGTGGGGGGGATTTTGATAGATGACGAGGAAAAATGTATTATTTATTTAATTTTCCCATGTGGTCATCTGTCAAATCCCCCCTAACCCGGGCCCATCACTCTCACGTGCACAGTCCATGGCTGTGGAAATTCACAATAAAACTTTAGGTAAAGTTTTACCATTTTATTGAAAACGGGGTTACATTAAAAGCAGCCAAGTGCAAGTTTGCGGTGACCTCTGTGGATCATTTGGGTTACAAATTATCTTCCCAAGGTGCAGAACCCAAAGAGAGTTTGGTGAGAGCTATAAATGATTTTCCGGTGCCACAGACCAAGGATCAGCTTCGCTCTTTCTTTGGTATGTGACAGTATTATGCCCACTTCATTCCCAATTGTAATGGCAAAACCTTTCACATCAGGGCTTTCATGAAAAACCATCAGCTTTTTTTGTGGAATGACAATCAAGCCAACAAATTAGTGAGTATCAAGAATGAATTAGCTAATGCCATTCCTTTGCAACCATTTGACACCCGTGATTCCTTAATTGTGGTGATAGATGCCTGTCAGCATGGTTTGGGGGCTGTTCTATTACAGAAAAGGGATGGTAGGGAAATGGTGGTGGTGCTTGCTTCTAGAGCTCTACGCGGTGCAGAATCCACCTATTCTGTAATCGAACGTGAAGCTTTAGCGTATTGGTGGGGTGTCAATCACTTCAGGAATTATTTGTGGGGCACACAATTTGTTATTCGCATGGATCACAAACCCTTGATGGGTGTCTTTACCACATTGGGTGCTGGCCAGGCCAAGTCTCGCATAGCCAAATGGCATTACAGGTTGGTAGAATTTCAGTTTCAATCAGAATACATTCCTGGTGTCAAAAATGTTTTTACAGACTACTTAGCAAGGTTGCCTCTTAGGAATGATGGAACCGAGGATAGTTTAGATGAAGATTTTACTGTGCTGGCTGCATTGCCGGATTCTGGATATGAGTGCATATCGGAGGAGGAGTGGAAGAATGCTATGGGAAGGGACGACATAACTCAACAAGTGGCGGGTATCTTGAGTACTAAATGGTCTGATGTGGGTGGTGACAAAGAGGTGATAGCCTTTAAGCATGTTTTTGCAGAATTAGGTGTGCATGATGGAGCAATGAGTAGAAGGGAGTTACTGGTTCCACCTTGACAACAGCGTCAAAGGTGGAACCTGGAATGTGAGTGTTGTCAGTTGCTGGCTGTTGACTGTCCAGTTGGCTGGATGTAACTTCACTGAAAATAAATCCTCAATTTTCACCATTGCGGCTTTGTTGATTTTTTAGAAGTGTTGTGTCATATTTATGTGTACTTTTTCATAGTATTTCCCTTCCAAACTTTGTCAAATCTGACTGACTGCATTACAAATCACATTTTAGAGCTCGCTCTGAAAGTCTCCTTGCATCCAGTGGCTTATCATACTTTGGACACAATTTGCAAAAAAGAAGTTTAAAAGTATGTACGTAGATTTACATCTCTGCTTGAATGTACTTTTACACTTTTTGGGAATTCACAAATGTTTCCAATAGTACATCTGGAAAACTCTTGCAGTAGCAGGGTTCGAGGTATATTCCCAATTCGGGACTGCATGAAGAGTACAGTTCCAAGTTCGATATTGTCTTATTTGAAATGCAAATGCACATTGTCCTTCTTTTTGCCTCCATAGAAGCTTACCAATGGCCATTTCCAGGGTTGGAAATGATCCAAGGGGATAAAAGTGAATGTTCACAAACTCATAACCTTTCAGTAGCTCGAATATTGTCGCTGCTCCCAAGGGTAAGCATTTAATTCATGGTATTTAGTCCTGCTAGGTATCCTTTTGTGAATACCTATAAGTAATGAATCCAGCCATTTTGAGGCATAAACATTTGTCTGCGGACAAACATATCTTTGTGCATGGGCACTATTAATACACTATTTAGACAGATTTTTACCTACTTGTATTTTTAGAAAACCATACACCTTTAAAGAGGTCCTAACGGCATCCCCATTTATATAAAGCAACTCTATCTGGGGCTAACTAAAGCCTGTGCTATTAAATGCCTTTTTTTATCATCAATAGAGTCTATGGCTCAGGGGTTATTGGAAGCTGACAATACATGATGACAGACAGTGAACCATCCATTTTGATGGCTAAACCCATTCGCTAACCAGTCAGGAGAGGCGGTGAGTTACATGTAATGGGATTTGGATTGCACTGACAGGTCAATAAACAATCCAACAGAGTCAGGAGCATGTCGTATTATAGCTGAGGCAGTGGGGGTCAATGAAACCCTGCAAGAAATTCCATTTCTGGGAAGCAGCATTATTGTGAAAGGTAAATACAAGATTAAGGCTCTAGTAATATGATTGCTTTGCCCCTCAGAAAATGGCCGTCTTTGAGCCTTATGATAGAAATGGAGCAAGGGGATGCCGTGGCATTTAGACAAACGTTAGACAGCACAGCTGCACAAACAAGGACGCACACTTAGGAGGAACAGGCCGACAATCATAACACATTAACACAAATAAAGCTTTCAGTATTTCAGCTTCCCTTCTTCCTTGAGCTAAGGGTTAAGAAAGATGGTTCAGGTTTGTTTTAGGGATCATTGGAAACGTGGATTGTCCAAAACAGATTTCTTTTCTAAGGCCAAGTGTCCCATATTTACTGTGGTTTAGCATGGACACTGGCCTGACACCAAACAAAGCTATGCAATTCAAATTGACATAAACTGTAGCATCGATCAACTTTTGCAGGCAAAGACAATTTTGCATGACAAGCTGACAAAAGAGCAGCACAAAAACAATTTGCGCCATGTAGTGTGAAATTTGTCATAATGCATGCACAATGAGAGTCTTTGACAGAGACAGAGCCAAAACTCGTGTAGCACTAACCCATACCTTCTATCATAACGTGAAAGTAGGTAGAACGAGCGAACAAGAAATCTAAACAAAAAATGGTGCAGAATAAAAAGAGGTGCAAACATAAAATACACCAGAAATCGAACCTCCTCTTCCGCCGAAAAAGTCAAATTGTAGGTTGTGAGACTCTGATAGAGAGTATGACTGCTGCAGTTTGCCAGAAATGACCTCAGGAGATGACCACATTGGGAATATTTTTACAAAGCTAAAGTAACACTATTTTTTGAAACACATAGGATGTGAACAAAGAAGTGTGTAGGCCAAGGAGGGCAATAATATGAATGCTCTTTGAACAAATTGCACTCTGTTTTGAACTACTAAAGGTAGGTTGGGTGCAAGACAAGCTCATGTTAAATTACTCGCAGTACTGCATATAATGATATAGAGCTTATTTTAGGGTATATGTGTTTATTTAGCTCGGGGGTCAAAAGGCACGTTACTCGTACCACGTGTTGAAGGCAATCCTGCTCATCATACTAGTTTCAAAAGTTACAGAAAGGTAGGCATGTCAGAAACAGAAAAAAGAATACCAGACTATGCTATTATATTGTGAACAATAACTTCGTAGTTCAAAGCAGGTGATAGCACATGAGCCATCTTTAAACTCGACTTAGGTTTCTCTTTTGGTGCTGAGTTTAGGTTCGTAATCAAAAGACATGGGGGGGGGGGGGGGTTGTTATAACGCCAAACAGCCAAAAATGCTGAATGTTTACTTCTGTTCAAATTACTCGTAAACACTGCAGGTACTATTCAGTTGGTTTTTATAATAGTTGCAATTCATATTGTGCATTGGGATGGGATTTTAATTTTTGAATAAATGTATCCATTGTTTCCTACTGTTCTTGAGTGTGCCTTTTTATCATGAAAGAGGATTTGGTTTCCGATAAGTATCCCTGTGATATTTTATATAACTGATCTTTACCTGAAAAAACAACTCACTCAAGTACTGTCCCAGGTTGGCACAATGACAAAGTCTTTAGTGCCAGCGGTTCTAGAAATTCTGTTTCCCGGATGGTTCTCAAGAGAATTTAGAAAACAAAATATTTCCTTCAAGGAATCACCCACCTCATTAAGGTTACTATTCATATTTTAATGTGCTCTCCGATGACCCATGTCCTAAAGGTATATATGAATGGCTGATAGCATGTGCTAAGCCACCATGGCTGTGTAAGTCTGGCAGTCAATTATCCTGTATTCAGACTGGAAGATTGCATTTCTTTGTCAGATGACATCATGATAGTCTTGACCTTTGGAGTCGTGTCTTTGACTTCTGCGCTCATGGCAGTATTTTGGGCCATGAGCCAATCATCTATGCTCCTCTGTTGGTGGAATAGTAACATCTCCTAGAAAAATATAGGGCCATATTATCAAGAACGGGCGATAACATTATCGCCGCTTTAGCGGCAGGAAACTGCCGCTAAAGCGGCGATAAGGGGCTTGATAATATGCCCTATAGAATTCCAATAGAAGCCCAGGTTCTGGTGTGAAGGACATCAAACCTGGGCTTCTATTGGAATTCTATAAGGCATATTATCAAGCCCCTTATCGCCGCTTAGCAGCAGTTTCCTGCTGCTAAAGCGGCAATAATGTTATCACCCGTTCTTGATAATATGGCCCATAGTTGTATAATCCTCACTATATGACATGGGTGGATTCACTGTCTGGCTGACATCAAGGTGTTGTGTTGCATTGACTGCTCTTATGGGTGCATCTTGACAGAAGGGGAACATGTGACTTATCCAGTGCTGATACCCCATGCACTTGTTGTTTAAGTGAATACAATAGAGGAGGTGTCTTGCTTTCATTGTCGTACAAGCAACTGGGATGAACATGCTCCACCTAGTAATGGTGACTACCCATCATACATTGTAGAGTGTTAGTCTGTACATGTATATGATAGAGTGAAATGCTGCAGTTGCACTATTTTAGTTTGCACTGCATGAGAGTATGGCACATGCAATGTTCTTCTATCTATTGCTGCACCATATCTAGGTAAGCCATGTTGACTTTGAGAGGACTGTACATGCTGTGACACATTCTACATGTGTATCTTACTGCACAGGCAGCCGTTTAGTTTCTACGCTCCTTAGGCTGACATAGACATGAATTGCCCTTATGTGGCACATTACTGATTAGGTACATATCATTTCACACGGCAATGGCCATAATGTAGCAACATCTCTCCTACACCCTCTTCTACACCCTCCTACACCCGCTCCTACACCCTCTCCCTTCACTGTGATGAATATGCCCAGTCTGGGGGCTGGATATTACATTGGACAAACTAGGTCTTCATGCACGACGGTGTGCAATTGTACATGGAAAGGAGATAACTGCCATGATTGTGATAATGAAGACTCATATTCACACAGGGTAGTATATGTATTGCTTTTCTGGGCTTCCCTCGTTCTTAAGGTCTACTTTGTCTTGGCCTTGGCAGCCACACACCGGTTTCGCTTTGGTGGCTACAACGGTCATCTGCTCTTCTTCTTTTGATGCAAAGAAAATGTAGCACTGTGCTAAATATCTAAGTTTGTGCAATGCAATACAACACCTTTTTGTGCAATGCTGCCTTGAGCAAACTATGGCTAATCTGGGCTGTTGACTGGGAAGTGATAATTTTTTAACCTGAGACACCAGAAACATCTGCTTAGATCTTCAAGGAGCCTTAAAGTTAAATTTTTGAATGTTAGCATGGCTAGCTTCACATTTCATTTTGCTTCAGTAAATGAAATCCCTAGCCCAAAGTGTGTTGATTTGAGTTATATAACATGAAACAACTCATTCTGTATCCAATGCTCTATACAGAAGTACATATTATCCATATTATTTATATATATAACAAAGCACTCCACTTACATGATAATGGAAACACGCGCACTCTGAAGTAGCATCAAATCCAAATCTTTAATACGGCATGAAATGCAGGATAAATAACAGTCAACTCATTTCGGCAAACACTCACCTTGGTCACAGATGTATCCTGCATTTCATGGTGCATTAAAGATTTGGATTTGATGCTGCTTTGGGAGAGTGGGTGTCTCCATTACCATGTAAGCGGAGTGCTTTGTTACAATGTTTGGGCTCTCACACCCATACGTGCACCACTGTTGTATGGGCTGGATATATATATATATATATATATATATATATATATATATATATATTCACTGAAAAAACCTTAGGTTTCAGGCACGTTATAGTTACAAATTAGCATTTTAAAAACCTTTGAAATTCACTGAAAAAAACCATAGGTTTCAGACACGTTATAGTTAGAAATTAGCATTTAAAAAACCTTTGAAATTCACTGAAAAAACCAGAGGTTTTAGGGCCAGTTATAGTTAGTTGGACATTGCACTCGTACAAAACCCGTGAAATTCCCCGTTATAGTTAGTTCAGCTAACTATAACTCGCGCCCCGCAATGCACTGCTGATGACGTCACATATTACATCACTCATGACATGGTCAGTGACATCACTGATGACATCACTGATGACATCTCAAATGACATCACTGATGACATCATCCAGTGACTGTGTGTTTCTGTAAAGTTTAAATATGTTTAATATATATAGGGAAAGGCGTATTGAAGAATGAGTGGGTGTATAAGTGTCTGAATGGATGATTTAGTACGTGCGTGACTGACTCTACAAGTGAGTGATTAAACGTATCTTACTGAATGCATGGGTTAGTGACTAAACTGTGTGAATGTCTGTATCCGTCTGTTGGTGTGTAAGTGGATGCATGGATTTGCGAATAGCTACATGAGTGTCTATATGGGTTATTTATTGGTTCTATGAGTATCTGTATGGGTGCCTGAGTGTTTGTGTGGATGGGGTGTGTGCGACTGTGCATAGATGTGTGAGTGGGTGATTCACTGGGTGGATGGTTTCAAGAGTGCATCTGTGATAGACTGTATGGGTGGGTAAGTGTGTGTAAGAGTGTGTTAGTGAGTGAATGTATGTCCCAGTGGTACATGTGTGAGTAACTAAATATGTGAAAGGCAGTATATATGTGTATTGGAGTATATAAATAGCTATAAGCGAGAGTGAGTGATTGTGATAGTGGCTGTATGGATGAGTGTGTGCTTGTATCAGTGATTGTATAAGAGCGTAACAATGTGCTAGTATTTGTATGATTAAGTGAGCTGGTGTGTGTATAACTGTATAGGTGAGTAAATGGCAGTGTGTTTAATTATTTGCATGACTGACTAGGTGTGTGAGTACCTCTATGGATGAGTGGCGGTGTTTGAGTGTCTATATAGGAGTAAGAGTGCATATGATAGTCCTGTACTGAGTGACCATAAGTATGAGTGACTGTACGGGTGAGTGAGTGGATGTGTGTATGTAGACCTAAGAATCAGTGAGTGGGTATGTAGTTATTGGTGTTGGAGTGTCTATGGTTTTGCGAATGGCACTCTGTAATTTAGATTGGGTGTATCAAAGGTTATATTAGGGTGTGAGGAGCTGCATCAGATTATCACGTGGATGATGTCATCAGTGATGTCATTTGAGATGTCATCAGTGATGTCATCAGTGATGTCACTGACCATGTCATGAGTGATGTAATATGTGACGTCATCAGCAGTGCATTGCGGGCGCGAGTTATAGTTAGCTGAACTAACTATAACGGGGAATTTCACGGGTTTTGTACGAGTGCAATGTCCAACTAACTATAACTGGCCCTAAAACCTCTGGTTTTTTCAGTGAATTTCAAAGGTTTTTAAATGCTAATTTCTAACTATAACGTGTCTGAAACCTATGGTTTTTTCAGTGAATTTCAAAGGTTTTTAAAATGCTAATTTGTAACTATAACGTGCCTGAAACCTAAGGTTTTTCAGTGAATTTCAAAGGTTTTTTAAATGACAATTTTTAAATGTATTAATTTTTATATTAATTTTTTTCATACTGATTTACTACATTTTTAGAAACAATTTCTTTTACATATTTTATTTTTTAAATTACATTGTAATTACATTATACATTACATTACAAAAAATACTTTCTCAGAATGAATTACTTTAGTTTAAATACTTTGCACATAGGCAATAGACTTTTAAGTACAGTAGTTACAGTTGTTGCAATGGGCAACACATTTTCAAACACAATGCAACATTCAGCTCAATGTGAATTTCTAGTTAAATGCAATTAGTTACTTTATGGATTACTTTTCTAACCACAGGACTGGATCCTAGATTCAGTCCTGGGACATCTCCTGTAAACAGTTGAGTAAAAGCGTTTTGGTTACAGTCGTGATTTTTAAGGAATATTATTGTATTTTAAAAGTTGACACTTAGAAACTTTTTCTCATAGAATCACCAATGTTATCCTATGGAAGGAAATTCACTTAGCAGGTAAAAACTGTTATCGTTACTTTTTCTTACTCAGTGTTGGATCCTGGATCCAGCACTGGTGCATCTCCTGTAAACAGTTGAAAGAATGCGTTTAAGTCATACAGGCGATTTTTAAGGAATATTTGTAGTTTGTGAAAATCGACACTGAAACTTTTCTGCTGAAAACCAGACAATGGATTCCTATGGAAGAAAATATAAGTTACTGGTAAGTACGGTTAAAATTACTTTGCAGGACCAGTACTGGGCTGAAAGATACAGCACTGAGGTCTCTCCTTATAACAGGTGAGTAAATCGGAATTCGTATTTCGGCTGATTTTAGAGGAATATTTGTATGTTTCAAAAATCAACACTTAGAAACTTTTTCAGCAAAAAGCAGGCAATGATATCCTATGGAAGGAAATTCAAGTTACTGGTAAGTACGGTTAAAATTACTTTTGAGGATCAGTACTGGGCTGAAAGATGCAGCACTGAGGTCTCTCCTGATAACAGGTGAGTAAATCGTAATTCGTATTTCGGCTGATTTTAGAGGAATATTTTAAAGTTCCAAAACTCCACACTTAGAAGAATTTCCAAGTGAAACCAGTCAATGTTAGCCTATGAAGGAAATTCAAGTTACCGGTAAGTACGGTTAAAATTACTTTTGAGGATCAGTACTGGGCTGAAAGATGCAGCACTGAGGTCTCTCCTGATAACAGGTGAGTAAATCGGAATTCGTATTTCGGCTGATTTTAGAGGAATATTTTAAAGTTCCAAAACTCCACACTTAGAAGAATTTCCAAGTGAAACCAGTCAATGTTAGCCTATGAAGGAAATTCAAGTTACCGGTAAGTACGGTTAAAATTACTTTTCAGGACCAGTACTGGGCTGAAAGATGCAGCACTGAGGTCACTCCTGATAGCAGGTGAGTAAATCGGAATTCGTATTTCGGCTGATTTTAGAGGAATATTTTAAAGTTCCAAAACTCCACACTTAGAAGAATTTCCAAGTGAAACCAGTCAATGTTAGCCTATGAAGGAAATTCAAGTTACCGGTAAGTACGGTTAAAATTACTTTTGAGGATCAGTACTGGGCTGAAAGATGCAGCACTGAGGTCTCTCCTGATAACAGGTGAGTAAATCGGAATTCGTATTTCGGCTGATTTTAGAGGAATATTTTAAAGTTCCAAAACTCCACACTTAGAAGAATTTCCAAGTGAAACCAGTCAATGTTAGCCTATGTAAGGAAATTCAAGTTACTGGTAAGTACGGTTAAAATTACTTTTCAGGACCAGTACTGGGCTGAAAGATGCAGCACTGAGGTCTCTCCTGATAACAGGTGAGTAAATCTGAATTCGGATTTCGGCTGATTTTAGAGGAATATTTGTATGTTTCAAAAATCAACACTTAGAAACTTTTTCAGCAAAAAGCAGTCAATGATATGCTATGGAAGGAAATTCAAGTTACTGGTAAGTACGGTTAAAATTACTTTTGAGGATCAGTACTGGGCTGAAAGATGCAGCACTGAGGTCTCTCCTGATAGCAGGTGAGTAAATCGGAATTCGTATTTCGGCTGATTTTAGAGGAATATTTTAAAGTTCCAAAACTCCACACTTAGAAGAATTTCCAAGTGAAACCAGTCAATGTTAGCCTATGAAGGAAATTCAAGTTACCGGTAAGTACGGTTAAAATTACTTTTGAGGATCAGTACTGGGCTGAAAGATGCAGCACTGAGGTCTCTCCTGATAACAGGTGAGTAAATCGGAATTCGTATTTCGGCTGATTTTAGAGGAATATTTTAAAGTTCCAAAACTCCACACTTAGAAGAATTTCCAAGTGAAACCAGTCAATGTTAGCCTATGAAGGAAATTCAAGTTACCAGTAAGTAGGGTTAAAATTACTTTTGAGGATCAGTACTGGGCTGAAAGATGCAGCACTGAGGTCTCTCCTGATAACAGGTGAGTAAATCGGAATTCGGATTTCCGCTGATTTTAGAGGAATATTTGCACAATGGTGAAGGGAGGGGCGGGGCCTGAGGTGACATCTGTGCAAACGCGCCCGTGGTGCGTTTTAAGTTGGGGGATTAAGTCCCCTTGAATCATGAGGGTCCCTACGGGCCAACTAGCCCACCAGGAACCTCCAGTATGCGCCAGGGGCTGCGTTGCAGAGACATGTACAGAGGCCACACCCTTTTACACCTCTCTGCAACGCAGCTCTGTGGCGCTTTCTGGACGTACCTGTTGGGCTAGTTGGCCCCCAGGGACCCTCAGGATTGAAGAGGATTTAATTCCCCATCTTAAAACGCGCCACGGGGCCTGTTTGCACACATGTCACCTGAAGCCCCGCCCTCCCTTCACCACTGTGCAAACGCGCCCGTGGCGCGTTTTAAGTCGGGGGATTAACTCCCTTGAATCCTGAGGGTCCCTGGGGTGCAACTAGCCCACCATATACCTCCAAAAAGCGCCATAGAGCTGCGTTGCAGAGAGGTGTAAAAGGGGCGTGGCCTCTGTACACCTCTCTGCAAGGCAGCCCCTGGCGCATACTGGAGGTTCCTGGTGGGCTAGTTGGCCCCAGGGACCCCCAGTATTCAAGGGGAATTGTTCCCCTCTGCAAACGCGCCAGGGGCGCGTTTGCAGAGTGGTGAAGGAAGGGGCGGGGCCTGCGGTCCCGATCGTTTTTTTCTTCTTTTTTTGGGGAGGGGGCCGCGTGGCCCCCTCCCGGGCCACTACTTGCCCCGGGGACCCCATCCCCCGGGGCTGGCACCTCTCGTTGGGGACTGTGGGGGTCCCCAATCCCCCACAGTCCCGCCGGCTCCCCGTGTCCTACGGGAGCCGGCATTGCTTTACACATGGGGAGCAGCTAACATGCTGCTCCCCATGTGGAAAGCAGTCGGCTTTGGATATTGGAAGAGAGGCAGGTTTCCTGCTCTCTCTTCCAATATCCAAAGCAGTTTGTAATGACAGGACGGGAGCCGCGAGGCTCCCGTCCTGTCATTGCAAACAGCAGTGTCCCGGGGTAGGCACCCGGGACACTGCAGGAGCCGGCCCTGGGGGTGGTGGTCCCCAGGGCCATCAAGGGCTCCAGGAGGGGGGCCGCGCGGCCCCCTCCCATTCAGTGCACAGCCCCGGGGAGGTGGTGGTCCCCGGGGCTCTGGGGTCCAAAACGGACCCCCATTGTAATTTTTCTTAGTGCCCCGGGGAGGTGGTGGTCCCGGGGCGTGTGGGGGCTGGAGCCCCCACACAGGTTTTTAATTTAAAAAAAGAAGCCCCGGGAGGTGGTGGTCCCGGGGCTGCGGGAGGGCTCAGAGCCCTCCCGCACCATTCTACATAAAGCCCCGGGGGTGGTGGTCCCCGGGGCTTGGGGGCCCTTAGAGGCCCCCACACATAAAATTAACCCCCCAGCATGCCCCCGGGACTTGGCCCACCCGGGGGCCAGTGCTCATCGAGCGCGGGAGACCGCGCTTCGATTTTTTTCGGCAGGGTTCGCGCTCCCTGAGCGCATCCTGCCTATTTTTAAAAAAAAAAAAAAATTTTTGCCCAGGGGTCCTTGTGGGACCCCTGAGCAGACCTAGGGGTCAGGGTGTTTCTACCCTGCCCCTTTGTGCGCTTTGCGCACTTGTTTCTGTCCCTCGGTTCTACCGAGGGACAAAATGGCTGCCAACACTTCCTGATTTGGAGTGTTGACAGCCAATTAACATAAAGCTCGTGCTCGGGAGGATCCGCGGCCCTAGATATATCTATCTTTTTTACTTTTCATTTTCTCAGCAACTACTGAACGGATTTACACCATTTAACAAAAAGGGTTCTTTCTGAACCAAGAACTGCCTCTTTGCCAAATTTGGTGTAATTCCGTTCAGCAGTTCGGGCTGTAACCGTGTCTAAAGTTTCCTATGGAAAATTGCATGGGGAAAACGCGTTTTGGGACCCCCTTTTTCTCGGCCCCTGCTTGACGAATCCCCCGAGACTTTCAGGGTAGGAGCGGACCGGAGCGCCCCACAAAGTTTGAAAATTTTGCGAAGATACGTCAACCGGCAAGAGAGTTATTTCAAATAGAATGTCGCGGATTTCCTATGGATAATAGGTTGTAACTATAACTATCTACTGGCGACCGCCAGTAGATAATATATATATATATATATATAAACACCTAAACTTGAGAACTACCCAGAGTTCTCTGCTTCTTTTTTGCATATATATATATATATATATTGTATGCAAGGAAATATCCAAAGACAGAGTATTCTCGAGCCCACTGATTTAGTATTTATTTAGGCAGAAAACGACGCGTTTCGACCACAGCCGTGTTGTATATGGACAACAATGAGGTTCTAACTGGCGCACACTACAGCGGGTGCTGACGTGAGGTGGAACCAATGGCCTGGATTGAATTTCTTTAAAGCAATAACTACGCCGCACTCAGTTATCCTTTGCTGACTAGTTTATTTAGTCAGAGCTAGTGTACTTCACCTATGCTTTTTGGCCTCACAGCGCCTTGATCAAGGCCAGTAGGTAGTTAAAGTTAGAACCGTGTTTGCATAGGAAATGCGTTTTTCGTCTTGCCTATATCTTTGGCAACCTTTGACGAACCTTCATGAAATTTTCCAAACAAATCTGTGCCAGTGATACTAGTTGTGCATGGAAAGGTTTTGTGGTGAGCTGTCAAGGGGGGGCTAAGAAAAAAGGGGGTAAAAAAGTGCGTTTCCCATATTAATTTTCATAGACTCTTTAGACAAGCCTGCAGTGTCTGAACCACTGGATGGAATTACACTGAATTTGGCAGAAAGGTAGCTTTTGGTTCGCAGATTTCATTTTTTGTTATTTGTTGTTAATCCATTCAGTAGTTTGTGAGCTATTAAAGGAATTCCATATTTGTATCTGTACGATTGCAACAACTTCGCAAATAATGACGAGCTCGTGCAGAGTTCTGAAGATCTCTGATTGGCTGTCAACACTAGCCATCTTGGGACTCGGCTTCACCCGAGTCCCAAAAAATAAATGTGATGAAAATGAAAAGGGGACAGGGTAGGAATACCCTGACCCACAAGCTTGGTCTTCAGGTCCCAGAGGGAACCAGGCAGGGCAAAAAAAGCATTAAAAAAAGAATTGCCACAAATATGCGAAATTCGCAAATTTGCTGCAAACATAAAAAAAAAAGCGCAGCGTACCATGTTTTTTTAAAAAGGGCCCCCGGGTGGGCCTGGTCACGGTGGCATGCATCGATCGTTTTAAAAATGGAGGGAGCTTACTTTGCCCTGGGGACCACCACTTCCCAGGGGCTTATGAACATTATAACAGGGGGCATTATGAACCCCCCCAGGCCCTGGGGACCACCACCACCCTGGGGAAAAACAGAAAGTAGTGGAGGGCTTTGCAGACCTCCTTTGGGCTACATTGGGGGCTCGCAGACCCCCCTTGGGCCCTGGGGACCACCACCACTCTGGGGCTAAATTGAAAGTATTGGGAGGGGTCTTGCAGACACCCCTAGGCCCTGGGGACCACCACCTCCCCAGGGCAAAAAACTTTAAAAAGAGGGAGGGAGCTGCATGGCCCCCCTCCCGGGATATATACTGCCCCAGGGACAACCACATCCCAGGGCCGGCTTGTGAATTGTAAAGAAGGGGTTTAGAACTGCACCCCTTCTGGAGCCATTAATGGCCCTGGGGACCACCACCCCGAAGGTCCGGCTCCTGCTGTGTCCCAGTGTGCCCACCTCCAGGTCAAAGCTTTTTGCTTTTGCTTGATGGGAGCTGACACTCCAGTTCCAGCGGGTGGGAGCTGTGAAAGTGCTCCCGCCCGCTAGAAGTGGAGCTTTCATCTCTTTCCCTGCCCACAGACATGTGTGCAGGGAAAGAGATGGAAGTCTTGCTCTCCCATGCAGGGAGCTCCATTTCTAGCAGCTTCCTGTGTGCAAGAACAATGCCAGCTCCTGCATGAGGCATGGAGCCGGTTGGGACAGCGGAGGCATTGAGTCTCCACCCGCAGTCCAATAGCACACTGGGTGCCCTGGGTAGGCTCCAAGTCACCCAGGAAAACATAGCCAGGCCCTTCGGGATGGGGTTCCCAAGCTTTAATCGGCCCAGAGAGGGAGGCTGCGAGGCCCCCTCCACCATTTGCTTGCGGCCGGGCCCAGGGGGGGTGGGGTCTCCGGGGGTGAAACTAGTCCAGGGAGGGGGCTACATGGCCCCCTCCCCCACTGAATTATGGTGGGGCTCCTTCTCCCATTGAGATCTCAGCACCCACTCCCCCATTTTAGAGGGAGGAAAAAGGAAAAGCAAAAGGCAGAAAAGTGAGTGGAAAAGGCAAAACAGATGGTAAAAAATGAGCAGGAAAGGCAAAACAGAGCAGAAGAGGGCAAAACAGAGGGCAGAAAAATGAGCAGGAAAGGCAAAACGGAGGGCAGAAAAACAAGCAGAGAAGGCAAAACAGAGTAGAAGAGGGCAAAACAGCAAGTACTCAGACACTCACACACTCACTCATAGATCCATTCAGAGACTCATGCCCTCACTCACAGAGACTCACGCACCCACTCATGGACCAACTCAGACTCATGCACCCACTCCCAGACCCACTCAGAGACTCATGCACTCACTCACAGACCCACTCAGAGACTTATGCACTCACTCACAGACTGACACACACACCCACTCACAGATTCACTTAGAGACTCACTTAGAGACTCATGCACCCACTTACAGACCCACAGAGACACTCATGCACTCACCCACAGACAAACTCAGAGACTCTTGCACCCAACTCACAGACCCACTGAGGCACTCACACACCCACTTTGGCACTCACACAGCCACTAACAGACTCACACACTCACTCACAGATCTACTCAGAGACTCATGCACTCACTCACAGGCCCACTCAGAGACTCATGCACTCCATCACAGGCCCACTCAGAGACTCATACACTCACTCACAGACCTATTCAGAGACTCATGTACTCACACACCCACTCATAGACTCCCACTCCCACTCACAGACTCACTTAGATACTCAAACACCCATTTACATTCCCACTCAGACACTCATGCACTCACTCACAAACTGACTCACAGATTTATGGAGGCAGTTGCAAACCCACTCAGACACTCTGACACCCACTCACAGACCGTCTCAGACACTCAAGCACCCACTTTGACATCCAATCAAACAAACACTCAGACACTCATGCACCCACTCACAGACCCACTCAGAGACTCACACACCCACTCACAGATCCACTCAGACACTCATTCACTCACTCACAGACTGACTCACACACTCATGGAAGCCCTTGCAAACCCACTCCGACTCTCTCACACCTACACACAGACCTACTGAGACACTCACTCAGACACTCATGCACCCGCTCAGACACCCACTCAGAGACTCACACACCCACTCACAGACCTACTCAGACACTCATTCGCTCACTCACAGACTGACCCACACACCCAGTGAGACACATATGCAGCTACCCCCAGGACCACTAAGACACTCACATACCCATTGAGACACTCTTGCACTTACTCAGGTACCCACTCAGACACTCACACACCCACTCACAGACCAAATCAGACACTCACGCACCCACTCACAAACCCAGTGAGACACTTATGCAGCCACTCTCAGGCCCACTAAGACACTCATACACCCATTCACACAACCATTGAGACACTCATGCACTCAATCACACACCCACTAAGACACTCATGTACCCACTCACATACTCACTCTCAAAGGCTACAGGTTACAGTTAAGAAATAAAATGAACAAACCTTAGAAATTCACTTTAAAAACCTAAGGTTACAGGGATGGTATAGTTAGGAAATAGAATTTAAAAAACCTTTGGAATTCATTGAAAAAAATAAAGGCTACATGGACATTATGGTTAAGAAATAGAACTAAAATAAATAGAAATTCACTGAAAAAAACAAAGGTTACAGGCACATTATAGTTAGACTCAGATTGGACTCATACAAAACCATAGAAATTCAGCAGTTATAGTTACCTGAGCTAAGTATAACTTGTACCTCCACAATGCACTACGTATGACCTCACATAATACATTATTCATGGCATGGTAAGTGACATCACTGATGACATCTCACATGACATCACAGATTACATCACTGATGACATCAATCACAGAACCACTCAAACACCCACTCACACCCCATAGAACATCTTATACATCTACTCCCACTTTACTCCCACACAACCCCTCACCTAGGCATTCACAGACCCATACCAGTATTCACACAGCCAATCACTCACCCATAGAGCCACTCACAAATCCACTCACTCATACTGCCACTCACATACCCACTAACTCACCCATACAGCCCCTTATCCACCCACTCAGTCACCAATACAAGCACTCACACATCCAGTCATACCGACATACAGACACTTATTCACCCACTCATACACCCGTACAGTCACTCACAGACCCATTTAATCACCCATACAGAAAGTCACACAGCCACTCACTCACCCATATAGGAACTCACATACTCGCCCATACAACTACTCACACTGCTACTCACTCACCAATACAGCTACTCCATTACCCATACAGCCACTGACACATGCACCCACGCACCCACTCACCCATACAACCACTCACACACCCACGCACACACCTACAGGACCACTTACATACCCATTCACACATCCATACAACCACTCAACAACAACAACAACAACATTTTTTTCGGCTTTTGTAGAAAAAAAACGAAAAAGTCAAAATTACATCACAAAGACACATGATAAAAATACAGGTAAAATGAATTATAAAAGGGTACAAGATTACTTCATTTCCAGTCTTCTCCCAACCACAATGACTAGTCAGAGGTCGTTCTAAGCTTTACTGCTGCCTTTAAAAAACTGAGGACCTGCCATACTGTGCTCCCTGAAAGCATTAATAAAAAGGTAAAAGCAGGACGCACTTGTTTAAAATTAGATTTTTTTTAAATTGGGATTGAAAAGGTCTTCCTCTGCACCTCATAATTGCTACAGAACATTAGAAAATGAAGCATGTCCTGTGGAGACATGCAGTCGCAGCCACAGGGCAGCAAGTTCTCATCTTTCTTGCTCCTTCGAGGGTGAGCAAGAAGAAGATGGAATACATCAAGGCGAAATCTAGTCAATAAAAAATGGTCATGTGAGCTAGGAAGCCCTAAAAGATATGGTTCCATAGATAATACAGTTTTTAGGGGGATAAATCTACGTACAGTGTGCTTCCTTAACTCACATTCTTCCCTGTCTGTCACCCGCTGTCTAAAAAAGGACTCCTTTGCCCAGGGCAGGTCTTTCCTTCTAATTGTGTCCGTGTTGCAAAAGAGATCCGATCTTCCTAATTTCCTAAATCCTTACTGTATATATTTAAACCAGGGTATGTGATGAGCACAGTCTGGTGTAAGACAATCCCTTACGCTCTCTTTATTTAAGGCAGACCCGTTACTCAACCATACTTTAAGCCAATAAAATAAGGGGCAAAAAGACAACAGATCTGACAAGTAGGGCACACCCAATTCTTCATGAACAATGAAAGTGGCAGTACCCTGTGGTACACATAACAACCGTCTCAAGAACCTATTTTCAGCTATTTGAAGCTCATCATGAGAGGCATAACCCCAGATCTCACTACCATACACCACCTGAGATAAACACTTAGATCTATATATCTGCAGGAGAGCATCTATTGGTTTTTTGCCCAAACGAGAAGCAAAGTTAAAGATGGCTGCATTAGCGCGTAGGAATTCCCCCTGTTTGCTTTTTTCAAAGGGCCCCAATTTAACTTGGCATCCAGCATAACTCCTAAATGAGAAAAGACACTGGTCTTAGGGACCGGGGTGGACCCAACCCTAAAAGAAAATTATTTTTTTGAGCTATGTCCTATCTGCATCACGTATGACTTAGAGTTATTCACTAACAGGTCCCGGTCTTCCATGAATGTCACGAAAGAGTTAAGTAAAGTTTGCAACCCCCTCACAGTCCGGGCCATAAGGACCGCGTCGTCTGCATACAGTAATACCGGCAGACCACGCCGACCCACCTGGGGAAAATCCACCTGTGTGGCTGTCAGTTCCTTCTCCAGATTATTAATATATAAATTAAATAAAAATGGGGCCAATATACATGCCTGTCATACCCATCTCTGAATTGGGAACTGGCTGGTCACCTTACAGTCATTAGTGTAGCGAACCACCGCTTTGGTGTCCCTATGGAGCTCTTGTAAAAAAAGAACAGTATTTTTGTCTACTCCCATGTGCAGTAGGGTCTCCCATAACGTACTTCTATTCACCCGATTGAATGCTGAGGACAGGTCCATGAAGGCCAGATAAATCGTGCCTGGGTGCCCAACTGTGTATTTATTTATGGTCAAATACAGATTCAGGCATTGATCCACTGTTGACCTCCCCGGGCGAAAACCATATTGGATATCTGCTAGAATGCTGTTGTCAACTGCCCATGTGGTTAGCCTATCCAATAGAATACGTCCCACCACCATTACAGATGAATCCAACAACGATATGGGCCTACAGCAAAGGGTGCTATCCCTATTGCCTCTTTTAAAGATTGGAACAATGATAGATATGGCCCAGGTACTAGGTGGAATGCCTCTTATGGCTGCATTGATGATTGCAGGTTGTATGATGTTACAACACATGCTTTTACCCCGCATGCCGTTACAACGCAACTTGCTGTCGGGGTGCGCTGGAGTTTGGAATAGTATAATTTACTATTCCAACTCCAGTCTGTGCAACAGTAAGGAAGGTGTTAGAGTTAAATCCAACACCTTATACCCCCTACAGCAAGCCATTTTCGTTGTAATGGCATGCGGGGTAAAAGCATGCGCTGTAATGCATGTGTTGTAACAGTTGTTTCCCATGATTGCAGTAAGAACTGGCACCCACAGCTGAGGATTGGATATAAAAAAGATCAGGGGTATGCCATCGGGTCTGGGAGCCTTATTTCTAGACAATCTAGATATCTTTTCTGACCTCGTCGGCATAAACGACAAGGGCCGACTTTCCTGCCCCCCTGCAATCCGCTAAGCTGGCTTCTATTGGACTGATAAACATTTCCTCGAAATAACCAACCAATTCCTCCTCTGTAATGTGTGCATCAAGAGCCTGTCCGGCATCTCCGACCAGGAAAGGACTATTAACAATGCTCCGGAACGTTTCACTATTTTTTAAGGTGCTGGCATCGGAGAGCCTACTCCATGCCAGGTCCCTCAACTCGGCCTTTCGCCTTGCTAATTTTACTTTATATTGACCTCTACAGGCTTTTACTAAGGCAGGATCCCTGGGTTTAGTACCTAAGGCTCCCCTCAATTTCCTAGCTGCTCTAGAGCAATTACAGTCAAACCATTTCAGAGCACGATCGGTCGGATACCTGGATGGCGCCCTTAAAAGATCCCCAATGGAACACAAGATGACTGAAAAAGCATCAAGAATGATCCCAGGAAATGCCTGCCCTTTTACACAGATATCTAGTTCCCCTTTGCACCTGGCTACAAAAGATTCATGGAAGGAGTCCGGTGTGATCTGTGCCCACCTTAACCTTCTACCCTAATCTATTGCCTTAAGTGTCCCCCTGGCTCCTTTCAGCCTAGATTTCCATAACTGTAACCAACTGATTGTAGCACATAGAGGATTGTGGTCACTATAGATGATTTCCTCAATTGAAAAATTCATCCTGAAGGGATAAAAAGGATTTGAAACATAAATAAAAATTGATAGAGGAAGCACACTCCCTCCCTGAAAAGGTGGGAACAATAGTTCTCCCGCTTTGATCCAACCGGCACATTGCCATGGTCAGATCAAACTCCTCAGCTAAGATGTTGAGTATATCTCCCTGCTTGTTATGCTCTACATGCATGGCCGTCAAGCGCGGACATCCAATATCAGCGGGGTTTGACACAATAGGGTCCCCGCATAGGTGAAGATTAAAGTCTCCTGCAATCATGAGAAATCCGTTATGTGGATCCGAGCTTTATACTGTACACCGCAGGCTAAATTGAGTTATCTTGGCATTCAATCCATGCCTTTTCGTATACATAGAGGGACACGTCAGGGATGCCCCCTGTCCCCACTCTTATTCGCTCTTTACATTGAGCCCTTAATACGGATACTGATGATTAATGATAGAATTACATCTTTATGTTCTGGAACATGTGCGCTTAAAGTTACAGCTTACGCAGATGACATCGCGATTTTCACAGCTGATCCCTCTGCCTCTTTAGACACAATTAAAAAAGAGGCACAAACTTTTGGGTCACTTTCTGGTTACAAACTAAACACTAGTAAGACACAAGTGAATATTAACTTTAAATCTGCTAGCCCTATAGCAGGGGTTTGCCATGTGGCAACTTATCTTGGCGTACGAATCACTTCGGAACTACGAAACAACTTAATCTGAACTATGAATCTGTCTTACATGAAGTCACTAAAAAGTTGAAAAAATGGCATAATCTCCCCATCAGTATTATCGGCAGATGTAACATAATAAAGATGTCGATATTACCTAAATTCTTATATCTTTTCCGTGCTATTCCTCTTAGAGTTCCTAACTCTTTCTTTAAAAAACTTGACAGGATTTTAAGCAGTTTCATTTGGGGCTATAGGTTAGCACGTCGAGCAATAACATTTATAAAATATCCTTATATACAAGGCGGTCTTCAACTGCCTGATTTGAACCCTTTCCCTTTCCCGGGGGCCGTCCGACGTCACGGTGGGCGTGTGCGGAGGACGGCCGGGGGCCGTCCCAGACACGCCCACTCAAGGGAACGCCCAGCACCGCGGCGGAATCCGCGCCGCGGTCAAGCGGTTAAGCTCTACTTCTGGGCCTCCTTCTCGGGCCGTCTCCACAGCCTCCTCTCAAATAAAGACCAAGATTTTTACCATCAGCTTTTATAGGGCCAAGACAGTAGTAGGTTTTTATATCGCACTCTAGATCCGAATTATTACAAGCGAGTCCGCTTCAAGACTATTAGAGACACTGTTACTGTTTGGCGGGATATTCTCTCTGGCTATTCGCTTCAATTTTTTCACGATAGGTTCCCTCTTTGGGATAACCCACTCTTGCCTGAGATCTTCAAGGATAGGGTGGCAAAAAGTTGGGCTACGCACGGGATGGAGAGACTTGGTCACTTATGCGACATTAATGGTTTCAAGACCTTTCAAAGTCTCCAGAATACATATTCTCTTCCTCAACAATTTTATTACAAGTATTTGCAGATTAGAGACTTCTTCTTGAGATCACAAAGGCTCGTATCCATCTCTGCATATGAGATACTGACATCTATTCATGAAACACCCCGTAAGCACTCAATACGGATTGCTTACCAATATTTATCACAACTCAGAATAGACCCTTGTCTCCAGATCGCGCTGAAGTGGAGCCGCACCTTGGGGACAGATATTCCTGTCGTACTAATTAACAACGCATTCATGACACTAAAAGAAGCTGTAGTCTCAGTTAATTTAAAGCTCCAACATTTTAGGACACTCTGTATGCTATATTACACCCCTAAGAAGATAGCAAGCTGGCGGGGAAAAAGAGGCAATCAAGCCCTGGATGACAAAACAAAATGCCCCAAGTGTGGAGCCATTGCGGTCGACATAGTGCACATGTTTGCTACATGCCCGCCGGTCTGGGCTTTCTGGGAGGACGTTAGCCACGCTTGTAGAGACAGATTGGGTCTAGAACTAAGATTTACCATACAGGAGATAATGATGGGTTTTAGGGATGATCCTAGCCCAGCACGTCGTGCACTTTTTGCCATCTTATTGGTTATTGCAAGGCTCACCATCGCCAGGGCTTGGATCTCCCCTAAACCTAGTAGCTCGGTGGAGTGGTGGACTTTGGTGGTCGAGATCTGTGAAAGGGAAAAAGCTGTGGCAAAAACCAGAGGTATACGTGCTATGCAGAAATTTCAAACTGTTTGGCATAAGGTACTTAGGATTGATAATTTAAATATGATTTTCCTGCTGTTTATGTTCTCAATTAACCAATCTTGTTTTATTGAAATTATGTGATTTGGCGCTACCCCGGTTTTTCCTTTTTTATCTTTTATTGTATATTTGTATATACTGTGATGATCTCCCTTTGCAAAAAAAAAAAAAAATTATATAAAAAAAAAAAAAGAGAACTTTATTATGATTGATCTTTGGGGTCATACTTCTTAGAAAGGATCCTAGCCTGGAATTGTTACACACGTCTGGGGCAACGGCAACGCGTTATAGAAGTTCAGTAACAACAAATTCACAGACCCCTGGGTAAATAACAAAGACTGCAAACAAGGGTTGTCAGTTCGCAGCACCTTCAGGCAACAGCGTACTGCTAGGGAGACAAACATTATCAGCCTGCCCTTAGGTCTTCCTGCTCTTGATGGAATGGCGGGCACAAAGAAAGTCTTGTAACCCTCAAGAAAGAAGCTGTTTGTGTTGGACCTTGTCTCCTGGAGGCATATTACATCAAAGCCTTTTATGAATGCACCCCAGTTCGGGTCAGTGAACATGCTTGCTAACCCAGCAATATTCCACAACACAAGTTTACAGGCCTTGCCTTCTCCAGGGCTGATTGAGTGGGGCAATTTCAACTTTTGGTGGAGGGATGATGGCTCTACGGGTTCCCTCTCAATGAGTCAGTCACAAGAGTCCAGTGTTTCCAGGGGAGCAAATCTGTTAAAAAGGGGGATCTCATGAGTTATCAACTGCCTAAGTGGCTGGGGGCGCACCAGAAGAACCGGGAAGCTCCAATAAATCACCTCCCCTTGAGACCTCACACTACTCTTAGGACTGTAGAAATGCCCCAGGGGGAGGGCTAGTATGGTCGAAATGTGTCTACAAGGTTTATTCTGTAACTGTGTGCAGGACACTATCTGCTAGGTGTCGCCTGTTAAAATTAATTACAATACAGTCTCCTTCCATATATTTTCTGGACCTTCCAATACAGGAGACTCTACGTACCATGTTGATAAATTTCTCCATCCTAAGACCCAGGATCGTGTTGCAATTCAGCCAATGTCGGACTTTGTTCTTTAATTGCTCAAAGACTTCAATGCCACCAGGAGGGTGCACCGGGACATTTCCAAGAACCACTACATACAGGGTTGACTCCGGGGGGAGGTGTAAAACAGGTAACCTCTGCATCTGGCTTGGTCCTGTGGGATCTGCTGCCCGACTCTCCAAACAAACCCCCCCTCTCAACAACTCTCCCCGTGAGATTTTAGCTGGCCCAGGGCAAGTACGGGCTTTGAGGCACTAAGTTTTCGGTACCGCTTTTACAACCAGAGAGTCTACAGTCAGAGTGTTTAGATCCGCCTGTAACTGGGAGGGAAGGGATTTGCTACCGTACACAGCATTTGGAGGGGATGAAGGCATCTGCCCGTTGGTTCCATGATTAGGTACACTGACTATGTCCAGTCGAGGGCTAGACGCTCCCACAAACCTACTCTGTGTTACTCGGTCCTCCGCTAGAAAGTGCTGACCTATCCTCAGGAGCTCCGATTCTATTGTGGCTAGGTGTTGCCTGATGGGGTCTAATTTAAGGTCCATGCTTGCCAGTAGCGATTCCAGCCAGCCTTCCATCATTACCACCAAATCTCCCTTGGTTACGGTTAACAGGTTGCTTGCACATTGCGCCATCCCTACCGCCCTTGGGCGTTTCCTTGGCTCGCAGTCAGCGGACCTTTCCTTTTGACTCCCATGCCTGCCCCTGTCCCAGTCCCTGTCCCTGCACATGTACTCCTGGTCTGAGAGATGGGCTCCACGCCCTTGCCGCGAGTGATCAAGCAAGATGATAATTCCGGCTCCAAGGTTGGGACTAGCTCACCACCAAGGTCAAGGCCAGATCCTACATCTGCCCAGAGGCAAGTAAACCTTGTACACGGGGTTGTGGGACCTGGGTCTGTGTCTGGGTGGGCAGGTCTAACATACTCTTCAGTCTGGTCTACACTGACCCTTGACATGCTAGATGAGCTAGATTGGGGGCATGGGACAGGGGAACGAGAGAGCCGGTGGGCCACTAGCTCAATCTCCTTATCGATGATCCCTGCGGCTCTTAAAAGAAATGAGTCCATCGTAGAAGCTGGGGGCACCGGTGTGCCTACAACCGGTCCTTTGCATTTTCCTATTAGCTTTTGTGGGGTGGGAGAGCTAGCAGTGAGAAAAGCGGTCACCAAGGATTAAGCAGGCTAGCTCAATAGCTCAATGACTCAAAAGTGTTAACAAGTCCAGAACCCTCCTGACCTACACCTAAGCAGGCAATAATCCTCCTCCTACCTGGTTACGCCAGGAGGTGATGAAGAAGTCCCACGAGGTCGTTGGGCGTACAGCTCCTACTTGCCAGATTTCCACCAAAGGATGCCACACGGCAGCACTCCCAACACACCTGATCCAACCTCAGGTCTCAACTCGAGGGCCAAGAGGGGTGGCCTGGCCCAGCCGCTTCCGGGCGCGGATGGGCCCGGCCTTGGCCCGGGCTTCTCCCCGGCACAGCCTGCACGCATCCAGCTCCACGGGAGTCCTCACGGGCTTAAGTGTGGGTGCTGGCCCCTCCCCTTGGGCACAGCTTTCTGGGAATGGAAGTCCCTCTCTCCAGGCAGTGCTCCCTGCATGACGATTATATTGCCCTCCAGTGGGATTTCTCAGTATAACCACCTCATGTTGCATGCTGGAGAATGTAGTACATTTGCCTCAAATTAATTCCTTAAGTAGGATCTGTGTAAAAACAAAATTCACATTAATTTGTGTTACCCTCAGTGGGCCTGCTAAAAATGACTATTGACTGCCTCCCAAGCCATTCTTATAGCTTTGGGGACCTAGAGTGGGCTGAATTGTGACACTTGCAAGAGTGTGATGATTAGTAATTGTGTTGGTACTGCCATTGGCAGCACTGATGGGCAATGTGTGGTGCAAGCTGCAATGGCCTCCTGACGAGGGCCCTGGCACTTTTTTTTCTTCAAATTAAGCAATGTGCCATCCAAGTCGACAGTCCAAGGAGGAATGCCAACTGAAGTAACAGCACGCAGCATGGCAACCGAACTCAACTTTGCGACTTAATAAATATACAATAAAGTAAGTACAGCTTCACGAGCATACAGTAAGGTAAACTTAACAATATATAAAGAATATATAGTATGTGATACTGCAACAGAGAAGACACAAAATATACGTGGAGCCTGTTTGGCGGGGAAAATGATTTGGTTGCTTTTAGTTCAAGGGCAGGTCTGCCACATAAAGATTTAGAAAGGATGGCACCAAAACGCAGCCTTGATGAAGGCTATTCAACTTTTTGATCTTCTTAGAGAGACGTCTGAACTATCTAATTCCACCTGTGCACACTTGAAAATATGCAATGCTTGTATTAAAGAATAAAGGTGACCAGCTATATTCCAGTGTCTCAATTCCTCCCAAAACTGCTTCCTTTCAACAGTATTGAAGGCTGTGCAGAAGTCAATAAAATAAGTGCACAGCCTCAGATTATGTTCCAAGGATTGTAATTTCCCACAAGGTAAAGCAATTGTCGATAGTTGAATAGGCCTCCTGAAACCCACAGAAGGGATACAAGTATTTTTGTTGAATTGTAGGCTTTACAATTGTAGCACAAATAGCGTCATGTAAATGCCATCCATGACAGGAAGAGTTTGACTGCTGCAACTGGCAACTTCCGTTTTCATTGGCTGATGTTCAATAAATGAGCCCTTTCTTCAGAAAAGCAATTTTGCAGGTAGTTATTGTAATAAGGGTTTGTATACCACTGCATTGGCTGACTGAACAGTCTTCAATGGTAAAGTGTTTCAAAATGACCTATCACTTTCACACCCAATTACAATGATTTATTCCATGAGCAAGTGTGTGTCCACTGGGACCTGTAAAAAGGGCGATTAAAACATTAGTGCTACAAGCACAGTAAGGTTTTGTGTATCACTTTTGCTTTCATCAACACTTTTGAAAAATATCAATAAGAACACTATAATATAATGAAAATACTTAAAACTGTCAACATCAAGATCACCAAGTGTTATTAAATATAGAAAATAATATTAAGCAGAACACACAACTCACAATTTAAATCTGTGATGATAGCGATATTTCAAAGCCATTTAAAACAAACTGCTGTTATGGTATCAAAAATAAGATGTCCCCTCAATGGCAAATCATCATCATCAATCAAACTTTATTCGGTCGTTCCGACTATAAAAGTGCAAATGCTAACAGTACATGCTTACAAGGATTAAAACATTGCAATATTACAATGAATATGATATGATCGAAAAAGTGCAAGTGAATACAGGATGGAACATAAACTTTGGGTACATAACAAACGTTCATTAGATACAATTGCAATAAGTTGATGGAAAAGATATAACAATCAAGACTAAACCAGTTAATAAAGATCAATTAAAAATAATAAAAAGTTCAATAAAAATGGGGAACACCCCAATGTAATACATTTAAAATCCCACTAAAGCCACATTAAAAAGGGTGAAACTCTGCGCTACTTTGCAAATAACTAGTGGCACTGCCTTGTTTTCTTTAGGGGATTTGGGAAAGTGGAGTGGAAACCGTAGGGGCACCAGTTCGCATCTTTAGTGTGTCCCTTTTAATTATCCACATTTTCCCAAGGAACTTGGCTACTGCACACGCAATTGATGGTCTCGAATCAGATCTTAAGATGCGCAGCGCTTCTTGGTGGCAAAGTGTTCCCAGCAACCTGCAGACAGGTGCCATCCATTTGCGCCTTGGAGAGCTATACAGCGGGCAAACGTAGAAGATGTGTGCAATAGACTCAGCGGAACTGGGGCAGCCAGGGCAATGCAGCTGCACAGATGTATGCCGTCGCCAGGCAGATATGAAGGAATTAACAGGAAGAGATCCAAATCTAAATTGTATATCGGGCTTTCTATCCTGAGGAATCGTGATGACCTCCATATATTGCTCATGTGCGCTTTGGATTTTAAAATCCAGGAATTCTGATGTGAGGTGGCTGCCTAGTGGGTCTGATACAATGGACTGAGCAACCCAATTCCAATATTGCGACTTAACCAGCCCCTTTCTAGGTAGCAAACAAGGATCTTTAACATCCCATGAACTTCCTAGACCTATTGCTGTGAGTAGAGATTTAACTTTGGTAAACCACCCGATTTTGTTAAAGTGATCGAGTTTGAAAATATCATCGACTGCAGCAGCATATTGGGAAAGCTCTGGGGTCAGTTTCAATCGTAACCAAAACAGCAAGGGGCGAAGTCTTGCTTTATCAACAATGGATTGTCTGCCCACGTCAAATCTTAAGGGAAGGAGTGGAGTGCTTTGGGGAAGAGAACAGAGAGATCTCAGAAATTTGTTCTCAGTGGTGAGTAGACCCTCCAAGTTTTCAAACCCCCAGAGTTCAGCCCCATTCAAAGCAGAGCCCACTACTTTGTGAGCGTAAATCTGCAGAGGCGCTGCTATTGGTCTAGGCTGGGAGCGTCTGTGCTCCTTCAACAGAGCCCCAGTTGACTGCTTCTGCTGGAGAATCCGCTTTGTTATGTGGTGTGGTGCTTCCAGACCATTTCGTCTGAGAGAGTTACGCCCAAGTAGTTGAATGTTCTTACTCTCTCAAGGGGAAGCCCTCCAAGTGATAGTTTTTCTTTAAAGGATTCGTGGGGGTTCATCAATAGAAGTTTTGTTTTTGATGTGTTGACTTCCAGGTCTCTTAGCCCACAAAAAGTATTGAAGCGGTCTAACAACAGTCGGAGTCCACTGGGGGTCTTTGAGACCAGCAGCGTATCATCTGCAAATAATAGAGTAGTTACTTTGTCACTCCCCAAAGAGGGGGCATCTGCTGGAACTTCTGCTAGGTAATTTACCACCCCATTGATGAAAAGTGAGAACAAGGTAGGAGCCAGCACACAACCCTGTCTCACCCCTCTGTCAACTCTAATTGGGTCTGTCAACTGCCCTTGATCTCCCCAGCGGACCCTCGCGAAATTATACTCGTGGAGACGAATGACCAGCTCCAGGAGCGGTGATGGAAGACACAACTCTTGCAGCACTTGCCATAGTTTGTATCTGGGGATGAGATCGAAGGCCGACTTCAAGTCGATAAAAGCTATGTAGAGGCCACCCCTTTCTAAGGTGAATGTTTTCCATGCCAATAGTGTAAATCGGAAGACTTGGTCGATGGTGCTGACTTTTTTCCTAAACCCCGCATGGAAGGGGGATAGGATATTGGCCTTCTCCATCCAATCCGTGATCTTTATGAGAAGGGCCATGGGGGAAGACCTTTTGTACACCGTCGATCAGGCTAATCGGCCTAAAGTTAGATGGTTTTGATCATTTGCCCTTTTTAAATACCGGGATAACCTTGGCTTCCTTCCATGAGGGTGGTATTGCAGCCCCGGCAGCAATGGCATTCGCAAGTGCCCACATGTACTTGGACCAGTTAGCAGCATCATAAAGAAAAACATCACCAGGGATACTGTCAGGCCCTGAAGCCTTGTTCCTGACCACAGAGTTTATACTTTGTAAGATTTCCTCTAAAGTAAAAGGTTCAGGGTTCTGGGAGTTGTTAGGAATGACAAACTGGCCTTCAGTGGCCAAGGCTCCTGTTCCAGTGTATACTGAAGAGAAATGGTCATGCCAAATAGAAATTGCGATGTTATTAGTAGGGGGGATAGGTCTATCAGTGTCTCCCCTGGTCACCAGAAGCCAAATTGTTGAGGGTCCCTGTTTTGACAAGCATCCTTAATCTGAAGCCATCTATTCTCCTCCCAGTCCTTTTTTGCTTTAGACCAGGGATACTCAAATTACGGCCCGGGGGCCACATGCGGCCCTCCTGACCTTTACATGCGGACCCATGGGCAGCAACAGCACTGGGCTGCTGTTTACTCAACTCAGCCCTAACATGGAAAAAAATGTTAAATATACAGCAAACGCTTCTTTAAAGGTTAATTGCAGTTAGGGAAAGGAAGTAACTAGGTTCTTAACTTTAGGAACACCTTCGTTTTTAAAGACAGCTAGCAGATATACATGCGTGCTTCCCCTACTCCCACTTTACACCCCCCGCTGGCATCAGTGCGGCCCTCGGACACACCATAGACCAAACCTTGCGGCCCCCAGGAAAATGTTTATGAGTACTCATGCTTTAGACTGAGCTTTCTTGTAGGATCTCCTCACTTCTTTTAAATCTATCACATTGTTTGCTCTAATGGCTGCAGCCAATAGGAGTCTTGAATTCCTACATTCTTGGTTGAACCCTGAGGAATGTGGCCTGGCCAGTTTGGGATTGCTCTGCTGTTGGGTACACTGAATAATGATGCTAACTGATTAATCAAATTAGTATGTCTTGACGTGATCTTGGAGAGCCCGTCGTGCTGCTCAAGTAGGCCAAGAAACTCATGTGTACTTTCTAACAGTTTGTCCTTAATGGCTTCTAGTTTTATGGTATCGGTGGCTACACGTGCCCACTTGAGTCGCCTGTTATTGTTAGTCAGGCACACCTCCTTTGTTGTAAGTCTTGTATGTATGCAACCATAATTATTGTCCCACATAGGTGTCATGTCGAGCTCGAGGGGGTTATGGTCGCTATCTATGGACGACCCGACTTTCATATCCAGCACCTTGTGCCATAATCTGAGATCCAGTAAGATGTAGTTGATACGGCTCAGATTTGTGGTTCGATTGTAGGTGTTAGCCCCTATCTTATCGGACGCAGTCCGGCCATTGGCCGCCCTAAGCCCAAATTCAAGAGTTAGTGCTTTAAGCTGTATTGCTGTAAGTGACCATTATTTAATAGGTGGCAATTGTAAAGGGTGAACAAGCCACATCTCGTCCATCCTGTCACTATCAGTTATGTCTTGAGAGTCCAAGGGCTCGAAGGTGGTGTTGAAGTCCCGAGCCACTATAACAGGCGACTGAGGGTCCCTCTCTTCTAGGCAATTTTCCAATTCAAGAATAGTAGAAGAGCTACACCCTGCCCTAGAAACCCGGGCATAAACATTGAAGAGATCGAATCCAATGCCATTCCTACCCCTGATATTGATGGCTAGAATGTCAGGCCTTTTGATCTTAAATTCTCTGATGTTACATTGAAGATTGATTTTTATCCAAATCAGCAGCCCCCCCGAAGGTCGTCCTGACCTACTGGCTACTGCTGGACAGCAATAAGTGACATATCCAGGGATGAAGACAGCAGTAAGAGACCATGTTTCCTGCAAGAGACAAATATCAAATTGCTCTATATATTGGATCCAGTGTGGAAACACCAAATTAGGCCTCACTCCAGCTACATTCCGCGATAGTATACGCAATTGGGAGGTATTCCTCCAGGAGCTATGAAGATGGGTTGAATCTCATTCAATACATGTTCTATTTCTTGGTCAACTGGATGGTCTGACCCAATTAGAGCCCCCTTACTGCATGCGATGCTGGTGAACTGTTGCGTTTCAGGAGGCCTAAAATTAGTGGGCTTTGGAGCTGAAGGTAAGGGACCAGCGAAGTGCCTCAATGTGGTTCCTAAGTGCACAGCCTTTCTTATGGACGGCAATGGTGGGTAGAATGGGCCAGCTCGGCTTGCCAGTCAGTCATTGGTAGCTAAGGCAGAGTCGGAACCCAGGAGGATGCCTTGTCTATTGGTTGCTGGCATCTGTGGAATGCTGAAAGGGTTATATTTTAATCCAGGGCTATGAGGTTGTGAAGTAAGTTCTCATCCCTAAGGTGTATTTCTATGGAGTCATTTGGGGAGGTGTAGTGTGATAGCCTCTACGACCATAGGATGTCCTCTCTGATGACCGATCTGCAACCCCTCACCTTGCGAATCCAATGGATGGCTTTGTTTGTCAAGGAATCTTTGCCCTCACGCATCGACTGCGGAGGAATTTTGGGCACATTTGTCAAAAAGATAGACCTTGCAAAGCTTTGGGTCACTATGGATCTGCTCAAATCAGTCAAGGTTGTGGGGGGGAAGGTGGGAATAGACATTAGAGGAACTATGCTAATCAAGGGAAGGGATGGTTCCTGAATTTGACTCTTTATTTGCTCTGGGCGGTGCTCTTCTAGAAAGCCTCTGTTTAACAAGAGTTTGACTTGGTCGCTGAGTGCTAAAACTAGTGATTTTAAGGAGCTTACTTCCGCCCTCAGATCTAAAATTATCCTAGCTGTATCCTCGCACAGCGAGGTAGGGTCCCCAAGAGGGCACCCCGACCTTCGCTCATTTGGATCTTTCTCTAGAAGCTCAATGTCGGCCCGTAGCAAGATAGAGTCTGCCTCCAATTCCTGCACTTCCCCCTGCCGAATACTGGTTAGACCTTGGAGCGGTAAAAACCTATTTGACAAGACAATGTTAGTAATGGAGTCAGTGTCATTGTCGGTCGCTACAATGGATTTTGCTTCAACTGTGATAGGAAGTTGAGATGTACCTGCCTCAAAGTTACCAACGCTATCAGTGGAAGGTATAGTGGAAGTAGTACATGGGAGGAGAGTTTTATTACTCCGCGTGTTATGCTTGGTGAACATTGTGGGATTGTGCTTTAAAAAAATGGATTTAGGGTGGGGGGAATGGGGTGGCGAGTTTTCAGTTGGGGCCTTGCTGTTATCAGAAGTTAAAATACCCTGGCATTCCACTATTAAGTCGTCAATACGATCAAGGATGCAGTTGTTAGGTGCAGTCTTTCAATACAGCTTACTTCTGCTCGGCTTAGAACGGGTCCCATCCGACCCGCCCCCTCCTTCACAGGTGGATAATTTTCTTTTCCCCATGTCAGTGACCAGTGTATTAGCGATTACAAGAACAATAATGTTAACAAAATTGTGGGTAAAAAAGATGTCGATCAGCAATGTGCTACAAGCCTCACAATTAGATCAAATTGCTACAATTTAAAACAGCTCAAAAAAGAAACAGAATAAACGCGTGGATGCAGGCGTTGATGTCAGAGTCTCGGATTCTCTTTAAGCCGCTGTCAGTGGAGAAGATATGATGACATGAAAATCCCAGCCACAACAGAGTGTCAAGTACCTAACACTCAGCCTGGATATATAGCTTCTATTTGGGGATAGTGGAGGGAGAGGAGAGAGATATAGTAGGGAGAGGAGTTGGCCTAATGGCTAGGGTGGTCGAAATCGAATCTGGGGAACCGGGTTTGAGTCTCGGCAATGACACTGAACATTCTGGGCAAATCACTTAATCTCCCCGTGCCTAACAAAAATGAATGTGTCCTCATGTAACGCAACTGGTGCTATGTAAAGCGCTCTGATACCCGATACCTTGGGGTCAAGTTCGCGCTATATAAAACTCTGCAAAAAAAAAACATTTAAAAAAAGAACAAGCAGTAGAGAAGCAACCCAACCCAACACCTCCCTGGGCCTTCCAAAAACTGCTGCAACTGTAACTCCACTTCCTGTCTCTGTGGTCAAAGGGAGAATAAAAAATAGTCCTGGGCCTAGAATCAACCAGTGTCAGAGGCAAGGGCAGGCCAAAAGCATTAATAACACAAAGGGGAGTAGAGAAAACTCACCCAAAGAGGAGCGGGCCTCTCAAAGTTCCAGATGTTAGAGAGGGGTCCCAGCCCAGCCTCTTCCGGGCTCCGACGGGCATAGACGGGCCCGCCCTTGGCCCGGGTTTCGCTCGGGCACGGCCTGGGCGTTTCCACACACGTCCCGCGGAGCGGGAGCCCTGACTTCCTTTAAAGCGCCTCCTGGCGTGTACAGGGTGTTGGTGGCGGCACCCGGCCGCAGGGAACTGTGGGCAGTGTAGTCCTAAGCCCCTGGTAGGTGACTGCAACCAAACTGGCGTCCCTCGGAGCGGGAGCCCCGACTTCCTTTAAAGCGCCTCCTGGTGCGTACAGGGCATTGGTGGCGGCACCCGGCCGCAGGGAACGTTGGGCGGTGTAGTCCTAAGCACCCGGTAGGTGACTGCAACCAAACGGTTGTCCCACATCAGATTCCGCAAGCGGAAGAGGCCGAACCTGACCTTAACTGTAGCCAAATCATCATTTTCACTCTGGTACATCTTCCTGTGTACATCACTGCCAATCATTCTGCACCACCCGCTCACATCACGCTTTACCCCTGCTCCGTATCATCCAAAATTATTTTCATCCACAACATCAATCTCTTCTATTAGGCAGGGGGTCATGGTATCTCCATCATGCCCCCTTATAGCTTTTTTGGTACTAGTTTAGGACATGGGGACCGAGTACTTATGTCCCATAATTGTGGCCAAAACATTTTTCTTCAAATTCCTTCCAACCAATCAGTTTGTTCCATCCCGCAGAACCAACAAGGCTGATGGGAGAAAAAGCTCTCTCAGCCAATCAGAAGCCCTTATATTTGGGATTTAAGATACCACAGGACTCCCGCAAGACCAACCATATAGTTATCACAAACATTTTAACCCCATAATAACCATCCTGAGCACCTCTTTAGAGGCAAATTTTCCATAAACAGCATAATGGTTTTATACCAAATAATGAAAAGCATACTTTTTGAGTAAATTTCTAACTTTCTACCGAATTAGTGTAATACCATTCAGCTGCTTTTTTCTGTGTTGTTTCTGAAATATTCCTATGGGATTAACATAGGAAAATATTTTAGGGACCTTACTTTTTTTTAGGAAGGAGCTGAGATAGATGAACTTAGGCCTGATTATGAGTTTAGTGAATGAGATACTCCATCGCAATGTGACTGATATTCCGTCCGCCGTATTACAAGTTCCATTGAATTTAACGGAATTGTAATTTGGTGGACGGGATATCCGTCACATTTGTGACAGAGTAACCCTGTCCGCCAAACTTGTAATCAGGACCTTTGTTTTTGGAAAGTTTCGTGAAGGTTTGTCATACAATGCCAAAGTTATTACTGAAACAAAAGCCCTTTTCCTATGGAAAGTCTGAGGAAGTGAAATTAGAACTGTTTTTTTGTACAAGCTACTAGTGGACCTTAACATTTTTGGAACTCAAAAGAATAAATAAATTAAGATATATGAATGTTGTTTACAATGACTGGTTTTATGAGGATTTTGCGAGTGCAACCTCAACATATTACAAAAAAAATAAACCAGAAGAAAATATTTGGAAGCAGCAAAAGTTTGGCGTACAAAAAAATTCTTTCCATTTCAAAACCTAGATTTATTTAGGTACGTTCAAACAGACTCCATAAAAGTAGAAGTAAATGCCAGTACTGAAGTTATTAATTAACACTAACCGAAAGGGCAAGCAAATAGCAGCTGGAAGCAATAAAATAATACACCGAAGTTTCAGTAGCCAAAGCTGAAAAGTGCACTATAAGAATCATCAAATAATATCAGAATTTCAGAAACCAGTTTAAAGGCACACATCGTCAGCAAAGTCTCCCACCACTGAATTTAAAATTGATTGCGGCAAGTAAGAAGTAAGGCTAACAATGTGCTGAAGTAAGCAGAAAACTTTGATACAATCTTACCAGAGGAAGAATAATCAAGATTTCACAACCAGGTTAGGTAGAAATGTGTGTCAAACAATGAGGATACACCAGGCTAATACCTTTTAAAAGCAGGTTGGAGGAAGAGACAATAAACCCTTCAAAAACCTTTGGAAAAAAGTACAGATGAAAACAATATCCTGGAATTTTCAGACGTGAAAATTTAAAATAGAAAAAGTTAGCTAATTGCCAAAGTGTGTTTTTGCAGCTGACTTTATTATAAAGGAATTGCATTTTGATTTGTCTGTTACTTCCAATAATGTGCACATGAATGCACGTGGACATCCTTATTATGCACTCAATATAAGAAATAACCTAATGAGTTAACTTTTAAGATATTTGGCAAATGAAGTATCACCATTAAACTTTCTCTGCTGCAAGTAGTATCTATTTTGTTTTTGTTTTAGGCCAGTTGTCTTTTTTGTATATGCACTACTCTTAGTCTTAAGCCCTTACTCTACTGCTGTCCTTTATATAAATATATATATTTACATTCTTGTCTCTGGATAGCGTTTATGTACCTACTGTCTGAGTAAATCAAGAAGTGTAGAATTTGTTGACTGCTAGAGGTAATGATGTGTGAAGCTGGAAGGAAGCTGTGCATTAGGGTTGCATTAGCACAGAGGACAAGTCTACTTCTGGGTTATACAAACTTACGTGGACGATGCATATTGAAAGGGAAGGGGCCATCATAAGAGGGGTGATCAGCACAAATAAGCCATTTTATACTCTCATATATCGGCATACCCTTAACAAACAATGCATTCCCTACACCCCTTCCATTCTGAAAATATAATTCCCTCCAATAAGTGTGAGCAACCTCTCATCCTACCCCTTGGAGACAAAGCCAGTCAGTCCTTTGCTTTTGAAGTTGGGATTATTTCAGGTGATATTAGGAGATGAAAAATAGTTTTAATGAAAATTGTTGAGCATCAAAATAATTAACCTCACAAAGTGGCACAAAAATGGATAATACTAATGATGACAAATGACCAAGGTCTATTAGGCAGTGCTGCTGTACCATGTTAGGATGATTCTGATTGTGGGGCCGATTACGATTTCTCAACATGCAAACCTTCACAGATGCATGCTGCGCCATACTTCACGTTTGAATGGCAATGCATGCAATGGTGCAAGTTACACTGTTTTCCATATGTTGTATGTGTGACTACACATGTGGCTAGTACTTATCCCATTCCAGTAAGGTGTCTACCACTGTCATGGGGTTGAGACACACACTTATGTGTCAACCAAGCATGTACTACTTGTGTCATTGATTTGGGGTCATGCATACAAATGCCAATTGGACATTAATTTTGTTTATGTTCTTGTGGTGTTAAAAACATCCCCATATTTACAGGGTTGCACAAAGCCAGTTAACCTTGATTTTGCCAGGTTGCTCATATTTGCCTTACCACAGCAGTCTGATACATCTCTGAAAGTGCGACGTTAGACAGGCAAGACTAGGAGACATGTATTTAGTTCTCGTGCATTTCAGCTCATTCCATGTGTGCTGCATGCTGCAGCTCATATGGATGAGGCAAATCCCCTTTCTAGATTATTTTGTGCTGTAAGGTGTCCCTTCATGCACAGAATAAATAACCATGCAGCGCAGTCACCCTTGCTACAAGGCACAAGTGTGCCGGCACTGGCATTGCCCAGATTTGTTGCCACCAGCGCAAGGGCACGCACAGGGATGCACCATAAATATGGTACATGTGCCTCATCCTTGTGTGTTGAGACAAGACAAAGTGCTGTGCTACCAATTTTTGCACAAAACCAGCCTCAGCCTTTTCATCATAGATTACCCCTAACATTTCTGATTGGGAATTTGCTGTTCCAATGTGTGAGGCATGGACGTGAAAATGGATGTATGTGACGCTGTGAAATGTTTTATGACACATGGTAGTGCACAGTGTCTACTGTAGGGACACTATACAGAAGTTAGTAGATGTGTTGTGACGTTGCACAGAACCATTGAACAAGTATCCTGCGTGCAATGCAAGACACCTTGGGGCCAGTGTAGGCCACAGCTTTGACAGTATTTGGTATCCATTCATGGTGTGTCTGCACTGGCAATAGCAGTGCAGATTTCCTCTATGACACTCACAATATGCCGTTGGAGACATTGTTGTTAGCTGTCAGGCTTATGCTGGCATCCAGGACAGCGGCAAGGAACCTGGAAAAGGATGCCCGTGATACCCCTGCCACCCTGGTGGTGGTATGTTGAAAAGTTGCTGATGCCAGCATGTGGAGGACAGCAAGTAGCTTGGGCTGTGAAAAAATGCTGATGCAGCGCTGGGATGCGGGCTGCCGATAAGGCGCTATCTGGTTCAGGAGGCAGACCTCTTCTTAAGCATGCAATGGGCTATGATCTCCTCTTGTCAGAGGTGAATGAGGGTGATCCTCTGGTGGTAGAACCGCTCCCTTCTACAGCACTGCTGTGGTGGTGGTTGTCATGACCCTGCTTCCCCTTGTCCTTGCACATTGTGCGCACTCACACTTGTCCAACCTGGAGTGTAAATTGTGCTAGTATTAAGGAACTGTTACGCATGTTGGTAGTTTAACTGTCCCAATGTATCATGTGTGCTACTGATCTGAGTAATCCCTGGTGGCAGTGGTTGTTCCATCAATTACATGTTTGTGCACTCTGGATATGTCCAACAATGACTGTATACATGAGGAACATTAGTTACACGAAAGACATTAAGCACGCTGCATTCGCAACCATGGCATGTGCCCACACAACCATAGACACGCACACATGGCCTAATTGAAGGTGACACATTGTCAGCACACCTCCACGTGCGGCAGTTAGAGCCCTAGGCTATAAAAGACGCTCAAACTATCTGCACACCCTTGTCCTCATCAACGCTACCTTTCCTGAACGCCTCCTTTCTTCAGCGTTGATCTTCCCGGCTGGACGTCTCTGCTCTCCCAACGGTTTCTGGTTGTGCATCTCTCCTTTTTCCATAGTTCCCAATGGCTCCAGAGAGTCTCTGGTTTTCTGCAGTTCCCTGTCTCCATCTTCCTGTTGCTGACGTTCCTGTGGCGCAATGTGCCACGGCATGTTTACAATGCCACGTAAAGCCACTTTACGTGACTTTTCATGGCTGTGTAAATATGTGGGCCTTTCACGCAGAACACTGCGTGAAAGGGTCTTTACATGGGTGTTGATGTGGGTGTTCCCATGCAACACCCATGGAATCTGAAACATTCCCAGATTTACGAGAAATGTAAACCTGGGAATCTACCGCCACCCCAGAGGTGGCGTTAGGGAGGCACAACAAAGAGAAATGTTTTCATTTCTCCTTGTTTTTTCCTTTTTCTATGTGTGCTGTATTCTGCATTTTTTTAAAACAGGCTAATATTCACCTTACTAGAGCAACTTTTATCTATCCGCAGACACTGTTGAATCTGCGGATATCCTATCTAACTGCAAATTATATCCAAAGGGCTATTAGGCAGAGGACTGTTATGGCTGTTCAATAAATATGATTCTGTATTCTGCTTATTTTTGATGTTTGGTAACGTGATGTCATTTCTGTAATTTTATGATGTGATTAAATGTTTTAATCTTTTGCTTGCCATGGTTTTTATTGTCTCTTTTATGAACATTATTGTGATTGAATAAACATAAAGAATTGAAATTGGAGTTCCAACCAATTTACCACCTGTTAGTGTAAGCCATGACTGCTGGCACCTTAGGAGAGACACGTTTACAAAATGAATCAATGTATCATCTTTATGGAATAAACAGTCTTAAAGAGTGCAACACCAATGGTTGATGTTAGACCTGGCACTGTTGGCGTGGGTCTCCCTTCCATTTTTTGCTGTTGCCTCATGTGTTTTTGCTGGTTATAGATGCTTTGGGCACTGTGCCACTGCTATTCAGTGCCACAGTGCAAGTGCTCCCTATGGTAAATTGGTGTATGGATTAGTGATTCCATGATTGGTTGGTTTGTTTTACTTGTCAGACCCTAGTACAGTGCACTGAGTGTGCCCAGGGCTTGTAGACCAAATGCTGCTGGTGGGCTTGCAGCACTGGTTGTGCCACCCACAGAAGCAGCCTGTAAAAGTGTGTCTCAGGTCTGCCATTGCAGAGCCTGTGTGCAGTCTGGTACTGCCATGTTGACTGGGCAAGTGCACCCACTTGCCAGTCCCTAAACCTTCCCTTTTCTGCATATTATTCACGCCTATGGTAGGCCCAAGGGCGAAGGTGCATTGTAAGTATAAGGTAGGACATGCCCTGGTGTGTGTGGCATGTCCTAATAGTGAATTACAGCCATTTTCGTTTTTCACTATTGCAAGGCTACCTGTTCCCCATAGGCCAGAATGGGCAGTTTGATTATTACATCTTATAATCCTAACTGACCCAGGGAACATGGTAGAAAAACAAATTTAGTATGCCTGAACTCGGAATGATAAAATACATCTTTTAGTGAAGTTGGTTTTAACATTCTGTGTTTGAAAATACCACTTTTAGGTTGTGTATTCCTTGTCTGGAGTTTGAGTGACAGAGGCTGGGGGATTCCAGGAGACAGGGTGAGTCAGCACAGGGCTGAATAGAGAGATCTGCATGGAGATGGGTGGGAGGAGTTGCACCTGGGACCTGAATAGGGATGTGCCTTCCCTCCACAATGCTGGCTCCACCTCCTGTGGTGCATCTGATGTCCCTGGCCTACACTGTGAAAGGAAAGAAGGAGTCTTGTCAACAAAGTGCTCCAGGACTGACCAGAACTGGTTTGGACTAGGCAAAGGCCTCTCTGCCTTCAGAGAACAAAGAGAATATGAGTATAAAAGAGGGGACCCAGACCCCAGAACTTTAGATCACTTTGGGAAACAAGAAGAACCTTTGCTGAGGAGAGGAACCAGAGAAACTGAGGAGGAGACTATCCCTAAGCTGAGTGCTGTTTGGGGGATTGGCCTGCAGTGGTTGCCTGACTGCCAAAGAAAGGAGAAAGGAACTTTGTGTGTACTTTCATCAACTTGTAAAAGATCTCCAAGGGCTTGAGATAGAGCTTGCCTCCTGCTGAAGTCTCAGGGACAACAGACTTCACCCACCAGCTCCCCAAGAGTTCTTTTTGAAGTGCCTGCTGTTGTGTTGGGCCTTCTGAGGAACTGCGTGTCGCAAGGAGCTGGAAGCACCACTCACGAAGAAGAAGCGTCGCCGCCGCAGCAGTCGTCGTCGCATCACCGGAGAAGAAAGTTGCCGTCGCAGCAGACGCCGTCGCATCACCGGAGAAGCGTGCCGCCGCTGCCGCCCTCGCATCACCCGAAGCGCCTGGCATCCCCGGAGAAGAGTGTCGCCGCCGCAGCCGCTGTCATCGCATCGCCCAGAAAGCGTGCCGCCGCTGCCGCTGTCGCATCGCATCACCGAGGTGCCCCGCATCCCTGGAGAAGAGTGTCGCCGTCACAGCAGATGCCGTCGCATCACCAGAGAAGCGTGTCGCAGGGCCTGTCACGGCTCAGAAGAATCGTTGAATCGCCGCACGGTCGTCGGGCATGCATGCATCGTGTCGCATCAAGGAGAAGACGCCATTTTTGTTTCATTGCACCGGATCTTCATCACATCACGGCGCTGCTGGTCGCATCGCCACGAAAGCGCAGTAAGAAACCGACGCATCACCTCCCCACGCGGAGAAGAACTGACGCATCCCCTACACAGCAGTAGTGACCCGACGCATCACCGTTCTTGCGTGTATGGAACCGACGCATCACCTTCCCTGCAACACTTTCGTTGTATAGCGTTACGCATCCAAAGGTACATTGAACTCAAAGTGTCGCATTGACCATCTAAAAGAGAACAAAGCTAATTCTACCATTTTTAAGTACAGTATTGTGGATATTTTTGTTGTTTGTGGTCTTGTGATAAGTCTATATAAAAATACTTATTTTTATACTACAACTTTTGTGGTTTCCATCTGTAGTGTTGTCACTGGGTTACTGTATGTGTTGACAAATGCTTTACACACTGCCTCTGAGATAAGCCTGTCTGCTCGTGCCAAGCTACCAAGGGGGTGAGCAGGGGTTATTTTAGGAGTATACCCCCTTACCCTGACTAGACGCAAGGGACCCTATTTGGTCAAAGGTACCTACCTCTGCCAACTAGAGACCCCCAAATCTAACATTGGTGGTCAGCGGTGGGGATTCTGGACTTGCATTTGTGACTCATATACAGTGATTGGTGAACACTACTTGTGAGTGCAGACCAAACACGACCACATACTTTTGGTAGATTGTTTTTCCTGGGATTTTCTATTTTTGCCAAGAACTGCCAAGTTTAACTACAATGGATAAAGCAGCATCCATTGCATCTGTTGATTTAGATTGGGAAGAGGAGAAACTAGAATGCTACAATGTGAAACAGCTGAAGCACTTCGCCAGAAGATTTAAAGTTGCTATGACCGGTCTCTCCAAGAAGGATGAGTTCCAAAAGGCACTGAGGGCCTGGGTCGAAGCAAGGAATACCCCTGAGAATGAGGAGGGGGATGAGAATGCAGAGGGGCAGCTGGAGGGGCCATTGGGTCCAGAGGGGAGGAGAGCAACTTCCCCAGTAGGTAGCAGTGTTTCTGCCAAGGGCCTGTCCCCAGAGGAGTTGGAGGACAGGGAGAAGAGTAGGATGCATGAGATGGAGCTGACCAAGTTCAAGTTGAATGGGCAGTTAGAATTTGAGTTGCAAACTAGGAAATTGGCCCTAGAGGAAAAAAGGATGCAGTTGGATCATGAGAGGAATTTGAGGGAGTTGGAGTTGAAAGCTAGGAGCTTAGAGCTTACTCCCTCTGGTGGCAGCACACCATCAATGCCTGTTGAAGCAAGGGTGTACATACCTATGGATGTGGTTAGAGAGTTTTACAAGAATGATGACATTGGGCAGTGGTTCAAGGCCTATGAGGTAGCCATGTCCTCCCACCAGGTCCCTGAGAAGGATTGGGGAGCGGGGTTGTGGGGACGGTTCCTTAGTGAGGGGCGGGATACATTGTTAGACTTGCCCTCTGAAGTCCATAATTCTTACAGCCGCATGAAAGATGCATTGATGTCCAGGTATGGGTTGACTCCTGAATTGTATAGACAGAGGTTTAGAAATTGCAAGAAGATGGAGTCAAGCACATGTGTAGAATATGTAACTTTCTTTTGCAGAGCATTGGATGGTTGGGTGAAGGGTAGCAAAGTGAATGATTTTGAGGGGCTCTTTGATTTAATTGCATGGGAGCACTTGTCAAGTAATTGTTTTCCAGAGCTATGCCAGCACCTTATTGATAGCAGGCTGACTAACCCTAGAAAGCTTGCTGAGGAGGCGGACCGCTGGGTGAGCACCCGGGTCCACAAGGGTCACGTGGGAGACTCCACCAAGAGTGGGCAGGGTCCCCTGCAGAAGAGTGGGGGGGACAAGGGTAAACAGAGGGAGTTCCAGAAAGGGCCCCAAAGTAATCCCCAAGGGAACCAAGGGAAGGGTTCCCAGCCTCCCCCTGAGAAGAAGCACGGGGCCCTGACAGGTAGGCCTGTTCCCAGGGGACCCCGGAGGTGCTACAAGTGTGGTGAAGTGGGCCATAAGTCTGTTGATCCCCAGTGCCCACAGTTTGGAAAGACAGCACCCACTGGTGCTCCACCCCAGCAGATGGCGAGTGTAGCCCTAGGAGAGGAGATGGGTGTCCAAGGTGGGTGGGGTCCCGCAGAGATGTCCCTTGTCTCTTTAGGAGACTGTGAGGTGGTCCCCAGGACCCAACTGCCTGATAACATTAAGAAGTGCAGGCAGTGGGTGACCATCAATGGCCATAGAGTGGAGGCTCTTCGAGACACAGGAGCCAGTGTGACAGCTGTCAAGTGTCACCTGGTGTCTGAAGAGCAGGTTGTCCCCAATGCATTTTACCCAGTTGTTGCCGCTGACAACACAGAGAGCCACTGCAAGGTGGCTCAGGTTCCCTTTGAGTGGGGGGGGGGTCTCTGGTACTCTTCAAGTAGCTGTGAGGCCAGCCATGCCTGTTGACTGTTTGTTGGGGAACGATTTGGAGAGCTCACCTTGGGCTAAGATGGAGTGAAGTGCTCATTTGGAGATGTTGGTTCTGCCTGACTGGGCGTGTGTGACCACATGGTCCATGGCAGCCAGTAAGGGTGTTCAAGAGGACCTGGAGCCTGAGAGGGGGCCCAGGTGCCTGCGTTAAAGAGAAGAGGCAGGGGGCGCGGGAAACCGGCCCCCGAAGTTCCCATGGTCCAGGAGGAGGTAGACCCTGAGGGGGATGCCCTGGAGCCTACAGGGGAACAGGTAGCTGAACTGGGGGGCCTGCCTGAGCTGACCCATTGGCAGCAGGAAGGCAGACCCTCCAGGGAAGAGTTCTGCGTGGAGCAGAAGAAATGCCCTTCTCTTGTGGGTTTGTGGCAGCAGGCTGCAGACCAGGCAGCAGGTGATCAGTCTGTCACATTGGATCTACTGGGAGAATGATCTCCTGTATACTGAGCCTAAGGTTGCTGAGCCTGGGTCAGCCCGTGTGCTGGTGGTACCCCAGCGCTTCAGAGCCTTCCTACTGGGGCTGGCTCATGATGTGCCGTTAGCAGGACATTTGGGGCAGGACAAGACCTTTGAGAGGCTTGTCACCCACTTTTATTGGCCCCAAATGCGCAGGAGTTCAGATACTCACTGCAGGACCTGTCAGACTTGCCAGGCAAGTGGAAAGAGTGGGAGGAAGCAGAAGGCTCCTCTCCAGCCATTCCCTGTGGTCAGCACCCCCTTTGAATGGGTGGGTATTGACATTGTGGGGCCACTGGACCCCAAGACAGCCATGGGCAACAGGTTCATCCTGGTCTTGGTGGACCATGCCACCCGGTAGCCGGAAGCCATACCTCTGAGGACAGTGACGGCCCCCATGGTGGGACGGGCACTGATGGGAATTTTCTCCCATGTGGGGTTCCCTAGAGAGGTGGTGTCTGACCGAGGTACAAACTTCATTTCCAAGTATATGAAGTCCCTGTGGCAGGAGTGTGGGGTAACTTATAAGTTCACCACTCCTTACCACCCCCAAGGAAATGGGTTGATTGAGAGATTCAACCGGACCCTAAAAGGCATGATTATGGGTCTTGAGGAACCTATGAGGCGTAAGTGGGACGTCCTCTTACCATGCCTTCTCTTTGCATACCGTGAGGTGCCACAAAAATCTCTAGGGTTCAGTCCCTTTGAGCTTCTCTATGGTCACCCAGTGAGAGGACCTCTGAGTCTGGTCAGGGAAGGCTGGGAGCAATCGCCCAGGAAACCTCCCCAGGATGTATATAGCTACATGCTGGCCTTCAGGAACCAGACTAGGCGTTTCAGGCAACTCGCTGAGGCGAATCTGGAAGCCAGCCAGGAGGAGATGAAGCGGTGGTACGACCAGAATGCCACTCTGGTAGAGCTTCAGCCTGGTCAGAAAGTGTGGGTCATGGCCCCAGTGGAGCCTTGTGCGCTCCAGGATAAGTGGACCGGAGCATTTGAGGTGGTGGAGCACAAAAGTCCTGTTACCTACTTGGTGGACTTGCGGTCTCCCAGGAACCCCTTGCGGGTCCTGCATGTCAACCGCCTGAAGCCCCACTTGGAGAGGTCCGAAGTGGGCATGCTCTTAGCAACAGATGCTGGAATGGAAGAGGAGACAGAGCGAGATGGGTCAGTGGATGGTGTGAACCTCTCTTCCACCCTGATCCCTGAGCAACAGAATGACTGTCACCAGTTGCTGGGACAGTTTTCTGATTTGTTCTCCCTGATTCCCAGTGTCACTGATTGGTGCGTCCATGATGTGGACACTGGAGATAGTCCTCCTGTGAAGCACAAAACTTACAGGGTGACTGACAGGGTGAGAGCTTGCATCAAGGAGGAGGTCTCCAAGATGCTTGCGTTAGGGGTGATTGAGTCCTCTAACAGCCCTTGGGCCAGCCCAGTGGTCTTGGTCCCAAAGGCTGCCGCACCGGGTGCCACGCCAGAACTCCAGTTCTGTGTGGACTACCGAGGGCTCAATTCAGTCACGAGGACTGACGCGCACCCCATCCCCAGAGCTGATGAGCTCATCGATCGGTTAGGGGCTGCCCGGTACCTCAGCACGTTTGATCTAACTGATGGGGCAAGAGAGAGGTCAGCATTCTCCACACCAGATGGGCACTACCAGTTCCGGGTTATGCCCTTTGGGATGAAGAATGCCCCTGCCACCTTTCAGAGGTTGGTCAACCAGGTGTTGGCTGGACTGGAAGAGTTCAGTGCCGCCTACCTGGATGACATTGCAGTGTTCAGCCCCAGTTGGGAAGAACATCTGCGCCACCTCTGGGAAGTGTTGATGGTGCTGCGGAGGGCAGGCCTCACGATCAAGGCGAGTAAGTGCCAGATCGGGCAGGGTTCCTTGTTGTACTTGGGACACCAGGTTGGGAGCGGCCAGGTGGCGCCCCTACAGCCCAAGATTGAGACCATCCTGGCTTGGGAGCCCCCCCAAGACCCAGACAAAGGTGAGACCCTTTTAAGGACTCACTGGGTATTACAGGAGGTTTGTCAAGGGGTATGGCAGCATCATTGCACGCTTGACAGAGCTGACTTCCAGGAAGCTGCCCAAGAAAGTGATTTGGACTGACACCTGTCAGAAAGCTTTTGAGGCCCTGAAAACTGCCATGTGCACGGCGCCCGTGCTCCTGGCACCCAACTTCTCAAGAGAGTTTATCGTTCAAACAGATGCTTCAGAGCATGGTGTGGGGGCTGTTTTGTCACAGATAAATGAGGAGGGCCTAGATCAACCCGTATCCTTCATTAGTAGGAGGTTACTTCCACAGGAACAGAGGTGGAGTGCGATTGAGCGTTAGGAATTTGCTGTGGTCTGGGCACTGAAGAAGCTGAGACCATACCTGTTTGGGACTCACTTCCGGGTTCAGACAGACCACAGGCCCCTCAGATGGTTGATGCAGATGAGGGGTGAGAATCCAAAGCTGTTGAGGTGATCCATTTCCCTACAGGGGATGGACTTCACGGTGGAACACCGCCCTGGTACAGAACACGCCAATGCTGATGGTCTGTCCAGATTTTTCCGCCTTAGTGAAGAGAACTCACAGGAGGTAGGGTAGTTCTCCCCACATTTCAGCTGGAGGGGACACGTGTTAGACCTGGCACTGTTGGCGTGGGTCTCCCTTCCATTTTTTGCTGTTGCCTCATGTGCTTTTGCTGGTTATAGATGCTTTGGGCACTGTGCCACTGCTATTCAGTGCCACAGTGCAAGTGCTCCATATGGTAAATTGGTGTATGGATTAGTGATTCCATGATTGGTTGGTTTGGTTTACTTGTCAGACCCTAGTACAGTGCACTGAGTGTGTCCAGGGCTTGTAGACCAAATGCTGCTGGTGGGCTTGTAGCACTGGTTGTGCCACCCACAGAAGCAGCCTGTAAAAGTATGTCTCAGGTCTGCCATTGCAGAGCCTGTGTGCAGTCTGGTACTGCCATGTTGACTGGGCAAGTGCACCCACTTGCCAGTCCCTAAACCTTCCCTTTTCTGCATATTAGTCACCCCTATGGTAGGCCCAAGGGCAGGGTGCATTGTAAGTATAAGGTAGGACATGCCCTGGTGTGTGTGGCATGTCCTAATAGTGAATTATAGCCATTTTCATTTTTCACTATTGCAAGGCTACCTGTTCCCCATAGGCCAGAATTGGCAGTTTGATTATTACATCTTATAATCCTAACTGACCCAGGGAACATGGTAGAAAAACGAATTTAGTATGCCTGAACTCAGAATGATAAAATACATCTTTTAGTGAAGTTGGTTTTAACATTCTGTGTTTGAAAATACCACTTTTAGAAAGTAGGTATTTCCTTGCCTAACTATCCAAGCCTGCCTCTGCTAGGTTGTGTATTCCTTGTCTGGAGTTTGAGTGACAGGGGCTGGGGGATTCCAGGAGACAGGGTGAGTCAGCACAGGGCTGAATAGAGAGATCTGCATGGAGATGGGTGGGAGGAGTTGCACCTGGGACCTGAATAGGGCTGTGCCTTCCCTCCACAATGCTGGCTCCACCTCCTGTGGTGCATCTGATGTCCCTGGCCTACACTGTGAAAGGAAAGAAGGAGTCTTGTCAACAAAGTGCTCCAGGACTGACCAGAACTGGTTTGGACTAGGCAAAGGCCTCTCTGCCTTCAGACAAAGAGAATATGAGTATAAAAGAGGGGACCCAGACCCCAGAACTTTAGATCACTTTTGGGAAACAAGAAGAACCTTTGCTGAGGAGAGGAACCAGAGAAACTGAGGAGGAGACTATCCCTAAGCTGAGTGCTGTTTGGGGTATTGGCCTGCAGTGGTTGCCTGACTGCCAAAGAAAGGAGAAAGGAACTTTGTGTGTACTCTCATCAACTTGTAAAAGATCTCCAAGGGCTTGAGATAGAGCCTGCCTCCTGCTGAAGTCTCAGGGACAACAGACTTCACCCACCAGCTCCCCAAGAGTTCTTTTTGAAGTGCCTGCTGTTGTGTTGGGCCTTCTGAGGAACTGCGTGTCGCAAGGAGCTGGAAGCGCGACTCACGAAGAAACGTGTCGCCGCCGCAGCAGTCGTCGTCGCATCACCGGAGAGAAAAGTCGCCGTCGCAGCAGACGCCGTCGCATCACCGGAGAAGCGTGCCGCCGCTGCCGCTGTCGTCCTCGCATCACCCGAAGCGCCTCACATCACCGGAGAAGAGTGTCGCCGTCGCAGCAGACGCCGTCGCATCACCGGAGAAGTGTGTCGCCGCCGCAGCCGCTGTCGTCGCATCGCCCAGAAAGCGTGCCGCCGCTGCCGCTGTCGCATCGCATCACCGAGGCGCCCCGCATCCCTGGAGAAGAGTGTCGCCGTTGCAGCAGACGCCGTCGCATCACCAGAGAAGCGTGTCGCAGGGCCTGTCGCAGCTCAGAAGAATCGTTGAGTCGCCGCACGCCCATCGGGCGTGCACACATCGTGTCGAATCAAGGAGAAGACGCCATTTTTGTTTCATTGCACCGGATCTTCATCGCATCACGGCGCTGCTGGTCGCATCGCCACGAAAGCACAGTAAGAAACCGACGCATCACCTCCCCACGCGGAGAAGAACCGACGCATCCCCTACGCAGCAGTAAGGACCTGACGCATCACCGTTCTTGCGTGTAAGGAACCGACGCATCACCTTCCCTGCAACACTTTCGTTGTATAGCGTTACGCATCCAAAGGTACATTGAACTCAAAGTGTCGCATTGACCATCTAAAAGAGAACAAAGCTAATTCTACCATTTTAAGTACAGTATTGTGGATATTTTTGTTGTTTGTGGTCTTGTGATAAGTCTATATAAAAATACTTATTTTTATACTACAACTTGTGTGGTTTCCATCTGTAGTGTTGTCACTGGGTTACTGTATGTGTTCACAAATGCTTTACACACTGCCTCTGAGATAAGCCTGTCTGCTCGTGCCAAGCTACCAAGGGGGTGAGCAGGGGTTATTTTAGGAGTATACCCCCTTACCCTGACTAGACGCAAGGGTCCCTATTTGGTCAAAGGTACCTACCTCTGCCAACTAGAGACCCCCAAATCTAACATTGGTGGTCAGCGGTGGGGATTCTGGACTTGCATTTGTGACTCATATACAGTGATTGGTGAACACTACTTGTGAGTGCAGACCAAACACGACCACATACTTTTGGTAGATTGTTTTTCCTGGGATTTTCTATTTTTGCCAAGAACTGCCAAGTTTAACCACAATGGATAAAGCAGCATCCATAGCATCTGTTGATTTAGATTGGGAAGAGGAGAAACTAGAATGCTACAATGTGAAACAGCTGAAGCACTTCGCCAGAAGATTTAAAGTTGCTATGACCGGTCTCTCCAAGAAGGATGAGTTCCAAAAGGCGCTGAGGGCCTGGGTCGAAGCAAGGAATACCCCTGAGAATGAGGAGGGGGCTGAGAATGCAGATGGGCAGCTGGAGGGGCCATTGGGTCAGAGGGGAGGAGAGCAACTTCCCCAGTAGGTAGCAGTGTTTCTGCCAAGGGCCTGTCCCCAGAGGAGTTGGAGGACAGGGAGAAGAGTAGGATGCATGAGATGGAGCTGACCAAGTTCAAGTTGAATGGGCAGTTAGAATTTGAGTTGCAAACTAGGAAATTGGCCCTAGAGGAAAAAAGGATGCAGTTGGATCATGAGAGGAATTTGAGGGAGTTGGAGTTGAAAGCTAGGAGCTTAGAGATTACTCCCTCTGGTGGCAGCACACCATCAATGCCTGTTGAAGCAAGGGTGTACATACCTATGGATGTGGTTAGAGAGTTTTACAAGAATGATGACATTGGGCAGTGGTTCAAGGCCTATGAGGTAGCCATGTCCTCCCACCAGGTCCCTGAGAAGGATTGGGGAGCGGGGTTGTGGGAACGGTTCCTTAGTGAGGGGTGGGATACATTGTTTGACTTGCCCTCTGAAGTCCATAATTCTTACAGCCGCATGAAAGATGCATTGATGTCCAGGTATGGGTTGACTCCTGAATTGTATAGACAGAGGTTTAGAAATTGCAAGAAGATGGAGTCAAGCACATGTGTAGAATATGTAACTTTCTTTTGCAGAGCATTGGATGGTTGGGTGAAGGGTAGCAAAGTGAATGATTTTGAGGGGCTCTTTGATTTAATTGCATGGGAGCACTTGTCAAGTAATTGTTTTCCAGAGCTACGCCAGCACCTTATTGATAGCAGGCTGACTAACCCTAGAAAGCTTGCTGAGGAGGCGGACTGCTGGGTGAGCACCCGGGTCCACAAGGGTCACGTGGGAGACTCCGCCAAGAGTGGGCAGGGTCCCCAGCAGAAGAGTGGGGGGGACAAGGGTAAACAGAGGGAGTTCCAGAAAGGGCCCCAAAGTAATCCCCAAGGGAACCAAGGGAAGGGTTCCCAGCCTCCCCCTGAGAAGAAGCACGGGGCCCTGACAGGTAGGCCTGTTCCCAGGGGACCCCGGAGGTGCTACAAGTGTGGTGAAGTGGGCCATAAGTCTGTTGATCCCCAGTGCCCACAGTTTGGAAAGACAGCACCCACTGGTGCTCCACCCCAGCAGATGGCGAGTGTAGCCCTAGGGGAGGAGATGGGTGTCCAAGGTGGGTGGGGTCCCGCAGAGATGTCCCTTGTCTCTTTAGGAGACTGTGAGGTGGTCCCCAGGACCCAACTGCCTGATAACACTAAGAAGTACAGGCAGTGGGTGACCATCAATGGCCATAGAGTGGAGGCTCTTCGAGACACAGGAGCCAGTGTGACAGCTGTCAAGTGTCACCTGGTGTCTGAAGAGCAGGTTGTCCCCTATGCATTTTACCCAGTTGTTGCCGCTGACAACACAGAGAGCCACTGCAAGGTGGCTCAGGTTCCCTTTGAGTGGGGGGTCTCTGGTACTCTTCAAGTAGCTGTGAGGCCAGCCATGCCTGTTGACTGTTTGTTGGGGAACGATTTGGAGAGCTCACCTTGGGCTAAGGTGGAGCGAAGTGCTCATTTGGAGATGTTGGGTCTGCCTGACTGGGCGTGTGTGACCACACGGTCCATGGCAGCCAGTAAGGGTGTTCAAGAGGACCTGGAGCCTGAGAGGGGGCCCAGGTGCCTGCCTTAAAGAGAAGAGGCAGGGGGCACGGGAAACCGGCCCCCGAAGTTCCCACGGTCCAGGAGGAGGTAGACCCTGAGGGGGATGCCCTGGAGCCTACAGGGGAACAGGTAGCTGAACTGGGGGAGCTGCCTGAGCTGACCCATTGGCAGCAGGAAGGCAGACCCTCCAGGGAAGAGTTCTGCATGGAGCAGAAGAAATGCCCTTCTCTTGTGGGTTTGTGGCAGCAGGCTGCAGACCAGGCAGCAGGTGATCAGTCTGGATCACATTGGATCTACTGGGAGCATGATCTCCTGTATACTGAGCCTAAGGTTGCTGAGCCTGGGTCAGCCCGTGTGCTGCTGGTACCCCAGCACTTCAGAGCCTTCCTACTGGGGCTGGCTCATGATGTGCCGTTAGCAGGACATTTGGGGCAGGACAAGACCATTGAGAGGCTTGTCACCAACTTTTATTGTCCCCAAATGCGCAGGAGTTCAGATACTCACTGCAGGACCTGTCAGACTTGCCAGGCAAGTGGAAAGAGTGGGAGGAAGCAGAAGGCTCCTCTCCAGCCATTCCCTGTGGTCAGCACCCCCTTTGAATGGGTGGGTATTGACATTGTGGGGCCACTGGACCCCAAGACAGCCATGGGCAACAGGTTCATCCTGGTCTTGGTGGACCATGCCACCCGGTACCCGGAAGCCATACCTCTGAGGACAGTGACGGCCCCCGTGGTGGGACGGGCACTGATGGGAATTTTCTCCCATGTGGGGTTCCCTAGAGAGGTAGTGTCTGACCGAGGTGCAAACTTCATTTCCAAGTATATGAAGTCCCTGTGGCAGGAGTGTGGGGTAACTTATAAGTTCACCACTCCTTACCACCCCCAAGGAAATGGGTTGGTTGAGAGATTCAACCGGACCCTAAAAGGCATGATTATGGGTCTTGAGGAACCTATGAGGCGTAAGTGGGACGTCCTCTTACCATGCCTTCTCTTTGCATACCGTGAGGTGCCACAAAAATCTCTAGGGTTCAGTCCCTTTGAGCTTCTCTATGGTCACCCAGTGAGAGGACCTCTGAGTCTGGTCAGGGAAGGCTGGGAGCAATCTCCCAGGAAACCTCCCCAGGATGTATATAGCTACATGCTGGCCTTCAGGAACCAGACTAGGCGTTTCAGGCAACTCGCTGAGGCGAATCTGGAAGCCAGCCAGGAGGAGATGAAGCGGTGGTACGACCAGAATGCCACTCTGGTAGAGCTTCAGCCTGGTCAGAAAGTGTGGGTCATGGCCCCAGTGGAGCCTTGTGCGCTCCAGGATAAGTGGACCGGAGCATTTGAGGTGGTGGAGCACAAAAGTCCTGTTACCTACTTGGTGGACTTGCGGTCTCCCAGGAACCCCTTGCGGGTCCTGCATGTCAACCGCCTGAAGCCCCACTTGGAGAGGTCCAAAGTGGGCATGCTCTTAGCGACAGATGCTGGAATGGAAGAGGAGACTGAGCCTCTTCCTGACCTCCTGTCGGCGACAGAGCGAGATGGGTCAGTGGATGGTGTGAACCTCTCTTCCACCCTGATCCCTGAGCAACAGAATGACTGTCACCAGTTGCTGGGACAGTTTTCTGATTTGTTCTCCCTGATTCCCAGTGTCACTGATTGGTGCGTCCATGATGTGGACACTGGAGATAGTCCTCCTGTGAAGCACAAAACTTACAGGGTGACTGACAGGGTGAGAGCTTGCATCAAGGAGGAGGTCTCCAAGATGCTTGCGTTAGGGGTGATTGAGTCCTCTAACAACCCTTGGGCCAGCCCAGTGGTCTTGGTCCCAAAGGCTGCCGCACCGGGTGCCACTCCAGAACTCCGGTTCTGTGTGGACTACCGAGGGCTCAATTCAGTCACGAGGACTGACGCGCACCCCATCCCCAGAGCTGATGAGCTCATCGATCGGTTAGGGACTGCCCGGTACCTCAGCATGTTTGATCTAACTGATGGGGCAAGAGAGAGGTCAGCATTCTCCACACCAGATGGGCACTACCAGTTCCGGGTTATACCCTTTGGGATGAAGAATGCCCCTGCCACCTTTCAGAGGTTGGTCAACCAGGTGTTGGCTAGACTGGAAGAGTTCAGTGCCGCCTACCTGGATGACATTGCAGTGTTCAGCCCCAGTTGGGAAGAACATCTGCGCCACCTCTGGGAAGTGGTGATGGTGCTGCTGAGGGCAGGCCTCACGATAAAAGCGAGTAAGTGCCAGATCGGGCAGGGTTCCGTGGTGTACTTGGGACACCAGGTTGGGAGCGGCCAGGTGGCGTCCCTACAGCCCAAGATTGAGACCATCCTGGCTTGGGAGCCCCCCAAGACCCAGACAAAGGTGAGAGCCTTTTAAGGACTCACTGGGTATTACAGGAGGTTTGTCAAGGGTTATGGCAGCATCGTTGCACGCTTGACAGAGCTGACTTCCAGGAAGCAGCCCAAGAAAGTGATTAGGACTGACACCTGTCAGAAAGCTTTTGAGGCCCTGAAAACTGCCATGTGCACGGCGCCCGTGCTCCTGGCACCCAACTTCTCAAGAGAGTTTATCGTTCAAACAGATGCTTCAGAGTATGGTGTGGGGGCTGTTTTGTCACAGATAAATGAGGAGGGCCTAGATCAACCCGTAGCCTTCATCAGTAGGAGGTTACTTCCACAGGAACAGAGGTGGAGTGCGATTGAGCGTGAGGCATTTGCTGTGGTCTGGGCACTGAAGAAGCTGAGACCATACCTGTTTGGGACTCACTTCCGGGTTCAGACAGACCACAGGCCCCTCAGATGGTTGATGCAGATGAGGGGTGAGAATCCAAAGCTGTTGAGGTGGTCCATTTCCCTACAGGGGATGGACTTCACGGTGGAACACCGCCCTGGTACAGAACACGCCAATGCTGATGGTCTGTCCAGATTTTTCCGCCTTAGTGAAGAGAACTCCCAGGAGGTAGGGTAGTTCTCCCCACATTTCAGCTGGAGGGGACACGTGTTAGACCTGGCACTGTTGGCGTGGGTCTCCCTTCCATTTTTGCTGTTGCCTCATGTGTTTTTGCTGGTTATAGATGCTTTGGGCACTGTGCCACTGCTATTCAGTGCCACAGTGCAAGTGCTCCCTATGGTAAATTGGTGTATGGATTAGTGATTCCATGATTGGGTGGTTTGGTTTACTTGTCAGACCCTAGTACAGTGCACTGAGTGTGTCCAGGGCTTGTAGACCAAATGCTGCTGGTGGGCTTGCCGCACTGGTTGTGCCACCCACAGAAGCAGCCTGTAAAAGTATGTCTCAGGTCTGCCATTGCAGAGCCTGTGTGCAGTCTGGTACTGCCATGTTGACTGGGCAAGTGCACCCACTTGCCAGTCCCTAAACCTTCCCTTTTCTGCATATTAGTCACCCCTATGGTAGGCCCAAGGGCAGGGTGCATTGTAAGTATAAGGTAGGACATGCCCTGGTGTGTGTGGCATGTCCTAATAGTGAATTATAGCCATTTTCATTTTTCACTATTGCAAGGCTACCTGTTCCCAATAGGCCAGAATGGGCAGTTTGATTATTACATCTTATAATCCTAACTGACCCAGGGAACATGGTAGAAAAACGAATTTAGTATGCCTGAACTCAGAATGATAAAATACATCTTTTAGTGAAGTTGGTTTTAACATTCTGTGTTTGAAAATACCACTTTTAGAAAGTAGGTATTTTCTTGCCTAACTATCCAAGCCTGCCTCTGCTAGGTTCTGTATTCCTTGTCTGGAGTTTGAGTGACAGGGGCTGGGGGATTCCAGGAGACAGGGTGAGTCAGCACAGGGCTGAATAGAGAGATCTGCATGGAGATGGGTGGGAGGAGTTGCACCTGGGACCTGAATAGGGCTGTGCTTTCCCTCCACAATGCTGGCTCCACCTCCTGTGGTGCATCTGATGTCCCTGGCCCACACTGTGAAAGGAAAGAAGGAGTCTTGTCAACAAAGTGCTCCAGGACTGACCAGAACTGGTTTGGACTAGGCAAAGGCCTCTCTGCCTTCAGAGAACAAAGAGAATATGAGTATAAAAGAGGGGACCCAGACCCCAGAACTTTAGATCACTTTTGGGAAACAAGAAGAACCTTTGCTGAGGAGAGGAACCAGAGAAACTGAGGAGGAGACTATCCCTAAGCTGAGTGCTCTTTTGGGGATTGGCCTGCAGTGGTTGCCTGACTGCCAAAGAAAGGAGAAAGGAACTTTGTGTGTACTTTCATCAACTTGTAAAAGATCTCCAAGGTCTTGAGATAGAGCTTGCCTCCTGCTGATGTCTCAGGGACAACAGACTTCACCCACCAGCTCCCCAAGAGTTTTTTTTGAAGTGCCTGCTGTTGTGTTGGGCCTTCTGAGGAACTGCGTGTCGCAAGGAGCTGGAAGCGCGACTCACGAAGAAGAAGCGTGTTGCCGCCGCAGCAGTCGTCGTCTCATCACCGGAGAAGAAAGTCGCCGTCGCAGCAGACGCCGTCGCATCACCGGAGAAGCGTGCCGCCGATGCCGCTGTCGTCCTCGCATCACCTGAAGCGCCTCGCATCCCCGGAGAAGAGTGGAGCTGTCGCAGCAGACGCTGTCGCATCACCGGAGAAGTGTGTCACCGCCGCAGCTGCTGTCGTCGCATCACCCAGAAAGCGTGCCGCCGCTGTCGCATCGCATCACCGAGGCGCCCCGCATCCCTGGAGAAGAGTGTCGCCGTCGCAGCAGACGCCGTCGCATCACCAGGGAAGCGTGTCGCAGGGCCTGTCGCAGCTCAGAAGAATCGTTGAGTCGCCGCACGCCCATCGGGCGTGCACACATCGTGTCGCATCAAGGAGAAGACGCCATTTTTGTTTCATTGTTTCATTGCACCGGATCTTCATCGCATCACGGCGCTGCTTTTCGCATCGCCACGAAAGCGCAGTAAGAAACCGACGCATCACCTCCCCACGCGGAGAAGAACCGACGCATCACCGTTCTTGCGTGTAAGGAACCGACGCATCACCTTCCCTGCAACACTTTCGTTGTATAGCGTTACGCATCCAAAGGTGCATTGAACTCAAAGTGTCGCATTGACCATCTAAAAGACAACTAAGCTAATTCTACCATTTTTAAGTACAGTATTGTGGATATTTTTGTCATTTGTGATCTTGTGATAAGTCTATATAAAAATACTTATTTTTATACTACAACTTGTGTGGTGTCCATCTGTAGTGTTGTCACTGGGTTACTGTATGTGTTCACAAATGCTTTACACACTGCCTCTGAGATAAGCCTGTCTGCTCGTGCCAAGCTACCAAGGGGGTGAGCAGGGGTTATTTTAGGAGTGTACCCCCTTACCCTGACTAGACGCAAGGTCCCTATTTGGTCAAAGGTACCTACCTCTGCCAACTAGAGACCCCCAAATCTAACAGTTGACAACAGTATCCACCAAGGATCTTGCACAGTAACCAGCTATTGAAAATTTAGCTAAGGAAAAGGGCTCATACTCTACTTTTCCCTTTGTCGCGCAGCATGAGGGGGAAACAGGGACAACACTGGTAACGATTGCTATTAAAAAACACCTTGACAGGACTCTTAACAAGGTGGGCAATTCATTAGGGTGGGCAGACAAACCACTGAATTTACTGTTGAATCCTGGCTTTACCACCTTACATAAATATCCTGAAAATAACCACTGAATTATAAATCTGTTTATGGCTCACAATGCAATAACATTTCCCTAGGGAGTTAGTCCCTTGGCCTTTCCATCAGAATTATTGCCACCCCATTAATGGTCTAGTGAGGTAGTTTATTAACGTTGGCGTCCTTGTTTGGTTATAATTAGGTGCTCTTGGGCAATTATTCCTTTGTCCTCTTTTTTTTTTTGTTCACAATTGGAGGCATTGAATGTCAGTCTAAAAGCTGTTGACAAATTTGCAGTAAAGAAAGGAAATAAAACAACGACAAAGAATATGGACTAGATATTACTTTGTGGAAAAGTGGGTAGACAGTGCCCACTCTCATTTATATTCACAGAAATGTAATGCAATGGTAAAGTAATATCCTTTCAAACAAGCACCACTAAATATCTTTGGTCTCCAACTTGATCAAATTGTTTGATCTTTCGGCTCAATCTCCATGTGCCTCTATTCACTGACCTCACAATGTGTGTGGACCTTGAACGGGGTTTAACACAAGAAATAAACAGCAGGGCAATACCCTAGGCCATAACTCCAGCATGGTTTTCATTCAACCATTCAGGGTTGTTTAACTGCAGGTTCTCCACATTCCCTACTAGCATTTCTAAAAAGTGGAAATGTCCCTAATGGTGAATTGTGCAGGTTCCCTCCAGCGCCACAGCTCTCTCCTCCTCAGCCACAGACATGCACCTCTTCGCTGCTCACAGAGGCTGAAATAGTGAGATGTGGCCAGCCTGCTAGGTGGCATGAGGTGTATAGTTAGGAAGCTAGCTACAGTGCTTAAACTGAGCCAGTGGTTGCAGGTGGAGTCCACCAACACTCATTTTTGGGAATTGGCACTTATTTTTTGTCAACTGACTTCTCCAGGGCAAACAAGAGAAAACACAAAAGGGGAAAAAAGAGGAAGATGAAGATAGAATAACAGTAAGCGATAATCTGGGATGAAAAAGAACCTAATCTAGCCTACTTGATGTAAACTCATTTAAGGTCAGCAGTTTGTTGGACTTTGCCAACTCTGTAGGGTTGCCCCAAACATTTGGCCTTCACCCTTCCTATTTTTGCGGAATTGGTTTTTGCTGGACGTAGCACACTTTTCCACTGCTGACCAGTGCTAAAGTGATTGTGTTCACTCCCTACAACATGGCAACTTTGGCTTACAGCTGATTGGTATATTTAGTTTACATATCTGTCCCTAGTAAAGTGGTATACCATATACACAGGGCCTGTAAATGTAATGCTCCCAGTGGGCCAGCAACACTTTTTGTTCAATTCACTCAGGAAGCTCCTTAAAACAAGTCTCAGGTCTGCAATTGCAGCCTGTATACAGTTTCAAACTGCCAAGTTGACTTGGCAATATAATCCCCTTGCCAAGCCTAAAAATCATTTTTTTATTACATATAAGTCACCACTATCGTACACCCTAGGCAGCCCTTAGGGCGGGCTAATTGCAATTTAAAAGTTGGACATGTATGTTTAAGTTTTACATGTCCTGGTAGTAAAAAACTCACAAATTTGTTTTTCAATACTGTGAGGCCTACCTCTCCTGTCCGATAACATTGGGTTACATTCTTATATTTAATACGTGCTAACCTTTGATTGGGAACAGGCAGGAAAGACATGTTTGGTATCTGAGAAATTGTGATTTAAAGTCCTCTTTAAGGGTAAAGTCCGATTTTAAGTCACAATTCTGAAAGTGCAATATTTCTTGTCCCAACCATTTGGTGCCTGCGGCTTGTTCCTGTGTCACATGAGTAGGCGTGAGGGGCAGTTGGCCTTTTTATATTCCTCCCACACAGACACACAATAGAGGAATTAGGTGTGCCTGGATGGGCCAGCTCAAGCAGGATGGGGGCTGGAGCTGGGTATAGCCCCACCTACACATTATTAGGCAGAGGCCTGCTCTTACATAAAGAACTTCACACTGGTCCATTGGTCCTGACGCCGGGCTGGAGCCAGGACAGAGAGGCAGGAAGTTAAAAGCAACCTGAAAGGGAAGTGCTAGACCTGTCAGCCTTAGGGAGGTCTTCCCCCAAAATGTTTGCATACTCCTCCATTTTTTGCTGATGTTGTTGTTGGTTGCCTTAGGACTCTGAATGATAACTAGTGCTAAATTGTGTGTGCTCTATCCTTTAAACATAGTAAATTAGCTTACATCCAATTGGCACATTTTTTTTACTTGTTAGTCCCTAGTAAAGTGGTTCTATATGTACCCAGAGCCTATAAATGAAATGCTACTAGTGAGCCTGCAGCACTCATTGTGGCAGTCACTTAAGTAGTCCTCTAAACATGTATCTAGCTTGCCATTGCGGCTTGTGTGTGCAGTTTAAACTGTCATGTCGACCTGGCAAAATAAACCTTTAGCCAGGCCTAAAACTTCATTTTTAATATAGACAGGTCACCCTGAAGGTAGGCCTTAAGCAGCCCTTAGGTCATGTTGCAGTGTATGTAAAAAGTTGGACTGAACATGTATGCCTAAGTTTTACATCTCCTGGTAGAAAAAACTCTTAAATTCATTTTCACTACTGCAAGGCCTACCTCTCCCATAGGATAACATTGGGTTACCGTATTACATGTAATAAGTGCTAACTTCCAATTGGGAGCAAGTGGGAATATTGAGTTTGGTGTCTAATGAATTGTAATTTAAAACCCTGTTTAATGGTGAAGTTGTATTTTCAGTCACAATTTTGAAAATGCCACTTTTAGAAAGTTGGGGGGGATAGGCCCAATGGACCGGGGCCAGGTAGGGCCGTACTAAATTGAAGACACAAAAAAGGGGAAACCCCTGACATCAAATTAACGTGCAAAACATAAACATGTTTGGCCTCAAAAGCAAGATAGCGATAAGATTTTTCTATTTTCTGATGTAATGATCCAAATGTGTGATTTTGTTGTACATAATTTTGTTGTACATAAATGTGTGTGTATATAAGTAATTTATGCGTTGTCTATTGTGAATCGTCATAAGTATGTTTATGTTTTGCACGTTAATTTGATGTCAATTTGAAAAAGATGTGTTTCATCACTTCTCATGCAACTAAAAACTTTTTGATAAATATAATAAAAACAATTGCAAAGAAAGGAATGGTCTAATAAAAATTCCATTCAAACAGATAAGATAGTGGTCTGTTTGTTGCTCATAAGGAATAGGAGCATAAGGTTAAACGGAGCCAGGTTTCCCCTTTTTTGTGTCTTCACTTTTAGAAAGTTGGCATTTTCTCATCCCAGCCAACTGTTGCCTGCAGGCTGTAACCTAGGTCACATGACGGGATGCAGTTGGTCTTTGTGTATTGTTCACAGCTAGTGAGACTAAAGGGGAATATGTGTTGGCCGGATGGGCCATGTCTGACTTTATTAGGGGGAGGAGCTGTCACCTACCACACTTGTCCATCACAAAGGCTCTGCCCAGCACATTCAGCAAGGGTTTGACCCTTGTCTTTTGTGACCCCAGGCAGGCTGTGGCCAGGGCAGGGAAGCAAAAAATTCCAAACATCTCAGAAGGTGGAAACTGCTAGAACCTTCCCTTACTTCAAAGTGGGTACCAGGTATAAATATAGGGCATTCAGTCCCAACTCTTTAGCACATGACTGGACATGTGAAAAACTCGGAACGACTGCTGTGCCGCTCTGGAAGAAGGACTGCAACTCTGTTGCCTGAGTGAAAGGGACTGGACCTGCGTCTTGAACCCAGGCCCAAAAGAGTGACCCTAAGAGCTTGTTGGCTGGCCTCCTTATCAGAGCCTCAGGGACAGAAAAGGCTCCAACCCACTTGAACCCAACACCTGGACTCTGTCTTCTGTGAATCCTACCTGACATGGGGCCACCCCAGTCTGGGACCCTTGGAAGTTGGCCTGAATGTGCACTGCCAGCCCAGCTGTGTACCTGTGAGCAAAAACAATGCAGTGCAATGCATCTCCTCACAGCTGCTCTGGAACTGCCGCAGTGCAACGCATCCCTGACACAGAGTCTCACATCGCAGCTCCCTCAGAACTGCCACTGCACGATGCATCCTCGACGCAGACATTCACATTGTAAGCCCGTAGTTGACGTCATCCTCGTCGATGACGTAGGACTTTGCGTTGTACCTCTTAGCTTCTTCAGAACTGCTGCTGCGTGATGCTTTCTTGACGCTGGACTTAGCATCTCAACCCTTGGTCAACGGCATCCTCGATGACAGTGCAGGACCCTGCAATGCAGCCCCACAGCTCCTCCGTACTGCCACTACATGACGCATCCTTGACGTGGGATCTCGCAGCGCTTCGCAAGCCAGTGTTTAAGGTACTTGTTCAGTGGGCCTGACTTGGCACCTGTATCCGTCCCACACTTTATCTCAATCAGCCTGAACTTGTGACTTTGTCCTGGTCCGGCACAACCAGATAACCACTGTTGTCGCTTTGTGCACTATTTTCACTTCAGTCTTTAAAATTGAATATCTCCAGTTCTACTGATTAGATTTTTGCTGTTTTGGTCTTATATAATTTATTAAATTTCACTCTATTTTTCTAAATTGGTGTGGGGTTTTACTTGTGTTGTGTTTTCACTTTATTACTGTTGAAAGTGTTGCATAAATACGTTACACATTGCCTTTAAGTTAAGCCTGACTGCTTTGTGCCAAGCTACCAGAGGGTTAAGCACTGGTTCATTTAGGTGACCTCACCCCGACAGAAATTGTGGTTTCTACCTGAGTAGGGTTAAACCCCCCCAACCTGTAACCCAGTTTCCATTAGGGAGTTTTTAGAAACTTTCCCACTTCAAAGAACCACTCTTCTGTTCACTCAAGGGTCCCCCCTATACATGCGTGTACAGTGCGGATGGCACCAACGCGTACCCACTACAGGGGGCCCCCTTGTGCGCAACGTACCCATTGAGTCACTGGGAGCCCATGTACGTGTCATACGACCGGCTCCCATTGACTTCAATGGGAGTCCGACCGAATCGAGTCCGGCAGCATGCGGCCGCATCGTACTCGCTCGGTCGGACTGCAGGAGTCTGGCTCAGTCGGAAATCTCTCCGGATCCGGCTCGGTCGGAGAGTTTTCCCCTAAGGGGGCGATTCCGATCTGGGTCAGAAAACTCTCCGACCGAGCCGGACTCCTGCAGTCCGACCGAGCGAGAACGATGCGGCCGCATGCTGCCGGACTCGATTCGGTCGGACTCCCATTGAAGTCAATGGAGCCGGTCGTACGACGCGTACATGGGCTCCCAGTGACTCAATGGGTACGTTGCGCACAAGGGGGCCCCCTGTAGTGGGTACGCGTTGGTGCCATCCGCACCGTACACGCATGTATAGGGGGGACCCTTAGGTCCCCCCTGTGTTCGACTCGTACGGCTACAAGTGCAGGGGGGTCCGGCACGGACCCCCCAAAGTCCGGCTCCGGGAGCTTTTTCGAGCCAGACGCTCCGACTCGATCCGGCTGCCCGACGCGTCCATCGTACTGGCTCCATTGCGCGCCACGAATCGAGTGCGAACGAGTCGGACGGAGCGGGTCGGACACAGAAACGAGTCGGTCGGCGATTTCGCGTTCACTCGCATCGTACTTGCTCGCTCGGACGACTGTACGAATCGGTCGGAAACAAAGCCTCCGACTCGGATCCGGTAAAGCCGAATCCGATTCGGAGCCCTACCGACCGAGATCGGAATCGACCCCTAAGTCTGCATGTAGAAATCCTCACCACAACTTTGTCCAGTGCCTCCCCGACAACGAGACCTTTTCCTCGGACACCGCCAGCTGCCTTCCCCTTCTAAACTTTACCTTTTCAGTTGTTTTTCTACAGAATTTCTTCTAAGTCAGAAGGTAAGCCAGGAGTCAATCCACTCTTTGTATCCAAACTGCGCTCCATCACGGTCGACCAAAAATATCGACTTTGCCCTGGTCTCATGCGACTAGATGTCGGTTGGCGCTTTTATCTTTTAGGTGCTAGTTTTCACTATAAACTTTAAAAATTCATAACTCCAGTTCAACTGATTGGATTTTGTCATTTTGGTGTCAATAACCTTTGTGCTTCTAGGCATTATTTTCATTTAAATCTTTATAATTGCATATCTCCAGTTCTACTGATTGGACTTTTGATGTTTGGTCTCAAATAATTTACTAAATTTTACTCTATCTTTCTAAATTGGTTTAGGATTTTTCTTGTATTGTATTGTCACTTTACTGTTTGTGGGCTGCATAAATACTGTAAACATTGCCTCTAAATTAATCCTGATTGCTTTTGTGCCAACATACCAGAGGATTAAGCACGGCTAAATTTAGTGACTTTAGAGGTTCACCTTAACTGGGATTGTGGCTGTTGCTTGAAGAACGTTCACACCCACTATCAACCAACAACCCAGTTTCTCACATACTTTATGTGAGAACAAGAAGAGATGGAGAGTTCTCTTCAACATGCAAAGATGGAAAAAACAAGAGTCATCTACCAAATTAACCTGTCCACTTACAGATAGGACTGAGTTTGTTTTAATTCCTAAGTTCAATACAAAATCGACTGGAGTTGACTTCAGGTCAAGTGAAGCATGTCAGAACTGAAGATTTCAAAATGTAGAAGCCCTAAAAGGCACCAGGGGCTTTGTTTCACTGCCATTTAGGTGATGGTTCTACATCCAAAGCTCCACCTGTCAGAAAAAAGAAAAGGCTTTTGTAGCCATACCCCCCAGATCTTAAATATCCAACAATTTTTGCATGTGTACAAATGACTGCACTAATAGCCATCAGATTCCAAAGCAGAGGTTTCAGTATCATTTTCATAAGCAAATTTGCGGTCCTACTTTTGTTCATCTATGAAACAATGAGCCTGCACTCCAGGAAAGAAATTATGCCATGTAAGAAAAAATTACTTTAATCCAATTACCTCATCTCCCACCCCAAGTTCTGATAGGCAGTATCTGAGATTTGTACGTAACTGAAAATCAGTTTCAGCTCTTGATCTACCTACCTCTTCACTCTCAGCTCCATCGGTGGAAAAATAAGTGAGTAAGGGGGGGAGGGCAGCCCTCTCTGGAGTCACTTACACATATGTGAGAGTAATCAACCTTCTAAGATCTGCAAGTCTACCTGAGAGCAGATGAAGAACCACATGCAAGAAGTAGAAAACATCACACATGCAAAAGTAAGACTATCCAAAGGTCATGCTGTCTCTTTGGAATAAGGTCTGAGAGATAAGAGACTTCTAGAGGTGAGCACAGGTGACACACGAAGCAAATATTTAGATTCAAAATCATTTGCATAAACACTACATAAAACATAACTAAATAAATATTCAGTGGACTTCCTGAAACCACTTAGGCATCTTCTAGACAGTTCTGTCTCAAATTTGGAAGACTGCCTCAAGAGCCATTTCACTCATACCCTCCCAAATATAAATGCTACAATTTGGGGAGAGAACCATAAGAAATCCTTTTGTAGACAAGTCTGTCCGGAGGTTTCTCCTACGTCTTCCATGTCTATAGATACACAAGCAGAACTGAAAACAATGCTAGCCCTCCTTGTGGTGCGAACAGAATGTTTAGTGACTGATAAGGACAGGTTACATGTTTGAAAAAGGATTCAGTTTCATATCTAGATTTTCATGGCCAGTGCTCTATTTAGTTCCAAGGCCCTCTCACATAGAGTCAGGATATATTCCTATGCTGGACATAGTCATGAAAAGCGAGTTGGAAGCACTTGTTATGTTAGATTATGTTTTTCTTATTTGTAGGGCTTGCATATCTCCCAAGAGTGTATACTGGTGCCTCTGAGGGAGCCACCTGGCCTGTCTGAGGGATGCCTACTGGAAAAGCCATGGCTTCAGTTTCTTTTTGAATTTGAGGACAGAGTTGGCTGCCGTGATGGGGCAGGGGAGCTTATTTCAGGATTGGGTTAAATGTGTGATAGAGCTCGTCCCCCTCGATTTGGCTTGCCAGATGCGGGGTACATGAACGAGGAGAAGGGTGACTGAGTGGAGGAGTCTGGAGGGGGCGTGAAAATGGATGCGGTTGTTGAGATAGGCTGGGTCCAAGTTGTGTAGAACTTTGTAGATATGTGTGAGGAGATTGAAGAGGGTTCGTTTCTGGATTGGGAGCCAGTAACGGTCTTAGAGGTGCTTGGTTATGGGAGTTATGTGAGGTAAGTTGAGCGTGAGTCTGGCAGCCTCATTCTGAACCACTTGGAGCCTTTTGGTGAGCTGAGCTGTGATGCCTACTGATGCTGCCATAGTCGAGCCTGCTGGTGATGAGGACTTGCGCCACTGATCTACGGGTATCCAGATGGAGGCATTTGAAGGATTCTTTATTTTAAGGATGTTGAAGCAGGCCAAAGCGACCACTTTGACCTGATTGGTCACAGAGATTTGATTGTATATCACAATGCCCAAGTTCTTGGTGGCAATGGAGGGGGGCTGCCAGTCCTAGTTTGATGGGCTACTAGGCTGGTGAACAGCATGACATATGTTTGCTAGAATTGACTACTTTGGTTTGTCGCTGTTGAGTTTGAAGCAATTTGTGTTCATTCAGTCCTCCACTGTGGGGATATACACCTAATGATGTTGTCTTAATTCGTGGATGAGTCTACAGAGAGAGAGAGGATTAGTTGGGTGTCGTCTGCAAAGGAGATGATGCAGATGCCACAGGAGAGGATAATGCTGGCATGTGGTGACATGTAGGCATCGAAGAGTGTGGACCCCTGTGTACTCCGTAGATGAGCTTGGTGGCATAAGGCCGGTATAGGGCTAGGCTGACAGACTGGGTGTGGCTGGAGAGCAATAAGCCTATCCATCGGAGAGCTGGACTGTGGATTCCAGCCACGTGGAGACATTGGATGAGGATGGGGTGGGAGACTGTGTTGAATGCTGCTGAGAGGTCTGGGAGAATGAGGGAAGCTATGTCCCCTTTCTCAGTGATGAAGCAGATGTCGTCTGTGGCTGCAATGCGAGCTGCCTTGGTGCTGTGGATTAGACTTTTTCTGAGCTGACTTAATTCCGCATCAGCAAAGTCATTGGCTATGAGTTTGATTGGGAGAACCCTCGACCACGGGTGAGTCAACAGAGTGGGATAGAATTTATAATACTATTTTCTAGTATATGACACATTTAGCAGCTTGGTGTGAAAGCTATATGTGAATGGTAACTAGACACAATATCGAATCAAAAATATAGAATGGACAGAATATCAAAGTCATAATATAGAATGGACATAATATCGAATGGACATAATATAGTGGTTAATAATATCGAAATGCAGGTAAGTAATATCGACTGTCAAAATATCGAAGTACATAATATAGACATTACAATATATCGAATTTTTAATAATATCGATTTTCTTTTAGTGTTTTGTATGTTAGTATATGTGTTAAAAGTGTATATTATTTTTGTAATGTATGTTTATTTTTTTTAAAGTAATTAATTTTATGTTATTTAATTTTTGCGTAATTTAATTCCGTAGCGGGTTGTGGGTTTATAGGGGAATAGGGTGGGAAGTAATTTCATTATAGTAAATTAAATATGATTTATTAGGAATTATTAATTATTTTTTATTTAATTTAGCGTTTTAGTTCTGTAGCGGGTTGTGGGTTTATAGGGGAATAGGGTGGGAAGTAATTTAATTGTAATTAAGTAAATATTTATTTTTATTTACTGGTATTGATAATTAATTTATTGTTAATTAATTATTAATTGGTAATTCATTTTTATGCATTAATTGATAATTATGTTAATTGTATTAATTTATTATTTGGAGCGGGTTGTGGGTTTATAGGGAAATAGGGTGGGAAGTAATTTAATTGTAATTAAGTAATTATTGAAATTATTGAAATTATTTTTGTGTATTGCTAATTACTGTATTGTTAATTAATTATTAATTGGTATTTTTTTTATTACTTATTACATTTTTGGTATTGACAATTAATTTGTTGTTAATTAATTATTAAAAGGTAATTAATTTTTAATAAATAATATTTATTGGGATTTATAATTAATTAATTATTAAATATTTTGTAATTGTTAATTAATTTTAATTACTTTTTTATTGGTATTGATAATTAATTTATTTTTATTAAAAAATTAAATCATTACTTTCCCTACTGTTGCACTCTCTGGAGTGGAAATAGTAATTTTTACCCTCCCGCTATCCAACGCTTTCCCTACTGTTGCACTCTCTGGAGTGGGAATAGTAATTTTTACCCCTACGCTATCCAACGCTTTCCTTACTGTTGCACTCTCTGGAGTGGGAATAGTAATTTTTACCCTTACGCTATCCAACGCTTTCCCTACTGTTGCACTCACTGGAGTGGGAATAGTAATTTTTACCCTCGCGCTATCCAACGCTTTCACTACTGTTGCACTCACTGGAGTGGGAATAGTAATTTTTACCCCTACGCTATCCAACGCTTTCCCTACTGTTGCACTCTCTGGAGTGGGAATAGCAATCTTTACCCCTACGCTATCCAACACTTTCCCTACTGTTGCACTCACTGGAGTGGGAATAGTAATTTTTACCCTCACGCTATCCAACGCTTTCCCTACTGTTGCACTCTCTGGAGTGGGAATAGTAATTTTTACCCCTACGCTATCCAACGCTTTCCTTACTGTTGCACTCTCTGGAGTGGGAATAGTAATTTTACCCCTACGCTATCCAACGCTTTCCCTACTGTTGCACTCACTGGAGTGGGAATAGTAATTTTTACCCTCCCGCTATCCAACTCTGTCCCTACTGTTGTACTTACTGGAGTGGGAATAGTAATTTTTACCCTCCCGCTATCCAACGCTTTCCCTACTGTTGCACTCACTGGAGTGGGAATAGTAAAATTTACCCTCCCACTATTCAACGCTGATGTAAATTTATTTTTAGAGATTACATATATTATTTATTAATTTTAATATTTTTTAATTAATTTTAAGTATGTTTTATTTAATTATATTGATTATTTAATTAAGTTAATATTACTTTTAACATATTTTAAAAATTCGATATTTTTTACAAACTATGGAGGTCATTACGATGGCGGACGGAAAAAAAAACGACCGCCATGGTAGCGGGAAAACACCGCCCGCCGCTACCGCGGGAAAACCGACAGCTACATTAGGATCCCCAGCGGTAAAACCACAACCGCGGCGGAAAGGAGACCCGAGAATCCGCCGTACGCCTGCGAAAAGGGCCCAAAACCGTCCGCGGCGGTCGGTGTCGCAGCGGAAACAGGCCAAACGCCCGCAACCACAGCGGAGACACCGCCATCAAAATTATGATATTCCCGACATCCCCGCGGTGCAGTGCGCTGCTACCGACCGCCGCGGTCGACAACAGTGAAGAATCAGTGAGACAGCGGAAGCGCCATAGCCGAGCCACCACTGCGGATACTCCGCCAAAAAAATGGCGGTCGCCAGAAAAACACACAACATGGCCACAAAGTGCACCAACCATACAAGGCATGCACCCAAAAATAGCCAACACAGCCCAAAGACACACCCCCATGGGAAACACAAAAACTACAAATCCCAGGTACACACACACACCACACCTGCAACCAATACCCCATCCTGACACACCCACAGACACCAGTATAAATCCAGCACCCAACAGACCACAATCCTTTGTAAAACTCCACAACTGAGGGGACATCCACCACAGATGACAGGAGAGGCAAATCTGCACAACACACACACATCACCACCACGACCACCACTTCCACACCTGCACCTCTAACACCTTTGCACAGCACACACCATACACATCACAACCACCACTACCACTCCCAAACCTGCACCCTAAACACCTTGACACATCACACACCATGTCACCACAGAGAATGCCCAAATTCACTGAGAGCGAGTTGAGGGTCATGGTCTATGAGATAATCAGGGTAGAACCACAATTGTTTGGTAACCAGGTCCAACAGACACCACTGGCAACAAGGACGCAAATGTAGAGAAGGATAGTAGAGAAGGTCAATGCAGTAGGGACCGTGCCACGCAATAGAGATGAAATCATGAAGAGGTGGCACGATCTGAAGGCAGTGGTCAAAAAGAGGAGAGCCAAGAACCATGAGCTGGCTCAGAGGACAGGCAGTGGCCCTCCCGTTCCACTCAAAACATTCACTGAATGGGAGGAGAAGGTGCTTGGCATTCTACATCCAGAGAGTCTCTCAGGAATACCCGGGGAGTGGAGGCTGGTAAGTACAAACAAATGCCTAACATCACACAAATGTACTGTCTTGCCCTATCACAAAATAATACCTCCTAGGTACAAATTCATTCATGTGCACAACACTCCTCCCAACACATCTCTCACAGATACAACAGACACTCCCCCTGAAGCCCCCCAAAGGTAGTTAGCAACATCACCATGGGTACATGTGTACATGCTGCCAGCACTACAACTCCCACAAGGCCCCCTTGTCCCACAGCTGAGCAGGATGTAGCCCTGCCCCCACCCAGAAGCAAACCCCAGCCATTGTGTGCTACACCCTCACCTAACAGGTAGGTAGCCATCTTCACAGGGAGGTGGGTGTGTGTGTGGGAGGCCTGCACTAAAACTCCCACTTGGCCCCCTTGTCCCACAGCTGAGCAGGATGTAGCCCTCCCCCACCCAGAAGCAAGCCTCAGCCATTGTGTGCTACACCCTCACCTAACAGGTAGGTAGCCATCTTCACAGGGAGGTGGGTGTGTGTGTGGGAGGCCTGCACTACAACTCCCACCAGGCCCCCTTGTCCCACAGCTGAGCAGGATGTAGCCCTCCCCCACCCAGAAGCAAGCCTCAGCCATTGTGTGCTACACCCTCACCTAACAGGTAGGTAGCCATCTTCACAGGGAGGTGGGTGGGTGTTTGGGAGGCCTGCACTACAACTCCCACCAGGCCCCCTTGTCCCACAGCTGAGCAGGATGTAGCACTGCCCCCACCCAGAAGCATGCCTCAGCCATTGTGTGCCGCACCCTCACCTAACAGGTAGGTAGCCATCTTCACAGTGAGACGGTGCAGTGTGTTTGGCTATCCGTCCCACAAAATGCAACATGCATGCTGTCCCACCACTATGGAGGATAGGACACTACACCCCCAATAAGAAGCATGTGGCAGGCAATGTATGCTACCCACCCAACTCACAGGTAGGTAACCGCATCTCACAGGTCGGGGTGTGTGGGGCTGGAAAGCTTGCACAACAACTCACACGGGCCCACCTGACCGCCAGCACACAAGACCCATTACTTCCTGGCACCAACATGCATGTGTCAGTCATTGCAATGTACACTTCAAAAGAACTGGCATGTGGACATATCATGCTGACCTGTCCCACACTGGACCAAGATGGAAGCCATCATCATACACACACAGAGAGGTCTCACAAATACAAGGAAAACACAGCAAACACAACATATCCACAGCCACAACATAAAGCCAGATATGCATTTAAAAAAACATGTCGGCATAGGACACCAGGCCTCTCAATGCACAACTGCACACCCAGATAGCATTGGCAACTATAGTGTGCACACACCTAAGAAAATGAAACTGTGACAGCAAACAAAGTGTGAATGACTGAAACACATGTCGATGGAACTCCGAGCACAACCATGCACACCACTACATGCCATCTGACAGTAGCAGTGGACCAGACCACCTAGGATCTACTGAAAGCAAACTTAAGCATGTCTGGAATTGCAAATACAGATATCTACACCACAATGAAAAGGTATGCATGAAACTACAATGCTCACTCACTGTGCAGAGAGAACCGCTACAAGGGCTCTACAAGTGACACATACGCGTAAATGGATGACATATGATTGATCAATAACAGGATGCCAACATGAGACTGTCAATGTCAAAAAACATATATTGTGCATGTCATGTCTTGACAACTCCCAATATGGACAAGTAATGAATGTACCACAACAGCTTGTAATGCATCACTGGATGTCGGTCAATGCTAATTTGTACAGTGAACAACTGCTGGATGTACAAACAGTTGATGTAACACTGCCAACACAAACTTTGATGGGTGCAACATAATGACCATTTCACATCTGACCCACAGGTGACCAAGAACTCACTGCAGAGGATGGCACCACCCTGCAGAGTCAGTCCCTCCCCCGGGACAGAGACAACTGGATGATGACTCCCTGGATTCCTTGGATGAGGAGCTCCACGCTGGCCCATCTGGTGTGGCAGGCCGCAACCAGTCCCAGGCACCCATTGTCCCCCCAACCACATCAGCTGCAGCCCCTGACCATCCTCTGACAGCTGCTGTCACGGCCTGTGTGTCACCCACTACTACCACCACCACCACCACCACAGCTGTCCGCAACACCCACCCTGCCCCAGGGGTTGAGCAGCCCACCACATCAACTGCGGAGGCCAGGGAGAGGATGCAGCGGGCCAATGTGAGGACCGGACAGGACCGTGGCAGCAGTGCAGCTGGTCGGGACAGGCTCATGCAGAGGGGGACTGATCCTGGGACGGAAGCCCTGGGCCACATCGACAGAGTCCTTGGAACATACCAACAGGCCCAGGGACGAATGGGCCGGTTAGAGGAAGAATCTCGGGAGCACCTCCTGCTGCGGAGGTCCATGGACACACGCATGGGACAGATTGTGGACCTCTTGGGGCAGCTAGTGGCGGTTCTGAGGGACAGGCAAGCGCAACATCCTACCCCTCTGCCTCCCCCCATTGGGCAGCAGGATGACACTTCATCATCCTTCCCTGCGTCCACAGAGGGGGGTGAGTCCTCAGACACCACTGCCCCTGCAGCAGTGGCCCCTCCAGTGAAGCGCAAGAGGGGCCGTCCAAGGAAAGGCCAGGGGGACTCACGTGCCCAACCACCTGCCAAACGCTAGTCCCCAAACCAGCCATGATGGCAGACCACTGCACCACTGCATTGACCTTTTGGACTATCCTTCACCACACTGCCATGTGAATGGCATCCATCTGTTGGACTGGGTCTCCACATCATTGTGGGGACTACTCAAGTATCTCATTTACCCTGACTGTCAACTCACTTCTTCAATTACCCCCTTCACATTTCCTCCACCCTTGCATGTCACAGTTGTTAATAAATACACCTTACACACATGTTGTTGTGTCTGCTCCGTCTTTAATACAGGATGTGCAACCTTCACCGTGTAGGACATGGTCCAGGGGAATGGAATGTAGGTAACAAGTGAGATGCTGAAGGGACCTACGGAAAACAGCAGAACAAGAGTCACTTGTATGGGTGTGGCATTGCACACATCACACAACACTTGTCAACAAGGTACTCAGATCTACAAACTTTACACAGAGCAACAGTCACCATAGAGACAATCTGTTCCACACTAACCAATCACACATACATTGGCAGGCAGCAATGAGTCAACACCAAGCTGCAGTCAGCAAGCTCACATACACCCACACAGCAACAGCAACACCATTTTGTCCCTTCTACATCGTCACTCACCTTCAAGTGAAGTAGCGGGTGATGAGCTGTCGACGCATGTCGACCCCTTCCTCCTCTCCACTGCCCTCGTTACTGGATCCGGCTTGATTTGCAGGCGGCGGCCTTGGCTGCTCATCATCGTCATCCAGGATCAGGGGTATTGCCTTGCGAATGGCCAGGTTGTGGAGCATGCAGCATGCCACCACTATCTGACACACCTTCCCTGGCGAGTACATAAGGGCCCCCCCAGTACGGTCCAGGCACCGAAATCTTGATTTTAGGAGACCAAATGTCCGTTCTATCACACACCGTGTCCTCCCATGGGCATCATTGTATCGCACATCAGCTGGCGTGATGGGGTTCCGCAATGGGCTCAGCAACCACGGGCGGTTTGGATATGCCGAGTCACCTGTGTGTGAGAGACACAGATTAACCTTGCAGTCCCAAAATGCAACACAACAGCATGTCACACACACACACCACTCTAATCCACTATACATACTCACCCACAAGCCATGCACGCTCAGGAAACAGATTGGCCATCAACTGAGGAACGATGCTGCTGCGCAAGATGTGAGCATCATGGGCTGAGCCGGGAAACTTGGCACACACGTGTGAGATGATCATGTCCGCCAGGCACACCACTTGAACATTTACCGAGTGTGAATGCTTCCTATTGCGGTAAACCTGTTCACGTGCCTGTGGTGGCACAAGCCCAACATGTGTGCAATCAATTGCACCAATGACATGTGGGATATGTCCAAGGGCATAGAAATCGGCCTTCACAGCCACCAACTCAGGCCCCCTGGGAAAATGGATATATCTGTCTTTGTACAGCATCATGGCCGACCGGACATCCCTCAGCACCATGCTGAACATCGGCTGTGACATCCCGCCTGCACTTGCGACCGTGTGCTGGAATGAGCCCGTTGCAAAGAAATGCAGGCATGCCATCACCTTAGCTGTTGCGGTGAAAGCTGTTGGATATGTCCGACGTGGCTGCAGGTGGGGCTCCAACATGGCACATAGGTTCTGCAGGGTTTGTCGGTCCAGCCTGAATTTGCGGATTATTTCCTCATTCTCCATGTCTGCCAGGACTGTGAACGGACGATGGATATTGTGCCTCCTCCTCCTAGGACAGATCACAGTGCACAGATGTCAATGCAGAAGACCATGAAATGTGCATCACATCAATTTCTTCTACAGACACATTCCCAAGTCTTACAACATGCACCATCAACCGACAGGGCACTTCACAAGTAGGTTCACATCAGGCACACTACTCGTACACCTGTCCCCTTACCAGCAGCAATTATCTGTGCACCCCTCCGGCTCATTCGCATGCACAGTGTGATATACTAACAGATATGTGTGCATACCTGTGAGTCTGACCCCCAGCATATGTTAATAATTGCAATACTAGCCGAACACACCATGTTGCTGGCCCTGATACACCTCCCAACACAGGTTGCACATGGCACACATCAACTACACACTGACCACCGGCTGAGCGTGGGGGACACGTGTGTGCATGTGCATTGGACAATGTGCCAGTTGCTGATGCCCCTAGTCCAGTCAATGAGACGACATTGTGCGTTACATTGCACACACAGACATTGACCATTATCTCCATATGCTATGCAACACAGTAACTGGACAGTCTACATTTCATTACACAGCACATGTGACATGTGCGAGTGTATGTGCCCATGCAATGTATTGGCGACCCATATATGGTATGTGTTGGTGAAGTGGAGTGACATGTCCCTTTTGTGCATTTGCCCTCATGAGGACCCTTCAATTGTTGAGACCCTGGGCACTGTATATGTTGGCCTATGCAGAGAGCTGGAGGACACGTTAGGTGCAGCACAGCTACTCCACAACTCCATTAATGCTCACTCCAGGCACTGTCTGCCAGACATATGGCGGTGCCTACCGCCTGGCCACTGAGGTGTGGCACCGCCCATAACCCATGCACGATCGCGGGAGACACCGCCAGTTATGTATGTGACAATTGCGGTCACCATGCACCGCTACCCAAATCACGGTCACTCCAGGCACTGTCTGCCAGACATGTGGCGGTGCCTACCGCCTGGCCACTGAGGTGTGTCACCGGCATGGACCATGCCCCTGCAGCCAATGGGAAGCAGCCTCGCGGTAGCCTGATGCGAGTTTGAAAATCGCGGTGGGCGTGCACCACCCCCGAGGAGGCGGTCACTGGAGGCATTCAAAAGATGCACCACCGCGGTAGCGCGCACATGCATCCTACGGTGTGTCACCGGCATGGACCATGCCCCTGCAGCCAATGGGAAGCAGACTCACGGTAGCCTGATGCGAGTTTGAAAATCGCGGTAGGCGTGCACCGCCACCGCGGAGGCGGACATTGGATGTATTTGAATGAGGCAGACCTCGTACACCAATTGCAGCACCCTAGGACCACTGACACAGCCCCAGGGGCCTATATCTGTGTGGGAGGGCGCACCACATTCCCACAGCTACCAGGGACTGCTGACTGACAACCCTCCACCTGCTGCTGCTGCCTCAAGGGAATGCTGGCTGCCACCCTGCACCTGCTGCTGCTGCCTCAGGGGACTGCTGGCTGCCACCCTCCACCTGCTGCCTCAAGGGACTGCTGGCTGCCACCCTGCACCTGCTGCCTCAAGGGACTGCTGGCTGCCACCCTGCACCTGCTGCCTCAAGGGACTGCTGGCTGCCACCCTGCACCTGCTGCTGCTGCCCCAAGGGACTGCTGGCTGCCACCCTCCACCTGCTGCCTCAAGGGACTGCTGGCTGCCACCCTGTACCTGCTGCCTCAAGGACTGCTGGCTGCCACCCTGCACCTGCTGCCTCAAGGGACTGCTGGCTGCCACCCTGCACCTGCTGCCTCAAGGGACTGCTGGCTGCCACCCTGCACCTGCTGCTGCTGCCCCAAGGGACTGCTGGCTGCCACCCTCCACCTGCTGCCTCAAGGGACTGCTGGCTGCCACCCTGCACCTGCTGCCTCAAGGGACTGCTGACTGCCACCCTCAACGTGCTGCTGCTGCCACATGTCCATTGTGATGTCGAGGACTCAGAAGATCCGTGCCAGTCCCTTCACCAGTGAGGAGCTTGGGGTCCTGGTAGACGGGGTGCTTGCACAGTACCCAAGGCTTTATGGCGGCCCTAATGTCGAGGTAAGTCTCCCAGACTGTGAGTGAGAGTGCAGGGTGTGCACACGTGGGGTGGAGGTGCTTCGGTATGTGTCAGTGGTTGTGGGGCTCTGACATGCACTGCCTATCATGTTTACTACAGCGGGAAGGGCTTGGTGGGCTCTTTCACACGTTACCCTGCATGCCTATCCAGAGTAGAGGGACATGTCCTGTAGTGTCAGCCATACAGTGCAGCTGCATTTTGGTGATGCAGGAGTCTGGCCAGTTAGCGTTTGTGTGCATGGCTGTGTTGCTCCCAATTGACCCACTCAGTGTCAGTCGACCTGCCCTGCACAGTCCCCACCGAATGCCACATGTCCACATCACTGCATGTACAGTGTGTACCATGTGTGTTTGGCTCACGCCTCTTCATCTAAGTCCCATCTCTGCCATGTAGATTGCACAGGAGCAGGCGTGGGAGAAGGGTGTGTGTATGACAGTCGTTGTCACTCTATGTGAGTTCCAAGACACAGTGAGGCTTTCACAGGGCTAGGACACTTAGGTCTGCACAGTGTTGGACACAGTGAGTCCAACAACATGACACATGTTTTGCTATCTTCTCTATGTGTAGTTGTAGGTAACTGCAGACAGTAGCTGCAGGCAGACTACACGTTGCTTGGTGTGTTGGTATCCTGCATGTGAATGGGGTGTGGAGGTACTGTGTCCACCATCGAACATGCATGCCTGTACGTCTGATTGACCAATGACATTGCATCATGTTCAGAGCAATTGTTGGCTATGTGACAGTTGTAGCTGGAGTTTTGGATGAGTCACTGTCGTGCTACTGCATTTTCGTTGTGTTGTTATTGTGCACTGTGTCACTGGCACATCACCCCTCTTGTCTCCCATGCCTGCAGCTGAAGGTCCACCAGCGTAAAGCCGTGTGGAGGGCCATTGCCTCCAGAGTCCGGGATCTGGGTGTGTCAAACCGAAGGCGCAACCACTGTCATAAAAGGTGGGACGACATCTGCCGGCTGAGCAAGAACGTGGCCGAGATGACGCTGGGGCTGCTCCCTCGGACTGGCAGGTTGGCTAGGCGCAGCATGACACCACTAATGGCCCGCATCCTGGCTGTCACACAACCTGAGCTGGAGAGACGACTGAGGGAGCATCAGCAGCGAGCCAGGGGTGAGTATGTGTTGCAGGCTGCCTTTGGATGGGAGTGGGTGAATGTGTCTACAGAGTGTGCAAATTGTCAGCTGTGTGACGTTGGTTGTGTGGTGCAATGTTTTGTGAGTGGCCTCTGTGCTGGGTGTATGTGCCATGCTTTTGCCCAAACGGTGCTTCATGAAGTGAGTTTTAGCACTGTGCATCTCTCTTACATTTGGAGTTGTGGCCTTCAGGTACCTTCTGCTGTGGGGTAGTGTGTGAATTCTGATGGATGGTAATGCCAGTGTGCCAACTGTGAATGCGTTTCAATGAATGCGTGCAATTCCAGACCTCAGATGTCTGCCAGTCAGACATCTGAGGCCAATGTGCAACAGTAGATGTGCCCATGGCCTCGATATGGTGGATGGCATGTGTGCAGGGTCATTGTGGGCTGGTATGTTGTAGTCTGTGTGGTCCCCTACTGCTCCACACATGTAGGTGATGTGCACCATGTCGTGGTGTTCATCCTTGCCAACATCGGGACAGTGTGTGTGCACAGGCCATTTTGGGGCTGTGTCTGATGTGAGCCAACTGCAGGATGGAGTGCTGTGTGAATCACCTGGGTCACTTATGGCAGGACGTGTGGCGGACATGCACCGTTGTGTCGAAATTTTGGGTGTCAAGATATATGTGTGCACAGGGTGGCATGCAATGTGCTGCACTCCTCTTTCTAGGATGCAGATGTATTGGCACGTGTTAGTTCTGTTGATGCCACTCATCTCACAGTACTTCTCTCTCCTATGCAGCAGCTCCCGTATGTGCAGAGGGAGAGGGGACGGACACCAGTGGTGAGGCTTCCACTGCAACAGCCGCACCGGAGCTGACTGACACAGATGTGACCAGCGCCGAGGAGGGGGACAGGAGTCTGCTAGAGGACTCACAGCTGGAGACACAAAGCTCTACCTCATCTGACGCCAGCGGTGACACATCCATGTTGGGGGGTACAGGGAACGGGGAATCTGCCTCCTCTTCCGCCACACAGCGTCCAGTGCCCAGCCTCCCTTCAACCTCCACTGGTGCTGCCCGTGTCCGCACAAGTAGGAAGGGTAGAGTCACCTTCACCCCAGGCACAGCTGCCCCAGCCCATGTCAGCCCTGCTGCCCTCAGTGCAGAAGCAGTCGAGCTATTGCACCAGATGTGTGTGGGGCAGACAGCACTTCTCAATGCCTTCCAAGAGCACGACAAAAAGTTGGGGCAGGTTATAGCTTTCATGGAGGGCTTACATGCCGACGTTGGTGGGCTACACCGCACTGTGCAGTCCTTGTCATCAACTGTGACAGCAGCCCTGCAACAGGCACATAGTCAGGAAGCGGCTCCCAGCACTCGGTCCGGCCCTGTTTCACTGTGCACCTCTGACGACAGTGACAATGCCCAACGGACCCCAAAGTCCCGATACAGAACCCGCAGCACACAGGAGCAGCAGCAACCCAAGCGTACTAGGGCACAGACACCATCCCCACATAAGAGTAAGGCCACCCCAGAGCGCAGAGAGAAAAGCCCATCAGGCGACAGCAAGGGCCACAAAGCAAAGAAAAAAGCATCAGGGTCACAGGCCTCACCTTCCTCCCCTGCCAAAGACTCCCCTGTCCCAAAGACGTCTCGCAGAGGCAAAAAGACAGTTTCCACACCCACTGAGAAGGTGTTGCCTGCAAACATTACACAAGATGAGGGCCCCATGGATAATCCATCTTTGACCTCCACTCCCATCCCAAGCCCTGTGAAGCCAGCACGGGAGGACACTGTAGGGGGCAAAGCTGGTGGGCAGAGGGAGGCAGGGCGGCGGCAAACACCAGGCAAGCGCACAGCGGGTTCCAGCATGTCCCCAGAGGGGGTCACCATCCACACCAGAATCAGCTTTGGTGTTGGGGTCACCTGTTGTGTCTGCCCCAGTTCCCCTCAATCCCCTGACAGGGAAGCCTTTCAGGATCCCCAAGAAGTGGAGAGGCACCCCTCCACAATCTCCGGCACACACTGTGTCTCACCAGGGCATGAGTCCACCTCCCCGGGCCACCACCCCACATGGTCCAAGCAGCCCCCAGCTACCACATGCACAGTTGGCTCTTCCACAGTTGTTACTCCCACTGCCCAGGGTAGTCCGCCAACAGACCCCAACACACAGTCAGCTCCAAGTCCGACAGACAGCCCCATCTGAGTGGTGGTCACCCTCACACACCTGTCTGTCCACAGGGGTGCGTGTGATGCCCATTGTCAGACCCATTACTCTGTTGCTGGGCATGGCATGGTAGAGTTGCATACATTCCCTGTGTAGCTTCTGATGTAACTACTCTGCACATTGTACTTGCCTTGTGTTTCACTGCTGTGTGCCCCCTGCCTGTGCAGCTTCTCATGGACTCACTCTGCACTTTGTCCTGCCCACTGGCCTTGTTGTTCACTGCTGTTTACCACTTGCCTGTGCAGCTTCTCATGGACTCACTCTGCACTTTATCCTGCCCGCTGGCCTTGTTGTTCACTGCTGTGTGCCCCCTGCCTGTGCAGGATCTCATGGACTTAACCTGCACTGTGTCCTGGCCACTGGCCTTGTCGTTCACTGCTGTTTGCCCCTTGCCTCTGCAGGATCTCATGTACCTCACCTGCACTTTGGACTGGCCACTGGCCTTGTTGTCGACTGATGTCCTAGACTTGCCTCTGCAGGATCTCATGTACCTCACCTGCACTTTGTCCTGCCCACTGGCCTTGGTGTTCACTGCTGTGTGCCCCCTGCCTGTGCAGGATCTCATGGACTTAACCTGCACTGTGTCCTGCCCACTGGCCTTGTTGTTCACTGCTGGGTGCCCCCTGACTGTGCAGGATCTCATGGACTTAACCTGCACTGTGTCCTGGCCACTGGCCTTGTTGTTCACTGCTGTTTGCCCCTTGCCTCTGCAGGATCTCATGTACCTCACCTGCACTGTGGACTGGCCACTGGCCTTGTTGTCGACTGATGTCCTAGACTTGCCTCTGTAGGATCTCATGTACCTCACCTGCACTGTGTCCTGGCCACTGGCCTTGTTGTTCACTGCTGTTTGCCCCTTGCCTCTGCAGGATCTCATGTACCTCACCTGCACTTTGGACTGGCCACTGGCCTTGTTGTCGACTGATGTCCTAGACTTGCCTGTGCAGCTTCTCATGTACCTCACCTGCACTGTGTCCTGGCCACTGGCCTTGTTGTTCACTGCTGTTTGCCCCTTGCCTCTGCATTATCTCATGTACCTCACCTGCACTTTGGACTGGCCACTGGCCTTGTTGTCGACTGATGTCCTAGACTTGCCTGTGCAGCTTCTCATGTACCTCACCTGCACTGTGTCCTGGCCACTGGCCTTGTTGTTCACTGCTGTTTGCCCCTTGCCTGTGCAGCTTCTCATGTACCTCACCTGCACTGTGTCCTGGCCACTGGCCTTGTTGTTCACTGCTGTGTGCCCCCTGCCTGTGCAGGATCTCATGTACCTCACCTGCACTTTGGACTGGCCACTGGCCTTGTTGTCGACTGATGTCCTAGACTTGCCTCTGCAGGATCTCATGTACCTCACCTGCACTGTGTCCTGGCCACTGGCCTTGTTGTTCACTGCTGTTTGCCCCTTGCCTCTGCAGGATCTCATGTACCTCACCTGCACTTTGGACTGGCCACTGGCCTTGTTGTCGACTGATGTCCTAGACTTGCCTGTGCAGCTTCTCATGTACCTCACCTGCACTGTTTCCTGGCCACTGGCCTTGTTGTTCACTGCTGTTTGCCCCTTGCCTGTGCAGCTTCTCATGTACCTCACCTGCACTGTGTCCTGGCCACTGGCCTTGTTGTTCACTGCTGTGTGCCCCCTGCCTGTGCAGGATCTCATGTACCTCACCTGCACTTTGGACTGGCCACTGGCCTTGTTGTCGACTGATGTCCTAGACTTGCCTCTGCAGGATCTCATGTACCTCACCTTCACTTTGTCCTGCCCACTGGCCTTGTTGTTCACTGCTGTGTGCCCCCTGCCTGTGCAGGATCTCATGGACTTAACCTGCACTGTGTCCTGCCCACTGGCCTTGTTGTTCACTGCTGTGTGCCCCCTGCCTGTGCAGGATCTCATGGACTTAACCTGCACTGTGTCCTGGCCACTGGCCTTGTTGTTCACTGCTGTTTGCCCCTTGCCTCTGCAGGATCTCATGTACCTCACCTGCACTTTGGACTGGCCACTGGCCTTGTTGTCGACTGATGTCCTAGACTTGCCTCTGCAGGATCTCATGTACCTCACCTGCACTGTGTCCTGGCCACTGGCCTTGCTGTTCACTGCTGTTTGCCCCCTGCCTGTGCAGCTTCTCATGTAAATACTGTGCATATTGAAATGCCCACTGGCTTTGCTGTTGCCCAAATTTGTTGGCTCTATATGCATATTGTGAATAAACACAGTTGGTCCTGCAGTGAGTTGTGTCAGTGTCCTTCCTGAATACAGTTGTTTCTGTGTGTGCATGGTTAACTGTGTCACAGGCTCAGTATGCCACTTCGACATTGCCAATGGGTTGTGTCACATTTCATTTTTTTGCAGGGGTGGGAGGCACTTCATTTCTACATGACTGTGATACTTATGGGTGCAGTGCAGGTGGTTGGCAATGAAGTCTTGTAGTCATCTTCCTTCTTGGCTCATGTTATCTATGGTGGACACATGTCAGGTTTGTGGGCAATGGCAGCACAGGGTGGGAGTTTGGGCACAGGCTTACAGGCAGGCAGGCCAGGGTCATGGGGTCTGTGTGAGCTTCCTTTCTGTGTGCCAATCAGTGTCGGTGTATGGACATCTTGTGGTGATGAGTTATCCAGGTCCCATGGCTTACTTCCAATGTGTGCACTTGGGTGGTGGAGAAGTGTATGGTGTGAAGGGGGTGACTTTGTTGTGACTGTGGATGTGTGTGCACATGCATTGTCAACTACTGCCATGTGTGACCCTGGAGTGGTGTGCCTGTATGTGTACTTGTTTAGCCCTGTGGTTGTGTTTTGTGCACATGGCAGTATTGTGTGTTGCTGTTGTGGGAGGAGGTATGTGTGCCATATCCTACTTGTGCTTGGCTGTCATGTAGTGTGTCACTGGGCCCTGTGTGTTGTGCAGCAGACGTTGTCTTGTCCAGTATTTGGATGCCTATGTGTGGCTGGTCAGTGTTTGTGTTCAGGGCCTTCCTTACATCCCTGTGCCTATACATGGGTGTTCTTGCTGTCTCCAGGAGTTGTAGCATTGGGGTGACCGTGGTTTGTGTTGACTGACTGTGTCAGCCATGTGTGCTGTGATGGGCTGTGTGTGTTCTCACATGTGTCTTGTCTTGCATGTGCATCACACATGCTCGATGGTTTAGTCACTGCCCTTCCATTTGTGGGCACCTCACTTTGGCTTTCCTATATGTTGTCCTCCATTACTGCTGGCATGTGGTGTGTGTATGTAGCTGTGAGTCTGGGTGGTGTGTGTGTGACTTGTCAGGTAGTGTGTGCAGTGAAGTGTTTGGTCCTCATCTGTGTGTGTGTACATTTTGTGCCTGGCCTCAGGGTTCTTGGCTTGTGTGTGATGTTGTTGTGGTGTGTGTGTTGGCTGGGGCCTGGCCTTCTGTGCTATGTGTTCCTTTGCATAGGGTCCTGCTGTGGCTGTATATGCAGTTGTTGGGACGTGGGGCATGGTGTGGCTGTAGTTGTGTTGTTGTTGTGCAGGAGTGGCACTTGTGAGACACATGTTGTGTCCCTTCAGGGCGGTTGCTGGTGTGTTGTGGATGTAGTTGTGGCTCTGTGCTATTTGTACGTTGCCCTTGGCATGCGCTGGCCCTATGCTCTGCGTTGTGTGCATGGTTTCATGCACACTGACCCCGGCGGTGACGTGACCGGGACATTTGTACATGAATGCGGTACATGGGTGGGCAGTATGTGGCGCGATGTTTTTGTGACAGGTGGGACATGTGTGTGTGCAGTGATGGCTGTGTGCCTGTCCCCACAGGGGTGTGTGGTGTTCCCATGCGATGTTTTTCCCCCCTGGAGTTGTGTATTGTGTTACTTGCACTGTTGTGTCTGTACGTACCTGCGGAGGCGTCCGTGGAGGTGGATGACTTGCAGATAGTGGATCATGTACAGCACCGGGAGAGCGTGTAGGGCAGGATCCATCGCGGTGTGTCCCGGGTGTTATTTTTTCTGTCTCCGCTGTGATGTCTCCGCCGTCTTTCGCTGTGCGGTTTCTCCGTCGCGGTGCGCTGCCCTGTTTCCGGCATCGTGATATCTTCGGCGTACGGGACGTCATTCCGCACAGCGGTGTGTGGTGATTGGCTCACTCCACCGCGGTGGCGGGCGCTGTTCGATGGCGGTCGGCGTCACACCGCGGCGGACGGTAAATGCCTATGTTTTCCCATCCTAATATGGCGGGCGTGAAGACCGCTGCTGGCGTGCGGTAAAAGGCATTTTACCGCACCGCCGCCAACGCGGTCGTGCCTCCGCCCGCCATCGTAATGGGCCCCTATATTTTAAACAACGATATTTTGTCTTCGCTATTTTTGTACTTACCTGTTTGTAGATAGGGAGTCTATATTCTGATCTTCGATATTTTGGTGTCGATATTCTGTCCATTCTATATTTTTGTTGTCGATATTTAGTCAGTGATCCGAATCAGCTTGCTCACCAGGTTACAAAAATGAGTATCAATGCCATGTTGCCTAAAGAGAGGCAAAATCAAGCTTGTGCCTCCCTAGCAGCACACAACGTTACAATCACAAGCCAGTTAAAGTCCAAGGAGGGCCTGTTGCATAGAATTTAGCATCCCATATATTACAGACACCTTTTCCCTTCCAGAACAGGGACAGTTGCCTGAATGGGTGGGAACACAAATATGAGGTTTCCTTTACAGAAAGATCGAATTTACTAATAGGTCTTTTATCTCCTGTTATTCCTAAGCCCTACAAGTTGCATGCTAGTTAGCCATTCAAATTGTAGGTATCTTCCTCTAACAGGTTCATTCACACTAAGGGGCCGATTCCGATTCGGGCAGGAAATCTCTCCGACCGAGCCGGACCCGGAGAGATTTCCGACCGAATCCGAACCTAGCAGTCCGACCGAATGAGTACGATGCGTTCGCATGCTATCGGACTCGATTCGGTCGGACTCCCATTGAAGTCAATGGGAGCCGGTCGTACGACGCGTACGCGGGCTCCCATTGACTCAATGGGTGCGTGGCGAACAAGGGCGCCCCCTATAGCGGGTACGCGTCGAAGCGGGTCGTGCCGTACATGCACAGGTAGGGGGGACCCATGGGTCCCCCCTGTGTGCGACTCGCGCGGCTAGGCATACAGGGGGGTCCGACACAGACCCCCAAAGTGCGGCTCCGACTGCTCTTTCGAGCCGGACGGCGCGAGTCGGTCAGACTGCTCGCGGCGCGCATCGTATTTACCCGGCCGGGGAACGTCTCCATTGCGCGGTGCGAGTCGTGTCCGTGCGAGTCGGTCGGAGCGGTTGGGTCCCGCGAACGAGTCGGTCGGCGATTTAGCGTACGTTCGCATCGTACTCGCTCGCCCGGACGCACGTCCGACTCGGTTGGAAACAGGGCGTCCGAATCGGATCAGGTAAAGCCAAATCCGATTCGGAGCCCTACCGGCCGAGATCGGAATCGACCCCTATATGTCCTCATCTTCCAATAGTGAATAAGGGCACGAGCAGACATCCTGCCATCCTGAGCAACATCGACAGATGCTTGTTTGGGTGCGACTGTGAATACGCAGGCTCCCACAGATCAGTGGAGAGTGCTGATATATTGAACTAGTTTCTCTATCCTCAGATATAGAGGGAGTGAAATTGGTAAATAAATATGCCTAAAAACAGAAGGACTCTGTAGGGAGCAATCCGCGGTAAGGCTCAGCAGAAACAGGTTTTGGAAAAGTCACACATCACTGAAGTTTTTAGATGACTAGTAAACACCCACCCTATGACTTGGTCCTGAGGAAAGTATAGGGCCTTGTGAGCCAACGTGAGCTAAAACTAGTCAGCAGAATCTTTTACTAATAGTAGAAAAGTCATTTCTCTGTTTTTTTCTGTGTAAGGAATAAGATGAATATAATGGTATAACTTAACTTGATGCCATTAGCGATACAGATGTTTTTCTGCTTTTTAATGACAACAAATGGTTATTCTCTTGTGAAGAAAGAACTACAAGATGGAAAAGTAACCCACCATTATTTGTGGAGCACACAGCGACTGGAACATATATGTTTCAGAAAATAGATAAGATCAGTATTCACTAGTTTTCCTTTGAGACATAGAGGCATCTCATTGGGCATGCTGGTTTCACTGAGAAGAACCTGTGGGTGGGGTACTGGCGATCTCCTTCGTGGTCTGATACAGAAAGCTTTGAGCAACCCACACGCTTGATCTTCTTTGTTGTGATTCCCCTGTGTGCTGTGGGACAGAAATAAAGCTTTTTTACTGCACCATATTTAGCATAGTCATGGCGAAGTTGGAGGGCTCTAGGAATAGATGTGTTTCATTTTTGTAGGGTATAAGACAACTTCACAGCTGAACCTTGGCTGCGGTCTAACATCCAATTTGTTGACAGCAGTGTTGGGATTTGCTAATCTCTTTCATTAGAATATGTCTGTGGATCCACCAGAGAAATGTAATTTGTATGTAAAAAGGTAAAAAAAAAAAAAAAAAAAAAAAGAATTAGCTGGTTGTTGGCATACATGTCAACATTCACGACTCTAGAGGCGGTAAGTCTAAGAAGCAACACGTGATTTTTTTTAAACTTTAACTAAAGCTTAACATAAAAAGAAAAAGTAATAAGAGCCACACGCAACCAGCTACAAAAGACATGATTACTATTAAAATATCAGCAGCTAAAATGTTTAAACCCCAGGAAAGGCAAAGCAGCCAACATGGTCTCCAGTCAGTAGGGTGTGGGTGATTGGTAAGCAGCAATACAATAATTTGTGAGAATCTCAACTATGCACTAATATAATATTTATTTTTAATTTTTACTTTTTTTCGTGATTACAGCAGGCTTTTCTGCCCCCCTCCGAGTACTGTCCATCGAGGATACAAATGATGGATTAAGTGAACTGCAAGAGCTGGCGGAAGGAATGTGTCAAGAAGTGTTGAATGGAGGGAGACTGGCTTCAGCAGCTGATGGTCTTAGCAATTATCTGCGTGAGGTCAGAGGAGCTAAAGGACTTCTAGGTGAAGACCCACTGGTTTCACACCACCAGCCGTAGGAATGACAACATCAGAACTGACCTTAGGCATCTGGGCATTGGAGGGTGGCAGAAAAGGGTGGGCACTGTACACAAGTCCGACTAAGTTAAACAGCATTCCATTTATGGAGCTAGTGCTAGGAACAACAAATCCTACTAGTTGATATGTACCACGAACAAAAGAAACTTATCAGCACCCATTTTATTCTTTGTGAAGGACACGTTATTAGCAATATTATTATAACTGTTACTAAAAATCTGTTTAGCCTGAAAGAAAATAAGCAGTAAGGTATGGAGTAAAAAGATGATAGTTATAGCTCATGGCATAGAAATTTTCATGTGATCCCCGAGCTCCTCTTCACTGTCAGTGTCATGATCGTTAATTATTCTCACAAAGTCCCGATGAAAAACGGAGTCATGTGCTTCCCTTTCGGGCTAGTAAAATCAAAAGAATATAATAAAACAGTGCGCTCTGTAGATGACGTCTTCGACGCTCTGCACCCTAATTGCCTCCTAGTACTCAGCGTACACACCTGTGCTTGTTGCTAAGGCACGGAGGCGGTTTGTCACATCCGATCATCCCGCCTGTGATGTGAGGTCTCCACCTCTGTCTCGTGGGATCTATTCAGTAGGGAAACATGTTGCCTGTATGAACACATCAGTGCTAATGTGACCACCACGAGAATCAGCCATCCTATCACAACAGCGTTCTCGCACGTTAGGAGGAGAGTGTATGGAAGCGTGAGCTAACAACGTCACAAGCTGTCAATGTTCGAAACGTGAACCAGCAACTTCACAAGCTGTCAATGTTCAAGAAGCAAATGCATGATTGTCCTTACTACAACCTGCGTGCAAAGGTGTAATAAAAGGAACTCATTTGCATATGTGCATTAATGCATGGCATACCCTTGCACACATTGCAGCATGGATCCCAATTCAGTGTATTCGAAATAGACAGACCTGTTTGCGGTAGCCTATTATATGTATTGGATGTTGTTAAGCCAATGGCCGTTTACTAATAGACTGGACACAAGAGCAACGTGACGAGTTTCAGAAAACAGATTTTAAATTTGAATCCATCCGATCCTTAGCCTGACTGTACAGATTCCACTAGCCTTATGTAATTTTGCCCATGAATTTCCAAACTACACAAATTGCATAGATACCATTCAATCTTGCAGCGACGTCCGTAATGGCATGTGAATGGACGAATGACATTTTTGCAGTGGCCCAATGTTTTTTGGCACTTAATCAGCCTGTGCAATTATCGGTAGACTTTTGTGGGGAATAAAGATATGTTACTGTCTCAGGCAGCACTGCTCATATATCTTATAAAGGTGTGTGTTGCAAGCAAAAGAATATGATGTAGTTGGCAACCTTTTGCCTTCTGCACATAGACGTTCTACTTACTCAAGAGTAGTGATTTTTATGGGTTTAGTTTGCAGTTCAGTTTTTCACAATGCAAAATAAAACACCATACTTGAAGGACCAGACAGGCTGTTTGGAAATATTAAGCCTACATTCATGAAAATTCAAGAACTCCTTCCAGGAGCTATCAGACAAGCAACAGCCGAGAACCTGCAAGTGTAAAAACAGTATACAGTACGTGGAAGGAAAACCCACCGACCCTTGAAAAATATATAAAGAAATAATTTTGGAAGAAGAAAATGCGTTTTTATCAATGAGACTCAGAACATTGTTGGCACCTCTGCTATTTTCTTCAGCTCGCCCAGGTCAATTGCAGCGGGCACAGTAAGTGTTTTAGGCGAGATAGAGGAGAGAAAGAGAGAGATAATGAGACAGAGAGAGGGGTGGAGAGTAAAGTCAAAAGAAGAGAGAGAGAGGAGGATGGGAACAGAGCTGATTGTGGTCTGGCTTGACAGCACAGCCGTCGCAGGACCATTATCTAAGTATCACTAGATAGGGGCTTTGGCTCCGCCCACATGTTGGGAGCCAGGAGTACATGTTTTGATTGGGCAGTAGTTTCTGTGGTTCCACAAAAACGTACTCGCCTCCATGTAGCTGTGATCATTTTCTTTATTTATCCAGCTGCCTAAGATTGAACTGTGAGGGGCATGACAATAGAAAGCTGTTAAAGTGTCTTAGATAACTAGATCATTTATGTTGGTTTTCTCTGGCAGCACCACAGATGGTTCTTGGGTTTAGCTAAAAATGTATCTTGGAAAGTTCAGTTTCTAGGAGTTTCCAAAAATTGGGATAATTAGCTTCTGTTGAGTGATGGCCAGTTTATTTACTTGTAATCTTCATTGCTCATGAGGAGATCTTGTTCATCCCATTCCTTACTTAGTAAGTTAATTAACTTCTCAGACAGGCTTCATTTACCTGTATATATATTTTGAAATAATTTAGTTTATCCCTCCACCTCCCCACTGTCTCTTGGAGTGGAGCCATAAAATAACCCATGTGAGAAATTGGGTTGTTAACTGATTGGCGGATCACCCCTGTTCAAGCAACAGCCAGAGTGAACCACTAAAGTTGCTAAAGTAACTTGTGCTTAACCCTCTGGTAGTTTGGCACAAAGCAGTCAGACTTAACTTAGAGTCAATGTGTAAAGTATTTAAACAGCACATAAACAGTAATAAAGTGAAAACACAACCCAATAAAAATACCACACCAATTTAGAAAAATAGAGAACATGTTAAATTATTTGACACCAAAATGGCAAAAATCTAATCAGTAGAACCGGTGTCATGAATTTTTATCTATAAGGTGCAATCTAGCGCCTAAAAGAGAAAAGCACCAACCGTGCCCAAAAAATCACGTGTGACCGGGTCAAAGTAAAAAAATATGTCCAACTGCTATATAGCATGGGTTTGATACAAAAAGTGAATTGGGCCCGGTCAGCGCGGTGTCCGAGGAGGAAGCCTCGTCGTCGGGGAGCCACTGGGCGAAGTAGTGGTGAAAATTTCTATATTAGGACTTAGTCACTTCTTGGAAGTCGAAAATGTTCAGTGGGACGAAGCTGGAGGCTGTAACCGACAAGAGTTCCAGGAGGCTGTGTACCCCTGCCGGCGATACTCCTTGGGTAGACAGAAGAGCAGGATGGTCCCGGTCTTCCCTTGGTTCTCAGAGTAGTATTTAGTCAAAAAATTGTAAGTGCCAAGTTTCGGATTTTGGCTATCTGGGCACATTTAGCACCACCACAAAGGGTCATGAACTGGAGGGGCACCACTTGGGGGGTTAGGACTCACTCAGGCTGGGTCCAGGTGTGGGTTCAAGATGGAGGGAGCCTTTTCTGTCCCTGAGGCCCTGAACAGAAGGCTGTCAAACTAGCCCTTAAAGTCACTCTGGTAGTCTTGGGTGCAGGTGATGAAGCAGGGCTCAAGCAGCAGGGCAGGTCTCTGAGGGCTGACGGCAGGCTCCAGGCAGCAAAGCAGTCCTTCCAGGTGCAGCAAAGCAGTCTTGTGGAGTACACAGCAGGCAACAGAAGCAGGCAGTCCTCTGAAAGTTCTTCTGCAGGTCCAAGAAGTGAACTGAAAAGTGGGTCTGGGTGTCCTATTTGTATTCCTGGTGCCTTCTTGAAGTAGGTGAGGTTTCTAGAGAATTCACTTTGACATGCTTGAAGTTTCCGGAATCCCCTGCCCTTGCTCCAAACTGAATGTTTGAACAATGAAGGGGTAAAAAGTCCTTCATGTGGAGGCAGAATACAGCCTACTCAGTTGCCAGTGGGCTGTCCCCAGCTCAACCCCCCATCCTGCCAGTTGTTGGCCTTTCCAGGCATCCCTAATCCATATATTTTGTGGCTGTCTGGGAGAAATATACGAAGTCCAACTGCTTACTACACCCTGGCATGTGACCCAGGAGAGGCTGCAGGCATTAAATAGTTAAGGGCAGGAAAATGCCAGCTTTCTACTAAAGAACTCACTAATGAGAGCTTGGTACACACCGAGAGAATGCCTACTAGTGAAGAAAGAAAAAACACAGCCAAAAAATGTAATCTGTGTTTCTACATGCTGCCCATACAAACAATTTCAAGACTATAATATGGAACAATTGGCATCTGATTAAGGACTCTGAATTTGGCTTTGACTGTCCATCATTTGCCATGAAAAAGCATGCGAGTTTTGGAAAACAACTAGTAAGGGCTTGTAGTACTCGAAAAGCAACTTACGGACTCAATGGAACATGAAGCCCCTAGAAGGCCACCATAAATGCTGACATTTTGTCACATGCAGACAAAAGCTAGAGGGCACAGCATTCAAGAATACCAACAAAAAATGGAAGCATACTCTTTTCTGCAATTGCCGCACCAAAAACGTGGTATACAGAATCATATGCCCTTGCCAAAAAAAATTTACATAGGCAAAACCAATCAAGAAATAAGACAAAGAATTATCCAGCATAAAGACAGCCATGATTTGTAATCATTTCATCACTATAGGGCACACTGAAAGAGATTTTCAATGGACGGCATTATGGGTCACCCAACCAAATTCACGAGCAGGAGACCTTGCAGCCTCTTTAATGCAGACTGAAGCACATCTCATTCTGTGTTTTAATGCAGTGACCAAATAACTCAATGAAATGTCAGAACTACACAGATTATAAACATAACAATTGTCAAAACCGGTGATGGTACACCCTCAATAAAATACAGAACAAAGTCTGCCCTACCTGAAATACATGGAAATTAAAGAACTTTTTTTCAAGCATCCTGCCATTTAATTTTTTTTTTACATTAAGTACCATTAACCTGGGAGGATAATACATATAATTTAAAAACGTGACTTCACTTTTTTCAAAGAACAAACATTGACCAGAGCCATATCATATTTCCAACTGCGATGACCAGCATTCAATTGGCTGAAAAAGTAGGCTTTCTATTATTTGAGCCTAACAAAAAAACACGGCATTACCTAATGGTCGGACGGCCAGAGAACACCAAAGAACCACCCAGGGAGCAGAAAACCCTCGGAGTAAGTGCAATCCCAAGTTTAGTAAAAAGCTTTAACACACATTTATGTTAAAAAAACAAGTCAGCTGCATAACAAATTTAAAGCGTGGACACAGATTATTATGGAAGATTAGGCAGACGAGCTAAGAAATACAGGGGCATATTAGCAAGACTGGCGATAAAATTATCGCCGTTTTAGCGGCAGGAAACTGCCGCTAAAACGGCGATAATGGGCTTGCTAATATGCGTTATAGAATTCCAATAGAAGCCCAGGTTAGATGTGCAGGACATCTAACCTGGGCTTCTATTGGAATTCTATAACGCATATTAGCAAGCCTATTATCGCCAGTCTTGCTAATATGCCCCACAAGTCTTGCTAATATGCCCCAAAATGTATTGAGACACGGCGCTGAAGATAATTACGCAATGCATCTAAGTGAATTGTAGCAAGGTCACGATCTGAACACACAGCAGAGCACTCTAACCACAGACATCTTTTGAAGTAAAAATAAACGTGCAGACAAAGTAAAAAGCTGGAGAAACGAGACATAGGGGCATATTAGCAAGACCGGCAATACAATTATCGCCGTTTTAGCGGCAGGAAACTGCCGCTAAAACGGCGATAATGGGCTTGCTAATATGCGTTATAGAATTCAATAGAAGCCCAGGTTAGATGTCCTGCACATCTAACCTGGGCTTCTATTGGAATTCTATAACGCATATTAGCAAGCCCATTATCGCCGTTTTAGCGGCAGTTTCCTGCCGCTAAAACGGCGATAATTTTATCGCCGGTCTTGCTAATATGCCCCATTATTTTTAAATGCATTAGACATAGGATTGAAGCCTGATTTCAAAAGTTTTGTCTAAAACATGAAGTCTGAACACCCATGGCAGCATCTAATGAAAATATTCTCTACAATTCCTACAGATGAAAAGGAGAAGTCACACCATAGGAATAACAAAAAACTCACAAGTAAAGGGAATTGAGTGGAGCCCACCAGAGAACTCGCTAAATATGGCAAATAAAAGGCTTGACAAGAAGCGTAAGGTAAAAAGCATTTTTTAACTCATGCGAAGGGCGACTATAGTCCATTCATAAATAGAGTGACAGGAATCCAAGATTCATTTTATTTTTTACTTTACAGAACCAACCAGTCAGGTCCTGATGAGAATCCCAAAAGAAATGTGAGGTTTGAAACGCAACACGTCAACGACCATTCATGGGGAGTTATTTATAAACATTGAGACAACCGCATGTAGTCTCTGAAAAAAGAAATTGGTTTCCTACCCTCAAAAAATGTGCTAGATAATCCCTGTAGCTGGACTTGAAAAAAAGAGGTAGTGAAGGAGACTAATAATAGAGACCTCATTAGCAATGAAATCCTTTAACTGGTGTAAATGTAACATGGATATGTGAATCTTTGTTGATTTTGGATATATATTTTAAGAGGTGTAATGTTTATCACCCATATTTTGGGTTAAAATTATTTTGTTAAAAAAAGTTGTTTTGGAAATTGGAAATCTATTGTGCATCCACAGAGTGCTGCAGAAATGTGCCTCATACATATATGTGGTCTGTTCAACATGAAATAGCGTTTTTGAAATGCCTTTGAATAATATGAAGTCAGAATAATCCTAAAAAGATTAAGATAATTAAATTACTTGATCTTATTAAAAAGTGTTGAATGAATGATTTCAGCTTAGGAACAATGCAAGTTTTTGACTTTATGGTGGCCTATCCCAGCTGACATAAAATGTCCAACCCCTTTCTACGAAATCTTTCTAAAAGTGGTATTTTCAAAATTGTTACTTAAAATCTGATTTCACCTTTATAGAGGATTTTTAATTACAAATGCTCAGACACCAAACATGAAATGCTTACCTGTTCTCTATCAGTATGGAGCACTTATTAAATGTTCTAAGACAACCCAATGTTATCCTATGGGAGAGGTAGGCCTCATAATAGTGAAACATGACTATAAGAGTTTCTCACTACCAGGACATGCAAAACTTAAAAATACCTATCCAATCTTTTGATCACAAAACACCCTGCTCTGTGGGCTACCTAGAGCCTACCTTAGGGGTGACATATATGTAGTAAAAGGGAGTTTAAGACCTGGCAAGGGAGTTATATTGTCAAGTCGATTTTGCAGTTTAAAACTGCATTCAGGTTGCAATGGCAGGCCTGTGAAATGTTTTAAGGGGCTACTTAAGTGGCTGACACAATAAGTGCTGAAGGCCCACTATTAGCATTTAATAACCAGGCCGTGTGTATATACTATACTACTCCAAGATAATTAAACATAAATGAAAAATGGCAATCAGGTTTAAGCAGGTTTTGCCATGTGTAAAGGAGAGAGGACAAGGAGTTTAGCACTGGTTAGCTATGGTAAAGTGCGCAGAGTCCTAAGGCCAGCAAAAATGAATTCAGCAAATATAGGAGGGGTGAAGGCAGCAAAGGGTTTGGGGGAAGACCACCCTAAGGGTTTAATAACCCACCAAAACACTCCCTGAAGTATTCAAGCCATATTTCCTGGATGGAGGCAAAAACTCTCCTGGGAGAGAGGTTAGGGAAGAGACAGATTAGGAAGAGGGAGATTACCGGTAAATGGGCAATTATCTCCTGGTGCCACTTTCTTGTCCCTTTTTAAACTCAGTCAGAATGTACCAAACTAGTGCCAACAACCAGATTGAATAGTACAGTGCTGAAAGAACACTAAGTGAGATTAAGGAATGCAATCACAAGCAAATATCTAAGGAATTAAAAACAACCAAAGAAAATAATTCTAATATAGAGACAGAGGACAGCATTTTGCTGCCAAAATCGAACTTCCTGCCAACCTCTACTTGGAGAAATGGAAAAAGAAAGTAAACAGGACAGCCAGGGAAGCAGCTTTGTAGCTATTGAGAGTAGAGGTTCCATGGAAGTCAGTCAAGAGGCAGCCATCTCCAAGTAGCTTCACTTCCACTGGAGGTAGAAGTAGTTGTAATGACAGATCATATCCTTCTGCTAACAGATGGAATAGGTCAAAGTTAACAAAAAGGGAATTGCAACTGCATAATTCTGTGAAAATGTCCCTGGGAACATCTAGGGTGTGCAAGGCCTTTCCACCATCAGAAAAAAAGGTTGGGGGAAAAAAAGAAGATACCTCTCTTATTCCGAGGGGCGGAGTTTGCCTGATCCAAAGATGGCTGCACCTTAAGAGAGCTCCCGGTGCCGGCCTCTTACATATCCTCTCAAGAACCTCTATATCGCTGCTGCGGTCGTAAAATGCAGTCTGATGGAAGATTGTAACCCCTAGACGACGCGATTTGCCTTTTCCTGACTTCCTGAGACGAGGGGGGGAGACGGAGGCGGTAAGCTGTCAACGCGGCCTTGTCGGGCGGACTAACTGCGGAGCGTGTCGCGGCTGCTGCCAGGAGCGGGTAAGTAGCTTGCTCTGCGCCTGCCGGCCTGAGGTCCCTGGCTCCCCGGGAGGCTCCTGCCGCGATCAGTGGGGTGCCCTGACCCGGGAAGGGTTGCGGAACTCCCGCGCCCCTCCTCGCTGCTCCGAAGGAGAGGCACGCATGCTGTGAATCCTGGATGGCTGCGGGGGCGTGGCTGATCTCACCGGCAGCGATAGAGTGCGAGCAACACTGCGCTATGGCCTCTTCTCTTGCCTGTGGCCGCTCCCGATTGCTGGGTGGCCCCCAGCCGACACGCGGGCTCCTGCTGACTGGAGACTGGCCCGTGGCCTCGAGAACCGTGAGTACAGCGCCTGTAATGCTGCTAAGGTAGCTGTGACGCCTTGACATCTACCCTGCAGCATTGGACACGGGGCCCAGTGAGCAGGCTGACACAGTGATACTCACAGTCCTATAGGTCTTCAAAACGAAGATTGGTTCAACTTCCTATTTGGAACCCAAGTGGTGATATTTGTAGTCCTTCAATTCCCTCAGTGCCTGACAGGGAAGATGTAGCCACATAGTGACACTTATAGACCCTTGCTATCAGTGATTGGACCATGGGTACGTGAATCTGGCACTGAGTCCTGGGGGGGTAGCGCTGAGACGCTGCCGCAATCAAGAACCTAGCAAGATGGGGAAGCCTGACAGAAGCCAACCTACACTAAGCTTTGATCAGTGAAAATCAATGAGAATCCGCAAAGAAGAAGCCCCTGCTCTGGACAAGGAAGAGGGTGCAATGGGAGGCGAACAAGAAAATGATATAAAACAGCTACTAATAACAGTGCAACAGAGCCTTGCCACTATTGACGGTAAGATTGATTATTTCTCTGATCGCATGGACTGAATGTCCAAAAGAATAGATAAGCACTCCGAAAGATTGGACATGGTCGAAAGGCGCGTTTCGGATGCAGAAGACCTGCAGGCGCAGACTCAGAAAGCATACAAAAAAGCTGGCAAGCTGCTGGCAGCAATGCAGAGCAAGACCGAGGACTTAGTAGCGCGCTCCAGATGGAACAACTTACATATAGTGGGTCTGGCGGAATCTAATATCACTGGCACCATGGAACTCTTCATTGAGAACCTGTTGGTTGAGCTTCTGGGCCACAATACTTTCTCGACTATGTTCATAGTGGAGCGCGCCCATCACTCGCTTGCTCCAAGGCCGATGCCGGGCGCCCCAGCTCGCCCTATCAAAGCGAGACTGCTCAACTACCAGGACAGAGATGCCGCTCTGCGCCGTTCTAGGGAACTCAAGATGCTCAATCATGAGGGCTCTGCAGTATCTCTGTACCCAGACTTCACCCCGTGGGTGCAAGAAGCAAGACATCAATTTGCCCCGGCAAAACGGAAGCTAGGTGAGCTCAACTTGGAGTACACTATGTTATTTCAAAGATCTTTATTGAATTTTCAAAAAAGAACACAATAATACATAAATAATACATAAGGTAAACAATAATACATAAAGTGGCCTGAAATAATGCATAAGGGGGAAGTTGCATAACAGTCTGGAGATTGTGATTGGTCCAGAAGACTTATCCAACTTTAAAATAATAGGCAGAGAAATAGTTAAGAAAGGTAAGAGGAGAAATGGAGTGAGAGAAGAGGGGGGAGCCATTACGTTGCTTATATTGTGGTCATTACATACCAGTCGTTCATTGTGCAGGGTTGCAAATTATGATGGTAAGAGAGTATTAGAGAGAGAGTCAGCACCTGCTACTTGTGTAACTATGGGAGGTAAGCGTATTGGCACTTTGTACGAAATAGCGGTTACGCTATGTTATATCCGGCGAGAATGTGTGTAATGATGGAAGGGAAGCCCAAGATCTTTACAGACCTAAAAAGCCTCCAGCAGACTATCAAGAAGGTGGAAGTCACATGGAAACAAGATTATGCCTCTGACAGCCACGGCCGTCAGGATGAGTAAAAAATTGCTTATGAATCAATCACCCATATTTAACTTAGTTAAAACTAAATTACTGTATCAGAGCCGGTAAGCTACCCATATACAGCAGGCGCTGGTCTGCTCCTGAGATGCTGAAGCCGCTATATGCTTGCCAATTCTGCACGGCGAGGTCATCCCCCCTCAGAACTGCTGCTGCGCGATGACCTGAGCTACTTCGTCAGAACCAGGACATACTAGTAGACTCTGGAAATGTGCCCCTGGTTGCCAGAAAGGGCGACAACAATTGACTAGATACTACCGGCTTGGCAATGATGATTACATGTAGGTGCGATGCAGCAGCGATAAATGTAATACAGCAGGGATATGTGCACGTATATTTTTATGAATAGAGGCAACACGGCACTCTGCGCCCCTGTGTGCTAACCACACTGACTGTTAATTCAAACTGTTTAAGACCTACCTTTTCCTCTTTTTTCCTTTTTTCTTTTCATTCTCTTTCTTTTTTTTCCATTTTAGGGTTCATAGGGGAGTTAGTATGTGGGGATGTTGGTAAGCTAAGTCTCATGTTTAGGGACTTGGCGTGGGTGGAAGAGGAAGGTGGGTTTAGGGTCTTTGTGCGATTGCATTGCGATTGTTGGCATAATCAACTAAAAGGACGTGAGATGAGCTTTGACAAACAGACTAAGGTCGGGACCAATGGGTGACACACACAGCACTATTATCTCACCGCTCAAGCGAGGCACTGTTTTAACATTCCTTACGTGGAACGTAAGGGGATTAAATGGCCACTGTAAAATATGCAAAAAAGTGACATATCTCCAAAGACATAAGATAGACCTGGCCATATTGCAGGAAACGCATCTAGCACCCCAAACCAGCCTTCTGACGCAGCGTAGAATGAGGGGAGAGTGTTTGGCAGCTGGGTTCACCTTGCATGCGCGCGGAGTGTTGATATGGGTCCGATGCAACTCTGGCATTACGCTTAAGAAGGTGCACACTGACACAGATGGCAGATTTGTGATTGCCCACTGCAGACAGGGCCCTTTTGAGGCCTTATTTATAGGCATATACAGCCCAAACTACGATGACCCACCAATTCTATCACGCATTGCACAAAAAAACGATGGCATATAGCCATTTGTCACATATATGGGGAGGAGACTTTAATTGCATTTTAACTTCCTGAATTGGACAGATCCAAAGGCCCAACATGCAGACCTGCAGCATCGGCATGCGCCATTACTGCCATAGCAGGAACCAGCAGATTAGTGGAAGCCTGGGAACAAATTAATCCCCAAGGCAGAGAGTACACACACTATTTTACTGTCTATGATACCCACAGGTGCATTGATTATTGACTGATATCCTGCTCTCTGCTGCCGTGCCTAGAGGCTTGTGAACACCTTCCCAGAACCTACTCGCACCACTCCCCAGTGCAGCTTACCCTGCGTGTTACAAATATGCAGCCCAAAGCGGCGCCATGGCAGTTCCCACAATACTCACTACTGGATCCAGTGTTCCGTGATGACCTTGCAGAAGCAATTGACGAATACCTCAACACTAATACAGGTAGTGTTACTAAAATGTCCACGCTTTGGGAAGCCTTTAAGGCGTATATTCAAAGTATCGTGATTTCAAAACACGCTTGAGTGCTGCGCTCAATTCGAGTGCGACTGCAGAAACTAGAGGGGGAACTGAAAATATTAGAATTAAAACAGACGCAGGAGCCAAATCCAGACCTACAGGCCCAGATTAAAACCTTGCTAGAAGAGTACAATGAGCTAGCCCAAACTGAGATTACCCACTTGGGAAAGTACCCCGCTGCCACGATATACTGGGAGGGAGAAAGACCGGGCACCACGCTAGCAGCTCTGACCCGACCAAGTAGAATTGAAAATGAAGTCCTCAGAGTGCAAGGTGATAGAGGCCAGCCCATTAATGGCGTGATACAAGTGGTTGACAGGTTCTGCAAATATTATTCTGAATTGTACACAACTCGCCCCACTCTGGAAGAAGAAGAACACTCAGATTACTTAGCTCATATCAAAATGCAGTGGCTCACGAACTATGATAGAGAAAAGGTGATAGCTCCCCTCCGTCCCACAGAAATAACGATGGTGCTTAAAGAGATGCCTAGCGAGAAGGCACCTGGTACTGATGGCCTCACTGTGGCCTTCTATAAAGCATATCAAGACAAGCTGGTCCCCCATCTAGTGAATCTCTTTGAAGAGATGGCACGCGACGGTATCATGCCTCTAACCATGCGAGAAGCGATGCTAATAGCGATACGTAAGCCAGGTAAACCTGCGGAACAATGCTCCTCCTATCGCTCTCTGTCACTATTAAACACAGACACAAAATTATTTGCTAAGATTCTAGCAAACAGATTGGCCCCTGTACTTACAAGCATTATTAGACCTGAACAATCTGGGCTTGTTCCCGGAAGAAATCTGTCCAGTAATCTTAGAACTCTGATTGGCGTTGTCACTCTAATTGACCCAGAAGTTCAGGCTGCAGTGTTTTTTAGATGCCAAAAAGGCATTCAATTATGTAGAATGGCCTTTCATGCAAGCTGTGTTATGCTGGGTGGGTATAGGAGAAGTCTACAATAAATTAATACAAGCCCTGTACTCGAATCTCACTGCGCGACTGTATATGAACGGGATACTTTCTGCACCTATAGTGATGACACGCGGAACCCGCCAGGGATGCCCGCTCTCCCTCTCCTGTATGCGGTAGTGGCAGAACCCCTGGCATGTGCTTTACGCGAATACCATTCACATCGAGGCATCCAACTCCCTAATTATAAATTAATTAATTCAGCATACGCAGATGACACTTTGTTATATGTCAGGAATCCCGAGCAGAACCTAACGCCAGTGCTGTGGGAAGTAGTTTGTTTTGGCGGCCACTCGGGCCTGAGAGTTAACTGTGGGAAATCACTGATATTCCCACTCACAGCCTCCACCAAACCTACTCAAACTGAAGTCCACTTAGTGTGGACGAGCGAACAAGTGCGATACCTAGGGAAATAAATACACTTGGACCCTGAAGTGGTAATACAGGAGAATTACGGGAAAACAGTGCAACGTCTGACAGAAGTGATAGAACACTGGATACGACTGCCCCTTTCACTTCTGGGCCGTATAGCGCTTATGAAAATGATTGTTCTCCCTAGATTTCTCTTTTTGTTTCTTAACATACCGATACTGCTTCCAAATACGGTATTTAGCACGCTACGCACGCTTATGATCTGCCTAGCTTGGGCAGGGAAACAACCTCACGTAGGATGGAACACGTTGACCCCTCCCTACACTATGGGTGTGCTTGATGCTCCATATTTAGAAGCATATTACAGAGCTGTGCAAATCAAGCACACGTATTACTGGTTTCATGGGCCGCAAGATCCACCTCATCTATATTTGGAAAAGGAAGCTTCTGCTCCAATAGCGCTCCCACGCTATCTGCTAACCAAGGCGCAACGCAAAGTCCATGTAATTGACCCTATAGGCGTCGCGAGCTACCTAATCAAGAAAACAACAAACAAAGATCAGGCTCCGCAGCTGTATTCGCCAAAGCTTCCCATTGAATGGTGTAACTGGTTCCCGCTGAGCGCAGATAGTGCAGTAAAGCGTGCACTAAAGCAGGCAAAAATACAGAATATGGGAGACTTCTTTAAGGATAGAACCCTGAGACCCTGGAGAGAAGTTCTAGACTTATTATCTGGGATATCACTAAGCGTTAGTTATAATTGCCACAGAGCATATCAATCACTGCATGCGCAGTTGAATCCAGATAAGACAGAGCCACCAGAAACAATCCCCCTGACATACCTATTGAACGCAGCTTCCCCAGCCCATGGGGTCTCAATATTGTATATATTAATGTGACAGAGCGATGACTCCGCCAATAGAAAGGCAAAGCTGGAATGGCAAGATGATCTGGGAGTAACAATAACTGATAAACAATGGTCATACTGCTGCTCAGCTATTAAAACTATATCGCAGAATGGCAATCATCGCCTAGTGCATTTTAAATATCTTAATAGAGTATATTACACTCCAGCCCGACTTTGTAGATATGGACTACGTGAGGGGACAAATGGGAGAGATGCAGTGCTGGGAATGCTGAGTCCCCAGTTCTGCCCTGAGATACGTGCATTCTGGTTAAGGGTGCTGAAAGAGCTTCAGGGAATGGTGGGTCAGGCAATACCAGACTCCCCAACATTGGCACTATTGGGACTAGACACTGGGGTACCAAAGCAGCATAGAAAACTGGTAGCAATGGGCATGCTGCTGGCAAAGCGACACGTGGCGATGCGCTGGATGTGGGGCCCGATACCGACAATTTCGGAATGGTCCTCCAATATGACTTACTGTAACACACATGCAGACACATTTAATGCTTTGATGTCGATCCGTAGTAGATCCCGTGACATATGGGGACCGTTTAAAGCTTACCTACATAGTAGAGCAGGAGCTGACACTGATGCGGATGGCCAACAATCAGAGGGTTGTGCATGCGAGGAGGGAAGTGTAGCAGAGGGATAGTGGGGTGCGTATATTCTGCAGGCTAAGACCACAACACTATGACCACTGAGTGACTTGCTTTGTATAATTAAATGTTTGTGATATATGATTAAATATTAATGAGGTGGAATCCAGATATAACCATGCTGGGGATAAGAACTGCTACACTGTAATGTTATCAATGACTTCACATAGAATACTATGTAAGTCCCTGTTGAGAAGCGACCTTCCGAAATGTCACATTTATGCGCTGGATCTATGTTTATATGATATAACATGCCAACAACACGGAATGTACCTTAATTGTAAAACAATAAATAAAGTTTGAAAAAAAAAACCTCTCTTATTCCAGATTTTGTCAAGAGGCAACATTTGGATCCACATTAGGATCCAATCTGAGAACTACTCCATCAGAAAAAAACTCTGAAGAAGGGTGGAGAATAAGCTAACCTAGTTCTCCCAATCATTTAGCTGAGTTGATGGTTCTAAGGAACAAAACCTTAAGAGACAAAAACGTCAAAGAAATCTCTTCTAGGGGTTAGAACACAGCAAGCTGCACAGCCTTACAAATCGAATGAATGTCCTAGGAAAGGGTCTTGGATTAGGAAATTGAATTAGCCACAGATTAACCTATGAACAAATGGAGAGTATAGGGTTCCAGGTCTTTCAAACTGCCCCATGGTTCTCTAAATGCCTTAATAGCTGCCAGTTGAAGCTTCACAGATGAAACTGACAGACCCAAATAGCAACGGTCTAAATAAAAATGAAGAACAAAGACTTCTTTGCAGTCCCTAGGATGTACACCCTAAACAGAACATGAGGTCTGAAATGTGGCCAAATGATGGTCGTCATCCTTCAAAGTGGAAAGTCTATGTGAATTCTGCACCCCAAAGGCCACTGCAATAATGCACTGCAATCCATATTCTCTCAAGAGTCAGGTCATCAATGTGAGCATCTGGAGAGAGAAAAATAGGAGAACACCTGCCTGAGTAAATGAAACTGGGCTATTCTGAGCCAGAAGAGGGTGAGAATCAATGCCAAAGCTTTCAGCAGAAGTCCTCAAATGAGAAAATGCTGGCTCAGTGGAATAGGAGGGAAGGTGTACAGCAAAACCTCTAGCCAATCAATCAGGGAATTTTGAAGCGCGCTACTCACCCGTGAGGGTCTCAAGGCGCTGGGGGGGGGTGGGGAGCAGCTCCGGTCAGTAGAAGAGCCAGGTCTTGAAAGTCTTCCTGAAGATGTGCAGGGTGGGGTCGCGTCTGAGGTTGATCGGGAGCTTGTTCCAGGTCTTGGCCGCGATGTAGGAGAAGGTTCTTCCACCCGTTCTTGCTCTGCGGTTGCACGGGAGTTCGGCAAGGGCAAGGTTGGCAGATCGGTGGTTTCTCTTGGGTACGTGGAAGGAGATTCTATTGTTGAGATATTGGGGTCCGGTGTTGTGGAGGCATTTGTAGGCGTGGGTGAGTATCTTGAAAGTTATTCTCTTCTCGATGGGGAGCCAGTGGAGGTTTTGCAGGTATTCGGTGATGTGTTTGTGTCGATGGATGCCGAGGACGAGTCTGGCTGCGGTGTTCTGTATGGTCTGGAATTTGCGGACCAGAGACTTGTTGACCCCGGCGAAGAGGGCGTTTCCGTAGTGCAGTTTGCTGGTTATGAGTGCGTGGGTGACAGTCTTCCTTGATTCGGGGGGATCCATTTGAAGGTCTTCTGAAGGATGCGGAGGGTGTTGAAACAGGTGGAGGTGACGGTGTAGACCTGTCAGGTCATGGAGAGGGAGGAGTCGAGTACGATGCTGAGATTCTGGCGTGGTCCGTGGGGGTGGGGGGCTGCCAAGGGCGGTGGGCCACCAGGTGTTGTCCCATGCAGAGGGGAGGGTCCGAGGACCTCTGACTTCTCCGAGTTGAGCTTCAGGCAGCTGCTGCTCATCCAGGATGTGATGTCCTTCATTCCTTCCTGGAAGTTGAGTCTGGTGGTGATGGGGTCCTTGGTGAGGGAGAGGATGAGCTGGGTGTCGTTGGTGTAGGATACTATGCTGAGTCCATGATGTCTGACGATGGCGGCGAGGGGTGCCATGAGACATAAGAGAATGTCCACAGCCTATGCCTTTGGATCCTGGGACTGGAAGCAATAATGAGGCAATAAGTCATTGTTCTGGGAAACAAGGAGATCCTAAACAGGATTGCCAGACCTCATATAAAATGTTCATAAGCTCGGGGGAGACAAAGAAAAGTTAAGGGATGACTGAATACTTGTTCAGACCTCAGATCTGACTAGCGTAGAGAGAGATGGCATCCTATTTTGGAGAGAAAATGGATCAGATCCTTGGATAGGATGCCCCTGTAATAGTTTATAGAAACTTTGGTGGTTGCTATTGTCTGTTTGGATGAGAACTGTTTTCACTGAGTAATATATTGGAACACTTGTAAGGCTCGCAACACAGATGACAACTACTTCCAATTGGAGAAGTAAGAAGAATTTTTTGTTGAACAAGGCCCCTGAGTTGGCCGAGTCTGGCCAGTGGCACACAATCTCCATCCACTGGTCTCCCTGATGTACCATTGTCTGAGTAGCAATGATCAGAAGCATTCCCTCAAGCAGACGTGTGGAACACAACCACCAGTTCAGCTCCGAATATATATAGTAGCACAGGAACGGGATCCCTCAGATTGCTTTTCAGAAGAGACCTAAACTTCAAAATGTGTCTTGAAAAATATTCTACACATGAATGACAAGCCCAATGAACCATCAAGAGAGCAGCTGACATGTCTTTCTGTAGATGAAGCCACCAAAAGGTTAGAGCCTCTGGTTGTGTCATGAATGATCCTTAAGAAAATATTTTTTTTATTTCTAAATTCTGGCCAGACAGAAAAAGACCCAGCTTAGATCCATTCTGAACCTTGTTCCAATGTGCTGCTTGTCCTGAATCAGGGTGAGCTAAGACCTTTCCCAGTTCAACAAAAACCCTTCTTCTTGATTTAGGCTGCACTTACTGGTTATGTCCAGTGAAGTCTGTTACTTAGATTTGGCAAATACAAACCAGTCATGCAGGAAGGGCTGAACTACACTTCCCTCATTGTGAAGGATTGCCAGTAGGAGACATCACCTTCAAGGACACCCTTGGTGAAGGGGAGACCTTCAAACTGCTACTGGCTGCTCTACACTGCAAAATAAAGGATCCCTTGATCAACTGATTGTACTGGAATGTGAAACTCTTGTTGATCCAGGGATGTCAGAAGCTGCATTGGAGAAACCACTGTGAGCATTCACTGAAGTATGTCCAACCAGAAAAGAATTGTGAAAATGAAACAATTCAAACCCTTTAGCTTGATAATGAGACAAGAGCTAACGACTGCTTTCTACCAAGAATACAGTGGAAAAGGCTCTCAAATGGAGCTCTGTTTTTGTAACTGTTACTACTGAATTTTAGTCAGAAGTTCCACTATGTATGTTCTCATTGCAGATTGATTCAAAGAGTCACCATAACCATTGAACCAGGTGGAAGAGAAGTACAACTCTATAATGTAACCTTCTCTGAAAACTTTGCAGAGACCAATCATCAAAAAAAAAATCACACCTGGCATTGTAGAAGTGAGTGACCCTTCTACCCACTATAAAGGATAGAGAACTGTGGTCCACAGCATAGTAAGGAGTGGTAGGCTTTTGTCTGAAAGGGCATGGAGGTTTGTGGTAACCCTTGTCGGAAAGTTGTTTGTCTGAATAATATCCTTTGAAGAAAAAGCTGGATAATCCTGGAAGATCTGTTGAAGCAAAAAAAGATCTAAAACCTGAAAAAATATATGTTCAGCAATGGAAGGACTAAAACATGCAAAAATCATTCTGAGTTTCTCAGAAAGCGGCATATGCTTGTGATCTTTGAAGGCTTTGGCACCAACTCTTTTAACTGAGTTCCAAACAAGTGCTGACCATTGAACGGCAACTTGAACAGAGATGATTTTTGGCCCCGTCACCTTTCCAATTCTAGAAATCAAAGTACTAAATGATGGCCATCAACTGAGGCACCTGATGCCAAATCAGAAAATTTGAAATGATAAAACAAAACATCTAAAGGGAATATAGTGAGCATTTCCATGGCAAATAAAAAGCCCTGCAAAGGTTTCCCCATTTCGGATGGCTAAGGAGGGTTCTGGATGTCCTTTACTAGGGACAGAGATGCATGGATGGCATGGGTAACAGGTCTCATAGCCAGTTGTAAGCCTTTAAGGTCTATAAGTTTTGTCTAGTGATACCACCAAATACTGCAGCTTCAACAAAATGAGAAACCACAGAATCCAGTTTAACATACCGAGGTATCTCAATGTCTGTCTCCTGCAGTTCTGAAAGGCAGGAAAGAAACCTTAGGATTGCACTTTTTTCTATGCTTTCTGTGCCATCTTGTTTAGATCTTTAATGAGCTGATGAACAGGTTGGCGAGGGAGTGGATATTACCAAAACTGGTGTAAAAAAAGACTCTCAGTTAACACTGACAGTATGCTTCTGTGACGGAATTCAGAGAAATAATCGTTCATGAGAAGGAACCCTTTCACTTATGCAGTTCTAATGCGTGCTAATTTACTAGGTGTACACTTTCACACCCAGGTTGTGCTTCTCTATTAATTGATCATCTACATTAGGGTTATGAATATATAATGCAGACTGACAAAACCTTTTGACTAATGAGACCCACTGCTTTCTGCCAATGCCAACTGTGTCGAAATATCATCAATGTCCTAGGGTTGAATCTGTGAAACAAGTATAAAGAGACATAAGGAGATAAAGATCCAGTCTGTACACATTTTATTGTACTGGATATATACAGTCACTCACTCACCACTTGTTGTGCACTGCACCATCTGCACTATGTATATTTGAAATATGTCTACATATATGATTTGCTGCATAAAATGTAGGCCTCTGAAATGTTCTTTAGCCATTAGCAGATAACATAATATCTGGATTTCACAGCTCCGATGGCAGATTTTCTTGTGTTACTGACATTAAGGCCCAGGTTTAGTAATTTCTCAGTCAAAGCAGTGCAGCACAGTAATCAAGTTTGCTGTTCTGTGATGCACAAGGGGCAAACCACAACGCAGGCCCATATGTATTAATATTGGCATGCTGCTACTGTCATCTTCTGTGCTGGCTCTCTTGTTAGGCTGCCTTGGGTGACATACAGCCTCCCAGAGATCAGTGTGCACTGTAAAGCACAGGATGTGTGCTGGAAGCATACCCTTCCAGTACAATTTTTTATGTCTGGACAAACATAGAAAGAATCTTTACACTGAATGTGTGCTGCTTCAGCGCACATACAATTTGTGCACTTTTTGAAAAATTAAACCTTTCTCCTTGATCGTGCCTGCTTCAAGGAATTGTTAGCCCATCTGGCTATTTAAGTATGCGATCCCCAGCTCAGTATACATGCATCAAAACAATATGATAACCATTGGAAACACACAAACCCTCCTTTAAGCTTTATGACTCAAAAATGAAAAACCTCCTTAAAATGTTGTGCAGCTAGCAAGAGTGGGCAAAGCTCATTATTCTGCTATTTTGATGGGGTAGTGTTTACAAACAGTTGGGCATCTTCCTGAGTGGTGCCCCTAGATGGCCTACAAAAAAATTCCATAATGAACTATATCTTGGGCTACATCAGTATGGAAGCTGTGAGTAGGGCCACGTTGCTGAATAGTTTGCATTAACAGAGTTAAGCTGTGACCTCAAAGAAGAATGTTATGGACATCAAGTTCACTTTGAAAGCGGTGAACCCGAAACGAACATACAACAAAATACTGCGTTAGCTATTTTTTTTAACATTGCATCTGTTTGAAAGCCCATGACTCCCTTGTGTCTAACACTGAGAAACAAAAAACAGAGTTCAGAATAAATTCCCCAAGGGAGAAGGGGGAAGAGTTTGAAAGAGAAAGAAAAGCACACAGGAGCTTCCTCCTGGAATTGGAAAACACTCAAGTGTGAATGGAGAGGATAGCCCTCCAATATTTGTCTAGAAACCCTCCAAGCAGACTAATTTTATCTACTGGCAACAGGTAATATAAGAACAAAAAAAGCAGGAATAGTCCCCCAACAGGTATTAGTTTAGACACGTGAGTATTAACAGGACAAACTTTAAATGTAGCATTTCTTACCCGCTTTGCCGTTGCAGCCCAGGGGACACCTAGAGCCAAAGTGGGGGAAGGAGTATAGGGCCCCTAGAAATCCAGAGACGGCCAGGCGCACCTTTATGGCAAACGAGGGATTACAAAGGCAAACTTGCATGAAGGAAAGTAGGGCAAAATCCCAACAATATAGAGTATGCTTAGAACACACTCATCCAGAAAGCGAGGGAACCAAACTGTCCAAAATAACAAAAGTGCTGGATGGGTAATACTGGCCAAGGAGCGGGATAGTCAAGGACAAACCCTGCAATGACTATGCTGGTGGGCTCAGTGAGACACTGTTCGTGCCTGTGTTCCCCTTCCACTCTCCGCAAAGCAACACAGATGCCGTTGTGCACTGCTCTTTGCTCCCACTCCTGCTCCTGAATCGAAGCCCTGTGACGGTTCCGGATATTTCACAAGGGGAGCTTGGGGGGGCAGCCGACCGTAGGGAGATCTCCCCCTGGGCGGTTTGGGAGGGGCGGGGGGCAGCCCCTCTGCCTCCATTTTGTGTTTTGGGCTCCAAAAAGTGTAGCTCAATAGTAGCCCAACTATAAGGGGTGTGCGCTCCTGCTCCCACCCACCATTTTAGGTTTGGTGACCTGGTGGCTGGGAGCGTTTGCGGTAGATTCTTTTTTTCAGACCTTGGCTAGTAGTGGTGAGGTTGGTTAGTGCAGTTAGGGCATTTGTTCGTTGGTGCTTACCTGATAATGGAAGACCATAGAGTGCTGGAGGCGTTAAGGCTCCTGAGCGAGGCCGGGTGCATGGACCTCGTGATCGTGGAGCCGGTGGAGCTGGCGCATCCAACGCGGCAGGCGTCGACCGGTGTGGCCGCTGCTGTAGTGGCATGCACATCACCCAAGCGGCTCAAAATCATGGTGGTGAGTGAACGGGGCCGCCCATATGTCAGGAGAGCGGCCCCGGGTGCGTCCGTCATGCCAGTGGTGGGGGAAGGCTTGGAGGCGGCTGGGGCGGGGGGCGGTACCCCGGTGAAGCGCCACATGGCTGTGGCAGCAGGCCCGCGAAAAAGAAGGGCATCAACCACCTCCCTCAGAGCCCGGGAGGCCTTGCTTGGCCTCCGGGGCAGCCAGGAATGTGGGCTCCGAGCCTGCGGTGAGCTGAAAGGGGAGCGGGGGGTGGGGCCCTGTGGGGGAAGGCTCTGAAAGGGCTTGTCTCACCTCGGGGCCTGGGGCGCATGTCCTGGCTGCTGAAGTGAGTCAGTTGAGAGGCACCGCTTCCACTGACAGCCAGAAAGGGAGCGGGGCGGGGCCACGTTGATGTGACCAACCACGCAGGGCGCTTAGGTCCAGCAACCAGTTTTTGCTCACTCCTCTCAAGATACATACTGCCAGAAAAGGAGGACGATCTTTCTCCTTTCTTGCCCCATCATCCTGGAACAAAATTCCTATTCATCTGCGAAATGTCCCTGATCACAACTCTTTTCGCAAAAGGCTGAAGACATGGCTTTTTGACATCTAAGCCACCTCACTTCCTTTCAGAGCTGTCTTTTAGCGCCATGAGACTTTCGAGTGATGTGTGCGCTGTACAAATGCCCCTGATTTGATTTGATTTGAACTGTGGTTCACTCCCCGGAGCCTGGGAGGCCTTTCCCGGGTTCCGGGGCCCGCAGATTTGGAGACCCCTATTCTAAGAGGGGTATGCATAGTTATGGGGCCGGGTTCCCAGGCACGGGCGGGAGCATGGGGCAGGTCCAAGGGGAATTTAGCGGTCAGGAGCCCGAAGTTGAAGCGACTGGGGGCTGGCAGGTGGCAAAGGCTGAAAATGAAAAATCTTGGGGCTGGGGGGGCTTGCTGGAGGGCCCAATATGTAGGAGGGGATGGGAGCCATTGCTTTCTGCTGCTGGAGGGGGAATTGGATTTAGAAGGAGGACCTGGTCGATCAGACGGTGGGACAGGGACAAGAGTCAGTTACGGGGGCCCTGGACTTAGTCGCCTGGGGAGGGGAGGAGGATCCCGGGAGGGGGGAGGGAGGGGTCGATTCAGATGAAGAGCTGCCAGGGGAATTTGAACCGGCTGGGGGCAGCCAGGCGTGGGAGGGGCTGGACATTTTTACAGCATGGAATGATGAGGTGAGGGGCTTTTGGCAGTGTGGGCCAAATAGATGCATATATGGCACAGGGGGTTCCTTGGCGAGGGGCGTGCCATTTGGGACAGGCCGGGGGGTTCCAAGGGGCCTGGGTGTGGGGGGCCCCAGGGGGAGGGGACTGCAGGGGGAATGGGTCACAGGCAGGGGTCGGCTTCCGCGATGGTAGCTGCCAGGTTGGAGTGGAGTGGGGACGAGGATGGGGGGAATCTCATCTGGTCAGGCCGGTAGAGAAGAAGGGGCTGGAGGGTCGATATGTAGCTGGCCATAGTGGGTTTGGGGACAGCAAGGTAGGTACAGGGGGTAGTTGGAAGGGAACCAGCACATCAGACCAGACGTTTTTATTGCAGGGCGAGGAGCAGCGCAGCATAGCAGACTCGGCAGGGCTGGGAGCGGCCCCGGGGCACCGAAGCGAGGGTGGAGCCTCGCGCGGCGCACCCGGTAACAGCGGGGGAGCCCAGCGCGGCCAGCAGATGAAGGCCCAGAACGACCTCGCTGGCCCCAACAACCGTTGGGTCACGGTGGACCGCCGCGCTGTCAATGAAAGATATTGAATGGGCAGGGGCGCTGGGGGAGTATCAGCGTGTATAGTCGGCTCCACCCCAAGAAGGGCGTAGCGGGTCCGGTAGGGCCCGCAGGGAAGAGTTGTTGCAAGAATGGCCCCAGGTTGGGGAGTGTTAGAAATGGGATCTCTGGTTGGCTAAGGCTTGCGCCAAAGCCAGGCAGAGACCACCACTCTAGTCAGGGCAAGGGAGTTACACGCCGAAGATAACCCCTGCTCACCCCCTTGGTAGCTTGGCACGAGCAGTCAGGCTTTTCCCGGAGGCAATGTGTAAAGCATTTGCGCAACACACACAGCAACAACATACTAGGCACACCACAAAAAGGAACTCCACACAAGGTTATATATAAAAATAGCCTTTGTATTATCATAACACATTAGAATAGTAAACACATAATATATGTTGTGCTACCTGGCACTGGGTCATATCTACAAGGGATTATTTACACATGACAGGGCCACGTGGGCCACTGTCAGAACCATCACTTAGTAAAGATAATAAATGTAGAACATATCATAAACGTACAACCAGTAATTACTGGTAACCACTGTACTCAGCATCAGCCTGTAACATAAACCACATTATGCACAGTATCACATTAGGCGCGAAATACATTCTGCGCCAACCTCATAAGCCTAAACACATTAGACCATACCCTCCTAAGCATAACGCATATTAGGGGCATAACTCACAGTAGAGAATAACTCACAACCTAAACACATTAGGTAATAATAAAATCACAAGCATAAACATATTATGCAAAACCTCATAATCATGGAAGTACATTAGAGGCATAAACAGGGTGCGTAAATCACAGTAAATGCATCACATTTCCTAGCACCACATATTAGCACATAAATCATAGTGGAGAGAATCTCACTAGCATATAAATCACATTAGGGCCTGGCGCCCTATAAAACCCACAGTCCCCCTGGCCAACTGGCCATCTCAAAAGGGGCTCAAATGCCCTGTGTCCAGAATGTCAGGGCTGCTGCAACTGCAGCAATATCCAAAAGCGCGTCATTGCGCTGGGGCAGAGGAGTGCATCTCACTCCCATTTCACACAACATGCCCCCAAGAACTAGCAGCCTAAACGGTGCAGCTGACGCTAATTGCCGTGCAGCTGTGAATCCAAACGTGGGCCTGGGCACTCACTGGGCCCTAGAATCAATATGCAGAAACGTTGCAGTTGCCCACTACGGCGGTGCAACTGGGAATACAGCACAAGGGGCCCTGGCACGACTGTGCCTCTCTAAATCAACTTGCCCCATCGTTGCAGCTGCCCTCTTAGCAAGCGGGGCAGCTGTAGAAACTGGCCAAACTGGAAGGGGCACGGGCCCCTCTGGGCCCTCTTAAAACAAATATGCCCCCTGGTAGGAGCCATACGGGCTCTAAAATTAAATGTGCCACAACGTTGGAGCCACGCAGGCTCTAGGAATAATTAGGCCCACGTTGGAGGGCGGGCACCGACAATGTGCCCCGCAATGCCCCCAAGTCGCAGTGGCCCCCTTAGCAGGTGGGGGCCGTTGTCTCAATGGCCAAAATGGGAGAAGGTACGGGCACTAACACGGGGGAGGCCACGTTGGAGCGGCCCACTGTCATGCAGGGCCGCTCGGCAGATCGGCACCGGCACTGGTGCCTATCTCTCGCCGCCCCCCCCCTGGCATCCTCACTCACCGGCTCTTTTGCTGGGCAGGACCTCTCTCCTCCTGTCGGCTCCGGTCTCCTCTCTGCCCTCGGGACCGGTGCTGCTCCCTGCTTCCCTACACCCGGGCCCCCTCCTGGGACCCAGGACTTCTCGGTGGAGCCTGCGAGGCTCCGGGAGCATTTCTCTCATGGCGCGGGGCTTCCCTCCATTCCTGGGAGCCCCGCGCTGCCTTCGGCGACCTCGGCCGCCTTTACTCTTCACCCGGGCCCCCTCCTGGGACCCGGGACTTTGCCGCGGTGCTCGGGGAGGCGGGGTAGGCTCCCGTCCTCCCTTCCGCCTGTAACTCTTCCGCTCCCGCCGCCGGCCCCGCCCAGAAGCAGGCGAACTCTGCCTGACTTCCGGGCCAGCGGTGATTTCCTCCAAGATGCGGGTGGGCACCCGCGGAGCACATAAAAATCAAAAAGGCGGCAATAAGGGGTAGGCTCCCTCCGAATTAAAATATGCAGCGGGGTGGGCACCCGCATTTGAATCCACAGCACAAGCGGGGTAGGCACCCGCAAGAAATCAGCCCAAGCGGGGGAATCCCCACGCTGGGGATTCCTTCCCCAAAACGATCGCAGCCCAGCGCTGCAAGGGGAGGACAGAAGCGCTCCTCTTTAGGACCATTAAAGCGCCTTGCTGCCATGGAAATAAAGCGCTCCCAGGTCGCCAGAGGCAGGCAAAGTCCTGAAGGATGCCAGGAAAAGAAAAGGGGCATGCAGGGCCCAGGGAGGCAAGCCCTCCTGGCAGCCCCCCCTGGGCCCTCAGCGGCAGCATGCCCTGCCGGATCAGCACACCAGAACTGCACAAACTTGATGGGGTCACAGCCCCTTCTTTTATACACATATTTCCCTTTGTGTCACAGCACAGGGCTTGGGGATACCAGTCAGAACTGGTATAGGGGGGATTTGGAGCACTTTGTTTTGCTGACTCCTTCTTTCCTTTCACAGGACAGGCTAGGGACATCAGACGCACCACAGGGGGTGGAGCCAGCATTGTAGAGGGAAGGCACAGCCCTATTCAGGTCCCAGGTGCAACTCCTCCCACCCATCTACATGGAGATCTCTCCATTCAGCCCTGCGCTGACTCACCCTGCCCCTCCTGGAGCCACACACACCTCCCAGCCCCTGTCACTCACAAGCCAGACATGCAATTCACATCAGGCAGGCAGACACAGAGCACACAGAAATGCCAACTTCTAGAAGTGGCATTTCTCCACCAGTCACCATAAATCTGCGCACACCATTGCGCAGCATTTATTCTCACAAATTCAGACATACTAGACTTGACCATGCTGCACCTCTCATAACAGGAATTACCACTGACACACTCATCCTCAATGCATTCCTATGGGAGGGCAGGCCAGTCTCACCACACACGCACACAGCGCGCACGCACTTTACACTGGACCACAGTGCTAAAGTGCCCAGAGACTTAAAACTACTAACATACAAGGCAAAAAGTTTAGGGGTGAACCTGCCAAAAAGGGCCAAGTCCAACAGGGAGCCAGTGGAATTAGATTACAACGAGGAGAGCCTCGAGGAAGGGGAACTGCGGGAGGAAGAGGTCCAAGAAAGGGGGGCAATCTCACGTCTTGGCTAGTATGTTACAGGCACCGGCGGAGAAACCGCAGAAGGAGCCCGGGCACGCAGCAAGGGCACTGAGGACATCTGAAATGAAAGGGCCACTGGCGAGGCAGACTGCTCCTGTACGGGCACCCTCTTTGGAGCCAGGTAAGGCTGATGGGGTGCGGGAGAGATCCATGATGGTGTCCGTAAGGACGGGGGGAGGAGGGCCGGGGGGAGGAAGGGGGGCGCTTATGGAAAGGAAAATATGTAGTAGGAATAGGGGTGGGGACGAAGGACGTTGAGGACGCGAAAGGTACCAAAAGTGAGAGCGGAACTAACACGGACAAAGTGAGAGTAAAAGGGGATAAGACAGGAGACAAAAAAGAGGGTCTAGAGAGCAAAGAGTTGAAAATTTAAAAACTCCCTTATATGGGAGTGACAAAACCCCTGGGGGCACACTTAATGCTGACAACAAAAGAGCGCATATGGAAAGGGGAATATGTGGAGATGCTAAAGCTCCTGCATAGAGAAGTAAGGTCGAAGGAGGGATCAAAAGAAGAGGAATACGAGCTGGCCAAGCCGCCAAAGGTACCTCTGACAACAGAAAATTGGACGGCGGTGTTTTTGATTTACGCCAATGTATATTGCGAGAAGTACCCGGAGCGCTGCGTAGCGTTATTCAAATACATGGACGTGATTAGAAAAGCTCAGATCACGGGGGTGGATACGCACGGGCACAATGCGATGAGGAGTTCAGAGCGCGAATGGCGTGGGACCCAGAGGCAAAATGGGGGGAATTAGACATGGATCTGTGGCAGCACACCAGGGGGGTGGCAAAGGGGGGAAAAACTATATTTACGGCCAGTGGTTTATCCATAGTATACCGGTCCTTTCAGGGAGACCCACCCGGGGAGGGGTGGGGGCACGGGAAAGACTCAGACTGGAACAGGAGGGGCGTGCTGGGATTTTAACAAAGGCCTGTGCACGCAGGAGTTTTGTAGGTTCCGTCACGAGTGTTCCAAATGCGGGGGCCGACACGCATTGGTCAACTGCTTTGGGGGCGGATACCAACAGGGAGGTCAGCAATGGCATCAGCCAGGAAATAGCACAGCCGGACACCCGCAGCAGTTCACAAGCAATAGGGGGGTAAGGGGCCACAGGGACCTGGGCCCAAAGGCTCGTACGCCGGTTAAACTCGAGAAGTTGGAAGAGGGGCTGTGGGGTATGAGGACCAGGGAGCAGCACAAGTCCTGAGGGAGGGGTTCAGATGGGGGTTTCGTTTGGGTTACGGGGGTCCAAGACAGAGAGGATGGGCTGACAATTTAAAATCAGCGGCAGAACACAGACAGTTAGTGCGGGAAAAATTGAACAAAGAAGTGCAGGAAGGGAGGATGGCAGGCCCCTTTGATAATTGGCCAACAGAGAACTTGATTGTCTCACCAATAGGGGTAGTCCCTGACTGACTGACTGAAAAGTATTTATAAAGCGCACTAATGCCGAGGCGTCTTGGCGCTGAGTGATATGTAATGCCCATGGCCGACACATTCAGGGTTGTGAGAAGAGCCATGTTTTAACTTTCCTCCTGAAGACCGATCTGTTAGGCAAAGATCTCAGGTGTGTGGGCAAAGAATTCCAAAGTTTGGATGCCAGGAAAGAGAAGCGTTTACCTCCACACCTTACTCTCTTTATCTTAGGAAGTTGTAAGAGATCAAGTGATGCTGATCTTAAAGCTTGTGTGGGAACGTATCGAGAAAACAAGGTTTGCACATCCTTGGATCCTCCACCAAACAAGGCTTTATGCACCATGCACAGGGACTTAAAGTCAACCCGTCGTCGTACTGGGAGCCAGTGAAGTTGTTTTATACCGGTTGATGTAGGATGGTGTTTAGGTAGATTAAGCAATTACTGTCTCGCTGCCGCATTCTGAATTGACTGCAATTTAGAGAATTGCGCAGCATTTGCTCCTAAATAGAGAGCGTTGCAGTAATCAATTCTAGATAGAATCGTAGCCACTACCACTGTTTTCCTCAGGGAGGGCGGAATAAAAGGAAGAATCTTCCTCAGACCTTTCAGCATAAAGAAGCAGGCTGATGAGACTTGGTTAATCTGGGGAGCCCAGGAAAGGTCATTATCTACCAAAAGGCCTAGATTCCTGACTTTTTTGACAGGGGCCGGACATGTACCTGCTACATGTGGCCACCATAATTGGTTCCATACCGAGATTTTCTGACCAAACTCAATCACCTCGGTTTTATCTACATTTAGTTTTAAAAAATTGACATTCATCCAAGCATCAGAGCCGAGATCCAGCGCAACCCCTAATTCCTGAACCAGGGACCAAGGGAAATCTCATCACACATAAATTGCTTTACCAAACAACGGGGCCCATCACACATTACCCATAAATGATCCCTGAGGACAGGCGCTGGATTTGGGGGGGTTTAATTTGTCAGTTTTATTGAGTACAATACTACACTTCACATTAATAACATTTGTATATAATTCTAACTATTCGTAATCTCAACTGTCTTCTTCTTTTGGTCGATGGACCATTAGTTGAAGAGTTGATGGTGACTATGATTAACTAAACAGTTTAATATTTAACTAAATAACCACAGAGTCATTTCTTCAGTTAATGATTTTATCTTATTAAATGCTAAAAATTCAGATTGTCAGTGCACACACAAGATTACATATAAGAGAACAAATTATCAAGCAATGTAATCAAAATGAATCATTTGCATCGACATCAAAGCGTGCATAGGAATGGGGAAGAGAAGGTACAGCATAAATACTTGCAGATATATATTGCAAAATTAAAGCAATCAAGGAGGGTGATACCCACCAAAGAATCAGGAAAACCACTTCCTTGGCCGAGGTTGTGGCAAGAGGTCCCCAGAGATAGGCTCAGATGACAAAGTTAACAGGATTGGTATAGCCAAGTTTGCCATAAACTAACAACTCAAATTAATCTCTCAATCAATCTACCTTGATCTAGTTCTCCTCGGATGCTGTCTCCTCCCAAGCACTCCCGCAACGTTCTCGTACCTAAAGCGTTCTCTGGCTTAGTGCTGGTCTGCTCTCTCTGTCTTGGTGCGCTTCTCTGTGCGTTCTGATTGTCTCTTCTCTCTGATCTGCCACACCGGACTGCACTGCTATACCGGACCGCACTGCCTCAGGTTCGTCTGACTCTCTCCGACCCTTCTGACACACCCCTAATTGGGATATCAATTATACCCTACTGTCTAGCTCACTATCTTACAATGTTGCAGAATCAGTAGAAACTCGGTCTGTGATTGGTTGTCATAAATCATATTAGGGTCGCCTCATCCAGTTCTCCTCACAAATCCATCCTATACCGGTTTAACAAAGGAAGTACTTAAGACCAATACATTCGTATACCACTGACATTCATAGTTATACATTTTGCAACAATTGTACATTATGATATCCGCTTCACATTCAAATTGCACTTAGTGATGGCTGTTCCCACTGTCGCTGTCGCGTCTTGGCACATAAACAATAGGACACAGGTCAACATGGCCTTCACACGGATTACATCAGCTGGTACACTCTGCAGTCTGCAAGCAGGCAACCCATCTTGGCGCATGCGCTCTCCATACCGGCCAAGACAACCACATGTTGGTTCAAACAAAAGGCCATTTTCATGCAGGCCCAATCTCGTACTAAAGTAAATAAACACAAAAGAATATTAATTCATGAAATAAAACCCATTATGGTTACCTCCCACCATACTAATACCCTGTGTTAATTAAATCCTAGCGAAAGCTAATAAATTAAAGCAGCCTTTTCGTTATTTGTGCACAACATGCAAAATGTGCAATGTACAACATAGCATAAACATGCATTAGTAAGGTTTTTCAAAGCGCAAACGGTTAATACGTACTTATGCCAACATGGTTTAGTATATTATGTAAAATGCGTTTGCCCCTCGTGTAAATGTGTGCATTGAGAGTTGGTTAGTCCATGCAGTCAATACATTATTATGGGGTTACTTAATTTCATGAGGATGTATTTTACAAACCTCACTCCATCAATCCCCCCTTTGATGGTTTACCATCATAAAATCCCTAAACATACGGTTTACCAAGTTATATAGCTGTTATTTTGTCTTTGGGCCCTTGCTCCTTACATTTTTTGTACAATTTTTCTTTAAAACCTTCCAATTCTATCTCATCTATCTCTCTTTCCCTTTCTTTACGTTCCTTACTTAATTTCCTTTCTTTCTTTTCTTTGCGACTTTTCTTCACACAAACATAGGTCATTCATATCATGAGTATCATAACAGCTATAGAAACTATTGGTACTATTATTTTTCCTACTAAGGAACTACCTGTAGAAGAAAACCACTTGCTTATAGTAGAGAAACTCTTACTTAGTCTCCCCCAAACACCGTCAACCTCTAGTTGGGTTACTTTTTTATGCAAATCAGTGATATTCTGAATGTATCCTTCCAGATTCTTACTTTTATCTGGAATGTAAGTGCAACAATGTTGAACTTTCAGCATTCCACAGACTCCACCCTCTTTTGCCAACAATATATCAAGGGCAAGTCGATTTTGCATAACCATAGATCTCATGGCAATCATTTCAGTGTCAATCATCAAGAATCCTCCAGCAGTATCCATTGATAAACGATCAACCACTGTGGACAATTGCCGAATTTTGTATGCATACAGTGCAACCCCAACTCCAGGTATCAATGCTCCAAATATATTGCCTAACTTTCTCTTTTTACACGTTTTAGTCCTTGCTTTACTTCATCGATCCCATTTGTACTTTTGTCTACATGGTAGACTTTTGGAAAGACACTCCCAAGATAACAAGTTCCATACCAGTGATCTGGTAGCCGATAATAAGCTTTCCTCCCACAGACATAATATATGCCTGGCAAGACAGGGTCAGTTCCTCCCTTTAATCCCCAACCCCCAATAATTTTATAGGTATCTTCACATTCACTGGAACCGATGAAATAATTGTTGTAGTTAGTCTTTTCCCTACGTAAGCATAATATTCCCTTCTGCGACCAATCCAGAGCCATTGCAGCATAAGTCTCGCCTTTGTCATAGTTGCCTTCTCTGAAAACCCAAGGTGGTGTTTTCAATTTCTCTTCAACAGCTTTTCTCTGAAACGTAGCCCTTCTTTCTTCCACCATCTCCAAAAAGATTTTCTCTTCCTTTTTCAATTTACATGTAAGATTATTTTTATTAGCGTATTCTATATCTAAAGGCTTGGTTGTCAGGAAAAAATCTCCCATGACATTTGCATGTGCTATCTTATTCAACTCAGGTATTACAGGGACTTTAGAAAAGATTGTATCTACATTAGAATATTAATAATCTAGTTTACCTGTTCTATACAACAAACTTGATAAGACACTACAGGTCACACCATAAGTCAAAGGAAGGTGATGATAGGTCACACCTTCTGAAACAGACAATGGTAACTGTATACACACATAACAGTCACTCACATCCATTGTTTCCACATATTCGTAAAGTAATTTAGTGAAAACATTCAAGGAAAAATTAGTAACTAATCTATCATGATGCAAACTACTAGCATCTATCTGTTTCAAGTCAGTAATAGGAAGTTGCTTACTGTCAGTGTCTACCTTTGTATCTGTCAAATTGTTAGGACGAGGTGTATCTTCTTTAATCAAATGTAAAGGTATTATAATTGTTAATATTATCCAGAATACTATCAGTATACAAAATAAACATAAACAAGCTTTATAACACCTATGCATAAAACTACATCTAGGTCTTGTTACTTGTGTATCTGCGATAGTAATACTAATCCTTATAAAATTCTAAATGGATTTTCTAAATCTATCTCAAATATATTCTATGAAAAATTTAAAATTAAAAATGTAGTGTGATCCCACACTTCAAAAGCTTTCTTCTTTACCCCTTCTTTTATTTTAACTAATCCAAATTTCCAGGATGTCTTCAGAAAATTTTCTTCAGCCGTTAACGTGACACCTTCATTTGTTTACAGTCTCTTAAGGTAGATTTAGATTACTCTTTTCTTCTTGCTCGTTGTCAGTGCTGTTTCTTTCTTTGTTTAAATCTTCTTCTTCAATCTCTTCCAACACTATGTAAATCCAGTCAGGTGACTTGAACTTTTTGTTTGGTTTCCTCACTCTCTTTGGTCGCAGCACTGATTCATCATCTGACTCTCCTTGTTCTATTTCACCTGAAACTTCCTTTATCTGTTCTGGCCTGCTCTCGGGTCTTCCTTTCACCACCCTGTATTTCAGTCTTTTAACTCCACTTAGCCAATGATCATCTGTCTTTGCCCTTTTTGGTTGTACTTCTTCTTCCTTGTTCATTTCGTACCTTAGTTTCTTTGCACCTACTTTGAGTTTGCTTTCTTCTTCTTCTTCTTTTTCTTCTTCTGTATTTCTTTCACCTATTTCTCTTCTATCCTTTCCCTCTCCATCGAAGAGTTGTCTTTCTTCTTGTTCAACAGCAGTTTCTTCAATCCCAGTAGCTGGCACCCACTTTACTTGACTTGTGCTAAGCAATTCCTCATCTAGCCGCTCTTCAGAGTCCTTTGGTTTATGTTCACCAGTTTCAGAGTCTATTGCTCTAGCCTCACCAATTTCTTGTACTTCAGCCTCTGATTCAGAGCTCGGACTTGAGATCTCCAGATGCCGCTCTACTCGTAGTTCAAGTGGATTTGGGACTCGCTGAGTGTGGCTGGCATGGATCCAATTTGGTAAGCCAGCACACTTTACTGCTGTAGTCGTCACCAATATGACCTGATATGGTCCTTCCCAGCGGGGCTCTAGGCAAGTTTTTCTTCTATGCCTTTTCACGTGAACCCACTCACCAGGGCTCAGATCATGCGCTTGAGTCTGCTGTGTTGTGGTCGCGTCTGCTCCAACCTGATGAAACACAGAACGTACTACATCAGCCAATCCTTTGCAATAGTCAAGGATGAGATCAACAGATATATTTATCAATTTGTTGGCAGGTACAAATGCTTGTCTTATTGCTCTTCCCATCAAGATCTCATGTGGACTCAATCCTTTCTTTTTGTCAGGAATGCTTCTGAGACTCATCAAAACTAGGGGTAAAGCGTCAGGTCAATTCAGTGCTGTGGATTTACACACTTTCCCTAACCTGTTCTTGATTGTGCCATTTATCTGCTCTACTATTCCAGAAGCCTCTGGACGATAAGCACAATGAAGTTTTGGTTGAATGCTCAATGCCTCACACATCAATTTGATTGTTTCACTAGTAAAGTGTGTTCCTCTATCTGTTTCCATAGTGACTGGACATATCTAGGAATGTATTCCCTCAGCAAAAGTTTTGCCACCGTCAGGCTATCATTCCTCCTTGTGGGATAAGCTTCTACTCAACGGGAAAACAAACACACAATTACTAACACATATTTGAGCTTGTTACATGGAGGCAACTCGATAAAATCGAGTTGTAGTCTGGTAAAAGGACCTCCTGTCCTCCCTATTGTTCCCAGACTAACTATTGTCTTTCTTCCTGGGTTTTGCTGTTGGCACGTCAAGCATCTCTGACAAAGACTCTCTGCAATAGTCCTGAACCTGGTATTAAACCACGTCTGTTTGAATGATCTGACCATGGCATCTCGGCCAATATGTGTCATTCCATGGTACATCCTTGCCATATGAGAAAGTAATCTATCTGGCATGACTGGTCTCCCATCAATGTATACCCATACATCATCATCTTCTCGTCTCCTACATCCTGCCTTTTCTCATTCCTGTCTCTCTTCATCACCTACCTCTTCCTGCAATTGTCTCACTTCATCCCATGTTTCAATGGTGTTAGTAAACATAAGTTGACAAACCGTATGTTCTTTTGTTTTTCCCCGATTTATGGAAGTCTGATTCTTTGCACAATATTGTGCTACTTGGTCAGCAAATATGTTGCCTTGAGTCACATAATCATCTCCTGACTTATGTGCGGCACATTTGACCACTGCAATTCGTTTTAGCAATTGTAATGCTTCCTGCAATTCTTTTACAAATTGACTATTCCTGATGGGTGACCCCGAAGAGGTCAGGAATCCCCTCCGCATCCATAGTTCTCCAAACTCATGCACAATGCCAAAGCCATATTGGCTATCAGTAATTATAGTCACTTTCTGACTTTTTCCCAATTTACAGGCTTGAATTAGAGCTATCAATTCAGCAACTTGTGCAGATTTTACCCCTTTTAGACAGGATGCTTCCAGGAATGCCGCTACAGTACAGACGGCATAGGCAGAACTCAACACACCTGTTTCAGTTCGCAAACAAGAACCATCAACAAACATCACACAATCAGATTCCTCAAGAGGAACATCTTTAATATCAGGACGGGGCTTGGTACAAAATTCAGTCACATCCAAACAATCATGTTCGGCTTCATCCTTTACTTCTTCATCCCAAACATCTGGCAATAGAGTAGAAGGATTCACATTTGTACATCTCACTATTGTCACATTTTCTGCACCCAGAATCACTCTCTCATACCTAGTCAGCCGACTATAGGTGAGGTGCTGAGTCTGTGTTCTTGTTAAAAGGATCTCAACTGAATGTGGCACATACACTCTCACAGGATGACCCATTATGATCCCTTTACTCTGTTCCAGACTCACACAAGTAGCAGCTACTGCTTTCAAACATCCAGGTAAGGCGGCAGCTACTGAATCTAGAGTAGCAGAAAAATATGCCACAGGTCGTCTTGACATTCCATGCCTTTGAGTTAAAACTGCAAGTGCACACCCATCTCTTTCACTGCAATACAATGCAAAATCCTTTGAATAATCAGGCATTCCTAATGCCGGAGCCTGACACATACTGTCTTTCAGTTTAACAAAAGCATCCATACTTTCTTCATCCAATCTAACTGGGTCTTTCCTCGTCAACCTCTGTAGAAGTTTTGCCATCAGTGAAAATCCACTGATCCACTGTCTGCAATATCCAACCACTCCCAAAAACATTCGCACTTCTCTTTGTGTTGTTGGCGGTCTCATGTCCTTAATCACTCGAATACGCTCTGATTTTACCTTTCTGACTCCCTTCTCAATCTTGTGACCTAAGTATTGGACTTCTCGCTGACAGAATTGTAACTTTGCAGGGGACACTTTATGTCCACCTTCTGCCAAATGGTTCAGTAAAGCTACTGTGTCTGCAACACAGGCTTCTCGAGTCTTTGATGCCACCAGTAGGTCATCAATGTACTGAACCAGGACAGACTCTTCAGACATTCTCAAATCTTCCAGACACTTTTTCAATATCTGGTTAAAAATTGAAGGATTCTCAGTATAGCCTTGAGGAACTCAGCACCATGCCAAAACACGATCTCCAAACCGGAAAGCAAATAAATACTGGCTATCCGGATGCAGGGGAATCGAAAAGAATGCATGACACAAATCAATCACGGTATACCACTCCGCATCATGTGGGATTTGGTAGAGAATCACTGCTGGGTTTGGCACAATTGGACAACAAGGCACAACAATTTTGTTCACCTTTCTCAAATCTTGCACTATTCTATAGGTTCCATTTGGCTTTTTCAATCCCATAATAGGTGAATTACAAGGACTACTCATTATTTCTTTTAAAATTCCTTGTTCAATCTTTTGATCAATTACAGGAGTTATTCCTGCTATTACTTCAGGCTTCATTTTATACTGTGGTGTATTTGGATAGTCAACACCATCTTTCACGGTAATTCTAATCGGATCCACTTTCTTCATTAACCCAATCTCCTGTCCTGTGAAATACCACACTTCTGAATTCACTACCTTCATCAATTCTTCAGGTACACTTTTGTCTGTAAGAAGCGAAAATAACTCATTCACTTCTGTTCCTTGCTTTGCTAGCACCATTTTAAAAGTGACATCCTCATCAGGTGTCTGAAATGCAATACCATCCAGTGTGCAGTAAATTGTGCATTTCATCTTGCACAACAAATCTCTTACTAACAAATTCACTGGACTCGAGTCCACACTACAAACCGATGCATGTCTTTAAAGGGGCCAATATGCACTTCAATTGGTTTAGTAACTGGAGTATTTATCTGTTTATTTGAGACTCCTACTACCTGGATAGTTTCTCCTGAGAGGGGTAGGTTTGGAATTTCTGCTGCTCTCACAGTAGAACGGATAGCACCAGTGTCCACAAGAAAGGTGATATCATTACCTTCCACTTTTCCATCAACAAATGGTCCTGACTGATCTACCTCTATAGTAGCACCAAGCACGCACTCTTCCTCCCCCCTCAGGCACCGTCATTGATTCGACTCAACATCACTTCCATCACATTGCATCCAAAATTGGGGAATCACATTCGTGTTAGTATTTTTACCAACCTGGTCTCCTCTGTGGAACCCTGTATCCGCACTGTATCTTTGAGCATTTACATTATGTGGCAACAGTGGTTGCGGGACCTGATATTGGGTAGTAACTACCTGCTGCTGCGGAGCCTGTTGCACACCTACCTCACTCTGCACCTGTGGGGTTAAAATTTGATTTCCTCCATTAGTCCTCTGCACTGATCTACACTCATTCTTCCAGTGTCCATACTTTCCGCACCCATGACAAGGAAATTTCTTTTTCGCCTCTTCTCTGCTCATTTGTCCTCTACCTCTACCTCCACTGGGTCTTTAAGCATTCTGACTAACTCCTCCCATTTGGTTTATAGACTGAGAATTCAACTGAGTTTCTTGCTGCTCTGCTACCTTTACTTGCGCCCACATCATTTTTTCTTTTAATTTACGATGGCGAAACTCAATGTCGTCGCTGCAGTATTTCGCATACCTCAAAATCTCATCGATAGTTTTGGGCTGCCAACACAACATGTGCTGCTGTATCATCTGACTAATCTCAGGTCTTAATCCATACACAAACCTATACACAAAATGACCCATATCTTTGTCTCCAATATTCTCAAAACCACTATACTGCTTAAAAACTTGTAATAACCTCTCATAATACGCATGCACAGATTCTTTCGGCTCTTGGGTTGTTCTATCGATTTTTACCCAATCAGTTTCCTTAGGGGAAATTTTACTTTTCAAGAAAGTAATCACCTGATGGTACTTTTTCATCACCTCATCAGAAGGTGCTCCTGTTTTGGAATCCCTAGGATATTCATCTTTTGGCCAATCAACTGTAATCTTACATTCAGTCCATAAATCTGCAGGGACAACAATTTCAAATAATCCATCTAAATCCTTTAACAATACTTTCGAGACTTTCACGAACCTCTCAACTTGTTTGTACCATTCCACTGGCTTTTCTCTCAACCTGGGAAACTCATTGGTAAAAGACAATATATCCTGTCTAGACCACAGAACATGCACATAACCTCCTCCTGGAACTTCTCTCATAGGACATTCAAGAGCTACATTTTCTAATTCTCTTACTGGATGTAAATGTATTTCTTTAGCAGCCATTTCTTCTTTCTTCCTCATCCATCTACCCTTCCATCTTTCCACGTCTCCCCATTTTCTCAAAACAACCATTAACTCTTTTATCTGCAATCGTCTACCAGACGTATTAATATTTTCTACATCCTTTCCCGTAAAATCCACTCTATATGTCTTCTGCAACACCTTTGATCTTCCTATGTCTATTCCCAACTCCTCTGCAGCTTCCATTAACCTTTCATGTAGATTTTTCGCTTTCCAAGTAATACTCTTACACAGATACATCAATTCATCATCTTGATAAGTCTTTAGCCTGTCTGGACTTATGGTCCCAATGATCATTTCTTCCAGATCTACTCTCAACTTGCAAACATCTATAGGCTGCGGCTGTGTTTTTCTCCTTTGTATCCCTTTCACCCAATCATCTAATTCTTCAGTGGTTGGACCTATTGAAACTTCACTCTTGGAGATCTCTTCCAACTCTATTCTTTTGGGCTGTAACTGCATTATCTCCCTAGGTGTTTCAATTATTGTTAGATTAGTCGGAGGTGTTGACCTAGTAACTGTAGTGGGATGTTCACTTTGGACACTTACGGCGTTAATTCTACTACTAGCTGATGTTATAGCAGAATTTAATGGGACAGTCAAGGAAGGTTCATGGATAAGTCTATTTTCGAATACAGGTATTGCTGGACCTATAGTTACTGGCACAGTTATTGCGTCTATTTTCATATTCATCTGATTCAATTTTTCAACTAATTCTTTTGTTTGTATGGCAAATTCTGCTTCTCCTTCCTGCTCTACTTCGCTTACAGTTGGAACTGGTGTCATTTGAGGTGTCATTGGTGTTTCCATTGACGGTGCATTCGGTGTCACCATCGCTGAATTCTCCTGATAAGGTGGTGGTCGTTTAACTAATATATCATCCAGCAGCTCATCATCAGATTCATTCGGGTTATATCCATAACCAAATTGCTCTAAATGTCTCCTTTTCTCCTTACATTTGCTTCCTGCATTCTCTCCTACCATTGAAACTGGATACAATCCTTCAGTTATCTCTCCATTTCTCCATCTCTTCATTCTGTCTTCATTTCTTTCATCATGAAATCTTCCAAACATAAATCTATGAACTCTACCACCTCTATGTCTTTCTCTTTCATACATTTCATCTTCCCATTCTATTACTGCTTCAAACTGTGTGGGTCTAGGTCTTGGGTCTAATGTCATTGTCTTTTCTCTCAAATTACGCAATACTGCCAAATTAAAAGAACCATGCTCTGGAAAAGCTAGCACACCATCATTCTTCGTATATCCTACCCAATGTTCTAGCCAAATACATGTGTTATAACCATATTTTAACATCATATAAGACGCTGGTGTCTTTGGTGGAGGGATAGGAACTCCTTCTCTTGTTATTACTGGTTTGTCCTTTTTAAAGAATCTCTTAATTTTGCCAAACAAAGTCAATTTCTCCTGTTTTGGTTGTTCGAAATACATTTTTGTTACTTGTCAACAGCTTTACTCGATCCAAATCTTTGTCAACGCAATCCACTATAATTCACCAATCAAACTCTTTGCTTCCCTAAACACCTGACCAATGTCAGCGCGACACACTCTAACTCTTCCAATCGGAGCTTTCTACGTCTCCGCTATCCTGTCCAATACCAGCGCCGCTCACACCAACCAGCCAATCTGAGCTTACACTGTCTTCACAGTCTGACCAATGCCAGCGCGGCTTTTTGTGACATCAGCCTCTCCTCCTGCTGCTGACCCTCCCTTTACAAAAATTATCTGCACTTTTCTAAGTCCTTTTTCTGTTTTTCTCCTTTGTATCCCTTTCACCCAATCATCTAATTCTTCAGTGGTTGGACCTATTGAAACTTCACTCCTGGGGATCTCTTCCAACTCTATTCTTTTGGGCTGTAACTGCATTATCTCCCTAGGTGTTTCAATTATTGTTAGATTAGTCGGAGGTGTTGACCTAGTAACTGTAGTGGGATGTTCACTTTGGACACTTATGGCGTTAATCCTACTACTAGCTGATGTTATAGCAGAATTTAATGGGACAGTCAAGGAAGGTTCATGGATAAGTCTATTTTCGAATACAGGTATTGCTGGACCTATACTTACTGGCACAGTTATTGCGTCTATTTTCATATTCATCTGATTCAATTTTTCAACTAATTCTTTTGTTTGTATGGCAAATTCTGCTTCTCCTTCCTGCTCTACATCGCTTACAGTTGGAACTGGTGTCATTTGAGGTGTCATTGGTGTTTCCATTGACGGTGCATTTGGTGTCACCATCGCTGAATTCTCCTGATAAGGTGGTGGTCGTTTAACTAATATATCATCCAGCAGCTCATCATCAGATTCATTTGGGTTATATCCATAACCAAATTTCTCTAAATGTCTCCTTTTCTCCTTACATTTGCTTCCTGCATTCTCTCCTACCATTAAAACTGGATACAATCCTTCAGTTATCTCTCCATTTCTCCATCTCTTCATTCTGTCTTCATTTCTTTCATCATGAAATCTTCCAAACATAAATCTATGAACTCTACCACCTCTATGTCTTTCTCTTTCATACATTTCATCTTCCCATTCTATTACTGCTTCAAACTGTGTGGGTCTAGGTCTTGGGTCTAATGTCATCGTCTTTTCTCTCAAATTACGCAATACTGCCAAATTAAAAGAACCATGCTCTGGAAAAGCTAGCACACCATCATTCTTCGTATATCCTACCCAATGTTCTAGCCAAATACATGTGTGATAACCATATTTTAACATCATATAAGACGCTGGTGTCTTTGGTGGAGGGATAGGAACTCCTTCTCTTGTTATTACTGGTTTGTCCTTTTTAAAGAATCTCTTAATTTTGCCAAACAAAGTCAATTTCTCCTGTTTTGGTTGTTCGAAATACATTTTTGTTACTTGTCAACAGCTTTACTCGATCCAAATCTTTGTCAACGCAATCCACTATAATTCACCAATCAAACTCTTTTGCTTCCCTAAACACCTGACCAATGTCAGCGCGACACACTCTAACTCTTCCAATCGGAGCTTTCTACGTCTCCGCTATCCTGTCCAATACCAGCGCCGCTCACACCAACCAGCCAATCTGAGCTTACACTGTCTTCACAGTCTGACCAATGCCAGCGCGGCTTTTTGTGACGTCAGCCTCTCCTCCTGCTGCTGACCCTCCCTTTACAAAAATTATCGGCACTTTTCTAAGTCCTTTTTCTTTACAATAACTTATTAGTCACAACATAAACAATACCACACTGTCTGTTTACTAAATAAAGAGATAGTTTTTCACTCTCAAGAACGTTCCTTTCAATACGGGCAAGTATAACAATTCCGCTATCCTTCTCTTCATCCAAGCTAGGAGAGGACCTGTTACTTCTTTAGGGATAAGGCCAAAATTTCACAAGAGGACCTTTTGTTGAAAAGGAGGTCTCGCTACTCTTCCGTGGATAAGGCCAAAGTTTCACAGATGGACCCTTCGCTATCTCACTCTTTTTCTACATACACGCTAAATAGTCCCTAAAATAACACATAAGTGTTACCACTAATTTAAACAGATAATGCACCTATTCCTGTGTGATTTCACTTCTCACACTTTTCTTCTGCCTTATTTCAGGCTAACTTTTACTTTGCCGGCTTCCCAGATCCCTTCTGTACCTGTGTTCCAAAGACTATATAGAAACACGATACTAACTCACTTTACATAGAATGTTAAACATTTAATCAATAATCAATAAATCACCAAACTAATCAATAATAACCATCATTCTGCTACCAGAAAAACTGATCCAGCGCAACCCCTAATTCATGAACCAGGGACCAAGGAAAATCTCATCACACATAAATTGCTTTACCAAACAACGGGGCCCATCACACATTACCCATAAATGATCCCTGAGGACAGGCGCTGGATTTGGGGGGTTTAATTTGTCAGTTCTATTAAGTACAATACTACCCTTCACATTAATAACATTTGTATACAATTCTAACTATTCGTAATCTCAACTGTCTTCTTCTTTTGGTGGATGGACCATTAGTTGAAGAGTTGATGGTGACTATGATTAAATAAACAGTTTAATATTTAACTAAATAACCACAGAGTCATTTCTTCAGTTAATGATTTTATCTTATTAAATGCTCAAAATTCAGATTATCAGTGCACACACAAGATTACATATGAGAGAACAAATTATCAAGCAATGTAATCAAAATGAATCATTTGCATCGACATCAAAGCGTGCATAGGAATGGGGAAGAGAAGGTACAGCATAAATACTTGCAGAAATATATTGCAAAATTAAAGCAATCAAGGAGGGTGATACCCACCAAAGAACCAGGAAAGCCACTTCCTTGGCCGAGGTTGTGGCAAGAGGTCCCCAGAGATAGGCTCAGAGGACAAAGTTAACAGGATTGGTATAGCTAAGTTTGCCATAGACTAACAACTAAAATTAATCTCTCAATCAATCTACCTTGATCTAGTTCTCCTCGGACACTGTTTCCTCCCAAGCACACCCGCAACGTTCTCGTACCTAAAGCGTTCTCTGGCTTAGTGCTGGTCTGCTCTCTCTGTCTTGGTGCGCTTCTCTGTGCGTTCTGATCGCCTCTTCTCTCTGATCTGCCACACCGGACTGCACTGCTATACCGGACCGCACTGGCTCAGGTTCGTCTGATCTCTCTCCGACCCTTCTGACACACCCCTAATTGGGATATCAATTATACCCTACTGTCTAGCTCACTATCTTACAATGTTGCAGAATCAGTAGAAACTCGGTCTGTGATTGGTTGTCATAAATCATACTAGGGTCGCCTCATCCAGCTCTCCTCACAAATCCATCCTATACCGGTTTTAACAAAGGAAGGATTTAAGACCAATACATTCGTATACCACTGACATTCATAGTTATACATTTTGCAACAATTGTACATTATGATATCCGCTTCACATTCAAATTGTACGTAGTGATGGCTGTTCCCACAGTCGCTGTCGCGTCTTGGCACATAAACAATAGGACACAGGTCAACATGGCCTTCATACAGATTACATCAGCTGGTACACTCTGCAGTCTGCAAGCAGGCAACCCATCTTGGCGCATGCGCTCTCCATACCGACCAAGACAACCACATGCTGGTTCAAACAAAAGGCCATTTTCATGCAGGCCCAATCTCGTACTAAAGTAAATAAACACAAAAGAATATTAATTCATGAAATAAAACCCATTATGGTTACCTCCCACCATACTAATACCCTGTGTTAATTAAATCCTAGCGAAAGCTATTAATTTAAAGCAACCTTTTCGTTACTTGTGCACAACATGCAAAATGTGCAATGTACAACATAGCATAAACATGCATTAGTACGGTTTTTGAAAGCGCAAACAGTTAATACGTACTCATGCCAACATGGTTTAGTATATTATGTAAAATGCGTTTGCCCCTAGTGTAAATGTGTGCATTCAGAGTTGGTTAGTCCATGAAGTCAATTCATTATTATGGGGTTACTTAATTTCATGAGGATGTATTTTACAAACCTCACTCCATCATCCCCAAAAAATAAGTGGGGCAATACAGATTGATACAGCATCTGTCGTGGCCAGAAGGGAATTCGGTCAATGACTTTATTGATGAGGAGGCAGCCTCCGTATCTTACTTATCAGTTGACGTGGCCATGTCACTGGTAGTGACCGCGGGCGCAACAGCACCAATGGCAAAATGTGACTTAAAGTCGGCTTTTCGGTTGCTTCCAGTCCATCCGGATGATTGGGATCTTCTCGATATCCATTTAGAAGAAAAATGGTACGTGGACAAAGCACTGCCGATGGGTTGCTCTATGTCATGTGCAATGTTTGAGTGCTTCAGCACGTTTCTGCAGTGGTTATTTACTCGGCGCACAGGTCATCAACTAGTGACGCATTATCTAGACGATTTCTTCTTCGTAGGTTCGCCGGGCTCCATGGAATGCCAGGCAGCGCTGGACAATTTCAATGAGCTAACGGAGGAACTGGGGATGCCTTTAGCACCTGAAAAGACAATGGGCACCAGTACGGCTCTGTCTTTCTTGGGCATAGAAATTGACTCCAGGGCAATGCGGGCTCGCCTGCCAGAAGAGAAAAAAGAAAAAATGTTGGCCTTATTGTCCAAGGACAAAGTAAAGGTTAAGGACATACAGGTATTGTTTGGACATCTCAACTTCGCGTGCAGGGTAGTGAGGGCTGGGAGGACCTTTTGTAGAAGATTGGGGCGTGCACTGACAGGGCACCACTTACCCCATCACCATGTATGCCTCTCGGCTGGAGTGAAAGAAGATTTGATGATGTGGACTGTGTTTCTTCGGTCATTCAATGGAGTGACATTGGCAAGGGAGGTCAACGTGACATGGGACGTGCAAATATTTTCAGATGCTGCAGGCAGCGAAGGCTTTGGCCTGTTCTGGCAGGGAAAATGGTGTGCGGAACAGTGGCCGCCACTTTGGAAAAAGGGGGGCAGAAGCATAGCCTTTTTGGAATTTTTTCCCCTAGTGGTAGCAATAACGCTTTGGAGGGAGGAGTTAGCTCACAAGAAAGTGCTGTTCAGAATAGACAACATGGCAGTGGTCAAAATTGTGAATAGACAGTCAGCAAGAGACGAGCAAGTACTGAAGTTGCTAAGGGCCTTCGTGTTGGGGTGCCTGAGACATGATATTGCTTTCAGGGCATTACACGTACCTGGTGTGGACAATGACATAGCTGATGCTTTGTCTCGTTCGCAGTGGGGGAGATTCCGTGGGCTGGCCAAGGAGGCAGACAGGACGCCAACGCCAATGCCCTCCCATTTGTGGTACGTAGGCAACGTAGGATGCTACAATTGGTGGTAGGCTCGTTGGCGGCATCCACTTGGGCTTCATACAGATTGTCATGGAAGGAATTTTTTAAATCAGGTGCCCAGCGGCGCCTAGAGGTCTGGGGGCGGTCAGAGGATGTCATTCAGTTCATTCTGGATCTCATTGATCGGGGTTTATCCAGGGTGACAATCGCAGGGAAGCTGGCTGGGATAGCGTTCATGGGCAAATTGCTATGGGGTTATCCTCCGACAGCGGGTGAACTGGGGAGGAGAATACTTGAGGGATGAGCCAGGGAGAAAACGGAGGGGCGGCAACTCCGGAAACCGCTTTCATGGTGTACTTTGAGTCTTGCCTGTTTACGACATTAATGGTTTGGATGTTCTTTGGGGCGTTCAGAGTATCAGAACTACTGGGTAACAAGGACGGTGGGGGGGTAGTGTGGCAGGATGTGATGCCACAAGAGACGGGTTTGCAGATTTGGTTGGCCAGGTCCAAAACAGACCAAAGGGGTAGGGGTAGATTGGTCAGGTTGGAGGCGGCAGTTCCACAGGTGACATGTCCGCTTCAGTGGGCGCGTTGTTGGTTCTGCATGACAGGCGGGTCGGGGGGGTGGTGTTTCAGCATGTAAACGGACACAGGGTGACCTACTACCAGCTACGGGTGGTGTTGCGGAAGGCCTTGCACCACATTGGGGTAGATGGGGCGAGGTTTGTGACTCATTCTTTTCAGATTGGAGCTGCAACAGAAGAGTGCAAAAGGGGCTGGGCCCGGGAGGATATCATGCAGTTGGGTCGCTGGTCTTCTGACTGTTTTAGGCGATACGTTAGACGGGATACAGGGAGGCGCGCGCGTCACCTCTCCATTTATGAGCCTCATTCACATTTTTCTCGTTTCAGGTTCTGTGCCCGGCCCACAAGCGGAAGAATTGACCATTTGGATAGTGGGACACTCTTTTGTCAAATGGGCGCAAGTTCAAGCACGCCAGAGTTATTTAGGTGTCCACCTAGGTTTCAATGAACACTTGTTTAAGATCGTGTGGAAGGGAAAAGGGGGCATGCGCTGGAGGGAGCTGATCCTTTGTCTCAACGGCTGGATGGTAGGTGCCTGGACATTTTAATGGGTCACCTTGGGGAAAACGATTTGTGCAGGGAAAAGGGGGTTGTGTTGATGAGGGCAATGAAGAAGGACTTGGCCCTGATAAAGGAGCAGTGGGCCGGCGGTCATGTGATGTGGACGGAGATTGTGCCACGCAGGGTGTGGCGGGGTGCCATTCACCCGGGCACCATTGACAAAGCTAGGTGGAAGGTGAATACGGAAATGTCCCGTTTTTGTAGAAGCTTAGGTTTTGGAAGGGTTAGCCATAAGGATATTCGTTTTGAGTCAGTGGAGTTTTTCAGGGATGATGGTGTGTATTTGGCCAGGCTCGGTATGGATTTATACCTTTTAGAAATCAGGGAGGTTTTAGCCAGGTCTTTGAACGTGCAGAGGCATTCAAAATAAGGACCCAGGGATTGTGAGCAAGTGGGGTAGATTCTCTCCGCCCATTTTTCTGGGTGGCGGGGGTTAGTGAAAGTTTGCCAGGCTTGGCAGAAGTTTTTTGGTTATTGTTGAAGTTGGGTTTATGGACAGGGAAAGGGTAGGCAGGTTATTTTAAGTCAGTTACAGAAGTTTGCGGATTTAATGTTGTAGAGAGGCAGGCATAGGATGTTGGTTAATTGAAGAGTATAATTAAAGGGTATAATTTTACTTCAATGCTTTGTATTGTTGTTTAAATGGTAATGTCAGGGTGGGGGCATGTTCAGGGGATTGTAGGGGCGGGGTCAGGGATCAGGTATTTGGGTGTATTAGTGAGGCTTTAAGTTTTGTAAGGCTGGTGCCAGGGATGTTCATTGTGATGTGCACCTGTTTCAATAAAGCGGCCTTTTTCACACAACAAAATGGTCTTGTCTGGTCTGCTCCCCCCCTCCCTCCCAAAGGGGGTTTGGGGGGCAGCCGCCCATAGGGAGGTCTCCCCCCGGGCAGTTTAGGAGGGATGGGGGGCAGCCCCTCCGCCTCCATTTTGTGTTTTGGGCTCAAAAAAGTGCGGCCCAATAGTAGCCCAACTATAAGGGCTGTGCGCTCCTGCTCCCAGCCACCATTTTAGGTTTGGTGACCTGGTGACTGGGAGTGTTTGCAGTAGATTAGTTTTTTCCCCTCCCTCCCTCCCTCCCCGTTTTCTTGTCTTTGGGAATTGTTTAAGGTTAGTTTTAGTTTTTTCCTATTGGCTGGCTTTCATTGGGACAGGTGAGCAAGGGGTAGCATGTACTGTCGCTTGGAACAGGTGCTGTGCGGGGGTTATTGAAAGTTTGCCAGGGTTGGCAGAAGTTTTTTGGTTATTGTTGAAGTTGGGTTTATGGACAGGGAAAGAGTAGGCAGGTTATTTTAAGTCAGTTAGAGAAGTTTGCGGATTTAATGTTGTAGAGAGGCAGGCATAGGATGTTGGTTAATTGAAGAGTATATTTAAAGGGTATAATTTTACTGCAATGCTTTGTATTGTTGTTTAAATGGTAATGTCAGGGTGGGGGCATGTTTAGGGGATCATAGGGGCGGGGGAGGGGTCAGGGGTCAGGTATTTGAATGTATTAGTGAGGCTTTAAGTTTTGTAAGACAGTTGCCAGGGATGTTCATTGTGATGTGCACCTGTTTCAATAAAGCGGCCTTTTTCACACAACAAAATGGTCTTGTCTGGTCTGCTCCCCCCTCCCTCCCAACATAGGCATTGGAGTTGTTCTAACTGCTTGCAGTTTACCTGCATCCATGTCTGCACCAGCGCTGTCATTGGAGCACTTTGAATCGCCTGGGGACGTTCGATGAGGGCATCGAAGGATCTCAATCGACCAGAAGACACTGTCTCCCGGCACCCCATAGCGTGCATAGGAATGGGGAAGAGAAGGTACAGCATAAATACTTGCAGAAATATATTGCAAAATTAAAGCAATCAAGGAGGGTGATACCCACCAAAGAACCAGGAAAGCCACTTCCTTGGCCGAGGTTGTGGCAAGAGGTCCCCAGAGATAGGCTCAGAGGACAAAGTTAACAGGATTGGTATAGCCAAGTTTGCCATAGACTAACAACTAAAATTAATCTCCCAATCAATCTACCTTGATCTAGTTCTCCTCGGACCCTGTTTCCTCCCAAGCACTCCCGCAACGTTCTCGTACCTAAAGCGTTCTCTGGCTGAGTGCTGGTCTGCTCTCTCTGTCTTGGTGCGCTTCTCTGTGCGTTCTGATTGTCTCTTCTCTCTGATCTGCCACACCGGACTGCACTGCTATACCGGACCGCACTGCCTCAGGTTCATCTGACTCGCTCCGACCCTTCTGACACACCCCTAATTGGGATATCAATTATACCCTACTGTCTAGCTCACTATCTTACAATGTTGCAGAATCAGTAGAAACTCGGTCTGTGATTGGTTGTCATAAATCATACTAGGGTCGCCTCATCCAGCTCTCCTCACAAATCCATCCTATACCGGTTTTAACAAAGGAAGGATTTAAGACCAATACATTCGTATACCACTGACATTCATAGTTATACATTTTGCAAAAATTGTACATTATGATATCCGCTTCACATTCAAATTGCACGTAGTGATGGCTGTTCCCACAGTCGCTGTCGCGTCTTGGCACATAAACAATAGGACACAGGTCAACATGGCCTTCTTACAGATTACATCAGCTGGTACACTCTGCAGTCTGCAAGCAGGCAACCCATCTTGGCGCATGCGCTCTCCATACCGACCAAGACAACCACATGCTGGTTCAAACAAAAGGCCATTTTCATGCAGGCCCAATCTCGTACTAAAGTAAATAAACACAAAAGAATATTAATTCATGAAATAAAACCCATTATGGTTACCTCCCACCATACTAATACCCTGTGTTAATTAAATCCTAGCGAAAGCTATTAATTTAAAGCAACCTTTTCGGTACTTGTGCCAACATGTAAAATGTGCAATGTACAACATAGCATAAACATGCATTAGTACGGTTTTTGAAAGCGCAAACAGTTAATACGTACTCATGCCAACATGGTTTAGTATATTATGTAAAATGCGTTTGCCCCTAGTGTAAATGTGTGCATTCAGAGTTGGTTAGTCCATGCAGTCAATTCATTATTATGGGGTTACTTAATTTCATGAGGATGTATTTTACAAGCCTCACTCCATCATCCCCAAAAAAGAAGTGGGGCAATACAGATTGATACAGCATCTGTCGTGGCCAGAAGGGAATTCGGTCAATGACTTTATTGATGAGGAGGCAGCCTCCGTATCTTACTCATCAGTTGACGTGGCCATGTCACTGGTAGTGACCGCGGGCGCAACAGCACCAATGGCAAAATGTGACATAAAGTCGGCTTTTCGGTTGCTTCCAGTCCATCCGGATGATTGGCATCTTCTGGGTATCCTTTTAGAAGAAAAATGGTACGTGGACAAAGCACTGCAGATGGGTTGCTCTATGTCATGTGCAATGTTTGAGTGCTTCAGCACGTTTCTGCAGTGGTTATTCACTCGGCGCACAGATCATCAACTAGTGACGCATTATCTAGACGATTTCTTCTTCGTAGGTTCGCCGGGCTCCATGGAATGGCAGGCAGCGCTGGACAATTTCAATGAGCTAACGGAGGAACTGGGGGTGCCTTTAGCACCTGAAAAGACAATGGGCCCCAGTACGGCTCTGTCTTTCTTGGGCATAGAAATTGACTCCAGGGCGATGCGGGCTCGCCTGCCAGAAGAGAAAAAAGAAAAAATGTTGGGATGTTCATTGTGATGTGCACCTGTTTCAATAAAGCAGCCTTTTTCACACAACAAAATGGTCTTGTCTGGTCTGCTCCCCCCCCCCTCCCTCCCAAAGGGGGTTTGGGGGGCAGCCGACCATAGGGAGGTCTCCCCCCAGGCAGTTTGGGAGGGACGGGGGGCACCCCCTCCGCCTCCATTTTGTGTTTTGGGCTCAAAAAAGTGTGGCCCAATAGTAGCCCAACTATAAGGGCTGTGCGCTCCTGCTCCCAACCACCATTTTAGGTTTGGTGACCTGGTGACTGGGAGTGTTTGCAGTAGATTAGTTTTTTCCCCTCCCTCCCTGTTTTCTTGTCTTTGGGAATTGTTTAAGGTTAGTTTTAGTTTTTTCCTATTGGCTGGCTTTCATTGGGACAGGTGAGCAAGGGGTAGCATGTACTGTCACTTGGAACAGGTGCTGTGCGGGGGTTATTGAAAGTTTGCCAGGGTTGGCAGACGTTTTTTGGTTATTGTTGAAGTTGGGTTTATGGACAGGGAGAGAGTAGGCAGGTTATTTTAGGTCAGTTAGAGAAGTTTGTGGATTTAATGTTGTAGAGAGGCAGGCATAGGATGTTGGTTAATTGAAGAGTATATTTAAAGGGTATAATTTTACTGCAATGCTTTGTATTGTTGTTTAAATGGTAATGTCAGGGTGGGGGCATGTTTAGGGGATCGTAGGGGCGGGGGAGGGGTCAGGGGTTAGGTATTTGAATGTATTAGTGAGGCTTTAAGTTTTGTAAGACAGTTGCCAGGGATGTTCATTGTGATGTGCACCTGTTTCAATAAAGCGGCCCTTTTCTCACAACAAAATGGTCTTGTCTGGTCTGCTCCCCCCTCCCTCCCAACATAGGCATTGGAGTTGTTCTAACTGCTTGCAGTTTACCTGCATCCATGTCTGCACCAGCGCTGTCATTGGAGCACTTTGAATCGCCTGGGGACGTTCGATGAGGGCATCGAAGGATCTCAATCGACCAGAAGACACTGTCTCCCGGCACCCCAGATCGGTGGCCATGTTTGTGATGTAAGCAGCTAGTGACGCTGCCTTTTGTCCCAGCCGCCGCACCCAGGAGGAGTCTATCGAGGTGGATGTCCTGACAAAAGCGGTGGGGTGAGGCGGGTGCTGGGCGCCAGGGGCTGGTTCGGGTAGCCTTGATTGTGTTTCTGGAGTGCGCTGGATATACAAAAAGGGTTCTAAAGGAGTGAGCGAACCTGAGCAGTTGGAGAGGTGGGTAGGATCCTACGAACAGGTTTTTGGCCGCGAATTAGCGGAAGCTGGAAAAGCTGTGTGTGCATTAAAGGAGAAAAAGCAAACGTTTTATTTATGAAACATACGGGATCGGCACTCTGCATAGAGATACTTTGAAATGGATGAAGTGTACTCCCCACTCCCGCACTGATTTTATTCATAAGAGATAGTGAATCCTAAAAGAGTCCATTAAGCTCATTGAGATGCCCGGTGCCAGGAGGAAAACCAACAAGTTCGTATGTCAAAAAGGAAAGCAAAATGTGCAACTTGGTTAAAAGAAACAGATGCTGGAAAAGGTGTGTGAGTCCCAAGTAGTGGAAGTGAATAGGAATGTGTTGAATAGGACAGATAGACCACCAATGGGGGATGCTGGGTCCACATCAGTTGTTTCTATTGCCGCTTTAATGAGAAAACTTTGTGGGCAGGCACTTTAAAACCAAAAAAGGGGGAAAAGGGGGAAAAGGGGAAGATATAATAGGACAGCATAACTTGGAAATAAGTGATGGGCGAACTGCGCAGATAGAAAGGGACACTAATCTGAACCAAACTCAGAGATGGACATTCGGAAGACCAAAGTCACCCGAATGATCAGACAAGACAGAGGACCTGATTTTTGGGAAAAAAGCGCGCCATGGGAAGCCTGCTGTTTGCCTTCAAACTTGGACCTACTCCCACCCCCACTGACCATGCTAGGAACCTAGGCTTCACTCTGGACAACAAGCTAACCATGACGACTCAGGTCAACTACATCTCCTCCTCCTCCTGCTTCATCCTCTGTATGCTTTGTAAGACATTCAAATGGCTACTCCAAAGCTTAAGACACAACATCACCCAGGCCCTCATCTCCAGCCGACTTACAGAATGCCTCAGCCCGGCTCGTCTTGGATCTTCCTACACAAACCCACTTCACCCCTACCTCAGGGGCCTCCACTAGCTCCCTGTACAGAAAAGATGCCAGTAGAATCTCCTGACCCATGCATACAAGGCCCTACACAACTGCGGACATGCCCACTTGAACCACCACCTGAACTTCCAGCAGCCCACCAGACCCCTCTGTGTACCTTTCTCTAACCTTCACCCCTGCATCTGATGTAGCAGATGCGGAGGCCTCTCCTTAACCTACCAAGCATCGAAGACATGGAATGAGCTACAGTTTGATCTACGGACTTCCCCATCTCTTTCAGAGTTCCGAAAGTCCCTGAAATCCTGGCTATACTTCTAATCAACTGGACCCTGCCAGCACCTGGAAACTCTCGAGGGTGACAAGAAGTGCTCAACAAATCTAATGATTGATTGATTATGTGTGTCTGCCCATGTATTTAGATGATCACACTTTGTTGTGGATCTCTCTCTCGTCATCACCCCAGATCTCAATGGAAAGCTCTATTCTTAGTGCTAAAAGTGCTGTAAGTGCAGACTCTATGTTTGGAACAGCCATGCTGGATAACATGAAAGAAGTAGTATCCAAAGATAAATTGATAAGAAAGGAAGATGAGTTGCAAGATCTCTCTTCTTCTTTAAATGCTGTTTCAAGTACGTCATCTTCTATGTTCGATGTGCTATTATTAATGCAAAAGACTCTGCATGGGGTATTTAAAACAATGGATTTAAATTATGAAATAAAATCTTAACTTAGATTGCTAAATAATATTGCATGTGAACTAAAGAAATTCAATAAATATATGCCAACACTAGTAAGGCCTGTTGAGTAAGCAGCAAGTGGAAGAGTAAGGAATTGCAGATGTTTGAATGGAGGAAGTAGGGAATGGTGAGGAAGAAGCTGTCTACAGTTCTTTAAACCTATTTTACTAAGAAGATGGGTAGTGTCCCTATTACAATAAAAGATACTCAACAAAAAGTAGGAGACCAGCTAGGCATGGAATGATGCAAGGAGGGAAGATCTTTTCCGTGAAAGCTGGGTGTTTCTAAGGGAAGAGAGTAAAATTAAGAAGAGAAATGGCTGCAGAATAAGTTAAGAAAAAGCAAAAGAAGGAGTAAACAAAAATGGAGGAAGTATATCAAAAGTTTTAGATAATAAAAAGAGCAGGAGAAGTTATACCAAGTGCACCAAAGTAAGAAATCTCAAATGAGGAAAAAAAAAGTGGTTTTTGTCCCACAAAAGATGACACATAGCCAAGTAGACACGAAAAACCTGTGGTACACTGTAAGTGTAAGAAGGACTATACAAAGCACGCAAATATTGTCAAGAAGGTAAACATTGTATCAGGGTTATATCCAAAGGGTCTTAGTATAGATGAAGTTACAAGCTAACGTGAACATGGATTATGGGAAAGAGAAAATGTATACATTTATGTTGACATCAGTAGAAAGGGGAAGAAAGGGAAAAAGATAAAACCCTTAAATATGGGAAGACTCTTGCAAGTCTTCTAAAACTGTGTGACTCTTTCTTTAATCATATCAAAGGATTTGAAACAAGTAGGGTTTGTAAATGAGTGCCGGGGTAAGGAGTGACTAAGATCAGTTTCTTTTCCCCTTAAGTGAAAAGCCTGGTGCTGCTGTAAGCAGAGCAGGAATTAAATAGAAATTTCATAAGCATAGTTGGGTTTGAGGAGATAGAAAAGTCAGTGAAGAATGAATTTTAAAGGAATTGTGCAGCCCTAACAACAAAACCTAAGTTTTATAGGAATTATAAAGGACCCCTTATGCTTCTAGTGCTAGAAGCGTTCAAGGCAATGGTGCAAACAAGATAGCTCTGCAGGATGGGAATTTGTTTGTATGAGTGGAGATCCAGACTTAAATAAGCTGTAAGAGTAGTGTCTAAAAAGACTTTTAAGCCTTGCTTAATCATCTATGGTGCAAGCAATAAAGACAGAATTACAATTGTTCTCTTGGCATTTTACCTCAATGAAATTGATGATAAGATTTAGGAATCGGCTGTTGGTGGATGGAGAGGATAAAATTGTCAATTTTTGTAAAAAAAAGAGCTTTTAAAGAGTGAGCTGGAGTGGGCTGCGAGTGTAAGAGAGCATATAAACAATTCATTTGATTTATTCCCACTTTAGAATTACCCATGAAAATCTCTCGGCTCTGTCTGAATATGAAAACGGAAGCATTGTCTAGAGATCACAATTTATGGTATTTATGATATAAGGTGTCTGACTTGCATGGTGTAATGAGGACATGTACCCTTATATTTCTCGGCTGCCAGACCAAAGTATGCAACATAGAATTAAAAAATTTAGACTTGGAATAAACCCAAAATTGTCTGGTATAAAATTATCAAATGGTATCTGGAAACTTGGCAGATATTTCAACTGTGGTGTAGAGATGAAATATACAAGTGGGCACATCTTATTAGACAGCAGGTTTACATAGGGAAAAGGCAAAGATGTTTTAAACTTATTTTAATTGAATTTCATTAAAAAATGCACCAGACAGCACTATGGCTTTTATCTACTATGCACTTACTGGAGGTAAAATGGCAGTTGGAAAAATGTAGAATATTAATTTATCTGGCTGTGTGTATTTTGTGTACTAATAGATTTCCTGATTTTTAAGGGACTGTGATGATTTAGAATTTTATAACAATTTTGTATCTGCTTTTGTTTTAAAATGATTGGAAAAGTGTATTGGACCATGGTTCCAATAAATGTATCTTTTGACTGACTGACTAACCCTGCAACGTGCAAATGTGCCATGCATCAGTTTATTGGAGTCAGCATCCTAGGTGCCGTGCTGTCCAGAATGCCTTGAAAGTCTGATACAACAACACCCTAGATTCTGTTGTTTGGTAATCCATTGTCAAAAAGATGTTCCCCAGAAGATCAATCCTGGAGGTCTCCAGGAAGGAAAACCCGTAAATTAACAGTACAACCCTTCCGGAAGACTCCCCTCATGCAGAAATAGGATTTTCAGGAAACTGATGATGAAAAGGTACTTTTAACCACAGGCTGTGATCTATATGTTATGGAATTTGAAATGCAGAGAGATTGTTTGACAGAGATAATGTTCAGAGCTGTGAAAATCTCCAGAATATTGAGCAAAATATGGAAGAAATTAGGACCTCTTTGTATAGTATATAAGAAGACTGTGGCTTCTGGAAGATGTTAGTAGCCATCTGGACAAAGCATTCTGATAAGCATAGAAAGAACTGAAGTGTTGTGTTTGAAAGCCGAAGATCTACAAAACAAAATGAAACATCGCAACGTCTGATTTTTCAAAATTGAAGTATTCTTCGAGGGATCTGACCAACAAACATTTATAATAAAGTTGTGTCAAAATATAAAGTCTAAATTGAAAGGCTGAAACTAGGATAGAGAAATCTAATATGCTCAATAATTCGAAATTAAGGTAATAGCAGATGATTCATGTCACCATATGTTTATGGCCAATATGGATAATGTTTCACTGTGAAATTTGCTACAAGGTGGCAGACCCAGGAGTTTTGAATATTTATTAATATATTTAAAACCAGGTGGATATGCATATTTGACCGAACAAGCAAAGTTGGAAGTAGTCCAAATAGACTAAGCTAACATCTGTCAAGGTTTCCTAGAAGAAAATCAAGCATGGAAGGAAGAAATAATGAGCTCTAGAGGATCATGGTGATGCACAAGTGATTCTTGGTAACTACAATTTGTAATTTTGTGTGGAGAGTTCACACAGTCAGTATGAAATTTACATAGAACAGGGAAAGGCTGCACATGCGAAAATCAATGAGCGTGCTCTAGGAATTTGGATGAATTGGTTAAGTTTGAATTATATGTAAAGCACAATCCTCTGCACTTAATTGGAGAAATAAGATGTGATAGGTTTTGGTTGGAAATATTTCATGTTATGCAGATGCATTTTTCCAACCAGGAAATAGTTCCAGTACTATAGAGTAGTGGGATTAGTTTGGAGTGGGCATCATATTTGTCCAGGATTCCATCATCCTCTAGGAGATTAAATACTGCAGAAGATAATGAATGGATCATTTTAATGACGACCAATACCAAACGGGGATTCTGATGATGGTAAGCACATATGGTGTTATACATGGAAAATTTTTTAGATTCAATAAAGTGTTCATTTCGAGGAAAAGTGACAAATATTTTAATCATACTTTAATATGTAATTGGAAATCAAGCACAATTGTTTGCACATTATTTGATGCTGGGATGGTACTGCTCCCAAAACATAGAGGGTTTACAACATTCCCGAGAAAAATATATTATGTTTTTTTTTATTAAAAAGGGGTCCAGAGGGAGCGCTGTTTATTTTCTCTGTTGGATTTGGTTATTTATTTGTAATGGCTGAACTGGATCACAAATTGGATGGCTTGTCCAACTGCAGTTGGACACTGGATGTTAGGTTTTTAAATTATAGGTGTTGCTTGATGAGCCTGGGTTAAGAATATATATATTTTGGCTAATTAACACATCTCTAGTAGATTACTAAACTGCTGAGAGGTGTTCAAGACTTTCAAGCTTCAGGATGAAATGATTTGACCAATTCACTACAATCGAATCTACAGTTTCTAATGTACATGATTTACAGACTTGACTAATAAACAAACCAATGGCAGTAGTAATTCTTAAAGACCGCGCAGGTCAGTATTCCAAAAAAAACGTTTTACATTTTTGTGCACACTCCCACAGTTTAGACTGCCACCAACACCTAGTCGACTTGTAGAAAATTAACTGTAGAGGAGGGCAACAAGGTCCATGGAGTTAAAATTGTAATAAATTATAATTCGATAGTCATAAAACAAAGTCAATTTTATGTCAGAAAAATTTGCTCTTCAATAGCTGTAATTTTCAAATATTCTTTATTTTCAAACCAGTTTCCCAATCTTGGACAGACCCAGCCAATGAGCTTCATCCCAATGAAGGGACTTCATCAGGCTCTACAAAATACATACGTACAATAATCAACATTTAAACAGACATTTTAACCCCTTCGGTGCTTATGACGAGCTGGACTCGTCATGGCACACAGTGCTCGTGTGCTCATGATGAGTCCAGCTCGTCATAAGACCACCCACGGGGAAGCGCTGGCGCTCCCCGTGGGAATCCAATCGTCGGTTTTTTGGGGGAAGGCAGGGGAAGGACTTCCCTGCCTCCTCGCCTCCCCCGCTCTCCCCATCAATGACGCCAGCGCGCGAGGCGCGCTGACATCATTGAGGGTTTCTTTTCGCCGACGCGCTGGAAGCCATTTGCTTCCAGCGCGTCGGGGAAATCAGGTGAGTTTTGGCTCGGGAGGGGGGTTTGATTAGAAAGAGGCATCGAGGGAAAGGAAAGGGTTTTCCTTTCCCGATGCCTTTTTGTGCATTCCTGCTGCACGATCATGTGATCGTGCAGCAGGAATGCCCACGAGGGAGGGAGGGTGATCTACGCCGCTGTAGTGTAGGAAAGGCACTATACATTTCCCCAACGAGGTAGCATTTACTGATTAGCCAGTAGAAAGTACTCCAGTTGAGTAGAGGTATTGCACAAAACGGTGGCATCTTCGTGGATAAATATGCAGGGCAGATGTGCCTTCTCTCCATTTCCAACGTGAAAAGTTAGCTGTAATCCTTGATGGAGGTCTTTGCATCCTTCATTTTCTCGAGCGCAATTCTCGTGTAGAATTCGTGAGCGTGGAGATGTGCCTTCTCTCCATTTACACCCTGAAAAGTTAGCTGTAATCCTTGATGGAGGTCTTTGCATCATTGAATTTCTCGAGCGCAATGCTCGTGTAGTTCCTGTGACCAGGAGGTTCCTTCTCCTCGTCTGCCGCTGAGATCCTGCTCTGACCCTTTATAACAAGAGGCATGTGAACGGGCCTAGAAGCCCCGCTCGTTTGGCCCCACCACACATACACTAGCGGTATGCAACGCCTGCCCGCCCTTTCCCCACTATGATGGACAGCTTACTCCAAGGACCCCGGCGCTTTCGGCGCGGTGGCAAAGTTACAGACACACAGGTCACTGGAGACAATTCTTCTGGTCCTTTACGCAGCTGTAGTGTAGGAAAGGCACTATACATTTCCCCAACGAGGTAGCACTTACTGATTAGCCAGTAGAAAGTACTCCAGTTGAGTAGAGGTATTGCACAAAACGGTGGCATCTTCGTGGATAAATATGCAGGGCAGATGTGCCTTCTCTCCATTTCCAACGTGAAAAGTTAGCTGTAATCCTTGATGGAGGTCTTTGCATCCTTCATTTTCTCGAGCGCAATTCTCGTGTAGAATTTGTGAGCGTGGAGATGTGCCTTCTCTCCATTTACACCCTGAAAAGTTAGCTGTAATCCTTGATGGAGGTCTTTGCATCCTTGAATTTCTCGAGCGCAATGCTCGTGTAGTTCCTGTGACCAGGAGGTTCCTTCTCCTCGTCTGCCGCTGAGATCCTGCTCTGACCCTTTATAACAAGAGGCATGTGAACGGGCCTAGAAGCCCCGCTCGTTTGGCCCCGCCACACATACACTAGCGGTATGCAACGTCTGCCCGCCCTTTCCCCACTATGATGGACAGCTTACTCAAAGGACCCCGGCGCTTTCGGCGCGGTGGCAAAGTTACAGACACACAGGTCACTGGAGACAATTCTTCTGGTCCTTTACGCAGCTGTAGTGTAGGAAAGGCACTATACATTTACCCAACGAGGTAGCACTTACTGATTAGCCAGTAGAAAGTACTCCAGTTGAGTAGAGGTATTGCACAAAACGGTGGCATCTTCGTGGATAAATATGCAGGGCAGATGTGCCTTCTCTCCATTTCCAACGTGAAAAGTTAGCTGTAATCCTTGATGGAGGTCTTTGCATCCTTCATTTTCTCGAGCGCAATTCTCGTGTAGAATTTGTGAGCGTGGAGATGTGCCTTCTCTCCATTTACACCCTGAAAAGTTAGCTGTAATCCTTGATGGAGGTCTTTGCATCCTTGAATTTCTCGAGCGCAATGCTCGTGTAGTTCCTGTGACCAGGAGGTTCCTTCTCCTCGTCTGCCGCTGAGATCGTGCTCTGACCCTTTATAACAAGAGGCATGTGAACGGGCCTAGAAGCCCCGCTCGTTTGGCCCCGCCACACATACACTAGCGGTATGCAACGTCTGCCCGCCCTTTCCCCACTATGATGGACAGCTTACTCAAAGGACCCCGGCGCTTCGGCGCGGTGGCAAAGTTACAGACACACAGGTCACTGGAGACAATTCTTCTGGTCCTTTACGCAGCTGTAGTGTAGGAAAGGCACTATACATTTACCCAACGAGGTAGCACTTACTGATTAGCCAGTAGAAAGTACTCCAGTTGAGTAGAGGTATTGCACAAAACGGTGGCATCTTCGTGGATAAATATGCAGGGCAGATGTGCCTTCTCTCCATTTCCAACGTGAAAAGTTAGCTGTAATCCTTGATGGAGGTCTTTGCATCCTTCATTTTCTCGAGCGCAATTCTCGTGTAGAATTCGTGAGCGTGGTTAAGCAGATGTGGCTTCTCTCCATTTACACCCTGAAAAGTTAGCTGTAATCCTTGATGGAGGTCTTTGCATCCTTGAATTTCTCGAGCGCAATGCTCGTGTAGTTCCTGTGACCAGGAGGTTCCTTCTCCTCGTCTGCCGCTGAGATCCTGCTCTGACCCTTTATCCCTTTCGGTGCAGTGACGAGCTGGACTCGTCATGGCACACAGTGCTCGTGGTGCTCATGACGAGTCCAGCTCGTCATAAGACCACCCACGGGGAAGCGCTGGCGCTCCCCGTGGGAATCCGATCGTTAGGTTTTTTTTTGGGGAGGCAGGGGAAGGGCTTCCCTGCCTCCCTCGCCCCATCAATGACGCCAGCGCGCGAGGCGCGCTGACATCATTGAGGGTTTCTTTCTCCCGACGCGCTGGAAGCCATTTGCTTCCAGCGCGTCGGGGAAATCAGGTGAGGTTTGGCTCGGGAGGGGGGTTTGAATCAAAAGAGGCATCGAGGGAAAGGAAAGGGTTTTCCTTTCCCCCGATGCCTCTTGTGTATTCCTGCTGCACGATCATGTGATCGTGCAGCAGGAATGCCCACTAGGCACCAGGGTTTTTTTAATTTTTGTGTTGGGGAGTGGCCAAAAGGGCAAGGGTTGCTCCCCTTTACGGGGGTGAATATTTTATTTATACTGTTAGGCCCACCTACCCCTTAGCTTGGCTGGTGGATTGTGTGTGGACTGGTGCATTATTTGCATATGTGATTGTAATGTTTTTTTTCTCCTTTTTATTCTAGTGTAAAGCTTTTGATTCCTGTTTGCGGTTTCGGCAGTTGTGGTTCTGCAGTTTTGCGTAATTGCATTTATTTGGTAAGAAAAATATTTTTGTTGTGTGTACTCCAAATGAGTATTATTGTCATGCATGAATGAATTTTTTTGTAAGTGGTGCCATAATGGCAGCATATTTGTTAGTGTTCAGAGCATGAAATTCTTTGCGATGTTTTGCATTGTCTTATGTGTAATTTTTTTTCTTCTTCTTTTTAGTGGGATATTGTTGATCCTTACTGTGTCTGTGCAGAGTAGGTGGTGGTGAGTCTAGCTGCTTCTGTCACGTGAGTGGTATAGTGTTGGAGTATATAGGTCTTTGTGATAAAGCTACATTTTGTTTATTTCTTTTTTTACAAAGGGTTTGTTGTTGTTGACTTGTTTGACAAGTAACCTTTATTAGTAAGCATTATGGCTAGCCGTAGAATTACTGCTCAGCAGGTGGTTGGTTTGCTTCTTGAATCTTCCTCTGAGCAGGATTATGAGACTGACAGTGCGTCTGAGGGAGAGGAGGGAGGGGAAGATTCAGGCAGTGAGTTTTCTCTCCACATGGAATCATCGGATGATGAAGGTACTCTCAGTGCAGATGAAGTGCCTGATTTAGAGGAGGATACTACTGTGCCGATGGTGCAAGAGGCATCTGGATTGCAGCCTGGGGCTGCTAGGCTTCCTACTGGAAGTGCTGGACTCTGGGTTGATCCAAACATGGTGCAGCCGGTGTTGCCTGCCTTTAGTGGTTATGCAGGGTGTAGAGTGGATTGTGAACATTATTTGCCTATACAGTATTTTCAGTTGTTTATGGATGATGTATTTTTGGGTGAGATTGTTGAGCAGACTAATTTGTATGCTGAACAGTTTTTGAGGGACAACAGTGCCAGACTTAGGCCCCATTCTAGAGCTACCCGGTGGAGTCCCACAAATCTGGAAGAGATGAAGAAGTTTTTGGGTTTGACTTTTTTGATGGGTTTGATAAGGAAGCCGTCCATGGGTTCATATTGGTCTACCAGTCCCTTGATGGCAACGGCCATATTTCCTGCAGTTATGACTCGTGATCGGTATTTACTTTTGCTTCGGATGCTGCATTTTGTTGATAATGGTTTGGCGTTGCCACGAGATCACCCTGAATGTGACCGTCTTTTTAAGATTCGGCCTGTTCTTGATCACTTTGTAGATCGATTTTCAGAGATCTATACTCCAGGGAAAGAAATATCTATTGATGAGTCTTTGGTCCTGTTCAAGGGCCGTTTGGTTTTTAGGCAGTACATTCCTAGCAAGAGGGCACGCTATGGAATTAAGCTGTATATGTTGTCTGAGAGTAGGACAGGATATGTTTTTAATTTGCGTGTGTACACTGGTAGGGATTCCACTATTGACCCCCTGGTTGTCCGTCCACTTTTGGAGTTTCAGAGAAAATTGTGTGGGATCTTGCTAGAGGACTGTTTAACAGAGGCCACCATTTGTACCTTGATAACTTCTACACTGCTGTGCAATTGTTTAAGGAATTGTTCAAAGTGGACACTTTTGCTTGTGGCACAATCCGCTCTAACCGTAAAGGTTATCCAAAAGAGCTTGTTTGCAAAAACTTCAGAGGGGACAGTGCAGTGCCTTGCGTAGTGAGGAACTGCTAGCTGTGAAATTTGTGGACAGGAGGGATGTGTACATGCTGACTACCATCCATGATGAGAGTACTTCACCTGTGGCTGTTTGGGGTCAGATTGCTGAAGTGCGCAAACCTGTGTGCATTTTAGACTACAATAAGCACATGGGTGGTGTTGATAGAGTAGATCAGAGGTTGGAACCTTACACTGCTATTCGTAAGTCTTACATTTGGTATAAGAAGTTGGCCATCCATCTCTTCAATTTAGCAACTTTCAATGCTTTTGTTGTGTTCAAGGAGTGTTCTCCTGCGTCAAAGTTGACTTTTGTTCAGTTTCAGGAGTCTGTCATAGGCAGCCTTGTTGTTGTGGAACAGGCAAGTGTTCCTAGAGTTGGAGTGGTGGAGGATGTGGCTCGATTGAAAGATCGCCACTTTCCTGATCACATTCCTCCTACACCCTCAAAAGACTTTCCCACTAGGAGATGTAGAGTCTGTTGGCGAAGAGGTACGCGGAAGGAGACTCGTATGTACTGCCCTGAGTGTCCTTCTAACCCTGGGCTGTGTGTGCCTGCTTGTTATAGAGCGTACCACAAGCAAAAGAATTATTGGGAGCAACCATGAGTGGTAAAGTGAACTGCCTGGTCTGTAATGTTTAAGAATTGTTGTTCTGTTTCAAGGTTGGCATTAGTGCAATGTATTTAGTTTCTGATTTTGTGTTAGTAGATTTGTATCTATTTGCAATTTGTTTGTGTTTTCTTTTTTGTATAAAAAATCCTAAATGTGATGGTGGTGTGTGTAGGCTGGTGCTTGGCTGGCGGTGTGCGTGGAGTGGCGCTTGGCTGGCGGTGTGCGGGGAGTGGCTCTTGGCTGGCGGTGTGCGTGGAGTGGTGCTTGGCTGGCGGTGTGCGTGGAGTGGCGCTAGGCTGGCGGTGTGCGTGGAGTGGCGCTAGGCTGGCGGTGTGCGTGGAGTGGCGCTTGGCTGGCGGTGTGCGTGGAGTGGCGCTTGGCTGGCGGTGTGCGTGGACTGGCGCTCGGCTGGCAGTGTGTGAGTAGTGACTTGCTGCTGGTCACTACACACACTGCTAGCCGAGCGACACTCCACGCAATCCATCAGCTTGTGTGGTTGCTGTGTTAGGAATGTGGGCGTGTGAAAGTGATGGGCCCTTGAATGGCGCTGTCTGCTGGTGTGAGTGTTGTAATGTGATGGGCCCGCGGCTGGTGGTGTGAATGGTTTTGTATTTGTCACACGTATGAAAGGTGTATGAATGGCCTGTAAAGAGGTTGGTGCCTTGTCGTGGCTTTACAGCTCACGAGCTGTGAGTCAATGGTTCAGTTTCTCGTCCTTTCAATTATTAACAGTGCATTTCATTTTTGTGAAATCACTTGTTAATACAATTGTATATACTGAACCATCACTCACCCTCGTGCCAAATCCAACCAGTATGTGTGTGTGTGCTTGAGGATTAGATGGCTGTGCAGTAATATTTTTTTTTGTCTTTCTCAAGCAGGGTGTACCTTGTCCCTTTTTGTGAATGTTGTAATGTGTTTGTTTCGTGCCTGGGGGTGTGAATGGTCTTGTGTGTATCACGTATGAAAGGTGTGTGAATGGCCTGTAAAGCGGTTGGGGCCTTGACGTGGCTTTACAGCTCACGAGCTGCGAGTCACTGGTTCCGTTTTTTGTCCTTTCAATTATTGACAGTGCATTTCATTTTTGTGAAATCTCTTGTTAATAAAATTGTATATACTGAACCATCACTTGCCCTCGTGCCAAATCCAACCAGTATGTGTGTGTGCTTGAGGAATAGATGGCTGTGCAGTAATCTTTGTCTTTTTAGTCTGTCTGCCAAGGTGTACATTCCGTCTAAGAATAACCTACCAACTGTAGATATTGTCGTAAACGAAACACCCATGGGAGTACATGGTGATATCTCTCTTGTGGATCCCAACAAGTTATGGTACCCACAATGTCCTGCAAACCTCAAAATGTCTGTCACATTTTCCTTGCAATATTGTGCCAAAATTTTCACGCTGCAGAAATAAACAACACATTATCTCAAAATGACCTGGTTTTGCAAGGGGGTCACCTGGGTTTTTGGCCCGGGGCTCGGCGGCCACATAGGGAAACCTACCAAACCCACACATTTCTGAAAAGTAGACACCCGGGGCTTCCAGGGAGGTATGGCTTGCGTGATCCCCCAACGTTTCCTTACCCAGAATCCCCTGCAAACCTCAATTTTAGCTGAAAAATCACTTTTTCACACATTTTTGTGTGGGAAAGTGTGGCATCACTGGCCTCACACAAATTTCCTACCACCCAGCGTTCCCCAGGTCTCCCGATAAAAATGGTGCCTCACTTGTGTGGGAGGCCCAAGTACCCGCGACAGGCAAGGGCCCACAACGTATTGAGGCGACCTCAAAATGGCCTTTCACAAACCACCTGGTTTTGCAAGGGGGTCACCTGGGTTTTGGCCCCGTGCTCGGCGGCCATCTAGGGAAACCTACCAAACCCACACATTTCTGAAAAGTAGACACCCGGGGCTTCCAGGAGGTATGGCTTGCGTGGATCCCCCAACGTTTCCTTACCCAGAATCCCCTGCAAACCTCAATTTTAGCTGAAAAATCACTTTTTTCACACATTTTTGTGTGGGAAAGTGTGGCATCACTGGCCTCACACAAATTTCCTACCACCCAGCGTTCCCCCAGGTCTCCCGATAAAAATGGTGCCTCACTTGTGTGGGAGGCCCAAGTACCCGCGACAGGCAAGGGCCCACAACGTATTGAGGCGACCTCAAAATGGCCTTTCACAAAACCACCTGGTTTTGCAAGGGGGTCACCTGGGTTTTGGCCCTGTGCTCGGCGGCCATCTAGGGAAACCTACCAAACCCACACATTTCTGAAAAGTAGACACCCGGGGCTTCCAGGGAGGTATGGCTTGCGTGATCCCCCAACGTTTCCTTACCCAGAATCCCTGCAAACCTCAATTTTAGCTGAAAAATCACTTTTTTCACACATTTTTGTGTGGGAAAGTGTGGCATCACTGGCCTCACACAAATTTCCTACCACCCAGCGTTCCCCAGGTCTCCCGATAAAAATGGTGCCTCACTTGTGTGGGAGGCCCAAGTACCTGCGACAGGCAAGGGCCCACAACGTAGTGAGGCGACCTCAAAATGGCCTTCACAAAACCACCTGGTTTTGCAAGGGGGTCACCTGGGTTTTGGCCCGTGCTCGGCGGCCATCTAGGGAAACCTACCAAACCCACACATTTCTGAAAGTAGACACCTGGGGCTTCCAGGGAGGTATGGCTTGCGTGGATCCCAACGTTTCCTTACCCAGAATCCTCTGCAAACCTCAATTTTAGCTGAAAAATCACTTTTTCACACATTTTTGTGTGGGAAAGTGTGGCATCACTGGCCTCACACAAATTTCCTACCACCCAGCGCTCTCCCAGGTCTCCCGATAAAATGGTGCCTCACTTGTGTGGGAGGCCCAAGTACTCGCGACAGGCAAGGGCCCACAACGTAGTGAGGCGACCTCAAATGGCCTTTCACAAACCACCTGGTTTTGCAGAGGGTCACCTGCTTTTGGCCCCGTGCTCGGCGGCCATCTAGGGAAACCTACCAAACCCACACATTTCTGAAAAGTAGACACCCGGGGCTTCCAGGGAGGTATGGCTTGCGTGGATCCCCCAACGTTTCCTTACCCAGAATCCTCTGCAAACCTCAATTTTAGCTGAAAAATCACTTTTTCACACATTTTTGTGTGGGAAAGTGTGGCATCACTGGCCTCACACAAATTTCCTACCACCCAGCGTTCCCCAGGTCTCCCGATAAAAATGGTGCATCACTTGTGTGGGAGGCCCAAGTACCCGCGACATGGCAAGGACACAAAACGTTTTGAGGCAACATCAACATTGCCTATCAAAAATGTTTTGGGCCCTTGCCTGTCGCGGGTACTTGGGCCTCCCACACAAGTGAAGCACCATTTTTATCGGGAGACCTGGGGGAACGCTGGGTGGTAGGAAATTTGTGTGAGGCCAGTGATGCCACACTTTCCCACACAAAAATGTGTGAAAAAAGTGATTTTTTCAGCTAAAATTGAGGTTTGCAGGGGATTCTGGTAAGGAAACGTTGGGGGATCCACGCAAGCCATACCTCCCTGGAAGCCCCCGGGTGTCTACTTTTCAGAAATGTGTGGGTTTGGTAGGTTTCCCTAGATGGCCGCTGAGCACGGGGCCAAAACCCAGGTGACTTCTTGCAAAACCAGGTGGTTTTGTGAAAGGCCATTTTGAGGTCGCCTCACTACGTTGTGGGCCCTTGCCTGTCGCTGGTACTTGGGCCTCCCACACAAGTGAGGCACCATTTTTATCGGGAGACCTGGGGGAACGCTGGGTGGTAGGAAATTTGTGTGAGGCCAGTGATGCCACACTTTCCCACACAAAAATGTGTGAAAAAGAGATTTTTTCAGCTAAAATTGAGGTTTGCAGGGGATTCTGGGTAAGGAAACGTTGGGGGATCCACGCAAGCCATACCTCCCTGGAAGCCCCCGGGTGTCTACTTTTCAGAAATGTGTGGGTTTGGTAGGTTTCCTAGATGGCCGCCGAGCACAGGGCCAAAACCCAGGTGACTCCCCTTGCAAAACCAGGTGGTTTTGTGAAAGGCCATTTTGAGGTCGCCTCAATACGTTGTGGGCCCTTGCCTGTCGCGGGTACTTGGGCCTCCCACACAAGTGAGGCACCATTTTTATCGGGAGACCTGGGGGAACGCTGGGTGGTAGGAAATTTGTGTGAGGCCAGTGATGCCACACTTTCCCACACAAAAATGTGTGAAAAAGTGATTTTTTCAGCTAAAATTGAGGTTTGCAGGGGATTCTGGGTAAGGAAACGTTGGGGGATCCATGCAAGCCATACCTCCCTGGAAGCCCCCGGGTGTCTACTTTTCAGAAATGTGTGGGTTTGGTAGGTTTCCTAGATGGCCGCCGAGCACAGGGCCAAAACCCAGGTGACTCCCCTTGCAAAACCAGGTGGTTTTGTGAAAGGCCATTTTGAGGTCGCCTCAATACGTTGTGGGCCCTTGCCTGTCGCAGGTACTTGGGCCTCCCACACAAGTGAGGCACCATTTTTATCGGGAGACCTGGGGGAACGCTGGGTGGTAGGGAAATTTGTGTGAGGCCAGTGATGCCACACTTTCCCACACAAAAATGTGTGAAAAAGTGATTTTTTCAGCTAAAATTGAGGTTTGCAGGGGATTCTGGGTAAGGAAACGTTGGGGGATCCACGCAAGCCATACCTCCCTGAAGCCCCCGGGTGTCTACTTTTCAGAAATGTGTGGGTTTGGTAGGTTTCCCTAGATGGCCGCCGAGCACAGGGCCAAAAACCCAGGTGGCACTTCTTGCAAAACCAGGTGGTTTTGTGAAAGGCCATTTTGAGGTTGCCTCAATACGTTGTGGGCCCTTGCCTGTCGCGGGTACTTGGGCCTCCCACACAAGTGAGGCACCATTTTTATCGGGAGACCTGGGGGAACGCTGGGTGGTAGGAAATTTGTGTGAGGCCAGTGATGCCACACTTTCCACACACAAAATGTGTGAAAAAGTGATTTTTTCAGCTAAAATTGAGGTTTGCAAGGGATTCTGGGTAAGGAAACGTTGGGGGATCCACGCAAGCCATACCTCCCTGGAAGCCCCTGGGTGTCTACTTTTCACAAATGTGTGTGTTTGGTAGGTTTCCCTAGGTGCCGGCAGAGCTAGGGTTCACAAACTACAGCTAGGCACTTTGCCAAAAAAGGGTCATTTTTCACTGCGAAATTGAGGTGTGACCACGTTGCGCTTTGCGCCGTTTCCTGTCGCAGGCACTAGGCCGACCCACACAAGTGAGGTACCATTTTTCTCGTAAGACTTTGGGGAACGCGGGGTGGGTGGAAATTTGTGGATCCACGCAGATTCCAGAACTTTCCACCACAGAAATGTGGGGAAAATGTGGTTTTTTTGACAATTGTTTATGTTTGCAAGGGATTCTGGGTAACAGAACCTGGTGGGAGGCAGTCAAGTCACCCCATCCTGGATTCCCCTGGGTGTCTAGTTTTCAAAAATGTATAGGTTTGCTAGGTTTCCCTAGGTGCCGGCAGAGGTAGGGTTAAAAACTACAGCTAGGCACTTTGCCAAAAAAGGGTCATTTTTCACTGCGAAATTGAGGTGTGACCACGTTGCGTTTTGCGCCGTTTCCTGTCGCAGGCACTAGGCCGACCCACACAAGTGAGGTACCATTTTTCTCGTAAGACTTTGGGGAACGCGGGGTGGGTGGAAATTTGTGGATCCACGCAGATTCCAGAACTTTCCACCACAGAAATGTGGGGAAAATGTGGTTTTTTTGACAATGTTTTATGTTTGCAAGGGATTCTGGGTAACAGAACCTGGTGGGAGGCAGTCAAGTCACCCCATCCTGGATTCCCCTGGGTGTCTAGTTTTCAAAAATGTATAGGTTTGCTAGGTTTCCCTAGGTGCCGGCAGAGGTAGGGTTCAAAAACTACAGCTAGGCACTTTGCCAAAAAAGGGTCATTTTTCACTGCGAAATTGAGGTGTGACCACGTTGCGCTTTGCGCCGTTTCCTGTCGCAGGCACTAGGCCGACCCACACAAGTGAGGTACCATTTTTCTCGTAAGACTTTGGGGAACGCGGGGTGGGTGGAAATTTGTGGATCCACGCAGATTCCAGAACTTTCCACCACAGAAATGTGGGGAAAATGTGGTTTTTTTGACAATTTTTTATGTTTGCAAGGGATTCTGGGTAACAGAACCTGGTGGGAGGCAGTCAAGTCACCCCATCCTGGATTCCCCTGGGTGTCTAGTTTTCAAAAATGTATAGGTTTGCTAGGTTTCCCTAGGTGCCGGCAGAGGTAGGGTTCAAAAACTACAGCTAGGCACTTTGCCAAAAAAGGGTCATTTTTCACTGCGAAATTGAGGTGTGACCACGTTGCGCTTTGCGCCGTTTCCTGTCGCAGGCACTAGGCCGACCCACACAAGTGAGGTACCATTTTTCTCGTAAGACTTTGGGGAACGCGGGGTGGGTGGAAATTTGTGGATCCACGCAGATTCCAGAACTTTCCACCACAGAAATGTGGGGAAAATGTGTTTTTTTGACAATTTTTTATGTTTGCAAGGGATTCTGGGTAACAGAACCTGGTGGGAGGCAGTCAAGTCACCCCATCCTGGATTCCCCTGGGTGTCTAGTTTTCAAAAATGTATAGGTTTGCTAGGTTTCCCTAGGTGCCGGCAGAGGTAGGGTTAAAAAACTACAGCTAGGCACTTTGCCAAAAAAGGGTCATTTTTCACTGCGAAATTGAGGTGTGACCACGTTGCGTTTTGCGCCGTTTCCTGTCGCAGGCACTAGGCCGACCCACACAAGTGAGGTACCATTTTTCTCGTAAGACTTTGGGGAACGCGGGGTGGGTGGAAATTTGTGGATCCACGCAGATTCCAGAACTTTCCACCACAGAAATGTGGGGAAAATGTGGTTTTTTTGACAATTTTTTATGTTTGCAAGGGATTCTGGGTAACAGAACCTGGTGGGAGGCAGTCAAGTCACCCCATCCTGGATTCCCCTGGGTGTCTAGTTTTCAAAAATGTATAGGTTTGCTAGGTTTCCTAGGTGCCGGCAGAGGTAGGGTTAAAAACTACAGCTAGGCACTTTGCCAAAAAAGGGTCATTTTTCACTGCGAAATTGAGGTGTGACCACGTTGCGTTTTGCGCCGTTTCCTGTCGCAGGCACTAGGCCGACCCACACAAGTGAGGTACCATTTTTCTCGTAAGACTTTGGGGAACGCGGGGTGGGTGGAAATTTGTGGATCCACGCAGATTCCAGAACTTTCCACCACAGAAATGTGGGGAAAATGTGTTTTTTTGACAATTTTTTATGTTTGCAAGGGATTCTGGGTAACAGAACCTGGTGGGAGGCAGTCCAGTCACCCCATCCTGGATTCCCCTGGGTGTCTAGTTTTCAAAAATGTATAGGTTTGCTAGGTTTCCTAGGTGCCGGCAGAGGTAGGGTTAAAAACTACAGCTAGGCACTTTGCCAAAAAAGGGTCATTTTTCACTGCGAAATTGAGGTGTGACCACGTTGCGTTTTGCGCCGTTTCCTGTCGCAGGCACTAGGCCGACCCACACAAGTGAGGTACCATTTTTCTCGTAAGACTTTGGGGAACGCGGGGTGGGTGGAAATTTGTGGATCCACGCAGATTCCAGAACTTTCCACCACAGAAATGTGGGGAAAATGTGTTTTTTTGGACAATTTTTTATGTTTGCAAGGGATTCTGGGTAACAGAACCTGGTGGGAGGCAGTCAAGTCACCCCATCCTGGATTCCCCTGGTTGTCTAGTTTTCAAAAATGTATAGGTTTGCTAGGTTTCCCTAGGTGCCGGCAGAGGTAGGGTTCAAAAACTACAGCTAGGCACTTTGCCAAAAAAGGGTCATTTTTCACTGCGAAATTGAGGTGTGACCACGTTGCGTTTTGCGCCGTTTCCTGTCGCAGGCACTAGGCCGACCCACACAAGTGAGGTACCATTTTTCTCGTAAGACTTTGGGGAACGCGGGGTGGGTGGAAATTTGTGGATCCACGCAGATTCCAGAACTTTCCACCACAGAAATGTGGGGAAAATGTGTTTTTTGGACAATTTTTTATGTTTGCAAGGGATTCTGGGTAACAGAACCTGGTGGGAGGCAGTCAAGTCACCCCATCCTGGATTCCCCTGGTTGTCTAGTTTTCAAAAATGTATAGGTTTGCTAGGTTTCCCTAGGTGCCGGCAGAGGTAGGGTTCAAAACTACAGCTAGGCACTTTGCCAAAAAAGGGTCATTTTTCACTGCGAAATTGAGGTGTGACCACGTTGCGTTTTGCGCCGTTTCCTGTCGCGGGCACTAGGCCGACCCACACAAGTGAGGTACCATTTTTCTCAGAAGACTTTGGGGAACGCTGGGTGGGTGGAAATTTGTGGATCCACGCAGATTCCAGAACTTTCCACCACAGAAATGTGGGGAAAATGTGGTTTTTTTGACAATTTTTTATGTTTGCAAGGGATTCTGGGTAACAGAACCTGGTGGGAGGCAGTCCAGTCACCCCATCCTGGATTTCCCTGGGTGTCTAGTTTTCAAAAATGTATAGGTTTGCTAGGTTTCCCTAGGTGCCGGCAGAGCTAGGGTTCAAAACTACAGCTAGGCACTTTGCCAAAAAGGGTCATTTTTCACTGCGAAATTGAGGTGTGACCACGCTTGCGTTTTGCGCCGTTTCCTGTCGCAGGCACTAGGCCGACCCACACAAGTGAGGTACCATTTTTCTCGTAAGACTTTGGGGAACGCGGGGTGGGTGGAAATTTGTGGATCCACGCAGATTCCAGAACTTTCCACCACAGAAATGTGGGGAAAATGTGGTTTTTTTGACAATTTTTTATGTTTGCAAGGGATTCTGGGTAACAGAACCTGGTGGGAGGCAGTCAAGTCACCCCATCCTGGATTCCCCTGGGTGTCTAGTTTTCAAAAATGTATAGGTTTGCTAGGTTTCCTAGGTGCCGGCAGAGCTAGGGTTCAAAAACTACACCTAGGCACTTTGCAAAAAAGGGTAATTTTTCATTGTGAAAATGTGGTACGTCCACGTTGCATTTTGAGCCATTTCCTGTTGTGGGCACAAGGGCTACCCACACAAGTGAGGTACCATTTTTATCGGGAGACTTAGGGTAACACAGAATTGTAGAGCAACTGTTATTACCTATTGACTTTCGATGCATTTCTGCCTTCCAAATGAAAGACAATGTGTAAAAAATAAGTCATTTTGAAAAATGACCTATAATTCTCATGCTAGTATGGGTACTCCCAATTTCGGAAATGTGCAAATATCTACTGTTTCTAAAATCTACATTTTGTTCCCATTTCAGAAATACATAGGTGTCTTTCATAACAATTTTTCCATGTATACATTTTCCCAAAATAATTGCTATATACCCGGTACTTAAAAAAATCATTGCAAGATGTTGCTCAATTATTGGCTCTGGGTTCGTCGGGTTCTTGGTGAACCTACAAGTCCTATATATCCCCACAACCAGAAAGGTCCAGCGGATATAACGGTATATTGCCTTCAAATAGCTGTCATAATTAGAAGAAGTTACAGGTGAAAACGTTGACACAAATGGCTGTTTTTTTCAACTAATTTTCAATTTTTCCTTTATTTAACTGTTAGTTTCTATAAGGAAAACTTTAAGGATCTACACAAATGACCCCTTGCTGAATTCAGAATTTTGTCTACTTTTCAGAAATGTATGGCTTTCCAGGATCCATTATTGGTTTCATACCCATTTCTACCATTAACTGGAAGGAGGTTGAAAGCACAAAAAATAGCAAAAATAGGCTATGTCCCAGAAAAATGCCAAAACTGTGTAAAAAGTTGGGTTTCTGACAAAAGTCTGCTTGTCCCTGAAAGCTGGGAAGATGGTGATTTCAGCACCACAACCCCTTTTTGATGCCATTTGCAGGGAAAATCAAGACGCTTTCATCTGTAGCCCTTTTTCGCATTTTTCCAAAAAAAACAAAATTTAGCTGTATTTTGACTAATTTCTGGGTCCCTCCAGGGGAATCCACAAACCCTGGGTACCTTTACAATCCCCATGATGTTAGAAAAAAAGGACGCAAATTTGGCATGGATACCTTATGTGGTCAAAAAGTTACAGGGGCCTAAGCACGCACTACCCCAAATAGCCAAAAAAAGGCTTAGCACAGGAGGGGAAAAGGCCTAGCAGCGAAGGGGTTAAAAGTTTTGCTTATAGTTCCTAGTTTGTTAATTTTTAAAAAAAACTTTTTGAATTTGTTTTCTAAACATTTTGTAAATTTCATATAAAATTAATTATACACCTTCAGCAAATACATATTCGAAATCCAAATTAGCCCTACACCCCAATTCTTCCACAAATTCTCCCTGTGACTATAATATAGTGACCATCCTTGCCCCTAACAGTTTTTCAATCGTGATTACAACTCAGACAATACACAACTGATCAATTTTTCATATAATTCTCACTCCATGGTGAGCACATCACTGCGGTGTGCTTTTTGTTTTAGCAATATATTTTACTGAGTTTTTGTGGTACATATATGGCCGAGGCCTCATACATACATTTTGAAAGTAATGTGTATCATTACAAACATAAAATTGTAACCCCTGCATAACTTGCAGGTATAACAACAAAAACATTGCGCAGTTAGTCTCAAGTCCCACAAGTCTATGATTATCTGGTTGAATGAACATACCTATAGTTTTAAATTGTAGGCTGGGTTGCTTAGTAACCAATACTATTAGGGGAACACGACCTATTAGGGGTCTGAAGATGGAAGTGGGGGTAGCTCTATGCCCCGGTAGGTTGCACAACGAGCCCATATTTTCCTGTGCTTTTGGGGCAGCCTCGTGCCTGGAACACTGCGATCTCTGCACTCATGCAATCATCAATGGCCTGTTTCCACCTACCTATCGCCGGGGGGACTCACCCTTCCACAGCTGGGCAATGTCACGTTTAGCAATGGTAATAGCTAGAAATAGCAGTTGCTGCTTGTACCAGTTCCCACCTATCCCATCGGTACTGTGTAATAGAAGTAATTTCGGATCAAATGGGAGATCCCACGACAGCACCTCCCCCAAACATGCCACAACCCTCCGCCAGAATGGCTGCAATACAATACAACTCCAGACCGTATGAATGAAAGTCCCTTCCTCTGTCCCGCATCTCAAGCATATAGGGGACTGAATAGCGCCCATCCTCCAAAGACGAACTCTTGTGTAGTAGATATGATGAATATATTTAAATTGCGTAAGGCGGTAGCGCGATGATACTGCCGCACCTCGGGGGCTAGCAAGAGCTTCAGTCCAATCATCGTCCGTCATATCGGGTATGTCCTCTAGCCATGCTTGTCTGGTTTTATGTAGTGTTGTACGGGTGTGTGTTGTTAGTGTTTGATATATCCGACGGATCTTATGAGCTCCTAAGTCACCCATTAACAAGCGTCCTTCCAGAAGGTGGAATTCAGGCAAGTTGTCAATCGGCTGAAGTAGGGGAGTGAGAGCGTGCCTCAGTTGGAGATATTTATAAAACTGATTCTTATGTAGGTGAAACTCTGTCTGCAACTGCTGGAACAATTTTATTGTTGTACCCTGTACTACGTCGCCCAGAGTGGATATACCTACTAGGTCCCACCCATGAAATCCCGCTAGAGCTGACATCGAGCGCAAAAGTGTGCCGTGCCACAGTGGGGTTGTTTGCGTCAGGCGGCCACGCCATCCCATCTGCTTGACCGTATACCTCTATAGTCTGATCACAGTGCTGCAGGCCGAGGGTAGGAAATCCAGGTTCTGTGCATTATATTAGAGCTGAAGGAGGGGAGTACCCTCCATCGTCATATGTTCCAGGGCATACGCTGGATCCGTTGGCGAGTTATACCACCACTCGTTTACAATTAGCAAATAAGAGGCCGCAAAATAGGCGTACACGTCTGCAATATGTCGTTAACTTGTGTGAACAACGCCCGCGGTATAGCTTATGGAAAGTTCTGTAGCCTATATAGTATTCTGGGCAATGAGACCATATTAAAGATCGCTGAGCGCCCATATAGTGAGAGCGGAAAGGGAGACCAGATTGCCGTCTCATCTTTGAGGCTAGTAATGAGTGGATTAATATTATGTGCCCAGGAAATCTTTGGGCAGGGCGACCCGAAGATGCCTAGATACTTAAATCCCGTGGTCGCATGGGATAACTGCATGGCCCATGTTTCACGACCCTGATTCCCGCATACTGGGAATAGCACTGACTGGGAGTGATTAGTATTGAGCCCAGTGGTCTGACCGAACACTCGAACAATCTGCAAGATGCGGGGTCCCGAGAACCACGGGTCCGTCATAAAAAAGAGGACATCATCCGCGTATAGTGCAATGCGGTCAGAACGGGACGAGGACCACTCAAAGCCTCTGAGTACCGGGTCGCTACGCACCCATGCCGCCAGAGGTTCCACAGCGAGGGCAAACAATAATGGAAACAGGGGGCAGCCCTGCCTTGTTCCACGGCAAATAGGGAAAGGGGCAGAGCAATGCCCTGCGATCCTAGCAGAGGCAGTTAACCCAGTATACAGCAAGCGTATGTAGGCTAGAAAACGCGGGCCAAAATTAATAGCGTCCAGGAGTTGGAAGAGATATGTCCAGCTGAGGGAATCGAACGCCTTGTCGATATTGGCTAGAAGAATAGCCACTGGGCGTCCCAATTCCGGGGCTCTTGCCATGGCATTATGCACCCTTCTAATATTATGATGCGTGGAGCGTTGTGGCATGAAGCCAGACTGATCCGGTTGAATTAGGTCATGTACCCAGGTCCTGAGTTGGGTCGGTACGACGAGGGATCTTCCGGCGGGCGGCTGGCTTCAAGAAAAGGACAATCTCCGCATGTCGCCAGTCTTGAGGCAATATGCGTTGTTCAATAGCTTTGTGCAGTGCGTCTAGCAGGTGTGGACCCAATGTGTTCATGCGTGTTCCAAGGAATTCCATAGGGAATCCATTGGGTCCGGGAGCCCGACCGGGGCGCATGGTCGCAAGTGCAGCACTGAATTCGTCCGTTGTTATGGGAGCATCTAATTGATCCCGCGCATAATCTGGGAGCCTACGGGGGGAATGTCTTTTAAAAATTCGGCTATTGAGGCCTCTGACAACTGCTCTTGGCGCGCATAGAGGCAAGAGAATTAATGCGCAAACTCCTCCGCCACTGCCTCGGGGTCGAGCTCAGGGCACCATCATTGCCCCGAAGAACCGGAACATTCACGGGGGTTTCTCCACTTGACAAAACCTATGAAAAATTCTACTTGATTTGTCCCCCCTTTGATAGATTCTGTGCTGCGATGCCAGCCAAATTTCCTTTGCGTCCCCAATTAGATGTTGTTGTATGTGTTGTTGTGTCTGAAGTAGGTTGCGTTTAAGGGGTGGACTTGGGTCGGAGATACACTGCGCTTCTAGGGCCTTCTGGCGACTCTCCAATTCTATCAATTGCGCTGATTGCTTGCGTTTTGCATTAGCGCGAAAACTAATATCAATCCCACGGACGGTGGGTTTTAAGGCTTCCCACAGGATACATCTCGAAGGGGCCGAGGCTATATTGGAGTCTACTAAAGTCCAAGACTGCTCTGGATAGAGTCTCCTGATATTCCGGGTCACGTAAATGCCAGGGGGACATCCGCCACCTGAAGGGGGGTTTATGGGAGTGAATACGAAGCTTACACAGGATCGGATAATGATCAGACAGCCCTCTGGGGAGATGACATGGGAGATCCAGTGAATGTAGCTATGTGGTGTAAATATATAATCCAGCCGGGAGAGAGATCCATGAACGGCGGGCATGTATGTGTAGCTCAATTCGGAGGGGTGGTACTCACGCCAAATATCCGACCACCTCAACGTAGTGGCCAGGAGGTGTAGCTTGGATCTATCTTTTTGGGTTTCCTGACCGGCCTCCCGCCTTCTGTCCATCGATGCCATGGTGTCATTCCGTTCCCCTCCCAGTAGTGTCAAGCCCTCTGGGGGTTCCCCCCATAGTCGAGATAGCTTTTCCACAAAAGTGGTGCCCAGTGGAGGAGGGGCATATATGCAGCCCAAGTTAATGTGTTCCCCATAGAGTGTGCCCGATAAAAGTACATAACGCCCTCCAGGATCTAGCCAGTGTCTAGTATGGACAAATCGGATACGGCGATGTATTGCGGTGTGCTTTTACAGAAGAACAGAATTCATTATTTGCAAAGAGTCATTTCTTAATTACAAAGTGTAATTTCTTATGAAATTCCGTAAGATTCACATATCCTCCATTCCAATTTCTTTTTATTCATTGTTAGAAGAAAGAAAAACATGCCTTCATTCATATACCCTAATCCTCACCCTTCTGTACCTAATATTCTTTTACAAGCTTGACATAATTGACGAGATTTTTCCACTTTTTAAACAATTCCCATTTTGGCTGCTCATTGGACAAGTGTTTCCAGGGCATGCTCCCCTTGTGAACTATACCAATCATTTATTCATAATCACATTCTGATTGACACATTTTACTCGTATTACAATGTTAACCTTGATATTCGCACAACATTTCAAGCCCATCTCTTTCAGAACTACACAACATTTCTAGCCCACCTCCAGTATCTCTGCATCACAATTCTACCTACTTGCTTAAAAGTTCTTCATGCATAGGGCAATCATGTGATTTATACCTCCTCAACATGTCCCTCAACGTATTGAGTCTTCTCCCCACAAGGTGCAAATATAAATTATGTGACCAAGATATGCCTACTTAGACCTTTCCCCAGAGTAACAGGAATGCTTAGTAGGGTTTAGATAGGGAATAGTCTCGCCGCTGAGACTTCTCATCAGAGTGATGTATATACGCACTAGGGTGTGGGGAGAGACTGGAGTCTCAGCTGGCACCTGTCAGCAGGGACACATGTATATGTAGGTGTGTGTGGGAAGGGAGTGACCATTCTGCTGTATCCTAACTACAGAATAATAAGTGTGCATTGTAGGGTGTAATGAGATTCTGCCCTCTCCACTGAGACTTCTCTCCATGGTGACAGATATGCATTGTAGAGTGTAGAGAGAGACAAGCCTCTCTGCTGAGGCCCCCGGGTGACAAACATGTGCAGTACAGTGTGAAGAGAGACTGACCTCTCCACTGACACCTCCAACCAGGCTGACAGCCATATGTAGTACAGTATGGGGAAACTCTACCCCCCTCTGTTGAGACCTCTCCCCAGGCCAACAACTGTTCATTTTAAAAGCATTGTGAAGGAGACACCTCTCTGATGACACCTCACCCCAGGGCAACAGCTGTGCATAGTAGAGCGTAATAGGTTACTGTCCTCTCCCCACAATAGATGTGCGTGGTAAGGTGTGTTGAGGGAAAAGCCTCTCCACAGAGACCTCTCCCCAGGGTCACAAGGATGTGCAATAGGGCACGAGAAGACACTGACCTCTATGTTGACTCCTCTCCCAGCATGACAGCTTGCATAGTAGTGTGTGGGGAGAGACTGCCTCTCCGCATAGTATTGTGTAGCAAGTAACTGACCTCTCCACTCACACTTCTCCCCAGTGTGACAGGTGTGCATAGTAGGGTGTGGGGAGAAAGTCTTCTCTCCCCTAATGCCTCTCACCAGAGCGCCAAGTGTACATAGTAGAGTGTGGGGAGAGTGGCCTCTCTGCTCACACCTCCCCCCAGGATAACAGGTGTGCATAGTAGGGTGTGAAGAGTCACTGACTTCTCCACTCATACCTCTCTCCATTGTGACTTATGTACGTATTAGGGAGTCAGGAGGAAGAAGTCTCTCCACTGACACATCTCCCCAGGGTGACAAGCATGCACAGTGGGGTGTGAGGAAGGAAAGGCCTCTACCTTGAGAGCTCTCCCCAGGGCGATACCTCTGCATAGTAGTGATTGAGGAGAGACTGTCTCTCTACTTATATTTCTCTCTCTTGGATGATAGTTGTGAATAGTAGGGTATTGGGAGTTAGTGGCTTCTTCACTAAGACCAGTTCTCAGAGTGGCAGACAAGCATATTAGAGTGTGTAAAGGAAGGGGTCTCTCCACAAAGACCCCTCCCCAAGTTGACAGGGATGATCAGGAGAGTGTGAGGAGAGACTGCCCTCTCCACCAAGACCTCTTCCAAGGTGATGTTCATGAGTAGTAGGCTCTGATAAACAGCTATCCTCTCCACTAAGACTTCTCCCTACTGTGACAGCTGTCTATAGTAGAGTGTTTTGAGAAATTGCCAACTCCTTTCTTCGATCCCATGAGAGCCCTGTGTGATCGCAAAATGTAAAAAAAGGATTTACATTTTGTTTCACACAGTTCTTATGTCTTACAGACCTCCTCTTAATATTTAGAGGGACAGGTTCCCTTTGCCCTGCCTCCTTATATAGCTTTTTTTTTTACCTAATTCTCACAACACCAGTAATTTTCCACAGCGAACAGTAATGGCAGCCATTTCATTTCTAAACCTCTAACAGTCAGCCAATAACAGTGCGCGCTATAGCGAGATTCACAAGTTTGTCACTCCCACTGGAGCAAGATGGCTGAGGGAAATAGAAAAAATGGCCTTTCCACCAATCAGATGACTCAGTTTTTTAATTTGCACTCTCACGAGACTCTCGCGAGGCTCTTGCAGACCCAACTGTCCAGATATATAAATATTATTGCACCTTAATTTCTCAGAAACTACTGATTGGATTTACACCAAGTCACAAACAGCACAATCTGAGTACCAAGATCTAGTTTCCTTCCAAATTTGGTGTCATTCCATTCAGCAGATTTGTGGTAGCGCTGCTTAAAGAAGTCTATAGAAAATACATGGGGAAATTTGCTTTTGGGACCCCCTTTTTTTTGACCCTCGCTTGAAGGATCACCCCGAAACTTTCCACAGTGGAGCTGAAGTAAATTTGCAGTGTGAGAAATTGGGTTGTTGGTTGACTGGGGTGTGAGCCCTGATCAAGCAACAACCACATTTTTTGTCAGGGTGAGTCACAAGCCAACACTAAATTAACCTGTTCTCAACCCTCTGGTAGCTTGGCACAGAGCAGTCAAGCTTAACTTAGAAGCAATGTATAAAGGATTTGTGCACCACTTTAAACAGTAATAAAAAGAGAACGAGACACGAAAAAAGGTCCCTCCCCCAGTTAGAAAAGTACATCCTATTTTAATGAATAGAATAAGTCCAAAATGTCAAAAATCAAATCACTAAAATCGGAGACAATCCATTTTAAATATTTTAATGAAAATAGCACCAAAAAGCACAGAGCGCCAACTGAAGATATCTGATTGCGCCGGTCCGAGACAAAGTCAAAAGTTCAGACTGACCACAATAGTTCGTGGGCTGGTTACAGGGATCCAGTTAGACCCACGGAACAAAGTACCTTAAATTCTAATTTGCGGAATGTTATGAGGATCTGTGTTGAAGATGTGCCCCGCAGCCAAAGCAATGTGTCGGTTCCGAAATACGGCAAGGCTGTGAGGCGGCGAGGGCCTGCATCGTCGTTGAGTATCCCATAGGCGGGGCTTTTGATGTGAAGTTCAGCATTAAGGATGCAGTGTGAAGTGGAGGCAATACATTGGTTCCGAAGAGCTGAAAGACTGATGCAGAGCTCGGCGTAGACCTCAAGGCTGCTTTTGACAAGGGATGCAAGGACCTGTGCCGAGCATGTGTCACACAATGGCGGTTCCGATGTGCTTTGACAGTGATGCCGGTCCTTGCAACGGGTCCAATCCATGCAGCAGTGGGCATGCGTTAGTTCTGCTTGAGGTTTCACCACTCAGCAGAAGAGATCATTGGTTCCGCTGGATCCACAGAGGCTGGTAGAGCACCTTAAGCTCACTTCCAAGTGTCCAGGGCTGGGGAGGCACTACTTGGCAGGGTACACTGACAAATGACAGAGTCCAGGTGCAGGTGTAAGGTTGTTGGAAGCCTGTTGCAACCCTGAGGCTTCAGATCAGGAGGCCAGCCACTCTGGGTTCAAGACATGCAGATCCAGTGCTTCTCACCCAGGCAAGAGGGCAGCAGGTCTGCACAGTAGGGCAGCAGTTCCTTCAGAGCAGCAATTCCCACAGTGTCAGTTCTTGTAGCAGCACAGTCGTCCTTCCTCCTGGCAGAGCATCCACAGGTCCAAAAGCATACTGAGGTGGTGGTATCTTAGGTCCAGTATATATCCACCCAGTTGTGCCAGTAACGTGGTGAGAAGTTTCTAAAGGCATGCCTTTGAAGTGCACAGGTGCCCTGCCTTCCTGGCTCTAGCTGCAGACTAACTACAGGGGGTATTTAAAGACAAACAACCGCGGACCAAAGAGACCGCACCTCAATCAGAGTTACAAGTATACTGTCCTGTCCACTGCTTATCTGGTACCTGCCGTTGTTCACTACCACTGTCCAGCAGACTTGAAATGTCAACAAATGGAAAGGTGCACCATAAAAAATGTACAATCCGTAGGATTGCAATCTGTATTTTCCAAATATGATTTTATTCCTTTTTGTAGCCATATAAAAACATCCAATCATACCATTCGGCCAACACGTTTCTTTCAAATTACTTATTGAACTTCATCAGGGCTCATATGCGTGTCATTCACAGATCTCATTTCATATTAAAGAGGAATCCTTATACATCCATTCCATTGATGTCTGGGATATATGAGTCAAATCACTTTCTTACATCAACCATTACGAGTCCACATACATTTCGTGGTTGTGTCCAAAATAGAAAAAATGGGAGAATTAACTCCCTAACTGATACCTTGATACGTATCCCTTTGCACCATAGTGTAGTCGGGTTAACTACAGGGGGTATGCAGTCCTTTGTGTGGAGACAGCACACAGCCTAGTCAAGTGCAGTCAAGTGTAAGTGGGGTTGGGACCAGCTCCTCCCTCCCATCATGCCAGTGCTGGCCTATTCAGTCACACCTAAGCTCCCCACTTTGTGGCTGTCTAAGAGGAATGCACAAAGCCCAACTGCCTACTACACCCAGTCAGGTGACGCAGAGACAAGCTGCAGGCACCAAATGGCTAAGGCAAGAAAATGCCAACTTTCTAAAAGTTTACAAAAAACAAGAAGATACCTGGCCACCAATTTTAGAGGCTGCTATTTATTTAAGCAGACTAAGGAACAGTGCATACAGTCACTGCACCCTACTTCACTATTTGTAAATATTCAAAACCAGTAATGCAACCATTTCATTATTCAACAGGGCATTCAAAGAGTACAATCTTCATTTTACAGCCAAAATACAAAAAAACAATGTGAAATTTGAACAGAATGAAGTGAAAAATACATTCATAATAAAGTGAAACATGCATTCATAACCTTATAAACAATTACACCAGTCTAATTAGTTAAACATAAGCTCTCTCAAAGGGCCTTGTACTTGGCTTCTATTTTAGAGACAAGCTGCCTATGGGGAATGAAGCGAGGTTAAAGTCTCTGCGGGATGCTTATGTGCTAATGACCCTCTCCAGAGTCTTTAGTTAATGACTGTCCCTTATAGGAAAAGATAGGAAAAATGCCGACGTGTTTCCAATCCCCATGTGACTTTAGGAATTTTCATCAGGGCTTGAACCACGGTGTAATCTGTGAAAGTTAAAAAAACAATGCATTTAGCACTAATAATGACCTTCTCTTCTATAAAATTATAGCTTCATATGGAGGTTTCTAAGTACCTGTCCTTTCAGATGGGTGTGTGAAACCTGTTTCTCTGCTGCTTCTTCAATGCAACCTTCGTATTTACGACTCTGAAACATGAATGATAAACATTATTAAAGAGCGCTATTTGTTTTTCTATATCTAGACTGAATTTGCGTATAGTCGAAAAGGGGCTTACTTGAGTATTTCTTGGCAGATATTGAAGTGCCTGTCTGATTGACGTTACAACCGCCTGTTCGTGAATTCCATCAGCAACGGAGTCGCGGTGGGATTACTTTGTTTCTGAAACAGCGGACACAATTTAGAAAAAAGTTGCTGGTTTTGAGCCACTAAGCTAGTATAATAATAAGCGCAGTGCTGTGCTTACTTGGTGAGTTGTTATTTTCGCTATTGCTTTGGTCTTTTAGCTGAAACGATGTTGGGTGCGATGCACCCTTGCTCACGTAGTGGAATCATTTATTCCATTTCTGAAAGAAGCAAAACATGGTAACAATGTGTTACATAGTTACTTGCGAAGAATCCGGCGCGCACGTTTAAAGTTCGTTGCTTCCCTTGGACAAGCTTGGTTCTCTTTCAAAGATTTAACTTGAAACAATGTTGCTACTCACTTGACTCTTCTTCCACTGTGCTGGCTTAGTCAGAAAATTCTTCCATCAGTTGTGCGGTGCTGACGCTGCCAACTTTTGAATTTCTGAAACAGGAAGTAGTTACTTAGGACTCATGGGAGTTGTAGTTGTTATGCGACTGCCAACTTATAGATTTAGAGTGTACACAGGAAGTCTCTGTTTTGTGTGTGTGGGAGTTGTGGTCTCAAAGGTTAATTCATTGCTTGGCTTAATTCGGACATTTCATTAAGGCCTCTTTGGATGCAGTTAAATTTCAAGATTAAATAGGCCTCTCTTTTCAGTAGAAGATTTTCAACGTTACCTCCACGCTGGGGTGGCTTCATTCCTGACAGTACTGTCCATACAAAGTCTTTCTCCGAATGATTCATTTCAACAAAGTGTGGCACCATTGGTGCAGTTAGCACCTGCTTCTTGATTCGGGAACGGTGTTGCACGATTCTTTGATTAATTTGTTGATTAGTCTTGCCGATGTACAGTTTCGGACACTGGATGGCATAAACTGTGTTTTTTGTTTTGCAATTTGTGAGTTCTTTATGAGTCCATTTGATGTTATCAAATATAAACTCCTGACCTTCAACTGTTGTGCTGCATGTAGAATAATTGCCGCATTTATGGCGGCCTTCAATCGGTTGCATATTCCATTGAGCCCTTAAGTCTGTCTTTTTTGGGGTGCACGCGAGATCAGCTCTGATGATTCTTTGGCCAATGCTTTTGTTCTTTTTCATTGCAAACAGAGGCCTCTCCATAGGGCATTCCAATTGTGTTAGAAGGTGCCAATTCTGTAGAACCATTTGGCGAAATGTATTTGTGTGTGGGCCAAACGTGGACACACACACTAGTCGCTCTAAAGGTCTTTTATCTTTTTTTGAAAGCAGTGGTGTATATTATGCCCTCTTGATGGCATGTTTGAGCATTTTTCTTGGGTAACCCCTTTCTTTGAGTTGATCACAAAAGGTTTCGGCATTTATCATGAAATCTTCCTTTTGAGCACAATTCCGTTGAATCCTTAATAGTTGCCCATACGGGATGTTATCCTTTAAACTCCGCTGGTGAAAACTTTGGTAGTGGAGGATTGTATTTCTATCCGTAGGTTTACGGTGTAGAGTTGTTGTCAACATGCGATCTTGCACAAATACTTCAACGTCAGGAAACGTCAGGAGGGTCTGGCTCTTCGTGATAGTAAATTTAATATCTTGTTGTCTCATATTCAACCATTCATAGAATTCTTCTAGTTGTCCTTCAGTGCCAATCCAAAGGCACCAGAAATCATCGATGTATCTGTACCATTGCGAATTAAATTCGCTAAACGGATTGTTATTCGTGATGAACTTGTCTTCGAACAACGCCATGAACAATGCAGCCATTTCTGGGGCGAAGGGGCACCCCATCGCGGTCCCCTTGACTTGCATGAAGAATGTATCCTCAAATTTAAAATAATTCTTTGTGAGAGCAATTCTGGCTAGCTCCAAAATGAAATCAGTGGGGACTCTGTGAGGTTTTGCATGTGTCTCCAGGAAGTATTCCATGGTTTCTAGTGCTTCCTCCTGTGGGATTTGAGTGTACAATGAAGTTACATCCAACGATACTAGCCATTGGTTCAAAGGATCGAACAGTTGACCTTCAATCTTATTGTAATTTATTTTCTCCCCAAAATCCACAAATATTTGGGACAGCCCCCCGGAAGACCTATTGTATCCAGCTGCGATCCTGTGCTGGAGCCATTAGCGAAGTATGTGGATGTCTTCCTCAAACCATTCATGGACCAGGTGCCATCTTATCTAAGGGACACCACTGATTTTATCAATAAGATTGAAGGCCCTATCCCAGCATCATGGAAAGAGGCTATAGTGGTCCCTGTGTACAGAAAGGGAAAGAAGGAAGACCCGGCCTGTTATAGACCCATTTCCTTAATTGACGCTACCGTCAAGGTGCTGGGAGGGTGATTTTAGCTCGCCTTGAGACCTGGGCAGACTCCAAAGGGATAATGTCCCAAACCCAATATGGTTTTAGAAGAGGTATGGGGACAAATAAACAGTGCCTCAACTTGGCTCTGATCATGGGCAAGTACATGAAGGCAAGGAAGGGGTCAATACACCTTGCCTTCATGGACTTGTCCAGCGCTTTCGATATGGTCAACAGGGGCAAATTGTGGTCCATGATGGGGGAAATGGGTTTTGAGGAGCCTCTCATCACCCTTTTGCGTAGGCTACATGCATCCACCATGGTAGCCGTACGATTCAGCCCTGGGGGAGAGAGGACGGGGCCCATTGTTTCTACGGTGGGAGTCCGTCAAGGGTGCATATTGGCCCACTTTCTCTTCCTCTTGTACACAAACAGATTAGAATCAGCCCTAATAGATCAGGAGTTAGACTTCCCCAGAATTGGGGGCAAGCCGATTCCGCTGTTGTCAAATGCATGCGACACGGTTTTAATGGCTTTAACTGCTAATAGTTTACAGAAGTCCCTGAATGCTTTTAGTGATTTTATGCTAGCCCTGGACCTAAAGGTTAATTTTACCAAATCTTACATCATGGTCTGCGGTCCTAGCCACACTAAATCTAGAAAATTTACGGTAAAGCGCAAGACAATTGACAAGGTCTCAAATTTTAACTACCTGGGGAATGTTTTTAAAAATAAATTGAATTGGGAACATCTTATTATATCTAGGGTGCTGAACACTAGCCGTGTTGTGGAAGGTCTTTTCCGCTTTGCATGTAAGTTGGGCCACAAGCCAGTAGCGGAATTGATAACCCTATATAAATCAAAATGTTTGTCTACTGCTACATAGGGGGCGGGAGTATGGGGACACTATAAAAGCACACAACTACAAACGCTTGAAAACAAGTTTTTAAAAATATTGTTGATGATCCCAAAAAGCGCCTCCACAGTATTCTGTCACTCTGAGGTAGGGGTGGATTTTATTGCTGACCGGATTAATATTGCCCCACTGATCCTCTTGGCCAAAGTCTGGCTGTCGGAAGACCTAAAGCTTACAAGGGAAATTATTAAGGATTGCATAATGCTGGATAATGCCGAGGCTATCCCATGGCTTCGCTATGTGAAAGGAAAATTTAATGAAATAGGCCTAGGGCACTATTACGATAATCCTGACAGCAAAGATACAAATATGAAATCGATCATAAAAAATGCATACCGTGGTGAGCTTTATAATCGCCGGCGGCTAGCAGGGCAGCAACCTCATATCGACCAGCCCCTTTTACATCAACAATTTTACTTGTCTTTTACGACAAACGCGAAGTTTAGATTTCTTTTAACTAGACTTAGGCTTCGACACATTGCACTTTTTAGTGGCCTTTCCCAAACAGGCTTGATGGTGCAATAGCCTTGCTCCTTGCCCTTGTAACAACTTATCACAACAAAGCACCTTGCACTTTACCCTATTCTGTACACTTTATAAGGAACCAAGGGCCCGGTTCCTTATTCCACTCTTAAGAGAAACTCGCCCACGCAATCACCAGGAAGGTTTTAATCTCCTATGCTCCTTGTCTACTGAAGCTATTTGCACTGCAGTACTAAATTTTACTAGGATTGCACTTTTAATAAGGAAACGGTATGAAATGTAAATGAAATTTGCATCTCCCTTTTAAAAATTTGAATTTTTAAAACTTCTTTTATAAACTGTGGAGTATTTGAGTTAAGTGACATCTTATTGTATTAATTCGACAATGTAAATTTTATGCATTTTGTATGTATGTTAAACTTTTATGGTTTACCTATACCGAATAAAGTTATTCTTGACTTGACTTGACATTATAGTTAGGAAATAAAATTTAAAAAAACCTTAGAAATTCATTGAAAAAACCAAAGGTTACAGGGACAAGTTGGGCTCCGATTACACTTGTACAAAACCAGTGAAATTCAGAAGTTATAGCTAGCAGAGCTAACTATAACTTGCGCCCCTGCAATACACTGCTTGCGACCTCACATATTACATCACTCATGACATGGTCAGTGACATCCTGATGATGTCTCAAATGACATCCTCGATGACATCATCCAGTGACTGTGAGTGTTTTTAAAACATTTATGAATTTTAAATATACATATACCAAGGTGTATTGGTGAATCAGTGGGTGTATGAGTGCCTGTACGGAGGATTCAGTGGGTGAATGACTGACTGTATAAGTGAGTGATTGGGGTCTCATTGAATGTATGGGTGAGTGACTGGTTGTGTGAATGTTTGTATCAGTCTGTCAGTTGGTGTCTGAGTGGCTGGATGGGTATGTGAGTGGGTACATGAGTGGCTGTATACGTGATTGATTGGTTGTCTGATTACTTGTATGAGTGTCTGTGTTGGTATGTCTGTGGTATACGGGTGAGTAACGGGGTATGTGAAAGGCAGTGTAGGTGAGTGATGGGGTATATGAATGATTGTATGGGTGAGTGAGTGAGGTTGCGAGAGGCTGTATAGATGAGTGTGTGCTTGTGTCACTGACTGTATAGGTGAGTGAGTATGTGTTAATATACGAAGGAGCAAGTAAGTGTGTGTGTGTAACTGTATGGGTGAGTAAGTGGCTGTGTGATTGACTGTATGCGTGAGTGAGTACGTGTGTGAGTTGCTCTATGGGTGATTGACTCAGTGTGTGAGTGGCTGTATGGGTGTATGAGTGGATATGACAGTAGCTATATTAGTGAGTGAGTGGGTGTATGAGTGGCTGCATGGTTGAGTGAGTGAATTTGTGTGTAGTTCTATCAATCAGTGTGTGGGTGTGTAAGTACTGGTATGGGTCTGTGGATGGGTTTCTGAATTATTGTGTGGGAGTGGGTGTATGAAAGGTTCCATGGGGGTGTAAGTGGGTGTGTTGGTGATTTTGTGGATATCATCAGTGATGTCATTTGAGATGTCATCAGTAATATCACTGACCATGTCATGAGTGATGTTATGTGAGGTCATAAGCAGTGCATTGCGGTGGCTCGAGTTATAGTTAGCTCAGCTAACAATAACTGCTGAATTTCACTGGTTTTGTATGAGTGAAATCTGTGCTTAACTATAATGTACCTGTAACCTTTGGTTTTTTCAATGAATTTCTAAGGTTTTTTAAATACTATTTCCTAACTATAACGTCCCTCTAACCTTTTTTACTTTCATTGAATTTCTAGGGTTTTATTAACGTGAAGTAAGATTTTAATTGCAATGTACAGTGGGGGTGGGGTTGAACGCAGTGCCTGGCCTGGCATTGTGCTGCCTCCACCCAAGGTCGCTGCTACTGCCCCCCTTCTCCTTGCATCCATTTTCCATGACCCTGTTCCCTCATTAAAGCCGTGTGTGGCCGTTGTTCTGCCACTGCCCTTCCAGCCTGCCCTAAACAGGTAGCTTGCTGCCCCATCCACCTCCTCCCTACACTCTGTTGTCTGAGTCCATGCACCAGCTCCTCCCTCCTGCCCTGCATGGTCCGATGTGCTGTGACTGCCTTCCATTTAGCTCAATGACCCTAACCACTCCTCCTGCCCGCCATTCCCCAATTCTATGCAGCATAATTGTCCTCCTGCTTAGCCTTTGTGCTTTACTTGCTGTCCCTACTCTCCTTCCCCCAGGCCTCCGATGTCTGCGTTCATGCCCCTGCTCCCTCCTTTCTTCCCACCATATTACATGGACCTGCTCCCCTTTTATCTACTCTGAGTACTAGCATGGTCAGATGGCTGCCGCCTGTCCCTGCCATCTCCACCCTGCCTGTCCAAGTTCCATGCCCCTATCCCCTCTCACCTGTCCTCTATGGTCCATGTTGCTGCCACTCCCTTCTGTTCTCTTTGCTCTGTTGTGCTGCAACTGCTCCTCCTGTCTGCCCTGCATGGTCTGTTGTGAAGTCCCTTCCCCTGCCCTCTTTTGTCTGTGTCCAGCTCCTACCCCTCCCATTTGTTCTCCATGGTCTTTTGTGCATGCCCCTCCCTCTTGACCACCATGGCCATTGTGCTGCCACTAACCCTCCAGCTTGCCATGCATGGTCCTCTGTGCTGCCACAGCCCCTCCCACCTGCCCTGTATGGTCAGCTTGCTGCCCCTGACCCCCTCCCACCTTCTGTCCATTGTCTCTGTGTATGCCATTATAGTCTCGCTGTTGCACTCAATGGTGTCTTGTGCTTCCAGTGCCCATCCCACCTGCCCTCCATGGTCAGCTTGCTGCTCCTGGCCTGCCCCCTTGCCTCTTGCCCTTTGTTTTCCATGTGCAGACCCCTATCCCCTCCCTCCTGTCTTGTTTTGTCCCCTGTTGTTCCCCTGCCCTCTCCATCCTGCCCTTCATGGACTGTTATGCTGCAACTGACCCTCCTGTCAATCCACTATGGTCAGCTTGCTGCCCTTGCCTCTTCCCCTCTGCTGTCTTTTGTCCATGTGCATGACCCTGTTCCCTCCCTATTGCTTTCCATGGTCCGATGCTGCACTGCCGTCCCGCTTGCACTGTGTGATGTATTGTGCTGCTGCAACCCCTAATGCCTGCCCTGTAAGGTCAGTTTTGTGCCCTTGCCCATCTCCCTCCGGCCCTCTCTTATTAACATCCGTGTCCCGGCCCCATTCGTCCTGCCCTCCATGACCCAATGTACCAAATTTGCCAACAATTTGAACTTGGTAAGCGGAAGATTTTGAAAAAACCTGGGGAATTGATTTTCCTCTTTGACTTACATTGAAAAAGAGGAGATTTTAGGACGTAGACAAATAAAATAAAGGCCTTTTGGGCTTTAAAACATCAGAAGTCTCCTGCCTGAATCGGGTCTGTTGGCATGTATGGTTGTACTGTCACTGCCTCTTTTTTCTGTCCTCAATGGTCTTTAATATTGCCACAGCCTCTCTTGCCTGTACTGCATGGTTGGTATGTTGCCCCTGCCCCCTTTTTCCCTGTCCTCCATGGCCCCTCCTGCCTGCACAGCGTGGTCAACTTGTTGCCTCTGCACCCTCCTCCATGAGAGGGTCTTATTTCCATAGGAATTATGGTTAGTGCTCTTAGAAACTAAAATGAGGACATATTTTTTAAGTTTTCAAATAGCAACAAAGCACTTTTAAATAATTTGCTGTCTTTTTGTTTCTTTGTATCCAGTTGATCACTTGATTATATGTTACACTTAAGGGAGTAGATGTGGCGTTACAGCCAGAGCTGCAGACTTTGCAACTGTGGAACCAGGTTCGAGTTTCGGTGTCAGAACGACATCCTGTGATTCTGGGCAAATCACTTAATCTCCCCATGCCTAAAACCAAAATTAGTGTGTCCTTGTGTAATGTAACTGATGCTCATGTAAAGCACTCCTATACTTTTGGGTCAAGTCTGCGCTATATAAAGCTGCAAAAAAAACAAAATAGTTAAGCGTTTTGCACAGTTCTGTCATTGGGCTACACTTGGGCTACAGTTGGGTGATATTTGTGCTATATTTAGGCTCTTTTTTCTCCGGTGGCCATCTTGGGAGACCTATTTGTTATGAAGCTCCCTAATTTCATCATTTACTGCAGTATCCTCAGTAGAAATTGCTTTCATTTTTCTATTTTGATTCCATCTAGATGGCCTTCATATGTGCCACACCTTTGGCATAAATTCAGCAACGTTACCACTCTAGTTGCTCATTAGAATACTATAGTAAAACTGCTGATCACCAGGGAGTTAACTAGCAGTCTTCTGCTTGTGTTGAAAGTGCATGTTTCAGTCTGCATGTGTGCATGTGTTGCAAGTGCATATTTCAGTCTGCATGTTTCAGTGTGCAAGTCGAAATGTTTTAATGAAATAGAAGAGGAAGATATTTGAGAACTCACTTAAAAAGTGTCCTAATTTTTCTTTCTACAGCACTAACTATAATTTATATGACAAACTAAACCCCCTCACTTTGTTCGTTTCAAAATTAAAGGTTTTAAGTTTTACCAGTTTGTTTCAATCAACATGGCTTCAGGTGTGCCATACTTTTGTCATAAGTAACACCGTTAGCGCTCTGATTGTTCTTTAGAACACTCTGGGAGGCTGCAGTAGAACACAAGGGAATCAACTGTCAGACTTAATTTTCATATGGCTGAGAAAGATAGTGCGAATTTACAGAAAATATGCTCTCATTTTAGCTTCTGGAGCACCTTCCATAACCTCTATAGGGAAATCATGAGAAAACAGTGTTCTCTTAAATATGATTCTTGAAATCCCAGCAGAAGGCTTTTCCACAGGGTAAACTCACCTTAGAACACACCACAATTCCTAAAATTAGTATGGTACCATCAACAAATGATTGATATTGTAACTAAAATCTGTTCTCACCCTTTATATGTTCTCCTTTTTGTGACCCTCAAAACCTGCCTTTCACTACAATGCATTTCAATAGGGCCCTATCATGTATATTGGTCCCAAGATGGCTGTGAACAGTTCCTGATTGAAGTCTTGGCCACCAATCAAATTTCAGTAGGATTTTGGGCTCGCAGATATCTAAATTTTTAAACCTAAATAGCTCTGAAACTACTGCACGGATTTACACCAAATTACAAAAAGCGAGCTTTCTGAACCAACATCTAGCTTTCTGCCAAATTTGGTGTAATTCCGTTTAGCGGTTCGGGCTGCTGTAGTCATGTTCAAAAAATGAAAAATCCCCATAGACATAACATGGGGAAAAAGCATTTTGGGAGCTCCTTTTTTTCTCGGCCCCGCTTGACACATCACCCCAAAACTTTCAGCACATCATCTGACCCAAAAAAGGGAAGCTTTGTGAATATCTTGTGAAGATTCGTCAAGCGGCGCCAATTGTATTGACAAAACAAAAAACGCTTTTCCTTTAGAAACTGTGGTCCTAACTATAACTACCTACTGGCTATCGCCAGTAGGTAATATATATGTGTGTATGTATATAAATATATATATATATATATATATATATATATATATATATATATATATAACCTACTGGTGGTCGCCAGTGGGTAGTTATAGTTAGGACCTAGTTTCCATAGCAAAAGCATTTACTTTTTTGCCAATAACTTTGGCACCGTTTGACAAATCTTCACGAAATTTGAAATATTTGTACGATGTTCAGTTCAGCTGCTGTGTTAGACGTTTTGGGGTCATTCGTCAAGCGGGGGCCGAGAAAAAGTTGGGTTCCCAAAACCTTTTCCCCATGGAATTTCCCATCGGGATTTTGAGCACGACTAGAGTCCAACTGCTGACCGGAATTACACCAACTGTTTCAGAATGGTAGCTCTTGGTCCACAAAGAACCCTTTTTGTTATTTGGTGTAAATCCATTCAGTAATTTTGGAGATATCAAATTAAAACCAAATTTGTAAATGTGGGCAGAGCCTAATTACAGATCTCATTGTGAGATCTGATTGTCTGTGAGCACTTCAACCAGGAAAAGCTGGCAGCCATCTTGGGACCAATATACATGATAGCACCCCATTGAAATGCATTTTAGTGAATGTCAGATTTTGAGGGTCACAAGAAGGAGAACTTATAAAGGGTGATGACAGATTTTAGTTACAATATAAATTATTTTTTGATGGTACCATACTAATTGTAAGAATTTTAGTGTTTTCTAAGGTGATTTTACCCTGTGAAAAAGCCTTCAGCTGATATTTCATGAATCATGTTTGAGAGGAAACTGTTTTCTCCTGATTTTCCCATAGAGGTTATGGTAGGTGCTCCAGAAACTAGAATGAGAGCATATTTTCTGTAAATTCACTCTATTTTTCTTAGCAATATGAGAATGAAGTCTGACAATCTCAGTAAAGCATGTACTTCCAACAGGAACAGCCTGTCAGTAACTATAACTCACGCCATTGCCATGCACTGCTAATTACCCCACATATTATATCACTCATGACATCTTCTATGACATCATTGATAATATCACTGCAACATTTGCAGAGAAATTATTGATGAGAAAACTGTGCATGGCTGGGGCGCAATTTATAGTTACCTTAAGGCAGGAGTTATAGTTACCTGAAATAACTATAAATGTTGAGTTTTAAGTTTTTGTATGTGTAAAATATGAACCTAAATATATCGTCCCTGTAACCTTTGTTTTTTTTGTGAATTTCTAAGGTTTTTTAAATTCTGTTTCCTTGGTATAACGCCCCTGTAACCAGCAAATATATACATATCACATAGACGTAATACAACCTTGAAAAATAAAAAGTATTCAATAACAAAAAATATATTAATTCATGTAGACAATGAATTAAATGTTACAAATTTAAAACCCTAAAAACACCATTTACAGAAAATACTTTGAACAGTATGGACTTCGGAGGAGATAAATTTACTGCTCCCACTCCACTCTGTACAACAGTAGGGAATGCGGTGGACTTTGGAGGGGTTAAATTTACTATTCCCACTCCAGTCTGCGAAACAGTAGGGAAAGTGCTGGACTTCAGAGGGCGGAAGATTTGCTATTCCAACTCTGTGCAACAGTAGCAAAACCATTGGACTTTGAATGGGGGGAAGATTCACTATTTCCACTCCAGTCTGAGCAGCAGCAGGAAAAGCGTTGGACTTCACCAAGGTTAAATTTAATATTTCCACTCAAGCTTGTACAACAGTAAGGAAAGCGTTAGTCTCTGGAGGGGTAAAATTTACTATCCCCACTCCAGTCTGTGCTACAGTAGGGAAAGTGATGGACTTCAGAGGAGTTACATTTTCTATACCCACTCCAGTCCATGGAACAGTAGGGAAAGCGTTGGACTTCAGAGGGGTTAGATTTATTATTCACACTCCAGTCCCTGCAAGAGTAGGGGAAGCGTTGGACTTCAGAGGGATTCAATTTAATATTTCCATTCCAATCTTAGCAACATGAGGGAAAGTACTTCTCATCAAACACACTACATTTGAATAACCCGATACATTTATAAAAATCTAAAAATATTAAGATAAACAATATTAATTGACAAAAAAATATATGTATTAAAAATGTAAAGCAATTAAACAATATACATAATTAATATACAATTGAATAATTATCTATTAAAAATTATTTTTTAGTTATTACTTAATTAATTTCCCACCCTATACTCCTGCAAACCTGGCAGCCCACACCTAAAATATAACTAAAATAAATAATTATAACACAATTTACATATTTAATAATCAATTAAATAACTAATTGATAATTACTAATGAATTGTTAATTAAATATTACTTAATACACTTCCCACACTATATAACTAAAATATACACAATACACAGAATTATTAATCAAATAAAATATTAATAAAAGTTAATACCTAATTATAGTGAATTACTTAACTTCCCACCCTACACCCTAACAAACTTAGCAACCTGCACCTAAAATATAACTAAAATAAATCAGTATTACATAATGTACATAATTAATATCAATCACATACTTACTTAAAAATTATTAATTAATATATCATTATTACTTAATTAACTTTCCACCCTGTCCCCCCTACAAACCAAACAACCCGCTACGATACTATATATTACTATTAGCAATTAAATTAAAAAATCGAAATCACTCAAATGTACAAACTATATTTAAAAATGTTTTAGCAATTATACAAACCATAATAACACATAAAATTAATATGTAAAGGAAAACAAATTTAAAGAATTAAAAAAAGATATTTTTTACAATTGAATTATTGAAAACATGATTAACACCAACAATATTCTTAACAACGATATTACTTACCTAAAAAAACGACCATCTTGACAACAATATTTCTGCATCAGAAAATTTTTGTATTACAATATTTTTTTCTGCTAGTTCCGTCTCCCAATATAAAAAACTTGATATTTTGTCCAAACACAACATAATTGATGAACAGTTTTTGCAGGTAATAAAACACTTTAAGGTGGGAATAGCTTCTTCAATATATGCAATAGCCAAGGTTCAAATCTGACTGAGGCATACAATTATTAGGTTTTGATTTTGTTAAAATTACATGAATAAAATACTTACTTATAGGGGCTTTCAGTCACCCCTCTTCATCCAATGTTCAGTTACTGTGTCATTCTCATTTTTCTTCCTCCCTCTACAACATACAATGGGGCAGTGGGTCAGGCCACTTTAGCCATTGGATCACCTTACTGTGAGTGGCAGCATTCTGACCTTTCGCAAGGCGCACAACCACACAAAAAGTAGCCCTCTTCAGTGGACTACTATGAAAATTAATGCTGTTGCAGACGAACATTTTTTCTACTTTTTTTTTTTTATTTTAAATAAATTGATAGGGATTGGCAGCTTCTCCAACAAGGTGATTCTTGTTTGCTGACAGTTATCAGGTGTTTTTCAAAGTACAGGAGCTGGGGGAGGGGGATTTACTGAATGAAGCGTTTGGATGGTTAACAAAAGCTGAAACACTGTTTTATTATTTTCGTAAAACAAGATTTACATGAGCAGTCCAAAGAAAAAGCAAAAAAAAAAAAAAATGAGATCATAATTCTTCCCTTAAAATGAGATTAGTATTGCACAGTTTGCGAACACATTATAGTGCATTTTAGGGATTTGGTACAGCCTGAAAAAGAGCAAGCTGGCATCGCAAATGTAAATAATTGAATAAATCTCATTTTTATACATGCACAGCGCAAACATGAGCTCTTTGTCATAAAATATTAATGCTACCATTTTAAAAACGTTCTGTTTTGCTGTTAGGAAGTCCTTCGTTTATCCGGCAGGGTTATTAGAGCTGAACAGCATTCTGGAAGGACAAATGCACAGTGCAGTTCCCTGCTCTTACAAATCCAGTGGCAATCTGTCTCAAGGTCTATTTCAACCAAAATGGCTGTTTTGCTCCAGTGGTCATGTCTTGTGAAGCATGACAACTTAACATGACCTTTAGTCAGACAAGGCCATTTTAGAAGAATGTAAAATGAATGGACTGAGGCTGAAACCTCCAACTATGTCACGATAAGTCTTTTATCAACAAAACTAATTAAAATAAGTCCTTAACAGCCTTTGTTTATCCACAAGAGGCAGAAGTGTAAACACGGTTATCTACAAATTATCAGTGTTGTAGTGTTTAAATGCTACCTGTAGAGTTTGGGAGGGGTGGGGGGTTATGGTCACCTGACTAATAACCTTTGAAGGGCCATTGGTTTATAAAGATATGCTCTCTATTGATTATTCACATTTTGATTAGTGAAGAGGTTATTTCGCTAGAATGAATGACAAACTCTGCTGCCTCGCCCAAGAGAATTCAATTTTTTTTTTTCTTAAGGCACGTTTTCATAATGAAATGCTGTTTAGATATAATTAAACAGACATATCTGAAGCTTTTTGCACTAACAACAATGTGTAATAGTGGCAATGTTGTTTCTGTGATTTTGCCATGTTGGAAATAAAAATATGTCTCAAATTTAAAAAAGCATACATATGAGACACAAAGGCTATTTATTTATTCATTTCCGACATATTTTTTATTGTAATTTAGTATGCCTTAGTACGTGTTACAAATAATCAGTGAACACCATTGCATGTATTCCTGAAAAGTGAGAAGGCAGAAATATGAAAACAACAGTGATAGAATGAAATACTAAATAGATTCAATCAGCTCAGGTACAGGCAGAATAGCTGCATTTCCGACAACTTCCTGAAGACAAGCAGGTCCAGTTGGATCCTGGATGATGGTGTAAGAGATTTTCAGAGACTGATTGCGATGCCAATAAACGATTGCTTTGCAACTGTTGATGTGTTTCAGGCAGTTGTAGTGCCTTCCTGAATGCATCGCCATGGCAGCGGGGCATGGAGGCCCAGTAGGCCCCCTTTGTTTTCCCTCCGCCAGCCTTTTTATGGCGGTGAGCCCGCCATGAAAAGGCTAGCGGAGGGGAAATTCATAATATGCTCAGCCAACCATGGAGGTCCAGACTTGCATATTATATAGGCCCTCTGCGTTGCGCCACTACCAGGAAACAGTGGTTCCCTGGCGCAGCAGGGGCCGGTCCCAGAAGCCACCTCGTAATGAGGCGGACGCTTGACCGCCACCACTGCTCCACCGCGAGCCTGGAGGTCCAAGACCGCCAGACTCTAAATCAGTCTTTGTATGTCCTCAGAAGATGGTGAGCAGTGAAGCTAGGCATGGAGCAAAACCTAAATGAAGGGAGTTATGAGTCAAATAGCCAATTTTGAATTGTATTCTGGTTTGGTTGAGTAACTGATATAGTTCCCTTAACACCTGTGAAAGATGATTGAATTTTTTCTTTGAAGAGTTTGGTCTTGTTTGTCTTGATGAGCAAAGAAAGGACTGTGATATCCCGACAAAGATAGAATGTGAACTTTGACTGAGCTACCACAAAGCAAAACAATCTAACTCATAAAAGGCAAACTGGTTTCTGTGAGGGATCCCTGGCACATTATTGTTATTCTTCACCCAAGTAGCACACTTTCATAAGCAAAAAGAAAGTGAAATGTACAGTACATTAGAAAAACAAAGCAATTAATATATGAAGAATTTTAAAAGTAAGTCAATTTTAAAGAGCACTTTTAATGAATAAAATGAAATAAAACCAGAAGACTAATCAAAAATAAAAGCTAGGCCATTTAAAACCATGGATGAGTAAAAAAATGTAGTCTATACAGTGCGCTTGGCAAAGACTTAAGTGAGATTCACAGGTAAATCACTGTGGAACCCATCTGCATAAAACCTGGTGGTTTACCTAAGTCAACATTTTATTTTCTGGAGGTTAAAAAAGCTCTGCAGGACAAGGCTGGAAGCTGTAGCCAAGCAGGTTTAAATGTGATCTGATACATTTATTGAATGGTGCCACAATAGCATTGAGCTTTGCATAAAAAAACTTAGAATAGGAAACACTGCTGAGATGAATCCATCAAACGTGAGCCTTCTTTGGGTAACATTGGCACCTTGTACTAATCCTGTGGATATAAAGAATTTTCTATGTCATGAATTGACACGTTTCTGGTGTCCAGGGTTTCATTAAAAGGTAAAAGGTTAGTCAGATACAAGTCCAGTGTTGAAGGTGCGAGAGTGTTGTATCTTGCTGTTGTATCTTGCTTTGTTAATGTAACTAGACAATAGTATCCTAGTTACCCTGGCTTCTGGTTGCCATCTCCACTGGATTCTGGAGTGTGGAATCCAGGGGACAGAGAGCAGGCAGTTGCTCAGGGAGAAGGACCTCGGTGCCTCGGGGGTTGTTATGCTGTCCAATAAACTTCTTTTTAATGAACAAATGGACGTGTGTGGACCTTAAAAGTGGCGACGAGGATGGGATCCTTTTAATGGTGCTACCCTGCCTTACAAGAAGCCTTTCAAGAACCATTTTGAAGACACTACCCGTGTTGGGCAACCCCTGAGGCATGACTGCATGTCGTGCGAGGACTGTACTAGAAGTGAACTCTTGTGAGTTGCTGATCTGCCTGAGTTACATCTTCCTTAGAGGTTTGCTTTGAGCCTGCGTGGGATCGTCGCACGAGAACGCGGCCTTCGAGTATACATTTGAAAATACCTTGGCTGACGTCAGAAGACAGCTGCTGAACACCCGGCTGCTGCCAGCCTCTGGACCAGGATTCTTCCACTCTGTGATGTGGTAATCACCTCAGCAACTCCACTGAGGTGAGCGTTGGCTGGATGTAACACTGTGTCCGTTTTGAGGCAAGCGTGATGCGGCTGGTGGGATGCGCGTTATGTGCCTGGAGTGTTCACGTCTGCTGCCTGACTTCCTGGTGGGGCCGTGACCGTACAGAAGTGATTCCGACGTCAGCTGCCTGGCAACTATGTGCCTGGATGGGGCATGAGCACGCATCTCATTCGTCTACATTGTGTCGATGCATGGGGACGCTGACTATAGCAGTGTTGCTGGTACGTAAGCGATTGCTTGGCAATGTGAACGCTAAAGAGAGACTCTGGATCCAGAAAAAGGGTTTGCTGGTGGATGTGGACAATCACTACTAAGGGGGTGATCATCTCCATGCAAAAAAAAAGACAGAGGAAGTTGTGCTACGGTGACTACCTGTTCATTTATTATTTTTATCTGTTGAGTGTGTCCACATCCATCCAGTGTGTCAACGGTGACTATTTCTTTTATTTTAATTTGCTGTGTTGCCAATCTACTTCCTTGAATGACATTTATTTGTAGTATCTTTGTGTATTTACTTACGCTCATTCCATTTTAAGGTGTATTCTGAAAGTGTAACGCATTATCACATACGTATTGTGTCTATCATGGATGCCACATCTGTATTACCTCCGCCCAAATTTCAACAAGGACCGGGGATTCCTGCTCTGGTATGGGAAGATTGGCGTGAATCTTTCGAGACATATCTTGAAGCTATAGGGGGGGAAACTTTTGTAGCATCTCGAAAACTTGCATTGTTGAAACACAACTTAGGTGTAGAAGGTAGAAAGGTATTAAAAACACTACCTAAACCTCCATGTGCTACATCCACTATTCAAGAGGGTGAAGGTGAGGGTGACAATGCTAACTCTGACGATACTACAATTGATGAGTATTTAGAAGCCTTAAAAGCATTGGAGGATACTTATGGTAAAAAAACAAGCATAGTTGTGGAGAGACAGGATTTTTCTGGGGCACAGTTAGTGGGTGATAGTGTAGAACAGTACGTAGCGGTTTTAAGAACTTTAGCTGCCACATGCAAATTTAGAGATTTACATGAAGAGATAATTAGAGATCAATTTATTAACCGAACTAATAACATCAAGATTCAAGAAAGATTGCTGGAGTTAAAGGATCCATCCTTGCAAAAGACTATTGACACTGCAAGGAGGGTAGAAAACACCTCTCGCTATGTTAAGGAGCTCAGTAGTGAGCAGGGGAGGGACAAAGTGGATCCTGTTAACGTCAATGTAGTAAACAAAGGCAAAAAGGTTGTAGATGAAATAAAAACTTTAAATCGTATCAAACCATTTGTAGAAAGAGCACAGGCAGGTAAAAACAGATGCACATGTTACAGGTGTGGAAGTCCCAGAGCACATTGCTGATTTCGAAAGATGTCCTGCTTCTAAGGTTACTTGCATCAAATGCAAAAAACTGGGCCATTTTTCCAGAATGTGCAAGTGGTAATGAGGTTTGGAGGCGGTCTGTAAATTTTGTGAGAGGGTATGAAAATGAAGAATATTCAGAAGGTGAACAAGACAATGATATTGAAGTTATGGTAATTTGTGATGATAACGTTAATGAAATATCTGAAGGGTATCAACCTCCTATGTGTAATGTGTCAATCAACCATGTTAATGTGTCATTATGGGCAGATTCATGTTCTCCTTACACAATTATCAACAGGAGAATATGGGAAACCACAGGCAAATGTATGTTATTACCACCAGATGTAGAACCAGAAGGGTATTGTGGCACAAAATTACCATTGTTAGGGTATTTTACGTGTAATCTTTTGTACAAAAGCAGATACACCCAGGGTAAAGTTTATGTGGTGGAACAGGGCAGAGCTTTATTGGGTTGGAGAGAACAAAGGAATTTGTGTAGAATTCTTGATCCCAATCGGGAAACAACGTTTACAACGCTGTCATTACCTCGCGCTACTATTACAACGCGGTCGTTACAATGACCGCGTTGTTAGTACGCGATGCATTTACATCGCAAGTCATTACAACAACTTGCACTAGGGGTAGCTGAGGTATTGGAAATGAATTCCAACACCTTCCCTATTGTTGCGCAAACTGGAGTAGGAATAGTAATTAATACTATTCCTAAGTCCAGCGCGCCCCCTGGTGCAAGTCGTTGTAATGACTTGCGATGTAAATGCATCACGTACTAACAACGCAGTCGTTGTAACAACAGCGTTGTAAAAGCACGCGATGTAATGAGCCATATTCTCCCAATCATCCAGATCAAGTTTTGTTGACCCAAGATAATGCTAAAACAAACTGGCAAGTAAAGTTTCTTGGATTATTTAGTGACAAATTGGGATGTTTGAAAAAGTTTGAGCATCGCATTGTTTTAAAAGCCAGGAGTGTTCCAGTTGTTCACAAAGTCAGGAATGTGCCATTTGTGCTGCGTACTCAACTTAAAGAAGAACTAGATAGGTTATGTGAAGCCAAGGTCATTGAACCTATAGAAGCATCGGAAAGGCTCAGTCCCATTGTTTTAGCACGTAAACCCAATGGCAAGTTGCACATGTGTGTGGATTTAAGGGATTTAAACCACAACGTTTGGGTTGACCTCCATCCCCTACCATGTATCAGTGAGATGGTGGCTAGCATAAAGAACGCCATGTATTTTTCCTCTATCGATGTTTCTAACGCATATCATCAAGTGAAATTGCATGCCGATTCCAAACATTTGACTTCTTTTATAACACCTGAGGGTGCATTTCAGTTTATACGCATGCCATTTGGTTTGGCACCTGCTTCTGCAGTTTTCCAGAGGCTTATGAGTAGCATTCTGAGGGGTGTTGCCAATGTGAGAGTATTTCAGGATGACATTTTAGTGTGGGGTGACAACCTGAGCAATCACGATGATGTGTTGAATGAGGTATTGAAGAGATTGCAAGAGGCTGGTTTGACCGTATGTGCCGAAAAATGCAAGTTTGGTGTCAAGCAAATAGATTATCTTGGGCACACAATATCAAAGGATGGAGTCAAGCCCAAAAAGAACCTATTGGAAGCAATTGAAAGAGCTCCTGCACCTTCCAACAAGGAACAATTGCGTTCTTTCCTAGGGCTGGCTGAATATTATTCTAAATTTCTTCAGCATTTTGCGAACAAGGTGCATAATTTAAGACTTTTGATGAAAAAGGGTACACCATTTGCATGGTCAGATGAATGTCAATGCTCGTTTGAGTGGATCAAGGATGACATTGTGAAGGCTGTGGCTCTCAAGCCATATGATCCACATGATGCATCTATAGTGGTGGTGGATGCCAGCACATATGGTTTAGGTGCTGTGCTCATGCAGAAAAAGGAAGGGCTTGAACGCATTGTAGCCTTTGCCTCACGTACCCTTAAGTGGGCGGAAGCAACTTATTCGGTAATCGAAAAAGAAGCCCTAGCTTCTTGGTGGGGTGTCAATCATTTCAAAACCTATGTATGGGGAACAACATTTGAACTAAGAACTGACCACAGACCCCTTATAGACATTTTTACCACCAAAGGCGTGGGTAAAGCAACGCCTAGAATTGCGAAATGGTTATACCGTTTGCAAGAGTATGATTTTCAGCTGAAGTATGTACCTGGGCACAAAAACATAAATGCTGATTGTCTATCTCGTTTTCCTTTGCCTCACCGTGATGATGGCATACATGAGGACAAGGAAGAATGGCTTGTGACCAGTGAAGAGGAATCATGTAATGGGGCTGTGAGCGAGGATGAGTGGAAATGCACAGTGGCGGATGATGACGTGATGCAACAAATTGAGGCAAATCTGATCTCCAACACAGGACAACAAACCATTGTAAAATGGGAACTCATGGACTACAAGATCGTGTGTTCTGAATTATCGGTTGTGGATGGAGTCATTAGGAGAGGGGACAAATTGGTAGTGCCTCTAGGTTTACGCACCAGACTGTTGATGTTATTACATGAGGGTCACAGTGGCATGACAGGAATGAAGAAAAGAGCCAGGAGTGACTTTTGGTGGCCTGGCATGGATAAAGATATAGAGAGATGGGTACGCAATTGTGTGGCATGCATGTGCAGTGATAAATCGCACAAGTCCCAAGAAACAGCCATATTGCCTACTATGATGCCAAGTAAACCCTGGGAAAAAGTTGTGCTTGACATATGTGGTCCTTTCAATGCTAGGGGTATTGACAACAAATATGCCATAGTTCTGGTGGATTATTTTACCAAATGGCCAGAAGTTGCATTTGTAAGGGAGATGAAATCGTCCAATGTGATTGACTTTTGTGAGGATGTGTTTCGCAGGGAAGGTTATCCAAATTTGATTTTAACGGACAATGGACCACAGTTTTTGGCCGGCAAATTTGAAAGATACTTAGTCAAGACAGGGGTCACTCATCTCACCACAGCAGTTTACAATCCTAGAGAAAATGGTCTTGTTGAAAGATTCAACCGCGTGCTGAAGGAGTGTGTACAGTTAGCCGATGTGTGTGGTGATAAATGCAAAAACGCTGTAAAGGAGATGTTATGGAGTTATTGGAACACGCCCCATACTGCCACTGGGGAAACTCCTTTTAATCTTCTCAAGGGCTGTGTCGCGTGTACCAAAGTGACACCTGCACGGATGTGCAAATCTGATTTCACAAGGGTGAAAAGAGATAACTTGGTGTGCAGAGCACAAGGGTATCAAGATAAATACATGAGCAGACATAATGACAGAATCAAGAGCTGTGCACGCAGTTTCAGAGTTGGTGACTGGGTAAGGACACATCTTAGTGGAAGTCAGAGAACTAGTTTATCAAAATGGTCCAAACCCAAGCTAGTAACAAGAGCTGTGGGCAACAATGTGTGGTTGGATGATGGTAAAAGGTGGAATGTGAGGTGTGTGACTATGTGCAATGATTTGGAGCGTGATTCATGGTTGAAGGGACAGTCGTTCGTTCCTTCGCACACTAATTCTGGAGATATGCAGGAATGCACGAAAATGGTTCGTGTCAGATCTAAACCTGTCTGGCAGAAGGATTATATCTGCACTTAGTTCTGATGCATTTTGTGTATATATATTTTTTTGTATTTCATGCATGCAGTGTTTTTGTTATCTAAATGTTCTTTCATCTAGGAGGGAAGATGTGTTGTATCTTGCTGTTGTATCTTGCTTTGTTAATGTAACTAGGCAATAGTATCCTAGTTACCCTGGCTTCTGGTTGCCATCTCCACTGGATTCTGGAGTGTGGAATCCAGGGGACAGAGAGCAGGCAGTTGCTCAGGGAGAAGGACCTCGGAGCCTCAGGGTTGTTATGCTGTCCAATAAACTTCTTTTTAATGAACAAATGGACGTGTGTGAACCTTAAAAAGAGGACACCTCACAGCTCCCACTTCCTCTTTTTCAAGGACCTTTTGCATTTTCCAGCCACAGTAAATGAGTTTCTAGTAGATTTTACTGGCAGGATCTGTACCATATGTCTTGGGGGTCAGCAAGAGACTTGCTCCAAGGTGCGTCAAAGGCAAGCGCATCTGTGCCCATCCGCGACCAGCACCAGGGACCCTGCTCCCCTGAGCCCCCATCGTTATGATCCCATCACCCTCCACACTCTCAACCCCAGATGCAGCAACAACTGCTCGCTCTTGACGCTGAGCAACACCCAAGGCCCACTCTCCTGCCATCACTGCTGCCGCACCTTCACCCACCTCCGGACCCCAGCAGCAGCCCCCAGCCCACCGGATGCCAGCGCACACAAACTACTGAACTGCATCCTCCTCAATGTACACTCCCTGCACAGACACGCCGTAGAAATCTGGGACCTCCTCAACACTCACACGCCCAACATCGCCTTCCTCACTGAGACCTGGACCAATGCCAGCTCCGCACCCGACATTGCAACCGCCATCCCCAACGGATACAAGATCCTGAGAAAAGACTGCCCCACCCTCCCAGGAGGAGGCCTCGCCATTATCCATATTAGTTCCCTCTGATTGACAACCACCGACTCGGACGACGCCTCGCCCCTATGGAACACATCCACTTCCAGATCCAGACCAACGTTCTGCGGGACACTAGCCTACAGACCACCAGGCTGCCGCTCCCCATTCACCAATGTCATTGTCGACCTCATCGCACCCCATGGCCTTGCCTCCACAGACTAGACACTACTCAGAGACCTGAACTTCCACCTGGACAACCACAATGACCACAACACCACTGACCTCCTTGAGAACCTCACCAACATAGGACTGAAGCAACTCATCTCCGCCTCCACTCACACAGCGGGACACACACTTGACTCCATCTTCTCAGGAGGAAATAGCATCTTCTTCAGCCATGCCACGGAACTGCTCTAGACTGGCAACCACTGCATCCATTTCTCCTTTACTAAACCCACTGCACACAAGCATGCGCACCGCCTCCCACACAGAATCTGGAACAAAGTCTCCGAAGAACATCTCACCTGAGCCCTCACCTGCACTCCACCCCTAACTACGATAGACGCCAACACCGCGGCAAGCAATTTCCAGCAATGGATCGCCAACTGCGCTAACACACTCGCCCCCCTCCGGAACACCACAAGGAAACACAACAAGGAAGCAAACTGGTTCACCATGGCACTCCAAGAATCCAAGCTCTCCTGCCGATGACTGGAAAAATGTGGAGAAACAGCAAAACTCTGGAAGCACGCTCCACCTACAAAACAGCCGCCATGGCACACCACCACCTCATCAAATCCACAAAGAAGAATTTCCTCCAAGACAGAATCCTCTCCAATGCTCACAACTCCAAGGAACTCTTCGCCATCATACAGGAATTTGCCAAACTCAACAGCGAAGCAACTGACGTCCCTTCTACCAAAATCTCTGCAACAGACTCAGCTACTTCTTCCACCTCAAGATCAAGACGCTCTACGACAATTTTGACGACCATTACCGCTGCACCGCCCCAACCCCCACCCCCAGCGGCGCCACTCAACAGACCCTACTTAGCTGGACCCCACTCACGATGGATGACACCCTAAAGACCATGAAGAGCATCCACTCCAGATCTATGTATTACCATCAACTGCTCCCTTGAGACTGCCACATTTCCCGACAAATGGAAGCACGCCAAAGTCAACCCCCTCCAAAAGAAACCCTCTGGAGACCTCAAGAACTTCAGGCCCATCTCACTGCTTTCTTTCGCAGCCAAGGTCATCGAAAAAGCCGTCAACACCCAGCTAGCACACTTCATCAAGGCAAACAACATCCTAGACACTTCTCAATCCGGATTCCGCAGCAACCACAGCACGGAGACTGCCCTCCTCGCTGCCACAGACGACATCCGCGCCCTGCTTGACCAAAGCCAAATGGCAGCCCTCCTCCTCCTGGACCTATCAGCAGCCTTCAACACCGTCTCCCACCACACACTAGCCACCAGACTCTACGACGCCGGCATCCGAGGAAAGGCCCTAGACTGGTTATGCTTATTTCTCACAGGCACAACACAGAGAAGAAGACTACCAGCCTTCCTCACAGAACCAAAAGAGATCAGATGCGGAGTGCCCCAAGCATCCTCCCTCAGCCCACCCTCTTCAACGTCTACATGGCCCCCCTCCCAACCATCATCAGAAGCCACAGGCTCAACATCATCTCCTATGCCGATGACACACAGCTCATCCTCCCCCTCACCAAGGAACCCAACATCACCAGGCACAGCTTCCAAGAAGGGATGAAAGCCATTGCAACCTGGATGAAGAACAGCTGCCTGAAACTCAATTTAGAGAAAATAGAAGTCCTCTTTCTTGGCTCTACCCCCTCTGCAAGGGATGTCACCTGGTGACCCCCCGCCCTCAGAAACCCACCCACCCCGATAGCCCATGCACGAAACCTTGGCATCATTCTGGACTCATCGCTCACCATGAATTGCCAGATCAATGCCGTCTCCTCTGCATGCTTCAACACCCTCTGCATACTATGTAAAACATTCAAGTGGATCCCCTCCGACTCCAGGAAAATGGTCATTCACGCCCTCATCACCAGCAGACTGGACTACGGCAATGCCCTCTACACTGGAATTTCATGGCAAAACCACATCACCCAACCCCTCTGCGCCCTCCACTGGATCCCTGTGAAAAGAAGAATAACTTTCAAACTGCTCACGCACACCTACAAGGCCCTCCACAACATCGGACTTCAAAACCTCAACGACCGCCTCTCCTTCCACGCCCCCATGAGAAACCTCCGCTCAGCCAACCTCTCCCTAGCCACCGTCCCACATTTCTACAGGACCAGAGCGGGTGGAAGGTCCTTCTCCTACCTCGCAGCCAATACCTGGAACGATCTTCCCCTTCACCTTTGGCGAAGGCCGACACTGCACCAATTCTGGAAAAACCTCAAGACCTGGCTTCATATGACCCCAACAGAGCTGCTCACACCCTCCCTCCAGCGCCTTGAGACCCTAACGGGTGAGTAGTGCGCTCTACAAAACCCTTATTGAATGGTTGAGCTCCACTCACCCCCTGGAGCAACTTTCTTGTCCCAGAGATCAAAGGAATAACTGGGGAAAAATCTCTCCCAAACATATCTATTGCAGTAGGTATTCTTCAGTGCAGCAGCAGGAAGGTTCTCTTTTATTTTTATGTTCCAGTTAGCTCTCTGCTCACTGTGAGTCATGCAGCAACAGATAAAGGGTAAAAGCAGCTTCTGATTAAAGATAACCTCTAAGCGGATTAAGTGATAATGAAGAGATATACCACACCAGCTACAGGAGCATAAGCCTCATAGGTACACAGATAAACATGTAGACTAGGTTTAAGATAATCCATGGTTGGCCTAAAACACACATTATCCAAAAGTCACCCTACTAAAATAAGTGGTGCAACATGATAAAGTGGTTCAAAAAGTAATAAAATAGGGGGAAGAAAATAGCCCGTGGACAAGCAAGACCACAGATGATACACAAAAACAATGCATTCAAACAAACTATTGACAAATACTCACTGCATAAAATTTCGCCTCCACCACCACATCCAAATGCTCCTGTTGAAGCTGGAATTCAATTCGCATTAGCTACATGGCATGCTTTATACTGTACAGTCAGAGAAATAAAGTGAAGCTCGCCTGCCTTTGGGCAGGAAATACTGGTACAGTTGGTCATAAATTGCATGTTTAGATGCTTGATCCCACTATGAAAGAAGGTGCCATAAATATCCACTGGAGGTCATATTCTGTGGTGGTCCAGGTGGCCGGGTGTGTCATGTGTGTTATCTAGGGTGACTGTTACTACTAGGCATTGTTTGGGCTTTATGTGATGAATGCAACTGACCGGCTGATTTGGCATCGTGTCTTTGGGTTGATTGCAGGTCCTCTGCTGTGCATTTATTTGTGTTTATGAGTTTATCCATATGACTCTGTTTTTTTAGGTATTACATCCTGGGGCCATCCGAGATTTACTGCTGTAATATTCCAGGTATGTTTGAGGCTTGTTCCATATCTGGTGTCTCCATTATGGAAAGCACTAGTGGTGTACAGAGGGCAGCCGTGTTATGTTGATCTGATAAAGGGTCACGCTGAAACCTTAACAAGTGTTTTATGGTGAATTTGGGTAGCGCAGGCAACAGTTGTTCTGCTGGACTCCTAAGAGTGGGACCTTTCTATAAATTCATCCGATGCTAACACTCCCACAAAATCTATGCACAGATAGCTCTTGTTAAATAATTTCACTGCCAACCTCTGTGAATTGTGATATAGACCATCAAGATGTGGAACAATGTGAACTCCATACTCACATGGCAACCAAAATCAGCCTTGACCTGATCAAATATCCCAAAGAGGGACAATCTCAGCAAGTACACAATAGCTTACCTGCCTCCGTTTCTGTCCAATTATCCAAGTCTGTAAAGAGTTACTCGAAAGAGACTGGGCTGAATTCTCTGCCATCAAGCACTCACCTGTATTACATTGGTGGCCTCAGGTATACTAAGTTGCCAAAAGCACCACTAGGCCTGGGTGAAATCTTGCTAACACCAACATAAGCACATTTTGCAAAATGCTCGTGATTACACCATTATGACACGCTGCTTTAATGAGATGATATTTGGGTAAAAATCCTACTGTAGGGGCTCAGGAACAACGGAAATGAACAAAACAGAAGTAAGTGTTCACAAACAATCACATGGGATTTTGTACTATTGTGTAGCTGGAAATGCATCCTTGCACCCATAATGGAGCCGAAAGTGAATTTCATGTTACAAAATAGAATAGAATGCCGGCCCGACATTTTGTGCAATTTTGCATACTTATTTGGTGTTTTGTATAGTTTCTGCAATGGAAATTAAACAAATTTCACCAAAGGTTAGCCACCACCTATCTCTATCACATCTTGTCATGTTTAAACTTTGGGCAGCACAAAAACATAAGCATTAGTCTATGTTTGCAACCACCCTCAGTCTGCCAACCTACTGCCTCCTGCTGATTCAGCAGCACCAGCAAAACCATAAAATGCCACATGTAGACATGTTGTGTGCTCTTTGTAAATCCCAACAGACTTAATTCATCAGTAAGCATTCAAAGGTGCTAGCCAACAAGCAACTGCCACTTATGCCTAGCTCCAACTCCGGAGCCTCAGCCCCATCACTCACAACTAGGTAAACAACTGGAAGAATCAGACCCATTGACTGACAGATGCCTGTAGCACCAGCTCTACTTAAAACACAGCTCTCCATAAGGCAACATGAATTCAGCTACCGCTGTGGAAATTTGTATCTTAGCAGCTCTTGTTCTCCAAAAGAGAAAAACAATGCTGACCTTGAAAGCTGGAGTCCTTGGTTCTAATCCTTGCTTTTACAGATGTCTAAATCAGTGTGCTTCTAGATATATTATCCTTACTCCATATGGTTCCAATTATTACTTTGTGTAATGTATTGCAATAATATACACTTGTATACTGTAGTTGAATGAGTAAAACGTGTACATTCTAACTACACATTATGCTGTAAAGTACTTCCCCCGTTCCACCACAATCCAACCTTTCTAATCACATCCTAGTTTCTTCTATGAATTGTTCTCAACTGGATGGCACACACCATTTTGTTCTATGTACAGCAACTCATATTGTACTTCACCTGCCTTAGACAATGTAAGTGTGGCTGTAAGTCATTCTGCTGTTTTTCTTGTTTTACTAGTAATCTGTTTATTAAGGTATTCATCATTATGAAGTAAAACAAGACATGGTTTGAGTCAAAGACACAACACTTTCACATAGCATAGAACATTGGTAAGCAGCTCAGCAGGAATGTTACTATATTTGGTTAGAGATCGCTGATTTGGAACACATTACAGGTATGAGTAACCAGCAGAAGGGCATGTCATGGAACAGATAAAAACAAAACAGAAGGGTCAATAAGTACCAGGTCAAAATACAACCTCGGGAAGGACAGGCTTACACTACTCCATCTGGGAGGTGATAATCGAAAACGACTTAGGGGATAGGCAAAGGATGGAGGTCCAGTACAATAGTCCCAGCCGTGTTGAAGAGTGAACCCCTTGTTCAAAGAGTTGTAGTCCTTTAAGCTTAGGGGGGGGTGAAGCAGGTATGTTCAATTTGGGAGAGGCAGTCAACTAACGGCTGCTAGACACGCTTACATTTTTGATCAGTGTGCGCCAGAGTGTGGGATAATTGCTCCATTGCAAGCACATGCCAAAGACGCATGAATCAACGGCTATAAGAGGGGTTGTTGGTTTTTTCAATGCATGGGCTAGGAGTTGTTTTACAGCACCTAACTTGTGATTAATAATCGGCCAATCTGCAAGGGTCATAAATTTACATGCCCAATGATTTCCTTCCAGAATGTGGTTATGGTTTAAATCTCTTTATTGATTTGTCATCAACAGTGAAAGGTAAGGAGCAGTGTTACATCAACATATAAGGCCCTCCTGTCAAGGGCTCTGTGAGTTGTAGTATATCAACCTGCAACACCCCCCAACTCCCACCCCACCATACCCGGACCTGGTGACTGCTAAAGAAGGGAAAAAGAAGGGAAAGAAAAGGTGGGAGGGAGATTTTGGGCTACATCATATGGTGAGGTGCCTTGCATCGTGATCTCTAAGTTAGGGCACCGTGGGTCTACCGTGCCTCGGCAAGTCTCAAGAGTCGTAGGTATTTGGGGCAAGTAAGCTCCCTGAATTCAGAAGTCAGAAGGGTTAGGAAGGGCCCCTACAGTTCAGAAAATGAAGCACTTTGGTTGGCTAAGGAGAGAGTAATGCATTCCATCTCTAGTATATGCCATAGCTGGTGCAAACATCCTAAGTGTGTGGGTAGCAGCCCTGTGCCCCAGTGGAATAAGATGTTCTGCAGGGCCGCCCCTAGGGCCAAGCCGATCTGTCTGCCATGCCTCAACCTAAGAGGGAAAGTGAGAGGGTTAGGGAGGCCTAAAACTATGAATGCTGGAAATATGGGGAGGTCCGTGTCAAAATGAGTGTCAATATCTGTGATTACCTGATCCCAATATTGCTGTATTTTCAGACAGTCACATAGAATATGCAGCAGCTTGGCGGGGTGCCCGCACTGGCCCCAACACTCCGGTGATCTGGACGGGTTATAGTTGTGTAGTTGGAGGGGTGCGTAATACTAGTAAGTAATGATGTTAGTAGCGGTTTCAATGCTAGCAATATTGTGGGCAGTATGTCTTGCTCGGTAGTGAATATCTCCCCACTCTTTTACTGTTAGTTCCCTACCTATCTTGGCCACCGAAGCTGGCTCTTGGGTTTAGGAATTTCCGTAGATGGGCCTATTAGTCAATACAGTTCTGAGATCAAGCATTTGTCAGGTGTCTTGGATAGGAGCCAGCGCTCAAAGGGAGTAAGTTGCCGCTCGGCTCCGGTGCGGACGGAGGGGTGCATTACCCAGTGGCGGATCTGCATATAGTGCCAGCGCTCCGATTCTGGGAGCACGAAGTCAGTACGCAGGGTCTCAAAAGGAAAAGGGCCCTTCGCATCAAATAGGTCGCCCACTGATTTGCAGCCTGTCTGGTTCCATACCAGAAATGTCGGGTCCTGTAAACCAGGGTTAAAGTCCAGGTTTTTAACAATGGGTGTGAGAGGTGAAGAAAAAGATGTCAAGTCCCTCTGTGTCGCTAGCCCGTCTCATTCTGCCAACGATGCCCTAGTTATAGGGTAGAGATATAGGGTTTTGGGTCTTGCTTGTTTAGGGAGAAAAGGGATGCTCCATAAGGCCTATCCAGCCAGTGCCCTGTCCATAAATAACCAGTGCTTTTCGGATTCTGTATGAGACCATTCAACAAAAACCCTGAGCTGGGTAGCTTGATAGTAGCTTTGGAAGTCCGGGAGGCCTAGGCCACCCTCTGCAGGTGATCTGTAGGCAAGGTCCTTATGGAGATGTGAACACTTGTTCGTCCACACAAATGTATTTATCTCCTGTTGGAGGGAGCGTAATATCCCAGAATGGGGTGGAACAGGGAGTGCCTGAAAGAGGAACAGGATCTTGGGGAGGGTCATTTTAATTGCAGAGATTTGCACTAGCCAGGATAGAGAGTAGAACTGCCAGCGATGCAGGTCTGACTTGATCTGCTGAGTCAGGGTCCAATAATTGAGGGCTACAGTCTCAACAATGGTAGGGGTGAGAAGGAGTCCAAGATAGGGGATGGATTTCTGGGCCGATTGGATAGGCAGTGTACGATGTAGAGCTTCCAGAGTATGTGGGTGAAGGGTGAGATCGAGGGCCTGCGATTTATGTACGTTTATCTTAAAACCCGACGCAAGGCCAAATGCTTCCAATTTGGCTAACATCTCAGGTTGGGAAAGTAATGGCTCATCCAGGGACACTATGACATCATTCGCATATAAGCTAATAAGCTGCTGTTCTCCTCCGAATTGGATTCCCTTTATCTGCGGGTTGTTATGAGCTTTGTGGGCCATAGGTTCCATGTAGAGGGTGAACAACAGGGGTGACAGAGGACACCCCTGTCTCGTTCCTCTACCGATGCAGAATGGGGTGGAAGAGCATCCATCGACACAGACCACCGCCATGGGCTGAGTATAGCTACTGAGAATCCACATTTGAATTGGAATCTCCCAGGCCAATATGAGCCAGAGTTGCTGCTGGGTACGGCCAGTGGACACTGTTGAATGCCTTCTCAGCATCAACAGATAGAAGAATTCTCTCTTGTTCATACCTCTGGGATTTATCAATTACTTGTACAACATGTCTGGTGTTGTCGCTGCACTGCTTTTGCGGTACAAATCCCGCCTGGTCCGGATCTATAACACCCGGGAGTATGGGATTGAGCCTGGCTGCAAGGAAGCCCGTGAAGAGCTTAAGGTCTATGTTTAGTAGGGAAATAGGGCGATAAGAAGAGCACTGGGTTTTGTCCTTCCCTGGCTTAGAGATTACCACTGTTGCCGCCTGAAGCATGGAGGGGGGAAGAGAAACCGTATCTACAATTGTGTCGAATAATCTGGTGAGGAGGGGTGCTATGCTTTGACAAAACTCTTTATAGAAGGAGGCCGAATATCTGTCCGGGCCCAGTGACTTGGATAGCTTTTGGCGAGAGATAATGGAAATGACTTCCTCAATTTAGAACGGCCGGTCCATCTCTGATGCTTGGGCAGGTGTTAGGGAGGTAGTATCAGCCTCCTTTAAATACACCGGAGATGCGTCCCGGGGGAGAGCATGCGCCGTGTATAGGGTCTGGTAGTAATCCCGGGAGGTTTCTAGAATACACGCGTTGTTCGTCCATTCCTGACTCTCAGCATCAGTGATGCTCCAGACTCCTGATTCAGTCAGTTGGCTAGAAGTCAACCAGAGCAGTCACCTCCCACATAGAAGCGGTGGCGGAGCCTAAGTGCCACATATTCAGCTCTGTCGATATCGAGGCCGGTCAGTTGAGCTCGGGCTGCCTCTAGCTGCCTCCAGACCCTGGGAGCTCCCGTTCTCTTATGTATGCATTCAAGTTCCAGGACTTGGTGAGATAGGGTCTCCCTCTTGTCCCTGCAGAGCTTATTATCTGTGGCTGCTATCGCGATGAACTCCCCCCTGACTACAGCTTTCAAGGAATCCCACAAGGAAGAGACCAAGACCTCTGGAGTGTCATTAATCAACAGGTAGTCCTCAATTATCTTAGTGATTTGGGCAATAACTTCTGGACGCTGGAGCAGAGCGTCTCTAAGTGAGCAGGTCCTGGAGATTGGGCCATTTATCGGTCAGATAGGCAGCAAGGCTCAATCTCCATAGATCGGACCAGAGCGGTGACGTCTGAGTTGCCTAAGAAGTAGTCGAGCCTTCCATAGGTCTTGTAGGTGTGCGAGTAAAAAGTGTAGTCTCTGGAATGTGGGTGTGACAGTCTCCATAAATCCATCAGGCCCATGTCCCTCAGCCAGGTTAGACCCGCTAAAGGAATTTCCCCAGTCTGTCCATGGCGCAGCGCTTATCTGTCTAGGTCATTATTAAACACAAGGTTCAAGTCTCCCCCCAACATGTCTTGTGTACCCATAATCTCTGCCACAGCCTTGTGGAGAAAGGATTCCTGCCCTTTATTTGGGGAGTATATGGTACCTACTGTGATGCTGCTGGATCCCAAGGTTAGGGAATATGCTACCCTTAATTTCTGCCTGCTTGGGAGTCACCTTCCCCTTGACTGCCAGGGAGATCAGAATTGCTACCCCAGCTGATTTAGACGGGAGGGATGAGAAAAAATGATATGCGAAGGCCTTGGAATGAAGTCTGTGTTGGTCTTTAGGAAGGAGATGTGTCTCCTACAACAAGCATATGTGAGCTCTTGAGTTTTCCAGATAAGAAAGGAAAGAGCTTCGTTTCAGTGAGTGGTTAAGGCCTTTGACATTGAGGGTGAGTATCCTTAATGTATCTGTCATGGTGGCTTACAGCAGAATGCTGTGCTTGGTATGGCTCTGCATTGTCTAGCCTTACCCCTGTGTTGGCTGTATACAAGAGCGATCCGGTCGGATATTGAAGGGTGGAGACTGGAGTTATGTGTGTGTTCGGTCACCAGGTCCAACATAAACCCCAAACAAAAAACCCAAGTGGCCCAAATGAACATGAACAAGGTGTCCTTAGAACATGAATCATTGTCCAGGATATAAGTCTCCATGGGATACTAAGTAGAAAAAGGGAGTGTCAGTGGCCCCTCTCCCTGCCCGGCCCCCTATAGGTATAAGAGGGGGAAGGAACAATGGATGCACAAATGGTGTGTAAGCGTCTTGCATTATGTCGTCGTCGGCACAGCTGGATCTCCGCCCAATGTGACAAGGACCACCTGTCATTCTCTAGCGATGGTCTCTGGGTCCAGGCGTAGGCCGGCCGTGGAGGACCGTACAACATCCTGACTACAGGGCTTCCCCCCCCTCGTCCACGAGGCCCCACTCAGGATTGCTCAGTCAGGGGGTCTTTCAGGTCAAGGAGGCGGCACGCCTCGTCCACGGAGCGGATCTGGTGCAATTTCCCCTCCAGGTGAAAGACAATTCTGAAGGGATGCCCCCATGAGTAGGGCACCCCCCTCTCCTGCATGTGCGAGGTGACCGGCCGAAAGGCCTTTTGCTTCTGTAAGGTAGACACTGCTAAATCTTGGTACTGGACTGGAGACCTTGGAAATGGAAGGGATGCTTCTCTCTGGCGCGTTGTAGAATTTTCTCTTTCAGGGTGAAATAATGAACGCAGGTTAGGATATCTGCGGGGTGTCCAGCCGGACACCTCCTGGGGCCAACCCTGTGGGCACGATCAATCTTGATTTCCGTGCTGGGGGAACCTCTATGATGGATCTGAACAGCTCCATCACAAATGCAGTAATGTCTGTTCCCTCCGCCCCAGACGCGACGCCTCTATTGTGTATATTGTTGCACCGCGACCAGTTCTCCAGGTCTTTGGTGTGGGCTTGCAGGTCTAGGTGTTGGTCTCTGTGGCGGAGGATCTCCTGTTGGAGTTGCTCAATTTCCTTATTACGCCCCTGTTTGTAGTCCTCCAGCGTGGAGACTTGTTCACCCAGCTCGTCAATGTCCCGGCGGACCTCCTTAAGCTCTCCCGCCAGTTCAGCCTTGATGGACAGGAGATCCTCCCATAAGGAGGAGAACAGCTCCTCTAAATAGGAGCCGCTGATTAGCCCCTCCACATGCGTGGAGTCTGTGAGCTCCTCGGTGGACATTGTTAAAGCGAGATCTCCCACCTGAGCCCCCGATTGCTTAAGGAGCATTTCTTTGACATTCCTGTCACTCTTGCTTTTTCCTGAGGCCATGATGGGAGGTAGAGGGAGGCCTCAACTCTACCAACAAAAGTCAAAAGTCTATCACCTGGGGGCAAGACAGCAGTGGAAAGTCTCCGGGTGACAGATCCTGGGCTCCGGGGAAGCCGAAAGTCGGGGCCTGTCAAGAGCGGATCACCTCGTTCTAGGTTGGAAGGCAGTCTGGCGCGGGCTTCTTAACCTCCTGCAGTGTAGTACTGTGATGCTGGATGCTGCGGTATCTATTAGGGAGAAGGGGTGCGCAGGTGTGCTTGTGCCTGATGGGTTGGGTGGGCATCAAGGCCACAGGCCGGTGTTCAGCACCCGGACAGAATGGGTGCCTGCGTACGGCCGTGTTAAAATGGCCAAGCTGGAGCTGCTCAGTGAGTAGGTGTTGCGCTGTGGGTTCAGCTCACGCTGACTGTGGGGAGCGTTCAACTACTCCCTCATATGGAGGCGACAGGTTGCAGATGGTGGGGGGGCTGCAGGACGCCTCTCTCACCTCTGAGTATGTAGCTGTCTGCTGCTGGATGGGGGGCCCTCTACCTCAGTAAGCCTCATCGGTGATCAGCACCGCCGCCCAGACCTCCCCCTGTGTTCACTGCACAGGCAGGGGAAGAGTAGCAGCAGGCCCCCTGGCTCTCCTTGCTGTGAGGCCACGTCTTTGGGCCACAGATCTCTCATGAAGCATTTCTCTGGGCAGCTGCAGACCAGCAATGCGTGGTGGGTCTCCGTACATATGCGGCAGGGCCCCCAGCGTCTGGTGCAAGAAAGTCCATTTTCGTCCCCTGCCCTCTGTGTAGGCTATGGGGCAGTGTTGACGTGGGGTTGCAGAGAGGGCGGGAGGCAGCTCCGCTAATCTTGCACCAGTGCAGCATTCTTCCCTCCGCCCCACTTCCCGGGACCTGCTAGTCAAGAGCGACTCACGGGAGTGCCCGCGCCCGACCTCGTCTGCTCCGGCCCTACAGTTCTCCGGTGGCGGTCCGGCGCATCTGGGTTCACGCAGCAGGAGCAATCCAGTCACCACTCGGATGCGGGTAGGCGCTCAGACCATTCAGGTGTGGGTCCAGTTCTGTAGAATAGCCGGGTAGGACGTGTGCAACCCCCCACGGCGCAGGAGGCTCAGGCCGATGTGTGAAAGTGCATATATCCTGTGGTAAGCAAATGATGACATCTGTGGGAATGGCTGTGGCAGGGTTTGGAAAAGATAAAGTATTCTGGGAAGGACATTCATTTTAATAATATTAATATGGCCCAGCCATGAGATGTGTAGTGACTTCCAGCGACGGAGGACTTCTAAGATGGTTCGCCTCTACACTGGCCAGTTGGCCTGTGTCCAGGAATGTAATGTGGGTGTTATGTTAAGGCCTTGGTGTCATATTGAGCATGATGCCCATTGGAAGGGGGGCAGAGATTGCAGCCTGGACAGTTCCTGCTTGGGTATAGTAAGGTTCAGAGCATAGGATTTTGACATGTTTATTCTAAAACACAACACTGCTTCAAAGGCTGTGAGGCATTGGACCACAGTAGGTAGAGAGGTAGAGGGCTGTGTGAGAGTAAGTAACAGGTCATCCGCAAAGAGGCTGACTTTGTGGGATTGACAGTCATAAAGGATACTAGTGATGGAAGCAGTTTGGTGGCTAGTGATGGCTAAAGGTTCCACTAAATGTAAATTGATAACAAGTACAGGACACACTTTTTTGTTTGAATAATTTCTATTTACAGGCAAGGTGCAACAACATACACTGTGAATATAGTGCATATGTCACAGTGCTGAATTAGTGAACCTATATGCATAACATATATAAAAAGACACTCTACAGTCCTAAATGGTTAAACAATAACTTCAGATTACTCTAATGAAGAAAAAGTATCTATGTGTATACAATATCTCTTGGTGATATGCAATCACCACACAACCAAAAGGACTAATAGGTTCTCATCAGGACATTGCCATCTGACTAACGCACCATTAGGCTAGTGAGTAACTGGATGCTTCACCTATTCATCATCTAAAAGGACTACCTAGCAAGAATCCTTGGCTAAAATGTTGTTACCAGTTTCCTGCACACATCAGCCTGTGTAACACTCTCAATGCAAGAAGTCTTCTAATGCGCTATCGTGCGTCTTGAAACACCACCTTTATTCAGATAGACTCTGCTGTAGGCCTTACTCCCAAACAACACAAATATAGAGCAGAGTGATATTCAGCACAGTCGCAACCAGTCACAAAAATGTTTATTGATATAAATTACAGTTAGAAAGTGCAAAATACATAACCTCCCTAAAGAAGCGGAGAAATTAAAATCCATCCCTTTTGGCCTCATGGAACTCTTTGCTCCAAACGAGATAAAACAAAATGTTTCATCGCCGCTTAATAGCATAACTAATGAGCATAAGTGTTTTAAGGGACCATTTAGTAAATGCTGTCAGAATAAGTTTAAAAACAGATCACGTGTCAAACAGATGGCTATTCTGGAATCCTTATTTTTGTTATTGTAGGACTGGGTAAAGATTTTATGTATTTTTAGTCACTGGATGTTTCCTCTAATATAAAAAATAAAAATGAAAACTCGTGTTTATAAGGACTATCGCACTATGACTGTCTCATTCTGAAAGTATCCCACATTAAAATGGTGTCAGGTCAGCATAGCATCATTCTGCTATTTCTGGTATTAGACTGAACCCGAGCAAGCTTACCTGTGCTAAACACTTTGGGGCATATTATCAAGAAACGGCGTTAAAATTATCTCCGCTTTAGCGGCAGAAAACTGCCGCTAAAGCGGCGATAATGGGCTTGATAATACGCCGTTGAGAATTACAATAGAAGCCCATGTTCTGGTGTCAACATGGGCTTCTATTGGAATTCTCAAGGGCATATTATCAAGCCCATTATCGCCGCTTTAGCGGCAGTTTTCTGCCGCTAAAGCGGCGATAATTTTAACGCCGTTCTTGATAATATGCCCCTTAGTGCTTTGTGAAACATCGCAAATTTGGCGGATTTTGGTGCAAGGATACCATGGAGTCAGAATCCGAGGAAAGTATGCCTGCATTACAATTTGGGAACTACGGGCCAGAGGTACGACCCATTTTTGCATGCAAAAACTGGTTTGCAAACCCGTTTGCGCACGCAAAAACATCATGGGCCATGTACAAATCCTATTTAGCGAGTCGCAATTTATTTGCGACTCGCTAAATAGGTTTTGCGACTCGCTATTTGGAAGGGGCGTTCCCTTCCAAACAGCAAGTCTCAAAACCATGCACTAATGTTTTGCGACCGCAATTGCGGTCGCAAAACTCTCGCAATTACCACCTACTTCAAGTAGGTGGTAATGCATTCACAAATGGGAAGGGGTCCCCAGGGGACCCCTTCCCTTATGCAAATGCATGCAAAAATATTTTTTAAGGGCAGGCAGTGGTCCCAGGGACCACTGCCTGCCCTTAAAAAATGAAACGAAAACGTTTCATTTTCTATTTTTTTTAAATGCATCCCGTTTTCCTTCAAGGAAAACGGGCTGCATTTTTAAAAAAAACTGCTTTATTTAAAAGCAGTCCCAGACATGGTGGTCTGCTGAGCCCAGCAGGCTACCATCCCTGGGAGGGCCTGTCATTCTCAATGGGCTCGCAAATTGCGAGAGGCTCATTAATATTAATGAGCCTCGCAATTTGCGACCCCATTGAGAATTGCAAACAGTGTTGAAAACACTATTGTACATTTTATTTTGCGCCTCGCAATTTGCGACTCGCAGTTAGTTGCAAATTGTGAGGCGCAAAATAAAATGGTCGTACATCTGGCCCTACGAGTTTTGTCCCTGTCATAAGGTCTGATGAGATCAGAGCAGGTGGAAGATGTCAGTGGAGGGCCGGTAGGAGTGGGGGCATGGGGTGGAAGGACAGGACAGACCAGGAGTTTTACAAGATGCGGAACCACACCTGGTGAAACTAGGGGCCATATTTCTGACTGGATTTCCGTCACTCTTGAACTTTGCAACATGGTGCAAGAGCAACGCAAATCTTAAATCAGATTTTTGAAGTCACACAAGGCCATTTTGCGTGGCTCCAAAAATCTGGAGTAAGGTAACGCCGCACAAATCACTGTGTTGCGTTACTCTGCCCTTAGAAGGAATTTCATGCGTGTTGTGAGGTTGTTCCTAGCATCTCCCATAGTTTGTTATGCATTCCCAGATTTACAAGACCTTGTAAACCTGGGAATGTGACAAAAAGATATGCCTCCCATGGAGAGGCGTAACAAGGAGAAATATCTTTATTTCTCCTCTTTACTTCCTCTTTCTGTGTGAGCTGAAATCTGCAGCACACATATATAGAGGAATATGCCTCTTAGGTTTGTTTTTGTGCAGGAAGGTGCCCCTTCCTGCACAAAACAATCCTGCCTGCAATGCAGGCAGGGCCGGACTGGGAACAGAAACCGGCCCTGGCAAACTGCTCAGCCGGCCCCCCCGGGGTGAGGGGGGGTGCAGCCGAGCAGTTTGCTGGGGCCGGTTTCGGCCGATTTTGTTACAGGGGGCCGATATTGCCAACCCCCGGTAACAAAAACGGCGCCCCAGGGGCCCAAAACCGGCCCCCACCCTAGCGGCCTACCGGGTAAAAGCCCGGTGCCCGCTATGGCCAGTCCAGCCCTGAATGCAGGCACCCCTGCCATGGTATTAGAGCACTTTACATGAGCACCGGTTGCATTACAAGGTCACATTCATTTTTTTTTAGGCGCAGGGTGACTAACTGATTTGCCCAGAATCACATGATGTTTAGCCAACGCTGAGACTCGAACCTGTTTCCCAAGTTCCAAAGTCTGCAACTTTGGCCGTAGCGCCTTATCCTCTCTAGGAAAATGCTAATGTTACTGGAAAAAACTATTCTCTCCCTCTATCAGCACTGTAAAAAGTAAATTACACTGCAGTGTCTCTAGACAAAGACATAATGAAGCTATGCTTGCAAAGGGCACAACTCCACACAAAAGCAGTCTGCCCCAACCCTTGCAGCTGAGCTGTGTATTCTGTCTACACAGTATATAGGACCACTTCATATCAGCTGAGGGCCAAGGAACAGCAATGCATTATGATACTGAAAAACATTAAGCTACATTTTGTGTTTCATCTTCTCCTTGGGCAGAGTTTCACAAATGAGCACGTGGAAACGTGCTATCACTCTATTAAGTGAATGCCAGCTGAGCTGAACAATAATAATCAGGCAGCAAGACAGGACGGGCATTTGGTTACCAACAGATGCCATAGTAAATGTGATCACCTCGGTGCCCGCAAAAGCTGAAGGCAATGCCCAGTGGGTTGACTCAGGAGAGTAGAAACATGAAGGAAAAGAAAAGCTCAGATTATATTTTTGTATTTCTGCACATTTTTATACTTTTTACCCCTGCAAAATATTTATGTGAAGAGAAGATAACCGGAGGCAGTTAAAAAACATCTGTGAAATTTGGAATGCTGTAATATTTTGAGGGAGTAGCTGATGAGCTCCCAGCGGTTGGTATGACCTTGTCAAAACATATTTAGCATCATATCGCTCCATTCTATTATTTAACAGTCGCTTTGCAAAATGTATTAATAAACTTAGGGATTTGTGGACTGTTGTCTCCAATAATAATAAGTCAAATTTCTCAGTAGTGTTTGCTGTTTTCCTAAATTGCATTGAATAATTGCATACATTGTTATTTTTAATCAGTTCAATTTCTTGTTAGAAATGTTTCCATTTATATTCATTTATGTTCATCAAAAAAGACCGTTACAGCACTTCAGAAAACCCAGAACAGGTTAACGTTCAGAGCGCCTATGATCAACCAATGCGACCTGACATGGGGATTTAAGTACAATTAGAAACCCTATGCTTACGGATTAAACATTAATGAAATGTGTATACATTGAACACAACCTTTGGTTTAGTTTGTTTGCATTTGGAACCAACCCTCCACTCAGACCTTGCGCTCAGCACCACTACCCCCACAGCCAGAATTAAGTCTCTAGCCTGACTCAGCTCGTGGTCCTGTTGGAACCTGAAGCCCATTAACGAGCTGAGCTTTCGTGTAGCGTCTACCTTCCATCCTGGCTCTAGCTAGGATGTAGCTGGACAGCCAAAGCTGCCAACTTTGGAGTCTCAGCATCCGCTCAACATCCTATGATTCTGGTCAATTCACTTAATTTTACAATGTCAAAAAAAAAAATGAATCTGACCTTGTCTAATCTAATTAGTGCTCCAATACCTTCAGGTTGAGGTTGCGCTATATAAAAACTGCAGAAAAAAGCACAAAGAGGTAAAAAATAAAGCATTAACATGAAAATGAGAGACAAATAGATATGCATATGGTTGCTGTTTTGTGCAAAGTGAAACCAGAAAACCTGAATAAAACGTGGCTTCCCCATTTAAGCCGTGTTATTATGAAACAATGGCACTCCATAGGGTCCCTTTGGACAGAAATGCCCACAAAGCAGCCTTCAGCAAGTACTACCTGGACATCAAGGAAGCCAAAAGGGCAGCCTTCTCAGCCCGCATTGATACAGTGGCCAACCACACAAAAGAACTCTTCAATATAGTCAAGGAATTATCCAACCCGGAAGCCACAGAGAACACAATCCACCCCTCCCAAGAACTCTGCGACACCCTTTCGGACTACATCCACAGCAAGATTGCCACCATCTACAACAACATCGACCCCCAACCCACCGTTCTCAACCTCAACAGCCTTGATCAACCTGGGGTCACCAGCCGAATGATCACCATCTGGGCTCTGCTCACCACTTAGACCAGCTCAGCCATAATGTCATCCATCCACTCCGAGGTACTCACCGACCCCTGCCCCCACTGTCTTTAAATCCTCAGATAGAACAAAATTAGCACACAACTCACCAGCATCAACAACACCTCCATCACCACCACCACAGGAACCTTCCTGGACAGATGGAAACATGAAGAGGTCAGACTCCTCCGAAAGAAGCTCTCCGCCGACCGCAGTGAACTAAAAAATTATCGCCCGATCTCCTTGCTCCCGGCCAAAATACTCGAGAAGGCCATCAACCTACAGCTCACTGAATACCTGGAACACAACCTCCTACTTGATGTGTCCTAATCAGGTTCCTGTGCCAACCACAACACTGAGACTGCAGTGATCGCTGCCACAGACGACATCAGAATACTCCATGACCACAGAGATCCTCCTTGCTAGGAATGGGGTCACTAGTTGGCAGTGGTTTGCACCCTGTCCAAGTAGGGACCGTCACTCTAGTCAGGGTAAGGGAGTCAAACAGCTAGGCTAACCCCTACTCACCCTCTTGGTAGCTTGGCACGAGAAGTCAGATTTATCTGAGAGGCAAGGTGTAAAGCATCAGTAAATACAAACACAGTCACAACACTACAAAAGGAGTCCACATCAGTTTAGAAAAATAGCTAATATGTATCTGAATAAAACAAAACGAAAACGAGAAAAATCCAATCAATACTTTGCACAATACACTTATTTCAAGCAGGAATACCTTAATTGTACTTTAGAATACTTAAGCACTCAGAACTGCATGAATAATGATGACTCTTGAAGCAAGTGAGCTTCCAGTAAAGTAATTATGGTATCTGTGAAACAATGCGAGGAGCTCAAAAGAAGCACGTTGGAACCACTCGGGTTTGAAGTAAAGAAAATCAGTCTGTCTTCAAGTATTGCAGTAATCTCAGCTAGCAGTGCTAGCGCATTTCAAAAGCAGGCAATGTGCCCCAAAGAATTTGGTTGAGAACACAAATTGCGGGCACTCCCTTTAAGGGAGTTATGGTAATGTGTCTCTGCCTCAGGGAGTAGGGGAGCTTTGAATCAGTCTCACAGGGGCCGGAATGCCACCAGGTAACCCCCCCTAACTGTCCGCAAGGGCAGGTCGCGCACACTCCCGCTAGCACAGTACTTGAAGTGTGAAGTTGCTGCTCTGGGTGTCGGCATGCCTTGCACATGGGGCCCGCATTGTAGAGAGTAGAGTCGGCTCCGGCACAGCCCCAGGTACATGGCCAGTCAGTGACCGGCCCTCACACATGGGGCCCGCGGCAATATTGGAGAATCACTCACATGTGTAGGCGGTGCGGGGGATCTGTCATGGTTAGTGGAATTCCTGCAAATCTTTGGCCCGGGGGAACCTGGTGAAGGCACGTTATGGTTGCTAGGCAACCACTCAAACTTCTCAGCACTTGACTGTGGCAGGGACGCAAATCCTCGGTGCTTCGCCCAGACAAAGGTGCTCCTACCTGGTACTTGGGAGAGCAGGAGGCAGGAGGATTGTGATGTCCAGTAGTACGATCACTAAGGCCGGCTTGCACTGGGGCCTTGGGCTGAGCACAGAGGCATCTTTTGTGGCCCTGAGAGGTTTTAACAGGAGGCAAACTTGACAAGCCCTTGGAATTCCTTTAGGTACAAGTGGATGCAGAGGGCAGGACTTTTCCAATACCTATACCCCTTTCTGCCTTTGAAGTAGGAAAACTTCAAAGAAAGGTCTTTGTAGTGCACAAGACCCTGCCTTTCTCTGACGTGGCTCCAGACACACCACAGAGGGGTGGAGACAGCTTTGTGTGAGGACAGGCACAGCCTTATTCAGGTATCAGTGACAACTCCTCCCACCACTCTAGCTCAGGAAGGCTCATCAGCCTGATGGTGGGCCATCAGGATATGCAAGGCACAACTCAGCTCCCTTTGTGTGACTGTCTAGAGTGAATGCACAAGAGCACAACTGTCAGCCAGCCCAAACGTGGATTCTACAGACAGGCAGAGGCACAGGATGGTTAAGCAAGAAAACGCCCACTTTCTAAAAGATATTTCAAGGCTATCCCCATGTTACCCAATGGGAGAGATAGTCCATGCAATAGTGAAAAACGAAATTAGCTGATTTTCACTATTAGGACATGTAAAACAAACCAGCACATGTCCTATCTCTTAAATGCACTGCACCCTACCCATGGGGCTACATTGGTCCTACTTTAGTTGTGCCTTACATGTGATAAAAGGGAAGGTTTGGGCCTGGCAAGTGAGTGCACTTGTGAGGTCGAAATGGCATTTTAAAACTGCACTCACAGACACTGCAGTGGCAGGCCTGAGATATGTTTGCAGGGCTACTCATGTGGGTGGCACAATCAGTGCTGCAGGCCCACTAGTAGGATTTAAGTCACAGGCCCTGGGCACACCTGGTGCACTGTACTAGGGACTTTCTAGTAAATCAAATATGCCAATCATGGATAAACCAATCACCAATACAATTTACACAAGGAGCATATGCACTTCAGCACTGCTTATCAGTGGTAAAGTGCCCAGAGTCCTAAAGCCAACAAAAACAGGTCAGAAAAAATAGGAGGATGAAGGCAAAAAGTTTGGGGATAACCCTGCAAAAAGGGCCATGTTCAACACATCCCCCTTCCAGCCTAAAGTCAGGGTAGACTAATCAAGACCTTGATTGACTTCCCTGGTTAGGCAGATATAACATAGACCCTGGCCTGCAACAGCTTGGACACGTTCCACTTCTACGCCTCTCTGAACCCAGTTGGACCCCTCTGTCCATACTATCAGGGCCCACAAAGCTAACCCATGGGGCATTCTCCTCGCCTGTGGATCCCATCTGTGCAGCACCTAACCTTATTTTGCTCACCGATGTAACCCAGTAGGTAGACAGAACCACAATGGCCAACATAGTGGTGTGGTCCATTCCACCTTCAGGTGTGACTTCTGTCCCGAACCCAAGGGAAATTCTGTCCACCAGGGCAGAAATCCACAGTGGCCACTGACAACTGTCAGTGACAAGAGCCAGACCCCAGGCCTTTTTAGGGCTGTCAAATCTCTGTGGTTTCTCAGTGTGGGGGATGGTAGCCCCAGGTGACTGGCACCCTTTGTCCGCTCTCCCTCCATCCCACCAGTTCTGGGGTGGTATCCTGAGACAGGTCCTCCATCCCGGGGTCTGTACCCTTAGGCTGGACAGGAGACAGGGTGGACACTCCCTCACCCTGTCCCCCTCCATGGGCCCCATACCCTCCTTCTGGGAATAATACCCCAGAATCCCAAACTGTCAGGACACTTGTGGCAACCCTCCTGCACAATTCTCCATCAGTTTTGGGGTGCTATCCTGCAACCAGTCCCCCAACTCCGGGTCTGTACCCTTAGGCTAATCCTGTACCTGGCAAGCCAGGACTTCCTGGGGAGTACCCCTTCACCCCGAATGAAAAATATTCTTCATGTGTTGCGTGAGATTCTGCCTGGCACTGTAGTACCAACCCCTGTCCATCTGACAGAACATGAAGATCCCCCAGACAAGAAGTGTCATCACCAGGGTAATTTCTGAAACAAAACTGTATGCTGGTATGCAATTGTCTTCTATATGGACGTAGTCTACACCAATCACTGTATGCAAAGTACAAATACAAGTACTATCCTCACCGCTGACCACCAATGTTAGAAATGGGGTCTCTAGTTGGCAGTGGTTTGCACCCTGTCCAAATAGGGACCCTCACTCTAGTCAGGGTAAGGGAGTCACACAGCTAAGATAACCCCTCCTCACCCCCTTGGTAGCTTGGAACGAACAGTCAGGCTTATCTCAGAGGCAATGTCTAAAGCAGCTGTACATACACACAACAAGGAGTCCACACCAGTTTAGATAAAAATACATTATTTATCTTAATAAAACAAGACCAAAATGAAAAATATCCAATCAATACTTTACACAATATACTAATTTCAAGCAGGAATGCCTGTGTTTTACTTTAGAATACTTAAGCACTCAGTATGGCATGAATAACGATGACTCTTGAAGCTAGTGCGCTTCTTGTGAAGTAATTACAGTATCTGTGAAATCAATGCGAGGAGCGCAAAACAAGCACACTTGAACCACTCGGGTTCGAAGTAAAAAAAATCAGTCTGTCCTCATGTACCACAGTAATCTCAGCTAGCAGTGCTAATGCATTTCAAAAGCAGGCAATATGTCCCAAAGAATTAGGTTCATAAAACAAATTGCGGGCACTCCATTTAAGGGAGTTAAGGTAATGTCTCCCGTTCCTCACCCCGGCCGTCTCCTCCTCGGGGAGCCAGGGAGCTTTGATACAGCCTCACGGGGAGCAGAATGCTACCAGTTAACCCACCCTAACTGTCCTCAAGGGCAGGCCGTGCACACTCCCACTCGCACAGTACCTGATGTGGGAAGTTGCTGCTCTGGGCATCGGCGGGCCTCGCACACGGGCCCACATTGTAGAGTGTAGAGGCATGACCGTCAGGTAAATGGCAGGTCAGCGATCGGGCCTTGCACACGGGGCCTGCGGGGATAAGGGATAATCACTCACATGTGGAGGCAGGGCTGGTGCTGGGGCTCCTCCGAGGTCGGTGGAATTTCTTCAGAACTTTGGCCCCGGGTAACCTGGTGAAGGCATGCCCCACATGTTGAGGTTACTAGGCAACCACTCAAAGCTCTCAGTGCTTGACTGTGGCAGCGGCTCGAATGCTCGGTGCTTGGCGGACACAGAGGTGATCCTACCTGGTACTCGGGAGAGCGGGGGCATTTGGGCAAGCGGAGGACGGTGACTGCAGGCTCACTGTAGGCAGAATGGTGATCTCTTTGCAGAGAGTGCAGCTAGGAGCAAACTATGTCCAGTGGTACGATCACCAAGGGTGGCTTGCTCGGAGTGCTTGGGCTGAGCACAGAGACGTCTTTTGTGGCCCTGAGACATTTTAACAGGAGACAATTTCAAACACACAATTTAAAAGCCAACCAAAGGATGCATTTAAAATTGTGAGTTCAAAGACCCCAAATTTACACTTAAAAGATTTTTCAAGGCAATCCCCATGTTACTATGGGAGAGATAGTCCTTGCAATAGTGAAAAACAAAATTAGCAGTATTTCACTATTAGGACATGTAAAACACACCAGCACATGTCCTACCTTTCAAATACACTTCACCTTGCCCATGGGGCTACCTTGGGCCTACCTTGGTGGTACCTTACATGTAATAAAAGGGAAGGTTTGGGCCTGGCAATTGGGTGCAGTTGTGAGGTCGAAATGGCAGTTTAAAACTGCACTCACAGTGGCAGGTCTGAGACATGTTTGCAGGGCTACTCATGTGGGTAGCACAATCTGTGCTGCAGGCCCACTTGTAGCATTTGAGTCACAGGCCCCGGGCACACCTGGTGCAATTTTCTAGGGACTTCTTTTTTTTTAAAAATAATTTTTATTGAGTTTCTGCAAGAGAATATTGTTAGTTTTCACATTACAACAATTTACTTTTTGTTATATGGATAATACAAGAACAGTAACTTGTACAGCGTGGGTGGAATGTCCGGAGAACTCCCGCCTCCATCATAGGTGGACCATCGTACAGCCCGTAATTTTACACATGTACATATTAGAGTGCATTCTCCAACGAACTCATATACAAAATTGCTGTTCAGCAAATAGTCTCTTATGTAGTCTCAATAATTGGATTCACAGGCAGATATCAATGTAAAACAATTTATTAAAAAAAACAAAAAACTATGAGTCGAGCTCTTCTCATGGGTGCAGGGCACCGTGTACCAGCTAATAGAACGTGTCAGTGGATGTCGCAGACGCGGACAACCGTGCGCAGTGCAGCACTCATCATGGGTGCATCAATAGGGAGAGCGACGAGGGGGGGAGCGGGACATAGAAAGGAGGAGGAGAGGGGGGCGGCAGGAGAGGATATATATGGAGGAGGAAAAGAGTATGACGTTACACGTTGTGGGAGGAGAGATGGGGGGAAAGGTGGGGGGAGGGAAGGGGGCGGGGACCCCAACTATGAAGGGGGGCTCATTTAGGCTAACTTGGTTTCAACCAGTGACAGGTATTCCCTCCATTGGGTAACAGGCCTTCGCGGTGGCGCCAGCGCTCGCGAAGCCTGTACTAGTTGATTCGTGTGCCACGATACCAGTGCTCTTCTAAGATCCAACAGCCATAAGTGTACGCTGGGGCCCGCTGGGGCTTTCCACGTCATGGCTATTTTGCGTTTGGCGAGGACCAAAGCTAGGTCCAGGAATTTATTCAGAGCTTTATGCGATGTGGAGCGCTGTGTAGCACTGAGCAGGAAGTGAGTGGGTTGTGGCGATACCTGAGTCCCCACTGCGTCTGTGAGTATGGCTGGTATTGTGCTCCAGTATCGCTGTATACTAATGCAAGTCCATGTCATATGCGCAAATGTAGCCTCTGGGTTATGGCATCTGGGGCATCTGTCAGTAGAGGTCGGGTACATGCGGGCCAGTCTGTGAGGCGTGAGGTACGTATGGTGTAGGTAGTTAAATTGGGTATATTTCAACCTAGCGTTGGTTGAGACCGTTTTTGGGTGTCCAAGGCATTGCGCCCAGTGTTTGTCCGATATGGTGGTTGATAGTTCTGCGTCCCAGTACCCACGCAGTGTCGCCAACGCGGGTGCATCATCTAGCCTAAGGGAGGTATATATAGCCGTCACTGCATGTCTGCCCTTGCCATGCGTCAATAGCGTCTGTAGTAGATGCGATGTGGGTGGCTCTGTCCGGTCTTTACCCCACGTTTGTAAGAAGTGGTGAGTAAGGAGGGCATGTAGGACAAAGGAACCCCGTGGTATCCTGTATGTGTCCATTAACTCCTCAAACGTTTGCAGTTGTGAGTCGGCGTACATGTCGCCCCAAGAGTCCAACCCCCGCTCCCTCCAAGAGCCAAGTTCCAAACGTTCATGTCGATTGATGTCGATTGAAAGTGCCGGGGAGCACCTCCAGTGGTGAGCAGGAGGCGTATGGGGCAGTCCGGCCCCTAGGGAGTACGTACCTGGACCAGCTCCGTCTAGCCGTCATCATTAGTATGTTACCTTGATGTTTCTTGGTAAGTGTTGTGGTGCCCGACAACCATTCCAGTAGTGTTGGGCTATCCCAGGGAATGGCCTCAGTGATCAGTTCAGTAAGATTACTCTTGTCGAGCCATCTCATTGGCCATAGCAACTGAGCTGCAGCATAATAGCGCTCATAGTTCGGGGCACCCAGGCCGCCCTCCGATAGCGGGAGATACAATTTATGCAAAGCCAGCCTGGCTCTAGAGTGTCCCCAAATGAGGGAGATCAGAAGAGATTCCAGATCTCTGAAAAGTTTTTGCGGCAGGATATAGGGGAGTGCATAGAAGAAATATAGTAGCTGTGGAAGAATCAGCATCTTGGAGATCGCCACTCGACCCATAGGGGACAAGGGGAGTCTTAACCAGAACGGAAGAGTTGACCGGGCTCTAGATATAGCACGCCCTAGATTACCGTCTATAATATCCGCACCCGAGTGGTACACCTGTATCCCCAGATATTTAAATGTGTCAAACGCCCATTCCAGCACTGTTTGTGGCACGCTCTGTCTCTGAGCCAGTGACATTGGCATCATCGGAAACACCACCGATTTAGCCCAGTTAACCCGCAGTCCCGATACCAGAGCGTGAGCATTTAGCAGGTCCATTATCTGTTGAAGGATCTCAGTCCGGCCACGTAAATAAATCAGGGCATCGTCTGCGTAAAGCGACACTATGTGCCATCGGTGGTCTGCGAACAGGCCCCATTCTGTTACCCGTTGTCGCAATTTACACGCAAGTGGTTCCATAGCCAGGGCAAATTCAGTCCTGTGTTCCTCCCTTGTATAAAACCATTCTGGTCCTCATGGACCAGCAAGGGGACCGACGCAATCAGCCTGTTCGCCAGTAGCTTGCCGAGAATCTTATAGTCTACATTCAGCATTGAGAGGGGGTGATAGGAGGCCATTAATAGAGGGTCCCGACCCGGTTTCGGCAGCACCACTAGCGTGGCTTCTCTCAAAGTGGGCGGGAGCTCACTGATCTTGAAGGCTTCAGTGAACATGTCAGCCAGGCACGGTGCCAGCTTATTGGTGTACGTGGCGTAGAATTCAGATGGCCAGCCATCTGTCCTCGGTGACTTTCCGGTCACCAGTTGCCCGATTGCCTCTTCTATCTCAGAGACAGTGATGGGTTCTTCCAAGGCATCATGGTGTGCTGGTATAATTTGCGAGAGTTGTATCCCTTCAAGAAAATCGTGTATGGGAGCAGGGTCCAGGAGAACAGGAGCCGCATATAACGTCGTGTAATATTCGAGGAAGGACTGGTTAATCTCCTCCTGCGTATTCACAAGAGTGCCAGTGGACGTGGGTATGGCGGTAATGGGGGGTTGAGAAGTGTCTGATTTCAGTAACCATGCTAGCAGCTTTCCTGCTTTGTCACCCTCTGTATGTTGTCTTGCGAGATATGTCTTGTAATCCAACGCGCAAAGATCGTCCATTGCACTTTTATAAGCCAGTCGGGCTCGAGCCAAGGATGGGGCCATCTGGGGGTCTGTAAGGATGAGTTGCTCACATCTCTGTATTTCCGTCTTGTGAGTCTGAAGTGCGTTTGACAGTGATTTACGGGCCCCATATGTGGTTTTAATTGCGTGGCCTCGAAGGACCGCTTTAAAAGCCTCCCATTCAGTACCTATGGTCGAAGCAGTGCCGGCATTCGTTGAGAAATATGAGGTAATAGAGTCCGAAAGAGCGGCCCGGTATGATGAGTCGGCGAGCACGGCGCATGGCAGCCACCAGGTCGATATGGCAGGTCGTTTCGCCCCCCCCAGGATAGGCTTATCACTAATGGGTTGTGGTCTGAGAGTGTGCGCGGCAGATAGTCTGCCTGGGAGACGTTGTGTAGGGCATTATCCGAACAATATATAATGTCTATTGTAGTATGCAATGCGTGCAACGCTGAATAGTGCGAGTATGTACGGGTCAGAGGGTGTTTACTACGCCATGTGTCATGGACTTGCATATTTGTGATCCAGTCTCTCATGCATTGTGCCAGCTTAATGGACTGTGCCCCCAGGAGAGGGGGGCGGGAGCGATCCAAGCCCAGGTCAGACACCCCATTAAAATCTCCTCCCCAATATGAGGGACCATAGGGTCTGCTAGCAAGGATGGCGTAAGTGATTGTAAGAACAGGGATTGTCCCGAGTTAGGGGCGTATAAAGATACGAACACCAGTGGAGATCCGTTTAACTGACCCTCCATGACAACATATCGGCCCTGTCTGTCTACCCGGGAACGTGTGATCTGGAGCGGGGTCCCCGCAGCCACCCATATCAGCGCGCCCCTAGCATATCCCGAGTATGTGGTGCCTATGACCGTGCCCCTCCAGCGCTTACTGAGTGACGCAAGTGTTTGTGTGGTAAGGTGTGTTTCCTGGAGCATTGCAAAGGTAATCCTATGAGTTCGCAGGTACTGGTACACTTTATGCCGTTTGGCGCATCCCGCCAAACCCCTCACATTCCAGGTCAACAATTTATAATCCTCTGACATTTCTCCCCAACATTAATGGAAGCATTCGCTGCAAGACAACCCCCCACTGCCCAATCCACCCCACCCCCCACATCCCACCCCCACACATAGCGCATACAGAAAAATGGAAAGGAAAATGAAAACGTGCTGGTAACCCACGCCGTCCGCGTCTGTACAATAATAGTGGAGAAGGTCGACTCATCTAAGAAGTGAAAGAGAAAAGATCCCCAACATCCCACCCCAGGCCGGCTTGCCAACGGGCAATTGGCCATTCGCACAGAAATGCAATTCAAACGTACAAAAAATAACAATTCAAATAGAAATAAAAGTTGGTGCTGTATCAGCTACTTATCGCTCGCTGGACGGGGCGTGGCTTCGGCTTGCCGCCACACGTGACTCGACCTGGTAGCTTGCGTAGGTGTGTAGGGCATAAAGTTAGTACAAAGAAAGTCTCAATAGTCCCCGGGTATTCACCCCAAAGCGTCCGCAGTCTGTGGGGTGAGAGCCGGTCCGTCCCCCGACAGTGCCTCCTGTTGTGAGGCTGTGAGAGGCAATGTTTGGTCCATCGTTGTGTCAGAGTCCAAGTCCGGTCTGTGGGAGGAGGTAGGGCTGTCCATGTGCTCCACTGTCTTTATGGCCTGAGCCCATTCTTGTGCGAGTTGGGCTTTTGTCGGTCGGTGGCTCCGTCTCGTGTCGCGGCCCTTACGGGATGCTACCAGTTTCCAGGCCTGGCTAGGATTTGATGAGGGCGGTGGTGGTCCATGTCCCAGGCCCTGCTGTTCCACCCATGTCCACGCCTCCTCAGGCGTATTGCAGAACACCGTACCCTCCTTGTGGCGAATGCGAAGGCGTGCCGGGTATTGGAGTGAGTATTGGAGGCCACTGTCCCTCAGGCATTTCTTGACCTCCAGATATGAGGAGCGGTGGCGCCGCACCTGCAAAGTATAGTCAGGGTAAATGTGGACCATTGAGTTATCAACCTGCCATGGGCCCCGGGTCCGAGTGACCTGCAGAATGTGGTCCCTGTCTCTGTAGTTGAACAGTCTCACCACCACTGGTCTGGGGAGAGCGCCGGGGCGAGGGGGCCCCCCGGAACCCTGTGAGCACGTTCTATGGAGAACAATTTGGAGATTGTGCCTTGTAGTATGTCTTGCAAGAGCCATTCCTCCAGGTAGAGTTCCATGTTGGGGCCCTCTGCCCGTTCGGGGAGACCCACTATATGGATGTTGTTGCGGTGTGAGCGCCCCTCCTGATCATCCACGCGCTCTCTCAGATAGTCAACCTTTTGATGGAGGGACCGCAGTTGAGCGGTCGCCGCGGTCACCGTAGGGCCTAACGTCGCCAGTGTAGACTCGGATTCCTCCACCCTGCCCTTCAGTTTCTTGTGGTCTTCTCGAAGATAACCCATATCGATGCTCAGGGAGTCGATCTTCGTACCCAAGGTGGTTTTTATGTCCAAGATCGCCGCCATTAACTCGTCAAACCTGTGCGAGTGATCATTTTGGTCCGCGGAGGGCCCCAGGCGTTCCGCCGCCGTCTCTCTTGAGGGTGCCGATTCCGTCTCCGGAGGCTGTGTCTGTGGTTTCTCCATCCTAGGCTTACCCATTGTGTCACTGAATGGGTCCAGGCACAGCTAAGGGCTCAGCACGAGGGCCTGGGCTCCTGTGGGGATCACCACCGGCCTCTCCAATGCGAGTGAAGAAGGCATTGTAAGAGGGTCGAATTACGGTCCCGTCCCCAGAGTGGTGGGCCTGTCGTGGGTGTATTCTTGCAGATAGCGACAATGGAAAGCCTGGGGGTATGTCGCTCCGCTAGGTGACGGTCAGGCGATCCAGCGCCTCAGCTCCGACGACAGGGATCAAGCAGGGGTCCCACCGCTCCTCCAGCAGTTCCACGAGGATGCATGCCAGGAGGCCGGCGCTATCGACGTGGGCAAGTGGCGCCACAGTATCTTCGCCGTATGCCCGCAGCCAGATCGAACCCCATGGACAGAGGGGCGGGTGTCATAGGGTCCAACAACGTGGTGGGCCTAGGGTAATATTCCCGACGTCTTCACCTGGTGTCGGAGGGTCATCCAGGCCACTCCGCATGAGTAGGCAGTAAACAGGGCTGGGAGGACGGGGCCAAATCCAGTGTCTCGAGTAGGGGGAAGTTGCCGGGGGTTTTGTAGCTCCTCAGCGTATGTGCAGTGCCTCCGGTCACCACCCCAGCGTCGAGGACCCAGGTGCGCGTTCAGGGATCACCGCGCCCCAATAGCCACAGGCAGGCAGCTCACTTCAATGCGGCATGGGAGATACCACAGAGTCTCCAGGCGCCCTCTCGGTGCCGTCCCACTAAGCCTTCCCGGCTGCCAGCGGTCACAGGCAACGCGGACCCCACGTAGTTGGGAGATCGTGGCAAGTAACACTGCAGGGGACGATTAGGTCAAATACCTGGTCTGTGCTTGTCTCCGTATCAGGTTCCCCATATAGACACAGTTCGCCATGGGGGGAGGCCTCCAGGGTGGGATACGCAGTCAGCCCAGCTCCGCTCGGCGGCAGGTCCGGAATCCTCCACTTGCCGAACTCGAAACCCGCAGCGGTCCCAACGGTGATCTACGGCTCATCGACTGAACGAGGGCAGGGCCGAGGGGGGCCGGCGCCGCCGGCGGGGGAGAACAGCACAGTTGATCGCGCTGGTTCACCACACAGTTCTCCCGCTCTCGGTTCCCAGCAGTGGTCACAGCCTGCACCAGGAACGGTCCCGGGAGGTTTCCGGCACCAAGTTTTGGTAGTCTGCTACGTGCAGGCGCTATTGTTCAGGATATTTGTGGCGGGCTTGAAGCGGAGCTCAGAACAGTGCGACCGCTCCCGCCGCCATCTTGGCAACGCCCCTCCAATTTTCTAGGGACTTTATAGTAGATCAACTATACCAAGCGTGGATAAACCAATCACCAATACAATTTACACAGGAAGCATATTCACTTCAGCACTGGTTAGAAATGGTAAAGTGCCCAGAGTCCAAAAGCCAACAAAATAGGTCAGAAAAAATAGAAAGAAGGCAAAAAGTTTGGGGCTAACCCTGAAAAAATGGCCAGGTCCAAAACTCCTTCACCTCTCTGCTGCTTTCAACACCGTATCTCACTGCACCCTCATCAACAGACTCTACAACATCGGCATATAGCAAAACGCTTTGAAGTGGATCACCTCCTTCCTTACACATCGCACCCACAGCGCACAGATACCCCTGGGGTGACAGTGCTGCTCTATTTAAATGCAGGTTGATTGATTGATTGATTATCATAGGCAAATTTTATTGATTGATTGATTATCATAGGCAAATATCTTATTTCACCAAAACTCCCTTTTTTTCATATTTGCGTATGAAAGCACTTTCAAATACATGAGTTCAGAATACCAGCGGTACAAAAACCTATTGTGATTGATTTAATAGATTATATTTTTGCTCTATAATAATCTAGGCCACATAAAGAGTTCAAAGGACAACTGTCTTGCCTCTTGGTTCACTAATAGCACTGTCCTCAGTGTGGGGATGGGGCAGGAATGGTTTTAAGTTCATGTTTAAAAATGATCACTTTTTATAAGTACTTCTCACTGCAGTGCTATAATGTGATGTATTGAAGCTTTCACATGTTAAAAAAATACAATTATTTTGAATTTTGATTATACTTTATGATGTTTGTTGGATGATTTGCATAGCAAATATTTTCAGGGCTTAGTTGACCCTTGGCTCGGCTCTCCCTGTTAATTTTTTGCTTGCCCACCTCTAATCCATGTCCCTTGGTCCCTTTAGAGAGCCTGGCCTTTGGCTAGAACTTACAATTAAGACCCCTCCCCAGGAGCCCGTGTAAACGTGCCCCTATAGTTGTGCTGAATGCAGGTTCTATGTGTAGGACTTCATGTAAATGGCACCAAAAAGTATTTTAAAATATACTCAGCTACTTGAACCTGCCTATACAAACTATGTGAAGAGATGTGAAGGTCAGGGCCCACAGTTTTGTATTTCTTCCAGTTGGCTTTTGTCAAATCCATAGAGAGCACCTTATGTCTAGGTATGTGATATAAAGGTTATGCAGAAGTGCAAAGTCTTAAGGCATTTTTTAAAACCCTCTGTTCCTTTACAAAATGTGAAGCTTGCAAGTTTTTTTTAAATGAAGAGGGTCATTGTAAACAGCCCTCTGCAGCTAAAAAAGATTCCTACTGTTGCAAATGGCTTTGCAGGACAGTAGGTGATGTGATAATGCTAGACCGTTGTCCCCCAGCCCTGCTCTGAAACCCCCCGCCTTCTTTTTCTCTGTACCCCTCATAAGGATGTATAGGGTAGCAGTGCACTATTCCAGTCATGAGGTATGGCGCACCAACTAAACTCTGAGGTGCAGCTCACACCGAAAGAGGTCCGGCATCCTGCATTGTCCCCTGAAGTTCCCCAACACATTCTTCAGGATGTTTCACCCATGTAATATCATCAGAGGGCAATGGGCAAGTTATTATACTATGCTTCACAGTGAACCACAGTGTTATGTCCTACATCCAGGTTTGTGTCATGTAGAATGCTTATAAGCTTGCAATGTTATTGTAGGGTTCAATCGTTGTGGCTAGCTCAGGAAGCGTTCCACTGATTGCCAGCTGGAGCGCATCCGGGAGAGTCTACAGTGGTGGCTCTGTGTCATCTTTACTTAATCTGGAAATAAACTCGGCCAGATTTTACACCTACCTGCTCACCTCTTATTTTGCCACCAGACAAAATCACAACACGTTTCACGTGGGACTTACTTAACCAGAGCTAACAACCACTTAGGTCTGTGAGCTTCAGTAACCGACTTTAAAATTCCTTAGAGTCAATTTAATTGGAGAAAATACGTTACATGTAAGGATATTTCACTACATGTACAGTATTTTCGCCACAACACACAAGAGTTTATGACATTTCTGCTGACTTTGTGAAGTATAGAATTTGCTGCCTACGCCAAACTATGAAAATGGGAGAAAATGTCTACCACTTCTGGTTGTTAATTGGCAAGCTTTCAAATATTTGACGACTATGAGAATGTCTTCAATTGCCATTAGGGAAATGTTGATATTAAAGACAGATGTATCAAAATGGCTATTCCACCTGAATATTAATTCAAAAATATGTTGTTATAAAATTGTTTTGAGGTTGTTTTATTGTATTCTATGCTGTTTCCTTGTCATTATCTATGATGCGAAATGCTTTTCAGCTTTGTTTAAATTATCAAGATGATGTATATTTTTTGGGTTGTTGGGTCTATTGGGAAAGTTATAAAGATTGTTTTTTAAGATATGTATTACCATTAGTGAATGTTAAATGTTGTATTTGGTATTTATTTAATTATTGTTTACTTGTTTAAATGTGCAATACATATTTAAAGCATTTTAATTTGTGCCATTTATTGGAGGACTGGGTGACTAGTGTTTGACATAAAATGTTTATAAATTGTTATGAATTGAATAATGTATCAATTTGTATTTTTAAATTGGCAATTATTTTTATATGTTAAATAATTGTAAATTATGAGCCTATTTGTTTATAGTTTTCCGTTAAATATTTTAATCAGTTTTTACAGGTTGTATGGTGTGTTGGACATTTTGGTGAGTTGAGCTATTTTCAAAAAAAATTTGGGTGTTAATTGTTTAATATGTTAAATTTGTAAAATTTTACAATTATAAATTATTTTTTGTGGTTCAATTCTTTTCACTATCATGAATGAATGTATTACTTTTCTTTTAGGTTTGTGTGCTTTATGGAGGGTTTGATGAATTCTTATTATTTCAATGATTTTTACTGATATTTCTACAATATGTTTAACAGGTACTTATAATGTTTCAGTGTATTGAATCCAAAGCATGCATGTTCTGCAATTTTGACTAGATTTAGAGTAGTAAATCAGGCCCCCCATTGTATGTACGTTCACCAAAGGTCAGGAGATAAAATAGTATTGCAGAACTCCTCAGTGTATGCACTTGCCCGGGGTTTGTAAGACTGGAGTTAGAATAGTAAATCGGACCCCTGCCAGCATGTACATACTCTTCCCATATTTGTCAGCCTGGAGTTAGAATAGTAGATTCTACCTCTTCCATCCCCCAAATATAAGTATACTTAAATGTTTGTTAGACTGTAGTTAGAAGAGTAACTCCTAGGCCAAATATTTGCAGTTTCCCAATATTTGTTGGACTGGTGCTCCAATAGTAAAACACCAATGTTTGTTAGGCTGGAGTTAGGATAGTAAATCTGACTCTTCTGCCCAATGTTTGCACTTTTTCCCAATTTTGTTTGGCAAGATTATAAGAGTAAACATGAACCCCTCAATTTATACACTTTTACTAATATTTGTTAGACTGCAGTTAGAATAGTAAATCTGACCGCACTCTCCTCAGTGTTGGTTAGAGTGGAGTTAGAATAGTAAATCTGATCTCACCCCGCACCCCCTGAAAAACATGTCCAATTTCTGCAGCTACTTCAAATGAAATGACTTTATCCTGAATTCTTTAAAGACATTTATAGAATATTTAATTTAAAGATGTAAATGTTTTTTTAATAATTTTAATTTCATATTTGCCTTTAATTGTACTTAGTTTTCAAATAATTTTATTTTTTGTTTTTAGAATTGTTGTTCCTTATTTAAAAAAATATTTATAATACTTTAATAATTAAAAAAATGTTTACAGCTCTAAAATCATCAATAGTTATAGATATTTATATTGAGCATTACTTTACATTATATATTAATAGTATTCTTTGTATTTAATATTTTATTTCTTGTTTAAATCATTCATTGTAACTTGTCATTTAATACTGCTTGCTTTTATTAATACAATTATCTTAAATTCATGTTTATTTTTAACCATATTTTAAGTTAATAAATTCATAATTGTGTGTTTTGTCTTTTGCCTATTTTATAAGTATATTACATTTTGTTAACTACCATTAAATACATGGATTAATTAATAACAAATCAATAAAATTACAATATTTTGGACCACAATACTTTGGTAGTCGATATTTTTACACAATATTTGTGCGTAAACTCAGTAATTTTGTAGTTGATATTTTTGTGTCACAATATTTTTGTGGTAATACGTTTGTCATACAACCAATAAAACAAAATAGACATTTTGGGGGGGAAACTGCTTTGATTAGATAATTACAAAGGTATATATCAGAAACTAGGTTATAGATTATTTCTGGTTAATGCCTGTTTTCAAAAATGAGCTATACCTCTGAGATACCGTAACTTCTTCAATAAAATCTCTTATAATAAGATTTTTATTCTGCCAGATCTCTCTTCATTTAAGCGTGGGGGGGTTGAAAGGAGCAAGATGAACATGATTAGCCCAGGAGATTAAAGAAGAAAAGATATAATGGTCAACTCAATTTTATTTCGTAACTTTAGGAGACGATAATGAAAACATGGCTTCTGTCTGTTTTAACCGGGAATATTTTAGATGGGAGGTAGTGGTATTTGTAGGCTATGCTGTACTGTAGAACAATTTGTAGCTTGTGCAGAATTTCTGTCCAAGTTAAGGGAGCTTTATTGTGGTTTTTGTTTAAGGTTCTGACTATGACGACTACTTCAAATCATTCCCCAAGAAGAATTTTAAGGCATCCTTATATTCACTTTATGACCAACCTTGAAAATGCATTTCAACAGTAGAAGCTAGAAAAGTCTAAACCATAGACATGGTATGAACTTGGGAAATTGTTATGTTACTATGTTCATTCTATATTAAGTAGTTTTTATAGAGCAATATTTTATACTTGTGTGCAGTATGTCGAATATGAACATTAATAAGCTAAGAGATTTTTTAGTAGCTGGTACAACCTGGTTGCTATGTAATTATTGACAGTGTTGTAATATTTTGTGCTGTAACCATGAAATGCATGGTAGTGATTAAGCTGCCAATTTGATGTATGTAAATTAACTACAAAAGTAACACATTGGAATTGGTCTATAACTTGAATAACAGTATTATCTATTGTGATATTAGTTGAATATGAATTGGGCATAAATTGAGCGGTTTATACCTATTGTTGAGGGTGAAGCAGATATTCATACAAGAATTGCCAGCTTCATCTCTGTTGTTGTTTATGAATGAACTGCACATGTGTATGAGTGAGTTATGTAATGAAAGCACGCTGGCATCTGTGAGTGAAATTTTGAAGCAGTTTATCATTTAGTGAAAGGTTTGTAGAGTAAGACATTCTGAAGATTCATTATGCAGAGTTTTTGTAAGGTGCGAAAACTGTGCTGAATGGTGCATGATTGACTGTATGGACAGATAAAACGAACTTTAATGAAGGTTACTGTTTTTATTCTGCCAGTTGCTGGCAGCAAAAGGCAATGTCTGATTTGCAATGTTTGTTGACACTGAGGTTGGATGTTTTGCGTTGGGTCCCTAACGATTCTTGTGAATTTTTCTCCCTGTGAAGGCCAATGCTGTTGAAACCACTTCCCTCCAGATAATGTTTAATTCTTCCCTCCTGAGTGTTACTTTTGGAAAGAACATTGGGGTGCTGTTCTGGGGCTATTCAGCCTTGTTTGACTGCCTGGTCTCCATTTTCAGTTGCTTCAGGTGATAAGAGATAAGTCTTGAAATTGAAAGCTTGCAAACTCATGGTCACTAAGGGCCAGATTTGGCATTACCCTTGCACCATGCAAGGGGCGCAAGGGTGATGCAAATCCTAAGTGAGATATATCAAGCCATGCAAGACAACCATGCATGGCCCTGCATGGCTTGATAAATCTAGAGTAATTCATGATATCGCAAATCGCTTCCTTGCGTTACTCTGAGGTAGAGAGGCATTCCATGGGTTGAGCCTCCCTATGCATCCACCCATTGATTTTGGCGTATTCCCAGATTTACCCTTAGTGGTAGACCTGGGAGTGTGTCAAAATGCTACGCCTCCTCAGGTGAGGCATAATGAGGAGAAACATCTTTATTTCTCCTTGTTTTTTCTTCTTTCCACCTGTGCTGCATTCTGTATCACACATAGGAAGGGGAAAAGGTCTCGCAGGATTGTTTTTGTGCCGGAAGGTGTCCTTTCCTACAGAAAAAAAATCCTGCCTACATCACAGGTACCTTTGCACCAAGGAACAAGGGTGACTATGTTGGAGCTAGGCAGTCAAAAGTGCACCAGTGCTAATAAAGAACAGGAATGTGCAGTATAATTGTAAATATGGTGCATTCCTACCCTTTCACTCAGCGCAGCACAGCAAGGTAGCTTGTTGAGTTTGTGTTGCGTTCCATTGTGTTGCGCTGCATGAAAGAATGATAAATCTTCCCCTAGATTTTTCACCTACCTCCGGTTTCCTTGGCCTGTGTCATCAAGTGGTCTTGTTCGTTTTCTCCCGCTGATTACCAAGGAACTAGTTATCAACAAGCTTGGCCTTTGGATATGGCGCCTGACACTGGTGCTCAAATCAACTTCTAGCAGAGTTACTGGGCTTGCCTTCTCCTCCTCCTTTGGAGATTGTGGTATATACTGGGAATTATCTTTTATTTCTCACATTTCATACATGATGTGCAATTTTAGCTAGCTCTGCAATCCTGCATGTTACTACTTTCTCTCATTATTTTGTTAGGTTGTATTGTCTTTCTTTATTCCTGCCCTCATGTATTCTTTTTCGGTTTGCATCATTTAGGTATTTGATTTCATAAGATTTTGTAAATTGCTTAGGTGAAAGCACTATACAAATTAATCATGTAATTCATTGACGAGATATACACTTGTTTTGTTTTCTGGAATAATGTAATCAGGTTTGCTGTGATTAATGAGTTCTATTCCACTGCAACAACCTCTGAGATCTTGTAATCCTACATTTAAAGGTTTTAGGCTGTGTTTTGCTTGTAAATAATTCAGAACTTTTAACAGCAACAGATTGAACCTCTTGAGTACAGTGAAACGAAACGATAACCGTAGTAGTCAAATTATGATTCCCGTTTCATGCAGTGCATGAATCTTAGACTGTATGATTAGACTGCATAGAATGGTACTTAAATCTCAGTTTTCTATGCTAGTATGCTAATTGCCCCAGTAAATGAACACAGTTATTGCCATTAACTTGCACCGGGAGTGGCAGTAGCACCCACAGTGAACAGTTAAATGCGTTACATTTTTTTATCAAGGAAAGATTATAACATGGCCTTGGTAATTTCAGGGCATAGCTTCAGAGGGGTGTTACACCCCCCTAATAAATGTAGTTCCTGGTAAATAGTTGGGTACAAGGGGGTTTCAGTTCGGTATGGTGAGGTGTCTGTCGGATTTCACCATGCATTTTTAAATACACACAGACAAAAACGAACACACACACTCTTCCTCTCTCTGTTTTGAAAATCTTCAACAATTATGATTATTTTACAAAATGTTGTGTTTTCTCTCTTTTAGCACCCCTACCAATCCACATTCATGTCACTTTCCAGTGCCCTTTTAGCCCCCCCAATCTTACTGACCATGCTATGCCCCTTGGTAATTTCCTACAAGTTTAGTTAACTCATTTCTTCAGAAACCTGTGATTTTCTTTAAAAACAATCCTTTATTCCATTTGTTCAAGTACTTTGTATTAAAAAGACATCCAACAAAAAGCCAGCGCACTTCGTTCCTCCAACTGGAACTTGTTCAGGGCTAAATATGATTACAAACCTTCCTTGGGCAACTTTGCGTAGTATGTAGTCCGAGTTGAATACAGTTCATTCATTTAATTTAAACTAACAGTGAACTCATTGCACCTAAATCCAAATCATCCTGCTCAAATATAAAGTGCACAAAGCCTGTGTAGACAGTCAATAACATCGTCATATATTATACAGCAAAATGACATGACCTTGTGCGCCATCTTGCCGCATAATATATTGCCAGCTTTACTACTGCTCTCCCCAAATAATATGTAGACATGACAGTTTCCACATGTGAGAAGCTGGCCTGGTATATGATGTCCACTAATGTAAGTGGGCCCCCTGCACCAGTCCCGACAACCTTTATGGTGATTTAAGATGCCTTAGACAAACTTAGAAAGCTCTCTAAGTGGAGCTGTGGAGAACAGCATTCAGGCTTAGTCCAGAAGGAGTGTAAAGCAGCTTGTTTTACCAGAACGCAATGTTATAGTATAGATTAAATGAAAATGAACCACACAAGGTATTTATAAAAATATGTATTTATTATATAATACTCTCTAACACGTTTAGATATATCCTACCGGAGATAAACTCAATGCACACAATAATTTGCATAGAAATACAGTAAATAACAAAGAATACACAGTGGGCCCCGGGGGGGGGACAAAACCATATACTAAGAAAGTGGTATAAGTACCACGACTAGGGTCTAGACAATGTCCAGAGGACGTAGAAGTACTGGGGACCCAGGTAACCACCCAAGGTGAGTTACTAGGAACCCCACGGACAGCGTGTGCAGTGTGGGAACACGACCGCCTGCTCCGTACAACTCAATGTGTAAGTCACGTTGGAATTTTACAGATTAAGGACTCTTCCCAGTGGACCCTGAAAAAACCCTGTGGAAGACAGAAGGTTGGAGAGCCACCACACCCTGGATACCATAGTACCCACGTTACCAACACCAGGGAAGCCGTGTGCATAGGTGTGAATTGGTGTCGGAAACTGCCGTCGAACCCAATGGAGGACTTCAGGAAAGTGCCGCTGCTGAAGAAGGAAAAAGTGTCTGGTGGATTCTGAAGGTGGATTCTAGTTGAGAGGTACCTGCAAGCAGAGGGAATAGAGTCTATGTCACTCAGGAGTGACTAGGAGATCTGGAAGATGAACGCCCACCGATGTTGGGTGTTGCAGGAGAGTTGACGGTGACCTTGACTCTGAAGCTGTGAGGACCAGGCGATGCTGAGGAAGACCAGGAGCCATGCACAAGCTGTCCCACGTTGGATGTCGAGTGATGAGGGGTCGGTGTCCGGTGTGAGCACCAACAAGCCTTGGCAAATGCAACCAACGAAGAAGTCGAAGAAGGTGCAATGTTGGGACCAGCAAGGTCCAGGGGACTAACTACAAGCAGGGGAGTCAGGGCAGGCCCGAGCAATCAGGGGAGCCTAAAAGAAGCAAGATGACCCTCAACAGGACCCACAGGCCCAAGGCACTGGAGTTGCAAAAGGACCTGGAACAGCTCACCGAAAGATGCAGACCACGGTGCAAGCAATGCGGTGTGGTCAAAGATTCTGGTCACTGGAGATGATTGAGGTTGGGGCTACTTGGAACCTGAAGATCTTGGTGGAAGGAAGCCAACAAGCCTTTGCAACAGCAAGTCGACGCAATGCACACAGGTTCGGTTCCTGCGGCTCCCACAAGGGATACTGGCCTCAAACTTGGTGAGAGGACAGGGCAGGCCTAGACAGCTGTGGAGAACCACGACCGGTGTTGCAGAACCTTTTGGAGTCCGTAGGAGCTCAGGATCAGCAGACCGGTCAGCTTGCAGGGAAGTGACTCCTTCAATTCAAGGGATATTCCTTCAAGTGTCTTGGATGCCCACAGGCCTTGGAAGGTTCCTGTATGGTGCCCAGGCACAGACGACGCAGCAGACTGAAAGGGGGATGAAGTTGAGCCCAAAGGAAGTCCAGAGTGCCCAGACGGTAGAAGAAGAAGTGGTGTTTGAATTGAATCTTGTCCCACGATGAAACTAGGGACCCACCCGCAGTAAAGCCCTTAAGTACCCTAAGCAAAGGGTTCGGATGATTCAGGGGATACTCCCTGGGGAGGGTCTGGACAGGGGGGAGGTTACTCCCATGTCCTTTGTCCAGTTTCGCCCCAGAGCAGGAGCCAACGGCTCCCAGAGCTAGTTTGAACTGGACTATGCATGGGGACACCAAATGTGCTCCTCATGCAGACTGAGTGGCGCTGGCAAGCACACCCACCCAGCCACAATACACTAAATCCTGTTTGGGAGGTGGTCACACCTCCATGTGACAAGATGCCTATTGTTCTGCCTTCCCCTGCTCGAGCTTGGCTCAGCAGCAGGAGGGCAGAATTGTGTTTCTGGTCGGCAGCAACCATTTTGTGCTGTCCGGTTCTAGAAGACTGGTACCTGGAGCACTGAGAGCCTAACAGAGGGCTCTTCCAGTGCTTGGAATCATACCTCCCACACTGTTTACAGTGTGGGGTATGATGCCAACATGTTTGAGACCAAACATTATAGGATTCATTGCAGCCGTTTTCGAGATGGTCATTGCATAATTACGCGGTGCCCCTCTATATAGTATATGGCTGCTTCACTTACAACCTGGGAGAATGGACTCCGTAGGCTGTAGGGTTGTCCTACTCATGCAGGGGCACCCTCACACTTAGAACCAAGCACCCTGCCTTCGGGATTGCAAAGGCCTGCTATAGGGGTGACTTATAGGTTTTAAGTGCAGTGACCCTAGATATAGGAAACCTATATCTTTAGTAAGTGGTGCTAGCACCAGCTTACACAGGCTGCAATGGCAGGCCTGTGGTTCCATTTTGAATGGTCTCTCATGGGTGGCATAATGCATGCTTCAGCCCATGGGGGACCTCATACTAGTACCATATACTAGAGACTGATAAGGTTACCCCAGTATCCAATCTGGGATGTACCTAAGTACTGAACATAACAATTTAAGGGACAAAGAAGATAGCCTGGGGTCCTGATTAGCAGGATCCAAGTCAGACTAGTCAATAACAGCTTAGCACCAGACAAAAAGTGGGGGTAACCATAAAAGCAGATCCTACTTTCCTACACCACAGTACTGGACTATGCTCCAAACTCACATTCCTGTGGTTTTTAAATTATGCAATAATTATTCCAATCTTACACCTGTGCTGACCAGGAGGGTGCTTTGTCTCCAGTATTGTCCCTGAATCTTATGAGTACCTGTTACCCAATGCATTTCAGGTCTGATAACCCTACTTCAGGGGTCGCTGAGAAATGAAAATATGAAAACCTATCTGCGCTGAAGATGGTCTCTTTTCTATATCAATTAAAATGTTGACTGTGAAGTGATCCTATACACCTCAGAGGGTGACTTTGTGCTCAAAACAATTCAGAATCAGTCCCAAAAATATGTGCACAGACCTTCAAACCGACCCTGTGCAAAAAATCATGTACAAACCCAGAGAAGGTACTCCACAATGTATGAGCTTAAAAAAACAACCAGTTGCATTATATCAGAGACCCGGAAAATGTACGTGCTTACATCAAAGAGTTACTGCGTATAACAAAGTGCCTCGTGTTATGTCAGTGTGTTTTAGATGAATATGCGATGTTACAATGAATGCGATACAACGCATTCCATTACAACGTGGTTGTTACAACAACCATGTTGTTACATCGCATACCATTACAACGCAAGTCGTTACAACAACTTGCTATAGGGGGCGCTGGATGTTGGAATAGTATAATTTACTATTCCAACTCCAGTCTGTGCAACACTAGGGAAGGTGTTGGATTTTAAATCCAACACCTTCTGCCCCCTACAGCAAGTCGTTGTTACGACTTGCGTTGTAGTGGTTTGCGATGTAACACCGTGGTCGTTGTAACGACCGCGTTGTAGTGGAATGTGTTGTATCGCATTCGTTGTAAACGATGTCTCCCATTTTAGAGCACCATTTTTAATGTGCTTAACAACTTCATTTTCTAGAAAACAAGTGTCCAGAAATAATAACATGCTGGCTCATCCGTGTGCATTATGGGCTTACATCAAGGAGTTACTGCGTCTATCATGTGCCCCACGTTATGCCGGCGTGTTTGTGTTCACCGTGTTAAACGTGTTTTACAACTCCATTTTCTTGAAAGCGATTTCTCGGTGATAACTACATGCTGGTTCATGAAAACAATAAGTTGTGTGTGTACTCTGCTTTCCGGTACTTCAAAAGATGACTGAGTGCTCCGGTCAAGGAATACACGCCACATTCTCCATATCCCCGTCGCAAGCAAGCTGCCAAGTATGCCACTGCATTCTCTGAAATAAACCTGTGACGTTGGACATTTTAACGCCAGTGCTTCAAGCTTTAAAATTTAAAGGTGCCTGAATGTTTTATGCAGGTGCTTCAGGCTTGAAAATGTAAAGGTGCCTGACGCGTTACTTCAATACAAACTTGCGCTTGACATGTAAAAGGAGGCATGTAGGCACAATGCTAAACAAAAATGATCACAGTACTAGCTGAGAGTACCTTCCCAAACACGCCTAGTAAACCAAATATACATGTCGAAAAATAATAATAAATAAGGTGAGATATCTATTGAAAAAGAAATCTTGAGTGTAAAATGTAGCTGATTTCTTGTGCTATGATTTACTGTATTCTGTCTATACAACCATAACAAAGAACATACTGAGGACATATAGATATGAAACAAGAAATTTCCTTTTTGGATGTATCAATCAGGGTAACACCAACAGGAATAAAAACAAATGTTTTTACCAAACCCACAGACAGGAACAATTGATTGCACTACCAAGGTTTTCACCAACCTGCTCTTAAACATCACTTAACCTTCTCACAATTCCTCATACTAAAAAGGATCATCTCAGACCCTCAAGATCTAGCTATCGTGAATGAGAAATTCAAAATGAGGTTCAAACATCAGGGCTGTCTGCCCCCTGTAATACAAGAATCTCTGAACTGAGTTGAACAGTTTGAGAAAAAGAACTTGACTAAAACAGCAATGAAGGAAGCCAACACAATGGTATATGTGTTAAAATATTCCACAAAAGCTCAAGTTATTAAATCAATAATTAAAAAGAGATGGGATATTCTGGAAAATGAACCAGACTTTCAAGGTTTATTTGATGTTAAACCCATGCTTGCATACGGCAGATCGAGAAACATCAAAGAAATACTGTCCAACAAAAAAATCACCAAAACAGGAACAATATAAATGAACGCAACGGTGCTTGAACTGCATTCATTGTAACAATGTCATTGGAGGTAACACCATAGCACATCCCACCAAAGGCAATGCCATTCAACTGAAACTTTCGGCGAATAAAAACACGAAGAATGTAATATATGCATTAAAATGCCCATGTGTAAATTATATGTAGGGAAGACAGAAAGAAAAATCAAAACCCACATCACAGAACATAAAAGCAATATTCGGAATAAAACCAAAAATGTAAGTGTGGCAATTCATTAGCTAGATACAGGCCATAATGTGGCTTAACTACATTTTCAAGTTTTAGAAGTTATAACTACCAGGCCAGACATGGACACTATGCATCCATCTGGGAAGAATGATAAATTGGAATATGCATGTTTTTATGATGTCATTCTATATGGCTTAAGTATGTTCTTTGATATGGTTGTATAGACAAAACACAGTAAATCATATTAGCACAAGACATCACCTACAGTTTACACTCAGGGTTTTGTTTTAAATAGATTTCTCACCTTATTCATTATTATTTTGCGACATGTATGTTTGGTTTATTAGGCACATTTGGGAAGGGACTTCTCAGCTAGTACTGTGGTCATTTTTATCTAGCGTTGTGCGTACATGTCTCCTTTTACATGTCAAGTGCAAATTTGTAATGAGGTAACGTGTCAGGCACCTTTATATTTTCAAGCCTTAAGCACTTGTGTAAAACAATAAGGCACCTTTAAATTTTAAAGCTTGAAGCACTTGTGTTAAAATGTCCTACGTTACAGGTTTATTTCAGTGAATGTAGCAGCATACTCTGCAGCTTGTTTGCAAATGGGATATGGATAACACGTTGCGCATTCCTTGATCAGAACATGCAGTAACCTTTTGTTGTACTGCTAAGCGGAGTACATAACTTATTGTTTCCACAAACCAGTATGTTGTTATCATCAAGTACTTGTTTTCAAGAAAATGGAGTTGTGAAACACGTTTAACACTGTGAACACAAACATGCCATCAGAACAAGGGGTACTTGTTAGACGCAGTAACTCCTTGATGTAAGCATGTACATTTTTCTGGTCTCTGGAATACTGCACTCAGACGAATCAGCATGTCATTATTACCAGGCACTTGTCTTCAATAAAATTGAGTTGTTAAACATGTTAAAAGCGGTGAACTAAAACATGCCAAAATAATGCAGGCACTTGCTATATGTAACTCTAATGAAGGTACGTACATTTTCCCGGTCTCTGAAATAATGCAACTGGTTGTTTTTATAAGCTCGTACATAGTGAGGTACCTGCTATGGTTTAAACATGCTTTTTTTGCACAGGGTCCGTTTGAAAGGTTTTTTTTGGACTGGTCTTGAATTGTTTTGAGCACAAAGTCATCCTCTGACGTTTTTAGGATTCGCTCCACACTCAACATGTTAATTGACATAGAAAAGAGACCATCTTTGGCTCTGATAGATTTTCATATTTTCAATTCTGAGATACCCCTGAAGAAGGGCTATCAGACCCGAAATGCATTGAGTAACAGGTACTCATATGATTGGATTTATTGAATATGTTTGATGGATTAACAAGCAATCATACTGGAATCCAGAAAAAGGATTTGACTGCAAAATAATAACAGAGGATTGTTGTAAATAAACAACACAAAGACTTGAATATTATTGATTGAATAGTATTATTGATATTTCAAAAAGATGTTTGAAGCAGAACCTGTTGGTTCGGATGTTAAGTGAGTCCAGAGAGGGAAAGTGGGGATCCACTACCAGCATGCACTTCTATAAGTATCCACATTATGTCAGTAAATAAACCAAACAATGTTAACCAGTATTTGCACTTTATCCACTGTGTATTGCACATGTTTCCATGTTGTTATTCACAGATTTGAGCATCAGTATCTCTGTTGTCCTAGAATATAACGGACACCATGCCCGTTTTAGATCTAAATCACAGATTCCATAGACTGTATTCTTGTTGCCCCAATATTTACCTAACCTTTTTCCTTGACAGATTCAGGTACATTTTATTCAATTACGTAAGGCCCAGATATCATGTCATACATAATACCCTTAACATGTAACACATGCAATGCTATCATGGTTACAGAATGATCACACTGTACTTCACAATGAAATGTACACTTTCCCATGACACTTTGTATATTGGTCAAACATTCAAATATATAAAGGCTGCCAATTTAAATACAAAAATTGCCACAACGTGAAACACTTACTACTACCACAGTACCCACAGATATGTTCACTATGTAAAGCATACATTGGCCTTGCCAGTTTCAATATTAACATCAACATTAACAAATGCACCTTTTATCACACAATTGTTCGTATATTAAGTGTACACTGAAATGACAGTATCCACACAGTGCCCAGGTATGTCTTATAATTATGTTACATATAACATCTCTCATAAGGTTGGTGGCCTCCTAGCACTGTAACACCAAAGATATAAAATGCAGCCTTGATTACTTAACAGAGTCAACATGAAGACAATAGCATAACACCATAACTATATTTCTAATGTTTTCCACAATGTCTGTTGACCCGCAGTGTGTTGAAATAAGAGGGGCAAGTTGTTCCATATACAGTAAATAGTATGAGAAAGTACGTACTTTACTCTGCCTCTGAATTTTAGGCCTAACATTCAGATATAAATATATTACAGATTGTGTTGATTGATAATGTGAAAACGTGGGTGCCAAGTATGATAGTGAAGGTTATTCTCTTTGAGAGTATCTCTCATTCTAATGATTCAATGACTGATGAGCTAGAATCTTCCTATCATAGTCTAAAAACTATGAGCTTAACAAACTTGATGAGGCTGGATACAGCAAACCAGGAGTTTGGAGGTCTCACATACATTCTGATAAGACAGTCTATCCTAGAGATACAAAGTTGTAGTACTGCCTAGACTCCGTGTTGGAAGATCATAAAGGTAAACATTTAGCAATGCAGTGCAATTTCAAGTGGAAGAAAGAAAACATCATCAGAGCAGATATCCGGATTCTGCTTTAAATACAATGCCTATCTCTTATCTGCATCACAGGAGTTGAGGAAGCAAAACTGTAAGAATATTTGCTGTCTTCTAATATAGAAATATAAACCTTAAAGCCAAGATTTCAGTTGTACCAACATTCTTTTTATCTTACTTTTTAGCTCACAGCTATCAATTACCAAATGGCAATTACAAATAGTAGGGTGTAATGATAACCATTGCTAACCCAAATGAGTTAAAACTGAGCCTTGGGATTTACAGACTGTGGCCAAACACTGCTTGCTACACTGTCGCACGAAAACTAGAACAGATACTCCCTACTCTCCAGAACTACCACTGAATTGGTTAGCGATTTTTCTCCACAAAGATGCTCAGACTCAAATGTTAGATTGCACAGCAGAAGGCTTATTAATGGGTGATGTATATCATGCTGAAATGCTGCATTCTTTTGAGGAACAGCAGACCACCTATGATTTACCTGCAGGACAGCTCCTACTATATGGATTGATTACTCCAATGCAGAGAAGACTTTGGAAAAAAGGCCAGAAGGAACCCAGAACATACAGGGGATGTCACATCCTTTACACCACCATGGGCAACATAAAGTAGTTACAGGCCTGAATAGTGCATTAAGAGAGGCTATAATTACGACCTAAGAGACAAATGGGTGGAAGATGTGGGCACCCCAATATCTGATGTGGATTGGGTCAGGATCCTAGATGGTATTCCATGAGTATCTAGAAATGCTTGCTTCAAATTATAAATTTTGTATTATATGTATAAAGCATACCCGACCCCAGGCAAAATAAATAAATATTTCCAGCACGATCGGCCGACATGCCCCAGGTGCTGTGTGGAGGAAGCTGGGATGTTCCATATGGTTTGGAGTTTCATACACTTTACAGAATACTGGATGGAGGTGATGACAATACCCAATGACATAGGAGATCGCAATATACCACTTCTACCCACAATATGTTTACTGAGATTGTTCCCTAGACCTGCTAAACTACCATAATTCATTGATCTTGCTTAAAATACTAGCTAACCGTCATATCACAGTTAATTGGAAAAATACTAAAGGGACTCAAATAGCACAATGGTGCAACAAATTGGTTCGCTGGGTGGAATATAATAGTATTATTCTCCTAAGGAACGCCAAGTGTGGAATAAATTCATTATATGCAGCTAGGGCATGGGAGGGCCTGCTAGAGGATTTGAGATTGGAGTAGAATCACGCATTGGACAATACCCCCCAGATTAGCAGGGTACAATGAGGACCGGAAAATGCATTTGCCACAATATATCATAGACCAATATATGTACTGACTACATCAACTCCCTAGGAAATGAGTAAAAAGCCGAGTAACCTCCCCCTCGCTCCACTTCTTGACTTCACTTGACTTCACTTCTACTTTGACAAGAAATGTAACTTTCAGGCACACCAGCAGTATATGGTTAGAAAAAATAATGCCTTAATACATGCCTTCAACGCACTTGTAAAAAAACTAAAAGGACTCTCTTTTCAACCATTGCTCGCAGTCATCAATGCAAAATTGCTTCCATCACTAACTTATGCAAGCACGGTGATGCACGTTAAAGATGCCAAAATGTTACATAAATTGCCAATACACACATTCAAACGTGTCTTTGGTCTTCCTTGTAACGCTCCACCCGCGCAAATCCGCTTGGAATTCGGATTGGCACAACAAGAGATGGCAAGAAGATACCACACAATTAAATCCTGGCATAAAATACGAAACAAACCGTCTAGCCCTCTAGTCAGCGCTCTATGGCAGTCACTGATGAATGATGCAAATCTGAGTTATAATAAGTATTTATCTTCATCATTGGAAAACACCAATGCCGCTGACTTATGGGACCTAAATTAGTCACATTCCACTTTTTGCCATGTGATCAATTAAGCAGCAAAACGTCATTCACTAGTGGAAGACAAAAACACATTTTCACAGTGATCACATGCCTGGATGACAATTCCAACATATGCCACCTTGCAACCAGCAGCATACCTTCTTTTAACTTATCCAGTGCACTTAAAGAAAAAGCTACTGGCTATTCACCTAGGAGTATTGCCATCTTTAGCGGACAAACCCTCCTGGGGACACAAAGGCCCGAAAACGTGCAGGCTATGTGGCGCATTTAAAGAGGATTTTACACACTCGGTTTGCATATGCCCCGAATTAAAGGAAGCTTGCCTCTCATTGTTAAGACGAATATTCAACGAGAGGAGGATTTGTACCTGCCAAATGGCAATAATGAGGAGCCTTGATCCCACAGACCCTTGGCCAAATTGCAAACTACTGAAATATTTGCACTTCCATGATAAATTACTCAAACAGGGTTCCGAGAGCAGAGCTCCAGTAGTAGAAAGCAGGTATGTGCAATGTTAAACTATCGAATGACATTGAGTAGAAGACAGTTATATGACTATTTTACGGGACTCTGGTATTTTTCTCAAATTGAAACACAACTTAACAAATCATCTTCACGCACAACGGCACCTTATAATAACTCAGTTGAAAGTTATTAGCCACTTATTAGAAGGAAACAAAAAAAACAACATCTGAGATGCCAAATGATTTTATTATTTCATATTGTTGAAATAACTATGTGAACATTTAAGAAATTGACAAACCAGAGAAGTAATTATGAAATATTTTATCCAAAACAGTTTTTATTATCTTGTATTCTTTAAAATATTGTGACATTTTTTATCAACTTATAACAATGAACGAAAATAAATTAAACATATCACCATTGAGCATCAATGGTATCAAGCAAGAGGTTGGGTGGAGGGAAGTTATTGTGTTTCATGGTTTCATGGTTATCCGAACTGGCAACACTTATTAGATCCTTCGGACTGGCTCTGACATCCTATGCAGACGATACACAAATTGTCTTGTCTGTGTCAAAAAATACTTTACCACCGATGCAAACTTTTAAGGACTGCATGCTGGCGGTCAGGTCCTGGATGAGCTCTCATTGTCTTAGACTGAATTCAGATAAAACTGAACAAGTCATTTTTGGCAATTTTCTGCCAAACTGGTCACAGAGTTAGTGGCCTGAAGAATTTGGGACGGCACCAGTTCCAGCCGCCAAGGCTAAAAACCTTGGTGTGATCATTGACAATAAACTGAACTTTGAGGCACAGGTTAATGCCGTTTCCTCATCGAGTTTTTTTTTGCTTAAAATAATCAAAAAAATACTACCTTTTATTCCCACAGACAGCAGGAAAATGGTGATTACCTCACTGAATCTTGCCAAATTAGACTATTGTAATGGTCTCTATCTTGGTGTGCCTGAGAAACAACTCAATAAGTTGCAAATGATCCAGAATTGCGGCCGCCAGGCTTCTGCTGGGAATTCCTAAGTATCATTCAGTCTGGAAACATTTGCAAAAGCTGCACTGGCTCCCAGTCAAGAGCCGCATTATCTTTAAGGTCCTTTGCACTACCTACAAGGCACTTCACGATTCTGGTCCTAAGTTCCTGAGACACCTGTTATACTGGTATGTCCCTAAAAGGCATCTGCGCTCAGAAGGAGCTAAATTGTTAGCAATTCCAAAAAATTTCAAAGCCAGTTGGTGTGGCAGAAGCTTTAGGGTGGCAGCCCCCAAACTCTGGAATGAACTTCCCTTCTCCATTAGAACACTTCCAACCTTGTTTGCTTTCAGGAAGGCCCTGAAAACTTGGTTGTTTAATAAATAGAGACCCGTGCCTTACATGAACTTGCTTCTCCAGATCTCAGTGCCAAGACACCTCTGGTTATTCGTGCGCTTAATAAATATATTAACATAACATAACATAACATATAGATATAATTTGTTATGTTGTAGTAATTGATTGTGCTGACATGGAGTACAATGCGAAGTAAACACTAATACTTGTAAATAATGCTCTAACAAATCAGAGAAGGACCTTAAATGTATAGGATTTATGACATTGTATGTACTGATCATTTTTCATTGAATGCAAATGATCACTCTTTTCCTGCAAAATGCTAATAAAATGTGTTACGTAAAAATTGAATGATAATCATTGCTGTTTTTCTTTGCCAGTAGTTGTCCATCATCAGCAAGGTTGCAAAATGTGATGCTGAAAGAGTGGTTCAGCTTGAGGAATGGGGGCAGGGAGATCTTGATTAAAGGGTCAAGGGATCTAAAAAGAGAAAGTTGGAGGTATGCACACTGTATGCCCATACTCAGATTACCAGAAATTAATTCACTAGGGAGCTGATCGCTGGACCCCTACTTATTTGCCTTGAAGTCCAAGTCATGGTGACATGTTACTGGTGTCAAGGATAACTGATAAATCTACAAAATAAGTGAATTGAAATAGAGAATGTTGTTTAAGAGTTGTCAGTCAATTCTGATTTACCTAGTGTAGATTAACTTGTTTAATGTGCTATTTTTATAAAAACTGAAGACTTTCCATTTATTAAGGAAACATTGCCATACCGATTTCAACTTTCTGCGCTTTCTATGAATTGTATGCCCTGCCTTGTCAGAATCCGCTTCACTTCGTGCCACATCCGCATTGCGCCTTATGTCAACACAGATTACATTATCGGTATCCACATTGTAATTAGCAAACACATTTATACTTAGGTTTTCACAGTTGCCATAGCAGGCGCTGTCCACTTTTCTCCATTATATTAAGTTTTATTGCCATGCCAACATGTTCTGCAGCATTGATGCTGGTACTACCTGGCCCAAACCAGCAGTCTGGCATGGTATTTCCTGATTGTTCACATAATTCTAGGAACTACTTTTAAGATGCAGTGGGACAGAGAGATACACTACCGTGATACATGGACCTTACCGGTATTTTGAAGGGGGGATTTCATTTTCTGTGGGAGAAAGACTTGCATGGACATAGAGCATCCTATCCTATTAAAGTGAAAACTATACGGAGAGGAATATGCAAGCAGAATTGATGAAATTGGAAGGTAAAATTAAGCAATACGAAATTTGGGTATGTCAGTCAAAAGCGAAAGACATTAAGCCTCAAGGGAAGTGAGTGTTGCTAAGTACATTACATTTTCACAATTGCATGATTTCTAAGTGTAAACAATTATTCATTTTGAGAAGCACTGTTGAGTGACTAAATACCTCTTTGAATGTGAATGTAATAATTCTTGTAAATCACACAATAAGTTATTTTTAGATTTATCATGTGATTTTAAAGGAAATTAAAGAAAAAGGAAATTTTGTGGATGGGAGTTGTATAATTAATCAATAAGAAAGCGGATGTCAAGTATTTCGCAAAGCAGCTGTCATATATTGTGTTACCAATATCCTGATGAAACCTTCATGCAGACTGTAGCACATTTTTTGTTTAGTTATATATTCGTCAGATCATGAATATGTATGTAGGTTCAAAGCAAATCCCCGTGTCTGTGTTTAGGCCTGGCTTTTGAGACAGCTTTATCTGTATCAGAAGACTATTGTTTCACTAAAAAAAAGTCAAATATAATATACATAAAAAGAAAGGCTTGCGCTCCGCAATGACGGCCCCCGGGGGAAGTGAAGGTCGCAGACCAGTCTTCCCCCGGGGCTATTCGTGCAATGGCCGGAAGGACAAGGTGGGGAGGGATTAGAAGGTTAAGGGAAGGGGCGGGAGTTGGGAGGGTATAAAGGTGTCAGAAGAGGGGGATCCGGCCTCTTCCTGACACCTTAGCACCACCGGGAGGGCAGACAAAAAAGTTAGTCCACCCATCCACCCTACAAGTTGTAGGTGGGGAACTGGGGGTTGGATTGGTCTTAGCGTGCCAGTTTAGGGCATGTTGCAGAGTAGTGTGGTTACGGTACTTTGGAGGGGTGGTGAGTCACATACGGGCGGATCCACCCCTGGGGGGGGTGAGAACGGTACACAGGTGACTGATAGCGGGGCGCGGGAGGCAATGAGCAACAAAGGAAATTCAACAGAGGATGCTTGGAGGGCAAGTGAAGGTGAGAATGGGGAGAGGAAGGAGGTCACCGAGCGAATGGGGAAGAGTCAAACAGGTGAGATGGTTTTGAGAAGGCTGAAGGGAGAATGAGTCGTTATGGGATGGGAAAAGTATATTGATTGCATTTATGTACTGTTAATAAAGTCTAAATAATTGCAACCTTGTCCTAATAAAATGGCCTTTTACGCTTCAAGTAACAGCGTGGAGTGTAGTTATTGCGCGAGCTTCATTCATTGCCTGTTGAATTGGTATTGTTCACGTTTTGCTTCCAGCCACATTGTGAGTGACTGAGCAAAGCTTGTGCTCATTGTTCTCCTCTGCTCAAAATTGTTTCCCTTTCTTCAATGGCAAAGCTCTTTAAAGTGTGCTTTTTTAGTTCTATTTTTGTATATTATCCTTTTAAAACAGCTATTTATTTTTGCCTGCATTTCAGGTGCCAAGATCTATGGTGATGTATTTCCTTTCTCCATTTTAAAGTTGTTATAAAGTGTCATTGTGACATTGTAGCTACCTGCAATTCATGTGCTTGGTCAGTGATTTCTGTCACTTTTACAACATAAAATAATAAAATGCATTACAAAACTGAAAGAATTGGCTTTTTTTAAGTCACTAGTAAAAGAGCCACATCAGTGAATGTGTTTCCATTTTCACATTTGTATTGGAGACATATTGTGGCCACATTTAGGAGGCGGCCTGCTTCCCTCTTTTTTTTATGGTATACTTGCATTACAAAATGTAAAACTAAATAAATAACAATTGCAGCAGCATGCCAAGGGCAGACCCACTGCTGGTAATGTCATTGCAGTGTCTAAAGTACATTCAGAAAACTCAGAATATCTCCCTCCTAGTTAGCGAATACCCTGTAGACAGCACGCCTCGAAACAGAGAAAGGCAATCACTGCTCACCCTTTCTCAGTTGTGCTGTCTGCAGCCCATCTATTAAATCGCAGACAATCCAAGTTATCTGTGAGAGCTTTAGACACTGTAAACGCACAAAATCGAGGGCTGGTCTTTAAACTGAGTCAACTGCTGATCATGATATGGCCCCAGTCTCCTTAAGGCAGTGCTTTAAATGGGCCGGTACTGTCCGGTACTGAGTACCAGCACTTTTTTATTTTGAGAGGGTGAGTACCTGCACTTCTCAGGAGATATGTGATACTTTTAATTGGAGAGTACCCGCACTTCTCAGAAACAAGCAGGTACTCTGGTACAGAGTACCTGCACTTCTAAGATTCCATTGCAAGCACTGCCTTAAGGATGTAACAATTTATCGATCCGCGCTGTGTTGTTTGCATTGTATTCAGCCCTTGCGTTTGATTTCTTATTTTTCCTCCAAACTCCCTTGACATAATTGTATTTATCGTTCTTTGATCTCTACTCAGCATAACATACATTTGCATAGTGTAGTGTCCTACCCTTACCACTGGCACTACAAAACTGTTCTTGAAAGAAAATCAATCCTTACGACTATGAAATGATCACATGAAATCTCTTTTCGTCTGTACTAGGAAGCGTTTTGCCCATCATTTATTAAATCTGTGACGCAGAACAGACTTCAGGGACAACTGAGTTGGTTATCGGTCTTCTGTCAGGGAGGCTAAAAAAGATCGGCGTCACGTGGGCCAAACACGCCACTGCAAATGCATAATCAACCATTGAACCTTGGAAAAATGCATGCATGATTCAAGAACATTCATTGTCCATTAAAAATGACATAAATATTTAGTGAAGGTGGAAAAAGATTTCAATAGCAAAGAGAAATAAATTATCATTTAAAAAGGAGGGTGGTAAGTAAAGTGACTGCAGTGTGAAAATATATAACACAATATTATAGTAAGACAAAGATGATTTAATACTTTAAATTTAGGACTTTATTATACTCACATGGCACGTCTCACTCTATACTGGTAGCACACTTCACTTTTGGCACTCTCTCAGTCATTTAGTAATATTTAGAAAAAACGTGCACCTTTACCATGCACTGCTTATACCCTTTCATATTGCATCACTTATACCATGTGAAATGCTAGCATTCGTAACAACACTTATGACAACTCAAATGACATAATTTGTCAGAACACTGAGGGGGATATTCACAACAAATGGCGAAAACTATTGCTAACCTCAGTTAGCGTGCGTTTTTTTATCGCCATGTACCGCGGGCAACTATCGCCGTGTTAGCGGCGTATTCACAACACGCCGCTAACAGGCGATAGTTTCCCCTACCGGGTGAAATGTCGGGCGATAAGATTAGCGGCACGGCGATAAAAATCGTCACGCTAACGTGAAAAAAGTGGCGATGGGCCAATTAGCGGCCAGGAACGGCACGCTAATTAGCGTCTGTGCACCTTTTTTCACGTTATGCGGGAAAAACCACTATAAAACGCCTGCTAAGCAGCCCAAACACCCAAAAAAAAAAAAAATGAAACAATTGAGAAGAAGCATGGAGGAAGCTGGACCCAGTACAGAAGCCAACAACAACCCCCAAACACCCAGGTGGACCAGCCAGAGACCCAGGGGAAGGGCAAGCAGAAGAGGAAGAGGAAGACCCGGTTCAGTCCGCAGGAAAACCAGGTCCTGATTGCAGAGGTGACAGAAAACCAACAACAACTTTTTGTCAGCTCCACAGTGTCATTGGGCACAAAAAATGCAATATGGCAGTCCATCGCAGCCAAGGTGAATGCTGTCAGAGAGGTGAGGAGGACAGTGGACGACTGCAAGAAGCGCTGGCCTGATGCTAAGCGCAAGATCAAGCTGAAACTTGCAGCCAATCTCAAAGCAGCAATGCAGACTGGAGGTGAGAGTCCAGCGCCACAGGAGGAGCTGGATCCGTTGGAGGAACAGGTGTCCCAAGTCATCAGTGAGGAGACGGTGGTTGGAGTTCCGGGACTGGATACTGCTCAACATGACCAGACACAACACCTACAGGGTGAGTAACAACCAGGGACTGGGGGGACGGGGGAGATGGGCCTAATGGCACCCATGCACCATTAAACATATTGCAGTGCACACCCACAATGACTGTGGATCATGTCCTGGATACCCTTGGCCCTGCAAGACACATATTGGTGGGCTCACAGACCTGGAAATGTGCACATAAAAGTCTAGCAAATATAGTCCAAGTATCATATCAGACCACAAAATAAGAGCTAAATGAAAGAGCAAAGGACCACATTGATTGGAGATGCAGCAGGGTGTCAAAATGGCCCCCTGCCTCAACACCACGCATATGCATGTTCCCGTATGTCTGAGTCATGTGCAAGATTGTGCATGTGCATCAAGTGTGACACTACTGCACATACACAATCTTGCACACAACTCAGACACACGGGCACAATGGTGCATGTATGCTGACATTGCTGGCGGCATGCCCACCCATGCACATGATCAGTCACATGCACACTGCATCCTCATTTTGGCATCAGAGAGATGCGGGCCGGTGCAGACCAGTCGTATATGCGTGATTTTGAGGCAAGGGGGCCATGTAGACATCCTGCCGCATCTCCAGTTAATGTTCCCGCTTGCTCGTACAGGAGATGCAGTCCTGTGTACACCAAGTGAGAAAGCATCTAGTGATTCTGCATACCATAAACACATGCATTGTCACAACAAAGTGATCATGTAGCCTACTGGCTAAAAGGTGCATATCCCACAATGCACACAATCAGCAGACTTGATTAAAAATGTGATGTAATACAATGAGCAGGGGGGATATGCCTACAACACTACAGTGCATGGACAATGCAATTCAGGAATGTGTCACCCAAATATGTACCACATTACTTGTCCGTGTGCCATACTCACAGAACTACAATGTCCCTGTATAGATGTATGACAACGTAAGTATGACAACAAGCAAGGATAGCAAAGTAGCACCAAATAATGACAAGTAGCTAAATGGCACCATCACCCCTTAGGCCAAAAAGCACTCCTTCACTATCAAGTGAACACATCTGCCATACAGAAAGCTGCATTCCACATCAGTCCTGGAGTGATTTTCCCATTACACCATTATGTGCATGTAAACCTATCAGTTTGGTAACTCAACAGTGTCAGTGAAAAAATATGCACTCTTGGTCCTTATCATCCACATGCAAAACCCGGCATCCAATAATCTGAACCATGACAGCATGTATCATCCATGTGACCATCTGTGTGGCAATAACACAAACACACATCACCCTGCCATTGGCATCTGTTGGGAGGGGGACAGAAACAGGGCCTGAGCACCACTAATACACCTTAGTAAATCCACATCCAACAAATCCAGGCCCACTCATACACCACACGTGGGGTCAACGTTGAGTGTAATGGGTGTTGACACTGTCTGTACAGCCCGATACAAAAGGGGATGATGGACGGAACGTTTGAGCCAATCAAACACTCACCCCCAGTCAACTGATCTGGGTTTAATCCATCATCATTCTTTAGCTCACTCCACCACCCCAGTTCAGACATGGCCATATGCAAATCAGTCTGACCCTGTGCCTCATGGGAACAGTCCAGCCCGAACTGCCAAGCCATGTCTTCCTGGACCGGAAACAAGCATCCTAGGACCGGCTTCTGGCATTCCAGCCATCATCAGCCAGGCTTGCTTGAATCCAGTGGCAAAGTGAGCAAGGGACCCACGTCTGGGCATACCCCCACCAACTTAGGGCGAACAAAGCGATACAAAGGGGATGATGGACGGAACGTTTGAGCCAATCAAACACTCACCAACAGTCAACTGATCTGGGTTTAATCCATCATCATTCTTTAGCTCACTCCACCCCCAGTTCAGACATGGCCATATGCAAATCAGTCTGACCCTGTGCCTCATGGGAAGAGTCCAGCACGAACTGCCAAGCCATGTCTTCCCTGGACCGGAAACAAGCATCCTAGGACCGGTTTCTGGCATTCCAGCCGTCATCAGCCAGGCTTGCTTGAATCCAGTGGCAAAGTGAGCAAGGGACCCACGTCTGGGCATACCCCGCCAACTTAGGGCGAACAAAGCGATACAAAAGGGGATGATGGACGGAACGTTTGAGCCAATCAAACACTCACCCCCAGTCAACTGATCTGGGTTTAATCCATCATCATTCTTTAGCTCACTCCACCACCCCAGTTCAGACATGGCCATATGCAAATCAGTCTGACCCTGTGCCTCATGGGAACAGTGCTGGACTGTTCCCATGAGACACAGGGTCAGACTGATTTGCATATTGCCATGTCTGAACTGGGGTGGTGGAGTGAGCTAAAGAATGATGATGGATTAAACCCAGATCAGTTGACTGGGGGTGAGTGTTTGATTTGCTCAAACGCTCCGTCCATCATTCCCTTTGGTATCGCTTTGTTCGCCCTAAGTTGGCAGGGTATGCCCAGACGTGGGTCCCTTGCTCACTTTGCCACTGGATTCAAGCTAGCCTGGCTGATGACGGCTGAATGGCCAGAAACCGGTCCTAGGATGCTTGTTTCCGGTCCAGGGAAGACATGGCTTGGCAGTTCGGGCTGGACTGTTCCCATGAGGCACAGGGTCAGACTGATTTGCATATGGCCATGTCTGAACTGGGGTGGTGGAGTGAGCTAAAGAATGATGATGGATTAAACCCAGATCAGTTGACTGGGGGTGAGTGTTTGATTTGCTCAAACGCTCTGTCCATCATTCCCTTTGGTATCGCTTTGTTTGCCCTAAGTTGGCAGGGTATGCCCAGACGTGGGTCCCTTGCTCACTTTGCCACTGGATTCAAGCTAGCCTGGCTGATGACGGCTGAATGGCCAGAAACCGGTCCCAGGATGCTTGTTTCCGGTCCAGGGAAGACATGGCTTGGCAGTTCGTGCTGGACTGTTCCCATGAGGCACAGGGTCAGACTGATTTGCATATGGCCATGTCTGAACTGGGGTGGTGGAGTGAGCTAAAGAATGATGATGGATTAAACCCAGATCAGTTGACTGGGGGTGAGTGTTTGATTTGCTCAAACGCTCCGTCCATCATTCCCTTTGGTATCGCTTTGTTCGCCCTAAGTTGGCAGGGTATGCCCAGACGTGGGTCCCTTGCTCACTTTGCCACTGGATTCAAGCTAGCCTGGCTGATGATGGCTGAATGGCCAGAAACCGGTCCCAGGATGCTTGTTTCCGGTCCAGGGAAGACATGGCTTGGCAGTTCGGGCTGGACTGTTCCCATGAGGCACAGGGTCAGACTGATTTGCATATGGCCATGTCTGAACTGGGGTGGTGGAGTGAGCTAAAGAATGATGATGGATTAAACCCAGATCAGTTGACTGGGGGTGAGTGTTTGATTTGCTCAAACGCTCCGTCCATCATTCCCTTTGGTATCGCTTTGTTCGCCCTAAGTTGGCAGGGTATGCCCAGACGTGGGTACCTTGCTCACTTTGCCACTGGATTCAAGCTAGCCTGGCTGATGACGGTTGAATGGCCAGAAACCGGTCCCAGGATGCTTGTTTCCGGTCCAGGGAAGACATGGCTTGGCAGTTCGGGCTGGACTGTTCCCATGAGGCACAGGGTCAGACTGATTTGCATATGGCCATGTCTGAACTGGGGTGGTGGAGTGAGCTAAAGAATGATGATGGATTAAACCCAGATCAGTTGACTGGGGGTGAGTGTTTGATTTGCTCAAACGCTCCGTCCATCATTCCCTTTGGTATCGCTTTGTTCGCCCTAAGTTGGCAGGGTATGCCCAGACGTGGGTCCCTTGCTCACTTTGTCACTGGATTCAAGCTAGCCTGGCTGATGACGGCTGAATGGCCAGAAACCGGTCCCAGGATGCTTGTTTCCGGTCCAGGGAAGACATGGCTTGGCAGTTCGTGCTGGACTGTTCCCATGAGGCACAGGGTCAGACTGATTTGCATATGGCCATGTCTGAACTGGGGTGGTGGAGTGAGCTAAAGAATGATGATGGATTAAACCCAGATCAGTTGACTGGGGGTGAGTGTTTGATTTGCTCAAATGCTCCGTCCATCATTCCCTTTGGTATCGCTTTGTTCGCCCTAAGTTGGCAGGGTATGCCCAGACGTGGGTCCCTTGCTCACTTTGCCACTGGATTCAAGATAGCCTGGCTGATGACGGCTGAATGGCCAGAAACCGGTCCCAGGATGCTTGTTTCCGGTCCAGGGAAGACATGGCTTGGCAGTTCGGGCTGGACTGTTCCCATGAGGCACAGGGTCAGACTGATTTGCATATGGCCATGTCTGAACTGGGGTGGTGGAGTGAGCTAAAGAATGATGATGGATTAAACCCAGATCAGTTGACTGGGGGTGAGTGTTTGATTTGCTCAAACGCTCCGTCCATCATTCCCTTTGGTATCGCTTTGTTCGCCCTAAGTTGGCAGGGTATGCCCAGACGTGGGTCCCTTGCTCACTTTGCCACTGGATTCAAGCTAGCCGGGCTGATGACGGCTGAATGGCCAGAAACCGGTCCCAGGATGCTTGTTTCTGGTCCAGGGAAGACATGGCTTGGCAGTTCGGGCTGGACTGTTCCCATGAGGCACAGGGTCAGACTGATTTGCATATGGCCATGTCTGAACTGGGGTGGTGGAGTGAGCTAAAGAATGATGATGGATTAAACCCAGATCAGTTGACTGGGGGTGAGTGTTTGATTTGCTCAAACGCTCCGTCCATCATTCCCTTTGGTATCACTGTCTGTACAGCCAGCATAAACAATGGAAACTCAACCTGCACCATACTCACAACGGGTAAGCCAACAGGAGGGCAGTAAGCAATGCATGCAAGAAAAAATATGACTGACGACATGCACACAAGATAAAACACAATAGCTCAAGCTAGCTGGATGCACATGTGTACCGCATTGTGCAGCACACATAGAAACAGCAAGTAGGCCTTTGTTGCAAATGTGCATAAAGGGGGCCCTCCTCACACATGACTATTCTCGCACCAAACCCAGGCACATGTGCAGTAGCCAGCAAAGCTGGCTGTCTGTGAGCCACACTGACACAGCAAGTGACAGTGCATGATGAATAGCATGCCTGCCCCCCAAACATATTAACATGGAGCAGGCCACGTCACTGAAGTACCTGAGTGTGGACTTCATCCTTAAAGGAGCAGGTCACACTCTGACACTTCCTTGTGTACATACAACCCCTGATGTAAACAAGACATCAGCTGACAAACAATGCACAAGTGTCCCAACTCTGACCAAGACCCATATTTACCCCACCTTGCAACATCTCACCATTGTAAAGGCACATGAGTGAAAGGCCCACTGCCTGAAAGGGATAAGGGGCAGCAATAGCAAAGCTGCTGGGGCGACTCTACCACAATGCAGTGCGCACAAACACATAAATCTGAGCTACTCAACATTGACCACAATGTGGGACAAACTGCATCACTTTCACAACTTAACAAAGGATAATGTACAACTACAACGTCACATCTGTGATGTTGCACTAATATTCACTATCCGGCAACAAATATGCATCTCCTCCCAGTTGGAAGCCGGAGTCCCCGTCATGCGTCACGCGTCACTGTCACAAATGCGCGACCCAGGACTCCCCACTCAACGTTAGGCCAAGTAAGGACACCGTTTGAGATAGCCCTGCTCACCCCCTTAGTAGCTTGGCACGAGCAGCCAGGCCTATCTCCAAGGCACAAGTGTACAGTGTGTGCAACCACGCCCACAGCAACCCTCTGGTGACACCACAAATGGACTCCACACGAGTTTGATAAAAACGAGTATAAACTTTATATAGAAAGATATACGATCAGACCACACGTTACAAAAGCCAACATATAATAAAGGGTAATATTCGTTCCGGCTGGTTGGTAGGTTCAAATCCCAACCCCCGCTTTACAAACGCTATGCTGGTCATAATGCTAGAATCACACACGTTGCAATGGACAAAAAATAGTGTTCTGCTTAACGATACAATCCTGTGCTGGGCACAGGAGAAATAATACAATGCGTAACGATACACTCCGGTACCTGCAATGGGAGAAATTATGCAATGCGTACCGCTACAATCATGTACTGCGCAATGAAGGAGTAATGCAATGCGTCACACCCCCAATCACGTACTTTGCAATGAAGAAACAATGCAATGTGCGCCGCCACAATCGTGTACTTTGCAATTAAGGAATAATGCAATGCGTAGCTACAATCATGTACGTTGCAATGACGAAATAATGCAATGTGGGCCACTACAATCCTGTACTTTGCAAGGGAGAAATAATGCAATGCGTAGCGCTACAATCGTGTACTTCGTTAGGCGGAAATAATGTCAGGTGTCATAAGACAGTCTGGCAGTTTGTTAGCAGCAATATTGGCAGTGTGTATTATGACAGTCAGCCTCTTCGATAACAGTTTCCCCCCACACGTATTCACGATGAAATACAGTACATCTTCCCACTCGGGCCCCAGTACCACCACTCCTTGGTCAGTACGGGCCCCAATCTGAGCCGAAGCAAAGGCTCACATCGTCAGAAGGACTGAGAGGCCGAGAGAGTGTCCCTCTGAGCCCGCACCCTGCCCAGGCAGTGATCCATGTTACCTGGGGGGCGTGAACCCACTCTCCTCTCCTCCTTCAATGAATTAGGCCTTTCGTGCAGAACTTCTCAATGGGCCTCAGCGGGTCGGCCTGGCAGCTCAGCTCCTCCGGGGCTGCCGGTCCGGGCCGCAACTGTTAGGAAGGTCTCAGGTGGCCGCAGGGCACACGTACCCCACGCCCCTGAGATTATGTTACTCCGGGTGTACGTTCACCACCGCACCCTCCGGGTCTCTTCTGGCACAAAGCCACACACACAACGCTGATGGGACTTCACGTCGACTCCGAGTGCACGTTCAACCAGCACTCCTTTCTGCGTTCTCAGTTGGCACCAAGACACACACACCACGCTGCAGAGACTCACTTTCTTCCGGTGCACACAATGATCAGCCGATCACCTCCACAGTCCCAGGTTGCACCAAAGCACGCATACTGCTTCACTGAGACTTACTCCAATTCCGGTGCCCCGATATCCAGGCGCTCCTCACTAACGCCTCCGGCCGCACCTCGACACGCTCACCGTGTCCGAGCCTCACTTCTCCTCTGGTGCACTCGATCACCAGGCGCTCTTCACCAACGCCTCGGTGCACCCCGACATGCACCCTGCGCGTCCGAGACTCACTCCACTTCTGATGCACGCGTTGACCAGGCACTTCTCGCCAACGCCTCCAGTGCACCACAACACGCACCCAGCACGTCCGAGACTCTCTTCACCTCCGATGCACCCGCTCACCAGGCCCTCTTCACCAGCGCCTGCGGTGCACCCCGACACACACCCTGCGGGTCCGAGTCTCACTCCTCCGTCGATGCACACGTTCACCAGGCGCACTTCACCAACGCCTCCTGTGCACCATGACACGCACCCAGCGCGTCCGAGTCTCGCTTCTCCTCCGTGTGTCCAAGATCACAGGGCACACCTTCTGAGGGTCTCAAGCTGCCACAACACGCGCCCACCGCGTTGCTTGAAACGTGTCCGGAAACTTTTATGTTCCTGTGTTTCCAAACAGGGAGCCAGCTCACCTCGGGCCCTTGGGGTTACAAGACACAGCACCAAGCACAGTCTTCTTCAAGCAGGGGGACCCAGCGCCTCCAAGCACAGTCCCAACAGCCTCTCCCTTAGGTAGAACAGCAAACTGCAGACCAGCCCCAGATCACGAAGCAAGGATTGGTCTCCCCAGCAGTCTCTTCAGTAGCTCCTTCTTTAGCAGAGGTTCCTCTTGACCACAGAATGGGTCCAAGCCTTTTCAGTCTCAATCCATTTCTGTTTCATTCCAACGTTCAGGGGTTTCAGCTCTCATAGATATACACCTAAATGTCTTTGAAGTTCGTTGTGCTCAGGGGTCCCTGACCCCTGCCTAAATCAGTTCTGGGTGTCTCCCTACCAGTGTCACCTTTCTCCCTTTGATACTGGGGGTCTGGATCCTTAATCACTCAGCAGGAGATGGGTCAATTGTTTTATAGCCGCAACCCAGGCCTCTTCACCTCCCGGGGCTTCTCCTCGCATACTCTCCAGCTGCAGGTCAGCCAGGTGCCATCTCACCCCCTCCCCTCTCAGATCCAGACAGTCAATCCACATTCAACAGAGACACACAGAAAAGCTTAAAGCACAAAACTCAGCCACTTTCTAAAAGAGCGGCTTCTGGACACACAGTGTCAAAACCACTTTCATAGAAAGATGGGTTATGACGCTGTGAGTTCATACATACCAAACTTCACTTCTCCATTCTAAACTTATGGGAAACTAGGCTAACAAATACAATACCCAGCCTCCCCCATTCTGTCCTATGGGCAGAATGGCCTTTCACCAGTGAAAAACGAAATGGAGTGTTTTTCACTGTCAGGACATAACACACACCTCAGTATATGTCCTGCCTTTTACTTACACGGCACCCTGCCCAGGGGTTACCTGGGACCTACCACAGGGGTGCCCACGGTGCATGTAAATGGAAAGTAAGGCCTGACAAGTAGCTGTACTTGTCAGGACACATGCTAACTTAGCAAACTGCGCGCAGGCCCTACATTGTAGGCCTGAGTTCCCTTCTCCGCGCGCCCTTGCATTACTAGCCCTGGCACACACAGTGCACATCACTAGGGACTTTACTAGTAAGGCAAACATACCAATCATGGCCAACCAATTACCATTACACTTTACACAGGGAACTACTGTACTTTGACACTGATCAGCAGTGGCAAAGTACCCAAAGCATCTAAAAGCAAAGGCGGTAGAGGCAAAAAGTCAGGGGAAATCGCACCACGAGTTATTAGCAGCATGCACCGCCACTCATTAATGGCTATGTATTATCTCATTGTTGTGACCACTTATCTGAGACTCAAACAGCGGCACAAATTTAAGATTGCATTTTATGTTGCTACTATATGTGTCTTGTTTTGTCTTTTTTCTTCCAACAGGTTTTTATTTGACAGTGTCTGTAAGTACACCAACACCCTTAGCGACTCCCACACACCTTAGCACGTGTGTCGGCACTTCACAATTTCACGTGGCGATTTCATTTTTGCCACTCACGTTTTTCACTCACCCGGTCCTGAAGAAAGCCCACTGTACCTACTTTTTTGTGCTGAAACATGTAGACCACGTTACTAGCCAACTAGGAGCAATAATACCCCTTCAGTAGTTGCACCACCAGTTTTTAACTATATCCTGGGCCGTCATTATTAAATACTACAGGCAAGGATTCCCAGAGATATTTTTAATTCACAACACTTCACACAAATCACACCACACCAGCTCCGCTGTAATCAGGCGCCGTAGCACAACCGGGGGGCATTCGCCCACCCGGTTGGGACCCCAATGATGAAGCATGACACCAACTAGGTTGGTGTGTGAGGGGTCTTTTAAGAAAACCTAATGGTTCCATGTGCTTCTCATAACAGTGATTATCACACATTTACTCAGTGGGTCCGTCCACATTGTTTAGTCTAGTATTGAATTGGGGACAAGGACGCACCCCTCCATTTCCCTTGCTCTCTCCTTGTTTTCCACTAACAAACACAATACCCAGCCTCCCCCATTCTGTCCTATGGGCAGAATGGCCTTTCACCAGTGAAAAACGAAATGGAGTGTTTTTCACTGTCAGGACATAACACACACCTCAGTATATGTCCTGCCTTTAACTTACATGGCACCCTGCCCAGGGGTTACCTGGGACCTACCACAGGGGTGCCCACGGTGCATGTAAAAGGGAAAGTAAGGCCTGACAAGTAGTTGTACTTGTCAGGACACATGCTAACTTAGCAAACTGCGCGCAGGCCCTACATTGTAGGTCTGAGTTCCCTTCTCTGCGCGCCCTTGCATTACTAGCCCTGGCACACACAGTGCACATCACTAGGGACTTTACTAGTAAGGCAAACATACCAATCATGGCCAACCAATTACCATTACACTTTACACAGGGAACTACTGTACTTTGACACTGATCAGCAGTGGCAAAGTACCCAAAGCATCTAAAAGCAAAGGAGGTAGAGGCAAAAAGTCAGGGGAAATCATGCCGCGATATGCCAGGTCTAACACTCCCAAACTGTCACAATGGACATTGTCATGCAGTCTGCTTGTAAACTCATCCAATGCATGTCCATACATGAAACACACAGTTAAACTGTATCTCCCCTTTACATTGCAGAGGGAGAAACATCACCTCCTGAACAGCAGCCTGTCCCACTCTTCACTGATGAAGAAGAGGAATTCGCCACCATCAACACTGACACCCTCCAACAGCTGCTAGACTCACTCAGCACCCCATCTCCAGGAGCAGGGCAATCCAGCAGCGTTGTGGAAACTCCACCCCCTGCACAAACCACACAGCAGCAAGCACCTAACACCACAGCTGTCTCACAGGAACTTGAGGACCCACTACTGGCATTTCAACACCTTGCGGTAGAGGTCCAGCAGGAGATGGCTGTTCAGGTGCGGGTGGGGTTTGACAGCCTGGCGGCCAAACTTGATGCCATACGTGGGTGTCTGAGTCCCATTCGGGACCACCTACAGAACATCACAGACAACCACAGTCCGCTCCATGCCCTCTGACATTCCATGGCTGACATCGCTGGAGTCATGACTCAGAGACAAGAACAACTGTCCAGTCAGAGTGCCTCCAGCGATGGCAGCCAGGAGTTGGGCGGCATGCGACGAATAATGGAGAACATGGAGCGGATGCAGGCGGAACAAATGGCTGCCACGGCTGCACATCAACGCAATGTAGCTGGAATCTTCCGTGCCCTGCAGCTGATCATCACTGCATTGCTGCAGCAAGGTTAGGCCAGATGAATGCTGCTGCAGCTTCTACATCCACATCTCCGCCCCTGATGTGTCAGTGCCTCACAGTGCTGCAGCCAATCTACCACCAAGCCCATGTGAGGCACATGACACAGCCGAGGACGAAGCTGTGGATGACTCAGCATTTTTGCAAAGAAGAAAGCAGTAGCATTCATCTATGCCAAATGGCCTGTTTCTCCTTGGATCTGGGCTCAGCATCCTGGGCCGCAACATCATCTTCCACTGTCCCCGATACACTCTGTGACACTCACCTTGGACCTCGACATGGACTGCCATATTATGTCTTGTTCCCAATGACACTGCAATCAGCCTGCAGACGGAACTCTGCCTCTTCCTCAGGACATTTTACCCCTAAAGGACTCTGACTGGCCCTCCACTGGGCATCAATGGAATGTGGGGATTGTTTGGACTAGTACTGGTCCAGTCTACACCAATGTCAGCAGACTTCAAAATAAAAAAATGTAACTCACACAGATGTGTGTTGTCCATGATCAATCAAGTATAGGGGTCTCTACAAATCTAGGGCCAATGAATCTACCAAAAGGTACACCAAGGGAAATAAGTGAAATGTACATGTTTAACTGTGACCCAGATAGGCAGTGAGATGACCGGGTATATGTGAACTAGCTGTGCCCTCATTGCTCCAATACAACAATCTAGCAACATCCCAACTTAGCCCCACATCCATTAAGGGAATAGGCATGTTTGCAAAAAAAGTCCAAGTCTGTTGCAGGCCACAAGTAGTGTCCCCCTTTACAATTGCTACAAATTATCTCTTGGCAGATCTACTCACACTCTACTAGGGTGGACAAAGCCTGTTGTGATGGTGCGCATTGCATGTCACATCCCAAGATGGTGCACACCATATTCACATTGATGAAGATTCGTAAGGGCACATGTCTACCAGCCACAATTGGAACCACAATGTCTGCCTCAGTGAAGTAGAGTTGGCAATAGGGATTCACCCCAAAGGTTAAGGCGTCAGTCAGCCCCTTCCTGGGGACGAACAATGCTTACAAAATAAGGAAACCTCTCATGCTGTGACCACTGTGACCGGATAGGGCAAGGTGTGTAGGGATGTGTGGTGCACTGCACTTAGCATATAGTCAGATGCAGTACCACCATTTCAAGGGTGGCATCACTATGAGCCAATGCCAAAAGTTACAGCTTGGAGAAGTGGCTATGACACTGGCACTACAGGGAGCAATGCTACATTTCCCCTCTTGTGTGCAGCAGAACAGTGTTCCCGCACAAAAACGGTATCTGGGACTGAAATCATGACTTACCAACTTTAGTGATTCACAAAAGGCATTTAGGAGAAGTGAAGTCAGTATACCTAACTGTACTACTCCTAAATGCCATTTGTGAATACCGGAAGTTGTAAAGTCATGACTTTCTCTCAGATGACTTTTGTGACTCAGGCCCACTGTTCTGCCATATGCCGTTCACAATGGACCCACAAAAAGACTACTTCCTGCATGTTCCGGAGGTTGATCCTCCATGCACATGAACATATAATTCGAATGAAGCGGACACACTTGCACTATGCAGCAAGTGTGCCAAGGTCTGTGCATTGTAGATGGACTCTGCGCCAGGAGCATGTGATATGCAGGGGCTTGACGGAATCTGTGGTACCAGGCGCATACATCCATCTCCATGATGGATAACAGTTGCAAATGCAATATCCGCTCAATGCCATGTCCCTACGTTGTGTTGTAAATGGGCAACAATGTGCTGTTCAACTCCCTGAGTCACACTTAAGATGTTGAACTTCACAAACGACTGTCCCTAGCCTAGGCCATAAATCCTACTTGCCACCCTGTTATCCATGCAAGTTTACTGTGCTCACATCTAAGGTATCCTGACACAATCCATCCTGACAAGTAACATGTCATGACCACACTTACACATTCAATGGATTGTCCAGTGATGGTATGAGTTGCATACAAGGTAAAAAGCCACACTCCACAACATCACCCCTGACATAAGTGCAAACAGAGATCAAAACTAGTACCCATTTATTATTTAAGTACAAAAATTAACTACCCTAAACTGACACTAATCATCACTACTACTGATATTATCTAAACTAACTAGGAAAAACCGGTCAATTACCTAAACTATCTACCCTAACTAATCCTAAACATGCAACAACATATCTAAGACATCAACCCCCCTCCTACCCTTAAGGCACTTCATGTGACAGGACAAATACATCTAAGCTAAACATAAACTAACTACACAGTTAACCTACACAAAGATATATATCTTTGTATTTTTTTTTTAATTTTCTTAACAACAAAGACATCAACTCCCCACCCAAAGGAAAAGGAAACTTATCCCCAAATACTATACAAAAATAAATATCTAAAACTACCTTAAAATCTAACACTAACTATACCTACACTACAACGACACTACCTAACACTTAAAATACTTACCTAACACTATCTAAAAGACAAGATAAAACATCTGGAGAAGGGAGAAGAGAGGGATGGGGCTCAAAATGTCCTGTCTTCTGGGGAGACCCAGGGCTGCCTTAATGTCCATCACGTGGCTCTGAGGCTCTGCCATGTCCCTCCGTAGTTCTGCCAGTATAACATTATTGTCCAACAATGTCCTCCGGTCCCGCGCAGTAAATGGCACCACCTGATCAGCATGTGCAGGTGGCATTGTCCCTTGGGTGTGTTGTGTTGGGGGGGATGGGTAACAGCCTGTCCATGCTGGGACCCATGACCGACACCTGAGGGGCCTGGGATGGCCTGTGTGCCACTCTTACTCCCACGGCTTACATCCTCGGGCACCGACTTCCAACTCCCTGCTGCCCGGTCATCCTGGTACCTCCGTGCCATGTTGCGGTACCCTTTAGCAACCTTCTTTACGTGGAGGTACCGGTCCTTCCTCACCTGGACGGCATGGGACTCCTCTGGCGTCATGTTGTCGGTAAAATAAGATAAATTACAAAATGTGAGCCCTTAAAAATATGTCAATGTTCTCCATTCAAATCAGACACAAAAGGTCACTGAACCATGGGAGCCTACACCCTAGCGTAACAATGTGAAGTCAGAAAGTGACCTGGACAATGAAATGTAGATTCCAGGATCAGTGACTACTTGCTGGTGAGACTGACATGACAGTGCATGGCATGGGACATGTACTGAATCACAAAGGAGGGACTGAGGGCTTTTTAGACAGGTCCAGCATACAAGCCCTAAAAGTAGTAGAGATACAGAAGGTATGCTGTCCCTAATCACGTGACAAGGGAAAACTTATTTTGCGTGGTATTGAAATGTAGGAGGATGTGGATTCCTCCTCTTTGAATCTGGGGCCCTCACACACCCGGCAAGGTGTCATGCTTCATCATATGGGCTTCTCCTCGTCAGGTCGGCGCGGCAATACCTGACGGGCTCACTATGAGGGGCTCTTTGGCGGAGATCTTTTATTCCAAATTGCCGTTTGGTGCCGTGGGGGTGAGTGGCCTGATCAGTGTAGATGAAGGAGTGGAGGTGTATAACCTGAAGGAAATTTAAAACAGGTAAGGGAGTACCAGTGAAAACTAATTTGGTGAATGGGTCTCCCACCCTGATTAAAATAAAGAAAGGCGCATGTCTGAGATTATGTATCAGGTAGGGCGCTCTATTGTGCAGGCCCGTCAGGTATTTCAGCGCTGACCTGATGAGGAGCAGCCCATATGATGAAGCATGACACCTTGCCGGGTGTGTGAGGGCCCTAGATTCCAAAAGGAGGAATCATCATCCTCCTACACTTCATGACCACGCAAAATAAGTTTTCCCTTGTCTCGTAATTAGGAAGAGCATACCTTCTGTATCTTTACCAATAATGGGACATGTACTGTCACAACCAAATGAGACTGTCAGTGTCAAATGATGGTGCTATGACATACCCTGACTGAGGGTGACATGTGCAAGGAATCTGAGGAGGGAGGCATTAGCCCTCCGTGTGTAGCGCCACCCTCATCCTCTCCTGTAACACAGTGCTGCATCATCTGTACAATGCTCATTGTCAGCCCTGCATGTCCCCCAGCGACTGTGTGCAGTTCATCAAGTCTGCGCAAACACAGGCACTCTTGCACACAAGTGCAAGGATGTCTGTGTGAAGGGGGGCTTGTTAATGTGTAGGAAGGTTACCCTACCTGCACAGGAGCAATCCTGGAACAGCCCTAGTCACACTTTCCTCTGTGCTGCATCATGCAGCACACATGGAAACACGTCAGGTGGCTGAACGCTCACTTGTACATGAAGCGCTGGCCCTCTCTCCACCACTACATCACAATAGCTGACACGTTGCTGCCGAGATAATTTCTCAATCATGCATGTCTTGGATCCGCTATGATCACTCCATAGAACATTTTAACTACGCAGGCCTCTACAACGCAAACTGTTACAATGCATTCCCCATTGTAACGGCACCCTGGAGTCAAATTGGTTACTGTCTTGTAATGGGTAATGCTTTCTCATAGATAGCGTTGTAGAGCCCAGCATTGTAAAATATATGGCACAGCAATAATTGCAGAGCTAAAGCATGCCGTGTAAATGCATGCGGAGTAATATCACCAATTTGGACTGAGGGGCTCGTACACCTGAGCCTTAGTCAACCAGGGAATGACCCCAAGGAGACAGCTTGACAACACCATTGCAGTGGCCAAACATGCCAATGAGATTCATCGGCCCATCTTTGCTAGTTGTTTGGTGAACGTGCCATTGATATGCTTGGCTCAAAGCTATGGTATGGTGCATCATACCTACGAGATCACACTGCCAACCGGTGTCTGACCACGCATGGCCTGAAAACGACTGCCTCCTTGTGCATGATCGGGCCCACTTCCACAGTCATCTCAGTCAAGGATGTACATGCATTCCATGTCTGCTCATACTCATCAGCAACACCACTTACATGTCTCCTCGCCTATCTGTACACTCTGTAATCCACATGCATGTGCTGTTGTGACAGAACCCATAGATCAAATTTGCATGTGTATCACTGACTAGGGATATGCAAAGTTACATCTGGAAGACAAATGCATTGCTCTAACTTCACTTACATATTTGTACACACTTCTGACTTCCACAATACATCATCACACTATAGGCAAGGTACATTTCATACACACCCATACTGCAGACCACAACATCTTTCATTTGACCCTGACATTAATGAAATGGCACTATGTCAATTTATGATGGCCAAACTCACCCATGGCATGTGGGTCCGTGAAGCTGTCGATGTCCCCCTGTGTGATGAGAGGTCGTCCAGCTGTGAGACATGAAAAGAAATGTGTGTTGGTATCAGACGTAAAATCACGCAGGTCATATTCCTCATGCAAATCATCACCATAACTGACAATGCTCCGTAACTGTCCTGTTGCATTTCATGTTGGCTACATGATTGGGTCTACTTTGCCTGCCATTCACACGAGACCTGTGAATGCTGAGTTGGGCCAAACAAGACAATGATGCTAGCAAACTTGCACATACTAGTTGTGTGACACATTCACAAGGCCCCATTTGTACACGCAACATGATGTAACACATGCTCTGTGTACAATAGCATTGCTGCAGATCACACAAGGCTGTTTCACAGATGTTGGTGTTGTATGACACTCTGGAGATGTCCCATTTCCTTTGATCAATTGTTCATATCTCATACATTGTCACACGGAGCCTATGTACAAGGGCAGCGTAGCAAACGTACCAAATAATGATTAGGACAGCCTTTTTAAACTTCCTTTTGTGCAGCACACAGCTCCTAGGAACAATGCCTTGGATCGTTTATGTACAGTCACCCTTCCTGTACACAAGCAATCTTTGGCATGCACGCAGTATTGTGCAAGGGTGCCAGCCTTGTCACTACAGTGCTAAGTGTTGCACCAGCGCAGTGGGTAACACAAACCTGCACCCTATGCTTGTCAATATGAAGCAGCGCTGTGATGCTGATGTGCCAACGTTAGGCGTGAACGCATGACGTCTCCCGCCTCACTATGCCACATTTTTACACTTGGACAACAGTGTGTCCCACACAGCATTTATGGGTTTGCGGTACAGTGTTAATATTTAAATTTAGAGGTATAACTTACCACACTGTAGGCCAACAATGACTCCCAGGTGGTCCAACAGGTCACCCTCACGGCCCAGGCAATCCTGCCAGCGGTGCTTCCATTGGTGCACAGTCCGGTCCACACCAAATACACGCAGCATCTGCGCCCCCACACGCTCCCACCTGACCTTCCGCACACTGATGCCATATCCAGAGAGGATCCGGCCTCCCCTCTCCACCATCAAGGGCAGGTAAAACTTGACAAGTCAGAGGAAGCCCCCCAATGCCCCCTCTGACATCCTGCCCTCCCTGCCCACACCCACCATCTCCCTGCACACACCTAAACCCACTGCCAAAATGAAAGAAACCCAATAGAATAGCCCCAACAACTACAAAGAAAGTTAACTACCCCAAGACAAACACCTGACAATATTAAGGACAAGAGATAAAAGAACACGTAAAAACAAGTACACCACACTTCACAGGGACACTATCCACAGGACACAGGACACAGCAACACTCTCCAAATCACCAATCTGCACCACACAACACCAAACACCTCCAACACTCTCCACATTCACCAGCAATGTGCTCAAAAGAGAAAGTGAAAGTGCACAGCACTCCTCCTGTAAACAGGAAGCATGCAGACACCACTTCCTGTGTGTTTGCGGCCCGTTTTTTGACAAAGCGGTGAAAATCTTCACGCTAATAGGCTTAGGGGTAATATTTCGTATTGTCCAATGTGTTTAGAGATGGATTTTCCATCGCGAGTATGAAAAAAACATTGCGTTGACGTTAATGCGGGCAGATTTTGCACGCTACGTGCAGGTTCTTACACAGATGAACAGTCTTAGATTAAATTTCATTTCAGACCCCAAAAAACACCATGAAGAGCTTGTTTTAACCCCAAATGACACCCTAAAGTTCAATATTTTACCCCAAATGACACCCTAAAATTCATAATTTACCCCAAATGACAGCCTAATATTCATAATTTACCCCAAATGACACCCTGAAGTTCAATATTTTACACCAAGTGACACCCTAATATTCATAATTTACCCCAAATGACACCCTAAAATTCATAATTTACCCCAAATGGCACCCTAATATTCATAATTTACCCCAAATTACACCCTAAAATTCATAATTTACCCCAAATGACACCCTAATATTCATAGTTAACCACAAATCACACCCTAAAATTTATAATTTACCCCATTTGACACCCTAAAATTCATAATTTATCCCAAATGACACCCAAATATTCATAGTTAACCACAAATGACACCCTAAATGTCATATTTTGGCACATATGACACGCTAAAAAGTAGATTTTAGTACCAGATTTGACACCCTACAAAGTCTAGTTTTGCACAAATGACACCCTAAAAAGCAACTCTCTGTTTAGAGGAGACATACCCACCATCAAATTACAATTGTGATATGATTACCACTTTATGTAAAACTTACACTTGTCAGAGTGATGTACTAATGCAGAGGAGAAACATGCACACAGGGTATGTGTGTGGTGTGTTTTATTTGCACATACTGGGCTTTGGGTCATTTTGGACAGATATAGGATTGCTAAGGACAGTCACGATGTGCCGTGCTCAGGTGAAGAAATTGTTTATGATTCGGTTCCTTCGGGCAGTTCCTGCTGCACAAGCTGTGGGGTGTGCTCCACCTGCCTCATCTTCATCATCATCCTGAGCATCGTCTGGTGCATCTGGCACTTGGATCCATGGGGCATTGGTGCGTACACATATATTGTGCAATACACAACATGCTATGATTATCATGCACACTATTTCTGGGCTGTACAACAGTCTGCCAACTGTGATGTCAAGGCACCGGAAACGTGACTTTAGCATGTCAAATGTGCACTCCACAATGCCCCTGGTGCGTCCGAGGGCCAAATTATACTGCCTCTGGGCCTGGGTGTTAGTGGCTCGGAGGGGTGTCATCATCCATGGGGTGAGTGCATATCCTTGATCACCTGTGACATGTAATGGAGAGATGTGTCCATTAGTAGTTATGCATGCTGGGTTGGCAGTGTACATAGTTTTGTGGTGTGTGATTTGTGCTACTTTGGAATTCATGTTTGCCATGTATAGCTTCTGACAAATGACCTGCATCAATGCAAATTACATTGCCTCACAGCTGCTCGTCCCTCCCCCCGAGCCTATTGAATTGCGTGCACTGCGCTTTTGCATCACTGGCACTCCAACAGAGCACCAATGTCAAGCCTGTCTGTGCATGTCCGCAAGCCTAACACCAACACCAGCAGGGACCCTGGCTCTCCTAACGTCTAGCGCTACCACTCATCCGCCCTCCTCACAGTCAACGCCAGGAGAACGTTTAAATGCCAATGGGCCACACCAGACATGGCTCACATTCAGTTCTGCTGCTGCCGCTGCCGCCAGACCTTCCCCACCGCCCAACACCTGCACTTTCCGATTCAGACCTGCCACAAAACAACAGTCAGCGGCACCCTCACCTGCAGGGCCCACAGGGGGCGTGAACGCTTCGCCGACACCATCAACATCATCACACACCACGCCATCTACTACATGGACTACGTACTCATTCCTGAGCGGAGCCTTCACCTCACATACCACAACTACTCCAAATCCATTACCCTCTGGCGGATGCTTGCTAACATCGAACTGAGCCAACTCTTCACCACACTGAGCCACAAAGCAGGGCACACCTTTGAGCCCATCTTCGATGTGGAAACTGCGTCCACTTCATCAACACCACTCAACGCCCATGGAGTGACCAGCACTGCGTACACTTCCTCGTCGGGAAACCCCATGACACCCTAACCCACAGCAGGCACCACACAAAGTTACTGGAGCTGAATCACTGAGGAGCTGGTACACTCCACCATCAATAGCAACACACACACCGCTGCTGCCAACACCAACAGCGCTGGCTGGGATTTCCACACATGTATCTCCAACTGCGCATACACACTTGCCCCAATATGCTACTCCAACATACAGCGTGCAATGAATGCCACCTCGGTCACCAACAACATCCAAGATGACATATGCATCTGCAGACGCCTGGAGAAGAACTGGAGCTACATGAAGGGAACCCTTAGACATCACCACCTACAAGAACACCAAGCTCATACTCTCCCTCACCAAGGTGCCCACACACACCAGACTGGGCTTCCAGGGAGGATTGCAGCAAGTTGCAACATGGATGATCAACCGCTGGGGGGTGCTCTACAAAGAGGAGACATTAGCCCTCATCCTCATGACCACCCCATCAGCATGTGGCAACACCTGTTGGGCCGCCACCTTCGGCAGCCCACCCCGACAACTCTAGGTACCTAGGCATCGTACTCGACTCCTCCCTCTTCATGAACAAACAGGTCTATGCAGTGGCCTGCAGCTGCTTCTACAGCCTCTGCATCCTCCATGCGACCTTCACATGGGTCCACCCCTGTCAGGTAGGACAGTCACCAACGCAGGCATTGCCTTCAGGCTGGACAACAGAAACCCAATATATGCCCACATGGACATGACTGTGCTCTGCCAACTCAGAACTGTCCAGCACACCACCGCCACACTTGGCCTTGTGTACATACTTTCTTCATAGGTCGAGTAACTCCATCGCACATACTTGGTTCCCACCTCTGCCCACATTTGCAAATGTGTGGCGGAGGGGCTAAGCCTTTGGGGATGGTTTGTCTACATGGCTAGCCCCAGTTACCACAGTTACTTGTGTTGTCGTGTCTGGTAGGTGGGCATGTTGATTGACATGTTGTATGTGAGTTTGGAACATGTGCATTCTCACATTTGTGTGTTCCATGATTGTGTAGTTGAGGTATGTGGTGTGTTCAGTTAGTACTTACCAACAAGCAGTGCATTTCCATATGTGCCATCTTGAAAGCGCTGGTTGATGATGGACTGGCGGAAGATGTAGGAATCATGCACACTCCCTGGGAACTTGGCTACGACATTGGTGAACAGGCCCCGGTGGTCCACTATTGCCTGCACATTGATGGAATGTGTGTGCTTTCTGTTGCGGTATATGTGTGCAGTGTCCGCAGGTGGCACAAGTAGGACATGTGTGCAGTCAGTTGCCCCCAACACCTGCGGGAAGCCAGCTATGGCGTAAAAGCCTTGCTTGGTCTCAAGCTGTTCCTGCGCAGTGTTTGGGAAGCGTAGGTGCTGGGGTATCAGGATGATGATGGCATCCAAGACAGTTGGGAGGAACTTTGATAGGGCTGGCTGTGAGACTCCTCCAACTCTGGCAGTTGTTGGTTGGAAGGTACCAGAGGCCAACATGTGCAGCACAGCCAGCAGCTTTGTTTGTGGAGGGATGTTGGTTATCCGCTGTGTTGGTGCCGTCAGCCAGTGGGCTATCTGGGTCAGGATGAGGAGGATGGTTGTCCTTTTTAGCCTGTAGTGGGCAATGACATCCTATGGCGTTAGGTCAGTGAGGCTGAGGCGTCGGCGATGGACGCGCTGTCTTTTTCGGCGCTGCCTCAGTGGTGGTCCTGGGGGAAGTGGCAGTGGCGATGGTTGTTGTGGCCTTCTTGGTGCTCCGAGCTGCATAAGTAGTACCTCCATGGCATCCAGGGGTCTTCAGATGAGGCTCTGGGCTAGTCTCCCTTATATACTACTCTTTATCACCATTTTAAAGACCTCCTTTTTTCTGGTCTTAAGTCCCATCCGCTAATGGGCCTCAGAGGCAGTTTTTTTATCGCTTCACAGGTACGGGCGTGTGTTGTGAATATGGCAAAGTGGGGTTAGCGTGCGTTTTTGCACGGGAACGCCTATATTGCATGTCATTAGCGATAGTGGTCGCTAACATCGTTGGCGATGCTGGATGCGGCCGCTATCGCCAGAAAGCTGTCGCTAACGGCTGTTAGTGACAGCTTGGTAATACTGCGATAAAAATATCGCTGCATTAGTGGCAGAAAAGTGCCGCTAACGCAGCGATAACTCCTTGTGAATATCCCCCTGTGTATGTTAGAGAGTTATAGTTATTGCAGTGTGGCTAACGAGTAGAAAACACTGTGTATGTTAATTATAAACTGAAAGTATAACCATAACTTTAGAATCTATAATATTTGTGTGGTTTCAGTTTGTTTTCAATACAAAGAATAAATAAAGTTTTCATAACTACAACTACGTTTTAAGCTTTGGCTTTTTTCATTGCATTTGAATGTTGTTGTTTTCTTGTTCTATATCACAAACTAAATCCATCATTGTTTTACTTTTTATGCAGTTGCTTGGAGTGGCACATAGTAAAGTGGCATACAGCAGAGTGTCGTTAAGTAGAATAGTGTAGAGTAGAATAGGGTAGAATATAGTGGCACAGAGTGAAGTGGGGTAGAGTGAAGTAGGGTAGAGTGATGTGGGGTACAGAGGAGTGGCGTAGAGTGGAGTTGCGTAGAGTGGAGTGGCATAGAGTGCAAAAGCTTATATTGGAGTGGCGTAGAGTGTCATTGCATAGAGTGTCATGGCGTAGAGTGTTGTGGCGTAGAGTGGAGTAACATACAGTGGAATGGTGTACAGTGGAGTGGCATAGAGGTGAGTGGCATACAGTGGAGTGGCGTAGAGTGGAATGGCATTGAGTGGAGCAGTGAACAGTAGAGTGGCATACAGTGGAGTAGCATAGCGTGGAGTGGTGTAGAGGGGAGTGGGATAGAGTTGAGTGTCATAGAGTGGTGTGTTGTAGAGTGGCGAGGCATAGAGTGGAATGAAATAGAGTGGAGTGGAGAGGTGTGGAGTGGAGTGGAATGGAATGGAATGGAATGGGGTAGAGTTGAATGGAATAGAGTAGCGTGGGCTTCATAGATTGGAATGACATAGGGTGGAGGGGTGTAGAGTGGAGTGGGGTAGAGTTGAGTGACGTAGAGTGGAATGGCAAAGAATGGAGTAGCTTAGAGTGGAATGGTGTAGAGAGGAATAGCATAGAGTGGAGGGGCATGGAGTGGAATAGTGTTGAGTGGAGTGGCATAGAGTGGCGTTGAGTCAAGTGGCGTAGAGTAGTGTAGAGTCGAGTGTCGCACAGTGGAAAGATGTTGATTAGAGTCAGGTTTTGTTGAGTGGTATAGCATTCAGTGGGTTGATGTGGAATGGAGTGGAATACAGTACAGTGGAATAGAGTTGAGTTTCGTAGAGTGGAGAGGTGTAGAGTCGAGTGGTGCAGAGTGGAATGACATAGAATAGAATGACATACAGTAGAGTGGAGTGTGATAGAGTTGAGTGGCAGAGAATCAAATAGTGTAGAGTGGAGTGTTGAAGAATGGAGTGGCATAGAGTTGAATACCATTGAGTGGAATACTGTAGAGTGGAGTGGCATTGAGTGGAATAGCGTAGAGTGGAGTGGCATAAAGTGGTATTGATTTGAGTGGCTTAGAGTGAAATAGCATAGAGTGGAATGATGTAGAGTTGAGTAGTGTACAATGGAGGGATGTAGAGTTGAGTGATGTACAGTACAGTGGGGTTGAGTGGAATAGAATAGAGTAGACGGGCATAGACTGGAGTCGCGTACAGTGGAATGGCGTACAGTAAAGTGGCAAATGGTCAAGTGACATAAAGTGGAGTAGCGTACCATGGAGTGGTGTCCAGTGGAGTAGTGTAGAGTTTAGTGGTGTACTGTGGAGGGACGTAGAGATGAGTGACATACTGTCAAGTGTCATTGAGTATAATAGCATATAGTGGACTGGGGTGGTGTGAAGTGGAGTACAGTAGAGTAGCATAGAGTGGAGTGGGGTAGAGTGAAGTGCCATAGAATGGAATAGCTTAGAGTGGAGTATCGTAGAGTGGGATGGCGAAGAGTGGAACAGCGTAGAGTGGAGTGGTGTAATATGGAGTGGCATAGAGCGGAGTGGCATACACTGTCATAGCATAGAGTGGTGAGGCATAGAGTGGAGTGACAGAGTGTCATGGCGTAGAGTGTTGTGACAGAGTGCTGTGGCATACAGTATTATGGCATATAGTGGAGTTGCGTAGAGTGGAGTGGCATACTGTGGAATAGCGTAGAGTGGAATGCACAGTGGAGTAGCATAGAGTGGAGTAGCTTACAGTAGAGTGCAGTAGAGTTATGTAAAGTGGAGTGACATAGAGTGGAGCAGCATTCAGTTCAGTGGTGTAATGTGGAGTGGCGTAGAGTGGAGTGGTGTACACTGTCATAGCATAGAGTGTTATGGCATAGAGTGTCATGGCATAGAGTGCTGTGACATACAGGGTTGTGGCATACAGTACTATGAAGTACAGTGGAGTTGCATAGAGTGGAGTGGTGTCCTGTGGAATAGCATAGAGTGGAGTGGTGCAGAGTGGAGTGACATAGAGTGGCGAAGAGTGGAACAGCGTAGAGTGGAGTAGTGTAATATGGAGTGGCATAGAGTGGAGTGGCATACACTGTCATAGCATAGAGTGGTGAGGCATAGAGTGGAGTGACATAGAGTGTCATGGTGTAGAGTGTTGTGACAGAGTGCTGTGGCATACAGTATTATGGCATATAGTGGAGTTGCGTAGAGTGGAGTGGCGTACTGTGGAATAGCATAGAGTGGAAAGCATACAGTGGTGTGTTGTAGAGTGGTGAGGTGTAGAGTGAAGTGGTGTAGAGTGGAGTGCCACAGAGTGGAATGAAATAGAGTGGAGTGTAGTGGTGTGGAGTGGAATGGAATGGAATGGAATGGAATGGGGTAGAGATGAGTGGCATAGAGTGGAATAGAGTAGCGTGGGCTGGCATAGAGTGCAATGACATAGGCTGGAGCGGTGTATAGTGGATTGGGGTAGAGTTGAGTGACGTAGAGTGGAATGGCATAGAATGGAGCAGCTTAGAGTGGAATGGTGTAGAGAGGAATAGCATAGAGTGGAGAGGCATAGAGTGAAATAGTGTTGAGTAGAGTGGCATAGAGTTGCGTTGAGTCAAGTGGGATAGAGTAGAGTAGTGTAGAGTTGAGTGTCGCACAGTGGAAAGATGTTGATTTGAGTCAGGTTTTGTTGAGTGGTATAGCATTCAGTGGGTTGATGTGGAGTGGAGTGGAATACAGTAGAGTGGCATAGAGTTGAGTGTCGTAGAGTGGAGAGGTATAGAGTTGAGCGGTGCAGAGTGGAATGACATAGAATAGAATGACATACAGTAGAGTGGAGTGTGATAGAGTTGAGTGGCGGAGAATCGAATAGTGTAGAGTGGAGTGGCGAAGAGTGGAGTGGCGTAGAGTTGAATACCATTGAGTGGAATACTGTAGAGTGGAGTGGCATAGAGTGGAATATCGTAGAGTGGAGTGGCATAAAGTGGTATTGATTTGAGTGGCTTAGAGTGAAATAGCATAGAGTGGAATGATGTAGAGTTGAGTGGTGTACAATGGAGGGATGTAGAGTTGAGTGATGTACAGTAAAGTGGCGTTGAGTGGAATAGAATAGAGTAGACGGGCATAGACTGGAGTCGTGTACAGTGGAATGGCGTACGGTAAATTGGCAAATGGTCAAATGGTCAAGTGACATAAAGTGGAGTAGCGTACCATGGAGTGGTGTCCAGTGGAGTAGCGTAGAGTTGAGTGGTGTACTGTGGAGGGACGTAGAGATGGGTGACATAGTGTCAAATGGCATTGAGTATAATAGCATGCAGTGGACTGGGGTAGTGTGAAGTGGGGTACAGTAGAGTAGCATAGAGTGGAGTGGCGTAGAGTGAAGTGCCATAGAATGGAATAGCTTAGAGTGGAGTATCGTAGAGTGGAGTGCCGAAGAGTGGATTAGCATAGAGTGGAGTAGTGTAATATGGAGTGGCATAGAGCGGAGTGACATAGAGTGTCATGGCGTAGAGTGTTGTGACAGAGTGCTGTGGCATGCAGTATTATGGCATATAGTGGAGTTGCGTAGAGTGGAGTGGCGTACTGTGGAATAGCGTAGAGTGGAATGCATACAGTGGAATAGCATAGAGTGGAGGAGTGTACAGTAGAGTGGTGTACAGTTGAGTGACTTACTGTGGAGTGGTGTAGAGTGGAATAGCATCAAGTGGAATGGTGTACAGTAGAGTAGCATACAGTGGAATAGCATTGAGTGGCATGGCATAGAGTGGAATGACGCAGAGTAGAGTGGTGTAGAGTGGAATGGGATAGAGTTGAGTGGTGTATAGTGGAATAGCGTAGGGTGGAGAGCTATAGAGTGCCTTTGAGTCAAGTGGCATACAGATGAATACTATAGAGTGGAGTAGTATAGAGTCGAGTGGCATATAGTGGAGGGACGTAAAGTTGAGTGAGGTAGAGTCAAGTGGCAGTTTAGTGGAATAGCATACAGTAGACTGGCGTAGAGTGGAGTGGCATACAGTAGAGTGGCATAGAGTGGAGTGGTGTAGAGTGGAGTGGCATAGAGTGGAGTGGTGTAAAGAGGAGTTGCAGAGTGTTATGTTATGGGATTATGTTAAGCTCAAATTTCACCCGAAGGTCTCAAAGCGCTAGCCTATCCCGAGAAACAATGGAGGAGAAAGAAAGAGAGCAGGTAGGAAGAAGAGAACTCAGAACAGCCAGGTTTTGAGAGCCTTACGAAATTTACTATGGTCGATCTCCATATGTAGATGCAGAGGGAGTGCGTTCCATAGGGTGGGGGCAAGATGTGAAAAAGATCTCCCGCCATTTCTGGCGGTGCGGATCTTGAATGGGATAAGAAGATGTTTATTGGCAGATCTGAGAGTTCTGGAGGGGTTATACCTGATCAGTTTATTTGCAAGATAATGTGGACCGTGTCCACAGATGGTTTTGTGGACCAGACAATTAATCTTAAATGTTATGCGTTTTCTGATGGGAAGCCAGTGGAGAACTCTCGGACTTGGTATCGAGGGAGATCGGGACGGTAGGTTTAACACCAGTCTGGCAGCTGTGTTTTGAAGGACCTGTAATTTGGTAAGGAGCTCTTCGTTGATGGAGGCCATTAAGGCTTTTCCGTAGTCTAGCTGACTGATAATTAATCCTTGAACCAGCGGCATTCGGGATGACAGTGGAACCCATTGGAAGATCTTGCGAAGGCTGCGCATTATTCCGTAACAAATGCTGGCCACATGATTGACATGATCAGTCATGGAGAGGTGATTGTCAATCAGCACCCCTAGGTTACGAACTACAGACTTGTACCGACATTGGGAGGCCACCAGTCACTCGACCACAAGGTTTGTGCTTTGCTGAAGAGGATGATTTCAGTCTTGCTGGCATTAAGTTGCAAATGATTGTTTTGCATCCAGATGTGTATATCAGACATACACTTCCTGAATTGAAGTTTGGTATCATTCTGGTCTGGTCCTAACATGATTAGCAGCTGAGTATCGTCAGCGTACGATACTGTTTCAAAGCCATATGATTTGATCACACTGGCTAGGGGTGCCACGTACAGATTGAAGAGTGTGGGACTCAAGATAGAGTCCTGGGGGACACCCTTATCTATGGATTGGCTACTGGAGACGAAAGTACCCACATGCACTTTCGAGGTTCAATCTGTCAGGTAGCTCCTGAGCCAGTTGAATGCAGTGCCCCTGACACCCATCTCCCACAGACGATTTACAAGCGTGGTGTGGGAGATGGTGTTGAAGGCGGCCGAAAGATCGAGTAGAACCAGGATGGCTGATTGTCTAGCATCAAGGGAGAGTCTTATGTTATCAACTACCTCCAGCAAAGCGGTTTCAGTGCTGTGTGAGGCCCGGAACCCAGATTGAGAAGGGTCCAGTAGATTGTTACTCTCTAGGAATGTAGTAAGTTGTTTATTAATTAGTGACTCCAGGACCTTCCCAAAGAAAGGGAGAAGGGAAATAGGCCGATAGTTGTTTGGCTCCTTAGGGTCCAGGGTGGGCTTCTTTAATATGGGCTTGACCATGGCCGCTTTCCACCTTGTTGGAACAGTTGAGTGTCGTAAGGATAGGTTAAAAAGCTTGGTGAGGCCTGAGAGAAGGGCTGGCCCAATTATAGACAGGATATGAGGGGAGACTGGGTCAGCAGGGGAGCCGGATTTGACCTTGCAGAGGGCAGTGCTGACTTCCTCTTGGGTGAATTCAGTGAATTCATTCAGGGAAGTAGGATTCAGGGAATGATTGCTAATGGGCCAATGGTGCTGATTTTCAACGGCCTTGGGGGGAAAAAGGCTGTGGATGTTGTTAATTTTGTCCACAAAAAAGGAGGACAAGGTGTCCGCCCACTCTTGCTAAATGAGTAGTTCCGGCTGACATGAGGTGGGACTGGTGAATTCTTTTAATATTTTATAAAGTTCTTTATAAGAGTTGGAAGCCTTATTCATTCTATCGCCTAGAGTGGAGAGGCGTAGATGGGAGTGATATAGAGTGGAGTGGCATAGAGTGGATAATGTAGAGTGGAGTGGTGTAGAGTGGAGTGGTGTAGAGTGGAGTGGGGTAGAGTTGAGTGGCTTAGACTGTAATAGTATAGAGTGGAGTATCTCAGAGTCGAATTGCAAAGAGTGCAATAGTGTATAGTAAAGTGGCATAGGGTCGAATAGCATAAAGTTGAGTGGCATTGAATGGAATAGCATAGAGTGGAGTGGTGTAGAGTCAAGTGGCGTACCGTGGAGGAACGTACAGTCATGTGATGTAGAGTCAAGTGGCAATGAGTGGAATAGCAGAGAGTGGACTGGCATAGAATGGAGTGGCGTACAGTGTAGTGGCATACATTGGCGTGGCGTGCAGTAGAGTTATGTAAAGTGGAGTGACATAGAGTGGAGTAGCATACAGTGGAGTGGTGTACTGTGGAGTGGCGTAGAGTGGAGTGGGGTACACTGTCATAGCATAGAGTGTTGTGGCATAGAGTGCTGTGACATACAGTGTTGTGGCATACAGTACTAGGAAGTACAGTGGAGTTGCATAGAGTGGAGTGGTGTCCTGTGGAATAGCATACAGTGGAGTGGAGTGACATAGAGTGGAGTAGCTAACAGTGGTCTGGCGTACAGTGGAGTGGCATTGACTTGAGTGGCATACAGTGGAGTGGTATACAGTGGAATAATGTCAAGTGGAATCGTGTACTGTAGAGTGGGATAGAGTGGAGTGGCATAGAGAGAAGTGGCATAGAATGGAGTGGTTAGAGTGGAATAGCAAAATATGGAGTTTTGTAGAGGGGAGAGTCATAGAGAGGAGCTTCATCGAGTGGAGTGGCATAGAGTGGAGCGGTGTAAAGTGGAATGGGGTAAAGTCAAGTGGTGTAGAGTGGAATAGCGTAGAGTGAAGTGGCATAGATTGGCGTTGAGTCGAGTGGCATACAGTGGAATAGTATAGAATGGAGTAGCGTAGAGTCAAGGGGCGTACTGTGGAGGGACGTAGAGTCGAGTGACATAGTGTCAAGTGGCATTGAGCATACAGTGGACTGGTGTACAGTGGAGTGGCATACAGTAGAGTAGCACAGAGTGGGGTGGAATGCTGTTGAGTTATATAGAGTCGAACAGCCAAGAGTGGAATAGTGTATAGTCAAGTGGCATAGAGTGGAATAGCATGGAGTGGTGTAGAGCCAAGTGATGTTCAGTGGAATAGCAGAGAGTTGACTGGTTTAGAGTGGAGTGGCTTACAGTGTAGTGGCGTATAATGGAGAGGCTTACAGTAGAGTTGTGTAAAGTGGAGTAGCATAGAGTGGAGTAGCATAAAGTGGAGTGGAGTTGCGTAGAGTTGAGTTGCAAAAAGTGGAGGGACTTAGAGTTGATTGATGTCGAGTCAAGTGGCATTAGTGAAATAGCATACAGTGGACTGGTGTAGAGTGGAGTGGCATAGAGTGGAGTGGGGTAGAGTGGAATAGCGCCAAGTGGAATGGTGTACAGTAGAGTAGGGTAGAGTGGAGTAGTGCAGAATGGAGTGTGGTAGAGAGGAGTGGGGTAGAGTGGCATAAAGTGGAGTGTCATAGAGTGGAGAGGTGTAGAGTCGAGTGGAATCGATTGGAGTGACATAGAGTGGAATGACATAGAGTGGAGTAGTGTAGAGTTGACTAGCATAGACTGGAGTGGATTAGAGTGCCATTGAGTCTAGTGGCATAGAGTGAAATACCATAGAGTAGAGTAGCATAGAGTTGAGTACCGTACCATGAAGGGACGTAGAGTCGAGTGACGTAGAGTCAAGTGGCCTTGAGTGAAGTAGCATACAGTAGACTGGCATAGAGTAAAGTGGCATACAGTAGAGTGGAACAGAGTTCAGTTATGTAGAGTGGAGTGTCATAGAGTGGAGAGGCGTAGAGTGCAGTGGCATAGAGTAGAGTGGGTAATCAAGAGTGGAGTGGGGTAGAGTCGGATAGTAAAGAGTGCAATAGTTTATAGTGTAGTGGCATAAAGTGGAATAGTATAAAGATGAGCTGCATAGAGTGGCATTGAGTCCAGTGGCATAGAGTGGACTAGCATAGCATGGAGTTGTGTAGAGTCCAGTGGCATATAGTGGAGGGATGAAGAGTTGATTGACATAGAGTTAAGTGGCATTGAGTGGAATAGCAGAGAGTGGACTGGCATAGAGTAAAGTGGTGTACAGTGTAGTGGCAAACAGTGTAGTGGTTTACAGTAGAGTTGTGCAAAGTGGAGTGGCATAGAGAAGAGTAGCGTACAGTGGAGTGGTGTACCGTAGAGTGGCATAGAGCCAAATGGCGTACAGTGGAAGGACATAGAGTTTAGTGATGTAGGAAGTGTCATTGAGTAGAATAGCATAAAGTGGACTGGCGCAGAGTGGAGTGGCGTACAGTAGATTGATGGGGAGTAGAGTGGTATATAGTGGAGTGGCGTAGAGTAGAGTGGTGTGTCATAGAAAAGAGTAGAGTGGCATAGAGTGCAGTGGTGTGGAGTGGCTTTGAGCAGTGAGTGGAGTTATGTAGAGTGGAGTGGCATGCTGTGGCACAGAGGGGAATAGCGCAGAGTGTAAATACTTACAGTGGAGTGGCACACAGTAGAGTGGCGTAGAGTGGAATGGCACAGAGTGGAGTGTTGTACAGTAGATTGGTGGAGAAAAGCGTGGCATAGAGTAGAGTGGTGTGTCATAGAATAGAGTGCAGTGGCATAGAGTGGAGTGGCATAGAGTGGAATGACATAGAGTGGAGTGGTATATAGTGGAATGGGGTGGAGTCAAGTGGCGTAGAGTGGAATAGCATAGAGTGGAATAGTGTATAGAGAAGTAGCATAGAGTGGAAAAGCGTAGAGTAGAGTGGCATAGAGTGGCATTGAGTAGAGTGGCATAGAGTGGAATAGCATAGATTGGAGTGATGTAGAGTTGTACAGTGGAGGGACACAGAGTCAAGTGACATAGAGTTAATTTCTAACATTTTATTTGAAATAAAAACAGATCTTATTATCTCGCCTAACTATAACGTTACTTTAACCTTTGTATTTTTCAGTATATATTACCTACCGGCGATAGCCAGTAGGTAGTTATAGTAAGGACCAAAGTTTTCATACGGAAATATTTTTTTTTAATTTCCAATAACTTTGGCGGCGCTTGACGAATCTTCATGACATTTTAAAAAAACTTCCCCTTTTTGGTTCAGCTGCTATGCTCAAAGTTTCAGGGTGATCTGTCAAGCAGGGGCTGAGAAAAAAGGGGGGTCTCAAAACACATTTTTCCCATGTTATGTCTATGGGGATTTTTCATTTTTTTAATACGACTACAACCCGAACCACTGAACGGAATTACACAAATTTTGGCAGGAAGATATATGTTGGTCCAGAAAGTGTGCTTTTTGTGGTTTGGTGTAAATCCATTCAGTAGTTTCAGAGATATTTTTTATAGATGTCTGGGAGACCAAAATCCTACTGAAATCCTACTGAAATTTGATTGGCTGAAAGCATTGGCAGCCGTCTTGGGACTTGGCATGAAGCAGTGTCCCACAAAAAAAGTGAAAAATAAAGAAAGGGGGCAGTGTAGGAATAACCTTAAGCCCCCAGATATGATGGGGTAGGTCCCCACAGGGACCCCGCCATGCATTTAAACGAGATTTGGGGCCGGATGTACAACCAAAGTATTTGCGACTCGCGAATTGTGACAAATTGCGAGACGCAAAATGCTATGTACAACAGTGTCTGAGACACTGTTTGCGATTCCCAATGGGGTCGCAAATTGCATGCCACATGAATATTAATGAGGCTGTCGCAATTTGCGACCCCATTGGGAATGGCTAGCCCTCCCAGGGATGGTGGCCTGCTGTGGTCAGAAGACCATCATGTCTGTGACTGCTTTTAAAAAGGGATGCATTTAAAAAAACAAAAATGAAACTTTTCAGTTTAATTTTTTAAGGGCAGGCAGTGGTCTCTGGGACCACTGTCTGCTCTTAAAAAATATTTGCGCATGCATTCCCAAAGGGGAAGGGGTCCCCTGGGGACCCCTTCCCGTTTGCGAGCGCCTTACCACTCTTCTGAGAAGGGTGGTAAACTGTGAGTGTTTTGCGACCCCAATTGCAGTCGCAAAACATTCATACATTGGTTCAGGACATGCTATTAGGAAGGGATGCCCTTGGCACACCCCTTCCTAATAGCGAGTTGCTAACCCTATTTTGTGAGTCGCTAATTGATTAGCGACTCGCAAAATAGGATTGGTACATTGGCCACACGTTTTTGCGGTCGCAAACGGGCCTTAAACCCTTTTTGCGACCGCAAAAAACGGTCATACATCTGGCCCTTTGTTTGTCAATTATGCAGCAAATTCGCAGGTGGATTCGCAGATTTTTGGCAAAATTGGGAAAAAAATCAGTGTGGGCTCCTGAACTTCTGTTAAAGGAAGCCCCTGGGTGGTCCAAATCTCGGCACCAAATGAAAAATAAAGGAGAGGGCCCCCCCTCTTAGGGTTTACACAAAATCCAGGGACCACCACCTCCCCAGAGATTTGAATTTAAATTGTTAGGGGGTGCCTGCACCAAACCCCCATGCCCTGAGGACGAACACCTCCCTGGGGCTTCTTTAATTATTAAATGGGGGCCTCTTGGCCCCCCCAGCCCCAGGGACCACCATCTCCTCGGGCCTTTTTGTTTAAATAATGCAGGAGGGCAGCGCAGACCCCTCCCAGTCCCAGACCACCACCTCCCTGGGGCAAATTCGAAAAAAGGAGGGGGTCTGCGCAGCCCCCTCCTGGAGCCTTGGATGGCCCTGGGGACCGCCACACCCAGGGTTGACTCATGCTGCATCTCCTGGTGCCCAACTCTGGGACATAGCTATTTGGTATGGCTTGACAGGAGCAAAGCTTCACCACTCCCACCAAGCCATAGCAAACGCTGCTCCGCTTTCAGCGTGCAAGAGCATTAAAAATACTCTCACTTACTGAAAGCAGAGCAGATTTGCTTTTGGAAAGAGGGAGCTGCAGGTTCAGAAGCTCCCTCCATCCAAAAGCAATACTCAATCAATCAATCAATCACAGAATTTGTAGAGCACACTACTTACCCGCGAGGGTCTCAAGGCGCTGGGGAGAGGGAAGGGGGGGGTGCTGCTACTGGTCGAACAGCCAGGTCTTGAGTAGCCTCCTGAAGGTCAGCAGGTCTTGGGTCTGCCGTAGGCTTAGTGGAAGGGTGTTCCAGGTCTTGGCGGCGAGGTGTGAGAAGGATCTGCCGCCGGTGGTTGTTCTTCGAATGTGAGGGACGGTGGCAAGGGAGAGGTCGGCGGAGCGGAGCTGGCGGTTGGGGACGTAGAAGAAGAGTCGTCTGTTGAGGTAGGCTGGGCCAGTTTTGTGGAGTGCCTTGTGTGCGTGGATGAGGAGTTTGAAGGTGATCCTCCTGTCGACGGGGAGCCAGTGCAGGTTCCTCAGGTGGGGGTGATGTGGCTGTGGCGTGGTACGTCGAGGATCAGGCGTGCGGAGGCGTTTTGTATGCGTTGCAGTCGCTTGATGAGCTTGGCCGGGGCTCCCGCGTAGAGGGCGTTCCCATAGTCAAGTCTGCTACTGACGAGGGCCTGGGTGACTGTTCTTCTTGTGTCTGTCGGGATCCACCTGTAGATCTTGCGAAGCATGCAGAGGGTGTTGAAGCAGGAGTAGACTGCGTTGACTTGCTTGGCCATGGAGAGCGTTGAGTCGAGGATGACTCCCAGGTTGCGTGCGTGGTCGGTGGGTGTCGGGGCTGCTCCCAGCGTCGTTGGCCACCAGGAGTCGTCCCAGGCTGAGGGGTTGGAGCCGAGGATGAGGACCTCCGTCTTGTCCGTGTTCAGCTTTAGTCGGCTGATCTTCATCCAATCGGCGACGGCCTTCATTCCTTCATGGAGATTGGCTTTGGCAGCGAGGGGGTCCTTGGTGAGGGAGAGGATCAGTTGAGTGTCGTCGGCATAGTAGATAATGTTGAGGTCGTGCTGTCTGGCGATGCGTGCGAGCGGGGCCATGTAGATGTTGAACAGTGTTGGGCTGAGGGAAGATCCTTGGGGTACGCCGCAGATGATCTCGGAGGCTTCGGATCGGAAAGGTGGGAGGCGGACTCTCTGGGTTCTGCCGTCGAGGAAGGAGGTGGTCCATTCCAGGGCCTTGTCTCGGATCCCTGCGTCGTGGAGGCATGCGCGTAGAGTGCGGTGGCAGACAGTGTCGAAGGCGGCGGAGAGGTCCAGCAGGATGAGGGCTGCGGTCTCACCGTTGTCCAGCAGGGTCCTGATGTCGTCGGTGGCGGCGATGAGGGCAGTCTCAGTGCTGTGGTTGCTGCGGAACCCCGATTGGGATGGGTCCAGGATGCTGTTTTCTTCTAGGTATCGGGTTAGCTGTTTGTTGACGATCTTCTCGATGACCTTGGCTGGGAACGGAAGCAGGGAGATGGGCCGGAAGTTCTTGAGGTCTCTTGGGTCCGCCTTGGGTTTTTTGAGTAGTGCGTTGATCTCTGCGTGTTTCCAGCTCTCTGGGAAGGTCGCGGTCTCGAAGGAGAGATTGATAACGTTGCACAGGTGGGGTGCGATGGAGCTGCTGGCTTTGTTGAAGATGTGGTGCGGGAAAGGGTCTGACGGGGAGCCGGAGTGTATTGTGCCCATGGTCTTGATGGTGTCATCGATGTTCACGCTGGCCCAGGCTGGCAAGGGGTCATGGTCGATGGTGTGCGGTGGGTCTGGAGTATCTATCTTGGTGGGGGCTGTCTGGGTGTTGAAGCTGTCGTGGATGTCGGCGATCTTGCGGTGGAAGAAGGTGGCGAGGGAATCGCACAGGGCTTGCGACGGCGGGATGTCGTTGGTGTTGGAGCTGGGGTTGGAGAGTTCCTTCACGATGTTGAAGAGCTCCTTGCTGTTGTGTGCGTTGTTGTCGAGGCGGTCTTTGAAGGAGATTCTCTTGGCGGACCTGATGAGGTGGTGGTGGTTACGGATGGCGTCTTTATGGGCTGCGTGGCTGTCCGGTGTCTTATCACTGTGCCATTTCTTCTCAAGTTTCCGGCAGGTACGCTTGGAAGCTAGGAGCTCCGGGGTGAACCAGCTGGCTCTTTTGGTGGTGTCGCTGTAGGTGAGTTTTTCAGCGGGGCGAGGGTGTTGGCACAGTCGTCTATCCATCGTCTGAGGTTGCAGGCAGCGTCGTCGGTGTTGGATGGGTCGGAGGGAGGGCTGAGAGCGAGGTTTGCCCGTAGTTGGTCTTCGGTGACTTTGCTCCAGCAGCGGCGTGGGATCTGTTGGGTGCGGTGGTGTGTGGTGGGTTTCTGGAAGGTGAAGTGGATGCAGCGGTGGTCGGTCCAGAGGAGTTCCGTGGTGTGGGTGAAGGAGACGTGGGAGCTTGAGGAGAAGACGGGGTCGAGCGTGTGGCCGGCGGAATGTGTCAGTGTTGTGATGAGCTGTCTCAGTCCGAGGTTGGCGAGGTTGTCGATCAGGGTGGTGGAGTTGCTGTCGTTGTTGTTCTCCAGGTGAAAGTTCAGGTCTCCGAGGAGGATGTAGTCGGTAGAAGTCAGGGCGTGCGTGCTGATGAAGTCGGCGATGGAGTCGCTGAACTGGGGTCGGGGCCCCGCATGATGCGGGGAGTCGGCCAGGACCATGGGGGAGCCTCAAGGGCCACAGGGGATGAAGTCCCGGGGCCAAAATTGGCCCAGAAATAAAAAGAAAAGGAAAAAAATGACCGGCAAGTCACTGGAGGCTTCGCCCCTTTTCTCCACCACTTTGCAAATGTGCCTCTTGGCTCACTGCTGGTGGGGGGATGAAGTCCTCTTGGCTGCTGAGGGTCCTTGGGGGCCAACTACCCCTCCTGTTGCCTCCAGTAAGTCACACACAGCAGGATTGCTGAGATGTTGTTGGAGGCCATGCCCCCTTTATCCACCACTCTACAAATGCACCTCCTGGCACATTGCTGGTTGGGGATGAAGTCCCCTTGGCTCCAGAGGGTCCTTGGGGCTAACTACCCCTCCTGTTACGTCAGTAAGTTCCACAGAGCACGATTGCTGTGAGGACTTCGGAGACCACGACCTCTTTCTCCACCACTTTGCGAAGGCTCCTCCTGGCGCAATACTGATTGGGGGATGAAGTCCTCTTGGATACTGAGGGACCTAGGGTACCAAGAAGCCCTTCAGTTACCTCCGGTAAGTCCCTTACAGAGGGATTTCTGAGAGCTGGTCGGAGGACACCACTCCCTTTCTCCACCACTCTGGAAACACAACTACCAGTTAAAAAAAACATAGAAATTCACTAAAAAATCCAAAGGTTACAGGGACATTATTGTTAGGAAATAGATTTTGAAAAACCTTAGAAATTAACTGAAAAAAACAAAAAAGTTACAGGCACGTTATAGTGAGGAAATTGAATTAAAAAAACCTTAGAAATTCACAGAAAACAACAAAGGTTATAGGGATGTTATAGTTAAGCTCAGATTTCCCTCATACAAAACCAGTAAAATTAACCCCTTCGCTGCTAGGCCTTTTCCCCTCCTGTGCTAAGCCTTTTTTTGGCTATTTGGGGTAGTTCGCGCTTAGGCCCCTGGAACTTTTTGACTACATAAGGTATCCATGCCAAATTTGCGTCCTTTTTTTCAAACATCATGGGGATTCTAAAGGTACCCAGGGTTTGTGGATTCCCCTGGAGGGGACCCATAAATTAGCCAAAATACAGCTAAATTTTGGGTTTTTTGGGAAAAATGAGAAAAAAGGGCTACAGATGAAAGGGCTACAGATGGTTTTTTCCCTGCAAATGGCATCAAAAAAGGGGTTGTGGTGCTGAAATCACCATCTTCCCAGCTTTCAGGGACAAGCAGACTTTTGTCAGAAAACCAACATTTTGTACACAGTGTTGGCATTTTTCTGGGACATAGCCTATTTTTGCTATTTTTTGTGCTTTCAACCTCCTTCCAGTTAATGGTAGAAATGGGTATGAAAGCAATAATGGATCCTGGAAAGCCATACTTTTGTGAAAAGTAGACAAAATTCTGAATTCAGCAAGGGGGCATTTGTGTAGATCCTTCAAGTTTTCTTTATAGAAACAAACAGTTAAATATAGGAAAAATTGAAAATTAGTTGAAAAAAACAGCCATTTGTGTCAACGTTTTCACCTGTAACTTCTTCTAATTATGACAGCTATTTGAAAGCAATATACCATTACATCCGCTGGACCCTTCTGGTTGTGGTGATATATAGGACTTGTAGATTCACCAAGAACCCCACGAACCCAGAGCCAATAACTGAGCAGCGTCTTGCAATGGTTTTTTATTATGTCCCGGGTATATAGCAATTATTCTGGGAAAATTTATACATGGAAAAATCGGTATGAAAGACACCTATATATTTCTGAAATGGGAACAAAATATAGAGTTTAGAAACAGTAGATATTTGCACATTTCCGAAATTGGGAGTACCCATACTAGCATGAGAATTATAGGTCATTTTTCAAAATGACTTCTTTTTACACATTGTCTTTCATTTGGAAGGCAGAAATGCATCGAAAGTCAATAGATAATAACAGTTGCTCTACAGTTTTGGGTTACCCTAAGTCTCCCGATAAAAATGGTACCTCACTTGTGTGGGTAGGCCTAGTGCCCGCGACAGGAAACGGCCCAAAACGCAACATGGACACACCACATTTTCACAGTGAAAAATGACCCTTTTTTTGCAAAGTGCCTAGCTGTAGTTTTTGAACCCTAGCTCTGCCGGCACCTAGGGAAACCTAGCAAACCTATACACCCAGGGGAATCCAGAATGGGGTGACTTGACTGGCTCTCACCAGGTTCTGGTACCCAGAATCCCTTGCAAACCTAACAAATTGTCAAAAAAACCACGGGGCATATTATCAAGAAACGGCGTTAAAATTATCGCCGCTTTAGCGGCAGAAAACTGTCGCTAAAGCGGCGATAATGGGCTTGATAATATGCCCTTGAGAATTCCAATAGAAGCCCATGTTCTGGTGTCAACATGGGCTTCTATTGGAATTCTCAAGGGCATATTATCAAGCCCATTATCGCCGCTTTAGCGGCAGTTTTCTGCCGCTAAAGCGGCGATAATTTTAACGCCGTTCTTGATAATATGCCCCCACATTTTCCTCACTTTTCTGTGGTGGAAAGTTCTGGAATCTGCGTGGATCCACAAAATTCCACCCACCCCGCGTTCCCCAAAGTCTTCCGAGAAAAATGGTACCTCACTTGTGTGGGTAGGCCTCATGCTCGCGACAGGAAACAGCGCAAAACGCAACGTGGACACACCACATTTTCACAATGAAAAATGACCCTTTTTTTTGCAAAGTGCCTAGCTGTAGTTTTTGAACCCTAGCTCTGCCAGCACTAGGGAAACCTAGCAAACCTATACATTTTTGAAAACTAGACACCCAGGGGAATCCAAAATTGCCTATCACAAAACGACCTAGTTTTGCAAGGGGGGTCCCATGACTTTTTGGCCCGGGGCTCGGCGGCCACCTAGGTAAACCTACCAAACCCACACATTTTGTGATAGGCAATTTTGATGTCGCCTCAATACGTTTTGGGCACTTGCCTGTCGCGGGTTCTTGGGCCGAGTGAGGCACCATTTTTATCGGGAGACCTGGGCGAACGCTGGGTGGTCAGAAATTTGTGTCAGCCCGGTGATGCCACAACTTTCCCACACACAAATGTGTGAAAAAAGTGATTTTTTCAGCACAATTTCAGGTTTGCAGGGGATTCTGGGTAAGAAACCGTTGGGGGATCCACGCAAGCCATACCTCCCTGGAATCCCCCGGGTGTCTACTGTTCAGAAATGTGTGGGTTTGGTAAGTTTCCCTAGGTGGCCGCCGAGCCCCGGGCCAAAAAGTCATGGGACCCCCTTGCAAAACCGGGTCGTTTTGTGATAGGCAATTTTGATGTCGCCTCAATACGTTTTTGGCCCTTGCCTGTCGCGGGTACTTGGGCCTCCCACCCGAGTGAGGCACCATTTTTATCGGGAGACCTGGGGGAACGCTGGGTGGTAGGAAATTTGTGTCAGCCCAGTGATGCCACAACTTTCCCACACACAAATGTGTTAAAAAAAGTATTTTTTTCAGCAAAATTTCAGGTTTGTAGGGGATTCTGGGTAAGAAAACGTTGGGGGATCCACGCAAGCCATACCTCCCTGGAATCCCCCTGGTGTCTAGTTTTCAGAAATGTGTGGGTTTGGTAGGTTTCTTTAGGTGGCCGCCGAGCCCTGGGCCAAAAAGTCATGGGACCCCCCTTGCAAAACCAGGTTGTTTTGTGATAGGAAATTTGGATGTCGCCTCAATACATTTTGTGCCCTTGCCTGTCACGGGTACTTGGGCCTCCCACCCAAGTGAGGCATAATTTTTATCGGGAGACCAGGGGGAACGCTGGCTGGTAGGAAATTTGTGTCAGCCCGGTGATGCCACAACTTTCCCACACACAAATGTGTGAAAAAAGTGATTTTTTCAGCAGAATTTCAGGTTTGCAGGGGATTCTGGGTAAGAAAACGTTGGGGGATCCATGCAAGCCATACCTCCCTAGAATCCCCCGGGTGTCTAGTTTTCAGAAATGTGTGGGTTTGGTAGGTTTCCCTAGGTGGCCGCCGAGCCCCGGGCCAAAAAGTCATGGGACCCCCCTTGCAAAACCAGGTCATTTTGTGAGAGGCAATTTTGATGTCACCTCAATACGTTTTTGGCCCTTGCCTGTCGCGGGTACTTGGGCCTCCCACCCGAGTGAGGCACCATTTTTATCGGGAGACCTGGGGGAACGCTGGGTGGTAGGAAATTTGTGTCAGCCCGGTGATGCCACAACTTTCCCACACACAAATGTGTTAAAAACATTATTTTTTTCAGCAAAATTTCAGGTTTGCAGGGGATTCTGGGTAAGAAAACGTTGGGGGATCCACGCAAGCCATACCTCCCTGGAATCCCCCTGGTGTCTAGTTTTCAGAAATGTGTGGGTTTAGTAGGTTTCTTTAGGTGGCCGCCGAGCCCTGGGCCAAAAAGTCATGGGATCCCCCTTGCAAAACCAGGTTGTTTTGTGATAGGAAATTTGGATGTCGCCTCAATACATTTTGTGCCCTTGCCTGTCACGGGTACTTGGGCCTCCCACCCAAGTGAGGCATCATTTTTATCGGGAGACCAGGGGGAACGCTGGCTGGTAGGAAATTTGTGTCAGCCCGGTGATGCCACAACTTTCCCACACACAAATGTGTGAAAAAAGTGATTTTTTCAGCAGAATTTCAGGTTTGCAGGGGATTCTGGGTAAGAAAACGTTGGGGGATCCACGCAAGCCATACCTCCCTAGAATTCCCCGGGTGTCTAGTTTTCAGAAATGTGTGGGTTTGGTAGGTTTCCCTAGGTGGCCGCCGAGCCCCGGGCCAAAAAGTCATGGGACCCCCCTTGCAAAACCAGGTCGTTTTGTGAGAGGCAATTTTGATGTCGCCTCAATACGTTTTGGGCCCTTGCCTGTCGCGGGTACTTTGGCCTCCCACCCGAGTGAGGCACCATTTTTATTAGGAGACCTGGGCGAACGCTGGGTGGTAGGAAATTTGTGTCAGCCCGGTGATGCCACAACTTTCCCACACACAAATGTGTGAAAAAAGTGATTTTTTTCAGCAAAATTTCAGGTTTGCAGGGGATTCTGGGTAAGAAAACGTTGGGGTATCCACGCAAGCCGTACCTCCCTGGAATCCCCCGGGTGTCTACTTTTCAGAAATGTGTGGATTTGGTAGGTTTCCCTAGGTGGCCGCCGAGCACAGGCCAAAAACCCAGGTGACCCCCTTGCAAAACCAGGTCGTTTTGTGATAGGCAATTTTGATGTCACCTCAATACGTTTTTGGCCTTTGCCTGTCGCGGGTACTTGTGCCTCCCACACGAGTGAGGCACCATTTTTATCGAGAGACCTGGGGGAACGCTGGGTGGTAGGAAATTTGTGTCAGCCCAGTGATACCACAACTTTCCCACACAAAAATGTGTGGAAAAAGTATTTTTTTCAGCTAAATTTGAGGTTTGCAGGGGATTCTGGGTAAGAAAACGTTGGGGAATCCACGCAAGCTATACCTCCCTGGAATCCCCCGGGTGTCTAGTTTTCAGAAATGTGTGGGTTTGGTAGGTTTCCCTAGATGACTGCCGACCCCGGGGCCAAAAACCCAGGTAACCCCCCGTGCAAAACTAGGTTGGTTTGTGATAGGTAATTTTGATGTCGGTCACTCAGTTTTGGGCCCTTGCCTGTCGCGGGTACTTGACCCACCCACACAAGTAAGGTACCATTTTTCTCGGAAGACTTTGGGGAATGCGGGGTGAGTGGAATTTTTTGGATCCACACAGATTCCAGAACTTTCCACCACAGAAATGTGAGGAAAATGTGTTTTTTTATACACATTTTGAGGTTTGCAAGGGATTCTGGGTAACAGAACCTGGTGAGAGCCAGTCAAGTCACCCCATCCTGGATTCCCCTGGGTGTCTAGTTTTCAAAAATGTACAGGTTTGCTAGGTTTCCCTATGTGCCGGCTGCGCTAGGGCCCAAAATCCACAGGTAGGAATATTGCTAAAAACAAATCTGTGCCTAGTCGGCTTTCTGCCGCCCTGGGGGGGATATCGGGGGGTGGGGTTGCCCCGATATGCCCCCAAGGGGGCAGAAACACTGTGGCTATTTTTTGGGGGTAGGGGCATTGGTATGCCCATTCTGGGCAGCCCCCACCCCCACACATAAAAAAGCCAGCGTAATCGTTGGCGTCTAGTGGGCTTTTTGCCCCCCCAGGGGGGCAAATTGGAAGTCCACTAGACGCCAGGGAGTTTTTTGGGCAAATTTTAATTAGGGTGGGGGCTGCCCAAAATGGGCATGCCAATGCCCCCACCCTAATTAAAATTTGCCCCAAAAAATCCCGGGCATCTAGTGGGCTTTTTGCCCCCCCCAGGGGGGCATTTTAGGGGCTACTGCCCCATCTGCCCCCCAGGGGGGCAGGAAGGCTATTATTTTTGCGGGGGAGAGGGTGGGGGCATGGGCATGCCCGTTTTGGGAGCCCCCACCCTAATTCAAATTTGCCCCAAAAAAATCCCTGCCATCTAGTGGGCTTTTTGCCCCCCCCTGGCAGGGCAGATTGGGGGCTACACACCCACACACGCACCCATACAACTTTTCAACACAGCCACTCACTCACCCATACAAACACTCACACACTCACTCACACACCCACACAACCACTTACATAATCCATGCACACACCCAATTTAAGCACTCACACATCCGCTCACTCACTCATAAAGCCATTCACACAGCCACTTACTCTCCAGTACAGCCACTCATACACCAATTCACTTAATCAACATCCACCCAAACAGCCACTCCCTCACCAATATAGCAACTTACACACTGACTCACTCACTCATACAACCATTCAGACACCCACTCACCCACTCACTCACCCATATAGCCACTGACACACCCATTCACTCACCAAAACAGCCCCTCACACAGGATCTCACTCACCCACACGGCTGCTCAAACATCCACTTTTATACCCATACAGCCACATACACACCCATACACACAAGGATACAGTCACAAAGCCACTCACATAACATATGCTAAAAGTAGTATCACTCAGTAGTAGTGCACCTAGTATACAAATGTAACTATTGTAGTAGGTTACTATATATTAACACCTGTGATGTCATCAGTGATGTCACTGACCATGTCATGAGTGATGTAATATATGAGGTCATAGCTGAGCATTGTGGGGGCGCAAGTAATATATATATATATATATTCACTGAAAACAGGGATGTTATTTTTATATATAAGCAAAGCAATACCCTTTCAGGCATAGAGTGCCACATAAATTATTCAGAAAGGAAGCAGAGAACTCTGGCTAGTTCCCAAGTTTAGGAGTAGGGCAGTCCTGTACAGAGCACCCTACAACACCAGTGACACTCTGAATTTGCTGACCTCAAATGTCTGCCTTCCTTTAAAGTTTTTAAGCATACGATTAGCACATTGCCATCTATGCCGAGATAGAAAGGGGCAATAGTCCTTATTTACAAGAAATGACACACGCTGCCACAGTGCAGTGATGGGTCAAAATCACTTACAGAACGCCACATAATTTTTTTGCGACATGGTGTGCCATATTAACAGTATGGCACACTATGTCGTAAGCTGTGAGCTACGGGAAAAAAAATGACACTGACACTGGTGTTATGGCGCTGGAAAACTGGACACATCTGCCATAAAAGAGTCGTAACATCACATAACACTATCCAAACAACCTTAGCACCACTTATTTTTGCATAAAAACATAAACAGAATGGATAAAAAACTACACAAATTCAAAAAAATTAAACAGATAACACTGAAGGCAGCTGTGGAGCAGGGAGAAGAAACCAGCAGCCATGACAATAACCCCCAACAACCACAGCACCAGTCAGGATGTCCAGGCAGACTTACTGGGTAAGAGGAAGAGGAAGTGCAACTTTAGTGAGGACGTGAATGAAATTCTGATCACTGAGGTGACAGACCATCAACAACAGCTGTTTGTCACCTCAAAATTGCCATTATCAAATAAAGAAGCCATTTGGCAGTTCATACTGTCCAAGGCCAACAGTGTGGGACAAGCAAAGAGGACAGTGACTGACTTGAAGAAACGCTGGCATGACATAAAGCGCTGAACGAAAGAAAACGGCAAACAACCTGAAGGCAGAAATGCAGACCAGAGGAGGGAGCCCAGCAAATGAGGAGGAGCTGGATGTCCTGAAAGAGTGGATGCCAGCTCTCATTCCAGGGGATTTGGTGGCATGACTTCCAGGAAAAGACAGTGCTTCCCATGAGGAGCATCAAGAATACAGAGTAAGTTGCAAAAATGGGGCAATGTGGGGAAAAAGGTAATGTCATGAACTCCAGGTAGCTAAGTACCAGCACTCCACTGTGCCGTGTGCAGGGCAAAGAGCAGGTTTGTGGGTAATGTATTGTTAAGCATCAAATATAAATATGTCAGTCACACTGGCCAGTTATATGTTGCACAGCTCACTCCTGCTCCGTTATGTTGTACACTTCCATGTGTGAAGTGCAGCACCAGTCCATGGTCACCACTGTTAACCACCACTTGTAGTCATATGTGAAACATGTGTCACCAGAAGTACAAGTCCAACAATACCAAGCAAAAATACATGAGACCTTAGTCACCAGTGGCCTGTGCTGCTGTGAACCTCACTTTTCATTACACTCTGGTGGTGCTGGTCTCTCAATCATATTTGTGTTGCTACGCTAAGCCACCCAGTGTGGCTTTGAATGGCCCCAGAAGTATGGATTAAGGCAAAACAATGCAAAACGCTGCCTTGCCTTACACTATGCCCATGTGGCTCAGACTGCCCGCCTCCAAGTGATGGGTCTGCACTGTGAGCCTATGGGGTGTCAAGAAATGTTACATTATGGGGACACACTGGGCTTGTAATAAGTTCCTGGGTGTGGGGGTGAATGCAAGTAATGCATACCAGCGGACCATGTGTACCTTATTGACAAGGCCATTGCGCCACCGGTGTGTCACTATTTTGTGATGCACTGGTGGTGCAATGTGCCTGCCCATATTTACAAGGCCACGTAAAGTCACCCTGTGTGAATTTTCATGGCTTGGTAAATATGGCCCCCTATCATGCATTAGGGAAGTTCCCTGGGTGTTGCTGTGGGTGTTCCCACGCAACACCAATGGAATCTGACGCACTCCCAGATTTACAAGGTCTCCTTAATCTGGGAAGGTGTCAGATTTGAGGCCTAAGGTAGGGGCAACAAGGAGAAATACCTTTTTTTCCTCCTTGTTCTCCTTTTTTTCTATGTGTGCTGCATTCTGCTGCACAAATAGAAAGAGGAAAACACCTCTCGTGATTGTATTTGTGCATGAAGATGTCCCTTCCGTCACAAAAACAATCACCCCTACAACTCAGACACCCTTGCACCATGGCGCAAGGGTGCCTGTGTTGGGGCATGGCAGCCATTTGTACGCCAGCACAGGGGAAAAGGACAGAAATGTGCTGTATCTCATAGATAGGGTGCATTCCAGCCCTTTTATTTTGGCACAGGGCAGCGCCACAAGAATTCTTGTGGCGCTACCCTGTGCCAATACCTCATCAATGAGGCCCAGTTTGTGGCCCTGGGGGTCCTCTGGTAGTGCAGTGCACCGTAGGTGCTGGGTGAGCACATACAACTGCCAGTGTGTGTGGATGTGCAGACATTGCATAGGAAGGATGTTAGAAGGCATATGTGTACAGCAAGGTTGGCTCATAAATACACATACATTGCTGTGTCTGACAGTGTCACACCTGTATTGTAGCTGGGTAGGCATGACAGAGAGGAGCCCATTGGGCACTATATCCTACATGTGATGTGGCGCTGGGTGTCTCACCATGACACAAGTCAAAGTCAGAGTATGTGAAACAGGGATCAGTCAAGGTGTAGGAAGTAATAGTTTGCCACCACAAAGCCCTTGAGTAAGGGATGGAAGAAGGCTGAGGCAATGGGCCCCAGTTTTGTGGGAAATCTGGCTGGGACATATCACCAATTCCAGCACTACTACCATGTGGGATTCTGGTTGACCCACAGCCCACAAATACAAGTTGCCATGTCAGTCCAGTGGATATGGTCACACATATTGTTGGTGTTTTAGAGACATGAGCCTCAATGTAGGATCTGGGTTACATCAGTGTGTGGCAGTAAGTTGTGTCCCTGGTCCAAAATAAGAAGTGTCAGAGGAGACATGCACATGTCCAAGTGAGGGGGCCTAAGTCAAACAATGTGTGATACTCTGAAGATAAACTACGCTTCCAATGATGAAATGTGGTGAGCGTCTATGCTAGCAATCTACATGGTTTCACTGGGCCCATCCCCTCAGAGTTGCTACACTGTGCCCACTGCCCACTAACATGGAGTTAAGTGTGTGTGCACTTAGATCGCAGCAGTATTCACCACTCAGAAAACCATCCTAAGAACATGGCCTCACACAATCCTGCATTGTATCAAGGTTTGAAGTTGTGTAGAGGACATGTGTGAAGTGCAGACCCCCTGGCCTCATGAATGCACTTTGTGCGTGCAAGACACCACAACAAAGCAGGGTGCTGTGGTGTACTGTGAGAAAGGCAGACTGCTGGTACATGACTAATTCATTTCCAAAGTCACATTACTTCCACAGGAGCGAAGGGCTGAGTACTGGTCACAGGGAATGCTGGCTCCCCAGGGATTATGGTGCAATGTGCATAGTAGTGGTGTCAATATGTCCAAATACTTGGTGGCATATTCACAAGCCCAGTGCGCCACTGGAGCTTCACTTATAAAGATGTTGGTGCAGCGCACTGGCCTTACACATATCTACAAGACCACATAACACCACCCTGCATGGCTCTTCATGGCTGTGTAGACATGGAGAGAGGCAACATAGCACAAGTTACTAATTGCCTCACACTACGATGGGGAGGCATGTCATGGTGCTCATGGTGGGTGTTCCAAGGTAACAGTCATGGCATGTAGGACATTCCCAAAATTATTATAAGGTGTAAACCTTAGAATGCGTCAATATCTGATGCCTTCCCAGGGAAGGTATAGGGGAAGAACAACAAGGAGCAATCACATTCGTTCATCATTAATTTGCCTCTTACTATGTATGCTGCATTCAACAACACAAACAGAAAGACAAAACAGCCTTCATATCTTGTTTCTTGTCATGATGGTGCCCCTACCTGCACAAAAGCAACCATCAAGCTTCCGGAAACCCAGAAGTCAAACCCCTTCTGAAGAAGCCCACAGCAGACCCATTGTACATCAAGAACTACTGCCCCTTCTCGCTCTTCCCTTTCCTGGTCATTGTACTGGAGAAAGCCATCAACTGCCAACTCACAGACCACCTGGAATATACAACCACCTGCTCGACCCCTCCCAATCTGGTTTCTACCCGAACCAAAGCACAGAAAACACCCTGATAGCTGCCGTGGATGACGTAAGTTGTTTGCTCTAGGGTGCATGGATATTGGGTGTCTCTATGGCATGCGTTATACAAAAAAGAGACGAGATATGTTTTTTGAATGATAATATTAATGTTTATTTATTTGTATGGTTTGTTTTAGTATTGTTCCTTTGCCCTCGTCCTGAGGAGGCCAATACGTTTTTCAGAGGCTGAAACGCGTCCGCGTCGACGATACTTCTATGGAGGAGTCTTTTTTACAATTTAAAAAGAGTTTTGTACTAAGCACATTGTGTGATACTAGAGAGCCACGGCAAGAAGGGTTGTGTTGCCTCTGTACACATACCTTTAGACTACCTTCAGTGGACTGCCTTAAATATATGGGCAGACACAAAATAGACTTTAGGGTATTGGTAACATTACGTTGTTTTTCAATGTTTTTTTGATGTATGTATTTTTTCCTTTTTCATTTATGTATAATTGTTTATTATCTTCAGTTGAAGATCGGTTTCATTATGTTTGTGTGCCCCAAATCAATTTAGGTAATTCATGTCTATAGGACTGTTGAACTATTAGTGAGGGTAATTGAGTGTGCCCTACTCTTTAATAAAAAATTATATATTTATTCCTCCGTATCATTGTTCTTTTATATATGACTGTGTCTCTTACCCAGATATAGGAGGGTGAGTTGGGTATACCCCTTAGATATATATATATATATATATGTTGATTACACTTTGTTAAGTGTGAGGGTTGTTTGATTAGTAAATATAATAATTTATGTTTTGGTGTTATAAATTTATTCAAAAAAGATGGGTGCCACACATTTTGGTATCGTGTCTTTGATGTTGTAGGTTATTTGTTTCTTTGGATTTGTTTTTGTTGAGTGTACACGTGGTGAGATAGAATGTCAGAACCTCATATGGTTAGTTATTCAGAGGAGGACATTAATAAATTGAAACAAATACCATCTTTATTGGGTGGTGAATCAGGAGGAGTGAGCACTCTGAGCTCAGATAAAGGAGAACGGCTTATCCAATTGAGGAAGAAAAACACTCGGACACAATTGCATGCTCAAGTATTATTAGAATATTTGAAGAGTGGCACCATCCCTGTGGGATTGCAGGTAAAAAATATACCTGTAATTTTTGTGAACGATAAGGCCTACTTGCTTGATTTTAGTGGAGTGGGCACCAAATGCTCACGCGACTGGATTGTGCTTTCAATACAGACAGCCCTTAGAATCAGTGAGGAAGAACTTAAGGAGATTAAAAAACTGGAAGAAGAGATCGGAGGTGACCAAACCATAGTTGATGTGAAAGCGCTGTTGGAAACGATAGAGAAAACAATATCAGATTTCAAAACTCATACAGTAAATTTAAAAACTTCAAAGGTATTAAGGGATATCAAGAATTTCAAGTTGGATTTTGTTTATCCTTACTTGAAAGAGGACTTCTTTAAAAACAATAACCCTAGTAGTTTGAATTTGCAGTATAGAGGGAGATCAAGGACGAGATTTTTGACCTTCTCAGACTCCTCCTCCGACTCAGATCAAGGAACGGGAACTTACCAGCAGTCACATTACCCGTATCAACCTTATTACTAGTACCCTAGGGCCCCTTTTTTAGATAGAGGTGGCAACAGAGGCCGAGGATTCAGAGGAGGATGGCGGCCACCGGTGCAACCCCAGAATGAGGAGCAGGGTTATTTTCGGACAAGGCAGAGAATCTACAGGCGTTAGACCCTAATACTAATCAAGATAGGCATACCATCGAAAGGGTTAACATAGTCACATTAGATCCCAATTCCAATCAGGACATAGAAATGACTAACCAACTGATGCCTATCTATAACTTTTCAAAGCATCATCTAACTGATATTGAAACTAGAGTTTTACAAAAAGGTTTATCATTTGTTCCCTCAATTCCACAAGACCCTGTAGACACTAAGACAGAGGTCTTGCAATTTTTGCGAAAAATTAGACTTAAAGTATTTTTTTCAGAATATGAGGAAACCACAGATAATAACATTAGTGGTTTGAGGAAAAAATCCTTGTTTTGTCCTGAACGTTCCTCCATGCCAAACGAGGTTCTGGTCTTCGAGGATCAGATTTTGCATGAAATTGATCAATTGAACACTAAACGTATCTCCTTTAAATCGAACTTCTCCAAAATTGAGCAAGTGGCCCTTAAAAGTTTAGCAGATAATCCCTTGACGGTAATTAAACCAGCCGATAAGGGGGGAGGGATTGTACTATGGGACAGTGAAAAATACGATGCAGAAATTTTACAGCAACTTAGTAACCAAGATCACTATAGATGTATTCAGGACAACCCCACGGCGAGGCTTAAAGCTCAGATTCTACACCTTACTACAGATGCCCTTGAACAGGGTTTTCTGTGTAAAAAGAATATGAATATTTGAATTTTACATCGCAAAAACACCTAACATATACATACTCCCTAAAGTACATAAAAATGCTTTACAACCCCCAGGCAGACCGATTATTTCGGCCTGCGGGTCATTGTTGGAACCACTTGCCAAGTATATTGACTTTTTTCTTAAACCTTTTGTAGCACAAACAAGGGCATACATTAGGGATACTATGGACCTGATCTCAAAAATTGAAAATGCTATGTTCGATAGGGACCAACAATTGTTGGTCTCTTTCGACATAGAAAGTCTCTACACCAACATCCCACAGGATGAGGCATTAGTGGTGATGATGAATGTATTAGAGAATAGACCAAGACCCCATCAGGTACCCACCGATTTTCTACTAGCATTGGCCAGATTATGTTTAAAAAACAACTTTTTTGCCTTTAAGGAAGCCCTGTTTTTACAGGTTAAGGGCGTGGCCATGGGCTGTTGTTTTGCGCCTGAAATAGCGAACCTCGTAATGGACTTTTTTGAAGAGAGATATATTTTCAAAGAAACAACTCCCTTCAAAGCGCACATTATTGAATGGGTGCGCTTTATCGACGATATCTTTATGATTTGGAAGGGAAACCAAGATGAGTTGGAAAAGTTCCACGTGTGGCTCAATTCCCGAAGTCAAGATTTGAGATTCACTAAAACATCTAGTAATGTTAAAATCAATTTTTTAGATGTGTGGATAATGGCTAATGAAGGCAAACTTGAGGTTAGTTTATATACCAAGCCAACGGACCGGAACACCTTATTAGAATATACATCAGGACACCCTAGAAACCTCAAAGATACTTTACCATACGGCCAGTTTTTAAGAGTGCGCCGTAATTGTTCCAACAAAATAGATTACTTCAACAATGCGGAAATATTGCAAAACAAATTGTGCAAGAGAGGGTACCCAAGGAAGTTGGTGAAAGGGGCACTTAAAAGAGCATGGTACACTCCACGCGAACATCTCCTCACACCAAAAACAAAAGAAGATTCTGAACAGTTAACCTGTGTTCTTACCTTTAATCCAAAAGCAAACAAGGTGAAACAGATCATTGTTCACAACTGGCGGCTGATAGAACATCTGAATATTGCGAAACCTATGTTCGCATTCAGACGTGGTAAAAATCTAAGACAACATCTTGTGAGAGCCGCACGTTGTCCACCAGCTACAAAAGATTTGAGAAGCTTATTAGGCCTTCCAGCACTTACAGGACATTACAGATGTAACAACTGCTCTGTATGCCCACAAACTTGTGACTCAAAATCAGTGATGATTAACAACAGAAAACATACTCAATTGGGTTTCTCCAATTGTAATACCAAAAATGTGGTATATGCGGTAATATGCCCCTGCGGAAAAGCATATATTGGTCAGACTACCCAAGCTATCAAAATGAGAATATTGCAACACAAATCGCGGCTAAGGTGTAAAACACAGGGAGCCCCATTAGTTGAGCATTACGAGGAATATGGACACAGTGAAAATGATTTTTGCTGGTCAGTGCTTTTGGTTGTGAAGGCTGTCAACAAAACGATGCTTCAAATGAGTTTAAATCGCCTCGAAGCACGGATGATAGAAAGGTACCATACAGCGACAGTAGGTCTTAATGACCGGGATGAAATTTGGGCATTAATTTGACTCCAGACACAGATAGTATGAGCATTTTGTAATATTTGGGAGCTTTTGTATCAGCAGAATTATGGAGATCCTCATTTGACATTATTGAGTTGAATTATGTATATATTCATGTATTCCTTGACGTTTCCCCTTTTTCAAATGTTCTGCACGAATAAGGTCTTCCTCTGAACAAAACTATGTCTTGTAGGAATAAGGTCTTCCTCTGAACAAAACTATGTATGTATATATTTGTGCAAATTTTAGTGGAACTCTGTACATACTTTTGCATTTTGTGACTCAGTGTTTAACTATCTCTTGAGAACAAATCACGATGTACTGTAGTATTATGTATATTTGTATATATTGATTGTTTTCTTTTTAGAATGTAAGTCTCTTTTTGTGTAATAGCATGCGATACACCCAAAAGAATTTCCCCCCCCCTGAACCCCTTACGAACGTCCCATATCCTTATAGATCCACTTTGATTCCCACACACACTAGATTATTCCTATGGATTAGCGAGGATTTGCATTTTGTTTAAGTATAGAAGAGACATCGAGTGGCTTCGTGCATTCCTTGTATGGTATTCAAGGGGATTTGCATTTCTTTTATATGCAGTGCTAGCACAGAGCCATGAATGATGGACAGTTGAACCGAGGTACTTGATTTGATTTGATTTTTTGATTCATTGTGGTACCCTTGTTCTATGTAACTATATTGGAGTCATCTGAACACAGATAATGTTAGATATATTACAAAAAAACGTTTTTTACTCGCGCATGATAGAGTCCAGAGCCATAAATTATGGACAGTTGAACCGAAGTACTTGATTTTATTTTGATACATTTCGGTACTCGTGTTCAGTGTTACTATATTGGGAGCCATCTGAACATAGACAACGGTAGATAAACTACACAGAGTCCTTCCTTGATCTCTTGTAACTCGCGCATGATAGAGTCCGTCTTTTGTGTCTGTGCCTGGAACGCGACGTGCAGGCTTACGCGATGAGGCGTTCTGACTATTTTAATGTGAAGACGAGAGGAGACACGACTTGCACGTGCGGAGTAGTGGAGTAAGGGATAGTTATATTCGATTGACTCATATTTTACAACTGACCGGTAAGCATATCTTCTCGAAATATAGTACTCACGAGGGACGTTTTGCGTGTGGGTTGTGATTTGAGCTTGGTTCAGAGGGTTTAGCAAGTGTCGTTTTTTTCGACAGGGAGGCGGTTGCTATTTTTGAAGATTCATTCAACTGGGAAAGACTAACCATCAAGAGAAGTAAAGTGAGTATTATATGAACCTCACGTGTAGGGTAGATGGGCCCCTTTTAAATGGAGAGAACACTTTGAAGAATTTTGGATTAAATTGGTGCATCATCTTTTTGTAGGGGAGTTCAGTTTGAGCTTTTGCGCCCACCAGGCGCCATCGAGGCGCAGTTTGAGGTCTTTAAGTTACAAGACCGGGAGATACCCAGATGATGTGAGTGGAAAAGGTTTTTTCCTGTGGTTTCTTCCTATGATTGTTTTGGAGTAGTCGTTTAGTGCACCACACTTTTTTAATACTGCACTTGTTTTATTAATAATATGCAGCTGGTGGTTGGTCTTGTTGTGCCACTATATGGAAGTTCCACTTATGTGAGGAAAGCACGCAGAGGACTCGCTCTGTACACTTTGTCACGCCCTCCCTTTCTTTTCCAGTTGTTTGCACTAGGGTGCATGGATATTGGGTGTCTCTATGGCATGCGTTATACAAAAAGAGACGAGATATGTTTTTGAATGATAATATTAATGTTTATTTATTTGTATGGTTTGTTTTAGTATTGTTCCTTTGCCCTCGTCCTGAGGAGGCCAATACGTTTTTCAGAGGCTGAAACGCGTCCGCGTCGACGATACTTCTATGGAGGAGTCTTTTTTACAATTTAAAAAGAGTTTTGTACTAAGCACATTGTGAGATACTAGAGAGCCACAGCAAGAAGGGTTGTGTTGCCTCTGTACACATACCTTTAGACTACCTTTAGTGGACTGCCTTAAATATATGGGCAGACACAAAATAGACTTTAGGGTATTGGTAACATTACATTGTTTTTCAATGTTTTTTTGATGTATGTATTTTTTCCTTTTTCATTTATGTATAATTGTTTATTATCTTCAGTTGAAGATCGGTTTCATTATGTTTGTGTGCCCCAAATCAATTTAGGTAATTCATGTCTATAGGACTGTTGAACTATTAGTGAGGGTAATTGAGTGTGCCCTACTCTTTAATAAAAAATTATATATTTATTCCTCCGTATCATTGTTCTTTTATATATGACTGTGGATGACGTAAGGGCCAACCTTGACTGCAGCAAGTCAGCAGCCCTGATCCTCCTCGACCTGTCAGCAGCCTTTGACACAGTCTCCCACCACCTCCTCATCCAAAGACTTCACCACATTGGCTTCTACAGCAATGCCCTCAAGCTACTATCCTCTTTTCCCACCCAGAGAACACACCTCCCACCGGACACCTCCGACCCCAAGAGCATCATCTGCGGCATACTCCTATGCTCCTCACTCAGCCCCACACTGTTCAACATCTACATGACTCTTCTGGCACCCATCACTCGCAGTCACGGTCTCAGCACCATCTCCTATGCCAACAACAGACAGCTCCTACGCTCCTTCACCGAAGACACACACACCACCAGAGCAAACTTACAGAATGTCATGACCGATGTTGCCAACTGGATGAGAGCCAACTGCCTCAAACTCAACACCGAAAAAAATGAAGTTCTCCTATTAGTGAGACCCCCTCACTGTGGGATGACTCCTGGTGGCCCTCCACCCTCAGACCACCTACCACCCCTACAACCCACGCCTGCAATCTCAGAATCATCATCGACAACGAGCTCCCCATGAGACGTCAGATCAACTCGGTCACCTCTGCCTGTTTCAACACCCTAAAAATGCTCTGGAAAGACTTCAGATGTATCCCAACCAACACCAGAAAAAATATTACTTGTTGCCCTCATCACCAATCGACTTGACTGGAGGGACGCCCTCTATGCCGGAACCACCACCCTCTTCCTCAAGCACCTCCAAACAATCCAGAACACAGCATCAAGAATCGTCCTGGACCTCGCCTCATGAGCCCACACCAGCCCCCACCTCAATAGCCTGCACTGGTTCCCTGTCAAGAAGAGATGCCACTTCAAGCTGCTCATGCATGTCTACAAAGCCCTCCACAACACGGGACCAGAATACCTGAACAACCGCCCTGGCCCTTGCCACCATCCCCCGCATGCTCCGTACCCGAACCGGAGGGCGCTTCTTCTCCCAACTCGCAGGCAAAGCCTGGAACGACCTTCCCGTCCACCAACGAACATCTACTTCCCTCGCCGATTCCAGGAGCAGACTCAAGACCTGGTCGTTTGAGTAGCTTCACCTCAAACTAGCACCTGGATATCCCTCAGGGTGATCAGCACTCACTACAAATCTTGATTGATTGATTGATCCCAACAATGCATGCACCCTAGCACCATGGTGCAAGGGTGCCTGCGTTGGTGCATGGCAGCCATTTGTGCACCAGTGCCATGGAAGAGGACAGGAAGGCCCAGTATCTCATAGATATGGGGCAGTCATGTCCTTTTCTGTCTGATTTAGGGCTGCACATCAGGATGCTTGCAATATTGACCCATGCCATATACTTGTAAATGATGCCATGATTGACTCTTGTGAGCAACTGACAAGGTTCTCCATCAACATAAACATTTTCCATTGCAGAGAATAAAACACTTACTCCTGACCAGCTGCAGATCCTGGAAGTTGATCCTGTGAAGGATGACAGACTGCAAAGCCACGATCAAGACACTCCATCTAAACACCATCTACAGTCACAAGAAGGGCCAACAGCATTACAGGGTCCTCACATGGTCTGCGTCTCACACACCAAACACCAGCTGCCAGCCCTCCCCTAGCACAGAACTCTGAGTATCCTCAAACAGTTGTCCAAAATCATTTGGTTGGAGTGCAGCGTGAGCTGGTAGACGAGGTGCGGGTGGGGATGGAGACCATGGCAGGTACCCTAGAGGGAGTCCAAAGGTGCCTCAGCCCCGAGAAGGACACTTTGGAGGCTCTAAGAGGCACCTCCTCTCCTCTCCACGGCTCGGACCGGTCCCTGGCTGACATCATTGCTGCCTTACTTGCTGGTGCAGGGAAATGCTGCTGGGAACTTGGGGTCCACATCTTCAGCCCCTCATGGGTGTGTTCCTCTGTCGGCTCCGGGACCTTTAACACCACCCTCACGTGAGGCACCACAGACATCAGAGTAGGAAGATGTGGACTTCATTTCTTTTCAAAGAAAAACTGCATGGTAGCATATCTCTGTGCCACATGGGCAGTTTCTCTGATGCCCTGTGCTTATGCCCATGGCAGTGTATCGCTCAACAGGTACTGTCCTACATGTGCTGGCCCACTTGTTGATCTTAACCCTGTTTCGACTGTCTATGTGGACTTTCTTTCATAATGGCAATTGAATCTTCCTTCTCACTGGAACATTTTTCTCCTCAACATGTCCCATGACATGTATCCCCCATGGACTGTGTCTGGACATCCAATGGCTCATTATCTATGTTGGAGTTGTTGCCCCAAGGTTTGATAGTTGCTGCTTGGTTGACGTGTAAATAAAGCTAGTTTCATTTGTCAGCATGTTGGATTTCTGGTCATGAGTGGAGTAAGTAGAACATGGTGGCTGTGCTGACTCTCAAGGCACTATCTGACAACTAAAGTATAATGTGGGTCTGAGATTCAGGGGTGAATATGCATAGTGCATGCAAAATAGTACATGTGATCCCTAATTGCTACAAAACTTTCAAGTCGTAATACAAGGTCAATTGCATGAAGTGCAGCAATAGTCGATCAGTCAATGTTAAGACTAAATGTTGGTTCTGTCCATACAAAACATGTTGAATCACATACACATACAGTGCAATATTATGTTAATACCTGTTTTGGCCTGTGTGTCCATTCTCTGTAAGAGTGTCACTTACAGTGACCATTGACATTTCAATATTCCTTAAGTGACCCCATTGCACATTTTTAAATTTTGACTCCTTGGGCGCTCTACCTACTAACACACCTATACAAACACTGGCAGCAACTCCCACAGCATGTGCGTAACACAACCTAAGCAGATGTCACAAGTGACAAGCATGAAATAAGTAAGCAGTTGTGAAAGTGTAAAACTGGGTTTATTTAAAACCCTATTGATGTCAAATTCTAAAAGCTATAACCTACACTAATCTTACCTATATAAACTATGCCTAAACTATCCTAATCTAACTGACTTACACTATCCTAACTTAAAACTAACCTAACCTACCTAACATTAACTTATCCTACTCTACACATATATCATAACAGACAGGTTAAACATCAACCCCCCAGCCCCCCATAACACAATTGCACATGAGACTAACATCAACTATAGCTATACAGAAACTAACTGAACATGAAAAGCTAAACAAATATATATTTTATTTGTATTTTTTTTAAATGTTTTATTTGTTTTCTTATAAACACAGACTAAACATCAATCCCCCACTCCCTTATCAAACTACCCACACATATCCTCACCTAAAACACAGATCACTAGAAAGGCTATATTAAAACACTATGACTAGGCTAACCTACCACTATACTAATAACTATCCTAAACTAATAAGTCTATACTATAAAATGTATAAAAAAGAACAGGGGAGGGCTGAATGTCTGAGGGAGGGCCTACATCTGTTGCTCAATGTGGTTCACAGCTTGCTGCAAACTCTACACCAACTGCAGCAGTGCTGCAAGCTGCAATTGTACTCCAGCCAACTTCAAGTTCATGTCCTGTTGGCCGTTCCGCAACTGCTGCACCATGTGGAGAGGTGTGGTGCAGCGGCCAGTGCAGCTGACTTCGGAGCACAGGGTTCACGGTTCGATCCCCGGCGGCAGCTTAGCTCAGCACCATGTGACTCTGGGCAATAGCTCACTTAATTTCCACGACGGCCCCCAGCGCCTTGAGACCCGTAAGGGTGAGTAGCTGCGCTATATAAAAACGGACTTACATATATGTCCATAAATTTCTGTGATTGAGTACCACCCAGCTGTGCTACCACAGCTGGTGGGGCAGAGGAGGGGCCAGATAGTGGGACAGAGGAGGGTCCAGGTAGTGGGCAGAGGAGGGTCTGGGTAGTGGGGCAGAGGAGGGTCCAGGTAGTGGGACAGAGGAGGGTCCTGCGAAAGGCCCTGGAACACCAACATGTCAGATTCCTGCAGGACAGCTGGTTCTTGCCCTCTTCGGGACTTCACATCCTGAGCTGGCAACATCCAACTCCCTGCTGCTCCAGCTCTCTCATAGGTCTCCCCCATTTGCCTTTAGGCCTCTTCCACCTTCCAAATGTGCCGATATCTTTCCAGCTGGAGCCTAAATGTCTTTACCTATGCTGGGGTCATGCTGGCTGTTGGGGAGGAAGGACTCCTGAATAAGACAAAGCTTATTTGTCACACTTGACCACATTTACATGCATCATTCACTATTAGCAGCACAAGTGGCAATGGCTGCCTACCACACTTACATCTATGTAACATACAATGACCAACCATCATGAGAAGCATATCCTTCAGTGGTGGCTGGCATCTACTGAGGTGGGGGGGGGGGCGGGGGAATGGGTGGGTGCACACCTGTGGGCAAAAAAATGAAAAAGAAATTAAAAAAAGAAAAACACTTACTGGATCTTGATGGGCGATGTCCTCCTCACTCTGACCTCTTCTGCTGGGACTGCAGTGCAGGCCCCAGCAAACTTCCTCAACCAATCCTTGCCTGCTCACGTGTTTTTAACCTGCATGTGAGCAGTACCCTGTTTGGTGGAAGCAGCCTCTCTCAGTGCTCCTGAGGGCACTGCATGCCTGCACTTGCTCTCAACCTAGCCTGTCTTAAGACAGCTGGGTTGAGAGGTTTAAAGTGCGTATGTCTGGCTGGCCGTTGCAAGACGGCCAGATAAATAGACATGCGCACTTTGAACAAGGGCAAAGGCAGTCCTCTGCCCACCATTCCTCCCTGCTGCCACTCAGCAGGTCCCGCCCAGTCCTGACGCTCAGTTCAGGACGGTACAATAAAAAATATAATGGTAATGGATTATCATTTTATTTTTCATCTCTGGGTCTTTGGGGGGAACTTAAGTGGTGAGACTCTCCGCTCAAATGGAGGAGCCACCTCTGACTCACCATGCACACAGACTTGTTGATAACTTTAATCTTCGAAATGTAGATTGCCTGGTGAGGTTATTTCTGAGTGCAGACCTGATAATAATCCCAGATGTGATAAAGTAAATTCACAGGATCACCTGTACATTAATACACTCTCAAATGTGTAAGTGGCGATTCACAGATAGTCAGAGTAGGAGTCTCTTGAGTGCAGTTACTGATTCACAGATAGTCAGCAAGGAGACATGTAAATGAAGATATATAGGTGCAGCTAATCTGGTGCGACCTAGTGAATACAAATTCACATATAATCACTGTTTTTTGAAAATGCAGATTCACATAAAATATCAGGTATGTGTACAGAGATTATATGCTGGTCTAATAAAACACGCTATATGTACTGTTTTACATGCAGGTTTAAGAATAGGAAAGGGAACTTTGCAGAGGGAGAATTTATCAGGTGCAAGGCAGTGTATTTCCTGAGTTAGCAGGAGTGAGACAGGACAGCCATGCACTGCAGTTACAGATCAGGCTGCACTGTGGACGCCGTGCTGCCTAAACCTAGTCAGTAGCTTCAGCTCGCTTCCACTTCATTAGGATCCTCATCAGCCTTGCTCCTTGCTCCCCAACCTATGATCTACCTTTCTCTGTTCTCAGCCTCCTTGTGTGTCCTGAAACTTCCTCCTCCTTTCCCCAGATTGGCTTTTTGTCTTTGACTCTCTGTTCCATAGATCTCGACATGCAACAACCTCCACTCTGCACAGACTCCTCCTCTATATAATTTCCAGGTAAATCCACAGCCTGCAAACTCCTTTGGATAGGTTACATTAGGTTAGGTCAGGTTAGTTCAGGTCAGATCAAATCAAGTCAAGTTAGGTTAGGTCAGGTTTTTCCAGAGTGCAATGTTCACGTTTGAGTGTATCTTGGCATTGTAAAAGGAAACCGAGTGATATGACAGAAACATATGTCACCAACCAAATAAAAGCCAAAGGACTCAAAACTATGGAGATTAAGATAAAATTGAGGTCTTTAATACCATTTTGAATTTAAGGAAGATTGCCTCTTGACACAGAGATTCAGGTAAGGAATTCTATAGGACCACTGTGGCCAACGAAGATGCATGACCACCTAAAGTTTTCTGTTCGAACCTCAGAATCACCTAATATAGAATGACCTAAGAACATGGACAAGATGGAGTACACCACTTGTAACACTGACATAGAGATAGAAGCTTGGGGCATACATCATGTTATAGACTAAGCATAAAAACTTAGGGCCTAATTCAGGGAACAATGTTAAAATGACCACCAAGTAGGTGGTCATTTTTTACAGCATTGATTTTCTTTTTGCAGGATTTTCTTTTTCAAAATGAAAAAGATAATGACGCCCCTCACCATGGAAGTCATCTTCAATGGCAAGGGGTCATTTTGTGTTTTTTACTGTCCCTTACCTCCAGGGTTTGCCTGGCAATGACAGACAGAACAAAACTCTTATACTTCTGCCCATCCTAATTGGGAGGACGGACATATAGCCAGTTCTCCAACAGCACTTTCTCTGTCATGCCTTTCGAGAAGTTTGACCATGGTGGCGATGGAGTAGTCATTGCCTTGGCCAAACTATGGTCCATCCACACTTAATGACCCATAAATTGAACACACTGTTAGAAATGGAAGTCTCTAGTTGGCAGGTTGTTACCCTGTCCAAGTAGGGACCCTTCTTCCTAGTCAGGAAAAGGGGGATACATTACAGAAACAGCCCCTGCTCACCCCTTTAGTAGCCTGGCACGAGGAGTCAGGCTTATCTCAGAGGCAGTGGGTGAAGCATTTGCACATAATCAACAGTAATACAGAGTAAACACTATAAAAGGACAACACACCAGTTTCAGAAAAATAACCAATATTTATCTGTGTAAACCAAGACCAAAACGCTAAAAATCCAACATATAATAATTAGAATATGCACATTGCAAGAATAACCTTAAAAATGCAGTCCCTTGAGATCAGTAGATCTGTCCGCTGCTACAGCGGTGCTGAAAACAACCAATCCAACAGTTTTGGTCGACCACGTTGGTGCAGACCGGCGTCGGTATCAGAAGACTTGTAAACAGTACCTTTTGTTCCAGCCGACTGCGGCAGTGTGGGCAGGCAGCAGCTCAGTGGCGGTCACCTAGCGGTGTTGGTTAGACCAGGTCTGCGGGGCAGTGCTCGTGGCAGTGCTGACGGTCATGGTGCAAGCTGCACCGTCCATCGAATATCAGGGCTCAATGGAGCTTTCGTCGGCGGGCCACGGTTGTGCTGTGGGACAGGGCGGTGCGCTGTGTAGCTTACAAGCGGTGCCCCCAGACCAAGGTGCAGACCACGGCGGTGATGTCAGCTGGCAACGACGTCGTCGGTGAGACCAGGGCAGCAGAGTGAAGCGAGGCAGAGTGGAGTGCGGTGCCCACAGATCGTGGTGCAAGCAGTGGCTCAGTGGCAGCAGTGGCCGTCTTCGGTCAGACCAGGGTTTTAGTGCGAAGTGCGGCGGTGCCCTCTGCAATGCCTTCAGGTCACGGAACTGCCAGCGGTCTTGGAGACGGCGTCGAGTTGCGGTTTCCCTCTGTGGCAATTGAGACACGGGGCCCCAAATGGGGTACCCAGAGGAAGGTGAAGTCTTTGCTGTTCTTGAGACTTCTTGAACACGGGGCAAGCTCTACCTCAAGCCCTTGGAGAAACTCAAACAAAGAAGTTGCAGAAAGTTCAGTCCAGTCCTTTCTCTGCCCAAGACAGAAGAAGTCCCTGCAGTCCAATACAGCAAATCACACAGCAAAGTGGTAGTTCCTCCTCACAGCTTCTTCAGCTCTTCTTCTTGGCAGGTTTCTGAGTCCACAAGAGTTCCAAAATTCTGGGGTCTGGGTCCCAATATTTATATCACAGTTCCCTTTGTTCTCTTGTGGCAAAGAGTCTCTGTGCTTATTCCAAACCAGTGCTGTCCTCTCTGGCCCAGCTTCCTGGCAGGAGGTGGGGACAGCATTGTGTAAGGCAGACCAGGCCTATTCAGGTGCAAGGGAATCTCCTCCCACTACTCTAAATGCAGTCCAGGTCTATTCAGCCCTGACTCATCCAGGAAAGGCAGCATACACCTCAACCCCCCCCCAGTGGCTGTCTACAGTGAATGCACATCCCCAGCCCCTGTCACTCAAAAGCAAGACAATCAATCCACAACACAGCAGAGGCACACAGGATGGTTAACCAAGAAATACCCACTTTCTAAAAGTGGTATTTTCAACCACACAACATAAAAATCATCTTTACTAAAAGATGCATTTTTAAATTCTGAGTTAAGGCATACTAAACTCAATTTCTCTATCTTGTCCCACTGGGAAGTTATACTTCTAGGATGTTGCAAAGAATCTCTCATTCTATCCTACGGCACAGATAGCCTTTCAATAGTGAAAAACAAAATAAACTGTATTTCACTATCAGGACATGTCACACACACCAGTGCATGTCCTACATTTCACATACACTGCACTCTGCCCATAGGGGTACCTTAGGCCTACCTTAAGGGTGACTTGCATGTCATAAAAGGGAAGGTTAGGGCTTGGCAAGTGGATGCACTTGCCAAGTCGATATGGCAGTAAAACCTGCGTGCAGACACTGCAGTGGCAGGTCTGAGATACCTTTACAGGGCTACTTCTGTGGGTGGCACAATTATTGCTGCAAGCCCACAGGTAGCATTTGAATTACAGGCCCTGGCACTCCCACTGCACCTTACTAGAGACTTAGCAGGAAATCAAATAAGCCAAACATGGAAACACCAATCCATAAACATAATTTACCTGGAGAGCATATGCACTTTAGCACTGAATAGCAGTGGTAAAGTGCCCAGAGTCCTAAAACCAACAATAACAGGGTCAAAAACAGGAGGCCAAAAAGCAAAAAGTCTGGGAGTAAGCCCGCTGAAAAAGCCAAGTCTAACACACTCCTTGACCTGCAAGTAATGCAGAGTGACAATGGCATACAAAGTTATCTTACTGTTACAGAGAACTGAGAATGCCAGGCCTAGGTTGGGGCTATACAGAAAAAGGCAGAATTCCAAACAAATGAGAGGAACCACAGTGATAAACAGAAAAGTGTGAACATCTGGCATGGTGGCAAAGTCTGGGAAGTGACTGTAAAAACAAATAAATAAATTGGACTGACGTTCTACAGCCACTGCAAACACTGAATTGATCTGTCAAGTGTGACATAAAATACAAATGTTTCAAAATCATTGACGAATTAAACAAAAATCAGTTCCAAAATATGTAAATGAAAATGTGTTTTGTATGTTTGGCCAACACATGTTTTTGACTCCAATCATTTCTTCAGTGTCACACTTTAGTAGTTTCATGAATCAACTTTATTTTTTTTTAACACAAACTTTATTAAGTTTTCCAGTTATAAAAACCATTTTCCATAATCACAGTAAATCACAATGCAGATTGTGCGGCATGCCGTTGCGCATACAGCTAACACGTACATTAACAAGGTGCCAGTACAACATTACAATGTGTGTAGTTCTACGACAACAATGCATCAGTGTGTATACATCACTTGACAGAAGGTATTCCAGTCTATATCTTTACCTTACATTGTGAGAGTATAATTCTTCCTGATAAAACAATACAACTACCCTGGATCCCTCCCACCACCCCCCACCTGCAGTTATCTAACTGGGGGCACCATCTGTATCCGCCTCACTGACAGAGTAAAATAGTAACATTACGCGTAGAGACCTATACAAGATCCAGGACTTGGAACATAATCCACCCCAACCTGGGGCACTCAGGGATATCTCATGAGCAGCATCTATCCCCATCATAGTATCTCCCAGCTGCAGCCATGCTCACTCTACGTCTACCTGCGTTGGTTCCTCCCAGCTTTTAAACGCCTCACACAGCACATCCCACGCCATCGCTATTGGGATCGTTCTCAGTCCTCTCTGTTCTTCTATGCGTATCGCAGCACTTTCAGCGAGACTCCATTTTATCACTTCCTCCCTCCAGGACTCTAAGCTGGGTGGTCTAGTTGCCTTCCATCGACTAGTTATATGCCCCTTCGCTAGCAAGAGCGCAAGGTTGGCAAAACGCGCTTGTACCTTATACCCCTTGGGTTGGCGGTATAACCCCAACAAACAGCTCCTCGCCGTATTCCAAGTATTATCCCCTATAATGTCAGTAAGCACGCGCGCAATCTGCGCCCAATAATGTGATAGCGCTGGACATGACCATAGCATAGGTACAAACCTGGCATCTGCCTCTACGCAGCGCAGGAAATTTGGGGGGGCGGCAGGGAACATTTTGTGAAGGCTATGTGGAGTGAGGTATGCTCTCTGAACAATCAATTATTGAATACATTTGAACCGCGCATTGCGGGACACTATCTTTGGGTATGCCAGCACTCTCGCCCAGTCTATGTCCGCCAGTCCCTCTAGTACATCTGCTTCCCATTTCGTCCGCAACACCCCGAGGGGCGATATTACTGTCCCTCTTATACCCACATAAAGCCATTTTGTTATATGTCTACCATTGCCCATTAAATGGAGCATGTGCACTAATTCATTCACGGGTGGCTCCTGTCCAGTTGGGGCCCACAGTTGTTTCACACAGTGAGACAATTCCGATTGTAAGAGGAACAAGGTGTCCATCAAGCCATTAGCATTTGTGAAGTCAGCGTACAACATTAATGTGCCCTCCTGGAATAATGTTCTCACTGTTGCTATTCCTTCCGTCTCCCAGCATGCTATCTGTCTCTGTGTGACTATTCCTGATGGGATAGGTAGTCCTACAACAGGGATATTTGGAGCATATGGTACATGTGAGCGGGTATATCGTTTGGCGCAATTCCAGTATTTCAACGCTATTTGCAGTAGTGGTGAGTCCGTAGTAGCAATTGGGTGCTCGCTGTGTAATTTCGCATGCAATTTACCTCACAACAACATCCTGGTCGTGTACCCAATCTCCTGCAGGTTGCAACCCGCAAGCCAGAATGAAAGCCATTGTAACTGGCTCGCCATACAATAAGCCCTGAAATTGGGTGCTCCCACCCCTCCAGCAGTGGTTGGTAGTTGCAACTTCTTGAGCGCCACTCTTCTCCTACCCGTGCCCCACACTAGTTCTATCAGTAAGGAGTCTAGTACCCTAAATATATTCGCCAGGAGAAAAATCGGGATTGTCGTGAAATAGTACAACACTCTAGGCAGCATTACCATCTTAGCGATGGCTAGACGCCCCATGACTGATAACGGTAGTGTGGTCCAGAACGCTATCTGAGAGCGCAGCGCGGTTATTGCCCTCTGTACATTGCTATCTACTATGTCTTGCTGTGTTCTATATATGTGCACACCCAGATATTTAAACGTGACTGGAGCCACCTGTACCTCGTTATCTCCGAAGCCTATCCTACATGGAGCATCCAGATGGTGGAAGAAGTACGCCACTGATTTGTCAAAGTTTATGTGGAGACCAGACACCCGTCCGAACTCCTCAAAAGTCGCTGCCGCAGCTTGAATTCGACTGTATAAATCTCGGGAATACAATATAATGTCATCAGCGTATAGCGATGCGGCGTGTGTCACCGGGCCTACTGGTATGCCCCAATCGTGGGCTGACATGCGCAGTTTGTGTGCCAGCGGTTCGACTGCTATTATAAAGAGCATGGGGGACAGGGGACAGCCTTGTCTCGTACCCCTGTGAACCCGATATGCCTTGGAAATATTGCCTCCAGTCCTAACGCGAGCCGTCGGGGCAGCGTACAATAACCTAACCTAATTGCTGTAGTCAGCAGGTATCCCATATAGGCCCAGGGTGTCCAGCATATATTCCCAGCTCAGCGTATCGAACGCCTGTCGCATATCTAACGAGAGGCAGCCCGCCCTTGGGAAATGCTCCAAGGGGGCCCACATTATTTGATATAGCCGCCTCACGTTTTGCGCCGTACTCCTGCATGGTACAAATCCGCATTGGTCTACATGTATTAGCTTATTAAGATAGGGCAGTAAGCGTGTCGCTAAAATCTTACTTAAACTTTTATTCGCAGAGTTAAGGAGCGACAGTGGATGATACGCTGATATGTCAGCCGCGTCTCGCCCAGGCTTGGGCAGTGACACCACTAGTGCCTGGTTAGTGGTTTGAGGGAGAGCCCCTTCCTTAGCAGACACCGTGTAGAGTACCTGCAAGTGGGGGGCCAATTCCTTGGCGTATGTTGAATAAAACTCTGCCGGTAGGCAGTCCATCCCTGGGGTCTTATTTCGCGGCAGGGCCCGGATTGCAGTCACAATTTCTACCGTTGTGATGGGTGACCTTAGTTCGTCTTGGTCTGTAGCAGATAGCTTCGGCAGCCTCACTCCCTGTAGAAACTCCCGAATTTCTGGCCCCTGCGAGCCCCGAGGGGCGCTGTACAAACAACTATAATATTTCCGGAATGCCTCATTTATTGATAATTGAGAATCAGCCATAGCACCTGACGGGGAAAGAATTTGCGTTATTGGGGTCACTTGGGGCTGGTCCCTAATAATGCGTGCCAGTAAGGTACCTGCTTTGTCAGCCCCCACGTGAGTTCTCTGGACATACGCTTTATAATCAATTACTCTCAGCCGCTCCAGCAGATCAGCATACTCAACTCGCATCTTCTGCAGACTATCCCCCTGGGCCGGAGATTCTGCATCTGCTATTTCCAGAGGCCCCAATTGGCCCTCAACTTTAGTCGATTTACGTACTATCTCCTGTCGCGCTCCCACCACTGCTCCTATGGAGACCCCCTCACCACCACCTTGAACGCTTCCCATTCTATTAGTGGGGAGGAGGCGGAGCCCGCGTTCCTGATGAAATAGTCTGTAACAGTGGCAGTCATTTGTGCCCGAAAAGCCCCGTCCTCAAGCACTGTGGGGTTAAGCCTCCACGTCGGCACCGGTGTTGGGATGTATCCCCACTCCAGTGTCATCTCTAGTGGACAGTGGTCAGAGAGCGTCTTACCTAAATGTGTTATGCGCAACACTCTTGGGAGAATGGGGGGGAACAGAAAATATGATCTATCCTAGTGTGTACTGCATGTACATGGGAGTAAAAGGAGTATTCCTGTGTCGTTGCATGTTTAACACGCCACACGTCCTTGAGGTCCCACCCATCTGCCCATACCCCTAATGCCCTGGCTTGTCGTGTTGCCAATGCACCTCGGAGCGGTGGGTGTGATCTATCCACTTGTACGTCCAGCACTGCATTATAGTCCCCCCCGAGAATCCAAGGGTACTGTACCCAGTCCGCCAACGCGGTGCTCAATCGTTGGAGGAACCCTTCCTGTTCTGAGTTTGGTGCATAAACACTCCCAATCACCAGCATCTGGCCATCCATCTCACCCCTCAGTAGTACATATCTGCCCTCGACGTCCACCCTCTGCTCCACCACTCTGTAAGGGACCCCCACCCGTATCCATACAGCCGCTCCTTTTGGGAAAGCCGAATAAGTTGTATTATATAACTGGCCTCTCCACTTTTTACGTAATTTGTTCGCTTCGCTGACGTTTAAATGTGTCTCCTGTAGGAGGACAATTTGCGCTTTCCGTCTACTAAGCTGGGCATGAATGCGGTATCGTTTATGCAGGGAGCCCATACCTCGCACATTCCATGTAATAAGGTTATATGATGCCCTGGACTCCATCTATAGTATGTATGCCATGCACCACCAATCCCTGTGCCCTGCGTCTGATCTCTGTTTCAGTCTTCCGCATGGTCATTCGTGCTCCCTTGTAACTGCAACATTGAACTCCCAAACCACCCCAATTCAAAGGTCCAACCCCAAAACTGTGCTCGACCAAACAGCTGCTGCATGCAATAACAGCTAAAACTTGTCTAGTGCTTTTGCAAGGGGGGAAGATGATACGCCAGCCGCCGACCATTTTGCCCCATGCACGCACCAATACTTTGTACCAAAAGTACCCTTTGCTACTGTTGCACTACAGTGATTGATCCTGGTAAAAAACAGTACAGACTGTGCAATAAAAGAAAACTTGATATAAGAAAACAAGAAAAAACAACAGTTAGGGGATGAAATGAGATTGCTTCTCGGGCCTGGGACACACCCCCCAACAATATATACTGTACATGAAGGATCATGCTTATTGATACAGTTACCAACTGGTGCCAGTTCACGGACCTCGTCGTCACCTATCTACATCACATAGAGTCCCTGGACTTTGGGTGGGGGGGAAGCCCCCACCATCACCACCAGTGTCTTACAAGCCAGCAGCAGTTCCACTCTGGCAGCGTGGCTAGTCCTCCAGTTCCCTGGCGGTTTGCGGCGTCAAGGACGGGAACAACAGTTGACTGGCCTCCGAGTCCGTTGCCGGGGCTTCATCCAAAGACAAATCCTTCCCGGTGCTCTCCATGTTGCAGCCGCCTTTAACGTCGCTCTTTTGCTCTCCAGTTGTTGCTCGGGAGTTGGTTCCTTCTCGCCCCTGGCCTTTGGCCTAGTTACGCTTCGTAGTCCCGTGCGCCTGCGGCGTTGGCTCAGTCTACGCGGCTGCTGATGTTCCTCCAGTATTGCCAGATTGAGAAAGATCACCTCGATCCACAGCCATGCCATCTCAACATCTTCGAAAAATGACTGGCGTTATCGGGTAGAACTTTTAGTTTGGCCGGGAAAATTAAAGCATACCGTAAATTCAACTGTTGTAGGTGCTGCTTAACCCCATAAAATGCCTCCCTTTGCCGTTTAACCTGTATCGTATAGTCTGGAAACAAGGAGACTTGAATTTTCCTACAGGAGGGGGGCTTTCTCCCTTGCCTTGCGGAGCAGCGTGTCCCTGTCTCTATAATTCAGGATCTTTGCCACTATAGGCCAGGGTGGCAGTCCGGGGGCCCTGGGCCCTGTTGGCACCCTGTGGGCCCTTTCCACTCTAAACATTGCCGTCAGTCCCTCTGGCGCGACCTCCGTACGCAGCCAATTTTCAATAAATTGTGTAGGGTCCCAGCCTTCACTTTTTTCCGGCATGCCAAAAATTCAGAGGCTACTTCTCCTGGACCGCCCTTTGGCATCGTCAACTCTGTCTTGGAGCTCCTTCACCTGCCGCTGTAGCAGGGAGACCATCTCCGACTGTGCTTTACGCCTGATAGGGTAGTTGCATGGGTCTGCACCCGCTCTGCTAGTTTTTTATGATCCGCACGGAGCAAGCTCACATCCGTTGCCAGACTGCCCAGCTGTTGCTCCACCACCGCCCTGGATTCCCGGATCTCCTTCAAGATAATATCTAGTTTGTCCAGGGGCTGCTCTTCCTCATGAGGGTGTCCGGGATCACATCCAGCGTGGGTGGAGTATTGGGCTGCAATTGAGGACCAGCTTCTGATGGTTGGCTTTGATCCACTGGTTTCCCTTTTGTCCGCCCCATACTGTGTAACACGTCACCACCAGGCTGCAACCCCAATGACTGTGGAATAAGACTCCCACACCGCACGCAGTCGTACAGGCCAGCACCGAATGACACCACACCAGCGATTTAGGCACCCAGCTGGCTCCCGGGTCTTCAAACGGCACTGCGGCGCCGCCACTCCTGCCCCAGGTTCTCTGCCTCACAATCAGGCGACCAAGCTGTTTCAGTGAGGGGCCCCTCCCATGTTATTGCTTCTGTGCTTTAGTGAGGCCTTAAGGGAGAAAGTTCCAGTTCAGAACGATCCTGGGCCACCCACCGCTGGTAAATAAAAGGCTGCTCCAGCCTTTTCCACGAGTAATTCAGAGCAGAGGTCGCGTCTCCTCCCCACTCCTTTTATAGGCGCTCCACAATACAGCTGGGCCGCACCCTCTCCACTCCGGCCGCTCGCTAAACGGGCCCCGCTTGGAGGAGAGGTCCTTTAAAAAGGGCAGTGTAAGCACCCACCCTGACAATGTGGAATGAGGCCTCAGACCCCAAATCCACCGCAGGGCACAGGTATCGCCTTCGCGGACTGCCACCGATCACGCAGTCTTCCGGATGCCTACCGCGCCCTTCTCTATTGTGTGTATGGCCGCCGGCGCAGGAAATACACGCCACCGGGCCCAGAAAACCCGACACCGCACCAAGGGTAGATGTAGGGTCCAGGCAACACGGCACTCCACCACTCCTCTGAGCCCCACTGCAATGAGCCCAGCTGATGTGCACCGGGCGGACCAGGACGCAAGCCGCGGCCTCACATGAAATGCCCGCCGGCCAGTGCACTGCTTCGTTTCTGGACTCATCGGCAGGGGCAGTCACGCTCTCACTCGGTTCCACGCAGTTGCCAGGTTACCCAGCCACGCTGCTGCGGCGGTAGTGGTGCTTATTTTTTAGGATATATTTGCAGTTATCGGGGTTTTGGCGGCCCCGGCCCGGGAGCTCTCCGCCTATGCGTCCGCCATCGCTCGCGGCTGGCCACGCCCCCATGAATCAACTTTATTACAATTTTTAAAAAAGAGAGAACCCATCACCATCTCTGTCCATTAATCCCTTAAAATTCTGAAACTCATCATTGAAAATCAAGGAGCCATTAGAACGCTGGCCACCGGGAAAGCTCCCAGTCCAGACAGGCTCCCGGCAGAGTACTATAAGGCAAATACCTCGGAGCTGGCACCTCATCTGTTGGCTCTCTACGAGGCATGGCAAGAGGCGTCATTGCTCCCACTAACACTGAGGAAATCCCTGCTAGTCGCAAAAATACTGGTGGAGCACCTGGCCCCTCTGGTTCCCATGCTGGTACAGACAGACCAAAATGGCTTTGTACCATCTTGTAGCTTGTTTCATTCGTGTAGCCAGGTACTCAATGGGCCAATGGCCCTACTCAGGATGTATGCACCCCTATCTACAGCAACTGCCTCCCTCCAGGAAATCATAAAACATCTGGAACTTCAATTTCACTACTGGTCAAGATCCAAGTGCATGCTTGTGCCTCCTACACAGGTAGGGTGCGCACTGAATATTCTTCCTGCTGGTTGGGCGCACTCCTTCATGAAGGTCTTCGGCAATCCTCTCAAGTAGTTTGCAAATTTCACAGCCCAGCCTGCAGCTGCAAAAGCATCAAAGCATCCAAGCATCCAAGAAATTGATATTGCCTTTTTGAGTATAGTCAGAATTTGTCAATTAAACTACTCACAGGTGAGAAGGAATATGAGGTCAGGCTGGGTCAGACAAAAACATGCCACGCAAAAGACACACCACCAAAAAAAGTCCCAAAAGAAGCTGACCTCTACTGGATTGGCAGCCATCTAGTCAACTGTGGCTGCGGACCAAGCCAGTCCATTCATATTACCCCTTCAAGCCTTCTTTGAGAAGTCAGGCAATATTGGAAAATGTGCATTTTTAAAAGATCCAGCTACAGCTATCTACTCGGAAACAGAAAGCATTAAGGGCTTGCACAACCCTCTTATACCACAAAAATTACACTCATCAATAATCTTCATTGACCAGCAAAAACAAAAGAGGATGCACATAATAAAATCTTATCATCAAGTAACCCACAAGGGGGTAACATAATTACCATCCAGGCGCATGTCCAGACCTAAGATTGCCATCATAGGGCAACAGGATCAGATCCGCGGCCTGCCCTTCCACCTGCTGACTGTCTAGGGCGTAATATCATCCCGACATGCTTCACGCATCCAACCATCAGCATTCTACACCAAGAACGGACCAACAATCAGATCCGAATGACTCGCCCATACATGGGAGTTTTTTCCTTGTAATAGTACTGGTACTGAAAACAATGACTTGGAGGTTTCTTGGCTCCACTCAACTTTAATAATGGATAATGCTGAACCTAATAAAGCCTTGGTGGTTAAAACCATCAATCAGACGAATAATCTGCCAGCATTAATACCAAATTTGAAAAATTAACACATCGGATCACAACTGTACAAGCAACAACTTACTCAGATCAACAAGGAACCTGCAAATGTTGCCCAATCATCAATAATTAAAGCTCTTTACCAGCCAATTTATCTGACATTTTAAACGAGATGAGAAATCGTTAGAATGCAATATCATCTATATCACATATTCCAGAGGGAAATACACGTGATCAAACACAACCAATAGTCAAGTAACAAAGAGCAGAAGACAAAAATAACACACGTAATACTCCCTGCAGATTGCCAACGCAGCTGAGCACAATCAATATGGTGCTGCCATCTTCACATCTTCTTCCGCCGATTGTCACAGAGGTAGGTTAGCTTATGACTCAAGCCCACACTAATGACAAAAAAAAGATGCGCTAGGAAGGCTAGAAGGAACCCCAGCCGGCTATTGCAGAACGGAGAACAGGTAATAACTTACATTCCATCTTTACCGTCAAACAGAAACATCAACCTCCCCCAGCAAAAATTACCCCAATGGCCCAGTTAAAAGCCACTGATCTTGAGCCGCTGGATGAAACAGTGGCAACGCTGTGCTCTTCGGAATGATCGGATACATTGCCAGTATCTTCTGACAGGCTGGGTACCATTCAGGAGGCTCAGACTGTAAAAGTCGACCCACATGGTCAGAACGTGCATGTAGTTTCCATATTGATCCCTTCAATAGCCACGGCACCTGAGCCACATGACAAACTAGGGACAAAACTAACACCCTCGGACACACTGGAAATGGTGCAAACAACCTCCGGCAAGCCACCCACAAGGAAAGACATCCAGCCAGTCAATACTGACTGATGAGGTAAAACCCGGCTAACAGACAAAAGGAACATTCTTCCTAGTCACCACCACACGAGATTGAACAATTCAGACAGATTCACATCTACAAATAGAAACTGAGCACCTTCCTTAAGGGTGACAACGGTCTCTTCAAGCAACTGTAGAATTAAAGGACATAAACGCACACAAAGAACACCACAGGTAGATAGGATCATATTGTTCGCTTACTCCCTGCCAGAAGGCAACACCATTGATACGCCATACCATGTACATTAAGGCAGGAACCGCCCTATAAGCAAGAGGAAAACGGTAAAAGTTAATATCAAAACACAGAGAGAGCAAGCAATACAATGCAACTGCAAAATACCAATTTGGATTTGTCACAAAGTTCTTCAGAGTCCAGCACTTGCCCGTAAGATATAGACAGCGACTCCTTGCAAGTCGTGCAAACACTACAATATGTGTCACAAGGACAGCAGGATATATTAAATAGGGGAAACGTAAGGCTGCTTGCTGAGATACCTACATTGTGCCACATCAAATTAACAGATTTAATATCGGTTAAATTCTTGCACAATGAAAATGGCAGCCACTCGGAGAAAACCTTAACTACATGGTGTTCGGAGGAGACAGTCATCCTAATTAACAGCGCAAACCAAGAATTTGAATCATGGGGTATAGTCTTTCAAAACCCACAATATAGCGCTACCCATCAGCCTTGCTAACTTTAGCCTAAAGGCGAAGCACACATCCGGGTTCCTTCCCGGTATATTCGGTTTTATAGAATGCCCGTGGTCCAAAAGGCAGCTCCATCAAATCAAACTAGCAATGGATGAAATTCAAAGCCAATGGCACTGGCTAGAGTCTGCCCTAAATGCCCCAAGTAAGGAATGACCCGCAAAGCAAGCAACAAACAATTTGAGGGAAACCTTCCTCAGTATTCTTTCCTGAAACATTGCGGGAGCAAAGCACCAAATTACTGACGATGCACTGCAAACCAACTGGGGTAAATATGAAAGCATAGCCTTGCAAGAGACCTGGCTGACCGGCCCAATACAATTGGCTGGCTATGTCCTTCACCAGGTGGATGCAAATAAAACACATCAGTTCAGAAGGCCTAAAGAGGGTCTCGCTATTTACATATCAAATGCGCTAAATGTCGCATCAGAGCAATTACAAATTACAATCTCAGATCTACAGGTAATTAAGCTCAGCCTCCACCACAACCATTGGAAAACACCAGTAATAATATTTAACATTTACGCTCATCCTGACACACAAAGAAAGTCTGCACTATCTAGGAAATTATTCCATGAGATAACCAAAGTAAGATTTACAAATCCCGTCTGGGAAATAATGGTCACAGGTGACTTCAACACCTATCCAAGATATACACGGGATGAGAACGAGCATTTGGCAGCTGAAAATGAAATTTGGGCAGTTCACCCACAGGTCATCCATCCCCAAAAATGACCAGACCGAATCGGGAAAGTACTGGTCGCAGCCCTATAACATCTGGGCTTGAGGGTAATAAAGGGCAGGACACAAGATGACAATCCTCCAAAGCTCACACATTACGGAGCAACATCAGGATCAATAATTGATTATACAGTTCTTTCCTTGCCACTACTAAAACAGTTGAGAAAGGATAAAGTCAAGAGCTCGGCGGACCGTGATCACTCATACCAAAATTTGGACCTGTGCCTAAATCCTGACAGACATCAATTGGCACCCACAGTAATCGGGGGACTGGAAATAACTAACTTGAAGCAATTAAAATGGTCGCATCATTCACTCCCAAAGTTGGCCACCAAGGCGAAAGCAATACTGGAGTTTAGCACAGCATCATCCGTCACTTCAATAACTACCTGGATTGGATTCTCAACAAGACTGCTAAAGCACTCCTCAGTATCAACACCCAGAGCAAGGCAAATATTCTAACGGCCAGGGACACCGATTGAAAAAACCCTAAACGTAAGAAAAGACCTTACATATGAAATCAGGAATGTTAGGGAATCTAGTGCAACAATGATCACATGGGAAAAGATAAAATAAACCTGAAAAAGGAATATAAAAAACAACTTTGGGTAGAGCGAAGAACAAAATCCGAAGATTTCTGGGCGAAGCTCTTGTTTAATTGTAAATGAACTAACACCAGAGACTTTTGGGCAAATATCAATGGCACTGGCAGGGAAACAAGAATAATAAACATCTAAAGTGTCATGGAAAAGGATTGGGCAGCTTATTGGATGAAGATCTTTGCTAATCAAGAGCATTCCTTAGAGCAAGAAAAATGCAAAGCTATTGGGATAAACGGTGTAAAGGACCCAGTCATATTGACATTGTGTAGAATGACAGCGGTTCCAGCGTGCCCAAACTGTACACCCGCAAGACTGGCAAAAGTGATCATGATTGGCCTAAGTGATGGGGCACCAGGCCCTAATGGAATTCCGCAAGCCATATTAAAGTTAGATCCAAAATATTGGGCCACCCCACTAACGGCATTTTATAATGAGGTGGACTCTACGATAATAATCCCCAGCAGGTGGAGCGGGTCGATAATAAACCCAATTTTCAAGGGGGTAATCGGGCAAACCCAGCGAATCACAGGTTAATTGCGCACATTGGCTTAGAAGCTAAATACTATGCCTCACTAGTTCTGGAAGACCTAGTCGAATGGTCCAACACCAAAAACCTGATTCCATTCAACCAGACAGGGTTCCGGAAAGGCTATGGTACCACCATCAACATGGTAGCAGTAATAACAATTGCTGATAAATGTGAACGCTAGAAGAAAAAATGGCTTCTATGTTTTATAGACTTAAAAGCCACTTTTGATCGAGTTGACATATTCCTTCTGTGGGGAAAGCTAAGGCGTTGGGGCCTTCAAGATAAAACCTTGCGGGCCATCGAACAACTATACACCCATTTATGGGTGTATAGTTGTTCGATGGCCCGCAAGGTTTTATCTTGAAGGTGGCTGATGGAACACGATTGTCCAGGTGAATACCCACAGCCATCGGCCTCAAACAAGGGTGTGTTCTTTCCCCACACTTATTTAACCTTTTATGGCTGATCTATCACCCCGGCTTGACCTGGTAAACTCACATCCTCCGAGACTTGGACCATTAACCCTGGGACACCTTTCATATGCTGATGACATTGTGCTGTTGAGTCATACGAGGGTAGGACTCCAAAGATCAATCGAAGAACTAGTGGAATTCGCTAAGGTCAATAAATTAGGAATAAATACAACTAAGACAAAAACAATGTCCATATGGAATGCACCCAGGCCCCCCTCAAGATCAAGCTAGGAGATTTAAGCCTAGAAGATGTTAGCAATTATGAGTATCTGGACTTTTACTTTGACAATAAATTGATCTTCCAGACACATAAACAGTATATGGTGAGAAAAAATAATGCGTTGACCTATGCCTCTTGTGCTCTAGCCAAGAAGTTGGATGGCCCTTCCTTTCAGGCACTGCTAGCTATCATTACTGCAAAACTACTCCTTATGCTGGCTTATGCAAGTGTGGTTATGCACAGAAAAGATGCACTAATCCTTGATAAACTCGAAACAAGCTTCTACAAAAACGTTTTCGGGCTTCTGCAGAATGCTTCACCCACTCAAGTCCATCTGGATTTTGGGCTAACACAACAAATCATAGCAAGAAGATACCACACTATTAAAACTTGGCACACAATACGGATTAATCAAACTAGCCCTCTGGTCAGTCCTCTACGACAGTCTCTGATAAATGACGCACACTCTACCTACAGTAACTACTTGTGGTCATCCATGAATAAAGCAAATACAACTAAGTTATGGGACTTAAATCCACTGCATCCAACTTTGTGCCGTGCCATCAACAAAGTAGCCAAAACATACTCTCTCATTGATGACAAGTACAAATTCACTACTCAGTCACATGCCTGTATGGTAATACAAACATATAACACTTTACAGCCAGCTTCATATTTCAGTACGACATATCCAACTTACCTAAAGAGGAAGCTGCTGGAAATTCGACAAGGGGTGTTGCCATCCTTGGCTGACTACCCAGCATGGAGTCCAAGTGAATCAGAGAGGATAAAGGATCAAAATCATGCATACTATGTGGTGCCCTAAAGGAAGACATCACACATGTGGTTTGTATATGTCCTGCTCTAAAGGAATCCCACATTTCATTGCCCAAGCACTTTTTTAATGATCAGGCGATTCAAACCTGTTGGGCGGTCATAATGAAGAGTCTAGAACGCACCGACCCCTGGATCAACTGTAAACTCTTGAAATTTCTGACGCTACATGATAATTGACTCAAAAACAGGCAGAATAGCACAAGCTATGGGATATCCTGGGTGAAATTAGTGGCACAATGACATTAATGATCAAGAACTAAATGACCATACATTTTCAGCATTTCAAGAACTTTCAAGTGGTTTTAGACTTGCTAGTGGATATCTGGTTTTGTAGAATTTTGCACAATTAGAAATAATGTTTCAATTTTGATATGCATATGCACAATGGCACTTTAATTACTCTTTAGTAGCTCAAGAGACAATATTTAATGCTAAGCAACTAACATAAAAACTAAGGATTATTTACTTCATTTAAATGTTTATATTTTAGTCTGTTGATTGCCAAATAATAATATTAACATCAATCCAAGAACAGTAGTGGAAGTGGAAATTACTAGGATAACTGGCAAAAACATATAATCTATTGAGTTTTAAAAGTTTTAAGAAATCTAAGTACTTGGTAATATTGTGATGGTTTTTATTAACTTAAAAAAATAAAAATTGAATTGAATTGTATGTTACTGAGGGTCAAAGAGCCACCCAAGCCTGATGTGCGCAGAGTGCATGTAACTGTGTTATACATTATTAGAAGGGCGTTCAAGTGTTTTTTAAGTATATAGTGCAATGCTGTAGATGCAGTTAACATGTTTTGCCACTTTATGTTTCTGATGTCTACTGTCTGAAAATAAAGCACTAGCAGAGAAATATTTGGTTAAATTAATTCACTTTTCAAACTGAAGATACATACAAACATCCTCTCAGCTCTGGGCTGAACCAGCAACGCCCATCATAATATGGCTCTTAGGCCTTTGAATTTCCTGCCACAAAACAGAGACTGGCATATTTTTACAGCTGAAGATTTGTGCAGCCACTGATATGATTTTATTTTCTTAAAAATACTTAGTTTCCAATTATTTGGTTATTTGAATGTGCATGACATTTCCCAAACATGATGTGACCCATGGGTTGCTGCCAAGATCTAATAACTAAGGGGATGCGAAATTTGTGCAATTTCATTTGGAGCACTTATGTGAAATTCCAGAGAGTTTTTCCAAAATTAATTGCAATTGCACAAAATGCAAATCCATCATTTTTGCACCAATTTTTAGCACACATTTGTTTCATGTAAAGGTCTTTCTTTTTTATTGATTGAACCATTTAGTAAGAGTAATAGTCCATATCTCAAATCAACCATGACCCCGATGAAATTGGTTATTGTTTGGACAATGAGGTAAATCCTGAGGGGCTCTTAAATGCCTTTGGTCAAATCACCAGATCTCTCAGCTCATTACTGTTAAGATCCCTTAGATCTGGTAGTGCAGGAAAACGAGGGTGGTTTAACCACTCGTGCACCCAAGCATCTACATTTTTAAGAGATGCCCTTTATGGTCATCTCAGGGATTTTCTAAAAATCAACAACTGTGCAAGACTTATAAGTATGTACCTGCAGACAGGAAAAGGGTATAACAAGAAGAAGCATGGGCTAATCCTGCTAAGGCATCTGAGACAAAGGTTCCGGCCCTTTTCTGGAATATAGTGAATGTCCCTTTTTAAAGGATCACTCCATGCATAAACGTAACTCTCTAGCCTCCTGCAAAGTATGGGTCACTCATTTCAGGGGTATTTTAATTCATCTACAACGGATATATCATCAGACAGTGGAATTGGAGAACTGTTTCAAACTCAGCTTCCCTGTGTATCAAATCGGAGGAGGTTCTCCTTGCTATTGGCACAAGTGCTGGGGGATAGGCACCAGGCCCTGATGGAGTGCCAGTAGAAACCTTGGGGGAGTTATGGGGACCCATCCTGACCAGGGTACTGAATGCAGCTGTGGAGAGTACATTTCCCCCGTCCTGGGCCATGTCGATCATAATCCCTATTTTTAACAGGGAAACAAATCCGACCCTAAGTGTTATCATCCAATCTCCCTAATCGATTTGTCAGCCAAATTGATGGGCAAGGTTCTCCTAAAGAGATTGGAAGATTGGGCTGAGAGCAATTTCATTATCCCTGATGCACAATTTGGATTTAGGAGAGGATGGGGGGCAGTGGAACAATGTGGGGATCTCAATTTACTTATTGGGAAATATACTAAAGCTAAGCCTGGATCCCTTTATCTTTGTTTTGCTGACCTCAGTAGTGCCTTTGGTTTGGTTGACCACAGACTACTCTGGTCCACATTGATCACTCAGGGTGCCGCCAGGAATATAATTAGTTTCTTTGCACACCTCTGTGGAAACCTATCTGGCAGAGTGCTGTACGGCCCCAATGGGGAATGTTCCCCCTCGTTTAAAATCAAGAGGGGAATCAGACAGGGATGCATGCTAGCACAGCTTCTTTTTTTACTCTTTATTAACAGGGTAGACGGCTCCCTTCAGACTGTGCATGGCGATGCCTCTGTCGTTTCGTTTGTAGACATCCAGTACCAATGTTATTGTACGCTGAAGACGCTCCCCTACTATTTAGGACACCCATTGGTTTACATAACTCGCTGGACACTTTTGGGCACTTCATGGACTCCAGGAAAATGGAAATTAATAATGCAAAAATCTTCACGATGGTGTGTGGGAAAGTTCAGAAACGCAGAACCTTTTATATTGAGGGAGCCCCATTTGTTGACGTTAGTTAAGTTTGCTATCTAGGGGTTTTATTCACGTGCTGTGGATCTTGGGCCCAGCATGTTCTAAGCACACAGCTGAAATTGAGTAGCATTTGCAAAGGAATGTTCAGGTTTTCTCATAAGATCGGTAGTCGCCCAATCAAGGCAATGATTGAAATGTATAAGGGGTTACAACCGATACTTTTGGGGGAGGTCTGTGTAGTTACCCACTGAGTCAATCCCTTCAAATGGAAGAGACCCACTTCCTTAAACGTGTGTTGCGTGCACCTAGATCTGCGTCATTCTTCAAATTATACAAAGAGGCAGGGTTACATTTTTTAGAGAACATATTAGCCTTAAAACCCCTACAGCTTTGGCTGTCTATATGGACGAAAGTAGAAACAAATTTTACCAAGTCAATTATATCTGACTGCCAAGCCCTCGACCATGCTGTGAAAATACCTTGGCTGTTCTATATTAATGTTTTTTTTAACCTTCTTGAACTACGGAAAGGAGCTTAGAACGCTTGAAGAATATAAGACACCTACCGTAGCTTCTTATGTATCAAATAATTTGTTGGATGGGTGTCAACATTACCTGATTTGAGTGACTAACACCCAGCATCGTTTTCTGTTAACTAGACTACGATTGGGCATTGTCCACCACCTGAAATGAAGAAGCACCCACCAGCCACAATACTCTGTCCTTGTGTGTCAGCCCAAAGCACACTGCACTTAATTTCATTCTGCGGGTTTTGTGAGGGTTTGAGGCGATATTACTTAAAACCATTTGTCCTCGAGGGCAATATTAGAGATTATAAAGATGCTTTTAAATTTATATTTGTATTAGAGAATCCTTTGGTTTGTGTTAGAACTGCACTCTATATATGGGGTGCTATACATTTTAGGAAAAGTATTGTACTGTAATGTATTTTTATGTGGGTGTCTTTTAAGAAGTTTTTTTATCAGTGTTTTTTGTTCTTTTTAATACTCCTGTGTATTCATGGAGGATTACTGTTGATGTGTTCTTTTTATACACTTTTATGGCCTTCTGCATTTGTGCCGAATACTGATTTAGTTCGAAGCGAATGTGCATGACGTTTCCCAAACATGATCTGACCCATGGATTGATGAAAAGATCTAATGACTAAGGATATGCGAAATGTGTGCAGTATGCTTTGGAATACTTATGTGAAATTCCTGCGAAACTTTACAAAATTACATGTAATTACACAAAGTGCATTTCCATCATTTTTGCACCGATTTTGGGCACAAGTTTGTTTCATGTAAAGGTCTCTCTTTTTTGTATTGATTGAACAATTTATCAGTATCTAGAATCATAGTTTAAATCATTTTTTGATTTCATTATTAACTGAAAATATTAACAAGAAACGAAACGATAATTATTTTCAAGCTGCTCAGAGTATATCACAGTTTCTTTTATAAGTTTTACCTATCTAGTTTATAAGCTGAGAATGGCCTCAACCTCATCCTTCCCAACAGTGCTTTGACTATCTCCCTCTACAACACTTTCCTGATGCCTTTGTTAACAAACTCAAATCCAACTAAAACTTTCAACACCTTTTGTGCCAACTCATAATTTAACTCCCTTTACGTCATGACAAACCTACACTCAAACACCCCCCCCCCTGTGATATCATGACTAGTAATTAGAAATCTGCTCCTCCAACTCAGGGATTTACGATCTCTGCAATCACGAACACAGAGAGCATCAGGATAATTCTGCGATCCTCTGCTGATCCACTCACGGGTGACCCCCTAAATCCAAGCCATTATGTTGTTGTTTCCAACTCTGGACATTAATGTCATAGCCTATTGCATTCTGGTTGTTGTAGACTTATTTTACTTCTAATCAGAAAACCACAATTAGAATCAATGGGGCATATTCTCAAGGAGCAATCGCCGATTTATCGGCACTTTAGCGCCACAAAAGTAGCGATAGACTTATCGCCCCATTCACAAGCTGGTGCAAACTGCCGACATCGCCAGTTTTCCAGCGATAGCTGCCGCAAAACACATCGCCACGGATGAGAGCGACAATTAACGCTAATGACATGCAGAGTAGGCGTTCCCGTGCAAAAACACATGAAAACACCTCTTAGCGATATTCTCAACGACCAGCCAGATCTGTGATGCCGGACAAAAACAGGCGATAAGGCGCGTTAGCAGCAGGGACTTAACACCTGCTCATTACTGGTCTTAAGTAGGACGAAAACCTGCAGTACAGAGGGAGCCCAGGCCAGAGCCACATCTGAAGACCAACAGATGCCCTGGAGCTACTAATCATGCAGCTTGGAGACCCAAGAGGGCCACAACACCCACCGCCACCACCCCCAGGACCACCCCCACCTCCAGGACCACCCCCCCGGACCACCACCGAGGCAGCGCAGAACAAGACAGCGGACCTTCCGAAAACGCATCAGCCTCACAGACTTAACGCCAGAGGATGTCATTTCCCACTACAGGCTCAAAAAGACAACCATCCTCCGCATCATGACCCACATTGCCCACAGGCTGACGGCACCAACACAGCGGACAACAAACATCCCTCCGCAGACAAAGCTGCTGGCTGTGCTGCACCTGTTGGCCTCTGGTACCTTCCAACCAACAGCCAGAGTCGGAGGAGTCTCACAGCCAGCCCTATCAAAGCCATCACACCTTTCCTGGATGCCATCATCAGTTTCATACCCCAGGACCTTCACTTCCCCCACACTGCGCAGGAACAGCTGGAGACCAAGCAAGGCTTCTACGCCATAGCCGGATTCCCGCACGTGTTGGGGGCAATCGACTGCACACATGTCCTACTTGTGCCCCCTGCCGACACAGCACACAATTACCGCAACAGGAAGCACACGCATTCCATCAATGTGCAGGCAATAGTGGACCACCGGGGACTCTTCACCAATGTCGCCGCCAACTACCCAGGCAGTGTGCATGACTCATACATCTACGACAGTCCATCATCAACCAGCGCTTCCAGGATGGCACCTATGGAAATGGACTGCTCGTTGGTAAGTACCAACGGAACACACCACACACCTCAATTCCACAATCCCACAACGCACAACTCTGGGAATGGACACGTAACAAAATCACATCCAACATGCCAAACAACATGCCCACCTGCCAGACATGACAACACAAGTAACCGTGGTAAGAGGGGCCAGAAATGTGGACAAACCATACACTAAGGCATAGCCCCTCTGCCACACATTTGCAGAATGTGGGGAGAGGTGGGAACCACGATTGTGCGAAGGAGGCAATGGACCCATGAATAACAATGTACACAATGCCAAGTGTGGCGGTGATGTACTGGACAGTCTTGAGTATGCAGAGCACAGACAAGTCCATGTGGACACATACTGCTGGAGTCTGTAGTGTCGAGGACAGTGGACGCAACCATGTCATCACAGGCAGTGGGGAACACCTTGGACAAGTAGCAATGTCGGCCCCCCTGTAAGCGTAAGCATAGTGGGCAGGCCCGGCGCACGCCAGTCCAGCGTAGGGGAGTGACTAAATAGGCCGGGGCTCAGGGAGTGGTTCACTTCCAGGACGGCCACCGAAGTAACTACTGCGTGTGGCTCTGTGTATGCCATATCCTGGCCACAGGCCTACACACACGTGGCCGACCACCTACAACGGGCAAAGTCACACTGGCGACGAGGTGGCTACGTCCCACGCCACCCGGCGCACATCTCGTCATCGCCTGCAGTGGCGTGTCTGCCAGGGCGGCGTCCCTCACCCTGCCACGAGGCCGCCGTCGTGACCGGTGGTGCCTTTGTGATCCTGTGCGCCTGCCACACCCCAGCCCGCTGATCCCCAGACCCGACCTGCGCCCAGTGGTTAATGCCCGCCCCTGCGCACCCAGGCCTCACTGCTCACCTGCCGCCACCGGAGTCTCTCCAAGAGGGCCCACCACGTGCCAGTGCAATCTCCAAGGCCGGGCTCCATGGGCCTGGCAGCCTCTTTAGCCGATCGCTGGCTTCTGCACAACAGGCCCCCAGCGCACCCAGTGGCACCGCACCACGGAGTTGCGAGTTGGCTACTGCTGCCTTCTGACCACACTGCAGTACAGCAAGTAACATACACATCCTTTCCAGTCCGCCCCTCCAGGCCTGCTGCATCATCACAGGCTGCACACCCGCTCAGCTCTTCCGGTGGGCCGAACTCAGTGCACCACAAGTCACCGTCCAGCCTCCAGCATTATAGCATGATGCACACCCGCTCAGCTCTTCCGGTGGGCCGAACTCAGTGCACCACAAGTCACCGTCCAGCCTCCAGCATTATAGCATGATGCATACCCGCTCAGCTCTTCCAGTGGGCCGAACTCAGTGCACCACAAGTCACCGTCCAGCCTCCAGCATTATAGCATGATGCACACCCGCTCAGCTCTTCCGGTGGGCTGAACTCAGTGCACCGCAAGTCATTGTCCCGAGGGGCTACCCCACAAGTCCGCCTCCAGTAGCCAACAGCATGTCCTGGGTAACGCCACTGGAGCCCTTCACAGTCAAGGGGCCACCCCCGTCCCAGGCAGGCCGCTGGTAAGCCTGGGCAGATCGTCTGGAGACGTACTCCGAAGCGCACGACATCCCAGCACCACGGTGGCGGCGCACGCGTGTGAGGAGTGCGGAGAAATGGCCCGGGGCTCTGGGCGTGGTTCAGTTCTGGGCTCTGGGCGTGGTCCAGTTCCGGCCTGGCCACAAAAGTGACTATGGCGTGTGTCTCCGTAGTGATGTCTGCGCTACCCGGCCTGTAATCGACAATGTCGCAATGTAGCATGCACCAGGAGGGCGGCCTCGCCCGAATGGATTAATAAAGGAGCGCGAGACCGCTCGGGGTCTCGGCTCATACATGCCAACTGTTGTGTGTGTATCTACATTGCCGCAGCCTGAACCGAAGGCCTAGCCTCAATATCAGCGCGAGTTCAGCCAGGCCAGAACTCCACATCTGTGTCCGCCCTATCCTTACCATAGGCCTACACACACGTGGCCGCACACCTTCAACGGCCAACATTACAGTCTTGCTGTCAGTCCTGCGGACATGCGCAGACAGGCATGACAATGGTGTGCCGTAGGAGTGCAAGTGATGCAACCGCACAGCACACACAAGTAAATAGGCTCGGTGGGAGGGAGGAGCAGCTGTGAGGCTACGTAATACACATTGTCCTACCACATTTGCCAGCAGCAATACATGGCTAACAAGAGTCCCAAGGTCGCACAAATCACACACCACGAAACTTGTATGTCTGCCAACACAGCATGCAGAACCACCAGTTAACACTGACCTCACTTACCTCTCACAGGTGATCAAGGATATGCACTCTGCCCGTGGATGATGACACCCCTCAGAGACCCGAACACCCCGGCCTAGAGGCAGTACAATGTGGCCCACAAACGCACCAGGGGCATTGTTGAACGCACGTTTGGCATGTGGAAATCACATTTCAGGTGCCTGGACATCACCGGTGGAAGACTCCTGTACAGCCCAGAAATAGTGTGCAAGATGATCACTGCATGTTGTGTATTGCACAACCTATGTGTACGCACCAATGCCCCATGGATCCAAGTCCCAGAAGCACCGGACGATGATGAGGAAGATGATGCAGGTGGACCACACCCCACTGCAGCCGCAGGAGGAATAGCCCGAAGGAACACAATCATCAACAATTTCTTCGCATGAGCATGTCACACTGTGACTGTCCACAGCAATCATGGCACAGTACAAGATGACCACATGACCAGCATGTGCAAATGAAATCTTAGCAACTCACATTCCCCGTATGCATGTCAGTCCTCTGCATTGGCACATTAATCTGACAGGTGTAAGTGCAACATTGAGTGCTTACATTCGCATATGTAGCAAGAAGAGATGGTGTGTATGTCACCTCTGTACCGAGAGGCTGTTCATGGCGTCACGTATTCGACATGCCATATCAGGGTGTCACATGTAGTACGTCACGCCACTCATCAGTGTCCCACGTGTAAATGAACGTGACATGAAGGCCGTCATTGGTGTTCAGGAAAAGACAGCAGGGTGCCATTTGTTGTCAGAGATGTACCTGCCTGATGCAAATATACACCCTGTGTGTCGAGTCCCACAACATGAACAACATGGCCGTAAGGGGGATGTGGGCACAGTGGACACCTCAGCAACATTGGGAGATGCACACCAGCCTAGAAGCCAGCAGTTCCACCTTGCGTGGAACACACCAAGGTGTCCCCTGGTCAAATGTGCCATGTAGAGGTCACATGTGTACACGGACATCATCCATCAAGAGAAGTGATCAGTGCCAGCTAATAGGTGCAAGGTGAGTGGTCAACCGCCTCCTCACAGCTACCTGCACCCATCACTGTCAGACTGGAGCAAAACAACACTGCTACATCAGAGCATGCAATACTGACCGTGAGGGCACGTACATGGCTGGTAAGGGTTCAACCATGCCGGAAGGCGAAGCAGTGACATCCCCCCCACCCAATACCCATCACATTTCCAGAAGGCAAGCAGATGACAAACTGACATTGTGTGTGACAGCCCCTCTGTCTGAACTGGAAGGGGGTAGCACATCTGCACCTCCGACCTTGGGAATGCATGCGCCCGGCACACCCTGAGCAATACCAAAGCAGCTGCTGATGGCTCCCACACTACGCACAGCGCGAACAAGAGACCAATGTATTCACACCCCACACACATAAGTCCTTGCTTGTAGTTCACTTGCATGATATGACCTTCACACTTACACACCGAGCATCCCAGGAGTCCAAGCGCTCCACACTCAGACCAATCATTGCTCCGAGCTGTGGCTTCCACATAACTGTGACTTTGCCTTTGTGACACACAGCCCTATTTCATACATTGACAAGGGGGCTAAGTTTGGAAATAGCGAGATTGTTGTTTTGGAGCAATGAGGCCACAGCTAGTTCACACATTCCCAGTCATCTCACTGACTATCTGGGTCACGGACATACATGCGCCTTAAAATCAGTTCCCAGGGAGCACCGTTGTTTGGAAACACTGCCCCTACATACATCCATACTTTCATACTTGCTTGATCATGGACATGACTCTTCTGTGTGAATTTGAATGTCTTATTCACATTCGGTGGAGTGGTGAAGGTGGACCAGTACCTGGCCATGCACACGCCACTTTACAATTTTACCCTGTGGAGGGCCAGCCAAGGTCCTTTGGGGAGGGAAAAGTGCATCGTAGGAGAGGGAGTTCAGTCCGCAGTCTGATATCTGTGTCATTGGTTGCATAAACAAATGTAGCAGTCCATGTCGGGGGCCAAGGTGAGTGTCGCAGAGTGTTAAGGGGGACAGTAGAGGGTGTTATTCCTGGGCATGATGCAGAGGGCAGAACCAAGCAGAAAGAGGCCATATGGCGGAGATGAATGCTACCGCTTCCTACTTAGCCCAATGGCAGATTCATCCTCATCATTGTCCTCCTATGTGTGATGTGCCTCACATGTGGGTGGTGGTGTTTTGTCTGCGGCACTGTGTGGCAGTGATACATCAGGGGCCGGAGGTGCATTGTCAGCCGCACTGTGAGGCACTGACACATCAGGGGGCGGTGATGTGGAGGGAGTAGTGGCAGCAGCTTTCATCTGCGCCAGGGCTTGTGGCAGCACTGCCATGATGTGGTTCTGCAGGGCATGGTAGATCCCTGCTACATCTCGCTGGTGTGCAGCCGTGGCAGCCATTATTCCTGTCTGCATCCGCTCCATGTTCTCCATGTTCCTCCCCATGTTGGCCAACTCACGGCTGAGGTCGCTGGAGCCACTCTGACTAGACAGTTGTTCTTGTCTACGAGTCATGACTCTGGCGACGTCAGCCATTGATTGTTGGAGACCATGGAGCGGACTGTGGGTGTCCGTTAGGGCCTGTAGGTGGTCCTTGATGGGACTTGGACACCCACGTATGGCATCTGGTTTGGCTGCCATGAGGTCAAACCCCACCCGCACCTGCTCTGCCGTCCCCTTCTGGCCCTGCGACACACGGCGTTGGGATGCCATGTGTTGGTCGTGGGGATCCTGGGAGACAGCCGGGGTGGTGGGTGCTTCCTGCTGTGTGGTCTGTGCAGGGGGTGGGTTCGCCTCGATGCAGCTAGGCTGCCCTGCTGCTGGGGGTGGGGTGCTGAGGGTGTCCATGAGCTGTTGGAAGGCGTCGGGGTCGATGGTGTGTAGGTCCTCTTCATCATCAGTGATGAGAAGTACGGTCTGCTCTGCAGGAGGTGATGATTCTTCCTCTGCAATGTGAAGGAGAGATGCAGTTTGACATTGTGTTCACATGTATGTTGATGCATTGGCCAAGTTTACAGACAGACTGCATGTCAATGTACATTGTGACTGTTTGTGTGGGGATGCCTATTTAATGCTGGACTGTTGACATTTCGCCACCATCACGGATGTGAGGTTGTATTTGTCCATTGTCATCTCACTGTTTCCTGCTATGCCAAATGCGAATGGCCATTTTCTACACACGAGCGGCAGCAGTTGTGTCCTCTGTTCTGTTGTGGAAGTGTTACAGTTTGGTCCACTTTGTTGTACATGTTGAGGCGCTCTGAGTGTTATGTGTGTGTGCTACATTGTGGGTGATTTGCCCCTTCAGCTCTGCTTTGGCTGGCCCTTATCCCTTTCAGGTGGTGTGCCTTTCCCTTCTGTGCTTATACAGTGCTGAGCTGTTGCAGACTTGGGTAAATTGGGCTCTTGGTCGGAGTTGTGACTCTTGGGCATGGTTTGTCCTCAGATGTGCTGTACTTGCTTGTGCATGTGTGCCATTGTGCCCATCTCCCCCCGTCCCCCCAGTCCCTGGTGGTTACTCACCCTGTTGCTGTTGTGTCAGGTCATGTTAAGCAGTGTCTGGTCTTCCGACTCATGCCACCGTCTCCTCACTGATGACTGTGGACACCATTTCCTCCATCTCATCCAGCTCCTCCTGTGGCGCAGGACTCCCACCCCCAGTCTGCATTGCTGCTTTGCGGTTGTTGGCGAGTTTCAGCTTGTTTTTGCGCTTCACATCATTTCAGCGCCTCTTGAGCTCTTCCATTGTCCTCCTCAGCACTCCGACTGCATTCTGCTTGTCCACGATGGACTGCCATATTCCATTGTTTGTTGCCAATGACACAGTGGAGGTGACGAACAGTTGTTGATGGTGTTCTGTCACCTCCGTAATCTGGATCCTGTTTTCCTGTGGACTGAACCGCGTCTTCCTCTTCTTCTTCTCCTTGCCCTTCCCTGACCCCGAGGTCCCGGGCTGGTCCTCCTTGGGGCTTGTGGGGTTCGGGTTGTCCTCTGTGCTTGCTCCGGCTACCTCCATGGTGCTTCGCAGTTGTTTGTGTTCTATTTGTATTTCATTTTTGCCGCTTTTATAGTGTTTGTTCCCGTCTTACTTGTGGGACTTGCGGGCCTGGCGCTGCTTTTCGCTGGATTTTTATCGCAGTTGGGCCAATTGCATCTTTTTTCACGTTCGGGTTTCCTTTTTTATCGCCGTCATGGTAGTTGTATCGCGGACATTTGTGATGTTCTCGGGAAACTATTGCATGTTACCGCCGTGTTGGGAATAGGACGTTGACACAGAGTTATTTTCCCGCGATAGGCGGCGATATGAAAAATTGCGTTAGCCTATTTTGGCGATGTTTATCGCACGTTCTTGTGAATATCCCCCAATGATTTGTAGGTGAAAAGGTCAAGTCTGGAAACGGTGTAATGACATGGAGTGAAGTGCTCTACTCTACTTCCAAAATTCTGTACTGGTTCTTCTTACTGAGCCGATTCACAAAGCAATTTACAGCTGTACGCTTATGGGAAGGGAACAAAAATGGCTTCATTTCTGCCTGTATCAAATCCACACAAGGATTCATGCCACATGAAAGTTTTGTAGTCAAATTCTAGAACAAATATCACAAGTGATATAGCAATTTTTTGCGTAGGATCTCCTTCTGTAGTTTGAATGTGGTACGGCCTAATTAGCTTTCAAACATTTTACTTGCACTTTGTATCACCATCACACCTTTCATTTGCCTGTGCTTGATGCTTACATTCCCATCTTTCATCCATTATTCAAGTATTAGGGAGCACTTGTCTGCTCCTTTGGATGTTTTGCTGTGCTGGTTGTTTGGGTCTCTACTCCTATTTTTGAAGGATGATGCTTAAGGCATTTGGGGATTAGATACTACCTCTAATTAAAAAAGGGTTTCCCTTATACATTCTGTACCCCTTTGTAATCGTTTCATCCCATCGCCTACCATCTATATATTTATTCTCCTTCGTCCTGCTTCTCTTCATTTACAAAGTTTTTAAAGTGTTACGTTAAATTTTGCCCTTTTGCCATAAAGTGGAGCCAGCTAGAAATGACTGAAAGGATAATTATTCCAATTGGAATGCTGCACATTTTTCTCCACATTGCAATGCAATCGATCATGAAAGAACACTCTGTTATCCACTTGGAAAGCTAATGAATGGAGAGAGTCCCTTGCTAGGTAGACAGAGGCTACTGCAACGCATTCCCCGGGACTTTTTAAGGCTTTCAATTAAAACGCAAGTCATATAATAAATACATCCTCCAGAGGCCAGAAAGAGAGCACAAAACTATGGGGTCCATTATGATGGCGGGCGGACAAAGTCCGCCCGCCACCGTAACGGAATGCGGGACCGTCCGCCAGGGGTGCGGCGGTCCCGCACCTGCAATTAGAATGCCACCGCCACTGTGGCGGTGGCATCCCCCATTCCCAGCATTGTGGCGGGCGGTGCTCACAGCACCGCCTGCCACAATGCTGGAAATGCACGTTGTGCATTTGCATGCACAAGGTGACAGGCACTGCGCGGTGCCTGCCATGTGCACCCCCCACCCCCTCAACACCCTGGGGGCCCACAACAGGCCCCCAAAAGCAAACACTGTATGCCTTTCCATGGCGGCAACGCCGCCATGGAAAGGCTGCTCTCCGCATACATCTTAATATGGATGGCGGTGTCTTGCAGACACCGCCACCATATTAAAGGTGTTTTCCGCCCGGTCGACGTGTCGACCGGCGGAAATGCGGCAGACGGTCTTTCCGTCCGCCGCGGACCCCCCAGCCATCCTAATATGGCGAACCGCCCGACATCCTAATGACCCCCTATATTTTTATAACGAACAAAGACCATCTCCTGTTGCAATCAATGCAACAAATGTAGCGGAATTAGGCTCATAACACAGTTTCATTTTTGTTCTTTAATGTTTTTCTATAGTTATTGTGGTTTTGTACTATAACGTCTGTGGTGTCTTGTGAGTTAGAAATGATGGAACCATTTTGTCTCCCTATGGACTCCATAGAACAGTGACATAAATGTTAGAGCTGAATGCAATGAAGGTTAGTTGCGAAAGTTGAGTTTGCAGTTACACGCAGACGAATATAGACATGTAATTTTGAGCATAATGTGTGGAGTAGTCACTGGTGAGTACACAGGCTGAGGAAGATGCTACAAATAGCACCGAGTTAGGGGATAGGTAACACGAAGATCGACAGTGCTCTCCCTCATAGTTTACCGTGGCCCAAGCAAACTGCTTGTGCAAAAGCAGTGAAAAGAAATGGACATATTGATGCCCAAGAACTTGCTGGACAGACCGTACATACAAGTACCGCTCTGCTATGCAATATAAAGCCAGATGCAATACGGAGCGTTAATGCTGAAGGCAGATACAAATAAGCTTTCAAAGAGCAGTTATTGATAATCACAAATTGCAAGATAACGTTACAATTAGAAAACGATTAAGACAAATGGCGAGCAAAGAGCTACCAAAAACAGTTATTTACTCACCAGAACCTGAGTAAAGTGAGCCGGTACGTTCTTAACGCCAGGCGTCGTAACCCAGACCAAGCACAGGAATTGTGTTTGACAAGTGCACGACAATCACAATAATCTCTACTATCTTTGGAATAGTGAAGGGTGTTGATGGATGAGAAGACTAAGGCCGTCTTTCGAAAAGTCATCAAGGATGATCCATAGGCCAGCACATCTCAAAGCCTCAGAGATGGCTCACATAAACATGGTTGAAGATGACCAGCCGAGGGAGCCGGAGAGAGCTCCACTCTCAAAGTCAGCCACTCTCAGAAATGACTACAAGGCTGCCGATTTTTGAAACCACCACCACCATTCGATACTGCAAAAAAGCAAAATATTGGCGATACATGGACTGGTTGTATAGTGACATTTGATGATTTCATTAATGCACTTGAAGAGACTGATAACAAAAAGATTATCAAGTATCTAAAATGCTGGTGATGGTGCAAAAGAAGTCATAAAAAAAATGCCGCAAACTAATGAAAAAGTGACATATTGTCAGATTAACGAAGTGTTGAATCTCAAGTTTAATCCAATGCCAAATGTTGATTATGAATGATACATCTTCAACCAAGAACACCAGAAAGTTGGTAAAACCATTGATAACTTTGTAGAGAGACTCAACACACTCATCAGACATTGTAAGTTGAGTGAATTTAATGATGACGAAGCTATGCTTCTGAGAGTTATTGACAGTTGCATGCCAGATTCATTTAGAAGAAGAATGCTAAAAGAAACTCTTAGTCTGGAGCCAGTGTTAATGGAAGCCAGAGCTGAAGAGTGTGCTGATAGATAAGCTGCTGGCATGGAGGCCAGACGTGCCCAGATTGAATCCGTCATGAGTGTGAATAGGAAGCCAATACAAAAGACTGAAGGACAAAGTCATGTTTACACGTAAAATGAAGTTGTGTTTTAGATGTGGATTTTTGTTTCCACAGGAAGGTAAATGTCCCACTCTTGGACAGATAAATAAAGGCTGTCACAAGGAGATCCATTTTGTGACTGTTTGCAAAGCGAAGGAAAAAGTAAGTGTGTCACGGTGTAAAGACAAAACGGCCACAAGAATGTTCCAGAAGCAACATTCAACGCACTCCCACAGGGCCAAGCAGCGACATCAGTTAAGACAAATCGACACTGAACGAAGTCGATCATCATTTAAATAATTGTCAAACAGTTCTTCTGTATCAGTATCAAGTGGAAGTGATGAAAATGATTGTGCCATGCCAATGTTTACTTCAGAAAAGCACGTGCATGCTGATTTGGCTGCTTGTGAAGAATAATTTCAGCCAAAGAAAGATCAACATGCCAAAGCACCAAAGTCATTCAAAAATTGTCCGAATATTACACTGAAAGTAAATGGTTGTTCGATACCTTTCATTATTGACAGTGGTGCATCAATAAATATTATGCCTGAGGAGAAATACAATTAATTATCTCCATTGGGGCAACTTACACCATCGAAAACCAAAGTGAATACATGGGCTGCATCGACGCCCTTAAAAAGTCAAGGCTTATTCGTAGTGACAATGAAATACAAGAAAACAAAGGTGCAAGCACCCATCTATGTGCTTCATGGCAATGCGTCAAGTGCCTGTCTGTTCAATTTCAGCACAGCCGCGGTGACTGATTTCTGTGAATTACAGCATGAATGCTCACCACTAAATATTAGGTCAGTTCCCTTTTTTATTTTATGGTTTGGGAAAGCTTAAAACTATGAAAGTAAAGTTAGATATCAGTCCTGTTGCTCAAAGACATAGACAAATTGCTTTTCATTTGCAAAAAGCTGATGAAAAGAACCTGAATCATTACATAAGCATGATATTATTGAGCGTTCTACAGGTCCAAAGCTATTGGTTTCTCCCATAGTAGTAGTGCCTAAAAAGGACAGTAAAGGAGCTGTACACATATCCGTTGACATACATCAAGCAAACAAGGAAATTGAATGAGTCGACATCCAGGTCCACAAGCTGCTGACATAACGCAATTAAATAGTGCAAAGGTCTTCTCTCACCTTGATTTAAATTAAGGTTATTATCAGTTAGCACTTTAAGAAGATTGCATGTACATTACAACCTTTTCGATAAATGTGGTTCTGCTTCTATACAAAAGACTATGGCCCTAAATACGATGTCGGGCAGACCGCAATCGACTGACCGTCAGTTGCGGTCTGCCCGACATCTGACACTGCAATCCATCTGCCGCATTATGATGCAGCGGGTGGAGGCATCGGGCGGAGGGACCATCCGCTGCGCTTTCGACGAGCTCAAGGAGCCCAGCAGTGCTGCGGAACACACCACAAACCCCTAATGATCGCGGAGCCAGGCTCGGCTCCGCCGTCGGGAATATGATCACAGTTTCCAACAACCCTTTCATGTCTGCTTTTCTGACATTGAAAGGCTGTCGGAAATTGCTTTTGGGGGCTCCTAGCAAGGCCCCATTACCCCCTTGCCCTCCGCAATGAGGGCACCTATGGTGCCCCCCTAAACATCCCTGCACCATGTGGCAGGCACCGTGAGGTGCCTTCCACATGGCGCAGGGATGTTTCCAAACATGCATTTTGCAATGGAAGCTTGTGCTGCGGCCCTTTTCTTCCCACCACACAAGCTTCCATTGTAAAATGCAGGGCGGTCGCATCGTAATACCCAGGTTGGAATCGCCGACCTGAGGGCCGGGGATTTCCAGACCACTACGGTGTCGGGCGGACGCAAGTCCTCCCAACATCGTAATTAGGGCCTAAGTTTTGGTGTGTCATCCACTGCAGAAGTATTTCAAGATGTCATTCGATGTATCATACAGCCTCTCATAAATGCGTTCATTTACAGCGAAGACATATTGTTTTTCGGAGCTACACCCAAGGAGTAAGATAAAGCTCCTACACAAATAATTTGTTTACTTGGCACTTGCTGAAGTAGGTTTGAATTTGAATGCAGACAAGTGTGAGTTCCATAAAACGAAGCTAAAATTATTTCGCCATATCTTTTCTGATGGGATTAAGACACCAGATCCTGCTAAAGGACAAGCACTGTCAAATGCTGATCTGCCACAAGATGTTCTATGGTGCGTTAATTTCTTGGCCTGGCCAGTTACTTTTCCAGATACATTCAAGACTTTGCCACTGTAAGTGCTCAGTTGAAAGACTTGAAAAAGAATGTTCAATTTCATTGGTCACATAAATGTAAGAAAAGCTTTAAAAGAATCAAACAAGCCATTGAGAATGCTACTAAAATTGCATAAAAAAGTTACCTGTGGTATGGGCTTGTAAACATTTCCATGTATTCCTGTATGGAAAACCTTTTATGATGGTAACTTATCATCAAGTGTTACTTACTATATTTGGCAATCCAAAGGCCAAAATGCCTCCTCACATTAAACGATGGGGACTGCGGTTACTATAGTATAATTATACAATTGTGCACCATCTAGGAAAGGATCAGTACCCTGCTGACTACTTTTCCTGAGTGCCTATACCAGTTCATGGTACTCCATCCAAGACGGCTGAGGCCTATATTAATTTCATTGTAAAATCAAACACACTAACTGCTATTTTGTTCGCCCAGATTGTCACTGCCATGAGCCATGATAGTGACATGCTAAAGTTGAAGGATATAATTATCTATCAGTCATGGAACCAACACACTTGACTGCTCACCATTGATGGTGAATATCAAAAATACAAAATGTCAAGGATGAACTGTCCATAACCCAGGAAGGAGTTATACAATGAGGGTCGAGAACTCTGAGTCTGGAGAGTGTGCGACAGAAAATAATTGAAGTGGCCCATCAAGGATATTGTGGAATCATTGCCACAAAACTAGCTCTCCAAGACCAAGTCTGGTTTCCTTATCTTGATGACAGAGTTAAAAAAGAATTAAAGGCCTGTCATCTATGCAACTGCCTTTCTACAAAAACTACTCACCACACCTTGACCATGTCTGAACTCCCAAAGCATGCAGGGGAGAGAATAGCTATTTACTTTTTTGGTCAGTTTGACAAAGGACATCACCTGCTGGTGATTTTGGATGAATACCCACGATTTCCATTAATTGAAGATCTTTCACCTACCATTCAAGAAAGAGTCATTGAAAGACTAGATGGAATCTTTGTGGCATGGGGTGTTCCAGCTATAGTGAAGTCTGACAATGGCCCGCCTTCCAACATTCGAGAGATTAAAGATTTCTTGGAGCATTTGAATATAAAGCCTCAGAAGAGCACACTTTTGTGGCCGCAGGCCAAAGATATGTTGAGAGCTTTATGACTATGCTAAAGAAAGCAGTGCAGTGTGCTCCTCTTGAGACGCTCGATTTGAAAACTGTGTTGAATTCTACCTTGAGAGCTTTTCGTTCAACACCTCACTCGACCACAGGTAACAGTCTTGCGACATTGATTTTTGGGAGAGCAATGAACACCAAGTTACCTCACTGGACCAATGAGAGAAAGACAGATGAGAAAGCAACTCATGAGAAGGACTTGGTTAACAAGCAAACGTTGAAAGCGTATGCTGACAAGAGACGACATGCAAAAAACATCGTCTTTAAGAAAGGAGATCGGGTGCTCGCATGACAGATGCTGAGAAGAAAATTTGATGAATGTTTTCAAGTGGTGCCTACCAAGAGACACATGGTGACTGCCCAGAGTCCTGGAAAGTCTATTACCAGAGACTCTTACCATTTCAGGCACTTAACTAATCATTTATCAGATCTAACTTTTGAAGGAGAAACTAAGTCTGTGTTGGAAAATGGCCCTCTCTGAAGGGTCACCCCAAACTTTTTGCCTTCCTCCTCTTTTTGCTGCACTCTTTTTGTTGGCCTTAGGACTCTTAGCTCTTTACCACTTTTAACCAGTGGTAAAGTGCATGTGCTTCTCCCCTAAACATTACGACATTGCTGTATACCTGGCTGGTAAGTCCCTTGTAAAGTGGTATACCATATACCCAGGGTCTGTCCTTCAAATGTTACAAGTGGGCTGCAACACTGACTGTACCACCCACAGAAGTAGCTTTTAAAACCTGTTTCAGGCCTGGTACTGCAGGGCCTGTGTGTGCAGTTTGCTGCCACTTCCGCTTTAAAACAACTTGCCATGCCTTAAACTCCCCTGGTAGTGACAAACAGCCTATTGCATTTTTCACTAATATGAGGCCTACCCCTCTCATAGACCAGCATAGGGAATTCCTTAATATACTTTTGAGCTGTAATTCCTGAGTAGCCTTTTCATGTTTCAAATGTTTGGAATGGTAATAATAAATTGTCCTTACTAGTGAAGTTAGATTTAACATTACTATTTAGGCCACTTTTAGAAAGTGGATATTTCTCTGCTCTTAGCTCTTTTTGTGCCTTACAGCCTGTGTCCAATACACGCCTGGGTTGGGTGACAGCTACACTTTGTGCATTCCCTCTAGACCCTCTAGACCCTCTAGACCGCATTCTGAGCACTGATCTGCATTCTTATGTGTCTTCCTAGGCAGGGAGGAACAGGAGAGACTGACACTTACACTTCAACAGGTAGTGTTCTGTCTACCCACAAAGCACTGATATACAACACAGATAGCCTGGAAGAAAGTACTGGGTTGAAAGGGATCCTTGTGCACTTTGGAGAGCTGCTTTGAAGTCACCCCCCTACATCAAAGTTACTTTTGGGTAGAAGTACTGGGTCTCTGACCCGCTAAAAACAGACACTTCTGGATCTTGAACTGATCCTCTGTCAGAAGGACTGCTGTGCTGCTTAAAGGATTCAACTGGGCTGCTTTTCTGAAAGAACTGCTTTTCTGCTTGTTGATCTGCTGCTAGCTGCTCCCTGACTCTGCTGAAGGAGATCCGGACTCTGCCTTCCCACCAAGTGGTCTCCAAGGGCTTGCGGGCTTGCCGCCTGTTTTCTGAAGTCTCAGGGATACAAAAGACTTCCAGCAAATCTGCTGGTGCTGCTGAACTATGCCTTCTGTGGGTCTTACCCTTGCCTGAGGTTCCCCCTCCACACTCTGGGCCTCAGAAGTGGGTTCTGCAGCTGCTTTCATCAAAACTGACGCATTGTCACCACTGCGTCGATTGGAACTGACATATCGCCCTTCGATGCAGAGGCTGATTGATGACAGTGGCTCTACAGCCTGAGCAGCCTGATGACTATGCTCTGTTTGGCTCTATGACAATAAATTGCCTTCACTTCAGCAAAGTTCGACGACGACACAGCGATCCGACTCCGTTCAAAAGATCGAAACACCGAGCCCTCAGCAAAAACGCTTTGCTCCATCCAAGGTACTTTCTCATGGCGCCTATTTTACACACAAAGAGAGCGAGACATTTTTTCTTGTTGCGGTCTTCCACAATAGACAAATAAATACAAAATGGCAACTAGGCTCAGAAAGAATGGGGACGAAGGATAGGAACCACTATTAAAGTCTACCTCAGGTATCCAAAAAGAATTGGAATAGACGCCTCACCCACTAATAGTGGCATGCTACATCATCTACACCTATCCACACCCTGTTAGGATGATACATCCACGGCAGACTCGGCCATAAATGGGAGTTCTTGTATAAATACTGGATAGAAGCAGGCATCCAGGAAAGGAAAGGACTGTTAAAAATACCTCCTGATATACCCAAAAGAAATTGCTTTTATTCTAGGGTACCAAGGGTATGAACAATAACACAGAGTGGGGTTCATTAAGGGAATAAGTGTCCCAAAAAACCTCTCAATACGTCAACATATTTCAGGCCTCGCCAAGAGCTCATCCGGGTCTGGGGACTTCATCCGGGCTGGTAAACTATCCCTGCCTATCCACACATGTGCTCCATGCATAGTTGTGAGGCCTTGTGCTCTCATCTGCTCTTGATGTAACTTCTCATTTGGAAGTACCTGAGGAAATTCAAAGTAGATTAAGAAAAAGAAAAAGATAGAACCATCAATAGTGTATATATTGTTAAAATACCAATCATGCCAGTAGTCACGAAATATAAGAATTCATAACCATTGAAAGAAAGCTATATAAGTGTTAATTATGATTCAAGTGCTGATTTTGACCCCCTAACAGACACCTGATTTCTTAAAATGCATGTCCCTATTTATCCATAGGAAGTAAATAGTGGTCCCAATTTCCCAACTATAGTGCTGTCAAAGTGACCTCAGTGTTTTGAAATTCACGTTGTATACCACTATGAACTTGCTGTAAAGCCACCATGTGTGTATGTGCCACAGCAAACCAGCTGTAAAGCCATCAAGCATGTGTGCGCATGCATGATACACTCTTGAGACTCCTTCCCAATGCTTACACATTAATGACTCAATCAGGAGACAGGTTTCAGCTGCCACTTTTACACCTTACCCTAATATTCGGTGGTTCAGAAATCTTGCGTGTCTGGCAGGGGATGTCGTCCTGTAGTCAAACACTTCAAAACAATACATTATAATGATGTGTAAACAAACTTTTACTGATGTTGCCTAGTCATTAGTAGCAGTTGTGTGTGTTTTCCTGAGTAATATTTAAGTGGTTGAATACACACTCTTTAATTATGTAAAACCTATGCGGTTATTCTAAAGCTTCATTATGACCCCAATTCAATTCATGTCATGGAAAATCCCATGATGGATGTACACTTCGTATATCCTATTTTTATTTGTTATTCTATTACTGCTAAGTCAGCATGGGTCCGAGGGATTGCTTCAATGTACACTTACCCAATAATAAGAGCTCTCACCAAAGTTCACAATGTAGATTAATCGTGATTGCTACACAGTTGAAGTAAATCCTTTCATCGGAAAACATTGGTCTCCTGTTACAATGACGTAACAACAGTTATTTATGAGCATTAAATTATACCTGAAGCATAACAAATGAGGCATATCACTATCCGTTTGTGCTGTTTACAGTGTGCCTCTAAAGGTTCGCAGAGCTCCTGCCAAGGAACTGGGATTCAAGAACAAGGTTACTATGTATTAAAGGAGACTCCCCATGTTTGTAAACTCACCATTAAAACCATTTCAAAGCTCCCACCAATGTATTATTATACATATGTGCTACTTTTCCACCAAAGCCGTAAACGTAATGCAAATCGCTGCCCGAGTCTATCGGATTCTAAAACAGAGGTTCCAAAAAAGACTTAGGGGGTCATTACGATGGCGGTCGGACTTTTGTACGACCGCCATCGTTGCGGTAGTGGGACCGGCCACCTGCGAGGTGGCCTACCCACCTACCACATTACGATGCGACCGCCACAACGGCGGTCACAGACCCTATCCCTAACATTGCAGCAGGGATGCAGTCAGCAGCCTCGCCGCAATGCCCAGAAAAGGCACTTGCATATCCCTGCAGTACGTGGCAGGCACCATGCCGTGCCTGCCACATGGTGCAGGGATATGTAGGGGGGCACCTAGCCCTTGTTCCAGGCCAAGGGATTAAGGAGGGCCCGCTACGGGCCCTCAAATCCGTTTCCGCCATTCGTTTTGCTACGGATTGTCCGCCGCAAAACGCACGGAGGAAAGGGATATTATAATCCCTACGGCGGTGCCTGCAAGGCACCGGCGCAATGTTGGGCAATGTTTTGGTTCCGACAGGCGGTCGAAAAAAGGACCGCCTGTCAGAACAGCGGCGGGCGGTCTTTACGACCGCCGCACTCAACCAACTTTTCCCCCCGCCATCATAATTTGGCGGGGGAAAACAGCTGCACGGTGTCAGAGGGCCCAGCGGGCCTTCTGCCATCGTAATGACCCCATTAGTTCGTCGAGGTCCCAGTCACGGCCTTGCACACGTAGTGTGAAGACCACCAAAGAACAGCCTCGGAGGCTGTTTAAGAGGTTACAGGTGGCCAAGCGGTGCAGTGAATGACATTTAACCCCTGCGGCCCCAGGCCTTCTGGCTAATGTGGTTCATTCGTTTCTTAGTACAGTTAGTAATGTTAAAACTGCTCTTATCTGGTCTTCAAAGGTTTGTTGTTGCACCTTTGACAGATATTTAATCATTCAAACTTAAGAGTAAAGCTGTGAGCGAAAAACATATAAAAATGGAAGCGGCCGGTGTTGCCCTTAGCGCTGAAGTCAAGTGACCCCCAGGCCTTCTGCCTACTATAGTCTGTTCGCTTACTAGGACGGTTGTTAATGTCAACAAACCATTCATATCTTGCATTACAATGCCTGTTGTCAGACATTCAGAGATTTTAATCGAAACTCATATTTAAAAGGTTTAATAGAAGACAGTGGGCGGATACCTAAAGTGGAAGCGGCGAGTGCTGTGCTTGGTCCTAAAAACCCTCATCTTTATGAGGAATTATGTCTATTCAACTGGCTCATATCTTAATCTCTAGTGGTATACACTTCATAAAATTCAGATAGTGGGGTTACGATGCCCGTGATGTTTGACATCCAAGTACTATGCCAGGGCACCATCAAGGGGGAGATTTGTTTTGGATTAGGTATGACAGTGTTGAAAACCCACAGGCTAGGCATAGTTGGAGATAAAGCCTACTCATTGTGTATGGCTACTGTAATTCCAGGACAGTGAAAATTAGATATGCTAGTGTCCTTTAAAATTAGTGCTCAAAATTGTATTCACTGGTGTTTACCCAAATCATAGTGAACCCATCATGGGCCACTTCTGGGATAATGTTTCAGGCGAACTGCTCAAAAACTCAATCAATGTTACTGTGTGTTAAGTGGGGTATTAGAATATAAGGTGTGATACATATTGTTCGTAGTGTGCAGGCCCCGTGCATTCAGATAATTTGAAAGAATCTAAAGTGGATCGATTCACCAACAGCCATGGGTACCTGCCACTCTTTGATTATACACGGATGGCACATGGCTGTTATAGACTCAAAGATTCATCTATCATTCTGTTGTGACCATGGGATTTCATCATTTAGACCTAAGCTCATACTCAGCAGTCTGTATATCAATCTCTGCTCACAACAAAAAAAGTCATTGTTCTGTGGATGTTGGGCTTCTCAATAATGTACCATGTTAACTAATTTTCAGACAGACCTGTGAATAGAAAATGGCACATCAATTTGGTGATCATCTTTTCACACCTAAAAGTGCTCCTGTGTTCATTGATACATTTTCTAATTTTCTTTGTTGTCATGCCTATATATTTCAGGCCGCAGGAGCAGATCAGTACGTATACACTATTGTTGATATCACAATTGGTGTGTCGTTTCAAGACCCATGGTGTACTTAAGCCAGGATCCAATTAAATCCTTGGTGGGTTTGGTGCAGAAACAGATATTGCAGTGTCCGCATTGAAAATGACCTACTACCAGAGGGAGTTTCCATATTGTTTCTACGATAGGATTTAGGATTTTTGTTTCTGTGGTCTTGTGTGGACCAGTCAGTCTCTTAGAGATTTGCCCATCTTAAAGGCAAAAAGAGGCTTTTCAAAATCGAGAGGTCCTGAATTCAAAATCTTCCAATGCCTTAAAGCAAGCCTTTTCATTTGATTTGAATATGTGCCAGAAGTGGTGACACATACTATGTGGTCGTTCTTGGGTTTCTCAAAAGTTTGCAGTAGTAGATCCCTAGAATTATTGTGAGCTCTCATTTTGGCCTTTTTAACTAAATGGTGTGGATGCAGTTTGGCCTCTAATTTATTAGACAGTAGCTCTGTGTATTTATCATAATCACTCTTGTCTGCGCAGTCTCAGGATATGTCGAACCGGAAGGTTGTCCCTCAGTGCTTTTGGATGAAAACTATCATACCATAGCAAGTTGCTACAATCTGTTGGCTTGTAAAAGACCTCAGACTTCAGAGTGGTAATTTGTGCCCAGATTCTAAGGTCCAGAAACATAAGGGACTCCCTATTGGTTGTGATCGATAAACGCAAGAAACTATGCCTGCAATTGAGCTGTTTGACAAATTGAAATGGGTTCCTGGTTGGCTAGGGTAGGCACATAAGCCAGTCAGAACCCACCCCTCTAGTCAGGGCAAGTAAGTTACACACCAAAGATAACCAGTGCTCACCCTCTGATAGCTTGGCACAGAGCAGGCAGGCTTATCACCAGAGGCAATGTGTAAAGCATTCGCGCAACACACTCACACCAGTAACACAATGAATAAACCACAAAAGAGACACCATTCAGGATTATATGAAAATATAGAATATATTGTACATAAAACATAGACCAAAACAACATGAATCATAACAAAATTTGCATATTATGCCAATACTGAAATAGTACTCGTTATTGTGTCAATGCAAGAATCACAAAGACATATATTATACATCAGCATCAGGGTGTGAAATGCTAATCAGTTTATGAAACAGTACAGGAATTGCCATATTAGTGCAAGAAATCTAACTTTGTTTAAAAAAAAAAAAACACCTGAATCACCAAATATCACCATAAGCACATCCGTAATAGGAAACATGGATCCAGGAACACCTGCACTTCTATTAGCAGTGTTATGGTAATCACGATGGACCTAGCCAGCGCAATTACAAATGCAAAAATGTAATGCACATGAGCACCTGTGAGCCTTTAACTTACAATGTGGCCATTAACAGTGAATTTCCCCAGTGGGACAAGTTCTTGCTTGGGGGGCCTCCATCGAGAACTCCCCCCATAATGCCACCACTAAGAGGATACCCCAAGGTGCATTCCCGATGGAGGTGAAGAGGCACCCACAGTGAAACATGGTGGGGGGGCCTCTCTGGGTCCCCCACTTCTCGAAATGGTAAAGTGGGCAGCTGCCTGCGAACATGAGGCGCAGCAGCGGGAAGCCCAGGAGCTGCGGGCGATTGGAGGTGTCCCAAGTAACTCCTGAGCTCAGCAATGCTCAAGTTTGAGCGGCCATATATTGATTTTGGCAAGAACTAACCTTAACTAAGGGGAAACAGGGGATGACGGTCTCACCACTGTATCGCGACCAGAAGGTAGGGTCCTTAAACACAGACAGCGCCTGTACGGGAATGTCTCCTGGTGCCGGAACTTGAAGAGCAACACTGTCCTCTGCTGGCCCACGGCTGTACATGACAAAACAGGCCCTGCGGGTCAGGCTTCACAGTACCTGAGGGAGATTCACTAAGATCAGGCCAGGAAGTGGTGTGGTGTCAGGCTGTATGAGGATTCCGAAGGCTTCCAGCTGCAGCACTCTCTGTGTGAATGCCGGCACCCAGCATCAAAGCAGGTCGCGCGAGAGTCGCTGCGGCGCTGATACCACAATTGCTCTGTGTTGCCACAGCAACCTGCTGAGATGACAGAGAGGCTTCCCTTGGCACTGCAGCCTCGCAAAGCAATGAACACAGGAGAATTCAACTGCCACAGTGCGCGGGTGATTGCTGTTGAGTGCACAGGTCCCAAGGGAAGCTCAGTGCCGATGTCAAGAGACTCGGGGCAGCTCGTACAGCATTTTGGGGACAGCATTTTGGGGACTGCCTTTAGGGGACTCTATGTGATACAGAGTCCAACAACCACACCAGAAGCAATGTGAAATCCTTTACGGCCCTAGGATTTCAAAACAAAACTGGTGGGCAAGCCAGCAAATCCTTTGAGAACACGTGGGGGGGCACCAAAGCAGCTTCAGGTAGCAGCAGGCAGCAGGATAATAAGCAGAAAAACAGTCCAGTTGAGTACTTTGAGCAGCGCAGCAGTCCGTCTGGCAATGTGCTGATATAGAGCCAGTAGCGGCTGGTTACAAGTTCCACTCAGTGTCTAAAACACGGGGTCAGTGCCCTTGTACTTATTCTCCAAAATGTCTTTGTACAAGAGGTGACTTCAAAAGAAACCTTAGAATTGCACAGCACCCACTTTCAACTCTAGTCCTGGCTCCAGACATCAGTAGGGCGTAAATCAGCCCTATGTGTGAGGACAGGACACAGCCTATAGAAATGTAAGTGCACCCTGCCTCCCTCTCTCCCAGCCCAGGAAGACTATCAGTAGGCAAATGTAACCCTGTCACACCCAACCCTTCCTGTGTGACGGCTGTCTGGAAATATGCACAGAGTGTAGCTAACAACCAGGCCCTAGACATAGATTGGAGTCAGGCTGCAAAGCACAAAGAGTCATAAGAACAGAGAAATGCCCACTTTCTAAAAGTGGCATTTCTAAAATAATAATGTAAAGTCCACCTACACAAGTAAGTTGGATTTATCACTACCATTCTAAGCATACCACACATGACAATGCTACTCCTTCAGGAATTACCACGTAAACACATGTAAGTGAATTACCAATGCTAGCCTATGAGATGAGCAGGCCTCACTGTAGTAAGAAACTAAATAGGCTGTCCTTCACTACCAGGGCATCCTACTAAGGGTGGACGGTGACCTCCACCAGCGGAGTTCACTGAGTTTTTGTCACTCCTCGCTGAACTTGGAGTGCAGAGTCCGGCAAAACAACTCCAGCAGCAGAGTGGAGTTTACCAGCATGGGCCTTTAGTCAGTGTGGAGTCCTTTTGAGGTATATTCATTGTGTAACTGTGTGTGTGTGTTGCACAAATACTTTAAACATTGCCTCTTTAGATAAGCCTGACTGCTCTGTGCCAAGGTACCAGAGGGTGAGCACAGGTTATCTTTAAGTATGCATCTAGCTTACCCTGACTAGAGTGGTGATCCCTGCCTGGCCTGGGTGCATACCTCAGCCAACCATGAATCTCATTTCTAACAGTCTGAAACATCAGTCACTGCTGTTGTATCTACACCGTTGAAGCAGATCCTGGACATTGGTGATGACAGTTTCCAAGAACAAGATCAGATCAAACAATGAAAGCACCAAAAAGATTTATTAAAGAGATTTAATTGTATATGTCTATACATATATTTTGAAAAAAAAAATATTTTTTATTTAAGAGATGTAGTGTGTTGCTAGTTAGAAATGATGGAACTCTTTTGGCTCCTGATGGACTCAGTAGAACTGTGGTGTAAGTGTTAGAGCCAAATGCAATGAAGGTTGGTTTAGAATGTTGAGTTTGCAGTTACATGCAGAAGAATAAAGATGTGTAATACTAAGCTACGTGTGTGGCATAGTTATTGCTGGGTACCCAGGCTGGGAAAGATGCTACAACATCCATCAATGTATGTATGCCCTTGGCTTCTCCTCCATGTCATTTTGGGCAAACACTCCGCAGTCTGGTCTAACATCTGCTGGTCATCTTCTTTTGCATCTTCTCCTTCCCCTGCCACAATAGTAATATATTTAGGTTTCCTCTTGGATGACTTCCTTTTTTCATTATGCATGTAAAGTTTCCCCTACTTGCCTTCTACTCCTGAAAACTTTGCTTAAAATACTGCCCTTTGAAATACCAGCATTTGTGAAGCGCACAGCTACCTCCGGAGAGGTGTCCCGGCACTGGGGGCCGTCGGGAAGATTAAGCAAGCTATTGCCCAGAGTCACAAGGTGCTGGGCTAACGTGCCGCCGGCGATCGAACCGCGAGCCCCCGGGTTCCGGAGTCAGCCGCCCTGGCCGCTGCACCACACCTCTTTCAATAATCTGATGCTAAAACAGCCATCTCGTGCAGACCTGAATACAGCATTACCCGTTATCTCGCCAAGCTGCACTGGTTACAAGTAGAGGAAAGATTTGTTCAGGGCAATAGGTTTGCTTCACAGAGCTATCCATCATATATTTACCCCTCTATCTGAGGTCCAAATATGTTCCTTACACTCCTTTGTGGACTTTTCACTGATGTTCTGCTATGCTTGTCTGTTTCAGAATTTTGCATTAGACATGAGATAGTAAAGGAAATCAACTTTTCTTTATTGCCCGCTCCACTTATAATCTCCTTCAGTTTTGTAAACTCCTTACAACCTACTTGTGTAAGCTATAGCTCTCTATAACTGATCTCGTAGAGCCAGGGCGCCATCCACTAGCAGTGGCCTGACAACTGACACAATCAAACAATCAATTATTGCTCTACTCTATCTTCTGATTCTGTTTCTTTGCATTAAATCAGTTGAGCTTTTTTCTTACAAAAACATTGTGCTTGCCTTCAAGAGGGACTCCAGCTTTCAGGTTTTTATTACGAGGGTGAAATGCTGGTTGTTATTATGGTTCTCTTATTCAGGCCCTGTCAAACTCCCAAACCAGTTCTGTTTTCCATCCCTCTGCACGGATTCTATGATTACTTCCCAACATTTCTGCTTGCTCACTTGCCTGCTGGCTAGTCATAGACTCATATCCCTTAGCCTCTCAATGTTTTCTCTGTCACAAAGCTTCCACATTGTCTTTGCTTTTATCTACTACTTCACTTGCCTACTTTGGGGGCCTGCCATTTGCTTCAATGCTAGAGCTCTCAAGTTATTTAACTATGTGCAAGGCTGGACTGGCCGTACCTTATATCAGGCATTTCCCCGGAGGCTGGAAGGGTGGGGGAGGGGCACTTTTGTTACTGGGGGACAGTTTTGTAGCAGTGCAGCAGTTTTAAAAGCACTGCAGAGTTCCTTGTATGTCCAACAGTTTTCATTCAACAATAAAAGCACCAAGATAACTCTGATGATTAATGTATCTGCTGGAACAAGATCGGAGTTTTGTCTAGTGCCAATTTTGACTCATCTAATGTAGCGCAGAGGGTCAATATGCCTGCTGCAAAGAGCGTGTACTATGCAGATCACAGAACAGTATTTTATGTGCATAGCTCAGTGGGTTACTACTTTTGTCACAGATATCATTTTGTTACTGTGCAGTTCATAAGTTACAATCCTCATCTAGGTTAGAAAGTTATGTTTATTTAATCCCAGTCTTTATTTATCCTAATTTTTCTGAAAAGGGTTTCTTTGGGTAGAAATAAATTCTTATTAGTAAAGTCAACCCTAACCACTGTGATACTTTCTGAATCCTGAGTTTGTGCTTCCCCAGACCAAGAACTCTTAAACAATGCCTATGAGTATGGATGACATGTGAATCCTACCCCTTGCAATCCCCTTTGTCTTATGCAACATTTTCTATACACGGATTCATACATGTATGATTGATTGTCTTTGTATATGTGTGTGATATAAAATCTTCAGAGCCACGGGTAAGGCATATCATGCCGAGCAAGGGAGCTGCTTTGACAATTGTGTAACTACAAGCACCCCTTCCTTCCTGTGCAGAGCTCTTGGGGCCCTAAATAGTGAACAATTATGTCTTAACTGAAAGAGCATACCGAGTAGGTTTTGTACTTGCATGAAATAGTATTTCATCAAAAGAATAACATTTTGTAACTGAATACATAAAGATACCTAACGAGTCAAGTTAGGAGTGGTACATAGGATCATTTCCTCAGGTCCTGAAGAAAAGCCTTAGGGGTTAGGCTTGAAATATGTAGACCAGGAGATAAAACACCCATCATAGTTTGAGTCTCCACCCACCCCTTTGTATTGGTACCAGCTACAGGACTTATGAAAAATTATACTCCAAATAGCCAGGTACTTTTTAATAACACACTTTTGCTTGACCCTCCCACTCCCATCCCTCATAATCAACACCCAACAAAGGGCTCCCACGTCTCCGTCGGTCTTAGCACGCCCCATCCCGCAGCAGGGCGGGAAGAACCTGATGATGAAGCATGCCACCATGGGTCTCTTTGGTGGGTGAGGGTTATTTTAAGAAAACTCCTCATTTTCTCTAAAGTATTAATTATACCATTGATAGGACGGTCGCTCTAATCACAAGTGGACTTCTTTTGGTTTTTTACGCAAGACAGGAGACTGAGTCCACCATGTATCTTACCTCTCTCTCCCCCCACTTTGTTTATATTGATATAAAATGCTCCAACACCCTACACTGGTATGAGAGGTGCTATAAAAAAATGAAATACATGAGAGAGACGGGCTATGGAGAGATGAGAGGCACTGTTGGAGGGTAATAGTGAAGGAATCATTGAAAAGCCCCAATAAAGATAGACGTATCCTAGTGAACTGTAAGGTCATCATTTACTATGCTTTAAAAACAAATAAAATTTAATATATAATGAAAAATATGTTGTAGAATGCAACATTGTTGCCATTTTTTCCCAATTTTCTTGGAGGGAGAAATCCCCCAAACCCTTCTTGTAGTGATCAGGCTTGCTTGCTGCGCTCGCTTGCTATGCACCGTATAAGGGCTGGTCTGACAAAATCTGCCAGGGCTGCTTTGAGTTCCCAGTCTGGCCCTGCCTATGCATATGAGTATAATAGCCATGCTAGGATTTTTCTATGCATTCCGGGACTTGTAGCCCTGCTTCTATAAGGGAATAAATAAGACAACAAGTACTAGAAGGTAAAGACAAAAACCTGATCTGGTTTCTCTACACACACATAGACCTATGACACTTGAAAGCTCTGTGGTGCTTCTGTGTTCTTTCCTTGTTGTCTTGGGCCAGCACCTGAACATCAGCATCTCTCATTTGTAAACTATCACATGCAGCCATCTGCTTTTTAAAAAAAAAAAATTCTCCTTGCCATTTGAGGCACACCTGGACCTGTTTCCAGGCTCTCAACATAAAAATCACAATAAAGTGCAAAAAAATTACTTTTGGTGGTGATAGTTTAATTCTGTATATGCATTGCAAGATATGGAGCTGTGGGCAGGCATCTCTTCACATACATGTGTGTATTCATGCATGTGGGTTGGATATGTAAAGCACAAACTCAGCCACATAGAAATAAATTCTGTGTGCTAGCGGGGAAGGGGAATACAATGTGGCTGCAGGGAGGGTTGCCTCATCCCACAACCACTGTTGGACTATTTTACTTTTATTTAAATTGGGGAAAGTCCTCAACATTTTTTATATAACCGTGATTTAAGAATAGCTTCGTATTTGAACTTGAAGTATGGTACACAATGCACATTGTTCAAACCCGAACATCACACTAGGGCGGGGGCATTGTATTAGCAGTATAATAGTATATGCTTTGCAAACCTCTGGAACGGCCTGTGTTAGTATTCAATAGCTTGCCACTTTGTAATGTGCGCTTGCTTTTACTTCAAGCCTTGTTACTAGAGAGGAGTGGGGTATTTGTAGGGTCTTCAATTGATAATAATATTGCTCTGATGTACTGTAATGGTTTAATAATAAAGCAGGGAAAACGTTAGCCGTGAATTAATGATGAAACTATAGTGCTAGGTATCAGTTTTTTCTTAAAATAATATTGTTCTTTACTAGAAAATACAGATGGTCCATTTTGGTATTATTTACTGAAAGTGTCTACAGTTTCATCTCGCCCTTCTGATTTTATGTCAACAGCACCATGCCATGCCGCAAACACCTACTGTAACAACATCTCGCATCAGTGTGATTTTCACAAAACACGGACGAAATAAATAGATGTCAAACTTGTCAGAAGAAAAGGGAGAGTATGACAGCCAAGGCAACCTTATCTCCAGAGACAGATTGGGTGACAAATAAAATGTTGTGGAGCGAACAATTTTCAAAGTAGAAAAATGCTCTGCGGTTGTAAAATGGATTCTAAGACCATTGCCCTGTTTTAGAAATCTCCCACTGCTTGTTTTAGGATATCTGCCGTGTTAACGAATATATAAATAGGACATTTCAAAACACTTTTTCTCAATCATGAGTGTGTAAGTTTGTTTGCGCAATTGTAAATTACAAAAGAGAGAAATGAAAGCATCAATGGAAGTAGCTCACATAGTACCAATGGAATAGCTAGGTAAAATATAAAAAGTTCGCTAGGTGGGTGAGAATTTTAAATTCTGTAATTCCTGCAAAGAGATATCTGGGCATTCCATAAAGACATTACCTATGAACGCACATTGAGCTGTACCTATATAACTAAAACGTTCATTTTTATCAAGTACAAACCATTGCAGTTGGCAAAAGGAAAGAGAAGGTAAAGGTAGAGGAGAGATTTAATGAGAATAATAAGTTGCAGTGCTCTGACCAATTGAAATATTCAAAGGTATCTCAAACAAGCACTGGCAAACACAATATGTTTGGCGTTGCCAGTGCGTTTTTTAAATAGTCTTTGCGGCTACGTGTGCATCTGCAGTTATTTGTGTTTGTTTGAATATTAGAAATCATTCCAGTAGTCTGGCAAACAAAAAAAACAAAAGAAAATATTGTTGTAGATGGTGGGGGAAAGGGGCATAAAAGCAGGGAGTAGGAGAGTGACAAAAGAGCAAGGGTGGAGGCTGGAAATATTCTATTTAAACAAAACAAGCAGAAATGGGCTGGTGAGCAATGGAGGAGCTAGGGGTGTGGCAGGAGAAGCTATATGGAGAACGAGGAAGCTCTAGGATAAGCACAGGAAAGCAACAAAGTAAGCGAGGGGATGGGGCCAAATTGAAGGGGGAAGCAGACCACGGAAGACAGAAAAAGAACATATTTACATCCCCTTGGAGTGCTTATTGAAAAGAAAAATGTTTTCCCTTTATCCTAGAAACTTTGGCTGAGGAAGGTGTTGTGAGGCCACTCACCTGAATCTCAGGTGGTTCCGAAAGGGCGACACTAGATCCCTGAGTTCCTCCTAGAGTCTACCCCCAGTGACAGAAAATGACAATGTACCGATGGCAGGCCCCAAGGGGAAAGGGGGTTGGGACTGAGAAAGACAAACAAGATGCTGTGGCACTCCTCTGTGGCAGCTACAGTGGGGTCACAAAAGGTCTGTCAACCATCTTGCATGAATGCCTGGTCAGAGGAGTATCTGCGAATTTACAAGAACAGTGATTTGAATCACAATGTAGTTGTTCAACAAAATAATCAAAACTTATTTGTATGCCATTAGTTCATACTCCAGACATCTAGTCTCTGTCTTTGAGGTCAGAAGGCCTGTGTCACCTTGGAGTTGGAGTATGGAGTCTCAATGAATCACTCGATGGATGTAATCACAATTATCCTGTAGTGTCCTAAATGCAGAGCCAGGAATCCCTTGGCACCCACTTGTCATGCTCTGCGTCTAAGTGTCCCAACTGTAGTCTGTGTGTCAAGCCAACATCTGCTCAACTTGTACTCCTAGGTTGCACAGAAGGTTTTAGGGCTAGAAGGGTTTATTCTTGGCAGAGCTTTGCCAGTTGTGAGAGTCTATTGTGAGCTTCAAAAAATCAAAGGATTATTTAATTTCTTAGAATCAACCGCTACTGAGCTCAGAGCACAAAAAACAATAACAGTTTTTAGAAAAATACATGATGTCAGCTTGTTTCTTTGTTGCCCTTTTCTTTCTCTAGGGAATATGATGCTGGAGCGGTCGCTGGGTCCGGACAAGGCCGAGGAGCTGCTGTAGCCTGAAGCAGAGAACAGAAGATGACAGGAATGGCTAGAGAAGACTCGGGGAAGGGAAGTAGGTATGTGTTGGACACAGAGGCCAAGCAGGAAACTGGGGTGGGCGCAGCCTTTAAATAGATGCCTGCCGCGTGTTTCTAGAAAACATTGCCTGTTGATTTTTGGCAGTTACTCCACAAGAGTTGGATTGGCAAGTGCACCTGCTGCTGCCTCCAGGGTCATGGAAAGTTCAACTTGAGCAAAGTAATTAGTCTTGGAGTGCACCTGCTGCTGCCCCCTAGGGTCATGGAAGTTTCAACTTGAGCAAAGTAATTAGTCTTGGAGTACCCCAGCTGCTGCCCCCAGGGTCATGGAATGTTCAACTTCAGCAGAGTAATTAGTCTTGGAGTGCACCTGCTGCTTCCCCCAGGGTCATGTAACATTCAGCTTGGGCAGAGCAATTAGTCATGACAGTTTCTCTTAATGAATTTGGTTAATAGCTGCACCTGTCACTGTACCCAAGATTCTGGAGTGTTCTTATGGATTTTTAACGAGCAGACTACTGATTTCAGTCAGCTGTATGTTAAGGACCATAGTTGCCACCATGCCACCAAGGAAGGAACACACAGCAACCTACACCACAGAGTGAACAGGAGATTTGGGAAAGGAGGAGGGAACAAGGAAAAAGGGGAAATGTCTAACTAAATCTTAGGGGCATAGAGGGTTGTGCAGTGGCTGGGACCATGACAGAGGGGCACAAGTCAACCAATTAGAAAACTTAAAACCTAAACTTTTTGGGATGGACCAAGCAGAAGGATAATGAAGAAGGCCATTGAATCAAGTGGAGGATGCTAAGATGGACAACAAAGCCATTCAGCCACCAGCAAAGGTGCTGTCCCAAAGGCCTCTGTATGTGTGCTGAAAACAAAAGGTGTGGCCATCATATTGCTAAAGCTGTCTGTAAGCGAGACCTAAAAAGTACAAATCATGTTGCAAAAACATGATAAAGGCAAAGGCATAATACATACGTCTTCAAAGTGATTCAAGATAAAGGCATATTTAGCTATATTTGTCCAGTGTTGTCAAATTACAAAACTCTTGCATCCAATCGTCTTGTTTTGCAAATTGCTACAAGATTTTAAAAAGTATGTAAATGTGCCTTATTTGGAAATTTTTATTTACATTTTGCATTATAATGTTAACAACTTTTGATGGTCATTGTTTCTCTCACAAAAGATGACTTACAAAACTTGAAAAACAAATGTGTTAAAGAAGTAGGAATGAGAATTTAAACTTTCTTATAAACAATGTATTCACTGTGATCCAGTATGCCTATATATGTTGTTGAAATACAAGTAACTTGAACTCCCTAAAAGAAAAATTCAAAATGCTAGAAAAAAAGATGAGGAATGAGCAGAGTAAATGGTGGGAATCACGGTTACAACACAATTAAAAAAACTTAGTAAAGCAGTGGGGATGACAAAAGTCAAGTATACCAACCAACAGCGACAATATTACAACTTGGTTTCTAAATTGAAAAAAGAGAAAAACATCATTATAAGGAACAGTGACAAGGGAGGCAATGTAGTTATTTGGCCACAAGTGGATTACCTAAAGGAAGCATTTAAGCAGCTTAATGACAGAGAATGCTACACAAGAAACAATGCGGCAAATCTGAAAACTATATATGCCTTATACCACAACAAACTCTTATTATGGAAATCTAAAGACTCATTACTATCAATGAATACAAATTCCTCAAAATAGACAACCCAACAACACCAACGATTTATTTCATTCCCAAAATACATAAAGATCCAGTAACACCACCTGGGCGTCCAATAATATCGGCTAGGGGTGGTCTTTTGGAACATACATCTATGTATGTGGACTTCTTTACAGGATTTTGTCAAGAAATTACCATCATATGTACGTGACACTGCAGATTTCTTGAGACAAATCAATGAGGTAGAATGGAAGGATGACTATCTACTAATGACAATGGATATAACCTCCTTGTATACCAGTATAAAACATGAGGATGGTATTAAAGCCATAAAACATTATTTGGCACAAAGAGCAACATACCACAATGAGCACAACAACATGCTATTGGAAATGATAGAGTTCTGTTTAACCAATAATAATTTTATGTTTAACAATCTTTTGTTTCAGCAAACTCGAGGAGTAGCCATGGGGGCCAGTTTTGCCTGTCTTCATATGGGCTACTGGGAGGAAGTGGTCCTCAGAAGTAAATACAGCCATCACATTGACAACCATGTACAAATTTGGCTCCGTTATATAGATGATTTATTTGTGATATGGCATGGCACTCAACAGGAGGCTCTTTCCTTTGTTGATACCTTGAACAACAACCAATTGAACCTACATTTTACAACCAATATAAGCGCCAATATAGTCAACTTCCTTGACACCCAGATATACATCAATGAGGGTAAAATAGAAAGTAGGCTGTACCGTAAAGAAACGGCGGGAAACACCACTCTCCACGCAAGCAGTGCTCATCCAAGACATCTCATTAACAGTATACCATATGGTGAGATGTTACGGCTACGCCGTATATGCAGCAATGAACAAGATTTAAAAATAGCACAAGCAGACAGCTTCATGAGACTCAGGGAAAGAGGATATAGCAAACATATTATCACTGGAGCTATATCAAAATCTATGTTACCTAGTAGAGATTCCTTACTTAATGAGAAGCCTAGGAGCACACACATATTAAATGCAGGTTTTGAAAAAACAAAAAAAGATACAGATAACACATTTAGAATGATCATTAGATATAGCAACCAGCACATCAAAATACAAAAAATTATACAAAAAAACTGGCCACTAGTATTAAATGATGCCGTGATTGGACCCCTGCTGCCGCAGAGGGTGTCCATCACATATAGCAAATCACCCTCCATGAGAGATGTGCTTGTGAACACTAGTCCAGAGATAATTGAAAAGACAAGCTGGTTACAATCGAATAAGGGTTTTTTCAAGTGCAGATCTTGCAAGGCGTGTGCTCATGGTATGAATAAAAATACATATACAACACCGTTCACTGATAAGGCAATTAAGATACAGAGATATCTCACATGCAAAACTGAATATGCTGTCTATGTGCTGGAATGTCCATGTGGCCTCCAGTACATAGGCAGCACAAAATTGCAAGTGCATAAACGTATCCTACAACATTTACGTGCCATCAGTAATCAGGATAATACGTATCCGGTGGCACGCCACTTCAGAGAGGCCCACAATTCCAATAATACAGACCTCAAATATTATGTCATTGACAGTGTACCCCCGAGCAGACGGGGAGGAGACAGGGAATCAAAATTACGAAGATTAGAAACAAGATACATACTACAATTAGATTCCAAATCACCAGGAGGTCTGAACGCAACGGAGGATATGTATACCTGCTTAGGTTAATAGTATAGAATTAATTCAGCATCATGTTTGATCTTTAATATGTTTGGATGCATTGGAGGACAATAACCATGATAATCATAGGTGATTGAGGTTAACATGTTGATGTTAATGCAGTGATCAAGTGTTTACAAGTATCAAAAAAATGTGCATTGAGAAATAATGGTATCCTTGATCATACAATCACTACAGATTGAGCACAATGAGAAAACAGTATTTTTTTAACAAGTATTTACATTTAAGGAATTGATACTAAGACGGTGATCTGATTTTTTTATCAACAATCTGATTTTTTTATCAACAATCTCTTAACATCATTTGTGTATATATATGTATGTATATGTTTGTATATTTATATATTTATGAAATCATATATTTATAGGTTTTATTAGTCTTTTATCATAAATATACACAATTATGTACTCCTATTGTACACTGTTTACATGTTATCTTTTAATGTGATATCTAATCTACCTCTAATTATGCATAGTCCAACATATTTCTTTAATCAACAAAATAGAATACTAATATATAGATCCTCAGGCATCAATGATTACTAGATATGGATATATTTATTTTTATCCATATGGCCACCATATACTATGCTCTGCATTTGATTCAGGTATTGATATCTATTTTAGCACATACATGAGATTAATAAGGAGTTCAATGATTTTAACACATCTATTTACACACTTCTTTTTTAAATTGCACTGGCACTTTAGGATAACATAGACTTTTTCACAATTATTTTACATACCTCTTATTAACATTAAGGTTATTTATTGTATTGCGGTAAAACGCAACAAATGTTTATACAATGACAAATTACAATATTTTATTGATGGAGTGAATTTTAAACTCGCAAAATTTATGATTTTGTAGTAAATTGTATAAAGTGAGGTATTACACCGAAATAACAACACTAACGAGAAATTACATGTATACCTTCGGTATAACAATATATACCAAGTAGGAGACATTATGTAATATTACTATCACTTTTTTGTCTTGGTGCTATTTCTATGTCTATGAATTTTAACCATCTCGTAATTGCAATTAGTTCACGCACCTGTCACTTTAAATTCGTCCGCATTTGTTCTTTCTGTGTCATGTGATCAAGGCTCGTAGGAGCTGAAACGTTATGGCGGCACAGCAACAATAAATTAAAGCAACTGAAAGTCTGGGTCCGTGTCCGTGTTTGGAGCAGAATCCGGTGGTACACGGAGTGAAGCTATATATATACATATATATATATATATATATATATATATATATATATATATACATACATATACACACACACACACCATCGGATGAAGATAGTTGACAGAAATCCCATATAACTAAGTATATTATTCATATAATATATATTAAAAACTCCTTAGCTGATGCCAGTCCTTAAAATGAAAAACAAGTAGATTGTGACCTAGAACGCAAACCCAAAAGATGCTTTTGGATTTTGTTAGTCGCTTTAACCCACTCATCTGAATTACTTCCAACCAGTGTAAATAAACACTGACAGCCTCTTTCACAACATGAAAACAGCACCACGCTGAGCATAGATGAAATATTTATAAAACATGGTTAGTTCAATTTATGAGAAAATCTATGTTCTGAGACCCCAGAAGCCCTTAGGCTAGGGGAGAAAGTACATGAGGAAGTGTAAAAAAAAGAGCAGACCTTAAAGTGACAGATTTCACATCTATAAATCATGGGGTGTGTTGGTTCAATAAGAGAAACAGAAGGGCCAGGCCAAACAAAGAAAATATAATATTGTCAGATACCCGCTTGGAAAGTTATACTGGAGGGCTCACTAGCAGATCATATAAACAGCTCTAGCACGTGCACGGCCTATGCCCTGGAAAGGAAGACAAAAAGAAAGAGCAGCACAGGACCACTGTGAGAGGTGAGACACAGGATAGGTTAAAGAAGGCCATCCTGTTCTTGAGGATGTGTAAAGCACCTACACCAAAAGCAGGCTTTGTCTCTGTCCTCTGAGAGCATTGGCTCTCACATCATGAGGTCAGAAACATGTCTAGTAGTGGTAGGCTGGCTAGAACAAGTCAGGAACTACACCAGTGCTTGGTAGGTTTTCAAGGGATCCTCTAAAAGGGTCTCCTGTGTGAATATATTAATACATCCTTCACTGGCATCAGTGAGGATTTATTAAGACTAGATGTTTGGTACCAAACATCTCATAAATCAGTGAACCTACCGAGGAGCTAGGAGCAAGGGGCTATCCAGCCCATGTACTCTTCATGGCTTCCCTGTGCACTTACAACATCCCAGAATGGAAGGGACATTGTAGGGGCATATAGTGCACCCTGCCTTAGGGCTAAAGGCCTGCAGTAGGGGTGATTGACCTATATCCCATGCAGTGTATTGGAAGCACGGCCCACATGGCTGTGTGCCATATCGACGCTTCGGGTTTTTCTGCACCGAGACACGCAGCTCACAATGGCAGCGTGCATAGCCTTGGTGAGGGGTCCCTGGGGTAACACGACCAGTGCTGCTGACTCAGAGGACCCTTCTCAGTACCCATGCCCTGGGTACCAACTGCACTATTTATTTGGGACTTACAGGGGCTGTTAGAAATGGGGGTCTCTAGTTGGCAAGGGCTTGCACCTCTGTCCAAGTAGGGACCCTTCTTCCTAGTCAGGGTAAGGGAGTTACACTCCTAAAATAACCCCTTCTCACCCCCTTGGTAGCTTGGCACGAGCAGTCAGGCTTATTCTAGAGGCAGTGTGTAAAGCATTTGCACATAACCAACAGTAATACAGTGTAAGCACTACAAACTGACACCACACCAGTTTAGAAAAATATCCATTATTTTTATATACTTTAAAACAAGACCAAATACGATAAAAATCCACAGTACAGTACTTTAAAAATCTTCTGTTATCACAGTGTCCTTAAAAACAGTTCCTTGATGTCGATAGCTCCGTCCGGGGCTATCACGGCGTCGTGAACAAACAAATCCAAACAGTTCTGACTGACCGCGGCGTCGCGGGTCAGCTACGGTGTCGGGAAGACCCGCAAACAGTACCTTTCAGAAATGCAGGGCGTCGATGACCTCGCGGTGAGCTTCCGAACACACGGCGTCCGCAGGCGTCGGTTCCGGAGGTCGGTGCGGCGTCGTCGGGGCCCTCGAAGTCACACACGTTGCAGATCGATCTCCTCTCTGTTGAAGTCAGGAGCGCTGGCGTCGGCCGGCGTCGGGTGCTGCGGTGCGAAGTGCAGTGGTGCGGCGTGCGGTGCCCTCAGGTCACGGTGCGAGCAGCGGCTCGGAGGTGGTGTTGGATGGCGTCGTCGGTGAGACCAGGGTCGCGGTGTGAGATGAAGGCGGTGCTCGTCACGGTGCTGGCAGGTCACGGTGCAGCAGCTGCGTCGTCGTAGCTGCAGCGCTGTCGTCGGCTGACGAACTTGGTGTCGATGGTACCGGCATCGGTGGGCCAAGGCTGCGGTGCGGGATGAGGGCGGTGCGTCGTGTAACTTACGAGCGGTGCCCCCGAACCACGGTGCAAGCAGCGGCGTCGAGTCCGGCGTGGAGCGTCGTCGTCGGGGATACCACGGCATCATCGTGAAGCGAGGCGGTGCGGAGTGCGGTGCCCACAGGTCACGGTGCGAGCAGCAGCTCGATGGCGGCGTCAGCAGGCGTCGTCGGTGAGACCAGGGTCGCGGTGCGGCATTGCGGCGGTGCCCTCTGCAGTGCCTTCAGGACACGGAGTCGGCAGCGGCGTCGTAGACGGCGTCGGGCTTGAAGTCTTTGCTGTTCCTGAGACTTCTTGAACAGGGGGCAAGCTCTACCTCAAGCCCTTGGAGACACTCACAAAGTAGATTGCAGAAAGTTCAGTTCCAGTCCTTTCACTGCCCAAGACAGAAGCAGCCACTGCAGGCCAACACAGCAAAGCACACAGCAAAGTGGTAGTTCCTCCTCACAGCTTCTCCAGCTCTTCTTCTTGGCAGTCTTCTTGATCCCAAAGAGTTCCAATTTTCTGGGGTTTGGGTCCCCCTTTTTATCCTCAATTTCTCTTTGTTCTCTGAAGGCAGAGAGGCCTTTGCCTAGTCCAAACCAGTTCTGGTCAGTCCTGGAGCACTTTGTTGACAAGTCTCCTTCTTTCCTTTCACAGTGCAGGCCAGGGACATCAGACGCACCACAGGAGCTGGAGCCAGCATTGTGGAGGGAAGGCCCAGCCCTATTCAGGTCCCAGGTGCATCTCCTCCCACCCATCTACATGTAGATCTTGCTATTCAGCCCTGTGCTGTCTCACCCTGTCTCCTGGCATCCCCCAGCCCCTGTCACTCACTCTCCAGACAAGGAATACACAACCTAGCAGAGGCAGGCTTGGATGGTTAGACAAGAAAATACCCACTTTCTAAAAGTGGTATTTTCAAACCCAGAATGTTAAAACCAACTTCACTAAAAGATGCATTTTATTATTCTGAGTCCAGGCATACTAAACTCGAATTTCTAGCATGTTCCCTGGGTCAGTTAGGATTATTAGCTGTAATAATCAAAACTGCCCATTCTGGCCTATGGGGAACAGGTAGACTTGCAATAGTGAAAAACAAAATAGGCTGTAATTCACTATCAGGACATGCCACACACACCAGGGCATGTCCTACCTTTCACATACAATGCACCCTGCCCCCGGGGTACCTTGGGCCTACCTTAGGGGTGACTAACATGTAGAAAAGGGAAGGTTTAGGGACTTGCAAGTGTGTGCACTTGCCAAGTCGACATGGCAGCCCCAGGCTGCACACAGGCTCTGCAATGGCAGGCCAGAGTTACACTTTACGGGCTGTTTGCGTGGGTGGCACAATCCAGTGCTGCAGCCCACCAACAGCATTTGATCTATAGGCCCTGGCACTCTCAGTGCACTTTACAATGGACTGACACATAAATCAAATAGGCCAATCATGGAAACACCAATCCATAACACATTTTATACAGGAGCACTTGCACTTTCCCACTGGACAGCAGTGAGGAAAGTGCGCAGAATCATTACACCAGCAAAAACAGAGTCAAAACCAGGAGGTCAGAAAGCAAAAAGTCAGGGAAAACACGCCAAAAGATGCCAAGTCTAACACATGTCCCCTCCAGCTGAAAGTAGGGAGAACTACCCAACCCCATTGGAGTTCTCTTCACTAAGGCGGAAGAACCTGGACAGACCATCTGCGTTGGCGTGTTCTGTACCAGGACGGTGTTCCACCGTAAAGTCCATTCCCTGTAGGGAGATGGACCACCTCAGCAGTTTTGGATTCTCACCCCTCATTTGCATCAACCATCTGAGGGGCCTGTGGTCCGTCTGAACCCAGAAGTGAGTCCCAAACAGGTATGGTCTCAGCTTCTTCAGTGCCCAGACCATAGCAAAAGCTTCCCTTTCTATGGCACTCCACCTCTGTTCCCTGGGGAGTAGTCTCCTGCTAAGGAAGACTACAGGCTGATCCAGGCCCTCTTCGTTCAGTTGTGAGAGCACTGCTCCCACACCATGCTCTGAAGCGTCAGTCTGCACGACGAATTCCTTGGAGAAGTCAGGTGCCTTGAGCACGGGCGCCGTGCACATGGCTGCCTTCAGGGCATCAAAAGCTTTCTGGCAGGACTCAGTCCAGATCACCTTCCTGGGCTGCTTCTTAGAAGTCAGCTCTGTTAAGGGGGCAACAATGGTGCCATAGCCCTTAACAAATCTCCTATAGTAGCCGGTGAGACCTAAGAAGGCTCTCACCTCTGTCTGGGTCTTGGGGGGCTCCCAAACCAGAATGGTGTCAATCTTGGGTTGTAGGGGCGCCACCTGGCCGCTTCCCACCTGGTGTCCCAAGTACACCACAGAACCCTCCCGATCTGGCACTTACTGGCCTTGATCGTGAGGCCTGCTCCTTGCAGAGCCCTCAACACTTTCTCAAGGTGCTGTAAATGTTCTTCCCAGCTGGAACTGAACACAGCAATGTCATCCAGGTAGGCGGCACTGAAATCATCCAGTCCAGCCAACACCTGATTGACCAACCTCTGAAAGGTGGCAGGGGCCTTCTTCAACCCAAAGGGCATCACCCGGAATTGGTAATGACCTTCTGGGGTTGAAAATGCTGATCTCTCCTTGGCCCCATCGGTTAAGGCAATCTGCCAGTACCCAGACGTTAAATCAAACGTGCTGAGGAACCGGGCAGCTCCCAACCGATCAATGAGCTCATCAGCTCTGGGGATGGGGTGCGCGTCAGTCCTGGTGACGGCATTGAGCCCACAGTAGTCCACACAAAACCGCAGTTCTGGAGTGGCACCGGGTGCAGCAGCCTTTGGGACCAAGACCACTGGGCTGGCCCAAGGACTGTTGGAGGGCTCAATCACCCCTAACGCCAACATCTTAGAGACCTCCTCTTTGATGCTGGCCCTGACCCGGTCAGTCAACCTGTAAATCTTGTGCTTTACAGCAGGGCTGTCACCAGTGTCCACGTCATGGGTACACCAGTGAGTAACACCGGGGGTCAGAGAGAACAGTGGGGCGAACTGTCCCAACAACTGGTGACAGTCCCCCTGCTGCTCCTGAGTCAGTGTAGGGGAGAGGATCACACCCTCCACTGACCCATCATGCTCCTTGGTAGACAGGAGGTCAGGGAGAGGCTCACTCTCCTCTTCCACCCCATCATCTGTCGCCAGGAGCATACTCACTTCGGACCTCTCGAAGTGGGGTTTGAGGCGGTTCACGTGAAGGACCCTCAAGGGGTTCCTTGGAGTCTGCAAATTCACCAGGTAGGTGACGTCACTTTTGTGCTCCACCACCTCATATGGCCCAGTCCACTTGTCCTGCAAGGCACAAGGTTCCACTGGGGCCATGACCCACACTTTCTGGCCAGGTTGAAATTCGACCAGAGTGGCATTCTGGTCATACCACCTCTTCATTTCTTCCTGGCTTGCTTCTAGGTTCACCTGAGCGAGTTTCCTGAAGCGGGCAGTTTGGTTTCTAAAGGCCAGCATGTAGCTAAACACATCCTGGGGAGTTTTCCTGGGAGCTGCCTCCCAGCCTTCCTTTACCAAACTCAGAGGTCCTCTGACAGGGTGGCCATACAGGAGCTCAAAGGGGCTGTACCCAAGAGACTTCTGAGGCACCTCCCTGTATGCAAAGAGTAGGCATGGCAAGAGGACGTCCCACTTACGCCTCATGGGTTCTGTTCTGTTAGACCCTTGATCATGCCTTTCAAGGTCTGGTTGAATCTCTCCACCAGACCGTTTCCTTGTGGGTGGTAAGGCGTGGTGAACTTGTAGGTTACACCACACTCCTTCCACAGAGATGTCATATACTTGGATATGAAATTGGTCCCCCTGTCAGAAACCACCTCTCAGGGGAAGCCCACACGGGAAAAGATCCCCATTAACGCCCGGCCCACCACTGGCGCCGTCGTTGTCCTGAGAGGGATTGCCTCCGGGTACCGGGTGGCATGGTCCACCAAGACCAGGATGTACCTGTTGCCCATGGCTGTCTTGGGATCCAGTGGCCCCACAATATCCATCCCTACCCTTTCAAAGGGTGTTCCAACAACAGGAAAAGGTTGGAGAGGAGCTTTGACCTTCCTCCCACTCTTACCACTTGCCTGGCAAGTTTGGCAAGACCTACAGTGTGCATCTGACTGCCTTCGCATTTGGGGCCAAAAGAAGTGGGTGACAAGCCTGTCAAAGGTCTTGTCCTGCCCCAAATGTCCTGCCAAACGCACGTCATGAGCCAGACCCAGTAGGAAGGTCCTGAAGCGCTGGGGTACCACCAGCACACGGGCTGACCCAGGCTCAGCAACCTTAGGCTCACTGTATAGGAGACCATTCTCCCAGTAGATCAGATGTGACCAGGACTGATTACCAGCTGCCTGGTCTGCAGCCTGCCGCCGCAGACCCTCCAGAGTAGGGCACTCATTCTGCTCCCTGCAGAACTCCTCCCTGGGTGGACCCCCTTCTTGCTGCCAATGGGTCAGCTCAGAGATGTCTCCCAGTTCGGCTACCTGCTCCCCTGTAGGCACCGGGGCGTCCCCTTCAAGGTCCGCCTCCTCCCGGTCTGTGGGAACTTCGGGGGCCGGTTTCCTGCGCCCCCTGCCCTTCCTCTTGGCAGGGACTTGGGCCACTGTTCCAGGCTCCAAGTCCTCTTGATCACCCTTTCTGGCTGCCATTGACCGAGTAGACACGTATGCCCACTCTGGCAACCCAAGCATCTCCAAGTGAGACCTGAGCTCAACATCCTTCCATAAGGACTGCTCCCCTTTGGTATCGCTTTGTTCGCCCTAAGTTGGCAGGGTATGCCCAGACGTGGGTCCCTTGCTCACTTTGCCACTGGATTCAAGATAGCCTGGCTGATGAGGGTTTTGAACCCGAAACCGGTCCCAGGATGCTTGTTTCCAGTCCAGGGAAGACATGGCTTGGCAGTTCGGGCTGGACTGTTCCCATGAGGCACAGGGTCAGACTGATTTGCATATGGCCATGTCTGAACTGGGGTGGTGGAGTGAGCTAAAGAATGATGATGGATTAAACCCAGATCAGTTGACTGGGGGTGAGTGTTTGATTTGCTCTAACGCTCCGTCCATCATCCCCTTTGGTATCGCTTTGTTCGCCCTAAGTTGGCAGGGTATGCCCAGACGTGGGTCCCTTGCTCACTTTGCCACTGGATTCAAGATAGCCTGGCTGATGAGGGTTTTGAACCCGAAACCGGTCCCAGGATGCTTGTTTCCGGTCCAGGGAAGACATGGCTTGGCAGTTCGGGCTGGACTGTTCCCATGAGGCACAGGGTCAGACTGATTTGCATATGGCCATGTCTGAACTGGGGTGTTGGAGTGAGCTAAAGAATGATGATGGATTAAACCCAGATCAGTTGACTGGGGGTGAGTGTTTGATTTGCTCTAACGCTCCGTCCATCATCCCCTTTGGTATCGCTTTGTTCGCCCTAAGTTGGCAGAGTATGCCCAGACGTGGGTCCCTTGCTCACTTTGCCACTGGATTCAAGATAGCCTGGCTGATGAGGGTTTTGAACCCGAAACCGGTCCCAGGATGCTTGTTTCCGGTCCAGGGAAGACATGGCTTGGCAGTTCGGGCTGGACTGTTCCCATGAGGCACAGGGTCAGACTGATTTGCATATGGCCATGTCTGAACTGGGGTGGTGGAGTGAGCTAAAGAATGATGATGGATTAAACCCAGATCAGTTGACTGGGGGTGAGTGTTTGATTTGCTCTAACGCTCCGTCCATCATCCCCTTTGGTATCGCCAGGTCGTTACCTAGCAGACAATCTATAGGCATGGTGGGGCTCACAACCACCCTCAAGGGACTTGAGACCCCCCCCCCATTCAAAGGGAACCTGTGCCACCATACACTGGCGCTCAGAGTTGTCTACAGCAACTACTTGGTGGAATGCCCCTGGGACTACCTGCTTCTCAGAGACCAGGTGACACCGGACTGAGGTCACACTGGCTCCAGTATCTCTGAGAGCCTCTACCCTGTTCCCATTAATGGTCACCCAGGTGCTATATTTCTTTGTGTTAGGGGGCACCTGGTTTCCTGGGACCATCTCACTGTCCCCTAGTGAGACAAGGGTCATTTCTGCAGGATCCCCACCCTCCTGTGGGCACCCCTCCTCCCCAAGCGCCACACTAGCCAACACTTTGGACTGTCCATCGGTGGGTGGCTGTGTCCCCTTTGGGCACTTGGGGTCCCCCTTAAAGTGACCTACCTGGTCACATGCATAACACTTGCGGGGGCCGGTCTCAACAGGCTTCCCTGTAGAGAGCCCTTTCTTCTTATCACCGGGGGCTGGGAACCTTTACCCTGGGTACTAGTTTGGGGCCCTTTAGAGAACTCCTGTGCTTTACCCTTGTCCCCCCACCCTTCTGCTGGGGACCCTGCCCACCTTTGGCTGAGTCTCCCCCAAATGCTTTCTTGTGGACCCTGGTACTCACCCAGCGGTCCGCCTCCATAGCAAGCTTCCTGGGGTCAGTTAGCTTACTATCAACTAGGTGCTGGCGCAGATCTGCAAAACATAGACTAGACAAGTGCTCCCATGCAATCAAATTGTAGAGCCCCTGAAAATCGGTTACATTACTGCCCTTCACCCAACCATCCAGCGACCTACAGAACATATCCACACATTCCAACCAAGTGTTGGCCTCAGACTTTTACTGGACCTGAACTGATCCCTGTACTTCTCAGGAGTGAGCCCATACCTAGTGAGGAGAGCGTCTTTCATGTCAGCATAGGTGAGGTCCTGCCCCTTACCCAAAGCTATCAGAGTATCCCTAGCTTCCTCTGGAAAGAGAGGCCACAACCCCGCTCCCCAGTTCCTCTCAGGGACCCCATTCATATGAATAGACGACTCGTACCCTTGAAACCACCTTTGAATGTCATCACTCTTCTTGTACTCTTTACCTACATTCTTGGGGATGTGTACAATCCTGTCTGTGTGTGCTGAAGAATTGCTGCCACCATCTGAGCCGGTTCTACTTTTTAGCTCCAGCTCCTTAATCATTCTCTCATGATCTAGTATCATTTTCCTTTCCTCCATGTCTATTCTTTTCTCTTCCCTCTCACTTTCTATTCTGAGTTTCTCCAATTCAAACCTCCTTACTTCCCGCCTGTCCTCCAGCTCCTCTGGGGACAAGCTACTGCTGCCTGGCCTGGAGGGTTCCCCCCCTCCCAAAAGCACATCCACCCTAGGAACAGGCTCCTCCACCTCTCCAGTGAGATCACCAGATTGCCCACTGGCACCCCTGGCTGCTACCCAGGCCCTCAGCGCCTTTTGTAGCTCATCCTTCCTGGTGAGGCCTCTGACCTGGACTTTCAGGTTCTTGCAAATCGATTTTAACTCCTTGACATTGTAGGGTTCCAATCGATCCTCCTCAAAGGCAATTTCTACTGATGCAATTGATGATACTATAGATTCAGGCATGTTGAAGTAGCAAGTTCAAATTGGCAAGATCAAAAATAGGCCAAAAAGAAAAAGAACCTGTAAGTGGTACGTAATGGTCTGCGATATGGTAGTAGTGCACACCAATCACTGTAAGTCAAGTGCAAACACAAGTCCTATCCTCACCGCTGACAACCAATGTGCGAGCAGCGGCTCAGTGGCGGCGTCATCAGGTGTCGTCGGTGAGACCAGGGTCGCGGTGCGGTGTTGCAGCGGTGCCCTCTGCGGTGCCTTCAGGACACGGAGTCGGCAGCGGCGTCGTAGACGGCGTCGGGCTTGAAGTCTTTGCTGTTCCTGAGACTTCTTGAACAGGGGGCAAGCTCTACCTCAAGCCCTTGGAGACACTCACAAAGTAGATTGCAGAAAGTTCAGTTCCATTCCTTTCACTGCCCAAGACAGAAGCAGCCACTGCAGGCCAACACAGCAAAGCTCACAGCAAAGTGGTAGTTCCTCCTCACAGCTTCTCCAGCTCTTCTTCTTGGCAGTCTTCTTGATCCCAAAGAGTTCCAATTTTCTGGGGTTTGGGTCCCCCTTTTTATCCTCAATTTCTCTTTGTTCTCTGAAGGCAGAGAGGCCTTTGCCTAGTCCAAACCAGTTCTGGTCAGTCCTGGAGCACTTTGTTGACAAGTCTCCTTCTTTCCTTTCACAGTGCAGGCCAGGGACATCAGACGCACCACAGGAGGTGGAGCCAGCATTGTGGAGGGAAGGCCCAGCCCTATTCAGGTCCCAGGTGCATCTCCTCCCACCCATCTACATGTAGATCTTGCTATTCAGCCCTGTGCTGACTCACCCTGTCTCCTGGCATCCCCCAGCCCCTGTCACTCACTCTCCAGACAAGGAATACACAACCTAGCAGAGGCAGGCTTGGATGGTTAGACAAGAAATACCCACTTTCTAAAATTGGTATTTTCAAACCCAGAATGTTAAAACCAACTTCACTAAAAGATGCATTTTATCATTCTGAGTCCAGGCATACTAAACTCGAATTTCTACCATGTTCCCTGGGTCAGTTAGGATTATAAGCTGTAAAAATCAAAACTGCCCATTCTGGCCTATGGGGAACAGGTAGCCTTGCAATAGTGAAAAACGAAATAGGCTGTAATTCACTATCAGGACATGCCACACACACCAGGGCATGTCCTACCTTTCACATACAATGCACCCTGCCCACTGAGGTACCTTGGGTCTACCTTAGGGGTGACTAATATGTAGAAAAGGGAAGGTTTAGGGACTTGCAAGTGTGTGCACTTGCCAAGTCGACATGGCAGCCCCAGGCTGCACACAGGCTCTGCAATGGCAGGCCAGAGTTACACTTTATGGGCTGTTTGCATGGGTGGCACAATCCAGTGCTGCAGCCCACCAACAGCATTTGATCTATAGGCCCTGGCACTCTCAGTGCACTTTACAAATAGGCCAATCATGGAAACACCAATCCATAACACATTTTATACAGGAGCACTTGCACTTTCCCACTGGACAGCAGTGAGGAAAGTGCGCAGAATCATTACACCAGCAAAAACAGAGTCAAAACCAGGAGGTCAGAAAGCAAAAAGTCAGGGGAAACACGCCAAAAGATGCCAAGTCTAACAGGGGCCAATCGTGGTTCAGTTTTGGGGAAAGAGATCTGGCACTGGGGACCTGATTAGCAGGGGCCCAGTGTACTTACAGTTCAAAATTACATCAGACATCAGGCGAAAGGTCGGGGGCTAACCATGTCAAAAGAGGCACTTTCCTACAACCAGGCACTATGTATTCATCAGAAAGGAGTGGAAACAGCCAGGAGGATTCATTTAAAAAAAAATTGCAGCACTTGTAGACCAAGACGTGGACTGAGAGCAGATATAGTCAATTAGATCGCTGTTATAGTAATTGAGATGGCAGGAAAAATTGTAACGGTTTACCCTCTCTTTTATACATTTTACTTATGAAAAAAATATTTTAACAACTAATTCATTGATTGGACAGATATCATGGGGCAATCATTGGTCTTGATTACATTATAAAAAGATAATAATTCACCCATGGAAAATTTGATCAAATCCTAAGGTATGAGGATACTGCAAGACTCCACATGGAATAGAGAGTGGCACATCTATTCAGACAGATAAGGAGGAAGCAACATTGATTGAGAACTGTCAGTAAGAAAAGAGCACAACCACCTGATGGCAGAGTGGCATACCAACATCTGATGGAGGCTAGACATCAACATCGAATGTATAACTGTGTTGAATGCTGCAGATAAATCCAGAAGAAAAAGAGCAGGAGATCCTCACTGGTCTACTATAAACCTAAGGTCATCCAACATAGACAGAACAGCAGGTTCAGTGATGTGGAGAGAGTAAACTTCTGACCCAACTGTGTCCAGCAGCAAATTGTTTTCAAAATAGAGCAACAGCTGAAAACTGACTATACAACTTAGGATGGGAAGGGAAGAAGGGAGAGTGAACAGTAGTTTTTTAGTTCAGCAGGGTCCCAAGATGATTTTTTTAAAGGAGGAGCGAGACAATGGCATGTTTCCAGTGCTTATGTACTGTAGCTGAGGACAAGGAAAGATTGCAAAGATCTTCGATCATGGGAGGGAGAGACTGGAGGGAAGTTAATGGTCAAGAGGCAACCCAGACTTACTAGGATTATTGAAAGTGTGGATGTCATTTATTGTGAGTAGCTTGAGGTGAGATAAAGATGCCTCATTGGCAGCTTGTGAAGGTAGGTCAAGAAAGGATAGTGACTCCGCAGAGGTCTGTTAGGAGAACTCTGATTGGATTGCAGAAATTCTTTTAATGCAAAAAATGTTGGTCAAGTCTGCGCAGAGTTTGTGAGAGGAAACAACTGCTTTGCTACAGGCTAAGATTAAAAAATAAATTTCTCTAGGTTGGTTTTCAGCTGAGTCGATTTTAACCTTATACTATTCTAAATGGGTTAAAATTGACAAAGTACTGATTTTTTTTAATCATGATGAAAGAAGCTTCCTTGACTTCTGATGAGTATTACTTTTTCCATGTTCACTCCAGTAGCTTACATTTGTGTTTAGTCATGCACGGTTTATCTATACGTCAGGCTGCTGAGGGAGAGAGGTGGCTAGAGGCTCGTTTGAAAAGAGGGGCAGCCAAATTGAAAGTCTGCTAAACCCAGTGTGGAATTGGCATAATGGCTCTTTGAGGTCAGTGAATTCCTATTGGGGTTTGACGTTGAGGGCACAGCTGAGATTTTCACCACTAAACTTATGCCAGGCATATTTAGGACCTGAGGCTGTGTTGGTGATTTTGAGAAAGTGGTTGTACCAGTAAGGCAGGGAAATGGGAATAAAAAATCAGATCATTAAAAAATGCTAAGTTGCCATTCCTGAGGCAGAAAAGTGGTAAATGGAGCCAAGCTCCTCCTTAAAATTACAAGGAAATTGAAAGGAAATGCAATTAGCCAAAACCAGAGGACGCCAATGGCTGAGTAGAGTCCAATAGGTCTACTGCAGGATTACTTCCATTGCAGGCAGGCAAGTCTCTAGGTCACTGATAGTAAAAGATGCAAATTTGATTTGCAGTTTGTGAGAAAGAGGAGCAGTAAATGGAGCCAGGCGCCTCCTAAAAATGACAAGGAATTTAAAATCAAATGCCCTGTAGTACAAACCAAGGTGTATCAGTGCTGTGGAGAGTTCACTAGGTACACATCAGTGCATCACAAAACCTGTAGGGCTGCTGACACTCACTTAGATTAGATGCATATTTTTCAAGACTGAATGTGTTCGACAATTGAATTGTATATAGAAGGTCGCCAAACACACTTTCAAAAGTTATTCAGCTTGGGATCAATACTTAGATCACAGCCTGCTGAGTTGCCATTTTGGTCATAGCATTATTTGTGAGGTTGTTGTCCTTTCTAACGATTTTTCTCACATTTCTTTAATCTCTGGTTCCCAACTGCTGAAGGAATACTGACTGTAGCCGTTCCCTATCTATTTGGGTTGCTAACCTACCCAGCTCCCAATATTCTTGCCCCACTTGCTGCCTCCTACTACTCGGCCACCACCCAGGCTCCCTGCCCATCTTCAGCAAACAATGTTCAAAGTGTAAACTTTAACTCTTATCCCTACCAGCTCCTCCAGTCTTCAGTTCTGCTCAGCTCCTTCTTCACCATTATCAGCACCCAGGACCCAAGTTGTAAAAAAACAGACCTAACTAAGGGGCCTATTAGGATGGCAGGCGGACTAACGGGACCGGCCGCCAGACATGCGGCGGTCCCGCCACCCTAATCATGATGCGACCGCCACCGCGGCAGTCGCATCTGGCGTTTTAACGTTGCGGCGGGTGCTGTTGGCTGCAGCACCTTCCGTAATGGTGAAATGCCATGTTGTGCATTTCCATGCACAACGTGGCAGGCACCGCGCGGTGCCTGCCACCTTGTGCATGGACATGCAGGGGGGTACCATTGGTACCCCCCAAGTGCCCCCGCCGGGGGCCCGCAACGGGCCCCCAAAGCAAATCCCCGCCAGCCTTTCCATGGGGGCATCGCCGCCATGGAAAGTCCCTGGAAATCAACCATCATAATATGGATGGTGGTGCCTGCTAGGCACCGCCACCATATTGTGCCCCAGCTCCGCCCGGCGGAAAAGCGGTGGACGGACATTCCGTCCGCCACGAAACCCACCGCCATCGTAATATGGCGGTGGGTAATTCACGTTACGGTGGCGTAACGGTCGCCACCACCGGCCCGGCGGTGGCGATCGTTACACCATCGTAATGACCCCCTATGTTGGTAGAAATACACTGCTTGGCAGGTAAAACACTGCTTGCTCCTGGTACATGGTTTGTATTTATCACCAAATTGACTTTTGTTGATGGTAGACAGTACTTCTTTGATTGCTTCTAACTCTTCTGGTTTTAAGATCCCTGCCAATTTCCTACACAATCTTATTGACCCCACAAATATTCTGAACCTGAGGTGAGGCACACTTGTCTCACTCACATCCAATTCCATCGTGGGGAACCCTGCTCAAACTCTCTTGGCGACACTTATAGTGACCCATTACATTTTACATCCGAATTTGGAGCACAGCTACTCCGCTGTGCCAGACACTCAGATTGAGGCAATTTTCCGACTGTCACCCAAAACCCTCTAAAAATAATACATTGATAAATGGCCTGCCCGAGCTTCTGCTTCCTTTTTAAAAATACATACACTGCTAAAGGCCACACGCTCCAATTTGCCATCTATTTTCAGTGTACGCAGGCTATCCTGTGTAATTTGGTTTAAATTGAACAGAGGCAGAAACTAAAATAATCTTTATATGAAACATAACATTGTTCATAGTTGCAGTGCTATGTTTCTGTAAAAATAGGCTTTTACACTTTAATGGGAAAGAATTTGGAAACAATAAGCCTTTTTCATTTATAAAACATGATCCATCTCTATTCAGGGTTTCACTCCTTTGTTTTGCATAAAATGTTTGCCAGACTAGGATAAGTAGTTTTCAGAATATTTATGGGGAAATTGATTTATAAGTTCTAGTTTTGTTGGCACTCCCTAATGATACACGCCGCCAGTGGCAAGTATACGGAGGCCGCTTCAACTACAGAGCCGTGAATTATCTGTGCACATTAGCATAATTTGCGCAGTAGGACATAGTACAGTAACATATTACCATACTTTATCTCTATTTAATATTATCCACTACGCGATGTAAGACTGCTGCTTTGGCAAGCAAATGAAATAGTAGGCTGGTGTTTAGGGAGCCTATTATGAGTATTGGTAGTAGAGAATCCGACAAAGGGTAATGATTGGAACATGGCCCTGCCAAGACTGTTGTACCTATCAGGTCCATTTGCAAAAGTAGAAAATAACCTAAGTTCGAAGTTAGGTAGCTAGAAATAATATGGGTATGTTATGTTTTATTTATTTATTTAATTTACATGAATACTTAGTAAATAATGAAAGTGTTTTTTTCCCTTGCATATCTATTTCTTTTATTTTGAAATGATTTATATAGACTTAAGATTTAACTTAGGGGCTGATTACGATGGTGGACGGACTTCAGTCCATCCGCCATCGTATCGGGGATTGGGATCACCCAACATGCTGTTGGCGGTCCCATAGTAGGCATTACAGTGCGACCGCTATCACGGCGGTCGCAATGCCTATATTTTACATTGCGGCGGGTGCTGCTGGCTGCAGCACCCGCCGCAATGTAAAAACGGATATGTTACATATCCCTGCACTATGTGGCAGGCACCATGCGGTGCCTGCCACATGGTACAGGGATATGTAGGGGGGCACCATAGGTGCCCCCAAGTGCCCACAACCAAGGGGGGAAGGGGGGCCCGCTATGGGCTCCCAATGTCTCTTTCCACAAGCCTTTTCATGCCAGGTAACCCACCATGAAACGGCTGGCGGAAAGGGACAAAGTACTCTCTACGGTTGTGCCTGGTAGGCATTGTAGAGACTACGAGCCCCTCCGCTGCACCAGCAGGCTCAGGGAGCCCGTCGGATGCTTGGTGGTCGGTATTTACGACCGCCACACGTCTGCCCGCCATCATAATAAGGCAGGTGGTAAAGTTGGTTACCATGGCGGGGAGACCGCCACCTACAGCCTGTCGGCGGCTGTCTCCCCGCCATTGTAATCAGCCCCTAAGTGCTTTACAGAGGTCAAAATTAAATCAAAAAAAAATTAGGAAATTGCGATCTAAAAAAACAAGCCATATTACCACTGATTGAGTGGAGGGCAAATTCAATTTAAGAGGGTGAGCTTTAAGCAAATTTCAAAATAAACGAGTGTAGGTGAGCATTCTCTTTAGGAGCACTAAGGTCAAAAGTGTGAATGTGTAAAAGAGCCTAGAGGAAGGGGAGGAAAGAGACTATTATGAGAGACTAGACAGAGCGAATGCTTAACAGAATAGACAATGATAAGAAATCAAGGTAGGCATCTCATTGACGAATTTAAAGACCACATCATGAATTAGCTTTGGCAATATTATGTCTCGCCTGTAAAATGGATTGGGCTTTTTCAATGCCTTTTATTTTGATTTTAAACTGGTGGTTGCCAAAATGGCCCCAAGTGCATCACAACATTCGTGCACACATGTGAGTACAAGGAGACCATTTCAGAAAGGGTTAATTTCAAGATGGCCAGTGTGTTTGAATGTCTGTGCATGCATCTGAAGCTTGCATCCGCACCGTTGTCAGTTCACAAGGGCGCAGAACACGGGGGCATTAGAAGAGATAGAATACAGGCCAGTGAAAAATACACACTCCGACCCAAAAAACTACATTTACATGCACAGCCTCAGCAACTAGAGTACCAGCACACTTTCGGGTAGTTACAAGCCGGTTCCCTTTTCTGATGACAGTGAATGTTCTTTGCTATTTGCATTAATTTGCACTTGGTTTGTTCTATCCCGGCCTTCAACTTAGTATTTTTATCCCTTGTTTGGTTCCTTTCTGTCTTCTAGTTAACTTACATGTTGTTTGTGGTTACTTGTTTTTTTCCCTCTTGTCAGTTTGTCTCCTTGTTCAGGTCTCCTCTCTTCTGGTGCAGCAAAAACTATTTTATCTTTTTTTTTTATTTTACATTTCCAACAAGGCCAAAGATCATTTTGAATGGAAACAATAAAAATGCTAAATTAATGCGCACAGGAACCCAAAAAAGTGAGTGCCACTAAGCAATTGCTGGGTCATAAAACAAAAATATTTTTCAAAAACAAGCACTGGAAAAATCAAAGTCTGGCTTTTAATTAAAGGTGGTTCTTCGTTGATTTGTACGTTTATATCAAGGGTGTAGCTTACATTGGTGCAACAGGTGCAGTGTATCGGGCCCAGACTCCTGAGAGGCCAGCTGAACTCTGATTATTGCTGTATTTCATAATTCATATTCCAAACAGCAGTTAGTGGCTCATTTACTTCCTTGCCCTAGGGCCTATGACACACTGGTTATGCTACTGGTTTATATGAGGAGTACTGTGGATATGCGAGTGGGCAAATGGAAGAATGAGTGAGTAGTTGAATGAGTGATGCTGAAATGTATGCGCTCAAGCACTTAAAATCCATGCACTTAGTCACTCATCCTTGCACTCTTTTTACATTTATCCACCCATTGACATATTCTTACATTTGCCCACTCTCTTATTCACAATAACACACAGACACACTCAAACACACACAAACACGCTAACTCACACACACACAGTCACCACCAATCAATGAAGAGGCTCTTTCATGTGTAGGCCAAACCCACTACTTCTTATTTGTTGTGTTTATTTATGGAAGACATATGCTGTTTCAACACACGGATGTTTGCATAAAAGGGCCCACATGAATTTACCAATTGGGATGGGCAGGGTTATATGTGGTGAGTGTTAGACCTGGCATCCTTAGGGTGGGCTTCCCCCAAACGTTTTGCCTGCTTATCAATTCCTTTTGCTGATTCATTTTGTTGGCCTTAGGACTCCGAGCACTTTACCACTGCCAACCAGTGCTTAAGTGCATGTGCTTCTCTCCTAAAACATGGTTTGTTTGATGTATCCACAATTGGCACGTTTAATTTACCTGTAAGTCCCTAGTACAGTGCAGTACATGTGCTCAGGGCCTGTAAATTAAATGCTACTAGTTGGCCTGCAGCACTGATTGTGCCACACACACAAGTAGCACTTTAAACATCTGCCACTGCAGAGTCTGTGTGTGTAGTTTACACCACTGCTGAAGGACGATCACCACATCCCACGACAGCGTGGAGAAACCCTTCGCTTCAGCTATGAAATAAACGCATTGCAGAATTGATGCTGCATCTTTAGAAACCAGTGCATTGCCATCAACACATGGAGCAAACAAACGCATCTCCTCGACAGCGGGACTGACATTGACTTATCGATCAACACATCCTGCATCTCGTATTTGCGACCAAGGATTGAGGCAATTTTGCTCAGCGGGCCCTGCGTGGGTCCTGCAAGCAGCCTAAACTCCATCGTGGGCGACCTGAACTCTTGACTTTGTCCTGGTCCAGCGCATCTAATCAACTCTTAAAGTGCTATGTACTTCTAAGTGCTATTTTTGCACTTAATCTTTAAAAATTCATATCTCAACTTCCACTTATTGGATTTTTGATGTTTTGGTCTTGTTTTATTTATAAAATCATGCTTTAATTTTTCTAAGCCGATGTGGAGTCTTTTTGTGGTGTTTTCACCGTTTTACTGTTGTTGTATTGCACAAATAATTAACACTGCCTCTAAAATTAAGCCTGACTGCTCTGTGCCAAGCTACCAGAGGGTGAGCACAGGTTCATTAAAAATGTGTATCTGACTTACCCTGACTAGGTTTGTGGTTCCTGCTTGTACAGAGTACATATTCTACTAACCAGAAACCCAATATCTAACAGTCAGCATTATAGTCTTTTAAGATACATTGAAAGGTGCTGTATGTTGACCTGGAGAAAATGTACATCAAGCTGCAAGACGTGCTCTGGTGCTTAGAAAACTGTATTCAATCAATATAGATTTCTACTCCCTCTTTCAGGCTCACAGGAAGTTTAGATTATTGAGTTCTTTCTACATTAATTTCTTGCCAGTTGAGTTAAGAATCCAGTCCTAGAAAGGTGGTGTGCAAGAGTGTTCTCACATTACAGCTTATTGAGGTTGTTCACAATGTTGACTACCTTTTACATTGCTGATGACTGGTCACTATCCCTGAGCTCTTCTTAGGCAATTTCTTAAAAAAATGTTCTATTAAAAAAAAGACAATTTGGTCCCTTTTTCACAGTTTCTTGGGGGAAGAAGTTTCTAACTTCCAGTCTTTCCTAAGGGATGTTTGGGGTCACTTGTTTCGATCGCTCATTCCAATTTAGTGGTGCTAATTACATTCCAGCACTTTCAAAGTTCACTAGCTGCCACTGATAAGATGCCAGGTGGAACCTCCCTGATATAGGTTCTTCATTGTCTAGAGCAAAACATACTGCAGAGCAGCCACTGTGATTTGCAAGAGACCTAATATAACCATCTGTATGGGGTTGGGGTTCTGAGAGATGTAGAAGGGGTAGCAGCTGTTAGCCTACCAGTTCAATAATCCGTTTAAGACTCCAAATATGGAAGTCACAATTTAATTGCAGTGAAATTCATCTAAGTGTTTTACTCTCTACCTCATACTTTTGAATGTTTGGCTTTTTCTGGACTTAAGATATTCCCAAAAAATCATAACTGAAGCTCTGTGGTCAACGGTCTCAACAGCAACTGATAGCTTAATGAAGAGAGAGTGCCAGTATCCATGACATCAAATAAAAGATTGTCACTTTCAGTTTTTCATTCTGTGTTCTCTAAGTCCATTGACAAGGGCAGAAACATATCCAGCATTAACACAATACTGCACCTTGACCAAATAGTTCCAATCATAAAATGCCAATTGTAAAACTGTTTAGCCACGTTAGGTTTAAAGGATAAAAATACAATGGGCCATATTATCAAGAACGGGCGATAACATTATCGCCGCTTTAGCGGCAGGAAACTGCAGCTAAAGCGGCGATAAGGGGCTTGATAATATGCCCTATAGAATTCCAATAGAAGCCCAGGTTCTGGTGTGAAGGACATCAAACCTGGGCTTCTATTGGAATTCTATAGGGCATATTATCAAGCCCCTTATCGCCGCTTTAGCGGCAGTTTCCTGCCGCTAAAGCGGCGATAATGTTATCGCAGGTTCTTGATAATATGGCCCAGTGTATTTAAAAAACCGAAGGCTAGATGAGTAGAAACCTTTGACCAAAAATATGAATGAGAGAAGCAAGCACAAGAGAGGGAACAACAGTTTCTTTTAGCCCTCACCATTGGCCTCATGGTGAAGATATCTTTGCAGCAAGTCCACTTACCTACTGATGTATGAATGCATGATTTATTTAGGCACAAGGGGCCAGCACTGACTATCATTCTAATGCATTTATATCTACTCATCAGTGGACCCTTCAACGCCAGTGACAAATTACTGATGCAGGTGTTCAATGTGAATCTGAAACAGGAGACCTTGTGTACGGATCACTGATACACCATTGACTCTTATAACATTGAACTACAAAAATATCGAGTCAACAATATCGTATACAAAAATATCGACATACAATACACAAAAAAGAAATGACACAAACATCGATAAAAAAAATCGTTTAAAAATACAGCGATGACAAAAATATCGACAACAAAAATAAAGAACACAAAAATATCAATAACATTCAAATAAAATGAAACACATCAAAAACATCGATATAAACAATGTTGACAACACAAACATCGATAAAATACATATAAACTTTATCGAAAATAACATATATACATAAAAATATACTATTTACAATTATATAATAAAATAACATATACCAAATATTTTAAACAAACAATAAAAATAATTACAAAATTAATAACATTAAATAAAACAAATACACAAACAATCCAAACACAAATAAATAAATAAATAATACAACATTAACCCCTTCGCTGCTAGGCCTTTTCCCCCATGTGCTAAGCCTTTTTTGGCTATTTGGGGTAGTTCGCGCTTAATCCCCTGTAACCTTTTGACCACATAAGGTATCCATGCCAAATTTGCGTCCTTTTTTTCCAACATCATGGGGATTCTAAAGGTAGCTAGGGTTTGTGGATTCCCTTGGAGGGGACCCAGAAATTAGCCAAAATACAGGTAAATATTTTTGGGGGAAAATAAGGAAAAAGGGCTACAGATGAAAGCGCCTGTTTTTTTCCCTGCAAATGGTATCAAAAAGGGGTTGTGGTGATGAAATCACCATCTCCCCAGCTTTCAGGTACAAGCAGACTTTTGTCAGAAAACCAACATTTTTTATGCAGTTTTGGCATTTTTCTGGGACATAGCCTATTTTTGCTATTTTTCGTGCTTTCAACCTCTTTCCAGTTAATGGTAGAAATGGGTATGAAAGCAATAATGGATTCTGGAAAGCTATACATTTTAGAAAAGTAGACAAAATTCTGAATTCAGCAAGGGGTCATTTGTGTAGATCCTTTAAGGTTTGAATATAGGAAAAATTGAAAATTAGTTGAAAAAAACAGCCATTTGTGTCAACGTTTTCACCTGTAACTTCTTCTAATTATGACAGCTGTTTGAAAGCAATATACTGTTACATCCGCTGGACCTTTCTGGTTGTGGGGATATATAGGACTTGTAGGTTAATCAAGAACCTGACGAACCCAGAGCCAATAACTGAGCAGCGTCTTGCAATGTTTTTTCATTATGTACCGGGTATAAAGCAATTAATTTGGGAAAATATATACATGGAAAAAATCGATATGAAAGACACCTATGTATTTCTGAAATTGGAACAAAATATAGAGTTTAGAAACAGTAGATATTTGCACATTTCCGAAATTGTGAGTACCCATACTAGCATGAGAATTATAGGTCATTTTTCAAAATGACTTCTTTTTTACACATTGTCTTTCATTTGGAGGGCAGAAATGCATCGAAAGTCAATAGGTAATAACAGTTGCTCTACAATTCCGTGTTACCCTAAGTCTCCCGATAAAAATGGTACCTCACTTGTGTGGATAGGCCTAGTGACCGCGACAGGAAACGGCTCAAAACGCAACGTGGACACACTTTATTTTTACAGTGAAAACTGACCCTTTTTTGTGGAGTGCCTAGCTGTAGATTTTGAACCCTAGCTCTGCCGGCACCTAGGGAAACCTAGCAAACCTATACATTTTTTTAAACTAGACACCCAGGGGAATCCAGGATGGGATGACTTGACTGGCTCTCACCAGGTTCTATTACCCAGAATCCCTTGCCAACCATAAAATCTGTAAAAAGAAACACATTTTCCTCACATTTCTGTGGTGGAAAGTTCTGGAATCTGCGTGGATCCACACAATTCCCCCAACCCCGCTTTCTGCAAAGTCTTCCAAGAAAAATGGTACTTCACTTGTGTGGGTAGGCCTAGTGCCCACGACAGGAAACGGCCCAAAACGCAACGTGGACACACCACATTTTCACAGTGAAAACGGACCCTTTTTTTGCAAAGTGCCTGTAGATTTTGAACCCTAGCTCTGCCGGCACCTAGGGAAACCTAGAAAACCTATACATTTTTGAAAACTAGACACCCAAGGGAATCCAGGATGGGGTGACTTGACTGGCTCTCACCAGGTTCTGTTACCCAGAATCCCTTACAAACCTAAAAATTTGTCCAAAAAAACACATTTTCCTCACATTTCTGTGGTGGAAAGTTCTGGAATCTGCGTGGATCCACAAAATTCCACTCACCCCGCGTTCCCCAAAGTCTTCCGAGAAAAATGGTACCTCACTTGTGTGGGTAGGCCTAGGGCCGCGACAGGAAACGGCCCAAAAAGCAACGTGGACACGCCACATTTTCACAGTGAAAACTGACCCTTTTTTGCAAAGTGCCTAGCTGTAGATTTTGAACCCTAACTCTGCCAGCACCTAGGGAAACCTAGAAAACCTATACATTTTTGAAAACTAGACACCCAGGGGAATCCAGTATGGGGTGACTTGACTGGCTCTCACCAGGTTCTGTTACCCAGAATCCCTTGCAAACCTAAAAATGTGTCCAAAAAAACACATTTTCCTCACATTTCTGTGGTGGAAAGTTCTGGAATCTGCGTGGATCCACAAAATTCCACTCTCCCCGCATTGCCCAAAGTCTTCCGAGAAAAAAGGGTACCTCACTTGTGTGGGTAGGCCTAGGGCCTGCAACAGGAAGCGGCCCAAAACACAACGTGGACACACCACATTTTCATAGTGAAAACAGACCCTTTTCTTGCAAGGTGCCTAGCTGTAGATTTTGAACCCTAACTCTGCCTGCACCTAGGAAAACCTAGCAAACCTATCCATTTTTGAAAACTAGACACCAAGGGGAATCCAGGATGGGGTGAATTAACTGGCTCTCACCAGGTTCTGTTACCCAGAATCCCTTGCAAATCTTAAAATTTGTAAAAAAAAAAAACAACACATATTCCTCATATTTCTGTGGTGGAAAGTTCTGGAATCTGCATAGATCCACAAAATTCCACCCACCCCGCGTTCCCCCAAGTCTTACGAGAAAAATGGTACCTCACTTTTGTGGGTAGGCCTAGTGCCCGCGACAGGAAACGGCCCAAAACGCAACGTGGACACACCACATTTTCACAGTGAAAACGGACCCTTTTTTTGCAAAGTGCCTAGCTGTAGATTTTGAACCCTAGCTCTGCCGGCACCTAGGGAAACCTAGCAGACATATACATTTTTGAAAACTAGACACCCAGGGGAACCCAGGATGGGGTGACTTGACTGGCTCTCACCAGGTTCTGTTACCCAGAATCCCTTGCAGACCTCATCATTTGTCAAAAAAACCTCATTTTCCTCACATTTCTGTGGTGGAAATTTCTGGAATCTGCGTGGATCCACAAAATTCCACCCACCCCCCATTCCCCAAAGTCTTCAGAGAAAAATGGTACCTCACTTGTGTGGGTAGGCATAGTGTCCGCAACAGGAAACGGCCCAAAACGCAACGTGGACACACCACATTTTACAGTAAAAACTGAAACTATTTTGCAAAGTGCCTAGCTGTAGATTTTGAACCCTGACTCTGCCGGCACCTAGGGAAACCTAGAAAACCTATACATTTTTGAAAACTAGACACCCAGGGGAATCTAGTATGGGGTGACTTGCCTGGCTCTCACCAGGTTCTGTTACCCAGAATCCCTTGCAAACCTCAAAATTTGTAAAAAAAACACATTTTCCTCACATTTCTGTGGTGGAAAGTTCTGGAATCTGCGTGGATCCACAAAATTCCACCCACCCCGCATTCCCAACAGTCTTCCAAGAAAAATGGTACCTCACTTGTGTTGGTAGGCCTAGTGCCCGTGACAGGAAACGGCCCAAAACGCAACGTGGACACAACACATTTTCACGGTGAAAACGGACCTTTTTTTTGCAAAGTGCCTAGCTGTAGATTTTGAACCCTAGCTCTGCCGGCACCTAGGGAAACCTAGCAAACCTATACATTTTTGAAAACTAGACACACAGGGGAATCCTGGATGGGGTGACTTGTCTGGCTCTCACCAGGTTCTGTTACCCAGAATCCCTTGCAAACCTCAAAATTTGTTAAAAAAAACACATTTTCCTCACATTTCTGTGGTGGAAAGTTCTGGAATCTGTGTGGATCCACAAAATTCCACTCAGCCCGCATTCCCCAAAGTCTTCCAAGAAAATTGGTACCTCACTTGTGTGGGTGGGTCAAGTGCCCGCGAGAGGCAAGGGCCCAAAACCTATTGAGGCGACTTCAAAATTACCTATCACAAAACAACCTGGTTTTGCAAGGGTGGTCCCATGAATTTTTGGCCCCGGGCTCGGCGGCCATCTAGGGAAACCTACCAAACCCACACATTTCTGAAAACTAGACACCCGGGGGAGTCCATCAAGGTATGGCTTGCGTGGGTCCCCCAACATTTCCCTACCCAGAATCCCCTGCAATCCTCAAATTTAGATGAAATAATCACTTTTTTCTCAAATTTCTGTGTAGGAAAGTTCTGGAATCTGCGTGGATCCACAAATTTCCTTCTACACAACATTCCCCCAGGTCTCCCGATAAAAATGGTACCTCACTCGCGTGGGTGGGTCAAGTACCCGCGACAGGCAAGGGCCCAAAACCTATTGAGGCGACATCAAAATTATCTATTACTAAACAACCTGGTTTTGCAAGGGGGCCCCATGAGTTTTTTGCCCCGGGCTCGGTGGCCACCTAGGGAAACCTACCAAACTCACACATTTCTGAAAGCTAGACTCCCGGGGGAGTCCAGCAAGGTATGGCTTGCGTGGGTCCCCCAACATTTCCCTATCCAGAATCCCCTGCAAACCTCAAATTTTGTTGAAAAAATCTATTTTTTCTCACATTTCTGTGTGGGAAAGTTGTAGGACCACTGGGCTGACACAAATTTCCTACCACCCAGCGTTCCCCCAGGTCTCCTGATAAAAATGGTACCTCACTTGTGTGGGTAGGTATAGTGGCTGCAACAGGAAATGGCCCAAATCGTACTGTGGAGACTTCAAAATTACCTATAACAAAACTACCTGGTTTTGGGGGGGCACCTGGGGTTTTGACCCCGGGCTCGCCGCCATCTAGGGAAACCTACCAAACCCACACATTTCTGAAAACTAGACACCCTGGGGAGTCCAATGAGGTATGGCTTGCGTGGATCCCCCAATGTTTCCCTACCCAGAATCCCCTGCAAACCTCAAATTTAGCTGAAAAAAACACATTTTCCACATATTTTTGTGTGGAATCACCGTGGCGGCACAAATGTCCTACCCCACAGCGTTCTCCTTAGTGTGCCGAGTAAAATGATACCTCACTTGTGTGGGTGTCAAATGCAGAATTGGCTAATAGCGTATTTTAAAAAAAATGTAGCGCTTAGAATTCTCGGTGCTATACCCTTATTCCCTATTTTTTGGGCTCTTCCCAGTCACAGGCCGTTGCCCCACCCACACAAGTGAGGTATCATTTTACTCGGGAGACTGAGGGGAAAGATGTATTTGTGCCGGCACGGTGATTCCACCCAAAAATATGTGGAAAATTTGTTTTTTCAGCTAAATTGTATGTTTGCAGGGCATTCTGGGTAGGAAAACGTTGGGGGATCCACGCAAGCCATACCTCGCTGGACCCCCCCCGCGTGTCTAGTTTTCAGAAATGTGTGGGTTTGGTAGTTTTCCAAGATGGCCACCGGGGCCAAAAACCCAGGTGACCCCCCTTGCAAAACCAGGTTGTTTTGTGATAGGTCATTTTGATGTCTCCTCAATACGTTTTGGGCCCTTGCCGGTCGCGGGTACTTGACCCACCCACGCGAGTGAGGTATCATTTTTATCGCGAGACTTTGGGGAACGCAGGGTGGTAGGAACTTTGTGGATCCACGTAGATTCCAGAACTTTCCCACACAAAAATTTGAGAAAAAAGTTATTTTTTCAGCTAAATGTGTGGTTTGCAGGGCATTCTGGGTAGGAAAACGTTGGGGGACCCACGCAAGCCATACCTCGCTGGACTCCCCCGGGTGTCTAGTTTTCAGAAATGTGTGGGTTTGGTAGGTTTCTCAAGAAGGCCACCAAGCCCGGGGCCAAAAACCCAGGTGACTCCCCTTGCAAACCCAGGTTGTTTGGTGATAGGTCATTTTGATGTCTCCTCAATATGTTTTGGGCCCTTGCCTGTCGCAGGTACTTGACCCACCCACGCGTGTGAGGTATCATTTTTATCAGGAGACCTGAGGAAACACTGGGTAGTAGGAAATTTGTGGATCCACATGGATTCCAGAACTTTCCCACACAGAAATTTGAGAAAAAAGTGATTTTTTCAGCTACATTTGAGGTTTGCAGGCTATTCTGGGTAGGAAAACGTTGGGGGATCCACACAAGCCATACCTCGCTGGATTCCCCCGGTGTCTATTTTTCAGAAATGTATGGGTTTGGTAGTTTTCCAAGATGGCCGCTGAGCCCGGGCCAAAACCAGGTGACCCCCTTGCAAAACCAGGTTGTTTTGTGATAGGTCATTTGATGTCTCCTCAATACGCTTTGGGCCCTTGCCTGTCGCGGGTACTTGACCCACCCACGCGAGTGAGGTACCATTTTCATCAGGAGACATGGGGGAATGCTGGGTGGTAGGAAATTTGGGATCCACATAGATTCCAGAACTTACCCACACAGAAATTTGAGAAAAAAGTGATTTTTTCATCAAAATTTGAGGTTTGCAGGGGATTCTGGCTAGAGAAACGTTGGGGTATCCACGCAAGCCATACCTTCCTGGACTCCCTTGGGTCTCTAGTTTTCAGAAATGTGTGGGTTTGGTAGCTTTCCCTAGATGGCCGCCGAGCCCAGGACCAAAAACTCATGTGACCCCCCCTTGCAAAACCAGGTCATTTTCGGATACATAGGGGGCATCTGAGTTTTTGGTCCCGAGTCGGCAGCCATCTAGAGAAACCTACCAAACCCACACATTACTGAAATATAGAGACCCAGAAGAGTCCAGGGAGGTATGGATTGCATGGGGCCCCCAACGTTTTCCTACCCAGAATCCCCTGCAAACCTCAATTTTTGATGAAAAAAATCACTTTGTTCTCAAATTTCTGTGTGGGCAAGTTCTGGAATCTATGTGGATCCACAAATTTCCAACCACCCAGTGTTCCCCCTGGTCTCCCGATAAAAATGGTACCTCACTCGCTTGGGTGGGTCAAGTAACCGCGACAGGCAAGGGCCCAAAACATATTGAGGAGACATCAAAATTACCTACAACAAAACAACCTGGTTTTGCAAGGGGGGTCACCGGGTTTTTGGCCCCGGGGTCGGCGGCCATCTTGGAAAACTACCAAACCCACACATGTCTGAAAACTAGACACCGGGGGGAGTCCAGCGAGGTATGGCTTGCGTGGGTCCCCCAACGTTTTCCTACCCAGAATGCCCTGCAAACCTCAAATTTAGCTGAAAAAAATCACTTTTTTCTCAAATTTCTGTGTGGGAAAGTTCTGGAATCTATGTGGATCCACAAATTTCCTACCACCCAGCGTTCCCCTAGGTCTCCTGATCAAAATGATACCTCACTCGCATGGGTGGGTCAAGTACCCGCGACAGGCAAGGGCCCAAAACATATTGAGGAGACATCAAAATGACCTATCACAAAACAACATGGTTTTGCAAGGGGGGTCACCTGGGTTTTTGTCCCCGGGCTCGGTGGCCATCTTGGAAACCTACCAAACCCACACATTTCTGAAAACTAGACACCCGGGGGAGTCCAGCGAGGTATGGCTTGCGTGGGTCCCCCAACTTTTTCCTACCGAGAATGCCCTACAAACCTCAAATTTAGCTGAAAAAATCACTTTTTTCTCAAATTTTCATGTGGGAAAGTTCTGGAATCTATGTGGATCCACAAATTTCCTACCACCCAGCGTTCCCCCAGGTCTCCCAATAAAAATGATACCTCACTCGCGTGGGTGTGTCAAGTACCCGCGACAGGCAAGGGCCCAAAACGTATTGAGGAGACATCAAAATGACCTATCACAAAACAACCTGGTTTTGCAAGAGGGGTCACCTGGGTTTTTGGCCCCAGGCTCGGTGGCCATCTTGGAAAACTACCAAACCCACACATTTCTGAAAACTAGACACCTGGGGGAGTCCAGCGAGGTATGGCTTGCTTGGGTCCCCCAACGTTTTCCTACCCAGAATCCACTGCAAACCACAAATTTAGCTGAAAAAAACACATTTTCCACATTTGTTTGGGTGGAATCACTGTGCCGGCACAAATGTCCTACCCCACAGCGTTCCCCTCAGTCTCCCGAGTAAAATGATACCTCACTTGTGTGGGTGGGGCAAGGGCCTGTGACTGGGAAGAGCCCAAAACATAGGGAATAAGGGTATAGAACCGAGAATTCTAAGCGCAACATTTTAAAACAAATACGTTTTTAGCCAATTCTGCATTGCACACCCACACAAGTGAGGTATCATTTTACTCAGGACACTAAGGAGAACGCTGTGGGGTAGGACATTTGTGCCGCCACGGTGATTCCACACAAAAATATGTGGAAAATGTGGTTTTTTCAGCTAAATTTGAGGTTTGCAGGGGATTCTGGATAGGGAAACGTTGGGGGATCCACGCAAGCCATACCTCATTGGACTCCTCAGGATGTCTAGTTTTCAGAAATGTGTGGGTTCGGTAGGTTTCCCTAGATGGCGGCGAGCCAGGGGCCAAAATCCCAGGTGCCCCCCAAAACCAGGTAGTTTTGTTATAGGTAATTTTGAAGTCTCCACAGTACGATTTGGGCCTTTTCCTGTTGCAGCCACTATGCCTACCCACACAAGTGAGGTACCATTTTTATTCGGAGACCTGGGGGAACGCTGGGTGGTAGGAAAGTTGTGTCAGCCCGGTGATCCTACAACTTTCCCACACAGAAATGTGAGAAAAAATAGATTTTTTCAACAAAATTTGAGGTTTGCAGGGGATTCTGGGTAGGGAAATGTTGGGGGACCCACGCAAGCCATACCTTGCTGGACTCCCCCGGTATCTAGTTTTCAGAAATGTGTGGGTTTGGTATGTTTCCCTAGGTGGCCGCCGAGCCCGGGGCCAAAAACGCATGGGACCCCCCCTTGCAAAACCAGGTTGTTTTGTGATAGGTATATTTGAAGTCGCCTCAATAGGTTTTGGGCCCTTGCCTGTTGCGGGTACTTGACCCACCCACACAAGTGAGGTACCATTTTTCTCGGAAGACTTTGGGGAATGTGGGCTGGGTGGAATTTTGTGGATCCACACAGATTCCAGAACCTTTCACCACAGAAATGTGAGGAAAATGTGTTTTTTTGACAAATTTTGAGGTTTGCAAGCGATTCTGGGTAACAGAACCTGGTGAGAGCCAGACAAGTCACCCCATCCTGGATTCCCCTGCGTGTTTAGTTTTCAAAAGTGTATAGGTTTGCTAGGTTTCCCTAGGTGCCGGCAGAGCTAGGGTTCAAAATCTACAGCTAGGCACCTTGCCAAAAAGGGTCAGTTTTCACTGTGAAAATGTGGTGTGTCCACGTTGCGTTTTGGGCCGTTTCCTGTCACGGGCACTAGGCCTACCCACACAAATGAGGTACCATTTTTCTCGGGAGACTTTGGGCAATGCAGGCTATGTGGAATTTTGTGGATCCATGCAGATTCCAGAACTTTCCACTACAAAAATGTGAGGAAAATGTTTTTTTTTTTTACAAAGTTTAAGGTTTGCAAGGGATTCTGGGTAACAGAACCTGGTGAGAGCCAGATAAGTCACCCCATCCTGGATTCCCCTGGGTGTCTAGTTTTCAAATATATATAGGTTTGCTAGGTTTCCGTAGGTGCCGGCAGAACTAGGGTTCAAAATCTACAGCTAGGCACTTTGCAAAAAAAGGGTCAGTTTTCACTGAGAAAATGTGGTGTGACCACGTTGCGTTTTGGGCCGTTTCCTGTCGCGGGCACAAGGCCTACCCACACAAGTGAGGTACCATTTTTCTCGGAAGACTTTGGGGAATGCGGGGTGGGTTGAATTTTGTGGATCCACGCAGATCCCAAAACTTTCCATCACAGAAATGTGAGGATTTTTTTTTTTATCTAAGTTTGAGGTTTGCAAGGGATTCTGGGTGACAGAACCTAGTGAGAGCCAGACAAGTCACCCCATCCTGGATTCCCCATGGTGTCTAGTTTTAAAAAATGTACAGGCTTGCTAGGTTTCCCTATGTGCCGGCTGCGCTAGGGCCCAAAATCCACAGGTAGGCACATTGCTAAAAATAAGTCTGTGCCTTGTGGGCTTTCTGCCACCCTGGGGGGGAATCGGGGGGGGGAGTTTGCCCCGATATGGCCCCACGGGGGGCAGAAAGACTGTGGCTATTTTTTTGGGGGGTGGGGGCATTGGTATGCCCATTCTGGGCAGCCCCCACGCATAAAAAAAGCCAGCATAATCGCTGACGCCTAGTGGGCTTTCTGCCCCCCCAGGGGGCAGATCAGGGGCCACTGCCCCCATCTGCCCCCCGGGGGGGCAGAAAGACTGGAATTTCTCTGGGGGGTATTGTCATGCCCATTTTGGGCAGCCCCCACCCCTACATGAATACAAAAAAATCCCTCGTTCTAGTGGGTTTTCTGCCCCCGGGGGGGCAGAAAGACTGTAATTTTTTTGGGGGGGTGGGGTCATTGACATGCCCGTTTTGGACAGCCCCCACCCTAAATTCAATTGCCCAAAATAAATCCCTGGTGTCTAGTGGGGTTTTTGCCCCCTGGGGGTGCAGATTGGGGGCTAATGCCCCCTGGGGGGGCAGAAAGGCTGTAATTTTGGTGGGGGGGGCATTGGCATGCCCATTTTGGGCAGCCCCACCCTAAGCAAAATTGCCCTGGCGTCTAGTGGGCTTTCTTCCCCCCCGGGGAGGCAGATTGGGGGCTACTACAATTGTAATTATTTTTTTGGGGGGGTGGGGGCATTGACCTGCCCGTTTTGGGCAGCCCCCACCCTAATTTTAATTGCCCAAAATAAATCCCTAGCATCTAGTGGGCTTTTTGCCCCCCCGGCGGGGCAGATTGGGGGCTACTGCCCCCATCTGCCCCCCAGAAAGGCTGTAATTTTGGTGAGGGGGTGGGGGCATTGGCATGCCCGTTTTGGGCAGCCCCCACCCTAAGTAAATTTTTGGGGGAAAAATCCCTGGCGCTAGTAGGCTTTCTGCCCCCCCAGAAAGACTGGTGTGCCCAAAAAACAATGGGGGGAGCGTGGGGGGAGCAAAGGCCCTTGCCCAAGTGGCCACTCCCCCATCCCTGGTGCTAGTGGGTGGATCCCTGTTTGGGGATCACCCTCCTGGGGTGATCCCCAGGCAGGGACCCACTAGGGAAGGGTACCATTGGAAAGGGGAGATTCTCCCCTTTCCAATGATACCTCTCCCAAGTGTTTCGGTGCTCGGAGGCTGAGATAGCCCCACGAGCACTGAAACACTGAAACTGAAACTAAGTTTCAGTTTCGTTTTCAATGTAAAGACGACAGCGCGCCATGCGCGCGATCGTCATTACTTTGAAAACCAGGGATTGGCCTCTTCCCCACCTCCCGAGGCCCCAAAAAAAAATGGAAATCCCTCTGCTGTTTACAGCAGTGGGATTTCGTGACCCTGTCCTCATGACGGAATGGTTCCGTCATGAGCACAGGAGCACCGGTGCTCATGACGGAACCATTCCGTCATGAGCACCGAAGGGGTTAAAAATATATCACAACTACAGAAAATAAACAAACATAAATATATATCATATATACAATAATATATCACATTTACCTACATATACATTTAAATAACAACAATACATAAAATATAAACAAACATTAAATAAACATTATAAATATTAAACAAATTAAAAGGTAACAGCTAAAAAAAATTAAAAAGCTATCTCGACCAATAAATGTAAACTACACCAACACAAACCAATAGAAAACTCTAACTAATTAAATAAACACTATAAAAACAATCAATTAATTAACACAAATTTTACTGTATATCAGACAAACACGGAGGATGAGCGAACCTTTGCGAGAGAGAACACAAACGAAAAACAACTACACAAACAACTATTCTGAAAATCCCTCAATAAAGGTAAGAACAAAACTTTGGGGCTGATTACGATGGCGGTCGTAGGCACCTTCGCGGTGCTGGCGGAAAACGTCCATTTAGTTACTCCTGCGGCGGTCCTCGCGACCGCCATATTACAATGGGCAAAGATAGCCCATTTCCCATCCATCATGGAGTGTCCGGATCCGCCAGATTTTTGGTTCCGCAACGGTGCCGGAGGGAGCCAATAGAGAAAGACCACCGTGTGGAATAACGTTCCGACTGCCGGAGAAATCACGATGCCTCAACCAGCCCATCAGAACGCAGCGGAGAAACCAGCCCCTCGGAGATGGCGCAGGCAGAACTGCGGGGATAGAAACTCGAGTCCGAGACACCTCCACGTGTTCCAGGCCGCCATGGATCCTGTTCTTCCGCTGCTGTACCTGATCCACTACCAGCAGATAAGACGCCGTCGCGGTCAACACCACAGGTAGGTCAATAACACATCCCCGCATACAACCCCTGTACAACAACAACACACAACTGTCGTGCTGAAATACGTTTCCTATCTACATCAGACACCCTGGTGGAGACAGGAACATATACCAATGTCTAAGTACACATGTCTTGCACGTCACAAATTGACACCTCTGCATCGGGGTCACCCATCTCCATAGAAATTATTGCAACTAGCCCAGTTGTGCTGGTCATATCACCGCAGCGGTGAAGCCATGGTAAAACCTGCCCACAATGTTGTAGGAGTCCAGGACATTGTCCCAGACAAGCAAGACCAACATCACAACATCCACACCACATGTATCATAAAAGAAGCACCACTCAGTACAACATATCTGCAGCAAGAAGTCATGTGCCGGGACACTGTCTATAGTGACATCTCATTAGGATCATCACCAATTGTATAGTAACATGAGTGTGGGGTGAGGCAAGAGTCCCTCCAAAATGACAATAGTCATCATTGCACACAAATAAGGGTCATTCCAAATACAATGTGGAACAGAGGAGGGCAGAGCAAGCAGGGTGTGTATGTGTATTTCACAGTAGTTCATCAATGTGTTGGAATGAGTCAGTAAGGCCACGTAGATGACACATCATATTAGACACCACTGCCACACAATCACAGATCACCACAGCCCCCAAGCAGACATTGATAGGCCCATCACATACAATGGCAGACCATATCACACAATGACAGCCCATACCATGCAACACAGTAAGAAATTCCTGACTCAAACAGCAAACTCAAAGTAAGCACCACTGTGCATTTGACTCACAAGTATACAGCTGCAATAAATGACACCATGTGCGTATGTCCAGTACATCAACAACACTGACTACACGGCCAACTCACAGAACACCTACACACCATTACTCCACCTCAACAAAGGGAGCACCAACTACAAAGTAGTGAATGAATGCCAAAGTGTCAGGAAGAGTCTATCTTGACAGCAGGAAACTCTGACCTGAGACTCATGACAACCCTCCTCCTCCTCACACCTGCCTTCTACTCATGTGAATTAAAGTGACTAATTCAGGGGGGCGCTAGAGAGCCCGGAGCAAGATGGCCGCCTCCTAGTGCTGCTCTGCTGGTCGAGGAATCAATCCGTCAAATATCCTGCAATAACGGCGTCATCCCTGGGCAACCTGCACATTTTCTGAGCCCTTAACAAATGAGGATCCCAGTGGTGCGGTTGATTTTGCCACTCCATGCCCCTACCCGTCATAAGCAGCTTTGCCTCACCTCCCAACAAAATGGCGGCGCCGGAGTGCTCTCGGCGCTGAAATCAGATGGTGTGCGACTCCCAGCGCCCGCCGCCTGCTGCCCAGCGGCTGGGGTTCCTCCCGGAGAGAGCGCAGCAGTCTCATTGATACGGGCGGGCGCCCGCTCCCACCAGTGTCCACCGGTAAGGTTGAAGTGTTGCGGCTCGCGCTCCCTGCGAGACACGATCGCCGTCTGCATAGCGCTCCCTGGGGCAGAGCTGACTCTACGTGCGGCATAACTACTTCACCCGCAGCCACCGCTATTATCCTGTAGGCGTTGGACCCCGCGGCGCATCTCATACGGCACGCGGTGGATGCCATGGCCCCCTAGTGTATCGCGAGGCGCCTCACCATACCAGGACTTAGCTCCATGGATCGGTGCTTTGTTCACTCACCATGGGGGTGCCTGGGCGTCCCCCGCTGTCGCTGCTGCTGGTGCCTGGCTTGACGGGGCTTCGTCTGGTTGCGGTTGGTGGCATGCTGCTGGGCCATCTCGTCCCGGGGGCTGTGTGCAGCTGGTGCCGGATGGAAGTGTAAAATGGCACCCACCTGTTTGTCCTAATCTGACGGTCTGGAGGCCTGCCGTGACGCCGCCTAGAAGCCGCATGTGGGGATTGCGACGGTGGTAAGACTCCATTACTCCACCAGCGCCAAATCGTTTGCGCAAGACCCTGTATTTGATCCACACTGTTTGCGATTGTTGAGGCGGCAGCCGGCGCATAACAGTGAAAGACTATACTGGCTGGGAGCGGTGGGCACCATCATGTGCGGACCGGGCCATGCTAACACTGTGGAAGGCATAGGCTCCTTGATCAGCCCCACTTTGTCAAACTGCCTAGCTGAAATCGACGACCAATAGCTACCCTGATGCCACAGAATAGCGCAGAGAACGTCGCTGTCACGGTGCGCAATGCTGTCACATACTCACTGCACCGAGTGCCACACTTCAACACTGGCTCTCCATCGCATTCCCTCTGCAAGGTGACCGCCACCAATACGTTTTGACTCTGCGGTGCACACCGCCCCACTACTATTAAGCAGAATCATGGGACGAACAGATAAGCAACAGGCCAAACTAAATTTTGAAGCACGACGACTCACAAAGTCTCAAGTCCCAGCTGCTTCGGACACTGAGCCAGAACTGGAAGCAGGCACAAATACCAAGCTTGGACGCCTGATGCTCAGTATGCAACAATGTATGCACACCATTGATGCGAAAATTGACCATCTTAACTTGCGTATGGACAACACGACGGCGAAAATTGACAAACATGGTGCAAAGATAGCTGAAGCTGAACAACGTATCTCCACAACGGAAGACAAAATGGAGGTCGTTAGCGCATTGTGCTCCAGCATGGAAAAAATACTTGAAGTGATCCAAGCGAATAACGAGGATCTCGAGGTCCGCTCACGACGGAACAATCTACGAATTACGGGCATCCCCGAATCGACCAACACGGGAGCCATGGAAACGTATGTAGAAACTCTGCTCAAAGAAATGCTGGGAGCTGAACACTTCTCTAATGTGCTAATTGTGGAGAGAGCTCATCGATCCTTAGCGGTCAGACCTATACCAGGGGCACCTCCACGCCCCATTATAGCTCAACTTCTGAACTATAGAGATCGAGACACGGCACTGCGTTTGGCTCAGGAAAAAGGGACCACAACCTATCAAGACATAAAAATAGAGCTGTTGCCTGATTTCACAATGGCTGTGCAACAGGCACGGCGGGAATTCCACTCCGTAAAGAAAAAGCTACAAACACTGCACATACAGTATGCAATGTTATATCCTGCACGATTGAGAATACAACACGCAGGAAAAGCCCACATCTTCTCAGCGCCTAAGGAAGCCCTGCAATATGTGCGGCAGATCGAGCGGAAGGAATCGGCACGGGAGGCGGAGGCAGGCACGGATGCTGATGCAGAGAGCTGAACACGTGAGGCCTGTACTGACTGGCGTGCATGTGATAAAACCTTGTTCGCAGACTGCTGGTATAAAGACTACACATTAACAGTGTGGCATTTGTAATGTTCAGTATTCATCTATTGCCCTACAACAACTGCATTTCCATGTATGTTATACACGTCGTGATGCATTAGGTACACTATTGACAATCACTTGTCCTCTGTTGGTGCTAGCTATATAATTTTGTAGTATGTGTGTTCCTGAGAATTGATGTGGCTATTGTTAGCACTGTATGCCAGAGGGTGTTCCGCCTGATAACCTTCACCTCAACCCCCCCCTGTACCAGCCGGGGGCCAATGGCTACTAGAGACCCTCAGAAAGGGAATACCCCACAACAGTTTTCTATTGTGCTACAGCACCTTCCTGGTGCTCTTGTTGGTTTCTAACTACAGCATGCGGTTACAGGGTGGTTATTTTGTTCTGCGGGTTGGGACCTTCGGCGTGTTTCAGATGCTGAAGTGGGTGGGGGGAACTGTTGGGGAATTATGTATCATTAAAGTAGTGTTGGGGACACAACAGCAGCAGACCATGTCACGCTTAACGACAGATTTTGTACGATGGCACGCTACCATATTTGTCAACACAAAACATGACAAGGACTAAAGAACCCACAATCTCATGGGTGACTTGGAACATTAGGGGCCTAAACAACCCCAAGAAGGTGAGACAGGTGCTTTCCTACTTGGACCGTCATAACATCCAGATAGCCCTGTTGCAGGAAACCCACCTTACTGAACGGGCAGCCTCCACAGTGGCCACCAGGTGGGCAGGAGTGCGTCTAGCAGCCTCATATTCCTGTTATGCAAGGGGGGCTATGATATTAATAAAGAAAGGTATCCCCTTCCAACCAGTTCATGTGGAGGAAGATAAGATGGGTCGGTATATACTGGTACAAGGTACACTGTATGGCAAAACGATACTCATCGTAAATATATATGGTCCCAACATTGACGACCCTGCTTCTTATGAAACACTATGGGGGAAAATATGCCAGCTGCCTTCGTCTGCCATTATATGTGGCGGGATTTTAATGCTGTGTTAGACCCAGCACTAGATAGATGTTCACTAGCCGAACCCACACTGAAAAAAGCAACAGCCGCCATACATCACGGTATGCTAAATCTGGGGCTGCTTGATATTTGGCATCTGCGACACCCGGACACGCGGGAGGGTACATGTCACTCATTTGCACGTCAATCCTGGTCCCGTATTGACTATTGGCTGGTCACGACAGATGTCACTATGTGGACTGTACAGATAAAGCACCTACCCAGGACCCTCTCTGATCATGCCCCGGTATTTTTAAGCATAACGTTACCGACACATACCTCCTCCCAATTTCAATGGCGCCTACAATATTCCTCCCTACTTGATCAGGTGTTTTGCGAGCGGATTCGTGAGGCTATATCGGATTATTTCCTGCATAATACTGGATCAGTGCAAACTATAGGGATACTATGGGAGGCCTTTAAGTGACTATTCGGGGTGCATGTATGGGTTTACAGTCGGGCGTTTTAAAATCCTTACGAGGCACTATGACTAGGTTGGAACAGGAGCTGGGTGATCTTGAGCGCGAATATAGCATTACGGCTAACCCTGCCACGCTAGCAACTATTAAAACAAAGATTACAGAATATAATGACGTGGCTGACCAGGAAATACGCCACATGTCACGCAGAAGCAAAGCCAGATACTACGGGGAGGGAGGCAGGCCGGGAAGAGCATTGGCTGGCAGAATAGCAGACCCTTGGGGGAAGAATTATATGGTTAAAGCCATCACAGATGAGGACACCACACACTGCAATACACCTAACATACTTAGAACCTTTGCGCAATACTACACCAGGATCTATGAGAGGCGGCAGTCGGCAGATGAGGCCGAAATAGCACAATACCTAGACGACATTGCACTAGTGAGCTTTCGCGCCATCAGCAGGAATTTTTAATGCATCCATTAACGCTAGAGGAAATTTGTGAGGCCATTACTGCATTGCCAAACGGGAAAGCGGCGGGTACAGATGGCCTACCGACTGAGTTTTATAAAGAATATATCGACCTTCTGGCCCCCTGCCTTCTTGAGATGTATATGGAGGCATACGAGACCCAAAGATTACCTCCCACTCTGCGGGAAGCACTTGTAATAACTCTGTTAAAACCCGATAAAGCTCTGGACCGGTGCAAATCATATAGACCTTTGTCTTTGATAAATACTGACGTTAAAATATTGGCGAAGGTACTGGCGAATAGGTTGAAACTACTTCTTCCAGTTATGGTACTCCCTGATCAATCGGGGTTCATCCCTACCCACTCCACGTCCCATAATCTGCGCACACTATTTGCGGTATTACATGTCCTTGAACCCACCCTCCCGGCAGTGGCAGTCCTCCTCGACGCTGCTAAGGCCTTCGACTCTATCTCCTGGTCATATATGTTCGCTATTTTGCATCGCATGGGTGTGCCTTTCATTTTTACAAATTTGATTAAATTGCTTTATACAGACCCGGTGGCACGCGTGAGAGTCAATGGTCATCTGTCAGATGTTTTTCAGATACAGCGGGGCACGCGGCAAGGGTGTCCGCTATCGCCCTTGTTGTTTGCTTTGGTGCTTGAACCATTAGCATGTATTCTGCGACAGCGCCATGCGCAAGCAGCACTACAATATAACCAGCGACCCCTGGCAGTCTCCATGTACGCCGACGACATGGTGTTGTATGTGCGAGACCCCAATACGCATTTAGCACAGCTTATTAGGGAGTATATCCGGTTTGAATGGTTCTCAGGACTTGGGATAAACTGGTCGAAACCAGTCATCTTACCCCTCACGGATAGCACACCCGAGGTAGCCTTGGATTACCCGCTGGCATGGTGCACAGACTCTGTGAAATACCTGGGAGTGTGGCTCCATCGAGACGCACAGGTGGTGGTCCAATCCAATTTTGGTAAAGCCATCACGCGCCTCGAAGAACAAATAACCCGCTGGATAAAACTACCGTTGTCATTCGCGGATAGGATACCACTAATGAAAATGGTGGTCCTTCCACGATTTTTATATTTATTCCTGAACATCCCTGTACACTTAACGTGTCACTTTTTTGACACGCTTCGGTCTCTGTTAGTCACACTTGCATGGGGTGGGAAAAAGCCACGACTTAAATGGGAAACACTAACATTGCCTTACGAACAGGGGGGCTTCACGGCCCCTGACTTCCATTTATATTATCTCTGCGCGCAGGCCCATTATGCTTATTATTGGCAACAAGAGCCAGCCCACATTCACCATGTAGTGGTTGAAGCAGGGGCTGTACATCCGATACCGCTGAAGGCCATGATAGTGAACAAGCATACCATTTTTGAGAAAGGAGAAATAGACACAGTGCAAACCACTACTAGGGCATGGCAAGAGCTCGGAAGGCGCGTGCAAAAACTACCGCTCTATGCCCCCAACATGCCACTATTACACCACACTGATCTCTCGGTCACCGGGGAACCAGGTGCATTGAAAACTCTTAAGGAAACGGACATGTCCACCATGGGAGATGTATTTACTGGGGGCAAATTTGTGGAGGCGAAAACTAAGCTCACTGAAGGGCCTAATATTGCAATGCGAACGTTTGTATATACACGGCTGCGATCCGCTATTCGTGCGCTATACCCTCACTTTCCGGCAGAACCCCCTACATCAGAAGCGCTACAACTCCTCTACACTACTCCTTCACGGACCAGACTGGTCACGCGTCTATATCATGCTTCACAGAAAGAAGGGGCTACTGTGGGGACAACGGCAAGGGACAAATGGAACGCAGTCCTATCTGATCCGCTCTCGGAGGAGGACTGATTTAGCTGCTGCCAAATGACAGGGCTACTCACAGCGAATGGGAACTTAAGACTAGTGCATTTTAAATATCTACATCAAATGTACTACACACCAACCCAACTCTATAAGTATGGTTTGCGAGTCACTGCCGATTGCACACAATGTGGTTCACCCGACGCCGACTTCCATCATTCAGCCTGGGCCTGTCCAAGGGTTTTTTCATTCTGGGAATCAGTCACAAGCACCATACAATTGTTTACTGGGCAAGGTTAATGATATTAAAGCCTCTCATAGGAAGTTAGTAGCAGTGGCGCTGCTGATTGCTAAACGTAGAGTTTCAATATGCTAGGGTGGTAGACCAGCACCAACAACTAAACAATGGTTACAAGACCTGGTATATTGCCGAGATCAATTCACGTGCTATGCTGAAGAATTGCCTAGCTCCTCCAGACCCCGTGATATCTGGGGCCCACTTACTGCATATCTGCTGACTGTAAGTGATATCTGATTGCCCATGTCATTGATGTAATGTACTGCTTTGGTGCCACAATTGATTACATGTTTGATTACTGTCAAGAGATTGTCTGTCTGTAAAGTCATCTATTTTCTGGTCGTTGTATCCTGCCATCTAAATTGTAAGAACTGTATGTGTCCAATCAACTGCTACAGCTTAACCGATTGTATATGTTCTTTTAAAATTGCAAAAATAAATAAATAAAAAAATAAAAAACGTGACTAATTCAAGAAATGAAGAGTCACTGTGCAGATTCACAACCTTGAAACTGTTCACACTGCATGTCAAGTCCTTCAGACAGCTCACACACTTAAACTTAGCCTCATACACATACCATAAGTCAGCAGCACTGTATGATAATAACTAAACTAGCCTAAAGTGGAGTGCACAGTGCAGGAAAAGCATGGAGAAATTACAGTTACCATTTGTACATGACATGAAAGAGGTGCCACATATCACACTACACTCAGGCCATCAAATCATACATGGGTGGCACAGTGATTGAAATTGAACGAAAGTAACATCTGTGCAATATCCCTGTGATACAGCAATGCAAGCAATGCATTGGCCCAGGATGATATGAACTGTCATAAGCCATACAGTGACCAGCCCCTTATCTGTGTCAACTATCCTGACATGTGTATGCCAGCAGCACAACACTCATGGCTCACGGTGACACTCCCTGATTGTCAAACCCAAGTATGACCTTCACACATACCCCTCATCTACCGATCTCCCACCTTCACTGCTCAACACCTGTGAGAAGCACAGATAAAGTTGTAAATAAGGTCCTGTGAGTTTCCTGATAACCAATGCCACACCCTGGTGTGTATCCACAAATGTCAGAATCCCACTCAGGGATGTCTGAACCAATGCTGATCACAAACCAATTCGCAAACACATGTATCACAAACCACATCAAAAGAAGTCCAACAAGCTCAGCCATGTGCATCCAAACACTGGATAGGCAATGTGATCCTAGACAGCACCGGAATAGATAACATTTCTACTCTGGCCAACTGCACAGACACCATCATCCAAACCAATCAAAAAATACATGAACAAATGCCAATCATAAACACTAACTGTGTGCAACAAGACAAATCTGCAAACACAGACATAGGCACTCCACCAGTTACAAAGTGAGCATGGTGTCAATGTGTAGCACAAGCATGCACATGCACAATCCTGACAAGTGACTGTACAAATATAGGAGGCCATAGCACAATTGTGCACTCAAAACAAACTAATGAACAAGACTCCACATTGCCGCATGTGACATTCACACAAGAAATGCACACTACAAATTCAACACACATCTGAATGTATTCCAATAGACAAACTCCTCACACACAATGTCATGCAAAAATAGCATCACACACATGGACCTGTCAGTAGAAAGAGCCAATACAGGCCAAAGACTGCATCCCTCAACAACAAATACACAACATATGCACATACAAAAACATTACATAGCAAACTTAGCTGGACATCAGGGAGACTCACACCGGGCAAGGACAATGCAACATACACTGACAGCAGTGCATGCACAGTAATCAGTGTGTGAACACCACCAAAACCAGTATCACACATGTCTGAGTGCACCACCATGAACTTCAAAATCACAAATCATCACAGCGCACAGATCACATCACACTCAGGATGGGTAGCATTACCTCAGCAAACAGATATACACTTTAGCTATCACCTACTGCTGCACAACTCTGGAAAACACAGATGCATGGAACATGACTAGAGGACTGTGCTGGAAAATCATCTGCACTGTACCTGACCAACCATGACTGCAATCAAGTAGAAGAAAATAGCACATAACAAATTGTGAAACAGTCCTGAGGGGCACATTGGTCCTGGACACAGATCATCCTCCCACAGTATAGTGCCACACTATGAAGTGGTGTGGAGGGTCACACACACTGGCAAGGCATGGGGGAAGATATTAGACTGAAGTGGTGTGTACATTAGTATTGGACAGGTGAGGAGTGTACAGAACAAAAACACATAGAGGAGTAACTCACAATGTGTAGGCATCAAAAGCTCCTCTTGGGGCTGGTATGACTCTCAATACCACATAGTGGTCAAAATAAAATGTAACATGACATCAATGTATGTGAAAAGTCACTTATAACGTAAGCAAGAGCCATGGCTGATCATCAAACCACAACACAGACATTGCAGTGACACACTCTGCATACTCACAAATGACAGTGACAACAAGTAGGTGTACCTCAGGACTTCAAGGTCATACCGACACACTGCACATTGCTCAACAAACAACTCCTACATGTGCCCACAATCAAAAGCAGGTGTCTGATAATGTAAACAAACAGCCACTCACTAACTGGATCATATATGTGTGTAGGTGCCATGTTCAGGGGCACATACACATCAACACTTCAGCTAATGACAGGACAATCACACTCTATGACTACTCTAGTGCACACATTCTAATGTACCCATGTGACTATGAAGCCAGGCCTTCACAAGATGACTACACATCTACACTGCTGTGTGAACATCAAAGATAGATTCCACAGATATGACGGACCCTGTCCACCCCGCAAGTTATCATGTGAATAGAATTCTCTGCTGTGTGGTACAGCATCCAAATATGACATGTGTACAAAATTGGAGACCTGACAATAGAATGATTAGGATAAGAGTAGATCATCACAGACAACCATCATTGCACCCTCAAGCCTCTGACTCAAGAAGCACAAAAGTCGCTGTAACCTCTGGCAACCTCTGCAAAAGAAAATCAAGTATATGCCAATGTGAATGTGGCATACAGAGCATTTAGCAGATGAACATATACATATACATTGCACTGCATCATTAGCAAGGGCAGCGACAAAGCTCAGAACATGAGTAACAGTCTTTATTACATAAACTCTGTATAGGCATCAAAAGTGCAAAACATCAAGGCCATTGGCCAGTCCAAATTTCAAGTCCGCACATGTGTGCATGAAAACTTGCACACCAAATAGGTAACACAGTCCACTGCCATGGGAATCACCACAGGATAGGGGCTTCGAATGGGCAGTCCAGGCATCGCTCAGGGAGAAATGGTGTGGGAAGGGGGACTTGGCTTCAACTTTGAGTTGAAGTTGAACTGGGAGGGGGCTGATTGTCTGGGCCAGTTGGAGGACTGGACCTGGGAGGGAGAGAACTGGCTGAGGTAGAGGGATCTGTGGATGTGGGAGCCTGAGGGCTGCTTGGACCGGGTGGAGTGGTCGCACGGGGAGGTGGAGACATGCTGTGTGGAGGCTCAGTGGCTGATGGTGAATGTGGAGGGCTGGGTCTCAATTGTTTGGGGATTCCATATCCCACAAGTGTCTTGCCAGGAGTGAGAAGTGAGGTGGGCACAACAGCCTCCCTCTTCCCCGAAAGTGTAGCAGGTGGTGGTGGCTCTCCCCGTGGGAATTTGCTGGACCTGGTGGTACGCTGGGGGCGGGGTTGCCTTTTCCCCTGCATCCCCTGTTGTGGAGGTACTCTCCCCACTTTGCTCTCTTGTCCATGCTTCACAGGGGTGTGGGTGGGAGTCGAGGTTTTGGGTGAAACTGCCTTCTGAATGTGTTTGGGCTTAGTTATGGCAGGCACCAGGTTCACTGCAGACAGGGCAAGTGTTTGTGTGTCTTTGGGATGAGGTGTGGGGATGGGAGTGCCCTTGGATGGTGATGAATTGGAGGAATGTGATGTGGATGCATGCTTTTTTGCCTTATGTCCCTGAGTGTCCTGTGATGGGCTTTTTGTTTTGCAGTCATGTGTGCTCTTTGTGTGCTGTGGTGATGGTGTATGGTGTCTGGTACGCTTAGAGTGCTGCTGTTGTGTGCTGCGTGTGGATGACTGGGTGTCTGAGGGCTCTGGTGTGTGTGTACTCTGGTCAGGTGGGGGCACTGGCAGGGTGGTTACCGAAGGGACAGGAGGTGGACTGGGTGCTTGGGACTGCTGAATGGCTGCCGTCACTGTGGAGGCCAAAGACTGGACAGTTCGGTGTAGGCCACCCACGTCCGAATGACTGCCCTCCATGAACGCAACAACCTGTGACTTGTTGACATGATCCTGGAGGGCATTCAGGAGAGCAGTCTGACCCACACACAGCTGCCGCAAAATGTCTATGGCCTCCACACTGAGGGCAGCAGGAGAGACAGGGGCAGGGGCAGCGGTGTCTGGGGGGAAGGAGACTCTACCCTTCTTAGGGCTGCGGGCACGGATAGCACTTGGGGGAGCATCTGGGAGGGTGGACATAGGAGAGGTGTGGCGGAAGAAGATGCAGATCTTGAACTTCCTGTGCCCGCCAACATTGAGGAGTCACCACTGGACTGGGAAGATGTGGAGGTTGGTGTTTCCGGCCGGGAATCCTCCAGGGCGCTCCTGTCCCCCTCCGAGGCGCTGGTCCCCTCAGTGTCACTGAACTCCTGTGTAGCAGTCGTGCCAGTAGCTTCCCCAATGGTGTTGGGCCCCTGTCCTTCCCTGCCCTCGGTAGATGCTGCAAGAGACAAAGACATAGGTTCAGTATAGTGCCATACTCACAAACATCATATGCAATACAAACTCAAATCCTTTGACTGTAAGTCCCACGTTTCACTACTCCATGTACTTTCAGCATAGGCTACATTTATGCAATCATCAGCTGATGCATGGAAACATGCTTAGTTGATAGTCATGCTCCATGTTGCGTTGACACAGCCAAATAGCTGGGCATGTGCCTACATGTAAACATCACATACAATTGTCTGTAGGCACACCTACGTGCCTGTAGGTAAGATAGCTACACATCCAAACATGTTGTCTCAGTCACCTTTGAAGTATATTTCATGGAACACCACAGATACAAAGTCAAATATATCCATTTGCAAGTGATATCACCTCCTGAAAACAACTATGTTGGGCATTGAAGCACAACTACAGTTGTACATTGGTGTCAGCTGCGTAGATGTAACAATTTATTTGATGTGCACAGCACACATCTCTAAATGCACACTAACATGATGCTCACTGCTGTTCACTGCCAGTTGATGTCTCTGACACTCACACTGCAGCATATGTCACAAGGACACATCTTTTTTGTTAATGAAGAGCAAATAAGCCCCATGTAACAATGTAGTCACATAGACAATGCAAAATAGCATGAGAATGAGAATTTAATGCAAGGCCTTCATAGGTTGTGACATGTCACATAACAACATCTTCACAAGTGCCTGACAGGCATTCATTGATCCAAGGCATTATAGTGTCTTCTGTAGATGAAGTTGTCAGTGGCCTCCATTAGGACAGCTAATGTGTGACAATACCTAGGGTCTGGCATATGACATCCCTACGTTCTGCTGACTGATGACATTGATGACACATCAATGTGCCAAAAATTCACTCACTGATTAAAAGCATTAGCCACAACTTCACCATGCACTGATGCACATGGACACCCCTCCACAATGCACACATACTGAGGACTGACACTCTGAGTAACATTTGCTCCTTATCATCTAGCAAATGACTGTACAACACCTCATTCACATCACAATTTGCCATACCCACTGATCACATCCAACCATGTTAAGCCCTAGTGCAAAAACAATCTCACAATGGCCAGGTTCAGCTACATTGCATTTAAATCCCAGAGTCTAACCATCCCAGTCATATTGCCATGTGCACAAATGGCAAATGCAAATCAGCCAATGCATCACTACATTCATCACCATCTACCCCATCAGCACCTGTGTGCACTTGCTGTCAATGTGGCAGGAAATTACATCATGTGATGCCATGCTGCTGATATTAGGCTAATATGTTTTGCAATGATGCTGTCATCTCTATCATTGTGAAAAAAAGAACCCATGGGACAGGTGTGACCTCTACCAACTCACTGCTCCCTGAGTCCACATCTGTGCATGTCTCTAGCCACGTACACATCATCACATGAGTACACAATTTTGGTAGCCACACAGCACACACAAGCCTGACAAGTGTACTGGGCTACACACTTCACACAATTAATTTTCCTGTGTAGGAAGGTCTCAGTTCAGACAACATTCACAAAATGTAAGATGAAAACATGGCAAGATGATTTGCTATGACAACGTTCATAGATTTACCACATGAGAAACAAAATGTTGTACAAATGCAGAACCTCTGCACTCAACACTGAGTCTACTTGAAGCCATTGCATCACACTAGAGACATCACAGAGGTCCGCATTTGCTCTGGGCTGGGATTCATGCACTCACTCACACGCAAAGTCACACTTTGCACAATACTCACCACCAACTTACTGCTGTTGGGCCCTCAAGCGTCCATCCAGCTCTGTCTGTGCCACTGCCAGGATGCAGGCCATTAGTGGTGTCATGCACCTGCGCGCCAACCTGCCACTTCGAGGGACCAGCCCAGCGTCATTTCAGCAACGTTTTTGCTGAGGCGGCAGATGTCATCCCACCTCTTGTGGCAGTGTGTATGGCGTCAGTTTGAGACCCCCAGGGACCACACCTTGCGGGCAATGGCCCTCCATATGGCCTTACACTGATGGATCTTGAGCTGAAGGCATGGGAGACAAGAAGAGGAAGTTTTTGTAACACTGTGTTGTGTACCAATGTGTGACTGTACAGGAGCATGAAAACACATAGCACACAAATACATCAATGGAGAGCAGAGCCCATACACCATGTCACATAGTATACTTGGATCAACCTATATCATTGCAATGTATACATCTATGATGATGGACACACTACGTGCCCATCTCATACACATGCAGAGTGGCAGCACAGAAACCAATGTACAAATGGGCCTCATCTGTGATGCACTATGTGAGTGAGCATGACATACGATACACTGAAAATGATGTGTAGTGGTTAGACTCACTGTGTCTTACACTACACACCCCTTAATGTCCTTGACTATTGCATAGCTACATGTGTCATGGTGGTCACATTTAGGTCCCTGATCTTACATTCTCACACTCTTGTCACAAGGTGTAGGCCTGTCTTGTGTACTCCTCAGGCCTATAATATCTCCTTCAAAAATAGGATGGTGGACAACACATATGTTTTTCTAAGTCCTTTTAGTGATGGGTCCCTGTAACATTGTGCAGTTACTGGGCAGGCCAGAGGGCTTTTCACTGAGGAAAAACGTGGTCCATCACAGAAATCACATGCATGTTCAATGAGAATGGTGAAACAGTGCATACAAATGCGAGACTCTACACATCATGGAATTAATAGAAGGATGACATCTCCACCGTACATTTAGCAGATGTGTCAGAGGTGATTTACCGCCAATAGTGATAGATCCAGACCTTGTACTCCTGTGCAGAATGAACACATCACCATAGGGTGAATTTGAAAGCAGAACACACATTATTCAGTACCCTCTGGCCAATCTACATTTGAAATGTCACAAATGAGCCTATGAACATTTAATGAACTATGACATTACAGGGCACAGGGAATATGTGTTCAGAGTTTGAGTGTCTCAAATCAGCAGTGTAACTGTATAAGTGCTAAAGCACAGTATGTCCTTTCCATCATTAAATTCAGTCAGGGATCTGTGGAAATAAGGCTATACACCCCATTGACGTGAAGTCAGCATGCTAGGCAGTGTCTCACACATTTACATTACCCAGTCTCAGAACAACATGTGTGTTTTTTGGCTTCAAATGACCTGCACCAGTGTCTATGTTGCCATCCTCCCCACATACTCAAGTGCAATAGGTTCTAGGTCATGTATGGACCATGCTGTTGGAAAAATATTAATGCATGAACATTGGCTTGCACTCACAGGCACAAACTACTGTACAGTAACATCATGTGAGCATTCTGAGCACTCTCAAACTTTTACTCATACACTTACCAGTACCTCTGGAGCACCATATAAACGCCCATACTGGGCAAGGACCTCATCCACCAGGACCTCTAGCTCCTCTGTGGTGAAGGGACGGGCCCTGATGTTCTCAGTTCGAGCCATGACTGGGTCCAGAGTAGAGGTACAGAAGCAGTTGGTGGTGATGAATGGCAGGCAGCAGTGTCTGAATGCAAGTGACATGTGTGGCTCTCTCACAGACATTTATAGGCCCCTAGGGTTGTTTCAGTGGCACTCTGCTGATGCAATTGGTCAGCCTGGTTTGCATCTTTCAATTGTATCCAATGCCTGTGACCGCAGTGGCGGAGCACGCCTACCGTGAATTCAAAAATGTATTGCACTACCGCGATGGCGGTTCCCATTGGCTGCACTGACATTAGCATAGGCGGTGTCACACCGTGGGGGCCAGGTGGTCTCTACCGCAATCCGGCATCTTTCAATTGTGGCCAATGCCTGTGACCACAGTGGCGGAGCAAGCCTACCGCGAGTTTCAAAAACTGTATTGCACTACCGCGATGCCGGTTTCCATTGGCTGCACTGACATTGGCATAGGCGGTGTCACACCACGGGGGCCAGGTGGTCTCTACCGCAGTCCGGCATCTTTCAATTGTAGCCAATGCCTGTGACCGCAGTGGCGGAGCACACCTACCGCGAGTTTCAAAAACTGGATTGCACTACCGCGATGCCGGTTCCCATTGGCTGCACTGACATTGGCATAGGCGGTGTCACACCTGGGGGCCAGGTGGTCTCTACCGCAATACGGCATCTTTCAATTGTGGCCAATTCCTGTGACCACAGTGGCAGAGCACGCCTACCACACCCATGGACACATTGTGCTAATGCATTGTCACTTGGCATGTTGCATCACTGATCACTATACATTTACACTATATTGTTGCACCTGGTTGTAAAGTGAAATGAGAGTGTGACATTTAACTCATCACGTCATGCCAGTACACATGAGTACATATATTGGTATGTACTTACTCACAAATTTGATGTTTGAGGTGTAATGGAGTCTCATTTTTGTGAACATGCCAATGTGTGAAATGGCAACTCATCCCACAGTCATGATGGACTGACCACATAATGTGCCTATATCACTGTATACAGTACTGTATTTATCTTGATAGTTGTCCAGCTTACACACACTGTGCTCATTGTGTAATAATGTTGTGCTTAGTGAGACTAAAGCAAGAAGGTTGTGCAGGGACCTCAGCTACGTACAGCTCAGCATTGTTGCTGTTTGCCACATGTGCTGTGTCAGCTACACCCAGGGCTGGTGAGACAAGATGTAGGAGTGTACCATATACCTTTCGCATAGTGTGATTCTGATTTGACAGTAGTTAGTATGTACATCTTGCCCACATGAAAGACTACATGAGATCAAGGTGTCTGTGCATGTGTCTTGTGCATTAAGCTGTTGTTACAGTCCTGTCAATGTTGGGGCTGTGCTAATCATTATGTAAGATGTTTGCCACATCTCATCTGTGAATCAAATTTACATGTGTCCTCTTTCAGAATACGTAGGAGATGACCAAATGTGCATCAGCCTTTCCCAGTGCTGGGGAACATGGAGGATGAGGACATCATAAGGAAATTCCATCTGAATCGCCTTATCCTTCAAGAGCTATGAGCTCAGTTGGAGCCCCATTTGAGGCCTCACAGAACATATCCAACAGCTTGACACCAACAGTAAAGGTGATGGCCGCACTGCATTTCTTTGCCACTGGTTCGTTTCAGTGCACGGTGGCCATCGCCGGTGGGATGTCTCAACCTATGTTCAGCATGGTGCTGCGTGATGTCCTGTCCGCATTGTTGACCTACAAGGACCGCTACATCCACTTTCCAAGGGGACATGAATTGGCAGATGTGAAGAGTGAATTTTATGACCTTGGACACATACCTAATGTTGTTGGAGCCATTGACTGCACACACGTTGGCCAGTTCCACCACAGGCACGTGAGCACATCTACCGTAACAGGAAGCATTACCATTCCATTAATGTGCAAGTGGTATGCCAAGCGGATATGATTATCTCCCATGTATGTGCCAAATATCCGGGTTCTGCACATGACTCCTACATTCTGCGTAACAGCATCATCCCACAATTGATGGAAAATCTGCATCCGGAGCGTGCGTGGCTTGTTGGTGAGTACGCTGAGTCAAGTAGTGTGCTGTATGTGTGACATGCTGTTCTCCTCAACTGTTTGTATTACAAACTTGGTCTGTGTATCTCACACCTAGGTGACTCTGCGTATCCCAACCTGCCTTGGTTGCTGAGCCCACTGAGGAATCCAAGGACCCCAGGGGAAGTCCGCTTCAATGATGCACATGGAGCGTGCTTTTGGGCTTCTGAAGGCTAGATTTTGGTGTCTGGACAAGACAGGTGGTGCACTACTATACTCTCCCCAAAAGGTGTGTCAGATCATAGTTGCATGCTGCATGCTCCACAACCTGGCCTTGCGCAAAGAGATTCCCCTGATCCTAGACGATGATGAGCAGCAGATGCCCCCCGCTGCAAATCCACACATGCCCAGTGACGATGATAGTGGAGAAGAGGAAGGTGTTGACCGGCGTCAACAGCTCATCGACAACTACTTCCCTTGAGGGTAAGTAACATTGAACAACAATGACGTTGTCTGTTGGCTTAGCTGTTAGTGGCAAAGCATAGATGAGGTGTTTGGATGCTGGCTGTTGTTGGATCACTGCTAATGGCTGATGTGTGTGGCACAGTGTATTGTTTTCCACTTACCTCATGTCTATGTTGATGGTGTTGGTCATTGTTATGTGTGATGAGTCTTGTACAGTGTTGACTAGTGGTGTGTTTTTGCTGTAATGGCATCACCTGACAACTAAATGTCATCCTCTTGTGTCTTTCTAGGTTCCTTCGCCCCATCAATGCCTCGTCACAATCCGAGCTTGTGGTACATTGGAATCAGAATAGACATTGTACATACTGTGATAAACATGGAACTGACACAAAGGCATAGGTGTGTAAATAGTGTTTATTTTCAATTAGATTGGGTTAAAATTAAAGTGGATGTAAGGAAATGTGTGCATAGTGAGTGTATGAGTTGTCAGTGATGGTAAAGGAGACAAATAGAGTAGTCCCCACATTAATGGAATTACACAGTCCAACAAACTCCTGCCATCAACATGGCAATGTGGGATATGATAGTCAACAAAGTCAATGTTCAGGGCAACACATGTGCCATCATGGCTGGATCAGCGACTTGACTTTGGTTGGTGCTTTGCCACGTGATCCTCCCGTGGTGTTTCTCGGACGGCCCCTCTTGTTTTTGGCAGGGGGGCCTCTGCTGCAGGCTCAGAGGTGTCTGAGGAGTCATTGTCTTGCAACTCACCCATCTCTGTGGCCACAGCTGAGGTGGTGTGTGTTTCAGCAGGCTGGCCACTGGAGGGGGGTTGAGCTGTCATTTGAGCAGCATGTATGTCCCTCAGAACACACACAAGCTGGTCCATGAGATCCACAAGTTGTCCAATTCGTGTGTCCATGGACCTCTGCAGCAGGCGGAGCTCACGCAGATCTTTTACAACCTGGCCCATCTGTCCCTGGTTCTGTTGATATGCACCAAGGACACTTGCAACGGTGGCCAGGCCTTCTGTCTCAGTGTCCTCATGTGATTGTCCCCCAGTTGCCCTCCCACTTGCCCTGCTGACACGGACCTGTGGCATTGGCTGTTGACGCACCCGCACACTCTCTCTAGCATCTTCGGCTTGTGTGGTGGTGTTGGTAACCACTGAGCCAGGGACAGTGTTGCAGGCAGCAGTGGTGATGGTGGAGGTGGCTGCAGCACATGTAGTTGTCGCAGGGGTCAGCGCTGTGGTTTTCACTGGTGTGTTCATTGTGGTGGTGGTGGTGGGGACAATGAGGCCCTGTGACAGAGTGCGTCCTGGCAGTCCAGAGGGGCCAGGTTGTTGCTCCTCATTCGAGAAACGTAGAGAATCAGCATCAGAGAGTTCAAGTTCCGGGGGGGGAGACTGGCTCTGCTGGTTGGTGGTGTTTTCAGGAGCTGTTGCTTGGGGATCGCCTGTTGAACAGAGGTTAGATTGTCAGTTAAGTGCACTCCACAACCTTGGTGTCAGACTTTTGGAAGTTACATTTGATACGCCAAACATTTTACATTGCAATCACTTGGTATTGCTGAAAGATTATCAGCATCATGACATGATGTTGAGGTACATACATTACTTGTAATTAGTGTGACATGTAAATTACAACCATGTGACACGTACAGATAGTGTGTTTACAAGGACATGCCATCATCTACCAACTTGGTGCACATTAACTTTGCTTTATGCGTGGATTTTGTTTGCTTTTCATGGAATCTGTTGCAGCTATTCAAAAACTTGTTAATTTAATTATTTAAATGTTCTTTCATATCATGTGGTTTTGTTTGTTTGACAGATTGACCGTGCATGTGTTGGGTTCTTATGAGCCTTCATGCTCTGAAACCATGGCACTTACACATTGCATTCTGTGCTGTGCATGATTGGGCCCTGAATTTCTTTCACATGTGACTTGGTGAGTCAAAGTGTAATTTCTGTGACAGTTACATGCGCTTAGCTGTCTGCACACAGGATGTAACATTTGGATCTATACAGGGTTGGCTGACATGTGAGGGATGTGGTGGTCATATGGCTCCATGCATTTTGAGAAGGATGACAGGGTGCATGCACTGACTACCTACCTGTTAGGTAGCAAAGTAGAGGGAAATGGCTGCCACGTGGCTGTTGGGTGGGGGGGTGTGTTCCATCCTGCTCAGCTGTGGGAAAAGGGTGCCTGATGGGAGTTGTAGTGCTGGCTGCCTATCCACAAACCCTCCTCCCTGTTGAGATGACTACCTACCTGTAAGGTTGAGGAGAGCAATGAAATGTCTGCCACATGGTTCTGGGTGTGGGGAGTGTTCCATCCTGCTCAGGGGTGATGCAAGTGAGCACGAGAAGGCTACCTACCTGTAAGGTGGAGCAGAGGAAGGGAATAGGTTACACATGGCTGTTGGGTAGGGGGAGTGTTCCATCCTGCTCAGCTGTGGGACAAGGGTGCCTGATGGGAGTTGTAGTGCTGGCTGCCTATCCATAAACCCCCCTCCCTGTTGAGATGGCTACATACCTGTAAGGCTGAGGAGAGCAATGAAATGGCTGTCACATGGTTCTGGGTGTGGGGAGTGTTCCATCCTGCTCAGGGGTAATGCAAGTGAGCATGAGAAGGCTACCTACCTCTGAGGTGGAGTAGAGCAATGAAATGGCTGCCACATGGCTCTTGGGGGGTGTGTTCCATCCTGCTCAGCTGTGGGACAAGGGTGCCTGATAGGAGTTGTAGTGCTGGCTGCCTGTACACACACACCCCTCCCTGTTTAGAAGGCTACCTCCCTGTGAAGTGGAGCAGAGGAAGGGAATAGGTTACACATGGCTCTTGGGTGGGGGGAGTGTTCCATCCAGCTCAGCTATGGGACAAGGGTGCCTGGTGGGAGTTGTAGTGCTGGCTGCCTGTACACATGCCCTCATGGAAATATTGCTAGCTACCTTTGAGGTGAAAAAGAGGTAGGAAATGGTAGATATGTGAGACATGTGTTGGGAAGAGTGTGTTGTACGTAAGTGCATTTAGGTCTAGGAAGTGTAGCTTTCTAGTTGTGCAAGACAGTACATGGCAGTGTGATGGGATACATTTGTTGGTACTTACCAGCCTCCACTCCCCCGGCTATTCCTGTGAGACTCTCTGGATGCAGTATGGCAAGCACCTTCTCCTCCCATTCAGTGAATGTTAGTGGTGGAATGGGAGGGCCACCGCCAGTCCTCTGAGCCGCCTCATGGTTCCTGTTGGCACGGTATTTCACCCTGGTCTTGAGGTCATGCCACCTCTTCTTGATGTCACGCAGTGTGCGCAGGGTGGTCCCTACTGCATTGACTTTGTTGACTATCCTTTCCCACATTTGATTTTTTCTGACTAGTGGTGTCTGTTGGACCATGCTTCCAAACAAATGTGGTTCTACTCTGATTATCTCGTCTACCATCACTGACAACTCATTGTCTGTGAATTTTGGCATTTTTTTCTGTGCCATGGTGTGTGATGGGAAAATGGGTGACAAGTGCAGGTGGGAAGGTGGTGGTGGAGATGTGTTAGGTGTGTGTTGGTGTTGTTGGTGTGGGTGGTTGTGATGGTGTGATGTGTGATGATTTGCCTCTCCTTTCTGCTGTGGTGTTTGGCCCTTCACTTCTGGAGTTGTGCAAAGGATGCTGGCCAGGGAAAGCGTTGGGTTTATACTCAGATATATGGGTGTATCCAAATGGAGTATTCATGTCAGGTGTGTTCTCTATGTTGACCTGGGATTTGTATTTTTTTAAATGCCATGGGGTGTGTCATTGGCTTGTGTCAATTGTTTTTGAAGGCAGCAGAAAAACAATCAGCCACACTTGGAGGCCTTGTTCTGTGGTTGCATTCGACCGCCATTCTTCTTTCCGCTTGACCGCAGCAGTCTGAACGCAATGATCATTCCGCCAGCTCTGCCATTCATCTTTTCGCGTGACCGCAGCGGACAGAAAAGACTAATCATTCAGCTTGCTCCGCCATCTTATCATAATTTCACTTGCGGTCATTCCGCTTGTGGATCGGCGTTTTTGGTACTTTCCGCAGCATTTCCGTCCGCCGCAGTCGGATTTTCTGGTTTTCTGGATGTTGTGGGTGGATTTTTGTGAAATACGACTGCTGCGGTCGGATTTTTCAATCATTGCATCGTAATGTGACCGCCGGTTTTGCAGCGGAACATGCGGGCGGTTTTCTCCGCAACCACGGCGGTCGGAGGGCTTTTCCGTCCACCATCGTAATGACCCCCTTTATAACTAAATAAATAAAATTAGCTTTTTTTTTAAAATATTAACTAAAACTATAACATGTTTTCCTTTACATATCACAGATTAAACTTCACTAAAAATCCACCTAGAAAATTCAACACAAAGATTTACATACACAACAACAATAAAATCAACATTATAAAAAATATATCACAAAGTAAGTATGTAACTTAACCAACAAATAAAGTAAAGTATTTAAAAGTAATAAATTTAATAAAAATGCAAAACATAACTAACAAATACTTTTCTCTTAACAGCTTCTACAGAAGTCGACAAAACCCTAACATCAACGAAAAACAATTCATCAACTAAAAAAAGTAAGTATATTTTTTTCCACAAATAAATTAAAATAGAGACTATATAATCAAAGTAATCAAATTAACCAAAACTACAACGTTGTCTTTTATGTTTCACAGATTAAACTTCACTATAACTCCACCAAAAAAGCTCAAAGCAAACATTAACTTCGAAAACAAGTACAAAATCAACATTAAAGAAAAATATTAAACTAAGTAAGTATATCATTTAAACAACAAATAGAGAAAACTAAAAAAGATAAATTAAATAACAAACCAAATATAACTAACAAATACTTTTCTCTTCACAGCTTCTACAAACTTCAAAATACGATATCAATGAAATAAACTTCAACTTCAATTAGTAAGTATTATTTTTATTTCCAACTAAATAAAAATAGAAAATCGTAATAATAAAAATAAATGCAACACTTTAATAAAAATAACATTTTGCTTTTCAACCAACAGAAAAAAAAACAGTGAATAAGCCACGACCATCGATAAAATATCCATCAAGAAAATTAAAGCAGGACAAATGTAAGTTTATTTTCAAAAATAATTAATTATACAAACATATTTACTGTTCAAAATCGTATAATTAATAAATAAATATATACATATATTCACAGATAGACAAAAAAAGGTAGAAGGAGCAAAATTCATAACTTCACAAAAGGGAAAACTGCTTCTGTGCTACATGGGCTACACCTATACACAAGATAAAGTAACTGGATACAAAACCCATTGAAAATGCAGTAAATATTACTCCAATTCTTGCTATGGGAGAGCCACTACAGTAGAAACAAATGTAGTTAATGTCAAAGAACACAACCATCCCCCCAATGTGACTGAAATCAAGGTCAGAGATGTTCTAGAAACAATCAGAGAAGCAAGTACCAGTTCCCAACAGACTAGTACCCAAATACTAAAAAATGTGTTAACTAGGGTTCCCGAACATGTCACAGGACAACCACCGTGCATCCCCACTCTAAAAAGATTATTCGCCAGACCTGAAGAGCTACAGCTCAAACAACACCCACCCCCAAACTTTTGCAGAAATAGAAATAGTACCAGAATACACCATCACCCACAAAGATGAAAAACTCCTTCTTCATGACAATAAAAGTCATGAAAAACGAATTATCATCTTTGCCACCAACAACAACTACAAAAACTTAAAAACTGCAAAATGGGGATGATGGATGGCAGATTCAAAGTTTGCCCCAAGCGTTTTTCCCAACTATATACCATCCATGGCGAATATGAAGACACTAGCATACCCTTCATATACGCACTGCTCCCTAATAAGCAAAACACCATCTACATAGAGCTTCTTACAATACTAAAACAATACACTGACAACTACTTTCCTAAAAAAAAATCATTGACTTTGAGCAAGCAATGATTCAGTCAATTTTAAAAATATACCCACACCTCCAAAATAGCAACTTTGCCTACCACATTAAAAAATTAATGGCCCTGGCCTATGTACCAACAACTGAAGTGGCCAATCATTATAACATACTTCTTGAAAGCCCTTTCTATCAAGCAAACAAAACTAAACTAACTCTCTTTCTAGACTACTTCGTAGACACTTGGGTAGGAAGGCTACATAGATCAGGACACCGTAGACAACCAAAATTCCAAATCTCCTGGTGGAACGTCTATGAAAGCACTCTAGCTCAAAAAGCTAAAACTAACAACGCAGTGGAAGGATGGCATAATGCCTTCCAAGCCACAATAGGAAGAGGCCAACCAACCTTACACAAACTAATAGAAGCTATCAAAAAAGAACAGAGCTATCAAGAACTGAGGCTAGAGCAATCCCTAACTAAAATCGGCCCTAAACTCAGTAAACAAAAACAATTTATGAATACCTACAACACAAAACGCCACTATTTCCAAACACCAAAGGGCTAGAATACCTAAACATGATTGCTAAATCTATACTTTAAACAAAAAAAATGATAAACATCATAAGCATTTTAAAATAACAAATCATTTAAACAACATAATTCTACTCTTTTTTAAATTAATAATTATAATTGTCATTTACAATTTAAAAACTAACACAAAAATATATGACATAATATAATTATTAGAATAAAAAAGACACAAACAAACCAATGTAACCAAAAACATTTTACACCCATAATAATAAAAAATAACTTAGTTATGTCACAGTAGATGACCCTCGAAAACAAAAAAATCCATACTAGATAAATCGTAAGACTAATCCATTCAAAAATAAAGCCCCAAAAAAATGCAAAAATACAACTGTAGAACAAAAGCTCCAACAACGCAATCCTCTCAATAACGAAACCCTCAAAAACCCAAAAATTAGTTTTAAAAAACCGCAAAAATAGAACTATTGAAAAAAAGCTCCAACGACGCAATCCTCTCAATAACAAAACCCTCAAAAACCTGAAAAGTAGCTAAAACAAAACGCTCCAACAAACCCGAAAAATTAAAGGAAATGTAAATTAACTTGTTTTAAAAAACAAAATACATGTTCATTTAAAAAAAAAAAAATGCGTCGTCAGCACCATCCGTTCACAAAACGGAAAACCTGTAAAGGAAAAAAAAAGAATACTCTCCCACAATAACATTTACAAACCCACATGCATCAATATCAACATTAAATACAAGATAACAGAATTAAACAACACATAACTAACACTAGAAAAACTCTACTTTTATCCAACACTACGTCAAACACATAAAACACTAAACTACCAAAACAACACCTAACTACTGCAAAAACAAACAAATAACTTCCTAACAAATCTAATTACACTACTACTACCTCGCTCCTACCCTAAAACTACCTTAAAAGTAATTTAGATTAAACTTACCTTAACTGATGAAACAGAGCTCCTGAACGCGAGGTTCCGTTTTCCAAAATGACCTAAAAATGAAACAGATAGACAGAAAAGTGAGGAAATGAGAAAAAAATGACCGCGTAATAAAAATGAAAAAAGACTGACTCCCCATAGACAAGAATGGAGAAATAATAAAAAAATCCCCAAAATTAAATGTATATTTTTATTTATTGTAAAAAAAAATCAAATGTTCAAAAAAATATACAAAAAGTTGTAAAATATATATTAAATATTATATTATCAAAAAACAAAAAATATAATATTTAAGATATATTAAAATGTATGTTTGTTTCATGTACTGTAAATGTACAAACAAAATGAAAATGTTTAATAAAAAAATATGTGATAAAAAAATATATTTGTTAAAAATATTGTAAATTATTTAATATATTAAGGGCCCTATTCCGATCTCGCTAGGAAAGCCCTCCGTACGACTCAGATCTGGATGATTTTCCGAGTGAGACGTGCTGCTGGAGCCCGACGGAACGAGTACGATGCAGCCGTATGCTGACGGACTCGGTTCGCTCGGACTCCCATTGAGCTCTATGGGAGCCTGTGTACAGACGCGTACACAGGCTCCAATGGCAGAAAAGGGGTGAAAAGGCACCCCATGTTGCCTGTCACACTGTGCATGCCTGGATCGGGGGGACCCATGGGCACACCCCTGTGACAGATTTGGAGGGCCCCGGGTGCAGGGCGGCCTGCTATGGCCCCCCGAAGTATGCTTCCGACAGCCGTTTCGTCTCGCTGAGACCGAGGTGAAGCGGCTGTCCGAATCGTGCATCGTACTCGCTCGGTCGGAATTCGGCTCCATTGTACTGTACGATCCGGCTGCGAATGAGTCGTATGGAGTGGTTCGGGTCCGGAAACGATTCGGTCAGCGCTTACGTGATCTTCGCTTCGTACTTGGTCGTTCGGACCTGTGTACGATTCGGTCCTAAACAAGTGCTATGAATCGGATCTGGCAAAGCCAAACCCGATTCGGAGGCCTTCCAAACGACATTGGAATCGGGCCCTAAATATTATTTTATCATAAATACTATTGAATATACAAAACAATAAAATATACAAAATATAAATTTGTAAAATACATATTATATAATTTAAGAAAAATATTATATAAAATGTATTAAAAAAATGTAAAAGAAATGTATACAAATGTTTACTTTTTGTCATAAAAATTATAAACAATAAAAATCAAACTGTTTATAATTAAAGTACTAAAAATATATTCACTTTACTAATACATGACTATAGTTAAAAAAAATGTACCATTTTTCATAACTGTTAAAAAAATAAGTATGTAATAATATATTTTTACTTTTACAATTGTACATAAAAAATATATGTTAAAAATATATTATACTTTTTAAAAAAATCTAAATAACATCAAGATTTCTGAATCATGTTTTTAATATTGTGAAAAATTGTATAACAAAAACAAATTAAAACAATGTAATTGTGAACAAAACAAATACGTGTTTGCAAATAAAAATGTTCACAATAAAAACTAACATACTTCTCCTTTCTTATTTCAAAGTACAAATAAACTCTAAAAAAGAATACATAATAAACAAACAAAAATTACTATTCCAACTCCAAAACCAACTAAACTCAGGGAAAGAGCTGGATAATAAACCCCAAAAATTACTATTCCAACTCCAAAACCAACTAAACTCAGGGAAAGTGCTGGATAATAAACCCAACAAAAAATTACTATTCCAAAACCAACTAAACTCAGGGAAAGAGCTGGATAATAAACCCCAAAAAATTACTATTCCAACTCCAAAACCAACTAAACTCAGGAAAAGTGCTGGATAATAAACCTCAAAAAATTACTATTCCAACTCCTGTCATGGAAGACAAGAGATAGGAGATCCACCTCATCCGTGGATACCTTAGGAACCAGGATTCCTGCACCAGGGAATCCGGGTGCATAGATGTGACATGGCGTCAGAAACCGTCGTCGAACACATTGGGAGACTTCAGAAAGATGCCGCTGCTGGAGAAGGTGAAAGAGCCCAGTGGAACCCAAAGGTGGATTCAAGATGTGAAGAACCTGCAAACAGAGGGGACAGAGTCTATGCCACTCAGGAATGACCAGGAGGCACGGAAGACGAATGCCCACTGATGTCGGGTGTTGCAGGAGAGCTGATGGTGACCTTGAAACTGCAGCTGTGTGGCCCAGGCAATGCTGTGGAAGACCAGGAGCCATACCCGAGTTGGCCCACATCGGATGTTGAGAGTTGAGGGGTCGGTGGCCGGCGGGAGCACCAACAAGCCTTGACAACTGCAACCAATGTGGAAGTTGAAAATTGTGCAATGTCGGGACCAGCAAGGTCCAGGAGACTCGCCAAAAGCAAGCTAGTCAGAGCAGGCCATGAGGAATCAGGGGAGCCTAAAGAATTCAAAGGTCACCCTCAATAGGACCCACAGGCCGAAGGTACTGGAGTCGCGAGAGGATCTTGAGCAGCTCACCAAAGAAGCAAGCCCACGTTGCAAGTGATGTGGTGAGGACAAAAATCTTGGTCACTGGAGATGCTTGAGGTTGGGGCTACTTAGGGCCCGAAGATCTTGGTGGAATGAAGCCAACAAACCTTTGCAACTGCAAGTCGACTAACCCTAGGTGTTAAACTCTGCTCCTCTCGCGGAGTTTGCAAATATTTGGCAACTCCGCGTTCCACGTAAAAGGCAGAGTAGCCAGAAAACTCTGGACTCCAAAAGGGAGGTTTTTTTGTGTCCGCTCTCCCAAAATGTGGGTGCCTGCGATCGCCGATGAGATTTCCTATCCGTTCGCCAGTGCCACGAGATTTGCTAGCCGGCCACACGGTTCCACGAGAGTTTGAGATCGCGAACATGTCATTCAGGTACACCATCGGACTTCTGGACTAGTTTTGTGAAGAACGCGATCCCGAACACGCAGAATCTGCAATCTGGAGAAGGTTCTCTCCTGAGCAGCATCATAACCTTCTCGAAATGACAATTTGGATTAAAAAACTCCTCAGATTTACAATTGGCTGTACTTTTTTGAGCAAGAAGTCCTTTTTCTTTTTTTTCCTTTTTTTTTAAGAGGAAGTGCCCCATAGTCTTTAACTTCCTGTTCCTGTCCAGCAGGCTTCTCCCAGTGCTTTGTCCATCTCCTGTTCACTTTTCATCTGGATTTGGAGCTGGAAGGATCACTCTTTGTTTCTGCTGCACCATATATCATTGGATTTGAGGACTTTTGAATTTGAGATTTCACAAGTAAGTTGGAAAATTGGTGTTGTTTGTTTGATTGGGGCCATGCACCTAGATTTTTTTTGTACTTTTCATTGTTTATTTATAAGTGTATTGTGGTGGGTGGCCTATAGTTTCAGTAGGGGTCTAGTTGTTCCTTTGCAAGTATTTTTTCTTCTTTTATAAAGGAAACATGTTGCTCACTACATTTTCTACAACTTTTGAAATCAATTTACAATATTTATTTAATTCACTAGCCCAGTAGTCTGCCAATAGGCCTTTCAGCCAGTAGGCCCAGAGCTACTCATGGGTGCATAAAACAACTGTTTCTGTGGTGTCTGTTGAATTTAAACATCATTTAGGGCATGGATGGCATTGGATTGAAAAGCAAAATTCTTTTTTTTGTGTATTTCACTTTTTTTCATGTATGTTAAATAAATGCCTTTGTTGGATGTGTGTGGTTGTAACTTGTAAACTTTTTTCAGCCCCGTGGATTTTTGTTTTTGGCATTGTTGCATTAAAGCTGTGTTGTTTAGCATGCCTCCTTTGTCTGGCCAGTGTGTGAGTTTGTTTGTAATAGTGGGCCAGCATTTTCCTTGGCTGAGCCTCCCCATGTGGCCAGGGGCCATTTTGTAAAGTCTGTGTCCATATAGGCCTACTTGAGTTCATTGTTTTCCAGGCCTCCTGCTTGTTGTTGTTATGAGTGCCCATGTGGCTGGTGGCCATTTTGTGGTGGTAGTTAGTGTGCTTTTGCCATAGGCCTTCATGTCTTTCATTTGTTCCTCTTGGCTTATTGCTTCTTGTTGTGGTAGCCTGGCCTTGTGGCTGTCGGCTATTTTGTGAAGGCAGCCAGTGTGTTTTTGCCATAGGCCTGCATTCTCTGTCTTCCCTTTCTTGCTGTTGTGGCCTGGCCATGTGGCTGTCGGCCTTTTTGTGAAGGCAGCCAGGGTGCTTTTGTCATAGGTCTGCATTGTCTGTCTTCCCTTTCTTGTTGTTGTGGCCTGGCCATGTGGCTGGCGGCCATTTTGGAAAAGCAGCCAGTGTACTTTTGCCAAAGGCCTGCATTGTCTGTCTTCCCTTTCTTGTTGTTGTGGCCTTGCCATGTGGCTGGTGGCCATTTTGTGAAGAGGCAGCCAGTGTGCTTCTGCATTAGGCCTGCAAGCCTTCTTTATGGTGGCCATGCCTTCTTGCTGGTTGTTGTTTTGCATGCAATTTTTTCTTCTTTTATCCAGCAATAAATGTAGCACAGTTCACTACATTTTCTAATAAATTTGCAATATTATTGAGTTGAATTGATTCAATATGTGGGCTAGTCTGCCAATGGGTTTTCCAACCAACAGGCCCAGAGCTACTCATGGGTGCATGAAAAAACTGTTTCTGTGGTGTCTGTTGAATTTAAACATCATTTAAGGCATGGATGGCATTGGATTGAAATGCAAAATGTGTTTATTTTTTTGGGTATTTCACTTTTTTTCATGTGTGTTAAATAAATGCCTTTGTTGGATATGTGTGGTTGTAACTTGCAAACTTTTTTCAGCCCTGTGGATTTTAGTTTTTGGCATTGTTGCATTAAAGCTGTGTTGTTTAGCATGTCTCCTTTGTCTGGCCAGTATGTGAGTGTGTTTGTAATAATGGGCCAGCATTTTGCTTGGCTGAGCCTCCCCATGTGGCCAGGGGTAATTTTGTAAGTTCTGTGTCCAACTCCATATAGGCCTGCTTGAGTTTATTGTTTTCCAGGCCTCCTGCTTGTTGTTGTTGTGACTTGTGAGTGACCATGTGGCTGGTGGCGATTTTGTGGTGGCAGTTAGTGTGCTTTATTGCTTTTGCCATAGGCCTGCATGTCTTTCCTTTGTTCCTCTTGGCTTATTCCTTCCATCCATTGTCAGCTGCAGCTACCTGAATGCTGCATCCCACGTGATGCTCAATGCCAAACCGGGTCCGTTACATTTGTATTTTTGTTGTTGTTATTCTTCTTTTCTATCCTTCCTGAGTGTACTGTACAATACACCATGAAAGCCCTTGTTGTTGTCAAAGGCTCACAAATGGCTACACTGTATTGTTATGTTTTTTTAATAACTGAGGTAATAAATGTAATAATTTAAATAACACTAACAAGTGTGACCACACACTAAGTTATATATTATATTTGTTTATTTGTACTAGTAGTAATTGAACCACAACAATGAATGCCACATTTCACTGATGTTCTTCTTGCTTCTTTGCTTTTAGGTGCACAAAAGAGGAGGAGACAACGTCACGCATTGTACTGCCGAACAGAAGTCCTGCCGCGCACGACGTCACGTGACGTGTGACCACAGACATCTCTTCAACTTGTGCCACTGCATGCTACTGACATCTTCAAGATGGTACACTCGCGCCCGAGACTTCCACACAATGAGACCACCATTCCGCCTGGGCACTACCCGTGTGGTATGTGTTCAGTGTGTAAGTTGACCAAAAAAACTATGGAGGTGGTGCTTAACTCAGGGAAAGTGTGGCATCTGACCCAATTCAGTAACTGCAATACGATGAATGTAGTGTACAGATTAACATGTGAATGTGGACTACAATACATCGGCCTTACAACACGTAAGATTAAAATAAGAGTGCAGGAACATCTGAGCACTATTAGAGCAGGTAAACTTTCCACGAAACTAGTACAACACTACAAAGAAAGTAAACATTCCTTTACATGGGTAGTGCTGGAAAAGGTGATAGGAGACCCTTACAGTATAGAGAGGGTCCTTGCAATGAAAGAGGCATGCTGGATTTTCCAAGAGAGATGTGACCAAACAGGATTAAACGACTTTATTGAATGGAACAAAGTAAGAAATTAAGAAAATGCAACGTTTCCTTTCACAAGATGTGAGTTCTGTTGGTGTCCGTGAGATGGACCTTTGTGTGTCTCATATAATTGAGGTATAAACTAGAATGGTGTTGGAGTGTGAGGACACAGTATATCAATAAAGTTGATTGAAACAGGGTCTCAATCCAATATGGTCATTATGAATAATGAGTGGCACTTAGGAGGTCTCATGTATTTGAGGTATACACTAGAATGTTGTTGGAATGTGAGGACACAATATATCAATAAAGATGATTGAAACAGGGCCTCAACTCAACATGGCCACTATGAATAATGAATGGCACAAATGAGGTTGTAAGGGGGTAAGCTATTGAGCCTCCCAGCTGTAGTTTGTATACCCCTGAGAATGTGGGGGGCACAACATGATGTGATTGAAATTATGAAACCCCTTTTTTAAGTTATCCCACATCATTACCATCATAGATGTGCAAAGCTCTAAATTAGGGAGTCTGCCTAGATACCTGAGAATTTATGCCCACTAATTAAAGAATATGATGAAAATCAAAAAACGGCCCCTATAAAGTGTTTTTTTGCCGGACTCGCAGTGGTATTGAAGAAAATATGGAAGTTTAAGATGGCCGCCGCGGTCTGACAATACACCACATGATGAGGATGTAGTCACGTGGGACGCCGCCCGCGTAGCCTTTGTAAACGCGCAGGGACGGAATCCGGGACCGAGGGATGAGAAGAGGTACCCGGAGGCAAGACGGGCGGTAAGATTAGTGTGACTGACAGCGGGTAGTGCTGTATAGAGTGGGACAGTGTTATATAGTTTGTGAATACATGTAAAACTGGCGAGAAAATGCTTTTACATGGGAAACTGAGGCGAGGTAGAGAGTGGTACATTGAAAGGATGTAATGCATCCGTGACGCGTGTGTAAGCTACAGAGTTTCAGATACAACGGGATAAGAAAGTGAGAAATTGGCTTGCAGAGTCCCCCATGGGAGATAGAGAAAGGGAGGTAGAGGCGGAAAGTCATTAGCCTACAAGAAGGTGGGCTAGCAGCCCACAGGGTTTATAAAGGACAGAAAGAGCGAGTGAATGGTGTATAAAGACATATGCATTCATTTATTTCCTTTATATCCAGAAACCTAATTTAGGATACGCCTATGAGAAGAGGAACTTACGGCTGGAGTTTTCCTCTGATAATAAGGAGAGCTGGTACGACTGACTTGGGCTCCCTTATGGTAATGAAATGCCCTACAGTGATGTGTGCATGATGTTTTTAAAGTGGAGAGATAAGATGTGTTATAGTAACCTGGCCATTGTGTTGTTTTGTCATTTGACAATCATTTTAAGAAAATTGCACCAGTGTCCGATACTAGCGACAAATGACCCTGCCCTGACGAAATTGCCTGAAAGATTGAATGGCAATGAAACATGTCGGCTAAGAAAGGAAGTGGTCTGCATATATGCAGCCGGTTTTACATTTCTGAATAAGCGCACAAGAAAAGAATACAATTGGTAATCTGTGCGTTTTATTTCAGTTTTATACTGCACTGGGTCTTGTTTGTTTGGTAGTCGCAAAGCACATAGGGTGTTTTTTGAATTGTTTGATCACCTTTTTTTGGGACACTTATAAGTTTTAGCAAAATGGTTACCGATGATGATAAAAGTGAGCATAGCTGATGAGTACCAATCAGCAAGCTCGACTGGTTGTGCGCACGTGAGGTGCCATTTTGCTTTTTTCACAATTTTTGAAAAATTAAACATATCTATAGGTGTGTTTTTTTTGGTATATGTACCATTTTTGCCCGTCTTTAAGAATAGATGGGGTATGACTGTCATTTGATATAAAAACACTATTTTATAAAAAGAAGGCAAATGAAGTGGAGGGACACTACCTCGAAAAAAAGTGAGGAGTGACCGATGTAGATAAATGAAAAAATTCCACGTCCACATTTATGAATCTAAGAGCCTGAGGTGACAGGTCTTGTGTGTATTTGATATCTTCAAGATGGCCTCAAAGAAAGGTACTAGGTCCAGTACCAAGAAAGTTGCTAGTGAGAAGAAAGCACTGCCACTTACCAACACCTGTATGTCGCCCAAGACATTTTTTGGGAAATCAAAATTGCGCCTGCAGCAGCGGTGTCCGGGGAGCAAGCTGGGAGCAGTACCCCCGCATCAGTGGACCCACCCCACCAACCTAGACCCAAGCCCATGTCTGTCGCAGAGTCAACCAGTCTAATCACGAGTCCAACGCCGACGAGCAGTGATGTTGAAATTGACTTATCGTTATCGCAAAGCAGTATCCAATCAATGCAGGAAACTCAGATAAGTGGGCAACAACAGCCGCAACCACCCCCAATAGTAGTTGTTCCTCCCGAAGTAGGGGCAGTTCAGGAGATCGAGCTTCCTGCAGAGGAAGAAGAAGAGCAAGCCACTCTTTCAGAAGATCCATTGTCTTCCAGATCCCCAGCAAGGAAAAGGAGGGTTAGTCCATCAACTTCTTCTGCTATCTCCCCTTCTGATGATCTAGACGCCACTTGGAAGCCACCTCAGTTTGAGAGTGAGACACGCCATGAGACAAGGCTAGGGAAAAGGAAGGTTCCAGAAAGCCTTCGAGTTATGGAGGTAGATGTAGAAGAGGAGGATGATGACGAGCCAGTCATCATGGACATTAGTCCCACCCCAGTGGAGACTGACATGACCCCATCCCAAATTGCTGTGAGGGATGTGGCATGGATACCACCAACACAGATACCACCAACACCACCTCCAGCTTCCATATTTCGCCGGCAGCGACCTACATCCACCACAACCACCTCAGTAAAAGTAGGTACTGCAGAGAGTCAAACGTCACGCCCACCTACCAGTTCATCTGACATTATAAGTGGCACCAGCAGCGTCAGAAAATTGACCTCCCCAGTTTGGGACTTTTTTTCAGTTAGCAAGAAGGAGGTGAACATTGCTATATGTTCCATTTGTGGACAAGGTGTTAGTCGGGGTAAGCTTGGTACAAACTATGGTACTGGAGGCCAAACAACCCATCTGAGAAAACACCACTTGATCCAGTGGGAGGCGCACCTTAGTGGCCAAAAAACTGCACGTGTTGTTGGTGGAGGGGATGAAGAAGAAGAAGATCTGATCATGGTGGAAGGTGAACAAGAGGGAGACATTTTCTCTGTTACACAAAGCAGCCCTGTCCCCAGCAGTGCAGTGGTACCGCCCACATCATCATCAGTAACATCGCAATGGCACAAGAGTCAGCCTGAGACACCAAGGGGTCCAAGGCAAGAGAGTACCGCAATGAAAAAACATGCATTGAGCCTAACATCTAGCGTCAATAAGTCACCTGTATCAGTGACACCAGAAAAGAAAATCATCCAGGCTACCATTCTCAGCATGTTTAGGTCAGAGGGGCAGTACGAACGCAATCACCCAACGGCACATTTGTACAATGCAAAGCTGACTAAAATGTTAGCGCTGGGCCTTCTCCCTTTTTATTTAGGGGAAGACGTGAGTTTTCTTGAGTTTGTGGCAGCCATCTGCCTGAAATGTAAGGTTCCCAGCCGGTCCTATTTCGCCAGAGTTGCTGTTGCAGCACTACATCGCGACGTGCTGGAATTGCTTATACAAGCTTTGCAGCAGAGTGCTGTTCACACTATCCACCTGACAACAGACATGTGGACCAGTTGCCAAGCCACTGATTACATGTGCATCACTGCACACTGGATCTCTTTTGTGGGGCTTAGAGAAATGTTATCTGCAGGTGTTGACACTGCTGAGATTTTTAATGCCGCTCTGAAACATGCAACTGTTGCTATGTTCACCTGCTGCAAACATTTTGGAAGACTTTGACAGCAAGTTCTTTGAATGGTTGCAACCAAGATGGCTTAACATTGGTTTTGTTGCCACAGACAATGATAGTAACATAGTTAAGGCCATGGACGATTGTGGCTATTTCAGGGTCCTGTGTTTGGCGCACTGCAATAACATCATTGTTCAAGACTTTCTGAAAAAAGAAGACAGAGTCAGCAACTTACTGACTACTTGCAGGAGAATCTGCACACGGAAGCAGCTGAGGATCATTCAACGTGAAAATAGAATGCCAGTTAAAGCACTCATCCAGGAGGTGCCAACACGTTGGAACTCAACTTATTACATGCTTGAACGTCTGAGCAGTACAGACCAATCAATGAATATGTCATGCAAAAAGGGGATGCTACTTTGAAAGGCATGATCATTGAGATGAACCAATGGGGCCTAGTTAAATGCCTGACAGAGATGCTACTTCCTTTCAAGGTCTTCACACGTGAAGTCAGCAAGGAGGACTGTACTATGGGCCAAGCTATCCCTTTGTTGCACATGCTACAGGAACAGCTGAAGGGGGTGTCTGCAATGTATGCAGGTGTGGAAGAACATAAATAAGCATATGAGTCGGTGAAGAGCTTAACCCTTTGTTTATCTGCAAATACAAGGGTGCAAAGAGGCATTGTGTCATCCAACCATTTCATTTGTGCCACAATTCTTGATTCACGGTGCAAACCATTACTGCACACTTTCATTCCTTTTTCAGACAGGGATGTTGCCAGCTACAAAACTTGGAGAGCTGTGCAAGCCAGTCTGCTAGAAAAAGAATGGCTGGGAATTGGAGGCCCGCTCCTCCAGGGCACAACAAATACTGCAGGTCAGCCTTCAAGTTCAACTTCAGAGCCTGAGGGCAGTGTGATTGGCTCACAGCAGCCAAAACCACCAACAACACCAAGAACAACATCAACAACAACAAGAACAGGAGCATCAGCCCCAAAATCAGCACAGGAATTGTTTCTACAGGCAGGGCTTAAGTCAAGTGCTGAGGCAAAGGCCAAAGAGGCCAAGCAAAGCGGAGCACACATGCACATTGAGCAGATGTTCCAGGCCTATCTGGAAGACCCAACAGAGGTCTACTTTGATCAAAACCCATTGCTGTATTGGTATGGAAAAAGGCACCAATGGTCAGTGCTCATCAGGCTGACGATAAACTATCTGGCTTGCAATGTCACAAATGTCTCTTCTGAGCGTGTTTTCAGTGCTGCTGGTGCCATTCTGACAGTGAGAAGGACCAGTCTCTCACCCCAAAACGTGGAGCGGTTAACCATGTTCAAAATGAATCAGCACGTTATACCACCGGATTACACCATACCTGAAGTAGCACAGCAGGAAGATGATGACGGCGACTCACGTTATGGAAGTAGTGTGTTAAGTGACCTACTTCTGGGTGAAACACCAGAGTTTGAGGACGAGCTCTACTTCCCTGACAACTAGGCTTTCTAATTACTTTCTTTCTTCCTGTGACGCCCAAAAAAAAGCCCCCCAAAAAGATATAGCTAAGGAATATTATTTACTTTATTATTTGTGTGTGTCACTGTCTTTCTGGTTTGAAGCACAACAAATCCATCACCACCATCTTACTCTTTTATTGCCGGATTGGAGTTGCAACTGTGTGCAGTCAGTGAAGAAGTAAGTCCGCTCCTCCTGACTCACCCTAAATCCATTTCCCTCAAGCCAGACATTGGATGGAGAATAGTACAACAAATGTGAAATGTGTGCCCGCATCGAATTCCTCCAAACCTGACTACATATCTATCCTCCTTTCTGAGCCTAGAGGGACAGCCATGGAAGAACAGGTAAATGATGGCATGCATTGCATGCTGACTCTGAGTGATTGGTGTTTGTTGTGCATGATGTCTACTAGTATTCTACACACAAAAAAGGTGACTCAAGTCAATGTTTCCCTTCTTGTTGTTCAATAACAAAATTGTACTACTGCAGGCCGCTTCATTGCATTTTTGAGTCTGGAATCACTAAGGACACTACAGAGTTAGACACTATGACCATACCATACCATACTCACAGTCAGTCAGTAGGATCGGAGATGATTGATGGAATATCTCGGGGCGTTTACTGAAGTGGCCTAAAAGGTAAACAACAACACCAGGCCTACATGTCTGTGTAGTGGTGGAGGCGAGTGTGGTGGTGTGACTGACAGTGGTGCATTGATTTTGTTACTTAATTTGGCACATGCTGTGTTGCTGTGTGTGTATGTGTGCTCATTGTTGTCTGGCTCAAATTCTAAGCTAAGTGGAGGTTGGGTGGGGGGCCTGCTCCTGTTGTTGGAGGTAACTGCTGGAAAGAGACATGATTTAGCCATGCTGACTCTGAAAGTCTTTTTGTTGCACTCCTCCTTAATTTATGCAGTTTAACTTTTCTCCTTGATTTTTCAATATCCTTTTTGTTTTTCTATCTACAGGCCGGCTTTTACCCTGTGCTATACTGGGAAAAACAACTCACACATACCTTACCAAACCACATCCGCCAGGCATGCACCCAAGATTGACGGACGGACAGTCCAAGGAAGGACCAAGAGGAATGGGGAAAAGCAACTCTCAATTTGGCAATAATTATAGTATCATTTCATTTGATTCATTTTTTCTCTTCAATCATTACGACTGTGTGTGTTGTTGTTTATGTTTGCTTATATATTTGACTCCTACAGATATTTTTTAATTTCTTTGCTATCTTTCAAAGGAAGCCCAGTACAACAGAGCATAAAATGTATCTAACTTGGGTCTCTCTGGGGGCAGACAAGCAAAGCAATTGCATAAAAATTAATAATATACTGCAGTGTACTAGTCTAGTACTACACTCATCAAGTCATCATCATGCATGCATTTCCTTTTTCTCCCTTAACAGATTTATGATGGTCGGCTGCCAAGATTATGTGTGTTGTGTGTTGTCCATGTGTAGTGTTTGTCTTTGTCAAACCTTTCCCTCAAATCCCCCTTCCCAACCATTTATCAAACCCTAACCCTCTTGCCCTGGGCTATGTGATTTACATAGCAGTGTGACTAAATTAAATTTACACCAATTATTGATCACACACTTGCTGGGGCCGATGTGGTGAAAGCAACGCTAACTCAGGGCGAGGATCTTCTTCTGCTTTAAGTATATATACTATAGTCCACACTGGCAATATTAGATTGCCCACTGATGCACAGTATTCAATATTCATTTTTTTTTCCAGAGGAACATAAACCATCATAATATAATTGGTTGCCAGCATCGAGTCATCAATCACCCTAGTGCCAGCACTAAAGGTTACGAAGCCGCTTGTCCACTTCATAGCTCGAGTCCATTTCAGTTTGTAACTTGTATTAGGCTAGCCCTCCAGGCATTCTGGTTTATTTTACTTTAGCATTGCTTATCATCATCATGGTTTCTTGTTTGGCAGTCTTCTTGTGTAGTGTACTTCTACTACTCGTTCCCTAGTCTCCCTCAGGTGACTGACTATCTCATTTTCTTTTTTGAAATGCTCCTGTCAGTGTCTACTACTACTACCACCACCATGGCACTTTGGGAAACCAAACCATCACCATGCAGCCATCGCTTCGCCTAAGTATAAACATCAATCACAGGTAAGAGAAGAAGTTTGGGGGAGGCATAATGTAAATAGGGCCTGATTCACAGAACTAACTTAAGTCAAAAACGTAAACGTAAACGTAGAGTTAGTACTTTTTAGGTATTCACAGAATACACTTACTCATTTTGGTATTCACAGAATAGTACTAACTTTACGTTTACGTTTACGTTTTTGACGTAAGTTAGTTCTGTGAATCAGGCCCATGATTCACAGAACTAACTTACGTCAAAAACCTAAGCGTAAACGTAAACGTAAAGTTAGTACTATTCTGTGAATACCAAAATGAGTAAGTTCATTCTGTGAATACCAAAATGAGTAAGTGTATTCTGTGAATACCTAAAAAGTACTAACTTTACGTTTACGTTTACGTTTTTGACGTAAGTTAGTTCTGTGAATCAGGCCCATACTGTGGAAATTAATTAATTCACACACCCACACCCTTCCGAGTCCATAGGGGTTTTAGTTGCAGACTGCATAGACTGGGAGGAGAGACTGACAGTACTAGTAGGACAAGTGAGGGTACCGCATCTACCTGTTGGTGTGTTAAACTATCGACAGATTTCAATGAAAAACTGGCTGCGGCCCTGCAGCAAAAGAAACAGTGTGAAGTAAAAGAGGAACCCCCCCACAAAAGATTTACATCATATGTAAACTATAAATAATATATTCCCCTAACAAAAAAAACTAACTAGAATGAAAAAAAAAACACAGCACCTGACCCACCCCTCTCCCTAACCACAACCAATGTCCATCAATAAGAGTCCAATTGCTCAATGTCCATAAATTAAAATGTCCATAAAAAAAAACAAGTTTTCCCCAACGCCCAATTCCCACTCACCAAAAAAAAGATTAAAAAAGGGGCAAGGCGACGGAGGTCTAGCGGCGGGCTCGCCGGATCTTCCTATCCTGAGTGTTTACCCGCTCCTCTAGGCGCGCCATCCAGAGGAGCATGCGGCGCTGAAATGTCTTGCAGTTGCATGAACAGGGGTGGGCAGCAGTGTTTAAAGAAGTGCGGCAGGAGGCTGTCAGACCACGGTGCCATACCACTGGAGGCACTGCGGAGGCCTGGCTGGGACCCGGGGCATTGGAGGAGGCTGCAGCTGCTGCCGCCTCCTCCTCCGCCAGAACCACCAGCTGCCGATATTCATCACGGATGGCCTCTAGCTTCCATTGCCGGGCCATGGCTGCTAACTCCTTCCTGTTGGGTTGTTTTTTCAGTTGGGAAGGAGTAGCCATATCAAGAAAGAAAAAAGACACCTGTAACCAATACTCTTAGCACAACAGTAACACAAAATTAATTATGCACATTAAATTATAGTGGCACAGTAGCACTAGCAAGCACAGTACCTAACATTTGTGGTATCCTCCAACTTTCTAGGCCTCTAACATTTGTGGGAGTTTCAGGCATTACTAGGCACTATGGATTAAACAAATCTTCTTCTTCTCTCTCTTGTTTAGCTAAATTAACCTTGTAGGCATGCCAGCTCAGTCAGCTTGCACCCTAGACAGACATACTCGTGTCACAGTCGCAGACTCACGTTACTTTACTACTGTCTGCAGGTGGGGCAGCTGTAGTCTACAACTACACAATTATCTATTTTTCTTTTATGGCCATACTCTGTTAAATCAATGGCAAATGCTCAATTTCACTTTCACCCTGACTACTACAACAAGGCAGATGATATCTGATATCAATGATTATATACGGAAGACGTGAGGTACTACTATTGTTTGATTGTGTAACCAGGCAGCCGATAGGACACACATGGCAGACACGGTCGAAATGACATGGGTAGGGAGTGGGCCTCGGAATTGGAGGGAGGCGATTGATAATGGGTGGGTATGGGTACATACATACACAATATATATGTTGTGCTTGCAAACTACTGTCAGTCAGAGGAGTATTCTGAAATCCAACCTTGAATCAAAAACCTTGAAAAAAAACAGTCCTTGTCTCTTCCCAGTGATTTTTCCATTTATCATTGCATTGCTCTTCTAGCATTATTTTTTTATTCTAATCTTATTCTTATCTTCACCCTTGGCTTTGCTACTCTGGCATAGTTTATTCTTCTTTTACATTATCTTCATCCAGTGACAGTCTCCACCTATGCTATGATTGAATACCATCCAGGCATCCATCCATTCAAAGTAAACATGGCTATCATTCTTCTTAATCTCACAACAAACCTTTCACCAACAACATACATTTGTCATTTTTTTAAACCACTACTCATGCATCCTTGCTTGCCTTTGAGTTTGACCCATCTAACCCCCCGGAGGATTCCTATCACCCATACAGTTTCACCCACCCACCCAGGCAGGCATCCTTTCTTTCACCTTTCACCCATCCTTCAACCACCCATGCATCCTATCAGCCACCTATGCATCCCGGGCCCCCTTCCTTCACCCACGCATCCTTCTCTGCCAGTCATATATTACATGTCACCCGTCCTTCCTCCTTCCATCCTTCTTTCCCTTTTCGTTCTACCCATCCATCAAGGTCGTCTGACTCTGAGGGGTCGATTCAGATCTCGGCCGGTAGGGCACCTAACAGTATTCGTCTGGAAAAAATACCAGCCGAATGCGTGTTCCCCGACCGATTCGTACACTCGTCCGGACGAACAAGTACGATGCGTATAACAACTCATTTTCCGAGCGAGCCGTACTCACCCAATCCAGCTCCTGTTCCCCGCCCGAGCCGGATCCGTGAACGCCGAATCGAGCCGCACGGATGCAAATAAACAGCACCTTCCGGCCGGACTAGTACGATGCGCAATCCGTATGCGCCGAACCCGTCGCTACGTCCGGCACGTTTGAGCATTCGGGCGAGCCGTACATAAGCTCTGTTTCGCGCCACAAGACGATCCACGGCTACGAGACGAACAAGCCTGCTACGAGTACGACTCGAAGACACGAGAAACCCGAACGAGACGATCCAAGCATGATCCCATTGCGCAGGCCTACCTATACTCGGCGCAGACGGTAAGTCAAACACCAACAATACAAACAAACTACACATACCCGAAATATGTCACACACACATAGGGATGCACAAATAACGTACACTAGCAACAGCAGAACCATAGGGGTGGGATGGCCAACACCAATGCAATACACACCCATAGGGGGATGGATGCCTACCACTAACACCACCCTACCACCACCCCTACTCAGGGGGGCCTGGATGCCTGCCACTACTACCATCCCCACCCTTAGGGGTATGGATGCCTACCACTACCACCATCACTACTCAGGGGGGCATGGATGCCTACCACTACCACCACCCCTACTCAGGGGGGCCTGGATGCCTGCCACTACTACCATCCCCACCCTTAGGGGTATGGATGCCTACCACTACCACCATCACTACTCAGGGGGGCCATGATGCCTGCCACTACTACCATCCCCACCCTTAGGGGTATGGATGCCTACCACTACCACCACCCCTACTCAGGGGGGCCTGGATGCCTGCCACTACTACCATCCCCACCCTTAGGGGTATGGATGCCTACCACTACCACCATCACTACTCAGGGGGGCCTGGATGCCTGCCACTACTACCATCCCCACCCTTAGGGGTATGGATGCCTACCACTACCACCATCACTACTCAGGGGGGGCTGGATGCCTACCACTACCACCACCCCTACTCAGGGGGGCCTGGATGCCTGTCACTACTACCATCCCCACTCATGGGGGGATGGATGCCTACCACTACTACCATCCCCACTCATGGGGGGATGGATGCCCACCACTACCACCACCCCTACTCAGGGGGGCCTGGATGCCTGTCACTACTACCATCCCCACTCATAGGGGGCTGGATGCCTACCACTACTACCATCCCCACTCATGGGGGGATGGATGCCTACCACTACCACCACCCCTACTCAGGGGGGCCTGGATGCCTGTCACTACTACCATCCCCACTCATAGGGGGATGGATGCCTACCACTACTACCATCCCCACTCATGGGGGTATGGATGCCTACCACTACCACCACCCCTACTCAGGGGGCCTGGATGCCTACCACTACCACCACCCCTACTCAGGGGGCCTGGATGCCTGTCACTACTACCATCCCCACTCATAGGGGGATGGATGCCTACCACTACCACCATCCCCACTCATGGGGGGATGGATGCCTACCACTACCACCACCTCTACTCACTGGGGCCTGGATGCCTGTCACTACTACCATCCCCACTCATGGGGGATGGATGCCTACCACTACCACCACCCCTACTCAGGGGGCCTGGATGCCTGTCACTACTACCATCCCCACTCATGGGGGATGGATGCCCACCACTACCACATCACTACTCAGGGGGCCTGGATGCCTGCCACTACTACCATCCCCACCCTTAGGGGTATGGATGCCTACCACTACCACCATCACTACTCAGGGGGGGCTGGATGCCTACCACTACCACCACCCCTACTCAGGGGGGCCTGGATGCCTGCCACTACTACCATCCCCACCCTTAGGGGTATGGATGCCTACCACTACCACCACCCCTACTCAGGGGGGCTGGATGCCTACCACTACCACCACCCCTACTCAGGGGGCCTGGATGCCTGTCACTACTACCATCCCCACTCATGGGGGGATGGATGCCTACCACTAACACCACTCCTACTCATAGGACGGGTAATGCATGACACAACTAGCATACTCCCACATAAGGAATGACAGAAGATTACATCCCCCCAACACCATGACAAGTGTGTGTAGTCTGTGTCAAATGCCTACAACACTGAACATGACATTGAACATACAATGTGACCCCCTAGCACACGTGTCACACATAAATGTGTGTGGCCTCCACAATGCAAGCCGACCATGGCCACTGTGGCAATGGGCTCGAACTCCCCATCACCACAGTGACCAAAAGGGAAGTGTGGTGTCCATAGCTGATGCACATTTTGAACAGTGTGGCAATGGGGCCTAAAGCCCCATCACCACAGTGACCAAAAGGGAAGTGTGGTGTCCATAGCTGATGCACATTTTGAACAGTGTGGCAATGGGGCCTAAAGCCCCATCACCACAGTGACCAAAAGGGAAGTGTAGTCATGGTAAAAGCTGCCAAAGCCAAACTGCATGGATGAATCCTGGTCACACAACAACAAACACATCAGTGGCATAGTAGTGCTTGTGTCCCATAGCAACATAGATTGGTCGAGGGAAACAGTGCAGTGTCACTGAAACATCGTTTTGGCCATGTGCATACAAACATCACCCATGGGGGCACACATTGTCAACATTCACAAATAACACAATGACAGAAGTGACCATCATAATGCTGACCCACATATCTGCACCAATGGACACACAAATGTAGATATCCATTTGGAGACTGTAGATGTCAGGTGAACAAATACCATACCATGGCAGCAATGGGACATACAAACCATGATTATTGTGCTGACTGATGACCTAGGAGTCCCAGGGACAGCAGGGGAAAGCCACCAAACAACATACAGCCAATGGCACACTCAAGATATGCCAATGCAGTGGTCACACATTGCTTGCCTGCACTGGTACGGTTAGGGGACATCCCCCTTGGAGGGACATACAAGGGGCAGGCCAGGCACCGCAGGGACAGGATCAGGGGATGGCAGAGTGAGGCAGTGAAGGGGTGGTGGGTGCAGGAGTGTCACCAGCAACTGCAGTGGAGGTGTCTGACTCAGGGGGGGCCGGCACCACTGTGGTACACAAGTCAGTTGGTGTGGGTGCTGCAACAACTGCAGTGGGCTGGACTGATGTAGTGGACTGGGTACCCACTGCAGTGCCTGAGTCAGACGTGGTGGTTGTGGACTCCACTGCAGTGCATGACTCCAAGGGAGTGGAAGGGTGGGCAGATGAGGTGGGCAGGACAGAGGGGGGACCCGGTCTCCACAACAGTGCCACTAACAGGCAGAGCGTCTGGGTTGGGGGTGGAAGAGCAAGTGGCAGGGGGGAGGGACTAAGCAGTCTGGGGATGCGGTATCGGTGTGTGGGGGAACCTGGGGCAGGGTGTGGTGGGGGAACCTGTGCAGTGGTGGCCTGGGGGATGGAGGAGAGAGACTGGGCGGTGGAGCTGCGTGGTGGTGGTGGTGGGGTCTTGCTCTTCCTGGTCCGGGGGGACTTCCTAATGGGGTCCTGTGTCTGCCTGCACCTGGGGAGGGTGTCCGGGGGCGAGAGGCACTCCCCTCTGTGTGGGTGGACTTCCTCTTCCCCCGGTATGCTGGATCAGCAGGATTGGAGGGAAGAGGCCGAGGTCACACAGGAAGATCTGCTGTGTAGGTGGGGTAGCAGGCGAGGCAAGGGAAGGGGTCTTGGAGGGAGAGGATTTGGAGGACTGTGGAGTGAATGTGGATGCCTGTGTGTGTGTGTGTTCCCCATCCCCTGTGTCTGTGGTATCAGTCCCCTGAGGATGCTTGTGTGCACGTCTTGCCTTTCTCTTGGGTGTGTCTGTGCTGCTCGTGTCTGTGTGTTTGGGTGACTGTGCAGGTGTGCATGTGCTTTGGACAGGTAGGGGGCAGGAAGTGTGGATGGGGCAGAGGTGGGAGGGGTGAGGGACTGTTGGAGGAGGGACACTGCTGCCGTCAGGGAGGAGTCCATGGACTTATTGCTCCTCTGTAGGGCAGACATACCCGTAGAGATGCCCTCCATGAACGACACCAGCTGTGTCAACAGAGTGGTGTGTGCATGGAGGACACTCAGCATTACTGTCTGCCCTACATGGAGCTGCCGAAGGAGGTACACAGACTCCTCACTCAGGGCAGCAGGGGACACAGGGGCAGGGGTGCGGTGCCTGGCACGAAGGAGACACGCTCCCGAGTACGGGAGACTCCACAGACCTCAGGAATGGGAGCCAATGGGAGGGCGGTGGTGGTGGTGGTGGTGGCGGGGCCAGACAGACTAGCTGGCCTTTGGTGGCTGCTGAGACCCGCCTCCACAAGGGAGTCATCCTCCGAGCTGCTGTGGTCCTCAGCTGAGGTGGATGGTGCTGAGGACTCCTCGGTGTGGCTCCCCTCGCCCTCCGTGCCACTGGGTCCCTCTGACCACTCGTCCGATGCTGACCCAGTCTGGCTCCGCTGCTCCTCCTGGTCCGTGGAGCTGTCCCCTCCTGTGGCCGTGGATGTATCTGCAAACAATTAGGGAAACAGACAAACATCAGTCACCTGCACTGACCGCACATACCACAGTAAGTACAGCACATTACAGAGCAAGCCCTGGCATCCTTAGTTGAACATTGCCTAAAGTCCTCACACAGATTCGGGGAAGCCAATTGTCAGTCTGATGGTCAACCATGGGACTCACACCCCTCCTGCCCTTGCACCCATCTGTCTTGTGCCTGTCTGATAGTAAGACCCCAGTGTGGACACATGCACCACCTACACAGTTGTTGGACATTGCGGGGAACACAGTGAAGTATGTGAACATGCACACATCACATCTCTTGCCACTGAGTCAGTGCAGGTGTCCGGATAAAGGGATGGCCAGAGTCTAAATAGAAATGCATGTGATGCATACCAGCACCAGACACCATGATGCACCCATGTCCGGATAGTCAATGCCACAATGGGGTGCATGTTGCACATGTCACTCCCCTGCAGGATCAGTCTCAGGAAGTTTAATGCCATGACACAGGAATGCGTGCAAAGTCATACATTACTGTCTCAAGTCACATGGCCATGGCAGCCAGCCAACAACAGTCTGCACTGTGTCACAATCCGAGGGCATGGGGAATGCAAGTTATGTGACTGACAAGTGCACATGTCCATCCCCCAAATACCACATCATCTGTACTACTATTTGTCCACGTCATACCAACTGGACATATGGGGGACATGAAACACAACTCTCTGAACATGAGCACCTCACAGTGTGCTGTGAATGAAAATACAGCTGCCTGAAAGTCACAGTCGCAAACACCTGTGTGCACAGTCAAGTGATCAGACACCTATAAGTCACAGAAGTATCGTCTAACATGGTCACATCTCAGATGGCATGCTGAGCCCTAACCGATAAACATACCAGTAGTCCTGACAACGAAGACACAGCACAATGAGACAGAGGCAGACACCTGAGGGTACATTTCACTGATCACAACATGCCAGATGATACACGGGAGTGGGAGTACAGAGTGTATTGTATGCCCTGGAGTAGGCATGACTGTCCAGCTCCACCTGTAAGAGGGATGAGTCCTGGACAGTAGGCAGGTGGCTAAGCATGTGTGACACACTGGATACACATACTCCTGAGGCCCAAACATTGTTCCCACCAGCAGCATGGGTGTGTGCCAAATTCCCCAGGGACATGTGGTGAGTCAGAGCAGCAAGCGGACCACATATCAAAGTTACACCCAGATTACATGTCAGAACTTAGGCATTGTGTAAGCAATTGACCCACCCATGAATCGCACAACATAGTCACGGGAACAAATGCTGTCCCCCACCTTGAGCAAAGCTAAATGCAATGACACAGTCTCCAAATGACACAATTTCCTGACTATAAGGGCCACACATATGCGTATCAGAGGAGAAGTGGGCATGTCACAAATGAGGGACATGGGTCCTGGACCACATGACTGATGTACTGTGGAAGTTTAACCAGGCCAGAGGAGGGCACATAGCATGTCAGACAAAGTGCACAGTGCAGTCATGGACTCACCCCCTCCTTGCTGCTGTCTGTCCTTCAGCTGCCCATCCAGGTCAGGGAAGACCACTGCCAGGATCCGGAGCATGTGGGGGGTCAGGGTCCGGTGTCCGCCCCTCCTGCGAGGAGGCAACAGCTTCAGCTGGACCCTTGCGATCCTCCGGGTCCAGCCACGAAGGTCCTGCCACCTCTTCTGGCAGTTGCGGATCCTACGCCTGTAGACCCCCACGGATCTTACTTTCCGGGCGATGGTCAGCCAGATTTCCTGCTTCTGGTGGGCATCAACCTGTGAGGATGACAAAGTGAAAAGGCCATTACTACACATGCAACATATACGTGCATCACACAGTTGGATATACATGTCTCAATCACAGGGGCATATGATGTACACAGGCAGTGCAACAATGGCTATGAACAGTTTGCCAGCAGTCACTACATGGTATCATTGCATGGGAAGTAAACCTAGTTGGAGTGCACTGTTACTGCACTGTACCAGTTCAGTGCATGTAACTACACACTTTGGGGTGTGACAACTACTCAGTGGGCATGCTAGCCAGTGGTGTGCACACTGAAAGTCCTGCTAGTCAGACAACATGCACAATTAGTGAGGCAGTGGACAGCACACTCACCTGCTCCCCTGGTTTCCCATACAGCTTGCTGTACTGTGGAAGGAGGCTGTCCAGCAGGGCCTGGTTCTCCTCAAGGCTGAAGGCTGGGGCTCTCTCCACAGTATGTGCCATTGCAGGAGCCAGAGGATGCATAAACAGCAGCAGTGTTGGTGGCAGATGTCGTCCTGGAGCATGTAGTGCAGGCAAGTGAGCTCTCAGGGGAACAGCCAGCATTATATGTGTGCTGCAGAGGCAGATACTGTCCCATGTGTCCAAAGTGATAGGTCCAAGTCGTTTGCATCTTCTGAATCTGACCAATCCATGGAATAGCAGCACTAATACACGCCCACAGCATCCTTCAAATCTTCAACTTCATGACACCCATGATTTTGCAACATTGTTGTGGCTGGCCAACTGAATTCACTGCATCAGACTCGTTGGAGCTTCGAAAACGCGTCCGTTGCCATGCCAGGCCCCAGCCAATGTGTGCGCACCGTTTGGTCCATTGCTGTACAACGCGTATTTCGGGATACAACGCGTACCCGCACACATCATATGCAATGGGCCGGCCGGGCACACCGATCGGTCCATTGCTGTACAACGCGTATTTCGGGATACAACGCGTACCCGCACACATCATATGCAATGGGCCGGCCGGGCACACCGATCGGTCCATTGCTGTAGAACGCGTACCCGCTCACAACAGATGCAATGGGCCGGCCGGGCACACCGATCGGTCCATTGCTGTACAACGCGTATTTCGGGATACAACGCGTACCCGCACACATCATATGCAATGGGCCAGCCGGTCACACCGATCGGTCCATTGCTGTTCAACGCGTACCTGCTCACAACAGATGCAATGGGCTGGCCGGGCACACCGATCGGTCCATTGCTGTACAACGCGTATTTCGGGATACAACGCGTACCGCGCACATCATATGCAATGGGCCGGCCGGGCACACCGATCGGTCCATTGCTGTGCAACGCGTACCCGCTCACAACAGATGCAATGGGCCGGCCGGGCACACCGATCGGTCCATTGCTGTTCAACGCGTACCCACTCACAACAGATGCAATGGGCCGGCCGGGCACACCGATCGGTCCATTGCTGTACTACGCGTATTTCGGGATACAACGCGTACCCGCACACATCATATGCAATGGGCCGGCCGGGCACACCGATCGGTCCATTGCTGTACAACGCGTACCCGCTCACAACAGATGCAATGGGCCGGCCGGGCACACCGATCGGTCCATTGCTGTACAATGCGTATTTCGGGATACAACGCGTACCCGCACACATCATATGCAATGGGCCGGCCGGGCACACCGATCGGTCCATTGCTGCACAACGCGTATTTCGCGATACAACGCGTACCCGCACACATCATATGCAATGGGCTGGCTGGGCACACCGATCGGTCCATTGCTGTACAACGCGTATTTCGGGATACAACGCGTACCCGCACACATCATATGCAATGGGCCGGCCGGGCACACCGATCGGTCCATTGCTGTACCACTGCGTATTTCGCGATACAACGCGTACCCGCACACATCATATGCAATGGGCCGGCTGGGCACACCGATCGGTCCATTGCTGTACAACGCGTATTTCGGGATACAACGCGTACCCGCACACATCATATGCAATGGGCCGGCCGGGCACACCGATCGGTCCATTGCTGTACAACGCATACCTGTACAGGTCAGTCGCATATGTCACCATGCTTGTCACTGGTGAACGTATGCCAGCCACATATACCTGCCAGAGACCCAGGGGCACACCTACAACACCACACCCAGTCCACACTGTTCCCTGAGGCATGTAAGGCTGCATTTCCTTCTCTGTGTATAGGGGTTAACATGTGGTTTTTGTGGTGGCACTTGTGGGCAGCCACACCCAGGCTGTGCATGTGTTCATGGGGACAGGGTCCTTGGTGTGTTGTGCACATGACCACTGTGATGTGCAACAGTTCATTTTGGAGCATGTGGCATGGTCACATTTCCAGGTTGTGTATGTGTATGACATGTCACATACCCCCAGAGTCCCATGTGGGAAGGCATGTACGTCACAGGATGACCCATTGCCACAATAGTGATGTCCCTCCACAGTCTGTGTGCATGTTGTGTTTCCGATGTCACTGATTCCATGTGCACGATGGGAGACAGTCTCCACATCGACGTTGTTTGTGCATGGAATTTGATGTTGTGCGTCACTGGCGTCCATGTCTGTCCTGCGGATGCGACAGGGGCCACTACCTGTGGGAGTCATGTTTGTTTTTCTGACGTGTACATGATACGCCATGTCATGACAGTGGCCATGTGGCAAGACAGGGTCACTGGGAATCTACCTGTCAATGATCTGTGATGCCTGTGGCGCATCTGTCCAGACATGTCACTGTGGTGTGTGTGTGGAACGTGACAGCAGTAAATGGGTACTGTGACACAGCCTAATGGTTTCCCATAGCACAACCTGGTACCTGTTGTGCACACATGTTGTACTGAGAAGTTAGATGTTGGCCATGTAGGTGCGAGTTATGTCCGACAGAACGGCACACACATCAAGTACTTGTGTCACGTAATGATGTAACATGTGAAATTGAGTATGGTGAATGGCACATATGTGGGGTGACTGACAATCTTTCTTCCTTCAACCTATGCACTGCAGGGCTCCAGCTGTCCATAGACCATTCCCTGACCTGGCAACGATGGTGGAACGTGACAGCATCCGATGGTACCGCTTCACCAGGCAGCTGATTGAGGATTTGGCAGTGTGCTTGGCACCACATTTGCAACCTGGCCGGACGTACCCTACGGCGCTGACCCCCAAGGTGAAGATAATGGCAGCTCTACACTTCTTTGCCACCGGTACCTTTCAACACACTGTTGCGACTGCCGGTGGGATGTCACAGACTATGTTCAGCCGTGTGCTACACGATGTTTTGGAGGCAATGTTGAGATGCCAGAACCAGTACATCTATTTCCCAACACGTCAACAACTCACTGACGTCAAGAGTGACTTCTATGCCCTGGGGAGGATGCCACATGTCATTGGCTCCATTGATGGGACACATGTGGCTTTGATACCACCACAGGCACATGAGCAGGCATACCGGAACCGTAAACATTACCATTCGATCAATGCTCTGGTGGTATGTTTAGCAGATATGAGCATCACACATGTGCGCGCCCGTTTCCCTGGTTCAGCACACGATGCCTACGTGATGAGGAGTAGTCGCATCCCGAGGATGATGGCACAGATGCAGAACCAGCGTGCCTGGCTTGTCGGTGTGTACTGACTTTGTACCATTGTGTGTGTTCTGATCTGTAGTATTCCACCCACTTTTCCAAATCAGCTAATGTGCACTTGTCTGTCCGTAGGTGACTCCGGATACCCCAACATGCCGTGGTTGCTGACACCCCTCAGGAACCCTGTGACACCAGCCCAGATGCGCTACAATGAAGCACATGGTCGGACCAGGAGAGTGATAGAGCGGACCTTTGGTCTCCTGAAGAGCCGCTTCCGCTGCCTGGACAAGACAGGAGGGGCCCTCCCATATGCCCCAGCAAAGGTGTGCAAGATTGTCATCGTCTGCTGCATGCTACACAACCTGGCAGTGCGGAAGGAGTTGCCTCTTATCCTGGATGACGATGACCAACGTCCGCCACCTGTGGAGGATCCTGGCCTGGACCACGATGCCAGTGATGATGATGATGATGATGGTGATGTCCGCACACAGCTCATCACCAACTTCTTCAGCTGAATGTGAGGTTCCAGGGAGATGTAATGTGAATGACGTGAGTTTGCATGATATGTGTGGGTGGTGCTCTGGTGCTGTTTGAGTGTGGCCATGTGCTACTTGACTGGATGCGTGCAGCAATGTGTCCTTCCAGGTAGTCTGAACTCCCCAACAGTTTTGATATGCTAACTTGGTTTTGTGTAGTTGTCTTGTGACATGTATTGGGCATGAGTATTGCAGTACTGTCCTGTTCTACAGTGATTTTAACTGTGTGTCATGTCTGTCCTTCACAGGGTGCTTACTGAGTACTTTGGTCAACTTGGATCCCCCGACACCATGATTCAGCTTTCAGGGTGGCAGCAGTAGTTGGCCTACAAGTGATGTGCCACACACCCCTGGACTTCATATCTTCTGCACTTGTTGACTGTGTGGCCACTGCCACGTGGGTAAACCTTGCATTTGTAGTGGAAACAACATGTTGCAAATGTGTAATAAACCTGTGCTTCACTTTGGGATGTGCGTTGTCTGTGGTCACACATCTGACTGACATTTGCTTACTGCACCTGTGGGCTAGTTGACACAGACTCTGAATAGGTGTGGTGTCTGTGCATTCCACTGTATTTCCTGGCAACATCACTGTGGGCGATGAGTCCGATGGCCCTGGTGTCTGTGTTGTGTAGCCCTAGTGGTGTGTCTCCCTCATATTTGTCACGTCACCATGACTCACACAACGGTGTTGTACTTGCTGTAGCAGTTAGCATACACAGTGTAATTTAGCAGAACATCATCACCATAACAGTATCCACATTTGAATAACAACAGTGGCAAGTATGGTGTACTAGTGATTTTATTTACAGAAATGTGTGTGTGTATAGTGCACAGGATGGTGGGTGCTGTACATTGGGATTGTGATCCAAAGTTCCCAGATGAGTTGGAAGTCTTGGTAGCAGAAATGTCCTGAGTGAAGTCCACAGTCATATGATACAGTAGTCCAACTTGAACTCCCCATGTGATGTGGGAAAGTAGTGTTGCATTCGACAGGGTGAAACGTTTGCACACAAAGGAGAATTTCCGGAACAGGTGTTGGCTTCCTGGGGGATGTACGTGGCCATCAACCTCTCAGTTTTCCTTCCTCGGACAAACCCTCTTCTTTGGGGGGGGACCCTCACGTGCAGGCTGCGGCGGTGCAGGGGACTCTCCGCCAGAGTCCTCCTCCCTCCCTGTGGTGGTGTCAGTTGTTGCAGCACCAGATGTTGTGGGCACACAGGGAGGTGTGGCCATGTTGGTGCTAATCTGGCGGAGGCATGTCAATATGTCCCTATGCACCGCTGTGAGTTCTTGCAATGTGTCCCACTTGGACTCCATGCCCGACATGTGTGTCTCCACACAGGCCATGTGTGTCTCCACACGGGCCATGTGGGAGTCCAAGCGGGCATGATGGGCAGCCTGTTGCTGTTGTATGTCCTTGAGGATCCCCACTACCTGTCTGACCTCTCCGGTGCTATCCTGGTACGCATCAGCGATGCGTGCCAGTTGTGGGTCATTATGCAGTCCAGACCCCTCTGCAAGCAGCGACCTATGTCTACCACCCCTCCCACCACCCCTGGCGACACGTGCAGGACCTGCGGTGGCACGCACAGGTGACCCAAGGCCCACTTGGGGGTTGTTAGTGGTGTTGTCATCCGTTGCTCCACGGTGGGCCTGGGGCCCTGTGCTGTTGTCAGCGGTGGTCCTTGGTCTGTCTGTGTCAGCGGGGGTGGTCTATATGTTGGCAGTCGTTGGAGGGGTGGGTGCAGGGGGTACAGATGTTGGTCCAGCTGGTGCTGCATGATGACTCACACCGGAGGTGCCAGGTAGGTCTTCGCCATCCGAGGAGGGCAGAGGCTGTTCCACACCAGTGAGCTCTGTGTCCCCCGGAGCCTGGGACAGGGACTCCTCCTCGCCTGCTGCTGTGTCCCCATCATCGTCACCTGTATTTGGAAGAGACACACATTGTATGTAATGTTTCTACAGACATCAATGGTTCACACACCTGACAGTTGTGACTGTACATCTGGATGCGGGCATGTACATTGCATTGTCCTAAGTTGTCACAGTAAGAGGTTGATATTGGTGTAGCACATTGTCATGCATACCTGGGGCATTTCAATATGAATGTTGAGGTGTGTGCATGGCCAGCATTGGTTGTATTTGGTGGACATCCGTCCATCCTTCTCCACCTGGCCCAGTTATCCCACCATGAAGCATGCCACCCTTGCAGTGGGTTCAGGTTGACTCTCAGGATGTCATTCAGTGGTGTTGTGCTGTTTGTTGGTGCACAGTTCCCAGCAGGGCCTTGTGCTCCCCACAGCAGTAGCCAGTGTCAGCCATCTTGTCAGTCCTTATCCACTCCCTGTGATGTGAGCATGGTTCAGGGTGGTGTTGATGGGCCAATTGTGAGGGTGAGCAGTATCTGTGACTCCAACTCCCATCATGCTATTGCATACACCCCCCTTCCCAGCATGCCCGTACTTCCTTCCTTTGGACTCTGCTTCCCTGTGGGGTAGTGTGCCTGTGCTGACAGTGTTGTCCTTGCGTTTGTTTGGCTACAAGTCCCATGTGTGTCCCTGTGCTTCACACAGCATTACCCAGGGTGGTGGTTCTTTGTGGGATCTTCATTTGGTGTGTGAGGCATTGCATTCTCCCAGGTGGGTTATGTGGTGTTTGTGTTGAGGGGGTGTGTGAGGTGAGCTAATTGTAACTATGGTCAGTGCTGTGAGTCCTCCTTCCCAGCTAGCCAGATATCCCACCATGCAACGTGCTTGCATTGCAGAGAGTGCAAGTTGGCTTTCAGGATGTCAGGCAGTGGTGTTGTGCTGTTTGTTGGTGCACAGTTCCCAGCAGGGCCTTGTGCTCCCCACAGCAGTAGCCAGTGTCAGCCATCTTGTCAGTCCTTATCCACTCCCTGTGATGTGAGCATGGTTCAGAGTGGTGTTGATGGGCCAATTGTGAGGGTGAGCAGTATCTGTGACTCCAACTCCCATCATGCTATTGCCTACACCCCCCTTCCCAGCATGCCCGTACTTCCTTCCTTTGGACTCTGCTTCCCTGTGGGGTAGTGTGCCTGTGCTGACAGGAAGGCTGACAGTGTTGTCCTTGCGTTTGTTTGGCTACAAGTCCCAGGTGTGTCCCTGTGCTTCACACAGCATTACCCAGGGTGGTGGTTCTTTGTGGGATCTTCATTTGATATGTGAGGCATTGCATTCTCCCAGGTGGCTTATGTGGAGTTTGTGTTGAGGGGGTGTGTGAGGTGAGCTGCTTGTAACTATGGTCAGTGCTGTGAGTCCTCCTTCCCAGCCAGCCAGATATCCCACCATGCAACGTGCTTGCATTGCAGGGAGTGCAAGTTGGCTTTCAGGATGTCAGGCAGTGGTGTTGTGCTGTTTGTTGGTGCACAGTTCCCAGCAGGGCCTTGTGCTCCCCACAGCAGTAGCCAGTGTCAGCCATCTTGTCAGTCCTTATCCACTCCCTGTGATGTGAGCATGGTTCAGAGTGGTGTTGATGGGCCAATTGTGAGGGTGAGCAGTATCTGTGACTCCAACTCCCATCATGCTATTGCCTACACCCCCCTTCCCAGCATGCCCGTACTTCCTTCCTTTGGACTCTGCTTCCCTGTGGGGTAGTGTGCCTGTGCTGACAGGAAGGCTGACAGTGTTGTCCTTGCATTTGTTTGGCTACAAGTCCCAGGTGTGTCCCTGTGCTTCACACAGCATTACCCAGGGTGGTGGTTCTTTGTGGGATCTTCATTTGGTATGTGAGGCATTGCATTCTCCCAGGTGGGTTATGTGGAGTTTGTGTTGAGGGGGTGTGTGAGGTGAGCTAATTGTAACTATGGTCAGTGCTGTGAGTCCTCCTTCCCAGCCAGCCAGATATCCCACCATGCAACGTGCTTGCATTGCAGAGTGTGCAAGTTGGCTTTCAGGATGTCAGGCAGTGGTGTTGTGCTGTTTGTTGGTGCACAGTTCCCAGCAGGGCCTTGTGCTCCCCACAGCAGTAGCCAGTGTCAGCCATCTTGTCACTCCTTATCCACTCCCTGTGATGTGAGCATGGTTCAGAGTGGTGTTGATGGGCCAATTGTGAGGGTGAGCAGTATCTGTGACTCCAACTCCCATCATGCTATTGCCTACACCCCTCTTCCCAGCATGCCTGTACTTCCTTCCTTTGGACTCTGCTTCCCTGTGGGGTAGTGTGCCTGTGCTGACAGAAGGCTGACAGTGTTGTCCTTGCGTTTGTTTGGCTACAAGTCCCAGGTGTGTCCCTGTGCTTCACACAGCATTACCCAGGGTGGTGGTTCTTTGTGGGATCTTCATTTGGTATGTGAGGCATTGCATTCTCCCAGGTGGTGTTATAGGGATTCTGCACACACACAGAGCTATGCACAGGATAATAGGACCTCGGAATATAGTGGTGCGCCAAACATAAACCTTAGCACCTAAAACCCCAACCCAACTAGCCTTAGCGTCCCATTAGCAACAATGTACCAATGATTAGACAACCCAGAACACGGTATCGCTCTCTCTCAGGATTCGCAGTAGCAAGAACACCCTTTTGTCACTCACGCATGCCTGTCCACAACCGGCGTAAGAAGAGACACAGTATAGGTTAAAATGTTTATTTCAACATACGTGCTCTAAGATACAGTACACGTGACAGTACTATCAGCATAATGCATAAGAATAATATAATCAGCATAGTTACAACTCCATAGAATACTAACGGGAAAGCATTTCATAAAGCAGTGGATAGAGGGCTGAATGACCTTACCACCCTCCCCTGCTAATAGCTATTGTATTATAAAAATAGAAGACCTCTGGGCTTTGACAAGCGAACCCCCATACCTCAGTCTCTAGATGCAAAGACTACATCAGCAGACTATCACAGCTCTTCTCTCTGGAAAGGTTTTCTTCAAGTTCTCCTCAAGAGGGAAAAACGCAATAATAAAAGCCCACCAATTTCCCCATGGCAGCTGTACATAGTGTTATGTCTAAGTGCAAGGGACTGGCCATATCAGCAGGAACCAGGGACGTGTTATTCGACCTTGTAACTGTTGTTCAGACTGAGCCCAAAAGGAACAGGAGAAAAGGTGAGAAACAGAATATGCAGACAGTTGTAAAACAACTTGGCAGAAGCAGAGGGCGACAGAACAACGGCTAAGAGTAACGTGCGCAAAAGTCATCATTGCAGCCAGGCCTATGCCAACGTATCCAGGCAGGCCAGGAGGCCACAAACCACAAGACACCCTCCCCTGGACAGTCCATCGGCCAAGACTAAGGACGAAGACAGAGTTCAAAACACCTGAGCAGAACAGAGGCGTCCACAGTGGAAGGAGTCCTAATGAAGGACAATGAACGCGGTAAGGCAGCAAAAAGACAGTCAGCGAGGCAGTCCACGGACAGTGAACGGCAAATCAATCCAAAAATGTGGAAGTGCAGAAAAATGCTATACCGTCCAAGAGGACATCATTGGAATCGTCAGAAAACGTAGACGCCATCCAGTCCAACAGGTCAAAGCTGCAGGAATGCTCCTCAGACGACGGAGCATCCAAAAGCAATGCGGGACAGCTTGCGTGATATTCAATATAGCTTTGTTGTAGGAGATTCTGAGCAGCCGCCCAGATATCCCATTGTGCCAAAATCCCCAGTGCAGCCGCACGCGTCATGCAGCCTGCAACGGAACAGTCCCGTTCATGGGCCTCTAAGGGACCCATCAACCGAACAAAATCCGGAACAGACAACGACGTATTGGAGAGGCAATAATCCATGGCCCAGGTGAAAGGGCAGCGAATGCAAGACATCACAGGTTGCACGCAAGTGAAACACGCAAAGCGAAAAGAAAGGGTATAGGACACACTCAGTGTCGCCAACGGCAGAACTCCGAAACCAGATAAAATGCACTCACGGAGCAGCAGTAGGCGTCCGGGGTCGAGAAGGGCCCATCGGGGAGCAGCCATTGCGAAGGAAGCAGATCAACAGCAGTACACCAGCCGCCAAAGCCAGGATTAATGGAAAGCCACCAAAGACGCTGGAAAAAATAGAATGAATAAACGCCGGTATCACACCAAAAATTGTTTGGAAAGAGGACACTAGGCCGGACCTCACCACTTTAAAAAAATGCACTAGACCCTCAGTGTTAGATGCGTTAAAAATACGGTGAATTAATTCACCGAAATGTTGTGGGAGGTTAGTGTTCAAAAGGGCCTGTATTTCACTGTGGGTACTTGCCACCTGGAGAACAAATGTCTCCCGGGCGGAAGTGAGCATAACCTCCTCGTTCAATAATAGCGCCTTTATTCTGCTCAGTTTATTGAAATCCGCCTCCATAGTAGGAATGGAAGGCCAAATAGAATTATCTACGATGTCGTGAGGGGAGGAAAAAGCACATTCTTGCAGCAGACAACCCTGTGCGATACAGTAACAATATAAGGGATGCCGGCCTGCATGCCACAGCAGTTGTCGTTATTTAAAAGCAAATAACTACCATTTGTAAGCAAAGTAAAGGTAGGAGAAATAGCAGGAGCAGGAATGCCCCTTAACACACAAGCAAGATTCGGAGCGGAAACATTACAAGCTCCGTGCAATTTAATATGTTTACAAACAAGGGAATGACCCACTGTTGAATCGCATGACTCCCCGTGAGAAAAACCTCCTTGTCATCTCTAAGGCATTTATACATGAAAGGGAGGGACCAAAGTTCATGCAGGAAGGCACTACCCAAAGGCTGGAAACGGCCCACAGGATAATGTTTCATGCATGAACTAAATTCAAACAAGGAAAAAGGCAATGCGATAACCCCATGAACCAGCCACACAGCAGAATCTATTTCCGCTACAGAGAATGGTAAGGGCTCCACTTTCTCGATATGTAACAGAGTGTAAACTGCATCTTTCATGGACATGAACTGCTGTTTGTCAGTTAAATTAAAAGGCAGAAATAAGGCAGTGGTGTTCAAAAAGTGCCAAGGAACCTTACCCAACTTAAGTGTTTGCAAAGTCCACGCAAATTGCATAACTGAACGTAATTGATTCTGACCATGATACAACACAGAAACATCATCTTGTACAATATCAACAACAGAGGACACAATATTCTCCAACGTGTAAATGCGGGAAGACAGGGTATTAATACTATTGTCAACAACAGCAAGCACCCTTTCCAAATTTGCTTGGTCTATTTCCCGTAAACGGAAGCAGCCTCCATTTGCGATAACTTCCAGAGTTCATTGTAAGCTTCATAAATGAATCTCTTCGGTCTTGGACCACGAGGTCCCAATATAAAGTCGGACAGATCAATATTGCCTAAAAGTAGGGACAAAAGTTGTTTAACAGAGTCTAGGGAAGAATGTTGCAACCATTGTTTACATAATTTACCAACAGAATAGGTGGTGACAGTACGGGAGTTAGAAAACCTAGGATCGGGCTTGTCCTGAGTATAGCCAGAAACTGTGTCATGAAAACGCAGTTGGCACTCGTTAGATGATATGGGCCAAGACAACCAAGGTGACTGAACAAGCGTAGACATATTAAACGAATTGTTCTGAAACAAAACCTGTAAAATCGAAAGGGACATATTAAAGTGCGAGCTGTGGTTTAGAGTGGAAGACAGGGATGGAATTGATGGTGCATTCATTTGTTTTGTGGTAGCCAGACCCCCAACACGTAGTCTGATAGATCGAAACATTCAAAAACACCATTTGGGCTGGGATTAGGCAGGCACGGTGCAAGGCCTCGGTGCCTTGCACCTGCCAAGGCTTGGAGCCCCAGATTGACTTCAAATTCACCGTTTCCGTCCAGTATTCATAACCACCCACAGCTAAGGCCTTTAAAAAAGAACTCGAATAAAGCAATTTGGTGTGGGTCAACATGAATTTCTGTGTGAATGGGGCAGGTAATTTGAAATAATAGGACCCAGGGTTCGATCTATTAAAATCAGTGAAATAAGTAAATTTATTTCGAAGAGTCCGGGAGCTACCCGATAAAGGGTTTGGGCAATGTTCCCATTGAGTGTAGGTCACAGGGTTATGTAGTGCACTCGGTTTATGGACAAAATGGTTGCCCCAATGCTGGTAACAGTATAAATCGGCATAATTCGCAGAATTCATATACAAATCCTCAGCATTAAATGAAGCATAATATTTCAAATCAGCAAACAATGCTTCAACTGCATGCACATCCCAATCATCAGAATGAATATTACTTTTTACTACATCACCCATGGAAACTCGAAGGACATTCGGTACATTAATAACTTCTGTTGGTCCATGAATTTTAAAATTTACCGCATCCCATACGATGCCATCAGCAACTGGAAAAGCTGAAATGTTCTCCAATGTGTGGTCACGCTTCATGATGTGAGATGAGGAATGTGGAGCCAAAGTTCCAGCAACACTGTTCACAGCAGAGCGTTCAGGCAAATAGTGACCATTGATCAGTAGAAAAACACTGTGACAAAGCCAATGGACATGAACAAAAAAATCAAGAAAAGTACCAACCAAATGTATGTCCAAGGGGAATCAAAAAATTGTCTCTAAACCAGGATACAAAAATACTGAACTTGGAGCGGTACAATCGACGTGGTGGAATCCGAGTCAAAGGAATAACGTGTCGGACTCAGTGGCGTTGTTGGTAAGTGAGCCACAGATTCTGTTTCGGGATAGGTATACTCGTTCTCGTCCATGCAGGGGGTAACTGGAGGTTTGAGTATACTTTCAGGCAAATCAATCATCTCAATTGTAACATCAGTGACCGTTCGGGCAGGAGGGCCTCGAACACAAGTCCGGTAAATTGCAGGACAAGAGACCGCTGGTGTAACACTATTTAGGATCGGCCAGTTGTTGTAGCTTGACATTTTCCACTGAGATGTATCTGTTCTCCTTGCGACCAGGAAGCAGTGGTAAGATGAATGTACGTGTTCCCTTCAAACCCAGGACTGGAACCGGTGCACGATAAGAGGGGCCGAATTCTTTCTTGTTCTCCACCTTCTCTCGAACCAGGTCTCCAATCTTCGGAAGCCAGCCGGCAACCGGAATCTGCAGGGCAGTATCTGTGGCTGAAGGTAAATGTGCGTTTGCAAGTTTGTCTCGGGCTTCTTGTAAGTCCTGTAACATAGTAGAATGGTTATCTACATCAAACTTGGCGGGTTGCGCCGCCATGTCTAGACCATCAAGGTCAGGCACAAACATTCTTATACCAAAGAGCATTTCGTATGGGGTCCGCCCACCCAGAGATCTTCTAGGGAGATTATTGAGTGCACGTTGTACGGTATACAAGTGGGCCGGCCAGTTCCTGCCAGTACCTAAGACCCTAGCTGTCAAGGATTGCTTTAAATCACGGTTCATTCGCTCCACAATTGAATTACCCTCAGGTCTGTATGGAGACGAAAACTTCACCCGTACCCCCAGTGAACCCATTGCGTCCTTGTACGCCATAGAGGCAAACGCTGGACCTTGGTCAGAATGGAAGGTACCGCATGCGAAGATTCCCACAAAGACTCGCAAATCCCTGATGACATTTCGAGCGTCAGCACTCCATTGTGGCCAGACCCAGATGAAACGTGTGCACGAGTCCACTGCCACTAAGATATATTTATAGGCAGTGTCTGAAGAAAATGGACCGCAGTGATCCAAGTAAACACACCCAAAGGGTCTGTTAGAAATGTAGAGCGAGGTCTGTGGTGGTCGTGTAACCGTAGAAGGCTTAATCTGTTGACACACGTCACAAGAAAGCACATAAGTACGTGTGTCTTTATATAAACCACGCCACCAGTACCGCTGCTGCAAGATGGAAACGGTCGCAGACACTCCAGCATGTGCCGAAGCCATGCCTTCGTGGGCTGCCGTTATCAAGGAAAGTCTGCGATCCGCGTTGGGTATCAGCCGATCACCAACGTTTGGTATTGTTACATAAGGAGCCTGTTCGGGACCTAACTGATAAGAATATTTGGAAGGAAAACCCCTAGGGTAATTAGCACCTTCCTTTGTCGCTGCAATAGCGGCCAAAATATCGGTGTCAATTTTTGACATGGATCTGGTAACTGCTGCTACTGAACACGTGACTACTGCTGATCTGGCTGCTTCATCTGCCAGACCGTTACCAACAGCGTGTGCGCCCACCCGCTGATGGCCTAGGGTGTGAACCACTTGTGTGAGTGGTAAACGTTGTCTCAATTCTGCCACCCGAACCCAAAGCATCTTATGCTTGATTGTGCTACCTTTAGCGTCTCTATAGTCGTTTTGTGACCAAAAGAATAGATTGTCATTGTATGATTGAACACAGTAATAAGAATCGCATACAATAAGTGTGGTTACATCCGGATTTACGAATTCAAGCGCAAGCACCAATGCGCGCAGCTCGGCCAATTGCGCAGTACTGTCCCCGAGTGTTTGAGTATGCACTACAGTGGACTTGAACTCTCCGTTCACAAAGGTACCTGCAACAATAGCACATGCGGCTGAATAAGCATGCTTGGAGCCCGTGGCCGGTTGTGCCGAACCATCGGTGTAGATCACACAGTCGTAATCCTCAAGCGGCAGTAAAGACAGAGGAGGAGGATGAACGAATTCATACTGTAAAAACTCCTGAGTCTGTAGAGAAGAATCGAAAATGAATGTGACATCCGGAGATGTCAAAGAAGTTGCCCATTGTATCCAACGGGGATGCAAAGCTTTAGAGTTCGGTACACTTGCCTTTGTCACTGCTTCTAGAGCAGGATAGGGTGTTACCACTAGAATGCGCTTTCCCTGTGCCAGTGCGCGCTCCTTCAGGATCGCCATTTGCACTGCAGTCAGAACTTTCTCCACCGATGAAAAGCGCAGTTCTGCGGACGTGTACAGATGTGACTTGTATGCGATCGGTACTGTGTCACCCTCGTTAAAGGTTAAATACGTGAAACCCACTGCCCCCGGAATTATTCTAATCACCAGGTTTGTGTGGTTATCACGCGTCAACAGGTATTTAGACTCAAGAAGGTCTGTCTGCAGAGACTGCAGAATGGAGGAATGCTCCGGAAGCCAGCAATACTTCGAAAAGTTTGGTTGTATCAAGGCATACAATGGCTTGATACGCTGGGCGTATTCGGGAATATAAGTACGCCCGAAGTTCAGGAAACCCAGCAAAGACTGAAGTTTTTTCAGAGTAGTAGGAGGGCACAAAAGTGCAAATTTTTCCAAGAAGTGGGGGGCTAAGCCCTTACCTTCATTGTTGAGCTCGTAGCCCAAAAACAAAACTGTTAATTCAGCAATGTGTGATTTGGCAAAGTTAAACTTATAACCTAATACACGCAAACTCGAGAATAATGCGGTCCACTCTGGAAAGATGCGGGTATAACTCGTCGTCTGTCAGGTAAATATCATCGACGTACGAACACGCATCTGGGTCTATGCCGTCTAACAAAGAGACAACACGGGCAGCGAACACTCCTGGACTGTTTTTGTAGCCCATAGGAGTCGCCTTAATTTGAACTGTTTACCACCGGAGGTAAAAGCACTCCATTGGCTACACTCCGTGGCTAAGTTGTGCGTGTAAAATCCATTGGATAGGTCAAGTGTCGTTTTATATTTTTACGAACAAGACTGTCTACAAGCGCAGAACTGTGGGTATTTTGCACCGCAAAGGTCCAACAATGAGAGTTCAAATGCCGGTAATCCAATACTGGGCGGTACGATCCATCGGGTTTAGAAACCGCGAAAAGGGGGTTATTCATGGGTGATACGCAAGTTTCTATTACTCCCTGATATTCTAACTGAGTCAGAATTTCAGAAACGGGGCCTTTGGCTTCACGTTTAATGGGATATTGGGGTTGTGGCTGCGGTAGGGACCGTAAAGGTATCTCATGGGGGGGAGAATCTTCATCCCAACCCACGTGGTTGCGGTATAATGCAGGAGCCAGGGACACAGCCCACTCAGCTGCAAGAGCCTCCGCTTTGTCCTTTGGGACATGTCGAGAAAAGCTCGGAAGGATTACCTCCTCCCCTTTACGCGCAGCTAGTACGAATGGGGGTGGCCAATCCGCCTCCGCTAACAAAATGTCGTATGAAGAGGTCAGATTCTCCCAAAAAATCCCTTTAATTACACGCTGTATATCACCTTCAATTTGGATGACAATATTAAATAGTCTGTCTGGGGGTGCCACTCTGGTGTCTGCTGTCTCAACAGTAATGAATGTTTCAGTTGCTGTCGCCTCCATATGAGGACGTAGCGCCTCCCGCACTATGGTAACTTCCGCGGCGCTGTCTAGGAGGGTCACTGCCCACGTCCAATTCAGGAGTCTCGTTCTCACCGTCTGTGGCATATTTCGCTGTTACAGCGGCAACTTTCTTCTTCTGAAATTGTGGGCGAGAACTAACCCTGGGCGAAGTGCTACGCTACGCTCGCGTAGTTTGCGAAGTTGGCGCTACTTCGCACAACGCGAATTGCACGTAGCACAGTGCAAACACGCGTAGCGTAGCGTAGCGTAGTGCCGCTGGTCATTTTTGCTTGCTTGCGGTCCTCAACGTCAAGTTGGCGACCGCGAGCAAGCTAAAATGACTTATCCGGCGAGACTTTTTCCTCGTTCGCGATCAGCAACATCAAGTTGCCGATCGCGAGCGTGGAAAATAAACCTCCCGGCGAGATTCTCAACGCGGGGAGGTCAGGTTTCTCATTGCGAGTGGTCGCGTATGCTCGCGACCGCTCGCGATGAGAAACTACCAGTCCGCGTTGAGAAAGCTGCCGCTCGAGTAAAAATCTACTCGAGCGGCAGTAAAAGACAGCTCGCACTGTGCAAGTTGCCGTTTTCAATGATTGCACAGTGCGGACAAGCATCCGGCACTGTGCAATCATTGCGAACAGTGCGCTACGCAGTTCGCGTAGTGCTACGCGAAGCTTGCGTAGTGCGAACTGCACTTTGCGTAGCTTCGCGAAGCATTACTTCGCGAACTACGCCCAGCCTTAGCGAGAACGTTGAAAGTCTTCTGCTTTCCCTCTAACTTGTTGTCGAGGTTGGTCTCGTGCCTGGGGAGCCTCTCGACCCCTTCCTCTATCCTGGCGATCTCCTCCACTGGCTTGTGAAGTTGTCTGTGCCTGTGAAGAATGAGGAGAACGCGTATCAGGGATCTGAAACTTATCCGGAGATTTAATTCTCGCCCTATCGCGCAAATCATATGTGCGTTCAGAAGAGACAGAAACCGGGGATGCGCCTCGCGACCCCGGTTTCTTCTGTTGCTTACCCTGTTTTTTCAACCTACAGCTCTTTTTAGTAAAAACTGGTTTCTCATCTTTTCAGATTGAGTTTTAGGTTGTTGTTGTTGTTGTTGCGATTGTGTTTGCTGTTTTGCAAAGGCTTATTGCCCAGGCTATTTCGGCCAATAGTTTTATAAGCCTGGGTTATAATTTTCGGTAATTCGTGCGGCTTGTCCAATTCTGGGACCAAAGCCAAAGCATTAGCTACTTGGAAGTTCACTGCATCGCCCTTGACATTCGCAAGAGATCAGCTCAGCTACTACTTCGAACACTCCCACCAGTCTCATCCCTAATTCCACAGCCGCTTCAGGGCCATGTTCATCCTGCACTCGTTTAATTACAGAGGGGAGAACCGTCATGGAAGGGTGCCGAAACACTTCGAATAAACTGCTGCGAATACCCTACCCCAGTTGTTGCATGCTGTCAACTCGGGGATTAAGTCTTTGGCAAACTAATTGTAAGAATTCTATGTTTATCCACCGGTGTTGTGTTTGGAAAAACTGCCTCCAGCTGGTCAAATTTCTCGGCAAGCCAATAAGGAAAATAATCCTTATTTTGTGGGCGCTTGCCCATCACCGAATTCACCATGACAGGACTTATGGTCACTGCGCCTGCACCAGCTGGAGGGCCCGCAACTCCAGGTGGGGCTCCCTGGATGTTGCCTGTAACATATTGCACTAAGGCTCGATGCACTCGCACCAAAGCCGAATACATGTTGCGAAGATCCGCGACTGGTATCGTCATATATTGCGGATGTGGGGTGTACCCAGCCAAAACAGGCCAAGTGGCCCCATCAATAGACAAGGGGCCTAAACGAACCGTGGTAACCGGTTGGGGGAGGGCGCCATCAAACCAAACACGGTGCTGCCAAGCCGTGAGCGGTACTTCAAGATTCCTATACGGTCTATAGTGATTAGGTACTGCGGTGGCTGTATATTCATGGAACAAATTGTCTCTCCCATCCACCGCCGGAAATGTGACCCAAGAGTAGAACACCTCAAAGTGGAAAGCCGGATCGGCTTGTACCACAAAGATCAGCTCGACACCCGCGTCAGGCACTCCATACACTGTTAAGTGTGTCCGGAGCGCTGCACGGCTATGTGCCACAATTTGAACAGCCATTGTAGGCTAGAAATAGTCGACAATCTAAAATGAGGCAGCACAAATAGGGTTTTAGCTAAGAAACCTTTTAACAACCTCAAGCTTGAAAGAACCTATAAAAACGTCAATATAGGAGGTATAACCGTCACACACGCTTCCGGAAGCGTCTGTGAGGGGTGTTGTGGACAAGCACAAGCACTACTCAAGCGTCTCGCAGATAAGCAGCCCACTCGTTGGTCACGCCATATTATAGGGATTCTGCACACACACAGAGCTATGCACAGGATAATAGGACCTCGGAATATAGTGGTGCGCCAAACATAAACCTTAGCACCTAAAACCCCAACCCAACTAGCCTTAGCGTCCCATTAGCAACAATGTACCAATGATTAGACAACCCAGAACACGGTATCTCTCTCTCTCAGGACTCGCAGTAGCAAGAACACCCTTTCGTCACTCACTCATGCCTGTCCACAACCGGCGTAAGAAGAGACACAGTATAGGTTAAAATGTTTATTTCAACATACGTGCTCTAAGATACAGTACACGTGACAGTACTATCAGCATAATGCATAAGAATAATATAATCAGCATAGTTACAACTCCATAGAATACTAACGGGAAAGCATTTCATAAAGCAGTGGATAGAGGGCTGAATGACCTTACCACCCTCCCCGTGCTAATAGCTATTGTATTATAAAAATAGAAGACCTCTGGGCTTTGACAAGCGAACCCCCATACCTCAGTCTCTAGATGCAAAGACTACATCAGCAGACTATCACAGCTCTTCTCTCTGGAAAGGTTTTCATCAAGTTCTCCTCAAGAGGGAAAAACGCAATAATAAAAGCCCACCAATTTCCCCATGGCAGCTGTACATAGTGTTATGTCTAGGTGCGAGGGACTGGCCATATCAGCAGGAACCAGGGACATGTTATTCGACCTTGTAACTGTTGTTCAGACTGAGCCCAAAAGGAACAGGAGAAAAGGTGAGAAACAGAATATGCAGACAGTTGTAAAACAACTTGGCAGGAGCAGAGGGCGACAGAACAACGGCTAAGAGTAACGTGCGCAAAAGTCATCATGGCAGCCAGGCCTATGCCAACGTATCCAGGCAGGCCAGGAGGCCACAAACCACAAGACAGTGTCTTATGTGGAGTTTGTGTTGAGGGGGTGTGTGAGGTGAGCTGCTTGTAACTATGGTCAGTGCTGTGAGTCCTCCTTCCCAGCCAGCCAGATATCCCACCATGCAACGTGCTTGCATTGCAGGGAGTGCAAGTTGGCTTTCAGGATGTCAGGCAGTGGTGTTGTGCTGTTTGTTGGTGCACAGTTCCCAGCAGGGCCTTGTGCTCCCCACAGCAGTAGCCAGTGTCAGCCATCTTGTCAGTCCTTATCCACTCCCTGTGATGTGAGAATGGTTCAGAGTGGTGTTGATGGGCCAATTGTGAGGGTGAGCAGTATCTGTGACTACAACTCCCATCATGCTATTGGCTACACTAACTTCACCAGCATACACAGAATTCCTTCCTTTAAGTGAGCTTCCCTGTGAGGTGGTGTTCTAGTGGTGGCAAAATATCAGGCAGTGTTTGTTGGTTATATTTGTGCCACTGCCTTGCTCTATTTGTTGTTAGGTTTGTACATGTCATGACACAGTTACATATCACTATGAGATGGCATGTATTGTGTTTATCTAACTGACATACACATCTTGGGATGATTATCTTTTGGTTGCTGTTGATTTGCTAGGGGTGGATGGTTTGACTGTCCCCTTGAGAGTGATGTGTGTGTATTGGCACACAATATTGTGTATATTAGTTGTGTACTCACCAGGCTCTGGGATGTCTGTTAGTCCATATACGCTCACTGGTGGTAGGATGGCCCGCACCTTCTCCTCCCAGGGCCTGAGGTATACTGGTTTTGCAGGAGGGCCACTGCCGGTGTGCTGGCTCAGGAGGTAATCCTTCTTGAGTAGGTCTCTGACCCTCCTGCGCAGATGATACCACCTGTTCTGGATGTCTTCCTTTGTGCGCAAACATGGTGATTGTGCGTTCACCCTGTCGATGATCCTCGCCCACATCTTGGTTTTCTGCGACATGGGGGTCTGTTGGACCAATGTGCCAAACAACTGTGGCTCTACCCTCAGGATCTCGTCTACCATGACTTCCAATTCACTATCTAGGAACTTTGGATTCTTCTTTAGGGGCATGGTGATGGGTGGTGGTGGTGGTGATTGATGTGTGTGTGTGCAAGTGAGGGTGTGTGTGTGTAGGTTTTGCTGTGTGTGTGTGAGGGTGCTATTTGTTGAGGTACTAATGGTGTGTGGCTTTTGTGTTGGATGAGCTGTGTGTGTGTCTGTGTTTGCTGTGTGATGGTGTTCTGTGCTAGCAGGTCAGTGGGATTTGCAAAGGATCATGGTAGGGATTTGTGGGCTTTATGTAGGTGGAGTTGGGGGTGTGTCCTTGTTCCATTTTTTTCACCCCCTGTATTTATTGGCTTTGTCATTGCTTGTTTGGCCCTTTTTTTTGGTATTTTTTCATTTGTGATTATTGTGCATGTAGGAGTCGTTCTTATGACCGAGTAGGATGTTGCAGTTGTCTCGTGCGCGCCTCTCCGAGTCGTTCCCGCTGTGTTTCAGCTCAGTTTCATATGCAGCGTACGCGTCGGTCGCGGAGTATTGTGTTTGTTCGGCTGGGTTTGGTATGCGTGTCGGTCGTACGGCTTGGGCTCCGTACGAATCGGTCTGAACTTGCACCCATTGCATCGTACTGCGCGGGTCGGAGTTCGCGGGTACGTTTCGTTCGGATTATTTCCTGATGCGTGTCGGTCGGTTCGATTCGCGGGGTTTCCCGGCCGGATAGCTTGTTTCCGGCCGGGTCGGTCGTTCGCCTTGAGTTCCGTGCGAGTCGGTCGTGATTCCCATGCATTTCATCGTACTTTCCAGGTCGGGCAATGCCGGTACGTGTCGGTCGGACTATTATCCCGTACCGAGCCGGTCGGTATTTTTTCCGGCCCGAATCGGATTCGGCCCCTATGTCTTCTTCATAAAACTTTCCCAGCTGAGTTGAAGTCAGATAGAAGAGGCCATTAGTTACTCAACTCCTGCCGCTAATGCTATTGCTAATGCTAAGTAAAGGGTGTCTTCTTCAACCGTTGTTCACAACAACTTAGTCTCTCTCAACAGTACAGTGTGCACCCTTGCAGCCAGTGTGTATTGTCAATAAGTAAGGAATATAACTTACCACCACCCGCAACCTCTGCTGGTTCACCCCCTGCAGCTGCCGCACCTGCGCCCCCTGGCTGGCGTCACCTTCCCCGCTGGCCCCAGCACTGGTGGTCAGTACGCCTAGAAAAAACATTACACATTTTTTAGATGCCATATACCCCTCCCCTGTTTATTTTTTTTCACTACCAAGATTAAAAAAACAATACATACATACACCACACACATCGCTAGTACAAATTGGGTACTAGAGTAGAGTAGATAGTATGTCCTATCAAAAATAATAAAATATCTGGTTGGTGGCAATTTTTGAAAAGCCTCTCAAGAAGAGGAAAACCCAAAAGACTGGACTCAGTGGCTAGAGCTATTGGTGAATCTGAGTTTTAAAACTTTTAAAAAGAAAAAGAGTGGCCTACTGGGCATACAATCGGACATGAGGTCTCGGGAGACTTCTCTCTTGATTGGAAAATATAATTGTGCCCTCCTCCTCCTCATACTTCCTTCCAGCCATGGTGCATGGTGATCAGTTGTTCACAATCAACTGCTGCTAATAATAATAGTACTAGGCCTAGACGAGAAAAAGTAAAAATACATCACTTTGGGGTGTCCAACGTGACCATCATTTTATTTACTGATTGAGCATGAGAAAGAAAGTAAAAGAAAACCTTCTAATCTCAACAAACATGCGTAGAATACCTTAGTTGGGCACAGCAGAGTAGTAGTACTAGAAGTAGTAAAGGACCAATGTGTTCTCTGAGTCTTACAGTAGTACCACTACTAGGTAGTGCACAAAATATAAGGGGAGAGGGAAACCTGACTGAAAAACTAGAATAAATTATAAAGCAAGCTACAGACAGACTAATAGTAGCACAGAGTCAGAGGCAGTTAGATTGATGTAAAAAAAAACAGACATGAGAAATATAAATAACTAAGGGGCTCGATTCACAAAAGTAATCTGAGACAGAATCCTAACTTTACGACTTTCGGTATTCACAAAAGGCATTTAGGAGGAGTAAAGTTAGGATTCCTAACTTTACTACTCCTAAACTGAGACAAAATCCTAATTTTGCGACTTTTGGTATTCACAAAAGGCATTAAGGAGTAGTAAAGTTAGGATTCCTAACTTTACTACTCCTAAACTGAGACAAAATCCTAATTTTATGACTTTCGGTATTCACAAAAGGCATTTAGGAGTAGTAAAATTAGGATTCACTTTACTACTCCTAAATGCCTTTTGTGTATACCGAAAGTCATAAAATTAGACTTTTGGAATGATTTGCCAAAAATTATATTTGCTTCTTTTAAATTCCGATCTCATTCGCAATCATCAATTAATCAACCCCCTTTGACGGGCCAATTCACTAAGTCTGCATTTATTTTAGTTCTCAAAAATGCATAGATGGACGCATGCATTTTGCATACACCAAATTGTTGGTTGGTTGCTGATGCTGAGTTGCTATATTATTCAGTCACTAACAAACTACAAAAGGTTCTACTAAGGAGTAAGCAGCACGTGACGTAGGATGCGTCACACGGACCGCTAAAAAAAGACCAACTAATACTAAGTAACTAACTATACCTACCTACCTCTATCTTAATGACAGGACAAAGGAAAGGAGTCTCTCTAGTCTGCATTACCTAACTTAAGTTCTCTAACCTCTCTTACATAATCAGCCCAAGCGAGCGCAAAGTTGCAAACAAGTAAGATTAGTAGAGCTGAGCACCTGTCTAGAAGAATAAATTAACAATCACATAATATAAGGTTTTTAAACTTAACTTACCTGCATGTAAGCAGCAGCAGCAGCATTCTTGCTATTTGGGAAAAAAAAAAATATTCGCAATAACACAGAACAGAACACACAATAGTAATAAATTAGCTACTCACCAAGCCCTACAACCTCAACACCTAGCAGGTCCAGCAGGTCCTGCTACCGGTCCAGGATGTTGGACCACCGGTGAGTCAGTTGGTTGTGGGTGCACCAGACCTCAGAGCAGCAAAACACTGCCCGGCGCAACCTCGCCCACCGGCGGTGACGCTCCTAGATCCCATAGCCGGAAGCAGGCCTGCTGCCTGCTGCCAAGGTTAAGGGGAGGTGGCAATGCACAAAAAAACTAGGGCAGCCACCTCCACCTTGGAGAATTAGGCCTGGGGCTGCACCCCTTCCGGGCGCCTGATCACACTCTGCGTCGTCTTCTTAGTACTCTTAGCCATGGTTCTGGGGGCGGGGGCGGAAAAGAAAATGTAAAAGTAAAAAATTAAGTCAGGAGAAGAAGTAGGGAAGTAAAAAAAATAAAAAGCAAGTAATAGAAAAACAGTACAATAACGCAGTAAAAGTAGAGAAAAAACGCAATATATACACTTAGGAAGAGAGAGGAATAGATAATAAATAAAAAAGATCAGAAAAAAAGTGTTAGAAAGAAAGGATTGAAAAGATATTGGGAGGATTCAAAACAGGCCCCAGAACCATAACAAAGAGCAGAAAAACAAGATGGCCACGCCCATTGGCGACCGCGTGGTGAAGTTCGCGCAATATTTCCCCTCGAACACGCAATTTGCGTTGCTAAACGTCAGAAATGTCTCGTGAGCATGCACAAGCATGTGGAACAAGCAACTCCTCATGCTCACGGAACTCCGCGTAGCGTTGCAGAGTTTTTTTACCTCTTCACGGATTTCCACGTAGCGCGGCTATACGAACTCCGCCCAGGCATAAAGTCGATGCAGTGCACAGGGGTTCGGTTCCTGCGGCTCTGACAAGGGATACCGGCCTCAAACTTGGTGAGAGGACAGGGCAGGCCTCGAGAGTTGTGAAGAACCACCACCTGTGTTGCTGAACCTTTTGTAGTCCGTAGGAGCCCAGGATCAGCAGATCGGTCAGCTTAGTTGCGGTGCCTGCAGATGCAGGGAAGTGGCTCCTTCACTTCAAGGGAGATTCCTTCAGGTGTCTTGGATGTCCACAGGCCCTGGAAGAGTTCCTGTATGGAGCACAGGCACAGACGTTGCAGCAGACATGCAGGGCGAAGAGATCAGGAGCAGCAGGAGTCTTCCCGGTTGCAGCCTTGATGCCCAGAGCGAAGTCCAGCAAAGTCCAGAGTGCCCAGATGGTCGAAGTTGAAGTGGTGTCTGAATTGTATCGTGTCTCACGACGAATCAAGGGACCTACCCTCAGGTAAGCCCTTCAATACCCTAGGGAAAGGGTTGGGAGGATACAGGGGTCTCTCCCTGAGGATGGGCTGGACAAAGGGGGGATACTTCCCTGTCCTTTGTCCAGTTTTGTGCCAGAGCGGGAGCCAACGGCTCCCTGAACTGGTTTGATTTGGACTATGCATGGAGGGCACCATATGTACCTTGAAAGCAGACTATGTGGTGCTGGCAAGATCTCCCACCCTGCCCCAATACACTAAGCCCTGTTTGGGAGGTGGTAACACCTCCCTGTGACAGGATGCCTATTGTTCTGCCTTCCCCTGCTTGAGCTTGGCTCAGCAGCAGGAGGACAGAATCGTGTCTCTGGACGGCAGCAGCCATGTTGTGCTGTCCGGGTCTAGAAAGCTGGTACTGGGAGAACTGAGGGCCTAACGGAGGGCCTTTACAGCGCTTGGAATCATATATCCCACACCATTTACGGTGTGGGAGGTATGATTCCAACATGTTTGATAGCAAACACGACAGGGTTCGTTACAGCCAGTTTCGAGATGGTCATTGTGTGATGGAGGGGAGTAGCGCGTGCTGAGTTTTTAAAAGCTGGATGTTTTAATATAGTGATTCTTAGTTTTAACTGTTATTGCATTTTGCACATTGCTTTATTTTACCTGCCTGACTCGTTTCGCTGTCCCTGGTCCATCACGGCTTTCAGTGCCGATTGCACGGAGTGACGCGACTCCTCCCCCAATCACCTGATTTCCTGCCCCGGTGTACTTAAGGCGGATGGGGGCCCGGCCGCGCAGCAGTGAGTAGCGCGTGCTGAGTTTTTAAAAGCTGGATGTTTTAATATAGTGATTCTTAGTTTTAACTGTTATTGCATTTTGCACATTGCTTTATTTTACCTGCCTGACTCGTTTTGCTGTCCCTGGTCCGTCACGGCTTTCAGTGCCGATTGCACGGAGGGACGCGACTCCTCCCCCAATCACCTGATTTCCTGCCCCGGTGTACTTAAGGCGGATGGGGGCCCGGCCGCGCAGCGGACGTGCGCAGCGGGCGCGCCGCCGGCGCGCCGAAGGCGCGCCAAAGGCAAACCCATCTGCGCCCGTCCGCGAGCCGTACGCGACCAGCGCCAGCCATGCTGCCGGTTGGGAATGCCGGGAGAGGGTTATACGGTGGTCTTGAGACGAGCTGTTGTCTCGTAAATGGGATGCTTGTCCCGAGCTACATAAGTTTGATCTTGCTGTGACTAGTCTGCCAGACAGTTGTAATTCTTGTGGTCAGGGTTTGAATTATGCGGGAGGGATGCAAAATAAGAGCAACTCTGGGATAATAACCCCGTTGGACATTGCACCAAAGCATATGGATACAATTAGAGCGTGCCTAGTCAATTGTAGGTCTCTTGCTAAACATGCTGATGATATCTGGCTGGCCCTAGCTGATCTCTCATGGGATGCCATGTTTTTAACAGAAACCTGGCTTAATGCGGACACTGTGGCAGCAATAACTCTTGCCATCCCGCCAGGTTTCAAAATGTGTTATGCAAATAGAGAGGGCAATAAAAGAGGGGGTGGGGTGGCCATTATATTTAAAGATTCATGGGAGTTAGTTTCCTCTGCCCCTTTCAACATACAGGGTATTGAAGGCCTCAATTTTTGCCTCCAAATCAATCCCTCTTCATCCCTTTCTGGTATACTCATCTATAGACCACCTGACTGTGTAGCCAATATATGTCAGGATCTTTGCAATTATATTGCTAAAAAATCGCTAGATTATGCAAATTTTATGGCCCTTGGCGATTTTAATTTACACATGAATGATCCTCACTGCTCACAGGCAGTTCAGTTGGTCTCCTCTCTGGCAGGCGCCAATCTATTGCAAATGGTAGCCGCTCCTACCCATAAAGCAGGTCATACCTTGGATCTAGTCTCCTCGAATATCTCTTCAATGGTTATGGAGTCTCCCTGTCCTCTGGTATGGTCGGATCATTATCTGATTCCTTTTTCGGTTAGGCTGACTAATACCGGCCAGGCCAGAGGCAAGCGTTTTTCCATCCCGGTTTCCGGCGGCAGGGTAGGTCACATACGAAGCGCTCTTCGAACGCTGGACCCAATTTGGTGTCCTTTACGACCGCCGGATACTGTTGCAGTCCTGACTAGACAACAGTATAGGTTACTGACCTGAGAGTGTGGTATGTAGTTTTTCACTTACCACTCTGTGTAGATAGCATTGACAATTGGTCCTGAAGAAATGCCTTGATCCCCCTGACACACAGGGCATGAAACATGTTGACCGACCGAGAGTAGGGCACATACAGCTTGATACCTTGTATCCAGTTCACCGCCACTCTCTATATAATTTTTAACTAGGCAGTTTACCTTCCTGAATAAATCACTGTTAGGACTAACTGACCTATTTTAACTCACTTCCCTCCCACATCTACACTCACTAGGCCCCTTACCCCCACTGCACCCAACGGCAGGAATAAAAGATCCCCGCTAAAGAGCCCCGTACTGGGTGCCCGTCAGGTATTGCAGCGCCGACCTGACGAGGGGCAGGCTCATATGATGAAGCATGACACCTAGCTTGCTAGGTGTGTGAGAGCCCTAGTTCCGAAAAGGGGATCTCCCCTTTCACCTCCAGTGTGGGGCCACCACCTTCCCCCCACCCCTAGTATCTCCCTGTTCTGTCACTTGGACTCAGAGGAACTCCATATCCTTCGTGCATATAGTATTGTTGGGGCATGTATGTTGGACCTCTTTAAACCTGCCCCGTTGTCCCCCCCTTTTGATTCATACTCATCTATAGACCACCTGACTGTGTAGCCAATATATGTCAGGATCTTTGCAATTATATTGCTCAAAAATCGCTAGATTATGCAAATTTTATGGCCCTTGGCGATTTTAATTTACACGTGAATGATCCTCACTGCTCACAGGCAGTTCAGTTGGTCTCCTCTCTGGCAGGCGCCAATCTATTGCAAATGGTAGCCGCTCCTACCCATAAAGCAGGTCATACCTTGGATCTAGTCTCCTCGAATATCTCTTCAATGGTTATGGAGTCTCCCTGTCCTCTGGTATGGTCGGATCATTATCTGATTCCTTTTCGGTTAGGCTGACTAATACCGGCCAGGCCAGAGGCAAGCGTTTTTCCATAAAAAGAAACTGGAAAAATCTGACTGCGGCAGCACTAGGTCCTACCCTTCAGAACAACCTTCCTCTTTTATCTTTAGACCCCAATGTAGATGCTCTTGCAATAAATCAATGGATCTCCACGGCTGTGGAGGCCGTTGCTCCAGCTAGAATGGTGAAGTCTTGTAGACTGTCTCCTTCGGCGCCTTGGTTCTCTGATTTACTTAGAGAAGAAAAGAGGAGGTGCAAAAGACTTGAACGCTTGTGGAGAATAAACTACTGCGACTTAGCTAAAGCAATCTATAAAAATGCTCTGAAAGACTTTCATAAATCGCAAAAAATAGCCAGAAGAAATGTTATTGTCTCAAGTATCCATAAGGCAGATAATTCCAGCAAAGAGGTGTTTAAGGTAGTACAGACCTTCTTTAAGCCAAAAGCAATAGAGACTGAAGTGCAACCATCCCTAGCCTTGTGTGAAGATATTTCTAGCTTTTTTGATAATAAAATTTTAAAGGTCTACGACTCCTTTTCAGCACCCATGGTAACAGAGAAACCGGACACACCTCTGGAAGCAGTGGAGGTTCCACTGTTTACAAATTTTTTACCCATTTCTCATCAGGATGCACTGGCTGAAATCCAAAAATGTAGATCAGGTGCCCCAGATGATCCTTGCCTTCCTAAACTTTGGAAAATGTTGTCTCTTTCTCTCTGTGGTGTGCTAGTTCATATCTTGAACGTATCTCTTGGAACTGGCATTTTTCCCGACAAGTGGAAACACGCTACCCTTCTCCCTCTGAGAAAGAAACCTAATGGTGACCCAGGAGATCTCAACAATCTTAGGCCAATCTCCTTACTACCTGCTCCGGGTAAAATGCTAGAGAAGTTGGTCCAGCGGCAACTGACCAACTTTGTTGAGAGTAATGCCGCCCTGCATGATACACAATCTGGTTTTCGGGCAGGCTATAGCACGGAGACTGCCCTCCTGGAGGTGGCCGAGTCGGTGAGATGGTCGTTAGATTCAGGGCTTCAGTGGTACTGGTGCTTCTGGATCTGTCTGCAGCTTTTGACACCGTCGACCACACCATGTTGGTGCAGAGATTGCAAGACACAGGTTTTGGGGGGAAGGTTTTGACCTGGTTGAAATCATACTTAAACGGCCGTACTCAAAGAGTCGCTTTACAACCATTTGAATCAAAACCTAAAGCTCTATGGTGCGGCGTCCCTCAAGGCTCCGCGTTGAGTCCTTTACTTTTTAATTTGTACCTAGCCCCTCTTTTCTCTCTGATTGCCAACTGGGGGGTGAAGGCAATCTCCTATGCTGACGACACCCAGCTGGTTTTCCCTTTTCAGGAGCGAACGACAGAGGCTTTTATGAATTTTAAAGGCTGCTTGAGAGACATAGCCATATGGATGAACATAAACAAACTAAAACTCAATGCGGGAAAAACAGAGGTGCTGTTTTTCGGCAATGGCCCTGTGCCGGCTTCAGATTTGTGGTGGCCAGTAGAAATGGGCCCTCCGCCTTCTCCTAGCACGAGTATTAAAAATCTAGGGGTGAGATGGGAGGCGGATCTCTCTTTCTCTGCCCAAATCCAACAGGTCACCGCTTCGTGTTTTAGTAAAATGAGAAATCTTCGTAAATTTCTACATTTTATGCCAGAAGACTGCCGTAAAGCCGTAGTCCATGCCACAGTGACATCCAGGCTGGACTACGCAAACGGCCTATATCTTGGCCTGCCTAAATATTCGATTAGACGTTTGCAGATGGTGCAGAATGCGGCTGCAAGACTAATTAGACGCATTCCCTTTCGACATCATGTCTCTCCGCATTTACAGGAACTACACTGGCTTCCGGTAGCCAAAAGAATTGAATTTAAGGCCTTGACACTGGCCTATCGGGCTCTTCAGGGAAGATGTCCTAGCTATCTTAAACAAAGACTTGGCCGGTATAAGCATAATCGCTCCCTGCGGTCAAATTCTCAGAATTTGCTCTTCGCTCCCCGCTTTGTGAAAGCCCGTCTGGGCGGTAGGGCGCTCACAGTTAGAACGGCTAAATTGTGGAATGCACTACCTGGGTTTCTCCGACAAGCTTACACTGAGACCAGTTTTAGAAAAGCGCTGAAGACATGGCTCTTTAGCAATGTTTAGGCCCGACTTCAGTGCCTAAACTTATGTGCACGCCCTGCTTGCTGCTAGAGCGCCGGGACACCTCTGTTTTTGAGGTAGCTGTTCGCGCTATATACATTTCAGTATTATTATTATTATTATTATTAATGATGCAGTGCCCCTCTATATGTTATATGGCTGTCTCATTTACAACCCAGGAGAATGGACTCCGAAGGCAGTAGGGGTGTCCTGCTCATGCACACTCACACTTAGTACCGAGCCCCCTGCCTTCAGGATTGAAAAGGCCTGCTGTAGGGGTGACTTATAGGTTTTAAGTGCAATGACCTTAGATATAGGGAAACCTATATCTTTTGTAAGTGGTGTTAGCACCAGCTTACACAGACTGCAATGACTGGTCTCCCATAGGTGGCATATTACATGCTTCAGCAAATGGGGGACCTCTGGGGTACCTATGCCCTGGGTTCCTTAGTACCATACACTAGGGACTGATAAGGGTACCCCAGTATCCAATCTGGGATGTATCTAAGTACTTACCATAACAATTTAGGGGAGAAAGCAGAGAGACTGGGGTCCTGATTAGCAGGATCCCAGTCAGACTAGTCATAAACAGCATAGCACCAGGCAAAAAGTGGGGGTAACCATGCAGAAGGATCCTACACACCTCTTTTACCGAGATAGCGTCACTAAAATGGGAGACCTGTGCCATTTCCTCGCATGTAAGAAAAACCCTTTCCTCAGTGTCAGTGACTTTGTTTTGGGGATTAAAAGTGAAAGAGAAATGCGCATCCCACTCTGTTTCTGCAATCATACAATCAATTTTGATTTCCGGGCCCTCACCAAACAATGGGCGGTAAACAACTTCCAAAAGCATTTGTGAGTTCCTGAGGAAACTGGCTGCCAGTAGGTCAGACCATGCTTTACTTTTCAGCTCTTCCTTCCTAGTTATAAGTGTGGACTTGCAATGCTTCTGTGCTGCCTTCATTGTGTCCCTACTTTTTCGGGCTGCCTGCAGAACATTTTTTATTTGTGTGCTTTATGCAGGCAATGTCAAACCAGTGAAAGGGCTGAGCCAGGTGTGTAGAGCTTTTAACTATTAGCCCAGATGATACAACACAACACAGATTCCTGAAATCTCTAATCAGGGCAATGGTTGTAGATTCGGCTGATAGACAGCTATATATCAGACTCAGATTCTCCTTGATTAATTTGGATTCGAAAACGGGTGGATCAACCTGTTTCCTTTTTAGTCTGGTGCCTTGGTTTGTGTTATACTTAATAGGGACTGAAGTGGTTTGCGTGGTCTCCCCTCTATATGTAATGTTTAGATGAGCAACTAAGGGATTGTGGTCGCTAGCACAATTTGGAGTGACAGTAAAATCAGTAACCCTGTAACTATGATTACTGGAAATAAGCATAAAATCTATTGTACTTGGTTTTGAACCTCCTGAGAAAGCAGGGTCCAGTGGTGAATTTGATTTTACACAATCAGACATGAAGGCTAGATCTGTGGAAGTAATAATATTATTCAAGGCATCTCCATATTGTGAGTGTTTGATATGCTTTATTAGCTGACCATCCTCATTTTTCAGACCACACACCCTTGTGTTATTAAAATTACAAAAAGACCAATTAAAATCCCTTACCCACAAAGTACACTGGGTGCGGCTGGAAGTATTACCTTTCACAATTTCCTCATAGAGGGTGTCAGCTACTTGAGTATTTCGTTGGTCAAAAATATTATGATAAAAATGTACTACCAAGATGTTCGCAGGGCCCAGCCTAGTTATCATCAGTAGTTGGAACTAGGGCGAAGTTTAACTTTCACATTAATACATTTGTGTGAGATCAAACAGCCAGATCTCCCTTCGCCCTCTCTGAAGTATCAGGTATAGCAGTATTGCAATAAGAATGGTAACCGTTCAAATGGAAATCCGTAAAAGACCATGTCTCCTGAAAACAAATCAATTCATGGTTTGTAACAAAGTTCAACCAGTCCTCATTTACAAGATTGGTGCATATACCCACAGAAGTCCAGGATAGAACTTTAAAGGGGAGATTTGTGCCATGCCGTAAAGAACCGGGCACCTCCCTGTTTCCTGGGGGCCTTTGGATTGTTGGTGATAGTTAAGTAGGCTGAAACATCTCCTATAGCTGGGTCAGAGTCTAATAGTCATTGCATAACAGGGGGCCCAGATGTGCTCGGATTAGTGGTAGTCAGTCATTCTCCATCAGGCTGAGTAGGGCAGAATAACGATTACTCAGACAGAGATCAGGCGAGGAGCCAGCTACCACACATGTAGGAGTCTTAGGGTTAGCAGAAGGACCTCCATGCAGACCGATGGTTGGCACACAGAAATAACACAACGGTAACGCTCTTACCTGGCTGTAGGAAACCCTCAAATGAGTGACTTAAAAGAGTTAGAGTTTCCTCACCAGCCCTGGTGATCTGAAGTTGACTACCACACAATCATTATCAGGGAGGGTTTTTCGGTAGCCAATGCCCAAAACTCGCAGCACGATAAGAATCTCATATGAGAGGCCCCCACTTCTCCTCACACTGGAGCTAAACCAATGTAAAACTTTGTTTTTCAGAGCTTCTTTGGTTTTGTGCCCCCCTCCAGATAACGTAGGAACGTAATCATGAACAATAACATAGGGTGTTGACTCAGGAGTGAGATGCAAGTGCGACTGTGCGGGGCAATCGTGGGCAGCCTTAAGGAAGATAATTCCGCAGTCACAAAGTGAGCCGGTCTTATCTGGGAACAAGCATAACTTGGATAAGAGTGGTCAAAAACAGAACTTGTGGTGGCAGACCCATTGTGTTGCGATTGATGATGTATGGGATTAGGGTGAGATGTCCCTGTTACTGTGGGAAGATATACAGGTAAAGTGCTGTTATTAATCTCAGAGCGAGTCTCCCCCTGTGGATTAGTGAACTGCTGTCCATACTGGTCTACAATTTTTCCCATTTGTGGCAATGGCGGCACACCACGCTTTTGCTTTAAACATTTAAAGCTAAAGCACGGCGTCTCTCCAGTGCTACAAAAGTCAATAAATAGAAAAACAAAGGAGGGCAGACGCCGCATTTCTTTTCCATTTATTTACGTTTATAGCAATCGCGGCACATTGTGCTTTACTTTTAAACATTTTAAGCTAAAGCACGGCGTGTAGCAGTTGGTAAAATAGTAAATAAATAGAAAAAAATACGGCGGCAGCACAACTTTTTTGTATTTATTGACTATTGTAGCAATGGTGGCATGCCGTGTTTTAGCTTTAAACATCTAAAGCTAAAGCGTGGCATGCCACCATTGCTACAAAAGTCAATAACAAAACAAAGGCAGGCGGACACAGCATTTCTTTTCCATTTGCAGAGCCAATAGCTCTACATTTAACTAATGTGAGGCCTATTGCATTGCAAATGCTTGTTTCTTTTTTGTCCCAGCCAGAGACTACTTAATTGGCCCCGCCAAGGCCAGTCCACTGTTTCAAATTTTGTTTTATGCCATTTTCTTACATCTGTATCTCTTTGTAATATGTGCAGGGACATACACATGGAAGATGCACTATAAAGTATTATCTGCTGTAACATTGACAAGATTGGGGGAGCACATAATACATATATTTGTGTATTTTTCTTTGGGTTTGTTTATGGACTTCATCCAAGTAATTAAAGAACTTATTAGTTTTCAGAAATCTTTCCCTCAGGAAATATTTAGGGTACCCAATAATATATGACACTTAGGGGCCGATTCCGATTTCGGCCGGAAGGGCACCAAACGATGGTCGGAGCCCTTCTGACCGAATCGGAACGGGCCGGCCGGATTCCTTTCCGACCGAGCCATTCCGATGGGCTCGGTCGGAAAGGAATCCGACTGGGATTTCCAGATGGCTTACGACGGGCTCGGAGAGCCCATCCGCCGTCCGGAAATCCTTCAGTACTCCCCCGGCCGCCTCTTCACGACCGAGGGAGTACGATGGCAGTATTTCACTGCCTTTTCGTGCCGGTCTTTCTGGCACGAAAAGGCAGTCGGTAACTGTCTTTGGGGGCCCCCAGTCGGGCCCCCATGGGTGCGAGGCCGCCGAATGGCGGCCTGGAGGCACCTATGGTGCCCCTCTGTTGATCCCTGCACCCGGTGGCAGGCACCTTGGGGTGCCGGCCACAGAGGTGCAGGGATGAACTGCACCCCTGCTTTCCACAATGCAAGCATGCATTCCGCTCGGAATGCATGCTCCCATTGTGTAGTATACGAGTGTGACCGAACAGGGTTCGGTCGCATCGTACTTGCAGGGCCGTAACCGACGACAGCAGGTCGGTCGGTTACGGCTCCTGACCGATGTCGGACGGACCTGAGTCCGTCCGACATCGGAATCGGCCCCTTAGTCAGGACCATAAAGCACTGAGAAAAGGCAAAATCCCACAATATTACACACCTTGTTACCTGGCATTAAAGTTTTCTAAAACACAATTTCAGCAAAGAGGACACCTTATAATGTTGAAATTCATTCTGTCAGAGGAACATAATCTAATCCTTTTAGAAAAGGGAAGCAGTTTACTGCACCTTCATAAGCATTCAGAAAGGTTACAGCTGTTCAAAGGCTGTCTCTTGGCTATTACATCGAAGGGTAATTCTATGTATCTTACTATCTGGACATACGGGCTTAGATCTGTTTGCACTGTGGTATCACACAAAAGTGTGAAACATAAAAATGAAATGTCACACATAAGCACACAGAAAACATGGAAATGTCACACATAAGAGAAATTAAAACTTGGCAGCGATACGTATGAATGACATTGAATTTGAATGTCAAATGTGGGACACTTTGAATGACACTTTATCATGAATAAATAAAAACAATGATGAGTATTTGAGTACCTCTCTGTGAATTATCCATTACTGCATCCAGACAAATCACAAAATGAACATGTGATTAACACAAGCCTAACCTATTGGCATTGCCAATGCTTGTTAGTAGTATCAGATCCATGAGTAAAAACAATGATTTTGTTGCATATAAACAGAATTGAAAATGTTTCAATTTTGACAATATTAGAGTAATAATTATGTATGACATTACCATTTTAGTGCAGTTGTACGGACAGCAGCACTAAAATGAATTAGTCTAACCACTTAAGATGGGTAGTTGGCAGGGGAATAGTTCTTGTGACAGAGGGATGAAGGTGGGTCCAAAGTGAGTTTGGGGCCAGATCTACTGCCTCGTAATAGTCTAGTCTGTTCTTTTACATATGTGTCCGTTTGATCTGGGTTGCCTCCTCTTGCATGTTCTACCAACCTTTCAGCTTCCTCTGCTACAAACTTAACAATTCAGGGCAGCATTATGCACCCAGTCCTACATTCATTCACCCACCCACTCATTCACCAATGCACCTATCTCTCCATGCACTCACTAACTCATATATAAGCATTCATTCTCTCAACTACTTGCTCACTTATTTGTCTATCCATGCACTCATTATTTTCTTCATCCATTGATCTTTCATTCACTTATTAATCACTCCATATACTCATTTACCCATTCTTTGGTCCATAGATTCTTCTACTCATCCACTAACCTATCCATGTATCACTCATTCGTATTCACTCACTCATCCATGCACTCAGTCACACTTTCATCCATCAATGCACTCACAGACACACGTACGTCATCTACTCTTGCAAACACTCAACTATCTATTTAAAAATACATCCATGAATGTGCTCATATATCCACCTATGCATACCCAATAATGCATTCTCACAACTATTCACATACCCCTTCCAACCCCAAGACATTTGTATGCACAAACTCACCAATCAATGAAAATACACCTTTGATTAGAAAGGCAGACTTATGGCCTTTGTTAAAGCATGCATTATTTGAGCTGTTATATTGCATATCACAGTGATCACCCTTCTTTAAACTTATTTTGCAATGTGTAATGTTTAGTGAAGGATCTCTTGATGCATCTAGCAGGTCCTCAGGCCGGTAGCATGAAGTATATTTTTAGGGATGAATGGCCCACAGCTATGACCAAACATTAAAGCTGTGTTCTATAGGTGCATTTGTTCCCAAATATTGGTTGTACTATTAAATAACAACTCCCAGAATATTTTGATATATGAATATCGAGGCCAGAATATTGAAAGGTAGTGGCATAGAGGGAAGTATAGATTTACTATTCCTAACTTCACATGTACATACTTGGAAGATGTATACATATTGCGTAGGTACAAATATGTGGTGTAAGGATTAGAAACACTACGCTTACTTAACATTTGATATTTTTGGTTTGATAGTCTGGCATCAGTATTTTGGTTTTGATATTCAGGGTGCACATGGTGTGATTCTTTGTGAAGGAATATGTGTATTTTTTGATGTACCCTCAATCAGCTTTTCACAATTCAACATTAAATCCTATGAATTAGATGGGATTTAAATTAGAAGGGTGTAAAGTAGTTTGACTAGCAGCTCTATGTATTTTCTAAACTGTTCAAGCTTTGTGTACTGCAAAGCTTATGAAATTATTTAAAAATAAAAAGAAATTGGCCTCAACTCAGAGCTCTCCCTCCCACACCTCTTCCCTGAGGTACTGGATGTACAAACTCAATACTAAAACTTTTTTGTGCTGGAGGATGTCTTACCTGGGACTTTCTGCATCAGGAAATCATCACACTTGGAAGACCCAAAAAGATAAACCTCACATCAAGTAAAGTTAGGAAACTTCATCTGCTTCATAACGTGTGGAGAATTTCAACCAACTTTGTAAGTGAAGTTTTAATTCAACTCGCTACTAATTTAAGATAACTTTACAGAGACCTTGGAGTATATCCAGCAAGATCAACATATCCATCAAGGACATATTGGAGAGCAAAAACATATTGTGTTTTAAATGTTTTAGGGATGCAACAATGGTGAAAACTAAATAGAACTTAGATGTCATTTTACAGAGGAAGTTGGGAAGGTCCCACAATTTCACTATAAGGCTGTGACAAAAGATGGATAGCTCAATTACATTTTATCAAAAGCACTAACAAAAACTGCATGGACTTCAAGCAGGCTCTGACATTGGCATATACCCCTCATAGTTAGAGGCAGATTGTGCGAAATGTGTTGTACAAAAGAAGACCTTCATCAGACATCGTCCAGCAAGACAGGTAGGCAATGTAAAGTATAGGTGATTGTGTGAGCCCGTGATGGGTCCACTTACGGCCGTGTCCTGCCTGAAGTCACTAGCAGCAACACTGCCTCTAAAGCTCTGAGTGGTGGTTTCACAGTTTGCATCTACGATCCTGCTCTGTATTAAATTCTCTCTTTGATGGTCCTTGCCTGGTACTTCTCATCTGGATGCTAAGAAGTTCTTCACTTCCATAATTTTGGACATTCTCTACTCTTTCATATGCAGTAGACTCCTTGCATAGGACCCTCAAGGTTGCACCCAATAAGCGGCTAACATTACTTGGACTAGAATGCACTTTTGTGAGTGGTGAATGTAGAAAGCAAGGCAGCCTGTCATGTGTACTAGAAATAGAAAATATTTACTTGCAGAAGGATTGTTCAGCATTACTACAGGTGCAGATAAAAGTCAAGCTTCATGTTATTAAAACATTTAAGAGACTGTCATATTTAAATGTAAACTAGAAAGCTAAATCACCTCCTTAACAGAACTTTAACTTCTCAGCAAGTAGGTTGTACATTTCAGCAACTATACTAGCAAATGTATACATGGCTGAAATGCATTTAAAGAGAAGTTGTCAGCACTTCTCACAAAGAGCATATAGTATAAATAACAAAGGGGTGTTATTGTTAAGCACTTTGCAGAAAGCAATGTGGATCAAGTAACAATTGCTAGACCTTATTAGAATTTGAAAGACCACTGAACCAGGTGAATTGTAGCTCTTAAACTAAGATCTCTTTTAGAAAATAAAGTGCAAAATTGTGCTTTGAAATACACTGGGCCAGGTGTATTGGGCAAAACATGATAAGCTATAAATTCCACTTAAAATCGCCAATCACCATTTGTCAACATGCAAATAGCTATAATTTCGCTCCTTTAGGCAAGTTCTTACTTTCTTTATTCACTCCCAATATCCCAATCACTGCCCCCACTGCCTCTCCCAACTTTTTCCCGCTATCCCATTTTGTTTGTTGCTGCATCTATATTCCCATTCTTGTCTCTCCTGCTTGCTCTTACTTTTTTGTTTTTATTCTCCTTTCTTTCTCTTGATCTTCTCTCCTTTTCTAGAACTCTCCTCTCATCTTCTCTTCTATCTTCTTTGTACTTCTCAATATTTTTTTTTCGCTCTCTAGCCCTCTTCTCCATAGACCTTGTATGGCAACTGAGACTTTCTCTTGAGTATGCATAGTTATTAGCAGCACCTGCCGAATGTATGACGATAGAACGCATGCATTACATCGCATGCCATCAGATCGCGGTTTTTACAACGCAAGTCGTTACAACTAATTGCGTTGGAGGGCGCTGGACTTAGGAGTAGTTTAATTTACTATTCCAACTCCAGCCTACGTACAGTAGGGAAGGTGTTGGATAGTAAATTAAACTATCCCTTGTCCTATAGCGCCCTCCAGCGCAAGTCGTTGTAACGACTTGCGTTGTAAAAAACGCGATCTAATGGCATGCGATGTAATGCATGCGTTCTAAAGGTTGTTTCCCCACCAGCCACGTTACATTGACCACTGTGCTTTTTGCTGTTCCCCAGTCCCAGAAAACTCCCATCCGGTGGGCCTCCTGGAACTGGAAAAGTCCCCTAGGATCATCGAACAAAGAAGTTAATGCAATGTGGCCATCATATCCCCACAGCTTGGTGCCAATTGTTGTTGGACAGGACATCAGGCTGCATGAATTCAGTGGGTTTTAACTGCTTTTGGGCAGATGACCCGTTGACGTCCACCACACTACTTTCACAGAACAGTTGACTTTGGTGATTTATCCTCAGTACTGGAAAAGAAAATGCTTCTGGTAAAAACACCAGAAAATCAAAGTCGGAACGTGAGGGAAATGCTTCCCAAGAGTCCCAAGTATGACGTTTGTTTTGCTGTATTGCACAGCACGCTGCACGCATTGACGTTGCACAGCCAAATGAAAGTGAAAGAAGATCGAGCTAATGGAATCTGCGGTGATCCATAAGTGTCCGACCAACCAGCATTCTTACACTTCTCCCAATAACAGTAGTACCCCACTTTTGTGAATGAGCTATCGCACGTGAAATGAAATGCTCCCTAAGGCCCCTAAGACCACACAGCATTTCCACACTTCTCCCAATAAAAGTACTACCCTAAATGTTCACCAAATATTTTGCATTTAGTACATTATTTACATTGGACCTTGTAACAGCAATTTATCTGCTATGATCATAAATCAGATAAAGCTAAAGCAGAATTTCATAGGAGTTAATAAAGTTCAAAAAGCAGATTGATACTACACAGATCTTAAATTACATTATACAAAAAAGTCATAAAATGTTAGTTGATGTGCTGTAGTATAGTGTGCAAAAGACATGGGCCAACATTGTGCAGCAGGATGTGAACCTGAAGTCAGACAACTAAAGGCGCCCCTTCCGAGCCACACTGTCTGCCCGGCCTGGAGGTTAGAAGATCACGTGTCATACTCACTCACTCACAGAGTCCCGGCTCGGCTAGATGATGATAATCATTCCTGGCCTGCTCAGTGCCTACAGAGTTTATTGATGATATGTGAACACTTATTAAAGAGAATTAAAGAAGGCGAGATGCCTATATATTTGTGAGACAGTGCACACTCTCACCTGGCCAGCACAGCACACTCATTGCCAGTGTGCTTGTTGCTTAAATGCAGCTCCTCGAAGAGCGTGCCTCGTGGGGTGGTTCCGGGATGCTATAATGAACGACTAATGCATTTTAGTGTGGTGATGCGGATGATGCGGACGCTAGCACTAAAATGCGATGTAATTTACATGGCTGTAGTTATCTCAAGTAAAATAAAGCAAAACGCTGTGGTCACCATGTACGGGCCCCTGTGCCTCATTGCTTCTGCTGAATCAAACAGTGAAATATGTTTTCATACAACAGATTCAAAACCTTCCTCATTCAGTGGAAGAACCTGCACCTCTTTTACAACAGAGATCCATCCTGGGTCTGGCCTGTCTGGGAAGTGTCTGAGACTGCACAGGTACAAACCAAGGGTCCCCCAATGAGCTTTAGCAGTGGGCCATTGTCGAGCAGTATGTAAGATTTGTATTAAGAGACAGAAAGATGCTTCCTCCCCTATGCCTTGATTTACAGCAGTTTGTAATCAATTGAACAATTTGTGCAAAACCCCAAACATTTTTCCCTAATCAATGCTGCCAAAACGTTAAAGGTTGTAAAAGCATGCATCGATCATGATTCAAAATCAATCCGTCATTCTCCCTGCAATTTCTCACAAACAAAGTGGGACGAATGATACAAAGGTTGAGCTTTTCCCAACCCAAAGACAACGAGGTCACTAGTATTCACAGTGTAAAATGAGTGGCCCAATGCAATTCTCTTCCAAAGCCACTTTTTCATTTGGGAAGCGTGCCCCCCTGTTAGACCTGGCTTGTCATAAAACCAGCTAAAACAGGTCAGAAACAGAAGGTCAAAAAGCAAAAAGTCTGGGGATATTTTACATATGCTCAACAGGTGATATGAAACATGTTCAAGCGACCAACGAGATAAGAAAGAAGAGGAAAATTGAAGGGGGTCTGTTAGAAATGGGGTTTCTGGTTGAGTAGGGTATGCACCTAAGCCAGGCAGAACCCACCACTCTAGTCAGGGTAAGGGAGTTACATGCCTAAGATAACCCCTGCTCACCCCCTTGGTAGCTTGGCAAAGCAGTCAGGCTTATCCCAGAGGCAATGTGTAAGAGTTTTCTCACCACAGACACACCCACTAGTGACACATTAGGCACACCACAAAAAGATACTCCACACAAGGTTATATAAAAATATCCTTTGTATTGCACATAAAACACATTAGACCACAATCACATACATCACTGTGCCACTAGGCACTTGTCATGACTTCATATAGATCATAAAATCACTTTGGCACTAAGCAATGGCCATCACAACATAGACAGTGCAATCTCGTAAATACTTGTATGTTGCACACATTATAAAAACACCATCACTGTGCATAATCGGCAGTTCCTGCTACCACAGTACTGGTTATTCCAGCATGGCCAGGCATAAAACTACATACATCTATATATCAGGGCATGAAATGACATATAGCACCACATCAGGGCATAAGAACATGCAGTAGTTATATCAGGAATGGAATACATACATTATCAAGCTGCCCCATCAGCACCTGGGGGTCCCCATAAGCACCGAAGCAGCAGTGACACCCCCCATGGCCCAGAACTCCTGACCTCCTGTTGGCGGGGTTACGGTAATACTTGTGGGCCATGACTGCCACCAATCTGAGTTTGTGCTGAAGTAACACGTAGACCGCAGGATCACCTGCGCGCCTACTACCCGAAGTATGGTAATGCGGCAGGGGAATGAGCCGAGCAGTTCCTCCGTGGAGGATTCCCTTCCACCCGACTAGTGGGGCCCACTATGGCCCAAAAGCACATACTAAGGCAGCTGGCCGCGATCGAGCACTGCCGCTGTGAGTAATGCCATGGACACATCAGAGATCTCTCCCATTCTTGTGAGGTTGACTGGGGCAGGGCTGGTAACTTGATCCCCCTACCTACTCTGTGCAGAGCCTCCAGCGCTACTTGCAAAGGCTGTGATGCTGGCTGGGATCCAGGTGGGTCTGCCCGTGTCTTGCTCGGGGACGTACCCACTGGCTATGTTGGCAGGCCTCCCCCTACGAGGCACAATAGCTGTAGCAGCTCCAGTCCAGCTTCCGTGTTCGCAGGGAATCGGGCTGGCCGCACCTCCTTACATAAGTTTGCTTGGCAACCTCTCACATGATGGGGCTGCGTCGGGAGACGTCGATGAGACTCCTGGTCCCTGCAGCTTCCCCAACTGATGCAGGTACCATCTAGGTGGTGCGAGGCAGGGACGAGGTCTGGAGCAACACGTCGTCTAGCGCTTTGCTTCAGCAGCCCTCACACAGCGCTCCACATGCGCTACTGGGGATACCAGAAGGAGATGGTCCAACACAGTGCTCCACACGCTGGGAGGCAGGCAACTCCCAAAGCACTATGTAGAAAGCACAGGCATATGCCCCAAATGAAGCGCTCAACACGCTCTGGGCAAGGGACAGAACAAAGCACTCCCAAATCGATTTGAATCACCAAAAAGGTGAAGAACAGTCCAGTCCTTCACCTGACCAGAGTAGTCCATAGCGCTCACCTTGTGCTGATTTCCTGTGAGAGCACTTGGGGGCACATAGGTTTCATGAAAGCAGGCAGCAGGCCACCACACAGGGTCCTTGGGGCAAAGATGTAGTTCTTCCAGTAGGTCAGCACAAAAAGGCAAAGTCAAAGTGGCGGTTCCCTGGCAGCACAGCAATCTTCTGGTGCAGCATGTAGAGCCAGCAGTGTCTGGTCACAAGTCCCATGCAGTGTCTCCAAATCATGGGGTCACAGCCCCTGTACTTATAGTCAAAAAGTCTTTGTTCGGGGGGACTTCAAATAACTTTCAGAAGTGCACAACACCCCCATACTTGGATTCCAAAGTGTAAATTAATGGTAGATGCACATTGTACAAGTAAGTGCTGGTTGGAAGTGTTATATATTAATTTGTAAAAGACGAAAATAGTTAGGAAGAATCATGCAGGATAAGAGGTAGTGAGAGAGAGTCTGAGGCAGTGGAAACTCAAAATAAAACAAGTAACCGTTTTCGAACAGCTAATAACGCTTGTATTCCCAATAACAATTGTTATTGAATTATATGTATTTCTTTTGGTCTTAATAAAAACGGTTGCTTGCAAAATCATGACTCCAAGGGGCAACATGTGAAACTATGGTTTACTCATCAATAGATGACACTCTTGGGCTAATACGTGCTTGTTCAAGTCTAAAGATATTTGTCGGGCTATTTTTCCAATCCTTGCAGTCACAGGGCAAACAGCCTCTATCAAAGTTGAGAGTGGTTGGGGAGCACGCGGCCGCCGGACAAGATGGCCGCCTAGCCCGGGAGCTCCTCATGTCGGCAGATAACCGGAGCTATTTGGAGCCTGTTTTTTTTGCAATTTTACTGCGAAAATGGGTATTTTGAATATCAGAAGTCAGGGTGAGCCTATATTGCTTCTTCAATGGCAGTTTGGTGATTTCTGTGACATTTTTTCAGGTGCTTTCTATTTTTGCTCACTATGGCGGCCATTTTAGGGCATCTGGCTTCCAACTGAGGAGATTATTTGCTTCTGCCTTTCTTCTGATGAATTGACACAGGAGCTTTTGCCATTTCACTCTGCTACCTTTAAGGATCTTTTATGATGCTGTGCACTCCTTTGGCTTCCCTGCTGTGCTCTACATAACCTACATGAGGCTCACCATGCTGAGGTAATTTTTTTCTTCCATTCTTAATACGTCTGCAACCTTCTCTGACACTGGAGGCTGAGGTCTGTTGTTTCCGACCATATTTCCTTCTATTTTTGGGTCAAACCTCCCTACACGTTTTATGGGCAGACTGAGGAAACTTAAGGCGTCACCTCTTCACGCTACCTCCTCTTCACAGAAATTAACATTGTTCTTTAAATCAGCCAACTGTCCTTTGAGGAGTACTCCATCCACACCCAACATTTTATTCTCATCCTCTTCATCAGCTAAAAGCTCTTCAATAGCGTCCTCATCTATTCACAAGGGAGTTAAGCAGGACCGCCCCTCTCCTGAGAAATCCTCTTCTCCTATTTCTCTTGACCTGGTTCTTGAAGAAATTCGAGCACTCCATCCTTTGGTGGAGGAAACCAATAGGCGCATCCAGAGTTTGGATGATAACTGGTCTCAAATGAAATCCAGAGTCTCGGTTTTAGAACAACGTGTCAGTGATGTGCATGATGAATCTTTGAAAATTGCAATACTAGAGAAGGAGGTGGTGTTATTAGAGGCCCTTTCTGAAGACTTGCAAAATAGAAATAGAAGCAATAACCTCCGCCTCAATGGTCTTCAAGAGGGATTGGAGGGAGCGGACCCTGTATCCTTTTTCTCTTCTTTTTTGCCTCAGCTGGTGAACTTGCCTCCCTCGACACACTTGAATATTCAGAGAGTGCATCGTCTAGGTCCTCGCCCTATCTCATTCTCCTTGTCATCCAAACCCAGAGGTGACATCATGTTTTTTCTGGAGTTTACTGATCTACTGAAAGTTCTCAATGCAGTGAAGGCTGAAAAGCAACTTCTATGGCAAGGTTGTAAAATCTTTATTTCACAGGATGTCTCAAGAGCTACAGCTGCCAGGTGGAAGGAGTTCCTAGATCTTTGTCCACAACTACGTTCTTTGGGAGCCCGCTTTGGTTTGTTTCATCCTTGCCTCTTTAAAGTAACATTCCAGAATAAAATCTCCTCCTTCACTGCACCTGCAACAATTTCCTCATTAACATTCTCCCAGCTCTATGGAGACCTCAGCTTCTTCTTCAAAATGATTGACTTTTGTGTCGAAAGATCCTCCTCCTGCATAGTATCCTTGTTTTTGGATGTAGTTTCTCTTATGTATTAACAGGCTTACTCTTTATGTTTCTTTATGACCTTAGTATTCTTCACGATGATTGACTAACCTTCTTTTTCTTTTCAGGTTCCTCGATGTTCTATATTTTAGTCATTATCCTTGTTATGTTAAGTTTGTCTGTCGACTCGTCTCCCTTGCTGTGCCGTCTTGCCCGGTGCTATTGTCGACTCTTCCCCATTTGTTTCATCTTCATCAGGTATGTATATGCAGTCGTCATTAGTGACATGTACTGTCTCTCTTTCTCTGATCCTCTCTATTTTCTCCCTCATGCTTCTTACCTCTACCCTTCTTTTTCTCCCTTTTCTTCCTGATACCTCTTTTGAAGTTTTCATGTTTGATGTACATTTTTACAAAGACCGTTACTGTTTATATATTTGCACTTGTTGTTTTATTCAGAGTTGTTTCTTGGAACGTTAAAGGAGTGATTAATCCTATAAAGCGGCAGAGAATTTTATCTCATTTAGCTAAATATTCCCCTTACCTCGTTCTTCTTCAAGAAACTCACCTTTCTGAACCAGAGGCCTTGAAGTTTAAACGAGGTTGGGTGGGTTCTATTTTTGTTTCTCCTTCTTCAAATGAGAAAAATTGTGTTATTCTTCTTTGCCATAAGAAATAAAGTTGGTAACTGTTTCGGAAGACGTCGATCCTGAAGGCAGATGGCTTTTTGTAAAATTAATTATTAACGATGCTCCCTCACCTATTTGTAATATTTATGGTCCTACCGAAGCTGACAATTCCTTTGGGCCCAATATTTCCCAAAAAGTTACTCAATATGCCGATGATTTTTTTAACTTGGGTGGTGATTGTAATCAAGTAATGGACCCCTTATCGATCATCAATCTCCAGTTACATTTATTCCCCACAAAATGCATAAACAATTCCTTTATATCCCGACTTCTTCTGGTGGACTCATGAAGAATCTACAATCCCTCTAATAAAAATGTTCTTTCTTTTCCCCTCCACATGGCTCTCTTTCTAGACTGGACCATATCTTTGTTTCTAAATTACTCTCGCAAAATCTTATAGCTTCTTCTATCGAACCAATTGTAATCTCTGACCATGCCCCTGTCATTACTGACCTCAATCTTCTCCAGTGTATTCCAAATCCAATAGATAGAGATTCAATAATTCTTTCTTGCTCAATCCTGACTTTACATCTTCCTTTTTGACTTCATCTGAGGAATTTTTTGAGGTTCACGCAGATCCTACTATTTCTCCACAATTACTTTGGGACACCTTCAAAGCTTCTAGTCGAGGTCATATCATTGACTTCGTTTCTCTGAGAAAGAGATCTCTTCTTAAACAACATCAATCTCTTTTACTTGATATCAAATGATTGGAAAATCAATATTATTCTTATTCTTCTTCTTCCCCAGCTAATTTAAAAGATCTTGTTCGTGCACAATTAAAGTTTAATGAAATTTCCACAGATAATGCCTCTTCAATTCTACTTTGAAGTAGCGCCTGCTATTACGGTGGCCGCAATAAAATTGGTAAGCTAGCTAATTATCTGAAAATCCGTAAACAGTCCCATATTTTAGATTCTGTCAAAAACGATAAATGTCTTCCTGTTTTTAAAGACTCCAAAATTCTGGCAGAATTTGTTAAGTATTACCAATCTATCTACACCCCTGAATCTCCTCCCCCGCCCTCTTTGATAGAAACTTATTTACAAAACTCTAAGATCTCCCTTGATACTCATAGAGACCTTTCGTCCTTGGAGGCTGACATTTCTATATCTGAGATCCTTCAGGCTCTTCAATCTCTTAAGAAGAATAAGTCCCCTGGCCCAGACGGATTCACAGTTGAATTCTTTCTCCATTTTTCTAATCTTCTTCTCCCTAAGCTGTTACATCTCTATCAATTTTTCTCTGCATCTGGTTCTACAGGTGGTTCCTTCCAAGAAGCTACTATCTGACCCGACTCTTCGTAAAAATTACAGGCCTATTTCATTAGTCAATGTTGATTATAAAATATTTGCAAAATTGCTTGCTTTACGTCTCGATCCCCTCCTTCCTTTAATGATTGGGAAGGAACTGTCAGGGTTCATTAAGGGAAGAACTACCTCTGATAATTCTAGATTATTCTTTGATGTTTTAAACTAGGTTTCTTCCCTTTCGCACCCTCTAGCAGCTATATCTATTGATGCTGAGAAAGCATTTGATCGAATTGATTGGGCCTTCATGCTCAAATCCCTTGCATGGCATGGGTTAGGTCCTCACTTTATCTCGTACATTTCCTTACTCTACCAATCTCCCATGGCCTCCGTTTTAGTTAATGGGAACATTTCTAGCTATTTTCTGTTGGCCCTTGGGGTCCGTCAGGGATGCCCTCTATCCCCTTTATTATTTCTCTTAGCTTTGGAGCCTTTCCTATCCCGTATTAGAAATAATGCTGACATTTGTGGATTTCAGTATGGAACTGATCATCTAAAATTGTCCGATTATGCTGACGACATACTTCTTTTCATTTCCTCGCCTGATCAGTCCATTCCAGCTCTTCTTCAGGAACTTGCTTCATTTTCCTCGGTTTCGGGTTATAGAATTAATTCTGATAAAACTGAAGTTATGCCCCTCAATAAGCTTACTTTTAGTCATTCTTTCGATGCCACAGGGTTTCATTGGAATACTTCCAAAATTAAACATTTGGGCATCTGGTTTACCTCCTCCAGTATTGGTTCGGTTACAGCTTATGTTAATATATGTCTAGATAAAGTTGACAAGCTCTTCTCTTCCTGGAATCCCCTATTCCTCTCCTGGTGGGGTCATTCGGACTCTGTCAAAATAATGGTGTCACCCATAATTTTATTACACTGTCAATGATCCCAGTTAATATCCCTGCTTCGTTCTTCAAGGAATTGGATTCAAAACTTTCTAGTTTCCTTTGGAATAACAAAAAAGCCAGAATCTCCCTAGCTTCTCTTACGAAGGCTAAACAAGATGGTGGAGTTAATTTTCCTGACTTTAGGTTGTACCACAGGGCTTTCTGTTTCCGACAAGCCTCTAGATAGCTTTCTTTGACGTGATCCTTGTTCACCCTCTTATGGTTGGACATTGAGGGGCAGATTTACAAGCCCCCTGCGCCACCAGTACGTCACTTTTCGTGACGTACTGGTGGCGCAGGGGGCTCCTCGATATTTACAAGGAGAGGAAAAGCCACCATGCGTGACTTTTCCTCTCCTTGTAAATACCGTCCCTTCACACGCAGCACTTTGCGTTGAAGGGGCGTTCCATGGGTGTTGCTGTGGGTGTTCCCACGCAACACCCATGGAACAAGACACATCTCCAGATTTACGAGAAATCGTAACTCTGGAGATGCGTGTAGAATGCTACGCCACCCTAGAGGTGGCGTAGCGAGGCGCACCGAGGAGAAATGTTTTCATTTCTCCTCGTTTTTCCTCTTTCAATGCGTGCTGCATTCTGCAGCACGCATTGAAAGAGGAAAAGCCTGTACTGATTGTTTTTGTGCAGAAAGGTGCCCCTTCCTGCACAAAAACAATCTCCCCATGGCGCAGGCACCCTTGCACCATGGTGCAAGGGTGCCTGCGCCGGCGCTTGGCAGCTGTTTGTGCGCCAGCGCAGGGGAGAGCACAGGAATGCGACATATTCTTGTAAATATGTCGCATTCCTGTGCTCTGAAAGTGCCGCAGCGTGGCGCAGCCAAAGGGCTTGCAGCGCCACGCTGCGGCACTTTCTTGTAGATCTGCCCCTGAATGTTCTTTTCTTTCTCCTTTTATCCCTCGTGAAGTTATAGCCTTCTCAGCTAAAACCTCCATCAGCTCCTCTTCCCTTTTTAAACATACTTGTAATATTCTAAAACCAATTTACCACTTGCAGCCTGCAACTCGCGATTCATTTCATCATTCCCTTCTCTGGTACAACAAACTTATCCTTATTAACAACAAACCGATTTTTTGGAAAACCTGGAGACAAAGAGGTATCATTTGGGTTAAGGCTCTATTAGCTAATAATGAACATCTACCCTTTTTTACAATTCCAACTCTTATTCAAATGTCCTCGCTCCTTTTTACCTAGATTTCTTCATCTTTTAAATATTCTTCTTGATGTTCTTTATTCTTTACCTGACACTCTACCTTCCCCCTCTTCTCATTCCTCCCTTGGTTGAGTTCTCACCTCTGTACGAATGCTTCACCTATTTATAAACTTCTCCGCTCTTTATCTTATGCCAGATCCAAATCTAAGATAGAACTGCGGGGGGAACTGGATTTGGGATGTACCTGGGCTCTCCCATTTTGGAATACAATTTGGGACAAACTCTTTAAAACCTCAATAACTGCCTCCACTTCCCAATCTTTGTTTTTCCTCTATCATAGACTTTACTTCACCTCGTCGCTGCTAGAACGATTCTCCATGAACTCCTCTTCCAAATTTTGGTCCTGTGATCACCAAACTGGCAACCTTATGCATATGTTGTTCTATTGTCCCCCTACAACATCCTTCTGTGAAAAGGTTTGGTCTCAATTATCCCTAGTATGCCATCTAAATTGTCCATTATCCCCCTTGACTCTCTTTTTGGGTAGTCTCTCTGAAGATATCCACTCACCACACAGTAATTTACACTTGTTAGATCTTATGTTAGCTCTTGCCTTTCAACAGATTGCTATTAATTGGAAATGTGCTTCAAATATCTGTTATGTAGCCTGGTGGAATAATGTTTGTCATTATCATAGATTAGATACTGCCTTCTCCTATATGTATTTTCCTTCTGCTGATAGAGTTTTATATTGGTTACCCTTGACCTCTTTTCTGGATGAGGTTACTCATTAATCTCCCAGTTGTACTTCATCTGAAAATTTTAAACCACCTTGATTTTCTTTCTCTCTGCCTTGAGTTCTAAATTTTGTTACTCCTTGTTCGGATTTTTTATATTACATAATATTATTATCTCCTTTTTCTGATAATTTTTTAACTGCTGTTAACTTGGTCTTCCTGTTATTTATTCCCCTCCTACCCCTTCCTCCCTCTCCTCAGTATGGTTTCAAAATTGTTAAACAGCTTCAATTCTTATGCTTCTTCTGATTCCTAGTTTACCGTTTTATCTAATTCTTGTAACTGTTTTTGGTTATGTAGGGGCATATTAGCAAGACCCACGTTAAAATTATCGCCGTTTTAGCGGCAGGAAACTGCCGCTAAAACGGCGATAATGGGCTTGCTAATATGCGTTATGGAATTCCAATAGAAGCCCAGGTTAGATGTCCTGCACATCTAACCTGGGCTTCTATTGGAATTCTATAACGCATATTAGCAAGCCCATTATCGCCGTTTTAGCGGCAGTTTCCTGCCGCTAAAACGACGATAATTTTAACGTGGGTCTTGCTAATATGCCCCGTAATTTTTTGCCTAATAAAGCTGCTTTACCTTAAAAAAAAAAAAAATTGAGAGCGGTTTGCATTCCCCAGTAACCAGGCAGTGGCTACTCAGTCTATGATGGAAAGTTAGCTTGTCGAGAATCCATTACTCTCTGTGAACTGGTTAACTCCAGAATGTGACACAACACATTCATTGTATCACAGGATATATAAATATATTTACAGTAAGAATGAAGGCAAATAGAAAAATATACACAATAAAGAGAACCAATAATTGGTGATAATGTCAGGGGCCCAGGATATAGCAACTAGATACCCTTTGCAACCACTACATGATCACAAGCAACAGAACGCTCCTGCTTGAGGGACATTTGGGAAAAGACAAAGTACAACTAGTTATCTTTGGAGCATTCTTATTTTATTCAACTCTACCCTCTCCTCTGTGGCTTCCTTAAATTACTACCCTGACCGGTTCAGGTTTCCCGGTTATATATAGTCAAATGCTTTGTTCTGTAGTTTTCCTCTTTCTGCCATGTTCTCAATTGCCTATTATTGGTGGTAGAATAGAGTCATTAAATGGCGCAAGTCCGTGCCAAGATAATAATTGTTTATACTCTTCACAATGATTGTGAAGGAAAAAATAAACAGAATACGATTGTCTTTAAACTGTTTGATACATCTTTCTAGTCTGGCATTAGCTGTTAGTGTGGCTGCTATTATGCATTCTAGATCCTTTGCTGCATTTATATTGACATCGTTGGTGTTACTATCTTTTTGCTTACAGAGCTTTTTCCATTTGGTTGAGTTCTTGCATTTTTGATTAGGGACTTTACTAGCATTCAACTAATTACCCAGAAGAACAATATCAATGGACTCGGGTTCACAGGAACCAGTTTTCTTCTTCTGCTGGAAATGGGCCATGTGTTTAGATATTTTTGAGGTTTTCTCTGTCAATGTGCTTGCACTTTATTAATCTAAAATCCTTACTGTGAGTTGCCCATTCATTTTCATCTTAAAAGATACTTTAACTTCTCCTTTCGAGAAATAAATCCTCCCATGATCTGTGCGTACTTCTTGTAGAAACATAACTACAAGCAGGGGGACAAAGTACAAAGCAACAGGTGCATATGGTGGCTTCCTCTCTGAACTGGTATAGGGAGAAAAAAACAATGGGCAGGAATGTGGCCCAGAGATATCGCCAGTGGTTTAGGCTGATTCAGACGTACATTCATCGCTGTTTTCTTTCCCTCCACAGGAAGATAATAGTATTTGAAAACCTTATAAGACATGCTACGCCCAGTGGCGGCCGGCACAGGTAAGCGCCATGGGGCTGGGCAGGGTGTGGCAGGGGGGAGTTACAAATGCAAAAACAACAATTGATGGACAGAATGCAGAACATTCACCCCAGTACAGAGATCTGGGCCTAAATCCATCGTTTTTTTTGCTCACCATGCCATTCCAGTTAGGACCCCAGCCATATGCAAATCAGTCTTGACCCTGCGACGAGTTGACAGATGACAGAATAGGTATTATTTATTTATTTAACTATACCTATTCCGTCGATTGCCCCCCACCCACCCATACCCGCCCCACCCCGCCTCACCGCGTTTACCTGTGCCGGCTGCCGCTGGCTACGTCCTTCAGCAGAACTCAAGAGCCTGGCTGGGGTGTCTGTGTTCCTGAACCTATAATAATTGCAAGACATCATAGATCACCCTACACTTTGAGTCTCAGCATCAATCTGTTGCTTTGATTCTAAATGATGGTCCTGCTCTGGACCTGCTTCGATCCCTGCTCATCCTGTGAGCCCCTGCACTCACAAGCGGGTAAATAAGAGAATAAGAGCAATATGGGTCATGGGACAGGGGACAGGGTTGGTGAGGGTGTCATGAGGTAGGACAGGCTCTGCCCTGGCAGGGGGAGAGTTAAATGCGTCATCCAGGGTGACTGAGGCAGTCGGGTGTGGGCCAGGCTTGCCATTGCCTGCATCCCCTTCACTGGAGTCATACTCAGTTTTGCTAGGTGAATGCATAAGATAAACCCACACCCTGCGTTCCAGCACCTGTTTACAATGTGTGGGAAAAACTGGCACATTAGAATCAGTATACTGGTCCAGGCGACTCATAAAGAGGAAGTAAGTGTGAGGAATGCAAGCTAGGGCAGGGTGGCAGTGGATCGCCTAGTGAGATTTGGCTCGGGCCCATATTTTCAAAGCAACATCAGTTAATCCCCTCAGCAGAAGACCATAGCTGTTATTAGCACCTGAGCTAGGGCAGTAACTCTTAACTAATTGCTAGTGTATCATTTGACAAACAGGTGCCATGTTGCACAAAGCTAGACACAAAACCTCGTCCTCTTTAACAGTTATGTTAATCTGCTGCTTTCTGGCGACTTCAGAAGTCAGAAATATGACAATAGTGCTCATATATTTACATTTTTATCAACATGCTATTAAGCTATAAGTGACAACAATAAATATTATCGCTATCTATTACTAAATGTGCTGCTGCTTGATCCTGATCTCAAATACAATTGTGTGAAGTCTTTTCATACAAATGATTATAAATATTAAAATGTAAACATGACACTTGTAAAGGGCACCTATCACCCATGGGTCTCAAGGCGCTGAATAACAGATGTTTATTGTTACCCAACCGTACTCATTTTATCGACCTCAAATGGATGAAAGGCTGAATGGACCCACTGGGATTTGAACCTGTGACCATGAGGTCGAACACAGGCCCCTGCAGTGGATGCATTAGTCCACTAAGCCAACAGACCCGACTGTAAAAGATTTAAACTATTTCTTTCTGATTAAATTCAAATGGTTTGCATATATATGTTTCCCCCCATATAAAGCAATTGTATTTTCTTGGCCTGAGATATTTTTTTATTGCCATGTTATTTATTTGCGGCAAAAGGTGAAGAACGTTGTACCTTTTGTTTTATTGGAGATATGTTTGTATTTTATGACTATCATTTTTTGTGTGCAAACAATAGTTTCACAGCAGTAAAATAATATGTGGCTGATGGAACTAACCACACATTCATTTCATTTAGGGTGAAAGGCAGAAACATAACTAAAGGAAAAGAAAAGGCTAAGCTATCCGTAACAAGAATTGTTCGTGAAAAAATTCCTGCAAAAATAAAAACCCTTATTCTCTGATTTGAAAGAAAAATAGTCCAATGAGTTCTAACTTAGTCTGGCTAATCAGTTAGTGGTGACGCAGAGGAAAGTAAAAATGTCTTACAGTAAACAAACCGTAATATATCTACAGGGGAAAGAGACATACGTCCCCTTTTGTCCTTTAATGTCACTTTAAGAAGATTCCTAAAATTAGAGGTATCTCATATTTCTTGACGAGTGCCCATCCGTGTCCTGGCTTTCCAAGAGTGCAACCTCTCTATTTTACAACATTGACTGACTCCAAATACAGGGAACCGGAACCAGTTCCATATCATTAGTGTCTGCTTTGTTAAACATCCTTCTTAGAGTGGCTGGTATTAAATCCAGAGTTGTGACTGACAGCTCTACCAAAAGATGCATTAAGGTACATTTGAATATCCCCACTAGAGAGAAATGCAGCATGGCTGATTCTGATACCAGTGCTTAACTTGTAAAATAATGAGTGCTGGTGCCCAAAGCTCTGCTAAGAAGCCTACGACCGGGGCTATTAAATGTCTGCACGCCAAATACCAAGCATTCCTATTCAGCCTCTCTTTAATCCACACCGGACACTCCTTGCCTCTTTACCTCCCTCTTGTAGTTTCCTGCTTTCTCTCTTTGTGACGGTGTTTCCGTCTTTCTCTCCTCCATCTTCCTCCGCCTTTCCACTTTGTGTGTTTTTGCCTCTCTTGCTTTCAGTAAAGGTTTGATGAGGAATAATAAGTATAGGTCCCCAAAAGCGAGTTTTGGTGGGCCTCACCAGTTACCACCGGCTCAGATTAAGCACTGATTGCTAACCTACATGTTTTATTGCTTCTTTTCAAGGAAACGTCTTCAATGTAATTACAGCAGGATGAGGACTAGTGGTTCTGCGACATAAGATCACAAGGAGTATCTCCAGGAATAGTAACCTGTAAAGGACTTGTGCATCTACTTTCATGTGTAAGTGTCTTAAGAGTGTCTAAACTGTGTCTTTTAAAGCACACTGAGTTCTACCTACTCATTAATGGCATTCTTCACTATAGGGTCCATCATTATTCCCCAATGGTCTAGTTGTATCTCTACTCATTTGCACTCTAAATATAGACATTGACTTACCATAAGGTAAATTTAACTATTCTGCACTGCGGATCCCGAACACTTTCCCATTATAGGAACACAAAGTTCAGGGAAGTCCATATCACTTCAAGTGCTTGTTAGTGAGGGTGATCCACTTGTGTCTATATCATGTGACAAGAGCAAGGAGCGGGACCTATGATGAAGTATGCCACAATTGGGTTGTTGAGGGCTCAGCTTTCATTAAAAGAAACACCTTAGAAACCCTTAAGACACTTGCACATGAAAAAACACACAGCCTTAATGGGTTCATATTGCCTTCTTTTGTGACTTTGTGTGGTTTAGTAAGGAGGTAGTACCCTTGGATGTTTTCCTCCTTTATCCCATTTGTTGGGTATGAATTCTTCAGCTGCCCCCTAGAACAAGCTGCCGGCAACAACAAGACAGGATTTTGAAGAAATGAAGGGGCATATTATCAAGGAAACACGATAAATATCGCGTTTCCCGCTTTGCGCGATTCTGTTTAACGCCGCATATCGCAGGATTTAATCGCCGAGATATCGCGTTATTATCAACGCATATCTCCACGGCGATTAAATCCTGCGATAGCGGCGTGAAACAGAATCGCGCGAGCGGGAAACGCGATATTTATCGTGTTTCCTTGATAATATGCCCCAGGGTCTCAGCCGTACGATCCACCTGCCATATCAAGTATGGCTAAGTCGGATTCAAACCAGGCGTTGCAAACCCGCGATAACCGCGGTTAGCGCGGTTAATTCAATCGCATCGCGGGTTTGCTCGAGGCTTGGTAATAGTGCGCTGCCATGTCAGCGCGGATTTCCAGGGAGGAATGGAAGGAACGCCCACTTTGCATGTCATTAGCGATATTCTTCGCTGACATGCAAAGTGGAGTTAATTGGGCTGCTTACTCAAGGAAACACGCGTTAGCGTGTCCTTGATAATTGTGCGGAGTGAAATTCGCCGCTTTTCGGCCGAAAACGGCCGATAAAGCGGCGAAAATGGGCTTGATAATATGCCCCGAAGTGAGAGAGCTCTGAGGTTCTACTCGAATCAAACCCACTTGTGAAAATAATATTTTGCATAGGTTGTCTTGTAGGGGAGGATAACCTGCATGGGAAGCATTCAATCTAAAGAGGGAGGCGATGGCTAAACATCCCCAAATAAATTGCTAAAAATCAATACTATGAATTAATATCTCTGAACAAAAAGTGCAACCTAACACCTTAAGAGCTATGTAAAAAAATAAGTATGAAATTAATAAACAGCTTCAACTATTGGTCTAACTTATTAAGATACCTAACCACTGAAAATTGGGCTATACAGTAAATCATTATACTGAAACTTACAGTTCTCCGTTGTGTAGCTATGTTCCTAAATGACTTGTCAAAAAATACACACTTACACAGCAAACATAACCAACATTTTGTTGCTTGTGGTGTGATGTTGATTCATTCAAACATCAACCTACAACAGGTTTTATCCAGTTTGATTGCAGTTTGATGTAAAATAAATTGGCAATTACAGTCATATGTCACTTTCATGATATACTTTCAAGGAGCGGTTTTTGGTAAAAAGTTGGTGAAGACATTTGCTTGGGCCAAAGCTGAAATTTGAATTGAAAGAGTGTTGTATTTATACTGGGATTTGGCTGAATTCACAAGGTATCATTAAGTTTCAACACGGTAAGCTTAAACATAGAGCTTTTGCTCTTAATTTTCCTATTTACATCATGCATTGTCAACTTTCATGTTATTCAGTGGAAACTGTTCTGAAAGTTATTCAAATTTCTTCTGGCTTTAATTTATCTGCATGAAGGTTTTTCCAGTAAATTTGCTAACTGGTTGGACCGTGCTCGATCTTCCCTATTCAGGTGTCAAGATTAGAGTTTGGTCCAGGTTAACAAATGTTAGAAGCGAGGCAAGCTTTGAAAAATATTGTCACAGAGCTAGATATTTACTAGCAGACACATTAAAATAGGCGTCTAGTGAATGATTCAGCATAACTCTTCTTCCTTACCCTGTCCATGGGATCATTCTTTGACTAAGGCGCTAAAGACAAAATGTAATTGAATCTTGGTCCTCATTTCAATTATCTAGCTTTTAAATATATTGTTAAAAGACATTTGTGCTTGTATTCTAGAAGATATTAAGCACATTCTAGTGAGCTATACTGGTATGAAAACCAAGGCTATCTCCCCATCCCAGCGACCCCTGACCTTGACTGGTAGGTCGCTCCCCCACCACACAGCTCCGTCTGTGTGCCCTGCTGCTGCCCCTGATTGTGCTCGTTTTTCCTTTCTGTGCCCCCTTGCTGCCCCTGATTGTGCTCGTTTTTCCTTTCTGTGCCCCCTTGCTGCCCCTGATTGTGCTCGTTTTTCCTTTCTGTGCCCCCTTGCTGCCCCTGATTGTGCTCGTTTTTCCTTTCTGTGCCCCCCTTGCTGCCCCTGATTGTGCTCGTTTTTCCTTTCTGTGCCCCCTTGCTGCCCCTGATTGTGCTCGTTTTTTCCTTTCTGTGCCCCCCTTGCTGCCCCTGATTGTGCTCGTTTTTCCTTTCTGTGCCCCCTTGCTGCCCCTGATTGTGCTCGTTTTTTTTCCCTTTCTGTGCCCCCTTGATGCCCTTATTGTGCCTGTTTCCCGCCGCTGCGCCCCTGCGGCCCCGCCCCCTCACTGCCCATTCTCTGCCCCATTCCCTGCTCCTCCCTCCCACCTCCCCATTTATGGCGCAGCGGACGTGCGCAGCGGGCGCGCCGCTGGCCCGCCTTTGGTGCGCCTAAGGCAAGCCCGTCTTCGCCCGTCCGCGCCGTGACCGCGCCCAGCGCCAGACCCCCTGGTCCGGGCATCCCCCGCGCCCGCCACATCAACAGACGCCGATACGACGCCAGCACCCTCCACGCACTCAACCCCGGAAAAGATCACGCCTGCTACCAGGCCACCCCGAAGCGCACCCAAGGGCCCTTCACCTGCCGGAACTGCAGCTTCGCCAGCACCCGCCCCGCCAAACCACCGCCCAGGAAAGAACCCAACTACCTCAGATGCATCCTCCTCAACACCCGCTCCGCCCGCAAACACGCCATCGAACTCTGGGACCTTCTCGACTCAACCTCCCCAGACGTCGCATTCCTGACGGAGACCTGGCTGAATCCCGCTTCAGCCCCCGACATCGCCATTGCCATCCCGGACGGATACAAGATCACCCGCAGGGACCGCACCAACGGAGTCGGAGGAGGCATCGCCATCGTCCACAGGAACACCCTCAGAGTCTCAACCAACACCGACGACACCCTCAGCACCGCCGAACACATGCACTTCCAGATCCACACCGATCCCAACACCACCCTCAGAGGAACCCTCATCTACAGACCCCCGGACCCCGACCACAGTTCAGCGATTCCATCGCTTACTTCGTCAGCACACACGCCATCGCCTCCACGGACTACATCCTCCTCGGGGACCTGAACTTCCACCTCGAGAACAACAAGGACACCAACTCCACCACCCTGATCGACAACCTCGCCACCCTCGGACTCAGACAGCTCGTGACTACACCCACCCACGCCGCCGGCCACACGCTAGACTCCATCTTTTCCGCAAGCCCACACGTCTCCTTCAACCACACCTCCGAACCCCACTGGACTGACCACCACTGCATCCACTTCACCTACAGGAAGCCCACCACGCACCACCGCACCGAACAAATGCCTCGCCGCTGCTGGAGCAGAGTCACGGAAGACCAGCTAACCACAACCCTCGCCCTGAGCCCACCCGCCGAACCCTCCGACCCCGACACCGCCGCCCGCAACCTCAGACAGTGGATCGACGACTGCGCCAACACCCTCGCCCCGCTCAAGAATCCGCCCAACAGCCACACCAGCAAGAAAGCCACCTGGTTCACCGAAGACCTCCAGGCCTCCAAACGAACATGCCGAAAACTGGAGAAGATCTGGCTCCACGAACGGACAGCGGACAGCTACGCCGCCCACAAGAGCGCCACCCGCAGTCACCATCACCTCATCAGATCCGCCAAAAGGGCCTCACTCAAAACCGCCTAGACAACAACGCACACAATAGCAAAGAGCTCTTCAACATCGTGAAGGAACTCTCCAACCCCAGCTCCAACACCAACGACATCCAGCCGTCGCGAGACCTGTGCGACTCACTGGCCACCTTCTTCCACCGCAAAATCGCCGACATCCACGACAGCTTCAACACCACGACCGCCCGGCAACCACCGAGACCACTGCCCCCACAACCACCAACCGCCTGCTCTCCTGGACCAACATCAACGACGAGGACACCAGCGAGATCATGAACACCATCCACTCCGGTTCACCGCTTGACCCGTGCCCTCACCACATCTTCAACAAAGCCAGTACAGCCATCGCGCCCCATCTCCGGAAAATAATCAACATCTCCTTCGAGACAGCAACCTTCCCGGAAAGCTGGAAGCACGCCGAGATCACCGCCTTACTCAAGAAACCCAAGGCAGACCCCAAGGACCTCAAGAACTTCCGACCCATCTCTCTGCTCCCGTTCCCCGCGAAGGTCACAGAGAAAATCATCAACAAACAACTGACCCGCTACCTCGAGGAGAACAACATCCTGGACCCTTCCCAGTCCGGCTTCCGCAGCAACCACAGCACCGAAACCGCCCTCATCGCCGCCACCGATGACATCAGGACCCTGCTAGACAACGGAGAAACAGCAACCCTCATCCTCCTGGACCTATCAGCCGCCTTCGACACGGTCTGCCACCACACACTACGAACACGCCTTCACGACGCCGGGATCCAAGAGAAGGCCCTGGACTGGACCACATCCTTCCTTTCCGGCAGAACACAAAGCGTCCGCCCGCCCCCTTCCGATCCAAGGCCACCAAGATCATCTGCGGCATACCCCAAGGCTCCTCCCTCAGCCCAACGCTGTTCAACATCTACATGGCACCCCTCGCCCACGTCACCCGACAGCACAACCTCAACATCATCTCCTACGCCGACGACACCCAGCTGATCCTCTCCCTCACCAAAGACCCTCACACCGCCAAAGCCCACCTCCACGAAGGAATGAAGGCTGTCGCCGAATGGATGAGGACCAGCCGCCTGAAGCTGAACTCGGACAAGACGGAGGTCCTCATCCTTGGTTCCAACCCTTCAGCCTGGGACGACTCCTGGTGGCCAACATCACTGGGAACAGCCCCGCCACCCACCGACCACGTACGTAACCTAGGGGTCATCCTCGACCCCACCCTCTCCATGACTAAGCAGGTCAACGCCGTTTCCTCATCCTGCTTCAACATCCTCCGAATGCTCCGCAGGATCTTCAAGTGGATCCCCACCGAAACAAGAAAAACAGTCACCCAGGCCCTCGTCACCAGCAGGCTGGACTACGGAAACGCCCTCTACGCAGGAACGACGGCTAAGCTCCTGAGACGGCTGCAACGCATCCAGAACGCCTCTGCACGTCTTATCCTCGACATCCCCCGACGCAGCCACATCACACCCCACCTGAGAGACCTGCACTGGCTCCCTGTCAACAAGAGGATAACCTTCAAGCTCCTCACCCACGCACACAAAGCACTCCACAACTCCGGACCAGCCTACCTCAACAGACGACTCAGCTTCTACACCCCCACCCGCCAGCTCCGCTCGACCAGCCTCGCCCTCGCCACAGTCCCCCGCATCCGGAAAACGACCGCCGGCGGCAGATCCTTCTCCCACCTCGCCGCCAAGACCTGGAACACCCTCCCCACCAACCTCCGACAGACCCAAGACCTACTGGCCTTCAGAAGACTCCTCAAGACCTGGCTCTTCGATCAGTAGCAGCACCACCCCCCTCTTCCCCCAGCGCCTTGAGACCCTCGCGGGTATGTAGTGCGCTTTATAAGTGACATGATTGATTGATTGATTGATACCCATCTCAAACACTTACACTGAATACAAATGCTTTAAACCAAAGCTGATGCTGATACCACTGATGAAATTTAGAAAATTGTGGTCCACATATGGATTTGTGGCTGCTCAGGGACGCTATACTTCAATTTTTGTGCCTCTGTTCCTCTCTGTTGAATACACATCTGCATTAACTAAAACCTTATATACTTATCATGAATGTCCACTCGGTTTGCATGGGCTGTTGATGTTGAAGGAACCTTCTTCTCAGTTATAGAAAGGGTTTTTAAATAGTTTGCCATGGCCATTAAATTGGCAACAGCCAGAGATAAATATATCAGCAGAGACTCTATTTAGTTTAATTGCTCCTTATGGCATGTTGTCCCTCTATTTATATCAATATTTTAATTATTACATTATGAAGTATGGTTTTAATGATGGTAATAACTTTAAGTTCTAAAAAAACTATTCTATTGACCAGGGTTGCACCATTTTCTTTTGTGTCTTATATGAAGGAATCTCTTTCACTAATGTTCTGAGGCTATTAAATTGTAAGAGGGATTCTAGGATAGAGTTTATTCCAGAGACAATCGGTCTACCCGGTGTGGGGGTTCACTTTTATGTATTTTTAGGAGAGTGTAGAAATTGGGTGTGGTAGTTTGTTGACTACAAGAAATCATGCTTTCCTTTTTAAATCAATTGAAGTGACTCTGCCTCTTTTACTAGTGCACTGATTTCAAGTCGTAATGTGCTAATTGGAACCTCATTGAGACTCATAGTTTTGTGTGTCTTTCATAACGTGTACTTGTAAAGCGCATGTTCACCCATAGGCATCTTGGCGCTGAATAACAGATGTTTATTGTTACCCAACGGTACTCATTTTATTGACCTCAGATGGGTGAAAGGATGAGTGGACCTGCCAGGATTTGAACCTGTGATCATGAGGTTGAACAGGCCCCTGGAGTAGATGCATTAGTCCACTGAGCCACCAGACCCAGATTTAGCACGTGAATACACTCCTTTCTATAGTTCTGTATATCTTGTAGGACTATGGCTCTACCTTTATCTGCTGGCTTGAAAATAATGTTAAGATTCAGCTTCAACTCATTTAATGCAAATTTTACAGCTTTACTCACATTCTGAAAAACCTGTATTGTGGACATGTCTATAGATTCATTTTCATTTACCACAGCTTGTTCAAAGGCCATTATCTTTGCAGGAACTGTACTAGCTGGGGTTATGGAGGAAGACGTTTTCCTTAAACCTGTATCAAACACCTGTACATCGGATGGTTTGTTGCTGAAAAATGTTCTCAATTTTATCTTTCATAAGAACTCCGCGAGTTTACATCGGAGCTTGAATTGGTCTACCTTGAGTGCAGATACAAAGGCAAGGCCTTTATTAAGTGCCTGCTATTTGGTGTCTGCCTCCGTTCCACACTCAGCAACATTTATGAGTTGCGGGACCATATTTAGTTGTTCTAGTCTGGTGATCCTTTGGAGTTATAAGTAACATATACTGGCTCTCTCTTTAACTAGGAAAGTTCTCCTAGACCACATAGTAATAAGAATTGCTGATTCTTTTCCACTGTGTGACACAAGGATCTGGCCTGCCTGCAATATCCAATGGGGTGTAGTTTGCCGTTTTGCTAAGTAAATGTCTGTGTAAGTGGGGTGTTGTTTCATATATGTTGGTGTGACTTTTTTTTATAGGTCTGCCCGACGCTAGTGATGAATAAGCCTGGGCGTAGTTTGCGTAGTAGCACTTCACGTAGCTACGTAAAGTATATTTTCAACTCCAGGAACTAATTGCGTAGCTCGTAGCTGTGTGTTTGACTGCACTGTACAATAATTGCCAAAGGCATCTTGCACAGTGCAGGTTAAGACGAAATAAATATCTCTGTCTTTATATGCTAAAAATGCATATAGTCATTTCACAAAAGTGAAAACGATAAATTAACAAGCAGTGAGAGAGGTGATGATTTTGGGATCCTCCCTAACCTAGGGAGAGAACCAAGCAGATGCCTTGAAAACAAAAAGCAAATCTTTGAACGATTCAGTGGTGGTCCCATCCTCTTAGGACCACCCCAAGCACAGTTATTGGCAAAAATACAATCCCAACCAAAGGCCCTGCAAAGCATTATGGGACGAGATTAGCAGTGGGCAGTGAATATTATAGTATCCAATATCAAAATAATTCTACAAAGAGCTGCAGTTCCACTAGTCGTTACTAGATGTCCTCACGAGTCAAATGCAAAAGCTTCATGAAAGGGTTTCAATGCTTTTGCATTTGACTCGTGAGGGACATCTAGTAATGACTAGTGGAACTGCAGCTTGATGTATTAATAATTTCAATGCTTTTGCATTTGACTCGTGAGGGACATCTAGTAACGACTAGTTGAACTGCAGCTCTTTGTAGAATTATTTTGATATTGGACACTATAATATTCACTGCCCACTGCTAATCTCGTCCCATAATGCTTTGCAGGGCCTTTGGTTGGGATTGTATTTTTGCCCATAACTGTGCTTGGGGTGGTCCTAGGAGGAAGGGACCACCACTGAATCGTTCACATGATATACTTTTTGTGTTCAAGGCATCTGCTTGGTCCTCCCCCTAGGTTAGGGGGGACCCCAAAATCCTCACCTCTCTCATTGCTTGATATTTTATTGTCAAAGTTCACTTTTGTGAATTGGTTATATGCATTTTAGTATCGAAAATTGCTTTATCAAAGCATTTGTTGGTGTTTATTATACTGCTGCTACGCTACGTCAATTAGCACAGTTTTTCACTCTGCTATGTGCAATTTGCATAGTACGTAGTAGCACAAACTTTGCATGCTCCGTGAGCGTAATGAAGTATTATGCCCAGGGTTAGTGATGAAGCACTTTACACCACACTGTGTGCTTTTACCTTTTTCAGGCCACCATGTCACTATGATTGATGATACAGAAATTTATATAAGTAGAGGTACACGTGGGGGCATCCCTTAGTGAATGTCACACTTTGCGTCACATAATGATGAACATGTTGAGCTTGACACTAAGGGGTATTTTTACCAGAATAGTGGTGCAGGACAGCGCAGCAAGTTACCTTGCTGCTCTGCCCTGTGTCACAGGGAAAGGGCAGAAATGCACCGTATTTATCCAATATGGTGCACTCCTGTCCTTTACCCCTGCGCTGGTGCCATTTCGGTAGCCTAGTACCAACGCAGGCACCCTTCCACCATGGTGCAGGGGTGCCTGTGTTGTAGTCAGGATTGTTTTTGTGCAGGAAGAGGCACCTTCCTACAGAAAAACAATCCTGAGAGGCTTTTTCCTCTTTCTATGTGTGTCGCAGAATGCAGCACACATAGAAATAGGAGAAAATGAGGAGAAATAAACCTATTTCTCCTCGTTACGCCTCCCCTGTAAGATTTTGATGCATTCCCAAGTTTACAAGTCCTTGTAAATCTAAACTGTAATTAGACACTGTCTTACCAGGATAGAGGCATAGAAACAAAAAACACAGAGGAGAGGAAAGTAGAACTGCAGAGATGATGCAGAGCACGGGCGCCAATGCAGAAACAGCAGCAGGACGTCTAATGCTCAGGTAATGTGTTGGAAGGCTGAGAAGGTTGTGTGTTGAGGAGTTTGCATTGGTGGTTAATGAAAGAATCAGAGTTCTGTAAGGAATTACATCAATTTGAGGTATAGGAGGATTGGAGTAAAAGAACAAAGTGGAGGGATGCAAGGGAGAGTGATGCACTCATTTGAAAGCGGAATTTGAAACATCTATGGATGTTGTCATGCCTTGAGAATGTTTTATATGATAATAGTTCATGTTGTATGCAAGACAGGCCTGATTTCATGTAAACATGACTGCAGTTGACTTTAGAAAATGTGGGCCAGATTTTTTGCCCTTGCGTTGCCCTTGCATCATGCAAGGTGACGCAAGGCAACACAAGGGGTAAAGTGAGATTTACTAAACCACGCAAAGCCACCTCGCATACCTGTGTGTGACTTAATAAATTCAGAATAATGCAAGTTAGTACAAATCGCCGCCTTGGTTTACTCTGCATTGGGAAGGCATTCCATGGGTGAAGCGGGGGTGTTCCTAGCCATCCACACATTCATTTTAACGCAATCCCAAATTTACTAAGGGTAGTAAACCTGGAATTGCATCAAAATGGTATGCCTCCCCAACAGAGGAGTAACGAGAACAATAATCAATATTTCTCCTGTTAGAAATTGAGTTTTTCTGTCCACGCATGAACCACAAACCTAGTCTGGGTAAGGCAGATACAGACCATAAATTAATCTGTGCTCACACTCTGGTAGCTTGGCGCAGAGCAGGCAGGCTTAACTGAATAGGCAATGTATAAAATACTTGTGCAACACTTCAAGCAGTAGCACAGTGAAAACATGACAAAAGGATCCCACACCAGTTTAGAAAACAGATTATGATTCTAAAAATAAAACAAGATCAAAATGAGTAGAAGTCAAGATATTAATTTTGAAACAATAAAAGTAAATGTAGCCCTTAGAAGCAACAGCGAGATGCGGGGTGCAGTTGAGAAATGCATCGGTGTCAATCCCGCAGTCGAGGTGATGTGTCGAATTTCTTCACACAATAATGGCAATGCGCTGCTTCGTTAGACACAGCACCAAAACTGAGAGACGTTGGTTCCGAAGCTGATGAGCCGATTTTCTCCACGCAGTCAAGGGGATGCATCGATCGTCTTGCTGCAGTGGCGGAGATGCAACAGTTTCGATGCGTCGGTTCTGGAGGCAATGCACTGGTTCAAAGTGCGATGCGCTGGTTCTGTTCCCACAACAGCGGAAATGCGTTGATTCTGCTTCATGCAACAGAGGATGCATTTGTTCCACCAGAGCAAGCATTACACTAAATACTACACATATTGAGGAAACAAAAAACTAAACAAAAGTATCATTTTTCAAAAAGGGTCCGAGTATAATACACAAGAGAAACAAATGCAAAGATGTCACGAACGCCAACACATTGAGTTTATTTTCCAAGCAGGATGGAGTGGCAAGCTTTTTTTTTCACTTCTTTCTTTTTTTTTACAAATATGTTCAGAGCAATGTCTCCTTCGGGTCTCTGCTGTAAAATTTATATTTTTTAACTGTTTTAAAGTCCCTTTACAGCAAAAGAAAACAAATAATTAACCTTTGCAATTTAAATACGTTCTATCCAGAGTTGGGGAGGACTGCCCATAGTGGGATAGGAAAAGAAAATATACAACAAAAAGAGAAGCATTAGAATGGAGTGCTCCCTAAATTCACAATGCAAACATATTAAAACTATTTTGATTACCACTGCCTGCCATCCTTCTTGCTGGCAGTGGACATTTTAAAGTAAATCTGTTGGCAGTCACCCAATGCAGATAGAATATGCCTTTCATCTTGGAGGTGGTTCCTTTGTGTTTTATATACTGGTTATTCTAGTGTTGCCTGGCACATCTGACCGCTCTGGGCAACATTCTGCTTCCAGTCGTCCCCAACACTGTTCATTCTGAATTCACGTGTGCATGTGTGGCTCAAATGCACAGCTACCAGGGCACGTCGTCTTTGGAATATATCCTTTTATTTCTACAGCTGCAGTTTTGATCAGTCTTACTTCACGCCATTACCATATATACCTGACAGAGCTGTGCGAATGCAGTTTAGGAATGAACCTCAACCTGCATAGCTTCAATGGGTAGGCACCATTACCTGCATGGGGCAAACAGGTCATTCTCGCATTGATATATAACAAGGATGAAACTAAGAAACCAAACGAGAATGACCGATACTCGCCAGCCTGAAGCACTTTCCACTTACCGCTGCCGTGAGGGGAACGGCCATCCTGCGCACTTGCCTGTCTGTTTGCCGTGAGGGGAACGGCACCGGTCAAACCACCGCCGGCCAGAGAACCACAACCCCCAGAACCCCCTGAGCCTTGCACACACAGTGACGCTCCACCCGCGCCAGGAGGCGCGTTAAGAGGCGCGCAGCACTCCCGCGCCTCGGGACGCGCGCGGGCGTGCCCGGGCACAGCCCGGGCCAAGGGCGGGCCCGTCTGCGCCCGTCAGAGCCCGAGGGAGGCCGGGCTGGGCCAATCCCTTTGGCTGTTATTATCCGGATTGTCTGTTTGTCCTGATATTCATACTGGAAGGAATGAAAGAATGAGAGAAACTAGCCAAAACTAAGGTACCAAACTGTGGGGCATATTATCAAGGGCCTTATCTCCGCTTTTTTGGCTTTAAAAGCCAAAAAAGCGGAGATAATGTTTTCGCCCTATTAACAAGAGGGTGATAACATGCATTAGCGCATGTTAGCACCTTTACCCGACGCTCCCTCTGCATCTCTAATGAGATGCAAAGTGGGCGTCACTGGCAGAACATCCTTATAAATATCGCTGATGTGCACATCGCGATATTTACAAGGAGGCTCAGGCATTTTGCAGACGCTAGTTTTGGCGAAAACCGCGGTTTCGCTAAAAACTAACGTCTGCAAAAATGCTGACTTACCTATACTTTGTATTGGAGGTGGATTATGCTGATACGACCACAGGGTCGTATCAGCAAGGTTATCGCCGTTTACATGGAACATCGCTGGAAAACCAGCGATGTTCCATGGAAAACAAGCTATCGCAGGAATAATTATCGCCATTGCGCTATGCGTTGTTAATACAGCGCTAGCATGGCGATAATTATCTGCGGTAGCCGGCGATAACAATTCTCACGCTGAGAACGGCCAGCGATAATTATCGCTGGCCGTTGATAATATGCCCCTGTATTTCTAAGTTCACAGCCAAATCCAGTGATAGATAAAGACCTTGACAATAGGGTACTCGAGGGTTTTGGAACATCTATTTGTATCTGTATTTGTCTATACCGGGTGTAATGGGTAAAAGGAAAACTCTCGCATCACAAGGGGGGCCGCAGGCGGGTTGTATGAATGGCAAAATAGATTCTTTTAACAAAATCCGCCCACGCAATCTCACAAGAAATTGCACTGACAGAAAGAAGGCTCTCACTCGAGGTAGTGAAGTGTGCCCAGATTCATACTAGGGACGGGGATGGGACTCAAATAGACCCCGCAGATAATAATGATGTAGTAGACACTGCAGACGGGCTGGGGCCATCGCACGATACTATGATGGGTGTGCCTTTATGTCCAACAATTACTTCAAAGGAACTTTGTACAATACCGGAATCTGTGGTCACCACAGTTGAGGAGAATGAAGTGGCTCGAGACCTACCTCCACCCAAGAGAAAGCGAGTTGCCTGTAACAAGGCTACAAAGGCTACAAAGATGCCATCATGCGTACAAACCCGGACACAAATTCTTTCACAACAGGGTGATGAGTTGGAACAATTATTGGAGACTTTATTCATAAGACTTGAGACAATGACAAAGGCCCTCCTAGTTCCAGTAATTCATAAGATTGAATTGGTTGAGAAACTCGTGCATGATATGTTTGTTAACCATGTTAAAAATATGGTCCCATCTGTCTTAAAACCCATGGGGGTTGGGGCGGCAAATGCGACCCAGAATCTGATCCCATCTCAACAGGACCCGGCCTTGATCGCTTTAGAGCCCAAGGGTGTAGACAGGGGAATTAGAAAACCAAATTTGAACGAGGGAAAGCGGTATGTAGCTCAGAACCCCGTGACAGAGCAGATGTGTACGCCCCAAACAAATGAGAGGTCTTCTTTGCCCTCATGTACTCGAGAACAGGATCACATAGTAAAGGTTTTGACCCAGTGTAAAATTGATTTGTTTCCCGCATCTGCACCATTAGTGGCAGTTTTATTGGACGTTCCCCCCCTTGCTGAAAAATCCAGGGAATCCACCCAGGACCTTATACATAAAGTTACCCACTGGTGTAGCAAAAACGTATTAAATGGCCCAAGTATAGCGGGCGATGTTATAATGGCCAGAAGGGTGGGCTGGATAGGTCAGCAAACAAAACAATCCGGGGGAGGAGACTGCATAGTTGTAAATTTCCGGAATCCGGACAAGGCTAAGATGCTAACGGGTGGGGCATATAAGAACAGCTCCAATTCCTTAATAACAGTAGCCTCCTTACAACATTTTTACCCTCCTACCCAGCGTCCTTACCCTAGATCATTGAAATGGCAATCACCTCGGAACCCATGCAGGTCTATTAGGGAAAATCCTATAGATAATACATTACTAACGAGTAATCGTTTCAACCCCTAGCCAGTCCACATCTTTTGGATGACAATGACTGACTAGGGCGAGAAAGCAATACAAGGCAGGATGTTTCCCTAACAAATGCAACCTTAAATGCTTCTATGTTACCAACCCTGGCCCATGGCGATAAAATTAACAACTGTGCGATAATTGTTCCACCTACTACATATAGCCCGGAGACACGTAAAATGGTTCTCTCGTGGAACATAGCTGGAATTAGGTCTAAAAGGGGGAATACTCACTGGGAGAAGTTTTTATCTATGTATCATATTATCGCCCTGCAGGAAACATGGGAACGAAACGATTGTTTTTATTTAGATGGGTTTGTTTCGTATTGTAAACATGCAACCCCATCGAATATGGGGAGAGCTAGAGGAGGTTTGCTCATAATGTTATCATTGAAGCTTTCCTGTAGGACAAAATTGGTTAAATGTAAACCGCAAAATGTGATGGCAGTGGAATTGTGTTTTAAGAACCGTAGTTCGGTGTTAGTGGTAAACTTTTATAATTCCTTTCATAGAGAGTATGAGGTAGAACACCTACAAGATTTAAGGGAGTTCCTGGAATTTTATGAAGAGTCTAGACAAATGAATTTTGATGTTTTGATCCTGGGAGATTTTAATGTTCATCAATGTTATTTAAATTGTCTCGCAAATCATGGCCAAGAGGAGTCTATGTCCTCGTTTATCCATTTTGAACACACACCCTCGGGTGGCTTACTTGAAGGCATCCTTTCGGACCAAAATTTATGTTGCCTGGAGCAAAATATCAGTATGACATCGGTACCCACTTATATAGGAAATGGAAGGCAAAGTATCATTGATTATATTTTAGTATCTGTTCCATTATCTTTATTTACTGAGGACCTAATTGTCATCTGGGAAGGCCTCAGTGATCATAATCCTCTTACTGTTGCCATATCCTTTTTGGTGCTACAATTGAAGAACCCACCACCTGTTTAAAAACAAAGTTGTTTCCACTAAAGACCAGGCACGTAGGTTGAAGTGGGATACCATAATTCCAGATCAGTTTTTAAGTAATTTATATATAACTTGTGCCCCTGAAATTGACGTATGTTCAGATCATATTATGCAGGGTAGTCGCATCCTAACAGCCTTTGAAACGCTGACAAAACAAATACAATCTGATCTCACGGTGATGGGTGGGAAGTTTCGCCCGAAAGTTCCAAGGTGGTTTGATGGGGCCTGTTCCACGGCCCATATGGAACTTGTACAGGCCCTAAAAGCGGTTCCCAGATCTGAACCGAACATCAGGGAAAAAAGAAAGTCTTACAAGATAGCAACCCAGAGTAGAAAGAAACAGCTAAAGGAACAGGCATGGGACGCTCTACAACAAGTGAGTCTCCTGAAAGACAGCTCTAAATTCTGGACAGTAGTTAATAGTCCTTTTCTCCCCGACACCCCAAACTCTAATACTGATTGCTTAATCCCAGCGGAAAAATGGGTTTTACACTTTGGTCAAATCTTCAGTGACGCAAATCTAGAAGAACCTAAAAATCATAGAGAAGCTGGGCAAAAAGGATGTCGCTTCACTGTAGTGTAGAAGAGGTTGAAAAAGCAATCATATCTACATTTGGAGGAAAGGCCCGGCCCCGACGGGGTCCCGGCAGACCTTTTTAAAGCTGACCCCAAGGTTTGGGCTAATATCCTGACCAATGTTTTTAATGCTGCATGTTCATATGGGTATCCAGCATCCTGGGGAAAGGCAGTGATCGTCCCCATCTTTAAAAAGGGCGCCAGGGACGAACCCACTTGTTATAGGCCAATTTCGCTGCTAGACGCAGCAGCAAAAATATTGGGCAAGGTTGTCCTTAACCGTTTGACAGCTTGGTTGGATCAACGCAACGTAATTTCGGATCTACAGTACGGTTTTAGACCAAGAAAGGGGACTCTGGACCAGTGTCTAAATTTACATCTGGTGATAAACAAGTATACAGTTGCTAAAAAGGCCTAATACACTTAGCGTTTATGGATTTGACACAAGCCTTCGATTGTGTTAACAGATCGAAACTATGGGTAATTTTAAAAGGTATGGGACTAGAATCAGAACTTGTGTCTTTCTTATATACTATCCACGAGAATAATACGGCGGCAGTGAGATATAATAGTGCAGGCGGTCTGACAACATCTTGAGATGTGAAAGAGGGGTGCGCCAGGGTTGTATCCTGGCCCCCTCTTATTCACACTATACATAAATAAGTTAGGAGATTTTTTACAAACTAGCTGTAAAGACATCCCGAGATTTGGTGAGGTAATGGTCCCGGCACTTTTATATGCGGACGACACTGTTTTATTAGCTAGAACCGCAGTGGGACTTCAATCACTTTTAGATAGTTTTATAATTTTTATGGACTCTTTAGACCTTTCTACAAATTTTAAGAAATCGCACACTATGTCGATTGGCCCTGGAAAACCCCAAAAGAAACGTATATTTTATTGTAAAGGGGTGGAATTAACGAGAGTCCCGACCTTCCCTTATCTGGGGGTTCTTTTGATGATAGAGGAACGTGGTGCCCACAATTGATACAAAAAAGAATACTCTTATTAGAGCGACGAGGGCCACATTAAACTTCGCCAAGAGAGTAGGGACCAAACCAATTCCTGCTCTGATGAAGATATACAAAGAGAAATGTATCCCCATGGCAACTTATGGCAGCGATATCTGGGGGTATAAGGAAGGTAGGGACATGCAGCGTGAGGAAGATAAGTTTTTACGTAAGATCCTGGCTGTTCCGCATTCCACCCCTGCTTACATTTTACATGAAGAGCTGGGAGTGGGATATATATCCGATCAAATTGCGGTAGCTCCTCTGCTTCGCTGGCTAAGAGTTTGGGCTAATCCCACTACTAATCTGAATCAGAAAATAATTACTGATTGCTTGGCATTGGATAAAGGTCACAGCATCTCGTGGCTAAAATACATAAAGGACATGGTAAAATGGTTAGGAAGACCTGAGTTATTCCTTAGCCCAAATCCCCTAGGTGAAACTGAAATTAGAAAGGTAAAATATCAATTTTTGTACAAACGCCAGGGACTTAGAGAAGAGAAGGAGCTGGCAAAACCAACAGTGAGAAGTTATATAATGTTATCTTTGGATAACCAAATTCAGCCGTATCTCCACATTGTCAGCAATCCATTCCATCGATATGTTTTAATAAGATTCCGCTTGCATATGATCCCCTGGCTTTTGGCGGTTCCCCAAGGATTTTCAAAGCCAGGATCCTTAAAACCTTGTCCTTGTGACAATTTCTCTGACCAAGACACCCTTCATTTTATCTTTTTTTGTGATTATTATGCGCTTTTACGAAAAAGGTTTATATTGCCACTAATCAGAGATTGTCACTTTACCCAAGTTAGGCTCGCTTTACTGTACCTCCAAATGTTATCCTCGCCTATGGTTTGTTTTGGGGTTGCGAGCTTTTTAACAGGAGCCATTAGACATAGAAAAAACTGGTCTTTTAATTTCTTAATTTTTAAAGGACTGTTATATTCAGGATTTCTGTCCTTTTTAGCTGTTATTAAGGCCCACTGTATGGAAATTGTTTGTTTTCTTGCACATTGCATTTTGCACTTTATATGATGTATTTGCACTAAATGTATTTTAGATTGACAGTTCAGAGGCCGTCTCTTTTTAAATCGTAAGTTTTATATCCCAGGGTTTTTTAAATCTTTTCTTTGTTTCTATTTGTACATTGCATTTTGCACTTTATATGATGTATTTGCACTAAATGCACATCGCACTTTATCAGGGTCCTGATGTATCTGCATCATAAGTACTCCAGAAACTTGGCTGTCTTGATTGCTATTATGAACGTTGTGTTCTTTTTATTTTAATTACAAGACTCTCTTTTAAGGAAAAGGCAAAGGAAATGTAAATGTATTTATTTTTTTTGTCTTGTATGTGCACTTTTATGGCATTAAGTTGCCGAATAAAGTTTTTGACTGACTGACTGACTGACCGATACTCATTCTAGATTTTATCTCTTCATATGTTCTGTTGTGTGTGCCTTTTTTTCGATGTTTATCGTTTTTATTGACTTATAAAAGAGTTTCCCACTACACTAAGGAACCATAAAAAGATACACCAAACTGATACAGCCATGTTTACATGTCAACCTGACATATGGGAAAACTGCTTGTAGCACTCACCCAGTAGCCAATTGCTCTTCCACTGCATGCCCATCTAAAGGTCAGAGTACTGCTGTTCCAAAGCATAGGTGGCTCAGGAGGACCCTGGAAAGTTGGGCAGTCGTTTTTGATGATTACGTCTGCATCACAATTCATTTAGCTCGATCAAGGACTATGTCGTTCCTACTTCAGAACGTTTGTTCTTTTGCTTTTGGAGGAATGATTCATATCGTGTGCAATTAGAATTACTCTGCACATGAGTAAATGAAGGAGTACCAAGAATTGTAAGACTCCACTAATTGGGATATGGCTGTGTATATTTCCTTGAATGTGAGAATCAGCACTCCCGGTTGACTCGTTCACTTGTGGTATGTTTGGTAGTTTGGATTTTCCTTCGCTGGTCAGGTCTTACATCTCCCTTCACACTGCCATTTGCTGCTGTGATTTGTCATGTTTGGTACTCCATCTTTTTAAACTCACTCTTTCTCTGTCTCAGTCAAGATGTATGATTGAGAAATGTCCTTTTCCATTGCAGAAGTTGCACGTGGAGGAGTGTGCACTCCTGCATGTGCATGCTTGCTGTACCAATTCGTGCAGTGGGGAAAGTTTTGTTATGCATAAGTTCTAAAATTATACATTGTGCATATCTTCTCCATTCGCTGTCATTCCGAGAATGCAATTTAAGACAAAAGCAAAGAAGAGATATTCAACAGAGTGTTTAGTCACTTTAGCTCTCACATTAACACACATATTAAACACTCTGTAGAACAAAATCATCTCATAAATGCAGGCACAAACCAGTCAAAAACGACAAGCTAGCCATGGCTTGTGGCTAGAACTGTTAATTCCGACTCCACATAATGTATGTATATCTGATGACTTCAGGTGTCATGCGAACACGTACATGTAATTCAATAGCTAGCATCAGCAACGTAACAGTAGACCCTTCAGCTCCCGCCGCCCGGGGGTCCCCTGAGCTCAAGGGGGCCCCCTCTGACACTGCTCACTGGTGGCAATCTCCTGACCTGAAAGCTTCTGACTGGGTCCAGAGCATGGGGAGCCCCTCCATGTACTTTGCCTGGAGCCCGCTCAAGTTTTGTTACGCCACTGACTGGCATCTCCACTTTCCCACAGTGGCCAATGCATTCCTTCACACTGGTGCAACATTTCCCCACTTGTACAGCAAAAGGGTGGCTTCTAGTTCGTCTTGGTCGAGCTTCCTGAAGCATGCGGTCTGGTTACTGCCAGCCTTCTTTCACCAGGACTGACACACACCCCATCCCCAGAGCTGATGAGCTCATCGATAAGTTGGGGCTGCCAAGTTCCTGAGCACGTTTGATTTAACCTGTGTACTGGCAGATTGCCTTAACTGATGGGGCCAAGGAGAGGTCGGCGTTCTCAACACCAGAGGTGCACTACCAGTACCAGGTCATGCCCTTTGGGTTGAAGAATGCCCCTGCCACATTCCAGAGACTGGTCAACCAGGTATTGTCTGGGCTGGAGGAATTCAGCGCCGCCTACCTGGATGACATTGCAGTGCTCAGCTCCAGTTGGGAGGACCACTTGCATCACCCCTATGAAGTGTTAAAGGCCCTTCAGAAGGCAGGCCTCACTATCAAGGCCAGTAAGTGCCAGATAGAGCAGGGGCCTGTGGTGTACGTAAGGCACCAGGTAGGAAGTGGCCAGGTGGCACCCCTACAACAGTGTATTTCTTTCTATTGGCCTGAGAGGAAAACACTACCCGAATGCCTCCCGAATGCAGTAATTGTACTGCTGCATTGAACATTTCTTACCATTTTTGTGGAGGCTCTAAATTACCATGTTTGCAATGAAGGGACAGATGTATAAACATTATAAAAAACGATTTCTTAATTGTGATTATCTGCGAATCGCAATTAGGAAATCAGTATTCCTAATGTATGAAGTACTTTTATTCCAAAATAGCGATTCCTAGTATGTCACATATCGACCTACTTCATGAATATTAATGAGGTAGGTCCTAAGTTGTGACCCAGTAGGAATCGCAGCCATCACAGGGATGGTGGCCTACTGGGCTCTGCGGATCACCATGCCTGTGATTGCTTTATATTAAAGCAATCCGATTTTTTTTTTTTAAATGCAGCCCATTTTCCTCAAAGGAAAATGGGATATGTTTAAAAAGAAAAAAAACTAAACTTTGAAATATCATTTTTCAAGTGTAGGCAGTAGTCTGTGGGACCACTACCTGCTCTTAAACATATTTTCAGCATTCTCAAAGGGGAACCCAGAGGGTCCCTTGCCATTTGCAGATGAGTTACCACCACTTTTAAAATGGTGGTAAGGTATTACTGTTTTTGCAACCGGAATTTGGGGCCGCAATGGCCCGATTCGTCAGTCGGGCCGTTTGCAACCAGAAAAATGATTTGTACATCTGGCTCAAAATGCTTTATTCAGAACATTTTCAGATTTAGGATTAAAACGCACCTGTGAATAATCCACGTTTTTCATGTTTGGACATCTGGTTTAGACTATGCTGAGCTTGAGTCTCCCTAATGAAGTCTTACCCACTGTAAGCTTCTGTTAAAAATGGCTTTGAGTTGCACCTGTCCATATCATAAAAGATCCTGAGGAGGTTGCATGAGACATGTTCACAAAGCTGTGTACATATCTAGAAGCATTGTGAGAGGGACTGCTTCTCTTGTTCAGTCTGACATTTGCTTACAGGTAACACTGTTGCATATGGAACACATATTCATTTGGTTTTGGCATGCTATGACACTACAAATTGATTGGGAATCCAATCACTAATGTCCCCTTTCATCTATAATAAATTATAAAACTTGTAGTGTATAAACTGTTTTAAACTTTGGGTAAAGATAACTTTCAATTTGTTCTAGGTAGACAATCATTGGTGTCTTTTCCTAGAAATTACCTGGCCGGGAACTCATTAAGGGTCAGATTTGCTCTTACTGGAGCAAGAGTCAATTTAAATAATATGGCTTATTGTCTCACTCACAGGGCTGATCCTCACTCCCTTTTTCCTGATAGAGGTTCTTCTTTTTCTTCCTCCACCCTTAAGAACATGTGTGATGGATCTTGGCTGTCATTTATGAGAATTATGAGAATCAGAAGCGAATCATCACTTAAGTTATAATCACAATCTTGATTCTAAGTTAGTCAATAACAAGAGTTTGAATTAATTTTAAAAGTTTTATTTTTTATTTAAGGTTTAGTAAAATAGTTTTCTTTATTCAATTAGTTCAAAATCATTTTCATATAATAAAGCATCAATCGTTGTTCCATAAAGGAAAGAATCCCTATTCTAAGAACACTTCGATATAAAATGTAAAAACGCCACTAGATTCTGGACTACAGTAAACCAACTCCTCAATCCAGATAATAGAGGAGTAAATTCCCATATTACAGAGGCATCGTGGGTCCATTACTTAACAACCTACTTCAATGATCCATCAGAAGAAAACTCACAGACGAACCTTCAGGTAATTCCATCAAACAGGCAGTATAAGGGCATGTCGGAGTTAAATATAGAAACCATCAAAAAACAGATAGCGAAAGGACGGAAAGAGGGAGCCCCGGGCCCAAATTGCGTACCTCCTGCGGTCTTCAAATATAAACCAGACTTTTGGGCTGAAACTTTGGCACCAGTATTTACTGAAGTAAGGAGAACACAAGGTATTCCTGCGTCCTGGAAGGGGTCGATCATATTTCCTATATTCAAAGGAGGGAACAGATCACTCCCGGGAAACTATCGCTTATAACATTAATGGATATTGATGCGAAATACTTCGCCGGAACTGTCTTAGAAGAGTTGACATCATGGTCTTCTAATAATAACATATTTCCATACAACCAGACTGGGTTCATAAAATCCACCGGCACGATCACAAACATCTTGGCAATTTCTTTACTTATGGACGCCGCCCGCGCATCCAAATCTCCATTATACTTCTGCTATATTGACTTTAAATCAGCCTTCAACTGTGTAGACCAGGGGAAACTGTGGCGGAAGTTAGCAGATTGGGGTATATCACAGAATCTTTTACACACATTGATAATGCTACATAGTGACACATGGGTTCAAATCAAAATAGGAGCAGGTATACATCTTTCGAGGAAAATTCAAAATACCCGAGGCTTAAAACAAGGCTGTGTTTTGGCACCAACTCTATTTAACCTTTTCTTGGCGGACCTGACGGAAGCGTTACAATCATGTAACCCTCATGCCCCGAAATTAGGGGCTAATCCGATACCATGCTTCCTATATGCCGACGATGTAGTATTGGTGAGCCGCACTCGGGTGGGGCTCCAACGACTTCTTGATACAATGACGACCTATTCACAAACCAACTGCCTGCAGATCAGTTACGGCAAAACGAAAACTATGTGCTACAACATCAAGAAAACACAAACACATGCTTGGCTCATGGGTAAAGAGCAGTTGAAAAACATGGTTGAATACAAATAACTCGGAGTAATTATCGATAATAAAGGGAACTTTCATGCGCAGAAGGAGGCAATCAAAAAGAAAGGCTTGGTCTTAGCTGCAGCTTTTAAAAACTTGTAGAAAAAGGTAGCTGGAGCTGGTTTGTCCCCACTACTGGAAGTTGTAAGAGCAAAACTCCTTCCAACAATTTCATATGGAAGTGAGGCTTTAAGAGGGCAGGATGCAACCACACTAGATAATGCAGTCTCCCAAGTTTATAGAATCATATTTTCCTTGCCAAGTTACACCTCCCCGGCTCAGATAAGGCTAGAATTCAGTCTGGTCAAGCAATCACTAGCCAGGGACTGCTCATATATAATATGCTGGAACAAAATCAGGAACGTTGTGGGACGAATTACAGCATCGTCATACATCACCAGGCAGAGAGTATCTGCAAGAGTCCCTAGCACGTACAGGTCTTGCCCAGCTTTGGGAAATGTCAATTGACCTACAGGCCTTTAAGCGTTTGGTAAAGAAGTCTCTTAAAATTCAATCAGCTATAGAGGATAAAGCTACACTAGCACAAAGGGCACATGGTTGGATGACATTAAACAATTACAAGTCTATCTCGCCACAAGATTACTTTGCCACCAGTTATCCAGTTTTTATTAAGCAGCAGTTCTTAAGATACCGGCTGGGGTTACTACCAGCCAAAGAACACATGGCACCTTGGCAACGCGGTAACCTATCTGTCACCTGTCGCCTCTGCGGGAGTTGCAAGGAGGACATGTTGCATTTGGTTTGCTCCTGTAATACTGTAATACACAATGTGGCAGGCACCGCGCGGTGCCTGTCACGTTGTGCATGGAAATGCAAAGCATGCACTTTTAACATTGCGGACAGAGCTGCACCCAGCAGCACCGTCCGCAATGTTAAAGTCCAGAATGCGCCTGTGTGGCGGGTGCATCCTAATTGGCCTCGTGGGACCGCCGCACCTCTGGCGGTCGGTCCCATTTTCCATTACGGTGGCGGGCGGACAAAGTCTGCCTGCAATCGTAATGGGGCCCTAAGTTCTAGTAAAAATAACTGCTTACTCTTTTTTGCACATTTTTAAATGTCTATTTGGTTACATACAAATTTCAAGTTAATGTTGTACATATGATTTTAACTATATTATTTTGCATTTTTAATAATCTCTTTTCCACTCTGTAAGTGTTTTCATTGATGCATTTATAAAATTGGGCATTTTATTTATACGAGCTTTAATGTAATTCACTTTTATAGCTACCCTTCTGGTACAGCTATTAAACCTGCTTGTTAGCCGTCAGCTCTAAGCTTCCCCTAGGACAATAGGCTCATCCTAGGACCTTACTATTCTTGTGGTACAAGAAAGAGTTGAGGTTGAAATCTCCAGAAGCTAATTAGCTGCAGCTAATAGACTAACACTGGCAGAACATTCTCACATGGAACAAAATGAGGGCATGCAGATCCCTGGCTCCAGTTACCACTGGGGGAATCTTTGAAATGTGAAGAGAAGAAACAGACCTGAGAGGGATCTGTCCCAGTTTTCTTTCAAGCAACTTTTTTTTCCAGGGATGCTATGCTATGCAGGGGAGGATGAACTGCTAATACTTACTTACTTAAGCTTACTACACCTCCTGGGGTATAGACCATCAACTGGGACTCTCCAGCCACCTCTGTCCTGGACTTTTCTTTCAATTTGACTCCAGGTGTAACCCTTCTCCTTACAGTCAGCCTTGAGGCCTCAGTACCAGGTGTTTCTTGGCCTTCCTCTTTTCCTTTTCCCTTGAGAGTTCCAGGTTAGGGCTTGCCCGGTGATGTTTGATGCAGGCTTGCGGAGGATGTGACCTATCTAGCCCCAACGTCTTTTTGTGATTTCTTCATGAGCAGGGAGTTGGAAAGTCTGCTGCCATAGGTCATTGTTGCTGATGGTGTTTGGCCAGAGGATTTGGAGGATTTTCCTTTGCTAGGTGTTGATGAAGGTCTGGACTTTGTTGGTGGTGGTCACTGTTGTCCTCCGAGTTTCTGCTCCATACAGAAGGACTAACTTTACATTGGTGTTAAAAAGCATGAACTTGATTTGCAGCGTTAGGTCCTTAGAGCTCCATATCTTCTTTAGCTGAATGTAGGCACCCCTTGCTTTGCCGATTCTTGCCTTGACGTTGGTGTCTGTGTTGCCCTGCTTCTCTATGGCTCTGCACAGATTGGTGCAGCCCTCAACCTCTTACAGTGCATCACCTGCAAGAGTGAATGTATCTATGCTGGCTGTGTCAGCCTTCAGGATCTTGGTTTTTCCCCTGTGCATGCTGAGGCCAAGTTGTGCTGATGTGGCTGCCACATTGTCGGTCTTCTCTTTAATCTGCAGATGAATATGAGAGAGTAGGACCAGGTCGTCTGCAATGTTCAGGTCATCAAGCTTCATCCAAGGTGTCCACTGGATTTCATTTCTTCTCTTTGCTATGGATGTCTTCATGATCCAGTCAATGGCCAGCAGAAAGAGAAAAGGTGAGAGAAAACAACACTGGCGGACTCCGGACCTCACTTGGAAGGTTTCTATGAGTAGTCCTCCATGGGCTATCTTGAAGGTCATTCCCACATAAAAGTTCCTGATGATTCATATGAATGTATCTGGCTCACCGTAGTGGTAGAGGAGTTTCCAAAGGGTATCTCTGTTCACGCTGAAGAATTCCTTCTCATTGTTGATGAAGTTGACATAGAGGGGGGAGTTCCATTCCATCGACTGCTCATTGATTATGCACAGTGTTGCAATCTGGTCTGTGGAGGATCTATCTTTACGAAAACCAGCTTGCTGATCTCACAACTGAGCGTCAACTTGTTCCATCATTCTGTTCACGATTACTCTGTTTAACACTTTGCCTGGGGTTGATAGAAGAGTTATCCTTCTGTAGTTTGGGCAGTTACTCAGGTCACCTTTCTTGGGGATCTTGATGAGATATCCCTCCTTCCAGTCTAACCTAACAGCACCTTTCCTCTTCCCAGATGCTTCCAAACATAGGGTAGAGCATCTCTACTAATGTTTAAATGTCTGCTGACAAAGTAGTGGATATTGCACATTTAGCTGGACACAGAGGCATATTGGAAGTGGCTTAATAACTGTGGATGATGGGGCAGTGCATGCAATGAAAGTGGCCTGCATTAAGGTCCTAAGGTGCTGCTGTCAGGAAGACACCAGGCCTGGAGATTACCAGTGCGGAAGGGCAGGTCCAGGAACCTACAGCCAAGCTTCTACCAAAGTGGAGTAGAAAGCAAAGGTACCAAAGACTGTGGAAAAGAGTAGGAGCTCCACAGGAATTATCATTTAAATATGGGGGTCAAGAGGCCCCACAAGATCATTTGGGGTGCCTCTAGAACACCACTAAAGGAACAAGCAACAAACCCTTTCCCATTTGGCCCTTCAGTGCAGGAGACATCTAAAAATGAAGTATCCACATATGGTCAGCATCTATGAGGCCTGCAGTGTGTACCAAGGGGGTTATGGACACCCTCCTCATCACTGGATGTCAAGATGGATTGGTAATCACTTCTCGGGAAAAAGCAGTGCCCCTGTAGGGTGCCCCCAAGCCTATGCAGATAGTCCTGTGAAGGAGGGGCCTCCTTCTAACACTGAGTGAACAACCATCTCCCCTGCACTCAAAGCAGAACACAGCGGTCTGCAGGGAGGAGGTAGAAATAGCACACTCCCCCACCAACATTAAGGAATCAGTATTGGTGGCTGAGGGAGACAGCAAGACTGCAAAGCTCTTGGGGCCCACTGCATGGTTCATGTGTGTGCATGCAGCCTCCCATGATTGTAAGGACACCTGCTCTGGAAGAACCACTGACAGAAACAATAACAATTTGAAAAAAAGAAAATGTTTGGTAACCCAATAACACATCCAAAAATATTGCTGCACATGAAACAAGCACCACCGTAAAGCCTTAAGGTGACCTGCAAACTTTGGATATTGTGTCTTGCGGCACCCCAGAAGGGCAGTGGGACTATCTAAATCACAGTGTTTGTTCTAGGGGGCTGACAGGAATAGCACAGGCACCTCACAGGTGCACCTCACATGCAGGGTCAAGTTGCCACCCTATGGTTGAAGAATCAGTGATCCTGAGAAAATCAAGTGACTAAATGCATGGCCCTTGGGGTTCAACGTTTGATATATTTTCGAAGTGTGTGAAACCCATTTTGTTTTGGGTCCTCAGAGCTTGCTAGGCAATCTGGTTCAAAGTAAAATTATGCCTTTTCAATGTGTGTTGTATTGAATGTTCAGTATTTAACATATATAAAAGCTTAGGGGCCTGGCTCTTTAAAAGAGAAACGCAAAATATTCTCATATTTTTGCTAATATATTGGACCATTCAGGCATATTGACATTTCTGCTTTCCATTGGCTATTAATTGTGAATCCCGTGCAACAAAGGCATTAAGCCTGACTTTTTGTATTAATGTGTATCCGATGATTTGGAATAGGCTCATATGGGATATTGTGGTGTTAAGATCTGCTGGCGTACAAACCATTAAAGGTGCACCAGACCTATGTGTCTAGTCTACATTGAGAGGGTTCACTTACTACTGTGACTATTGTTTAGTGTGCACTCTATGTTGCTTGTTAGGCTCTTTAGAGAGTGTTCCAATTATCTTTTCGTCTTGCCATTATGTATCGTACGACACCCAGCTCACACTGGTATAATACTTCAAACATTAACTCATATTCCACCTTAACAAAAGCTTTGTTGGTATTCAGGCTATCTACTGCCCCACTAGCATGTGGACCACTTTTGTCAATCTACCTGTCAGAATTTTCAGACGATTTTATTGTCTAAATTCATTACTGCTAATGGGTAATCAGAATGGTCAAAGAGTGGGTCTTTTCCCTATTTCAGTAGCAACACAACACTGGTCTCCCTCATCGATGCTGGTAACACTCCCCTTTCATAAGCCTTGTTGAATACCTTCAACACTGTGGGTGCTAATTGGTTAATAAATGTATCAGAATTCCTCTGAATGTCCATCTGCTCCAGGTGTCTTTGAGGTATCCAGTTGGGCTACTACCCAGTTTATGTCCTTTTCTGTATTTGGACAATTAAATTGTAATATTGTTCATCATTACGTTTAGATAGGTCTGCTTCATTGAATAGTGACTTTAAATGCTCTATTTCGGGCTGTTTATGACACTTATATTATGTTTGGTAATTTTCTCCAAGCTTTTTATTTATTTGCAGTTGATCAGCTAGTGTAATACCACCTTTGTCATGGATGGCAGTGATGGGTTTATGCACCTCTCTCTTTTACTAATCATGTCAACAAACTCCTGGTCTTATCACCTCACTCATGTTTTGCATTCCTCTGTATATTTTGTATTCTTGCATTCTTGATCCCTCCTACTCTTCTGACAGTTCGCTCTTTTTGGTCTTAATCATTGGTCTTATGTCGCCATAAAAGAACTTTGCTTTTTCCAAATCTTGAAACTCTCCTCCAGTTCTTTGACATTATTCGCTACATCTCTCCTATTTCCACAAGTGTATCCCATACATTTCCCCCTAATTATAGCCTTAAACCCACCCACCCCCAGATTTCACTGAACCCGTGATCAGTTTGAAATTATCATTATAGCCATTGATATGGTTTCACTGAATCCCACATCCAATAATGCTCTAACTTGAAGTCTCCATCTGGGGACTTGTAAGAGAACCACGGGGGATATTACCAAGGATTTGCGATAATTATCGTAAAGCGCGCTTAGCGCTGTTTTTTTATCGCCGGCTATCGCTGGATTTCATCGCGGAGATAACGCGTTATTATCAACGCTTATCTCCAAGGCGATAAAAAATCCAGCGATAGCGCCGAAACCCTGCAATAGCGAGAGAAATCCAGCGATAAATTCAAAGCGCTAATGAAAAGCTTGCTAATAGGCAGGTGAGGACTTAACCTTACAATCCACCTCCCATTGACTAGAATGGTTAAGTCAGGTTTTTAGCAGGTGTTAGATTCCAGCGATAATCGCGGTTAGCGCAAATTTTTTTATCGCTTCGCGGGCATTGCTAATAGGGGGAAGTTGTGTTTGCGACTGTTTTCAGTCGCTTTTAGTTGGGAACGCCTACTTTGCATGTCATTAGCGATATATATCGTTGACATGCAAACCGGCACCAAAACGGTCGCTTTCGCCATAAAGCTGTCGCTAACAGCTGTTAGCGACAGCTTGCTAATAGGGCGATAGAAATATCGCCGCTTTAGCGGCAAAAAGTGCCGCTAAAGCGGCGATAAGGCCCTTGCTAATATGCCCCCACATTGGTAAACCATTTTGCTTTCAGGGTATCATGGTTGGAAATCGACCTATCCAGTTTTTCAATCCCATGGAATCTGTCCACAGGCATAAGTGGGGTAAGGATGAAATCTATATGAGAATAGTAGTTATGTGGGGGCAAAATACCTCCTCATTCTGCCATTGGCTGTCCTCCATATTTCGTGGCCTCCCAAACACCCTGGAGCTATCCAATGTTTTATCTAGCAAACAATTTGAGGACCTTAAAACGGGATCAATATGTGACCGATGTATGTAAAAAGCCTGTTCAATGTCAACATGAAAAGCAAATGTATTGAAAATGAGTATGTCCTCGCCCCACAGTGTACCCGACACCCCAATATAGCTCCTTCCTGTACGCATAATAATAGAAATGTCCCTTAATGGAACATTATCAGCACACCTCAGAAAGAGGAATTGAATTCAAAGTCCCAACATCTGCTACCGCATCTTGATCCTAGTTCTGTATGAGTCAGATATTTCTGTTGCACCAGTGCTATCTGAGTGTGCCTCCTACAGAGGAAGGTCCATATTCTCTATCATTTAGCTATTTTGTTTATTCCACGCACATTTCAAGATAAATTAATACATTTAGCCATTGACACTCCATCCATGTGCGTTGATGTCACTCCACTATGACATTTCTGTACATTAATGCCAGCTCGGGCTGCCCTACCAACACTCAAAGCTCTGTGAAACATAACTAGTCTTCAACCCATGTGGGTGATACGCCAACTTGAGCAAAATGTCACTACCCGGAGCTCCTGCTGAGTACACCACCCCTTTCAGTTTCTAACCACAGCATCGAACATATGCTACCCTTCAGCTTTTCGTGACCCTTCCCCACCCAGCCTTCATCTAAGCGGAGTCTCAAAGACAGCAGATAAAAATGATTTTATACTTGAATAGGAATGGGATGGGAAAAATGCTCTAACAAAACTCTAATACATATACATTAATGAGCGCTAAACCACGTTAGAACTATGTGCTAAAAACTATATTGGAAACTCTTTTCACTTTTCCTTTTATTCAACAATTAGAGTTTCATGACAACACTTGCTGAACTCCTTTATTAGCAACTGGTACTGTCTGTGCACAGCAAGGCAGCTCATTGTTCAAGAGACTCAACAAATCTCAACGCTTCTTTCCTGCATTCGAATAAATGCTTTTTTCACTGTGCATCAGTTTATAGCTTAGCACCAATCTATAGCCCAGCAAGAGGCAGCAATGCATATGCTATCATCTTCTCTCTGAGTCTGAGCTACACTTTGTCAAAATTACTTTCTTTCTGTGTTTTCAGGCTGAAGTCGGGATAAAAGAGTTTCCATTATAAATGATTTCCTTTTGCTTGCATGCTAATGTCATGAGCTTCAATGTATTCCTATGGCGTGGTATTCCTTTCATTATTGTCCCTGGGGGAGCCTCAGGAAGTTGTTTTTGCATACATGTTCTGTGTGCCCTGTCCAATTGCATGTCCCCAAACCTCCTGGTCAGGGAACATCAGGGACAGAAAGTTCGCCGTGAGGTACAGCTTCATTTCTTCTAGCAAGCTAAATATGGCTTCCAAATCGATTCATTTACTCTCATGCTTTTTGACAAGCAGTTGCAGTTCAGGTAGATGCCATATTTCCACGGTGGAAGTTTCCTCCAGGGTCAAAACTCTTTGCTCAGCCCCTGTGTCCATTCTCATAATTTATAAAAGTCCTGTTTCAAAAGATCGATACTAATGGCTATGCTATTCATCTTATCTGCCTCTTTCTTCAGCGGCGGCTCCTGCGCCCCCTGCCAGCAGCATTAAAAAACCCAAACAATAAAACAATAATAAACTCCGGTTTATTATCGATTTATTGTGTTTCCAGGCTGAGCCTTCGGGGCTGGCTAGGGGGATGATAGGCAGAAGGGAGTGGTGGGCACTGCTATCAGTGCACATGATGGTTTATCTGACCGTCTGAGGCCGGCCAAACCGTCATGCGCACTGAGGCTCTTTCCATCCCAGCTCCGTTTGCTGGGTTGCAGACAGCAAAGCAGACACTCCCAGTCTGCCTGGGGGCTCAAATCCTTAGCGCTCAGGCCAATCCTGAAGTTGCTCTCACACAAGAGCAGCTTCAGGATTGGCCGCAGGGGAGGCTGGGAGCCTGTGCCTGAAGTGGAGCCCGAGAGGAGTAGAAGACCGGGTATTCGGCGGGCTGCAGGAGGTGGCAGGTACATTTTTTCTCTTTTGTCCCTTTTTTGTTGTTGTCGTTGTGTATTCCCCCCACCACTCTCCTCCGATACTGGCCGCTACTGTCTTTCTTGCCTGTTTCCTTCAGTTATCCGTTGTCTGAGGTTAGGTAGTGCCTCAAAAGTTAGGTCAGTTGCCTCTGTTGCTGCAATATTTTTAGATGACGGGCCCCTTTTCGGTACATCTAATTTGATGGCGCCAAAAGCGTGATTGTGGGACTACATGTTCTTTGTACTTATGCGACATCAGCAGGGAATTAATTATCTAAGTCAGGAAAGTATTAGGCCCTTTTCAGCAGTATCAGAGTGTGATGTAGAGATTGATGGTGTCATTACACATGGGCGAGTCCCATATGAAAGGCCCTGCATCACTCCTTAAGCCTGCTTGAAGCAGGAGTAAGGATTTGATGCAGTCTCATAGATTTCACTGCACCATTTCTACAAGCTTTTTTATGTGGGAACGCCCAGCCTGCATACATTATACCTGACGCAGGTATAATGTAGCGCAGGCATTTACAAAGTGACGCATCTGCCGGTGAACAGTCATAATATCGAATAAAAAATATCGAATTGACAGAATATCGAGTTTTTTATATAGAATGGACAGAATATCGAATTGCCAAAATATAGTGGTGCAGAATATCGAAATTCAGGTAAGAAATATCGATTTCCATAATATCGAAGTTAGTAATATCGACAGTCATAATATAGTTGTTAAAAATATCGATTTTTTTTATAGTGTTTTAAGTGTTAGTATATGTGTTAAAAGTATGTATTATTTTTGTAATATATGTTTGAATTTTTTAAAGTAATGAATTTTATGTTATTTAATTTTTGTGTAATTTAATTCCATAGCGGGTTGTGGGTTTATAGGGGAATAGGGTGGAAGTAATTTAATTATAGTAAATTAAATATTAATTTTTAGGAATTATTAATTATTTTTAATTTAATTTTGCGTTTTAGTTCTGTAGCGGGTTGTGGGTTTATAGGGGAGTAGGGTGGAAGTAATGTAATTTTTATTAAGTAATTATTTATTTTTATTTATTGGTATTGATAATTAATTTATTGTTAATTAATTATTAATTGGTAATTAATTTTTATTAATTGGTAATTATTTTTTATTAATTGGTAATTAATGTTTATTAATTGATTAATTGATAATTATATTAATTGTATTAGTTTATTATTCGTAGCGGGTTGTGGGTTTATAGGGGAACAGGGTGGGAAGTAATTTAATTGTAATTAAGTAATTATTGAAATTATTTTTGTGTATTGATAATTAATTTACTGTTAATTAATTATTAATTGGTATTTTTTATTACTTATTAATTTTTGGCATTGAAAATTAATTGGTTGTTAATTAATTATTAATAGGCAATTAATTTTTAATAAATAATATTTATTGGTATTTATAATTAATTAATTATTAAATAATTGGTAATTCATTTTAATTAATTTTTTATTGGGATTGATAATTAATTTTTTTAAATTTAAATATTAAATCATTACTTTCCCTACTGTTGCACTCACTGGAGTGGGAATAGTAATTTTTACCCTACGCTATCCAACGCTTTCCCTACTGTTGCACTCACTGGAGTAGGAATAGTAATTTTGACCCTCCCGCTATCCAACGCTTTCCCTACTGTTGCACTCTCTGGAGAGGGAATTGTAATTTTTACCCCTACGCTATCCAACGCTTTCCCTACTGTTGCACTCTCTGGAGTGGGAATAGTAATTTTTACCCTTACGCTATCCAACGCTTTCCCTACTGTTGCACTGTCTGGAGTGGGAATAGTAATTTTTACCCTCCCGCTATCCAACGCTTTCCCTACTGTTGCACTCACTGGAGTGGGAATAGTAATTTTACCCCTACGCTATCCAACGCTTTCCCTACTGTTGCACTCACTGGAGTGGAATAGTAATTTTTACCCTCCCGCTATCCAACGCTTTCCCTACTGTTGCACTCACTGGAGTGGGAATAGTAATTTTTACCCTCCCGCTATCCAACGCTTTCCCTACTGTTGCACTCACTGGAGTGGGAATAGTAAATTTTACCCTCCCGCTATCCTACGCTAAAAATATTGAATATTTGTTATTAATATTACGTTAATATATATATATGTATTAAAAAATAAAAATGCATGTTTATTTTTTTTTTTACTTACATTAATTATTTATTAATATTAAGGTTATTTAAGTATTTTTAAGTATGTTTTAGTTAATTATATTTATTATTTTATTAATTTTACATTACTTTTAAGACATTTAAAAAATTTGATATTTTGACTAACTATATTTTTTACAACGATATTTTGGATTCGATATTTTTGTACTTACCTGTTTGTAGATAGGAATTCGATATTCTGGCATTCTATATTTTTTCCTCGAGATTTTGGCAGGTCGATATTTTGCTCCTCGATATTCTGTCAGTGATCCGCATCTGCCAAAATGCGTCACTTTGTTAATAGGGCGCAGTATGGCGCATTGATTACGTCGCCGCAGCGTCACTGAAAAAGTGACGCAATGGCTGCGTAGGGCCTTCATAAATAAGGCCCTGAGTATAAAGGAAAACTGCTTGCCAAGTTCATCTATGTGTGTGATTTTTTTGGATGGGTGAGTGCATGAATGTGAGAGTGAGTCAGGGGCAGATGGATGGATGGGAGGATAATTCAATTAGTACATGGATGGATGACCAAGTGACCAAACTCGTTAATGCTGTTCACTTTTCATAAAAATCATGACAATTGCTAGCCGTGGTAAAGGAACTCATTAATCAACCACACAACTAGGATATGTACACTGAAGGGGCAGATTTATAAGCCCCTTGCGCCACTTTTGCGTCACGTTTCCCATGTTAAAAGTGACGCAAAAGTGGCGCAAGGGGCTTGTAAATAAGCCCCGAAGTGCTTATGTGAAAGGGCCCGTGCCCAAGTCTAGTCCACCCCATGGACTTTTCTCTGATTGTTTCTTATGGCACACAGTTGTCTGCCTTCTACCTTCTCGAACATTGTTTGGCAGATGTATCTTTTTCAATGTGCATCTGCTTCAGGTATCGGTCATCCTAGAACTGCTTGTTCTTGCTCAGGCTCCTAAGGGCCAGATGCCTGCCTCTACTAGATGGGCCCAGTGGCTTCACGCTGCTTTCTCCAGCTGTACTGGCTGACACCCTGGGCCAAAGAGCATGATGATTGTCATGTCTCTCCTAATGGCAACTCTTCCTACTCCAGGGCCAGCTCCTGGGTTTGTGTCACTGGCATCCCAATTAGGGAGATGGGACGATGGAGGCAGCCGTGATCCAGTTTCCCCAAGATGATCAGACTCCACATTTCCACAGCCTCCAGCTTACCTCCAGTCACTACACCAATGGGCACAAAAGAGTTTTCGACCATGTCTGACTCATGGCCTGTAGGCATCGCTGATCTAATTTCGTGGGGCAAAACCAGGTGGGGGAAAATTTTCAAATAACTCAGAATCATGGTGCAAAAGCTGTCATGTGTAGGGGCCTCTCTGTTTGGCTTAATAAAGAGGGTTATGTGCAGTGGGTTGGTGGAGCTCAAGTTCCAGACACCTGTTCAGGCCTCTATCTTGCTCACCAAGGCCCAGATATACTAGGGGCTTGCGTTGCCCTTGAGTCACGCAAGGTGACGCAAGGGCAACACAAGCTCTTCTGTGATAAATATGGAGTAACGCAAGTTGCTGCCTTGCGTTAATCATCCCTGGGAAGGTGTTCCATGGGTGGAACATGGTTGCTCCCACACATCCAGCCATGTTTTTTTCCAAGATTTACTGAAAATAGTAAACCTGGGAATGTGTCAAAAGTGCTATGCTTTCCCAGGGAAGGCATAACAAGGAGAAATATGCTTCTTTCTCCTCATTTTTTCCTCTTTCTACATGTGCTGCATTCTGAAACACACATCGAAAAATGAAAAAGCCTGAGAGGATTGTTTTTGTGCAGGAAGGAGTCCATTCCTGCACAAAAAATTCCTGCCTGCAGCACAAGCACACTTGCACCATGATGCAAGGGTGCCCGCGTTGTCGCTTGGCAACCACTAGTGCACCAATGCAGAGAAAGAACAGGAATGTGCCATATCTTAGTAGATAAGGCGTGTTCTTGCCCTCTCCATTTTACTTTGCACAGCAAGTTGTCGTGATGCATTGCGCTGCGTCAAATGTCAGTAAATCTTCCCCCACATACTTTATAAAAGAAAAAACACTGACTGGACATTAATTTATTGAGGTTTATTTGTTGTGTTGCAAAGTTCTTGGTCTCTGTTTCTCAGCACCTGGCAAAAGGCGCGGCTCAGATATAAAGGAGACAGTGAAATTTATGGCTGTCTGCAGGCTGACGGGAGGGTACGCTGAGAAAGGGCCTCTGTTCTTTTTGTAAACTGCGTTTTTACTGCTATGAGAAGCACTCACTTCAGGCTGCAGAATGGTCTTCTGTTATACTATTGATAACAGGCAATAGTAGCCCACTTTCCGCATGAAGAGCGATGATATCTACCAAAACATATATCATGAAGTATAACCCTTACCCAAGTCTGTCCGTACACACCACAGAGTGGCGCCTCCGAGTGTAGCGTGTATGATAAGCACTATCATTTGTACGACAGACCCATTGACTTTGCCAATGCTCGTTCAGTGGATGTAAAGTGAATGCGGTAAGATTGCGTCCAAAAGCTTTATGGCCAGGTACTGTCTAAGCCCCTTCTCTTGACCAGTTACCCAATATCCTGTGACCCCCCTCCCACCGCGTGGTCCGTCCCTCCTCCAAGGCAAGCATTTCAAACCACACACCTTTTGGATTTAGGGGGAGTGACCCCCCGGCCGTATTTATTACAAAATTAAAAAACACCTTCATTTATTATTTACATTACAATTACGCAGAGAGTCCATATACATTGATAGGTACACAATGTTATTTGGCTAACCTTAACATATCTCTAGACATAGCCATTCCTATCACGATCTAAACATGCATACGTACTTTTCTACTTATTCCTCCCTGCGTAACCCTGTGAGAGCCTACGGCAAGGTCAAAGGGCCCCCGTTTACGGACCCCCCGCCCCTGCCGTGCGTACCGGATCCTCGCGTTCTGGCTGGTAAACAAAGCCCCACAATACCTTACGGGCTCACACACGCGTCCCCGGCGCTCAGTAACCGGTGCAGAGAAACCGCGTGCCGCCCACCGCTGCACTCTCTTACCTGGAGGTCACCCCGGAACGACCAACCTGCTCCCAGGCAAATGCCGCTCCTGCCCGCCTCCGCAGCCCAAACGTGGGACTTTCCTTGCCCGCACCGCCCTTGGAGGCTCACCGTCCGCTTATCACCGCCGCTCCTGAGCTCGCTTCGGACAATCTCCTCCACGCCGCACCTGAAAGAGAAAGAAGAGAAAAAACTCTGTGAAAAGGGCCCCCGATGGCCCTGGTCCGTGGACGGTAGAACTCCCAGGATGTCGGCTGCGGAGAAGAAAGGCAAGAGACTGCTCTTGTCTTCCCCTCAGCCTTTTATCCCCTATGCAGGATTGACTGGTCTAAACCAGTCCATCCTCGGCAGTTACGGCTGCGTTGGAACCGGAAGCACATTAAGTGCTTCCGGTTCACTGCCACCCCGCGACACGCGATTGGAGCATCAGAGAAGGTGGGGACCGCGTCATCAAGGAGCGCGGCGACCCCCCCCCCACCTCTTCTGACCTCGGCGACCGGTGCGACCGCCATAATGGCGGCGCGCTCGATTCCGAGCTTTCGCCTGCCCACACTTCTGGTGTACGATAAATTACGGGAATTTAGCTGAATATTAATTCATGAGGAGTGGAAAGTGAGAACACACCAGGGCATTTTACTGAGTCAAGGTGAAAAAGTAACAATATTTGAGGAAAAAACACATTGTGCAGAATAGAATCAAGACGGAAAAGGTTACAATGAACAGAAGGGGCATGCAGCTGAATAAAGAGCTTCTCAAGAAGGGCATCCTCGGAAACACACCATCTTCTTGCTCGAGGGGATACTCTGTGTAAACGTTTTAAATAAACTAACAAACAGAGGTCTTTAACACCAGGGGCTCAGCTCATCCCATATGAAGATGTACACGGAGTCTGCTCTACTTCCAAGCAAGCAACACTGCACAGAAGACCAGCAGTTACTGTAGTTAGTACTCGTTTAAAATTAGAAAAATCGCATACCACAATTATAAAAGGAAAATTGTATGTCTTACTCGAGTTTGTTTTTTCCAACGACATAATGGTTCCACTGACTCAAGTGATTCAAATTGCAGACAGATCCAACAGTCCCCAGGAATAACCTCAAAGCTGTATTGCGTGGTACCTAACAAATTACATTTTATGTGAAAATACACATTATTCTGGTGACTCAGACGCCCGTCAGCAAAGAGACATAAAGTAAACGGAAGCCAAATTTAGATTTCAGTAGTTGAAAGCTCGAAGTTGAGCATCACTGTAACTGTGCTCAAATCAGCTAAAAGATGAGATTGCTCATCTAGGTCATGCAGTTTTGTAACTCGTTAAAGCTCACCTAGATTGCTTATTTACTCCGTACAAAAAATAGATTTAGGGGGCACGAGCTTGTTAACGTTTCTAGGTCATATAATTGGCACTGTTACATATAAAAATACACGTAATAACTGGAGCTGTATTGAGGGTAACAACTAAGATGCCTTTCACAAAGGTACATTAACACGTCTAAATGTATTCTTACACTTTTAAGCAACTTCACTACTATTGATTATTCACCATTTATGAGTGTAATGTTTTTCAAAAGTGCAAACTTACAGATTCCCGCACCCTGAAAGAGGGAGTAAAGTCAGTAAAGGCATCATATCTGACTGTAAAGGTACTATTAGGAATGCCTTTACAATCGCATTTCACATTTCACACACTAGGGGAGACTGCTGCAGTCGGGCCGAGATCTCCCTATGGTAAAGTACAGGGAACAACTTAAGAGTTTATTAAAGTTTTAAAAAATTAGGATTTAATACATTTGTAAGTTAAATGTTAATGGAAATTAATTGTATACAAGCATTTTAAAGGCAGACTAAGTAACAAATGCTACAGCAGTACTAACTAAAAAATTAACTTAAAAGTTTAATTATCTGAAGCATAGTAAGTTACATATCTAAAGATTTTCAAAAATAACACCTGCCTATAATAAAATATTTATATTTATTTATTGTATAATACAATTAACCAAAAGGAATGTATACAATTAATTTAGTTTATTTTAAATCAAACTTACATTTATTTTAAAATTAGAAAAACATATTTAATTATTTTAAAATAAAAAGATGTGTATTCATAATTTATATTTATTTTTCTACATTAAAATAATTGTACATATATATATTTTTTTTAAATTAGTTAATTTATTTGAACATTATTTCCTGTGTAGTTTTGTTTAACTCACTACCTTCATTATTTTCTATGGGAGGGTGTTGCAGTAACTGTGAGTGGCCATTGATGCAGTTGGACCTACTTTAGCTCAGACCTGGAGTACATGTATGGCTCTTTTGGTTCTGTTTTTGGTTGTAGTTACGATAGAGGTGCAGCCTGTCAATAGGAACAGGTTTACTATTTTGAGGGTGGGTGCGTGTCCCTTTCTAAACCTCTCCCTAGCCCTCCCTTGACCACTCCTTTCTCATCCCAAAATCCCTTCTCTTTAGTTGTATATGTTCACATTTTCTAGCCACTCCCTTGTTCCTCCCACATTTACCACTAAATCTTACATCTACATGTGTCAAACTCTCCACAGTTGGGGTGGAGATCTTTGCACAAAAACATAGGACAGGCAGAGGCGGAGTCCTCCATGTGTAGGTATGTGAATAGCATTTTGTAGAACGTTAGTAGTACTATTGTAGTACTACTAAACGAACTACAAAATCAGGGCCACTGGAATTATGTGATTGTGCGGCTGCAGTGATTTTCACATAATTATAGATTTGCCGCATTTGCCACATAATCCATCATCGTCTGCATAATCTACAGATTTTAATTATAAAAATGTGTTTCTTGCTCAAACGGTTTAAAAGTTCCTAAAAATGCAGCAACACGTGTTGCCGAGCAATGGAAGGCCATTTGCACAGCTGGTATGGTCACCTTTCTGTTACTTATTGCTATATTTGTGTGTTAAATGGGTACTAATGAGGTGTAACCTATGCCCAGATAGTGTTTCCAAATTTAAAAATAACGAAATAATGAGGTAATATTTTTACAAAATGTGTCGCATTATGCCTCTGCCACTGGTCGCCTGTCCATAAACATTGGGCTGGAATGCAACCTATAGTGATTTGCCAATGGCTGAAGCTAACTCAAGTATTTCACCCATTGTTTTGTTTTCTTCAGTGGAATACCCTAACTGCAAAATATATCCCCAGATGTGTGTTCGCTGCTCACTATGTCATAGGAATAAAACTACTCTTTTCTACAGAGGAATAAATAGTAAGAAAACAGTCTGTGGTTGCCTGTGTCTGAAAGGGACATGTGCTGGCAGTTCGGGCTAGACAGTTCTTATTGAAGCAGAATCAAGGCTGATTTCAATATGGCTGATCTCCGTCTAGAGTGATATAGTGGGTAATAAGAATGACTAGAATTCGGCTCAGAGTAACTACCAGTGGCTGAAATTAATTTAGGAATATTATAGCTGAATTAAAGGTTGTTTTTGATCTCCTGTTTCCTGTGCCTGGACAAGTTTTCTCCCCTATTCCAGTGTGATTGTTGTTCCTGTGCTCAGAGGCATCACCTCTGCCTGGTTTCAGCTCTCCCTGTTCCCGCTGAAACAAATCCTCACCCCACCCCAGGGCCTATTTAATGCAGGCTGCAGCGCAACTGCTCTAAGTAGGCACCTGGGCACCCATTGAGCCATAGCTTGCCTGTTCCTGGACAAGTTTTTTCCCCTGTTCCAGCTTGATTGTTGTTCCTTCGGTCAGAGGCTTTGCCTCTGCCTGTTTCCCACTCTCCCTGTTCATGCCATTCACCCATCCTGCTGCCCCTTCCAACTCTATTACTGCATCACAAGAACTCTGCAACCAGCTCTCTAACTTCTTCCACAACAAGACATCTAAAGTCTACAAGAATTTCGACCCTCAACACACCCCCCACTCACCTCCGACCTCCACCACCAAGGACAGCCCACTCTCAGAGTGGACTCCATTGACCAATGAAGACACAGTGGCCATAATGGCATCCATCCACTGGGGGCCCCACTGACCCATGGCACTCAAAACCATCATCAACACCTCTATCGCTAAATTCACTTTCCTGGATGCCTGGAAACACGCAGAAGTCACCCCACTCATCAAAAAAAACATCCTTGGACCCCAAAGTTCTCAGAAACTACCCATCTCCCTGCTCCCCTTCTGAGTCAAAGTCATAGAAAAGGTAATCAACCCATCAGCTCTCCCACCGCCTTGAATGCTACAAACTACTGTACAGCTCGCAATTTGGTTTCCACAGCAACCACAGCACCAAGACTGCCCTCATTGCAGCTTTGGATGACATTCGTGCCATACTAGATTGAGGCCAGACTGCTGCACTCATCCTCCTTGACCTCTCCACCGCCTTTGACACAGTCTCCCACCACATTCTCATGTCAAGACTCAACGAAACCAGAATCCAAGGACCAGCTCTCCAGTGCATAGCCTTCTTCCTGACCCGAAGAACACAATGCGTCAAGCTCCCACCATTCTCCTCAGAGCCCAAAGACCTCAGCGGCGGAGTCCTGCAAGGCTTCTTACTCAGCCCCACTCTTTTCAACGTATAGCAAGCTGACTCCTCTAGCAAGCATCATTTGGGCCCATGGACTCAACATCATTCCTATACACCAACGGTACCCAACTCATCCTATTCCTCTCAGAAGACCACCAACACCACTAAAAGTAATTTCAAAAGGTGCATGACCAACGTGGCCAACTGGATGAGAGAAAACAACCTCAAATTCATGCCAACAAGACGGAAGTGATGATTTTCAGTAATAAAAGCTCACACCGGAACTCCACCTGGTGTCCCTCAGAATTAGTCCCCACCCCCACACTCTCTGACCACACCAACCTCACCCTGAGACATCTAATCAACACCATCACCCCGCCTGCTTTCATGTCCTCTGCTTGATTAGAAAAATCATCAAATGACTTCCCCCAGACACCAGAAAGACCATCACCAAGGCCCTCATCGCAGGCAGATTTGACTATTGCAACTTCTACTACGGCATCTCCGCACACCTGCTAAACAAGCTGCAACCCATCCAAAACACTGCAGCCAGACTAGTACTCAACTTTCCTCGCCGCTCGCATATCACACCTCACCTCTGAGAATTACACTGACTCCCCATTCAGAATCTCTGTCATTTGAAGATGCTTACCCACGCCTACAAGGAATTAGACAACCTGGTTCCCACCTACCTCAACCACCACCTACTCTTCCACCAACCAACCTGCAACCTACGCTCTGCATCACTCTCACTTGCTCAAACCCCCCATATCCACAGAAGCAAGCCAGGAGGCTGTGCATTCTCCTACTTAGCAGCAAAATCCTGGAATGACTTTCCCCAGCACATCAGGGGAGCTGTTGCGGGGATTCTGCACATATACAGAACTATGCGCAGGAAAACAGGACCTCGGTGTATAGTGGTGTACCAACCATCCACCTTAGTGCCCAAAATCTCAATCCGACTAGCTATAGTGTCTCATTTGTTCTCCGTACTACAGCGAAGCTACCAATGATTAGACATCCCAGAACACGGACTCTTTCAGGAATCGCAGGGAGCAAGAACACTCTTTCATTACTCACTCATACTTGTCCACAACGTGCGTATTAAGAGGCACAGTATAGTTTAAAATGTTTATTTCAACTAACGTGCTCTAAGACACAGTATACGTGCCAGTACTAGCAGCATAATGCATAAAGACAAAACAGTAAGCATTGTTACAATTCCATAGAATACAAACGGGGACAGCATTTTATAAAGACAGTGGATAAAGGACTATAAGGCCTTGCCACCCTCCACGTGCTAGTAACTAGTTTATTATAAAAATAGAAGACCTCTGGGCTTTGTCAGGGGGACCCCCATACCTCAAGAACTAGATGCAAGGTTTACATCATCGGACAAGCACAGCTCTTCTCCCTGGAAAGGTTTTTCTCCAAGTGCCTCCAACAGGGAGATCACAATATTAAAAACACCCGAATTTCTCCAGTGCAGCTGTGTTTCATGTTATGTCTAAGTGCGAGGGGCTGACCAGAACAGAACAACAAGGGACGTTGTTTTTCGACCTTGTACATTGTGTGCAGACGAAAGCCACAGAGGACAGCAGAAAACGTGAAGGACAGAAATGTAGACAGTTCTCATGAACATAGGCACAAGCAAAGTCTGGAAAAACAAAGTCACGGAGTAACATGTGCAAAAGAGGCATCATGGCAGCTAGGCCTAAACTATCTTAGCAATGTCGACAATGAGGCCACAATCCACACTACACCCTCCCCTGGTCAGTCCATAGGTCAAGACATAGGACGAAAACAGAGTTCAAATAGATGGAGCAGAATGCAACCGTCTATAGGTGGGAAATGTTTTTGGAAAAAATGGAAAAAAAAGGTCGAAATAGGGCCCAAAAAAAAAAAATGGTCACTCAAAGAGGATAAAAAAATCCGGCAGTTTATTGAGAGCCAACTCAACTAATCCATCAGAGTGTATGCGCAGAAGACAGCAACACCTTCCAAAAAGATATCATTGTCATCGTTTGAAAAAAGAGATGCCATCCAGTTCAACAAATCAAAACTGCATTCATGTTCCTCATAATAGGGAGCAGCAATTAGCATTGCGGGACAACTTGCGTGATATTCAATATAACTTTGTTGTAGGAGATTCGCACAGATATCCCATTGTGCCAAGACTCCAAGTGCAGCCGCACGCGCCATTAATCCTTCACCGGAACATCCCCGTTCATGGGTCATTAAGGGGCCCATTAACTGGTTGAAATCTGGGTCCGAACAAGACGTATTGGAGAGGCATACATCCAAGGACCATGAGAACGGACATCGTAAGCAGGACAGCACAGGTTGCATGCAAGTGAAATACGCAAAGCGAAAAGATAATCCATAAGCCACGCTGAGTGTTGCCAGTGGAAGTGTACCGAAGCTGTCAATCATGCGGTCACAGAGCATTCGCAGTCGCCCTGGGCTGTGTAGGCCCACAAGAGGTGCAGCCATTGCGCAACAGGCAAAGCAACAGCAATATTCCAGGATCAATGGGAAGCCACCAAAGACGGTGGAAAAAATGGAATGAATAAAAGCCGGAATTACACCAAATATCGTCTGAAAGGACGTCAGAAGGCCAGAGCCCACAACTTTAAAAAGTGTACAAGGCCGTTGGTATTAGATGCATTAAATATACGGTAAATCAGTTTACCGAAATGTTGGGGGAGGTTAGTGTTTAAAAGGGCCTGTATCTCACTGTGGGTACTTGCCACCTGGAGGACGAAGGTCTCCCGGGCGGAAATCAGCAAAACCTCCTCACTTAATAATAGCGCCTTTATTTATTGAAATCTGCTTTCAAAGTCGGTATGTAAGGCCAAATGGAACTATCTAACTTGCCACGCGGGGGTGGAAAAAGTAAATTTTTGCAGCACACCACGCTTTGCGAAACTGTTACAATATACGGTATGCCAGCCTGCAACCCACAGCAATTTTGATTATTTAAGAGCAAATAGCTACCATTAGCAAGCATAGTGAAAGTAGGTGATATAGCCGGAACAGGAATGCCCTTTAAAACACATGCAAGATTCGGGGCGGAAACATTACAAGCCCTGTGCAATTTAATGTTTTTACAAACAAGGGAATGACCCACTCTAGAATCGCAAGACTCCCCTGTGAGAAATACCTCTTTGTCATCCTTAAGGCATCTGTATGTGAAAGGTAAGGACCAAACTTCATGCAAAAAGGCACTGCCCAAAGGCTCAAAACGGCCAATAGGGTAATGTTTCATGCATGAACTGAATTCAAATAAAGAAAAAGGCAATGTGATAATCCTGTGTACAAGCCAAACTGCAGAGTCAGTTTCCGCCACAGAGAATGGTAAAGGATCTATTTTTTCGATATGTAGAAGAGTGTATGTCGCTTCCATCATGGACATGAACTGCTGTTTGTCAGTTAGATTAAACGGAAAAAACAATGCAGAAGCGTTTAAGTAACCCCATGGCACCTTCCCCATTTTCAGAGTCTGCAAAGTCCATGCAAACTGCATTACTGAACGCAATTGATTCTGACCATGATATAACACAGACACCTCATCTTGTACAATATCAACAACAGAAGAAACAACATTGTCTAATGTGTAAATGTGGGAAGACAGAGTATTAATACTATTGTCAAGAACAGCAAGTACTTTTTCCAAATTTGCTTGATCTATTTCCCGTAAACGGGAAGCAGCTTCTATTTGTGAAAGCTTCCAGATTTCATTGTAAGTCGCATAAACAAATCGTTTTGGTCTCAGACCCCTTGGTCCTAGAACACAGTCGGCCAGATCGATGTTGCTGGAAAGCAGTGATAAATGTTGTTTCACGGAATCTAATGTAGAGTGCTGAAACCACTGTTTACATAATTTACCAACGGAATATGTTGTAACTGAACGTGAATCAGAAAAACGTGGATCTGGTCTATCCTGTTTGTAACCAGGAGCAGAGTTATGAAAACGCAGCTGGCAGGCATTAGAAGCTAAGGGCCATATCAACCAAGCTATGCGATCTAGTGCAGAGACATTAAATGGGCTATTTTGAAACAAAGCTTGCAACTTATCAAGGGAATAATTTAAATGCAAGTCCTTGTTCGGCATTGAAGACAACGCAGTAATGATAGGTGCATTCAATTGTTTGGAAGTCGCTAAACCAAAACAAGTTGTCTGGTATATCGTACTATTTAAAAATAAAATTTGGGTCGGTATGAGGCAAGTACGGTGTAAGGCCTCTGTACTGTGTACCTGCCAGGATTTAGTGCCCCAAATAGATTTCAAATCAATGTTGTTTTTCCAGTGTTCATAGCCGCCAACAGCTAATGCGTCTATAAAGGAACTGGAATACAGCAATTTGGTGTGGGTTAACATCACCTTCGGATTTGAAGAAATGTTTAATTTAAAATAGTAGGACCCTGGGTTTGACCTATCAAAGTCTGTAAAATAAGTACATTTATTTATCAGAGTTTGGGAGCTCCCTTGCAGAGGGGTGGGGCAATGTTCCCACTGGGTATAATTAAAACTACCTCGAAGTGTACTAAATTTATGCAGGAAATGGTTACCATAATGTTGGTAACAATACAAATCGGCATAATTAGCAGGATTTAGATACAAATCCTCAGCATTAAAAGCACCATAATATTTCAAATCAGAAAACAAGGATTGAATTGCATGCACATCCCAATCATCTGAACGTATGTTTCTCTTTACCACATCACCCATGGAAACGCGCAGTACATTTGGAACATTAATAATTTCTGTTGGTCCATGAATTTGGAAATTCATTGCATCCCATACGATGCCATCTGCGACTGGAAAGGCGGAAATGTTCACGAATGTCTGATCACGCTTTATGATGTGTGAAGAAGAGTGCGGAGCCAAAGTTCCAGCAACAGAGTTCACCGCAGAGTGTTCTGGCAAGTAGTGACCATTTATGAGTAGGAAAAAGACCGTCACAAAGCCAATGGACATGAACAGGAAAAGCAGGAATAGCACCAACCAGATGTATGTTCATGGAGGGACCAAAAAATTGTCTCTAAACCAGGATACAAAAACACTGAATTTGGTCGGGACAGATGATGAGGTGGAAGACGAATCAAAGGAAAAACAAGACGGGTTCAGTGGTGTTGTAGGCAAATGAGCCACTGACTCACTTGTGGGGTAAGTATACTCAGTTTCCTCGTTGCAGGAGGAAGCCGGGAGGTCGAGCAGGTGATCTGGCAAAGCGACCATCCCAATGGCAACATCGGCATATGCGGCGACTGGAGGGCCACGAGCAGGATTTCTTGAAATAGTCGGACATGATACAGCAGGTGTTACACTATTCAGAATCGGCCAGATGTTGTAGCTTGACATTGTCCACTGAGATGTATCTGTTGTCTTTGCGACCAGGAAGCGGTGGTAAGATGACTGTACGAGTACCCTTCAAGCCAAGAACTGGAACCGGTGCACGATAAGAGGGGCCAAATTATTTTTTGTTCTCCACCTTCTCTCGGACCAGATCTCCAATCTTCGGAAGCCAGCCGGCAACCGGAATCTGCAGCGCAGCGTCAGTTGCTGAGGGTAAGTGTTCACTTGCAAGTCTGTCATGGGTCTCTTGTAAGTCCTGTAACATAGTAGAATGACTATCTACCTTCAAAAGTTGCGGCAGCTGCTGCCATGTCTAGACCATCAAGGTCTGGCACAAACATCTGTATGCCAACGAGCATTTCGTATGGGGTCCGCCCACCCAGAGATCTTCTAGGGAGATTATTAAGTGCACGTTGCACGCCATACAAGTGGGCCAGCCAGTTCCTGCCAGTACCTAAGACCCTAGCTGACAAGGATTGCTTTAAGTCACGGTTCATCCGCTCCACAATTGAGTTGCCCTCAGGCCTGTATGGAGACGAAAATTGCACTAGCACCCCCAAAGACCTCATCGCATCCTTGTAAGCCTCAGAGGCGAACGCTGGACCTTGGTCGGAATGGAAGGTGCCACAGGCAAAAATTCCCACAAAGACACGCAAATCCCTGATGACATTTCGAGCGTCAGCACTGCGTTGTGGCCAAACCCAGATGAAACGTGTGCACGAATCAACTGCAACTAAGATGTATTTATATGCAGTATCAGAAGAAAATGGACCGCAGTGATCAAGATATACACAACCAATAGGTTTATTAGAAATGCAGATCTGTGTTTGTGGTGGTCGTGTAACCGTAGAGGGCTTAATTTGTTGACAGATGTCACAAGAAAGGACATAATTACGGGTCTGTTTGTATAAACCACGCCACCAATAACGCTGCTGCAAGAGTGAAACAGTTGCAGACACGCCTGCATGGGCCGAAGCCAAGCCTTCGTGTGCGGCTGTTATCAAAGAACTTCTGTGGTCCGTGTTGGGAATCAGCCGATCACCAACGTCCGGAATTCTTACATAAGGAACCTGGTCGGTGTTTAAGTGATAAGAGTACTTGGAAGGGAAACCCTACGGGTAATTAGAACCTTCCTTAGTTGCAGCAATAGCTGCCAAAAGCTCATTATCTATTTTGGTCATGGATCTTGTAACGGCTGCTACTGAGCACGTGGCTACTGCTGATTTGGCAGCTTCGTCCGCCAAACTGTTACCAACCACGTGTGCGCCCACACGCTGGTGGCCAAGTGTGTAAATCACCTGTGTGAGAGGCAGACGTTGTTTAAGATCTGCTACTCGAACCCAAAGCATTTTATGCTTAATTGCGCTGCCTTTAGAATCTCTATAGACGTTCTGAGACCAAAAGAATAAGTTGTCATTAAAAGACTGAACACAGTAGAAAGAATCGCATACAATAAGTGTAGTCACATCCGCGTCGGAAAACTCAAGTGCGAGCACCAAGGCACGCAACTCAGCCAATTGGGCGGTACTGTCACCCAGTGCCTGCGTGTGCACAACACTCGACTTGAACTCACTGTTCACCATAGTACCTGCCACAATAGCACATGCTGCTGAATAAGCATGCTTAGAACCCGTGGCCGGTTGCGCCGACCCATCGGTGTAAATGATACATTTGTACTCCTCAAGCAGCAGTAAAGACAGAGGAGGAGGATGAACAAATTCATACTGCAAGAACTCCTGTGTCTGAAGAGAGGAATCAAAGATAAAGGTGACATAAGGAGACGTCAAAGAAGTAGCCTATTGCATCCAATGGGGGTGCAAAGCCTTAGAGTTGGGTACACTTGCCTTTGTCACTGCCTCAAGGGCAGGATATGGTGTTACCACCAAAATGCGTTTTCCCTGTGCCAGTGCGCGTGCTTTAGGAATCACCATTTGCACTGCAGTTAAATCTTTCTCCACGGTCGAAAAGCGCAACTCGGCCGAAGTGTAAAGATGTGACTTGTAGGTGATAGGTACTGTGTCACCTTCGTTAAATGTCAAGTAAGTGAAACCCACTGCGCCTGGCACAATTCTGATCACCAGGTTCGTGTGGTTATCACAAGTCAACAAGAATTTAGATTCAAGTAGATCTGACTGCAAAGCTTCTAGAATAGCTGAGTGTTCCAGAAGCCAGCATGACTTTGAAAAGGTGGGTTGTATCAAAGTATAAAGAGGCTTGATACGCTGGGCATACTCGGGAATGTAAGAACGCCCGAAATTAAAAAATCCCATCAAAGACTGAAGTTTTTTCAGGGTCGTTGGAGGGCGCAGAAGTGCACACTTCTCCAAGAAGTGGGGAGCTAAGCCCCTACCTTCATTGTTGAGCTCATAGCCCAAAAACAACACAGTGTATTCTGCAATGTGAGATTTGGCAAAATTAAATTTGTAACCCAAGACCGCAAACTCAAGAATAATGCGGTCGACTTTGGAAAGATGCGGCCATAGTTCGTCGTCTGTTAGATATATATCATCTACGTACGAATACGCATCTGGATCTATGCTGTCCAACTAAGAGACAACTCGGGCAGCGAAGACCCCCGGGCTGTTCTTGTAGCCCATTGGCAAACGCCGGAATTGCATGTGTTTTCCACCGGAAGTGAACGCGGACAATTGACTGCATTCAGGGGACAAATTGTGTGTGTAAAAACCATTGGAAAGGTCTAGTGTCATTTTATATTTTTTACGAACAAGACTGTCTACTAGCGCAGAACTATTGGTATTCTGTACCGCAAAGGTTCGACAATGAGAGTTCAAATGCCGGTAATCTAAAACTAAACGGTACCACCCATCGGGTTTAGAAACTGCAAAAAGGGGTTATTCAATGGTGACACACATGTCTCAATCACTCCTTGATATTCTAACTGTGTCAGAATGTCTGAAACAGGACCTTTAGCTTCCCGCCGGAGGGCATATTGGGGTTGAGCCTGTGGCATAGACCGCAACGGTATATCATGGGGGGAGAATCCTCATCCCAGCCCACGTGATTACGGTACACAGCCACAGCCCATTCAGCTGTGAAAGCCTCCGCATGCTCCTTGGGGACATGTCGAGAAAAACTCGGAAGGATTACTTCCTCCCCTCTCGGAGCAGCGAAAACAAATGGTGGTGGCCAATCCGCCTCCGCCAATAATATGTCGTAAGAAGAGGTCAGATTTTCCCAAAAGATCCCATTAATAACACGCTCAATGTCACCTTCAATTTGAAGGACTATATTAAATAGTCTGTCAGGGGGTGCCACTCGGGTGTCAGCTGTCTCGACAGTAATGAAAGTGTCAGTTGCTGTCGCCTCCACATGAGGACGTAGTGCCTCCCGCACTATGGTAACTTCCGCGGCGTTGTCTAGCAGCGTCACTGCCCACGTCCAATTCAGGAGTCTCATTCTCACCGTCTGTGGCATATCTCGCTGTTAAAGCTGCAACTTTTTTCTTCTGAAACTGAGGGCGAGAACGTGGAAATTCTTCTTGTTTCCCTTTGCCAGGCTGCCGAGGTTGGTCTCGTCCCTGTGGGGCGTCGCGACCCTTGCCTCTTTCCTGGTGATCTCCTCCACCAGCCGGTGAAGATGATGGTGCCTGTGAAGAACGAGGAGAACGCTGGTCAGGGACCTGAAATCTATCAGGCGACTTAATTCTCGCTCGGTCGCGCAAATCATAAGTGCGTTCAGAAGAAACGGAAACCGGTGACGCTGCACGCAACCCAGGTTTTTGTTGTTGCTTCCCGTTTCTTTATTTTCCAGTTCTTCTTAGAAAAGAACGGTTTCTCGTCTTTATCAGACTGAGATTTTTGTTGTTGTTGTGTTTGAGTTTGCGTTTTAGCAAATGGCTTAACTTCCAAACTATTGCGGCCAATGGTTTTATAAGCCTGTGCAATAATTTTCGGTAATTCGCGAGGCTTGTCCAGTTCTGGGACTAAAGCTAAAGCGTTAGCTACTTGAAAGTTAACTGCATCACCCTTGACATTTGCAAGGATTAGATCAGCCACTACATCGAACACTCCCACTAGTCTCATCCCCAATTCTACAGCCGCTTCAGGGCCATGTTCGTCTTGAACACGCGTAATCACGGCGGGGAGGACCGTCATCGAGGGAGTGCCGAAACACTTCGCATACACTGCCGCAAATACCTTACCCCAGTTGTTGCATTCTGTCAACTCGGGAATTAAGTCTTTTTGGCAAACTGATAGTCAAAATCCTGTTTTCTTCCACAGGAGAGGTATTCGGAAACACCGCCTCCAGCTGGTCAAATTTTTCAGCAAGCCAATAAGGCAAATCATCCTTATTCTGTGGGCGCTTGCCCATCACCGAATTAACCATGACGGGACTGATAGTTACACCGCCAGGCCCAGCTGGGTGCGCTGCAACTCCAGGAGGGGCCATCTGGACGTTGCCTGTGACATATTGTACTAAAGCTCTGGGCAAACGGACCAAAGACGTATGCAGCACGCGCAGTTCGTCTACCGGAACCGCTAAATAACGTGGATGCGGGTATACCCGGCCAAAACAGGCCATGCGGCTCCATCTATCGATAAAGGGCCTAAACGAACCGGGGTGACCGGGTGTGGGAGGGCGCCATTAAACCAAATTCGGTGTTGCCATGCCGTGAGCAGAACTTCAAGAGCCTGATAAGGCCGATAAGCATTAGGAAGGGCTGTGGCAGTGTACACATGGAACAAATTATCAGCTCCATCTACCGCCGGAAAAGTGACCCATGAATAAAACACCTCGAAGTGGTAAGCTGGATCAGCTTGTACCACAAAGATGAGAGCGACACCCGCGTCGGGCACTCCATATGCTGTCAAATGAGCTCGGAGCGCCGCGCAGCTATGTGCCGGAATATTTATATGCACAGCCATTAAGACTAAGAATGAAGAACAACCTAGTGTGTGGCAGCGCAATATAGGGTTAACAATAAAGAGAATACCTTTTAATAACTTCAAGCTTAAAAGAACCTATAAAAACATCAATATAGGAGGTTACACCCTCACCTCCGTTTCCGGAAACAGAAGTGAGGGGAATTGTGGACAAGCACAAGCACTACTCAAGCGTCTCACAGATAAGAAGCAGGCCCCACGTTGGTGGCGCCATGTTGCGGGGATTCTGCACATATACAGAACTATGCACAGGAAAACAGGACCTCGGTGTATAGTGGTGTACCCACCATCCACCTTAGTGCCCAAAATCCCAATCCGACTAGCTATAGTGTCTCATTGGTTCTCCGTACTACAGCGAAGCTACCAATGATTAGACATCCCTGAACACGGACTCTTTCAGGAATCGCGGGAGCAAGAACACTCTTTCATTACTCACTCATACTTGTCCACAACGTGCGTATTAAGAGACACAGTATAGTTTAAAATTTTATTTCAACTAACGTGCTCTAAGACACAGTATACGTGCCAGTACTAGCAGCATAATGCATAAAGACAAAACAGTAAGTATTGTTACAATTCCATAGAATACAAACGGGGACAGCATTTTATAAAGACAGTGGATAAAGGACTATTAGGCCTTGCCACCCTCCCCGTGCTAGTAACTAGTTTATTATAAAAATAGAAGACCTCTGGGCTTTGTCAGGGAGACCCCCATACCTCAAGAACTAGATGCAAGGTTTACATCATCGGACAAGCACAGCTCTTCTCCCTGGAAAGGTTTTTCTCAAAGTACCTCCAACAGGGAGACCACAATATTAAAAACACCCGAATTTCTCCGGTGCAGCTGTGTTTCATGTTATGTCTAAGTGCGAGGGGCTGACCAGAACAGAACAACAAGGGACGTTGTTTTTCGACCTTGTACATTGTGTGCAGGCGAAAGCCACAGAGGACAGCAGAAAACGTGAAGGACAGAAATGTAGACAGTTCTCATGAACATAGGCACAAGCAGAGTCTGGAAAAACAAAGTCACGGAGTAACGTGTGCATAAGAGGCATCATGGCAGCTAGGCCTAAACCAACTTAGCAATGTCGACAATGAGGCCACAATCCACACTACACAGCCACATCACTTATGTAATTCCCAAAAGAAAATGGCCCTCTCTGAAGGGTCGCCCAAAACTTTTTTCCTTCCTCTTTCTATTTTTCTGGCCATCGTTTTGTTGGCCTTAGGACTCTGAGCACTTCACAACCTCTGACATGTGCTAAAGTGCATGTGGTTCTCCCCTAAACATGGTGACATTGGTGTATACCCAATTGACATTTTTATTTTACTAGTAAGTCCCTTCTAAAGTGGTTTACCATATACCCAATGCTTGTAACCTAAATGCTACTGGTGGGCCTGCAGCACTTATTGTGCCACCCACACAAGTAGCCTTTCAAACCTGTCTCAGGCCTGCCCCCATTTCGAACACTGGCTCTTCACCTGAGTCTCCATGCAGAGCCTGCACCTACTCAGCGCCTGAATACCCTCACAGGTGATAAGTTTGTGCTCTACAAATCCATGTTACATTATATTACATATAGCATTCATAAAGGATTCTTCTGGATTTAGGATGGAAAATAGTGATTGTTCTATAGGATGGTGTATTTTGATAAATTTGTTTCTCTTCTTTAGTATCATTATATGACGATTAACGTTGTTTTTATGTTGTGTGCAGTTCGCTTTAATTGCATTTGTTTTAAGTGTACACTCTCTGGGTTATTTACAATGGTAACTTACACTTATGAGTAAGTTAAATGTGTAACTTTACTCTTACACTTTTGAGTAACTTTACTACTTTCTGTTATTCACAAAATCCAAGTGTAAAGATACTCAAAACGTAGACCTACATGTCTCTACCTACTGGAAAAAATAGAGAGATAAATTTACAAGTATAACTCACTACTACAGGGATGCTGGTGCTGATGAATATCAAAACAAAAAGGGGGAGAGTAGAGGTAGGCAAAGTGGGGGCCCGTCCTCCACGGCACTATACAGATAATCAAGAAAGGTCCCCTCCATTAGAAAGAAGGGAAAAAGGGGTATTTTTCTTGCAGGAACACGGTGAAAGGAAAAAAACAATTTCTTTAAAAAAAACCCTCACCCACCCGGGTTCCCCCTTGGTGGCATGCTTCATCATTGGGTCCATCCCTGCCCTCTACGGACAAGGGTGTGCTACTACCAACGGATGCGCGGGAGCACTTAATTGTAAAATACAGTGGTGTCCCTATACACCTAACCACCTATGTTAATTAAGAAGGCAGTGGGTTTAGCAAAGTAAGGAAAAGTTTAAAAATACCAGATTAGTGGGTCCAAAAACTATTTTATTTCCTACCCCTAAAATGGTATGCTAAAATCTGGGGACATGTGGGAAAACCCTATGCGTGAATACCTATTGTTTCCCTTTATGGTCAACTAGTTTCATGCCCTTCCCCAAGGCATTTCGTCAGGACCTAAAAAGGAGAAATTATGTTCCCACTCCAGGTGTCACAATAAACACAATATTAATGAAAAATACAAAATAAATATACAGCACCTAATTGGTCTGTGTTAAATATCAAAAAGACTTCAAATGCGACCATCATTTGGCCCCATGAGTCCTTCGAGGAGTTAAAGGAGGGACGCCTGTAGTCAAACCTCCGTCAAGGCTACTCCCTCTCCGTGGACCTGTCCGCACTCGCTCGAGGCTCCGATGCTGATGAATGTCAGAGACCCTGTTGGGGCCCTCAGACAGAAACATGACGACCAGAACAATGCTGGAGTAATTAATCTCCTGGGCATCGGTTATTATATGTTTTAGCCATCTCCTTGGTTCCAATTAAGTAAAGATGTACTTGAGACACCTTTGAGATTATTATTTGCCCGAATCCCCATCTTCCATTGCCTCTAAACAAAGTGCTTCCAAAAAATTCAGGCAAACCATTTTATCATTATAAACATTTTGACAAATGAAGAAGCCAGAAGATGAAGCATCAGACCTGGGTAGATTTATTAGGGCTTTCCTAACAATCTTTTGATTTGCGTATCCCTTTCCAGGGCATACATATGGTACGTTGTTTAGAGCACAGTACAACCTGCCAAATATCCTCAGTACACTGCTTTGTTACTGGGAGGGTGCAATCCACAATGGCTCATTCCCTCTCGCTCTTTCCTTCCCTTCTGAATGAAGGGTATTGTTCCAACGTGTACCTTAGAACTGCAAAAATAAAACAGAAGCAAGTCCAGCACAACACATGGTCAACCACTGATATAGCATCATGTTAAACATTTGAAATACATTTTAAAAATATCAAATTACTTAAACAAAAATATTTAACATCAAAATATATTCTTAACTTTTTCCCAAGTTTATAAATGTTTTTAGTTTTCCCTTTATTTTATCATACAGAGGTCTACGCCTCAATGCTTTCCCTGCTTTTGCTTACGTTGGTATGAGTGTAGTAAATGTAACCCCTCCAAAGTCCAACACTTTCCCTACTGTTGCTTAGGTTGAAGTGGGAATAGTTAATATGGCTACTCCAAAGTCAAACACGTTTCCCTAATTTTGCCCTTACTGTTGCTTATGTTAGGGTGGGAATGGTAAATCTGACCCTCCTCCAAAGTCTAACACTTTTTCTCCTGTAGCTCAAGTTAGAGAAGACATGGGAAATCGAAGGCAGGCAAAGTCCAACAACTTCTCTACTGTTTATTAGGTTGGAGTAGGAATAGGAAATATGACCCCTAAAAAGTCAAATACTTCCCTACTCTTGTGCAGCTTGAAGTCAATCTGACACCTCTAAAGTCCAACACTTCTCCCTACTTTTACTCAGGTTGGAGAGGGAATAGGAAGTCTGACCTCTCCAAATTTGACCACTTTCAGCACTACTGCTCATGTTGGGGGGGATCTGACTCCTCCAAAACCCTGCACTTTCCCTACTGTTTCTTACTTTTGATTTGTCACAGTAAATGTGAACTTTCCAAAGTTCAGCACTTTACTTAATGCTGCTTACTTTCATTTTTTAAAGATTTTAATTGTGATGCAAGTTTAAAAGAAATGTAATTTGATTAGTTGTGTATCATTTAAGTAACATATTTATTACGTTTTTAATTTTAATCATTTTATTGTAGATGCATTTGTTAAACATTTTATTGATGTAGTATTATATTTATTATATTTTTACATTTAAATTTACTTTCTCCACTGAGTAGATGACTGTGTAGCAGTAATCTGAACATAACATTCAAAACAGATCACCAAAGGTTTGTAGGTTCCTGGGCTAAAGCTCAGATCCATATCAATGGGAATTAAATCCCTGTTACATTATTGTGGTGATGAAGTAGTCTTCAGGATTAGGTATCTACTTTAGGGTTCAGCAATGCTTGAAAAGTCCTCAAATGACAGGAACTTTGACAAGGTAATCGGATGAAGGGGTAATGACCTGAATGTTTACCAGTGATGATCATTTCTCAGACAACTAGGCTTCATCATCACAGACCTGAATTCCTCTTCCTCCACTGGGTCTCTAAGTAGCTATTTTGATTAATGAACATGATTGGCACTTGGGAAATGGACATTTTATTTCAGGTAAGCAGATAAAGCAAAAAAAAATAAAAAACGGATGTGGGGAAAACTATTTTACCCTGAAAGCCATGTTGTATACAAAGATTATTTTTTTCTTTTTAAGGGAAACTGCATTGACCTATCTCGGGCCCAGGACACTCTGAATTACTGAGGGCTTTGATGAGTGAGTCTAGTACTTAGAGGAATGAAAATTCCATCCTAGAATTTATCACCATTTAAAATATTTATATAAATTTTCCAGACAATCCTGTTGATTGATAAACATCCTATTTGAATAATAAAATCTTTGTCTGGATAAAAATCATCATATTTCAAACATTATCAATGATCATCATAATTCCTCATTATAGCATTTAGGGGCACATGCATCAAGCTATTTTGCGATCGCAAACAGTGCGAATCACAAAAAAAGGCCGTTTGCGATCGCAAACTAGCCCTTAGCAATGCATCATCAAAAATTGCAACATATTCTTGGTAATCGCAATTTTAGCGATTACCTATTTTGAGATTCCCAAAATAGAGAATCTACATAAGCCCAGACAAACTCGGATTATGGTTACCTCACCAAATGAAATCCTGTGCTCAGCTCCACACTATTTTCCTGTTGCCCGTTCAGGGTGCTCTGACACATCCCTGTTTGACCACTCTGATGCTGGAGTATTCCTTGTGCTGCGCCTCCTGCATTCGGTCACTAGTGCCATGTTGCTACTGAGGCTGGAGGCATCCTCACTATCCCCTCCACCCATGACACTACTGGCAGCAACTGAAGTAGTTTGCATTTGCTCCACAGCATTGGTGACCTGTATCAGTCCCCTGGCCACATCACCGCAGCAATCTGTCATTTCAACCTGCATGCCTACAGCAGGTCGGGACAGTTGTGCTGTTGTGGTGCTCAGGGGGTTGATGGCCCTGGTGTAGTCATCCATGCGGCCAAGGAATTGCTGGTGTTTTTTGTGGTGGGTCACCTGGTCTTCTTGCATCACGTTGCATAACTCCTTGAGTGCTAGTGTCATGTCACCAAAGTGTTGATTGGTATCCCTCTGACCTTCCTGCACAGCTGTTGTGAGCTGTTTTATGCTGTCACTCATCTCTCCCATGTTCCTTGCTAGAGATGACAGGTGTGCCCACATTGAACGCATGTGTTTGCATTGCAGGTGATGTACCCGCAACATTGCGTTCTCCAGCCCACCAAAGGATATTGAACTGTCACCTTCCTCAGCTCTCAATTGTGCACCAGCCCTGCGCCTCCCGATGCGGATATTTCTATGTCGAACTTGGACATGTGTTCTTGATGTGGGTGTCTGCCCAGACTGTGCTGATGGAGGGTCAGGTTGGCTCTCCGCTTCCATTCCGAATGCAGGCAATGGTGCCACTGTGATCCTGCGTCTTATGGGTGCAGGTGTTGTGGGTGATGGTGACACTGCGATCTCTTCTTGTGACTGTGTCTCACTCTCCAGGGGTGCATGGCCTTCACTGTCATCTGACTCCTGCGCAGGTGCATCTGTGATGTGAAACAGTGCAATTTCAGTTGGCAAAAATGGACATGTATTTCTTCTTGCACTTAGTATTGTTATATTTAGTAATTACTCAACACACTGTGTGTAGAGATTAAACCTGCTTGTCACAATTGATTGCACCTATGCTGGTTTGCTTCCCACTTGCCTTTCCAATTGGAGTTGCTGACTGCTATTCCCATAATGCATTTTTGTGTTACAAGTAAAATATGGTCTGGAGTACTATTTGCTACACTAACCCGGATCTGACTTACGGAGTATGTTTTGTAAATCTAGCATTGTATGGTCATTTGCATGCATCTTACCTTGGGAAGTACTGGCCGGTGCAGAGGAATTGATCGACGTCACTCCAACAACATACTCAGGCTGAAGGGTGGACTCCACTAGGTCCTCTAAGGCTGTGGGGGTTGTTTGTGTGGATGGTCCTCCTCCAGTTTTTTTAGCATCAGCTAGCCTTGCAGCAACCGTTTCCTTGGCCAGGCTCCGCAGGTCATACCACCGCTTGCACAGATCTGGAATGGAGTACTGGGTGCCACTCACTGCCCTGATTTTTTATTGTATTCCCAGCCATAATTTTCTTTTTTCGGACTCTGGGACCTGCAGTGACTGTTTGCCAAAAGGTTTTTCAGGGCTCTTCACAACTTCCTCTATGAGGATTTCTAGCTCCTTTTCACTAAACTTCAGCTTTCTTTTGTGCTCCTTCTGGGGGGTTTCTGATGCCATGCTGGATAATTGCACAGGTTCAGCTGTCCCAACTTGCTTCCTAGTGCTGTTCTCCTGCAGTCTGCCTCCTCCTCCTCCTCCTCACTCTCAGTACACAGGTAACAGCATGGGATGGCTTACTTCCTGATTGTGACATCATCATGCTGCATCGAATTTTCGGATTCGCTATTAGCGATTCTCTAATAGCGTATTCGCTAAAAAAGCGAATCGCAATTATGAAATCACTATTAGCGATTGTGAATTATACCGATTCACAAAAAATTTGCGCTTTATTTGATGCATTGCGAATTGGTAATAATCGCTATTTGCGAATAGCAAATTTTAGTTTTGATGCATATGCCCCTTAGTTCTTTCCATGTTGACCAATTATCAGTTTATGTAAAAGCGATTTTTTTTAAAGAAGATTTCTTTGGTTGCAGAGTTCAGTAAGTTGTTTAAATGAGACAATACACTCCACCATTTGCTAATTTTGGATAATTCACAGCAAATTCTTAACTATATTCTTTTCCCACAAGTGCTACACAGTCCTTCCACGACAAATGCACATTAGATAATACATCCATAAACTCTTTAACTGTTTCAAATAAGTATAAGAAATAACGGTTCAGGATCAAGGTCGCCTACAGGAAATACGTCCAGACACAAGTGATACATATGAGCTACAGAGACATCACTGTGCATTTTGTAATTGCAGTTCTCTTTTCAAACTGTCATGTCACTTATACATAAGTTACAGATCAAACTGGAGAATGTATACTTAGTTTCTCTGAAGGTCCCGGTGTACAATGTCTTTGAAGGCCTCAACTTTCTACATGGTGCCAAAATGGGCAGAGACTTCGGAGATGGTAACCGATGTGCCAATAGCCTCTAAGGACACTAATTTTGGTGATATCATTTAAAGTCCGCAAGAACTTATTTTTCACATATTATTTTGAGCTTTAAGGAAGTGGCCCAACTAGGGTCACCCGGGTCACTCTCGACCTCCTTTAGCCTTCCATGCAATGAAGAGTCGATGACGCAGTAGAGAATACAACCAAACTAGTTTATTCACAAAGTACACTGCAGTGGAGTCCAATCTGACCAGCCTCCTATGATGGCTGACGAGGGACTGACTCTAACAAGCATAGAGTTACATTATGTATGTTGCGGAACCCACAAAGACCCGCCTACTATGGAAAAACACTGGTAGCTGTCGTAATACAATGAGGGTACAGAACATAAGTTTCGATTCAACAGCCTGGCACAAGCTATCTGCTGCCCAAAGTCGTCTGGCTTATCCTTCCCACTAGTCAGGTGGGAGAAGGCCTCGATGTAACAGAAAAGGCATGCGTTAATGAGCAAGATTCAGCATTAGAGAAACTAAACTTACCACGGATCATTTCTCGTAAATGAGCAAGTAACACTTTCGATTATAATAGAAAATGGCATCTTGGAGATTCAAAATGGCAGCACATATGTCAACCTAAGAAACATAACATCTGCATTTACTAGTTGCGTATACATACAATATGCATTTTTAATGTATTAGCTATATAAATGCTAACTTAATATTGGGTAAAGTACGAGTAATATGACAATTTTACTTTTCAATTCTAACAGACCCTCCTTTTAGCATTATAAGCTAATACCTGCACCTTTATTCTTGCTATCAGGTAAAGGTCTTTACAATTATAACAGCGAAAAGAAAAATATAATCATCCAAATAATAATATATCAAGTGCGGCTACGTGTATATGCATAGCTAACGTAAAGAAGAAAATAACACTAAACATTAGCAGTAGGAGTGACATCCGGAATTGAACCTGCAAGAGAGGTAGTAGAACCAAAGACTCCCTCATCTATCTGTATGATGGTATCAAAATCTTTTTGGAACATTATTGTGGCGTTGATATCATGAACTGAGATCCTCCTGGGGGTGAGATAAGTAGTACAGTATGAGCAACATAAAGGAAGACACTGAATCAAAACACAGCAACAAATTAGAAGGACAATGAAATATATCACCTTTTCTAGAACCCAACACCAACCACCAAATAAAGACCAGCTCCAATTACCACTCTCCATCCCTTTAACATTTTCCAAAATATCTAGAATATGCTGATTGATGTTCTTTTCCATATTTGTGGTACCGACCACACACTGTTCTCCAATTATTGCGCATGCACCACCATTCTTGGCTAAAATAAAGTCAACTGCATATCTCGTTTGTTCAGAGTAGATATACATACTTTCTAACTGAGTGGTGATGTCCCGTAAAGCTGCCACTGTAGAATTAGATAGAATTTGCAACTTACATCCAAAATACTCTCTAGCTCGTTCACCCCTGGCCATAGCGGTACCACCAAATGTAATAATAGAGGAAAGGATATATCCAAAAGTGATACCATTACTATAATTATTAACTTCCAAATCTGTAACACCCTCACAAAATTCCTTGGTCAATGTTCTTTTTACCCATCTTATATTCGGTTTACTGTACTTGCAAGGCACCTCAAGAGGTAAAACCATTCCCAAGGCCACATCCTCTGTACCATTGTACATATTAGAATACGTACCATTTGATAAGAAATAGAAACCTGGATGTGCATAGAGCGGACCTTGATAATCTAATGGAGCATATCTAGTATTCATTCCCTTCATACTGGGATCATCCTTTTTCCCTAACAGCATTGCATTTTTGTACACTACTTCACCAGAGCAATTGAGATACAGATAAGCATCAGTACTATTTATCTCAGGGCAACACGCTGGATAAACACCTGCCTCTTGAGTGACAGTTAGATCTTGGTAGTGCCAACCTGTCAGGGTGATATTTCTTTTACCAAGGTACAAATCGCCACAATACATTTCGGGCATGCACCCTGGGTACCCTGTTCCCCTCGGCTTTCTATAGTATAAGCAAGGTCCACGATATCCCAGGCCGAATTCACCTTTTACTTCTACAAAATGGGGAGGACGAACATATGTGTAATTTACCAATGATAATGGATATGCGGTCCATAAACTTGTAACAGAATCAGTGGGGTAACAAGCTGTATTGTCTCCCAAAAATCTCAGGTGTGTGTCTAAGAAAACATTGCTATGCATTGTTCTTTAACTACGATCTGAAGAAACTGTCTGATATAAAACACATGACGAGGTATCTCCAGAAGAACATTCCAGTACCTAGAACAGCCCCCCTCCCACTAGGAAAAACAACAATATAACTACAGCCCAAAACATTTTCTTCCTGAGCAACCATTCAAAACTGATCTGCCCCGGTCGCAGGGCAACAGGAGACTGTTCATCTTCTACACGGGGACGACCAAAAAGATACATGTTCACTCATAGAACTACAAATGAAAACACCAGAGAAAGAGACATCATATAATGGAACCAACAGTGGAAAGGACACAAAAAGGAAAAAAAAACAAAAAACGATGAGAATATCAGGGTCTGTTACAAGCCTCCCTGGCAGGCTTCTATTGTTTCAATCCTCGGTGGTGCTATTGAGCACTGTACGGTGGAGCTACACTGTTGCAGCTCATCAGCAAATGTTCACTGTCCTCAGGATAGGGCACTCTCCTTTCTTGGAAAAGACCCTCAATTTATCCTGTCCTGCGTCTCAGGCAGTGCACCAATCTTCTGATCCCTAGTCTAATAGGAAAGAACAGAAACAGGGGGGCATATTACTAATCTTATCTACGAAGTCCATCCCTGCTATACTCACTTCTCTTTTGGTGCACTATCCTTCCATCGAGAACGCAAATTGTACCTTTCTACTCCAGGCACTGTCTCATCACGGAGAGGGATCTGAAATTCAGGGGGTGTTAGAGAGCGAGGCTCAGGCTCCTGTGGGTCAGATGAAGAAGAAGCCTGGGCTGCCCTAATTTCTGGGGGAACTGCCTCGTTCAGAGCTGCCTCACTCTCTTCCTCCGTCTGCACCCAAGTCAGTTGGGCGTCGGAGAAAGGAACAAAACGTGGAAGCTTCTCTGTCTCATGGCCCCCAATCCCCTCTTGCATCGATCATAGGGGAGGGGGAGCGGCACCCACCGGCAATGCGAGGTGTGGATCCAATGCTTCCGGCCATCCACTCTCACCGCTGTCCTTGTAGTGATGAGGACCAGATATGGCCCCTTCCACCTAGGTTCCAAGTTGTCTCGTCTCTGGAAGTTTTTTACAAGTACATAGTCGCCGGGCTGTATGGTATGCCCGGGCCCCTCTGGTACTGGAGGCAAAGCTTCATGTATCTGTTGGTGAACAGAACGCAAACTTTTAGTGAGATCATATAAATAATCGACTAACAGAGGATAATCAATCTCAGAAAATCTTTTTGGTCTAGGGACGTCCCACACATTTGCGGGACAGCCAAAGACCACTTCATATGGCAATAATCCATTTCTAGAATGGGCTGTCATTCTGGTGGATAATAGAGCAAGGGGTAATGCATCTGGTCATTGTAACCCAGTACTTTCCTTAATCTTAGCCAATTTTAGCTTGAGAGTACCATTGTACTTCTCAACTGAACCTGCTGACTGGGGATGATTTGCTGCATGGAATTTTTGCTTGATGTGCAAACCATTGCACACCAATTGGATCAGTTTGGCATTGAAGTGACATCCATTGTCACTCCAAATCAAACGGGGCAAACCGTAGCGCGGGAAAAACTCCTTTATAAGAGCTTTCGCCGTCGCCATGGCTGTATTTTCTTTCGTTGGGTAAGCCTCAATCCATTTGCTAAATGCACAAACCACCACTAACACATATTTCAAATTATTAACTTGCTGCATCTCTATGTAATCCATCTGGAGTACCTCGAAAGGGAGAGAAGGTGGTGCAAAATTACCAGAAGGTGTAGGGGTGCCTTTTCCAGGATTGTGCTTCATACAAATCATGCAATGTCTCACTAGGTGTACAGCAACCTTTGAGATATTATCATTTTGCCACACAGGATCTAATAACCTACAGATTCCTTTAGCCCTAATATGAGCTGGACCATGTGCCATGGTAACTACAGGAAATACATATGCATCAGGCAACATCCATCTCTGCTTCTCGGACTTATCAGTCCAACATCCTTCATTGTCTAAACACCCTGTACTTTCCTGCCACACCGCCAACTCCTCAATTGTTGCTTCACTCTGTATTTCACGAACACTTTCTAACGAATTTTCAAACATGGTAACATCTGGTACCCATCTAGCAGGTCCTGCCACAAACATCCTTGTCGTCTTTGACCTGGCTGTCTCTTTTGCTGTCTGGTCTGCAAAAGCGTTTCCCCTCCCCACATCATCAGTAATTGCTTTATGAGCACTACACTTCACTATTGCCAATCATTTGGGAAGGGTCAAGGCTGTCAAAAGTCTTTCTATCAGCGGACCATTTTGGATTTTGGTTCCATGTGAAGTCAAGAATCCTCTCTCTGCCCAGAGGCGCCCAAAAATATGGGCCACCCTGAAGGCATACTGACTGTCAGTATAAATATTGACGGTCAGCCCTTCACTCAATTCACATGCTCTTAAAAGGGCTATCAGCTTGGCAGCTTGCGCGGATTGGTAAGGAATATGTACCGTCTCAACTACAGTGGGCAGCGTAGCAATAGCATACGCCGCTGCAGTGGTGCCATCTGACAATTTGAAACAAGAACCATCGACATATAGTTCCCCTTGCGGGTCAGATAAGGGAACGTCAGTCAAGTCTACCCATCCCTTCGTCTCCTCTTCCATACAGAACAAACAATCATGGACATCTCTGTCCTCACCCCCCGAAGGGAGGGGCAGTAACGTGGCTGGGTTCAGAATAGCACATCATTTGATAGTAATATGAGGTGCAAATAAGGTTAACTCATAACCGGTCAGACGAGCACTGGTGAGGTGCTGCGTCTTTGTCTTATTTAAAAGTACATCCACAGCATGAGGTACCATTACTGTGAGGTCATGATTGAGAACAAGCCCTGCAGACTGTCATATAGAGACCGCCGCAGCCACGGCAGATCTTAAGCAACTCGGGAGGGCTCTGGTGACAGGGTCAAGCGTAGCAGAAAAATAAGCACACGGCCTCTGCTTACCTCCAAAGGCTTGTGTAAACACCGAATGCGCACACCCAGCCATTTCGTGTACATACAGCACGAAAGGCTTCTTATAATCAGGCGTACCAAGCACAGGTGCAGAGCAAAGCGCAACTTTTAATTGCTCAAAAGCATGCTGACATTCATGCATCCAGGGCAAAGGTTCATTCACATCTTTAGTTGTTAGACGAAGCAGGGGCTGTATAAATAGAGAATAGGCGGGTATCCAGTGTAAACAATACGAGGTGATGCCTATGAAAGCACGCACATCCCTCTGTGTCACAGGGACAGGCATCTTAACAATGGCATCAACTCGTTCAGGTGTTAGCCTCCGACCCTCCTTCGACAGCAGGTGACCTAAATAGGTGACCTGCTGTTGACAATATTGGAATTTAGAAAGGGACACTTTATGTCCTTTGTTCGCCAAATGCTTTAACAATCGTACCGTGGCATCCCGACAACCCTCTTCAGTATCGGAGGCTATCAAAATGTCATCCACATATTGCAATAATACATTACCTGCGGGAAGAGAGAGAGAGTCCAATTGACTTTTCAAAGCTTGGCTATAAATACTGGGACTTTCTGTATACCCCTGAGGTGCTCGACAGAATTGGAAACTTCTACCAGCCAAAGCGAATCCAAACAGATACCTCCTGTCTGGATGGATAGGAATACTATAGAAAGCATTTTTCAAATCAATCACAGAAAATAATTTAGCAGTAGAAGGAATCATCGTCAAGAGGGCAGTAATATCTGGGACCACCGGGAACTGAGGAACCACTATCTTATTGATTTCTCGGAGATCAATCACAAAACGATAAACATCAGGGTGTGCATCAGGAGAATCCAAAGGTGCCTTCTTAAGAATAGGGAGAATAGGGCTATTGCATACATTCCCTACTGTCTCCTCAACCACCCCCGATTTTATCAGGTCCTGTATAATCTGCATCAAAGCCTGTTCCCCTGCTTGTGATATTTTATACAGGGGAATATGAGGGAGCTCAGTGTTATCTTTAATCTTTATGGAAACTGGTGGTATCTGCAACAACGCTACATCCGTATCCCCTGCTGCCCACAATGAGGATGGCTCATTTTTAAATTCAACAGGAAGCGGCGCATCCTTTGCCAAACACTGTTTTGCACTAACCACATTAGGTGCAATAGTCATGTAAACACCATCCGGGGAAACAGAAATGGTAGCATGCAGCTTTTTCAACAAATCCAATCCCAATAGATTTTCCCCACAATTAGCCGTCAACAAAAATGGAGAGTCCACAGTAAAAGAACCAACAGTCAAAGCAAGAGGCTTGGAAATGGGGCTCACAACCAGTACACCTGAAAAACCTACCGAAAAATTATTACGGCCAGACAGGAATGCCCCGGGGACAAGCGAACGAGAAACAGAGCTATTCATTGCACCTGTATCCACCAAAAATTTCTGTGCCGAACTATGCAAATCTGCTGTGACATAAGGCCCACGCTGATCTACAGGAATTTGAACTGGTCCCTTTCCCTGTCACTGGCTGTCCTAACCATAGGACATCCCTGCAGCTTCATCCATATCATATTCATCATGATAGTACTGCCTTCCCCGGGGGTCATCAAAATAGTTCTGATTAGAATGACCCCCCGAGGATGCACCTGCTTGACCCTCATCCCGATCAACCTCATAACGGCCCCGTCCTCTCGAACCTCGCCAGCTAGGAACTGCAAGTTTTTGTAATAAATCTGGGCACTCACTTCACCAATGTCCCTCCTTTTTATAATATGCACACTGATTCAGCCCTAGTGGTGCTCCACCTCTACCAGTACCCCTTGACCTTTGAGCCAGACCAGCGCCCCGTCCCCTTCCGGACCCTCGTGCAACTTGCTGTAGTAACACCCTCGTTTTCAAATCCTTACTTTTCTTTTCCACCTTATCCTTTTCCTCATTTTCTCGATGCTTATAGTATTGAGCCATACTCAATATCACAGAAGGGGAGGAGGTAGTCCAAGTGCTCTCTGAAGCTTGCAACCGAGCTGCAATCTCCAGAAGCAAATTGGTGACAAACCTGTTAACAAACAAATGAACACCACCTTCAACTGACAAATCCTGTCCACTGAAATCCAAGAACACCCCTTCAAACCTAGTAAAAAAAATCAGACACACTCTCTTCTTTCTTCTGACGACACGCCGTCAGCTTATCCCAATCTACTCGTCTGGGTGGGATAAGAGAATGCATATAAGTGATGATACGACTCGGCAAAGTCAGGATCTCAGCTCTAGGTCTCTCACTGGACTTTCGCTCTTTATCCCATGCCTTAATCTCATCCCAAGAGCCACCCAATTCCACCCTGTGATCCTGCGTATGCACCTGCCTCCATATGTCCACAGGCACCAACAGCCCGAAAAACATCTCTATATCTGCTAAGGTCATAACCGACGAGAAGGCTGCCTCTGTTAATTCTTTATAATACGCCGTAGGATTTTTCCTTGGATCTGGTAACTGACTTTTAAGAGCTAGCACTTCACTTTTCTTCCACGGGGTATAAACCCACTGCTCCTGAAAATGAGCCGCCACCCGCTGTTGGACCACCTAATTTCTTTGGTTCCGCTGCTCTGGGATCGCGGGATGAAAAATAGGGTGTACCTCCCTCATCAGAAATTGGGACACAGTAGTCGGGGTACGATGATATAATCTTTCTCGATAACTGAGTACCGTCCCAATATTGCCAAGAACTTTTGCAGGAGCCATACTAGCTGAATATACACGGACTCGAATGTCATAAATAATTTGAGGACTGTGCCTCCAATACACTGTTCCCACAAACCAATCGACGTAGCCGACATATGCTGGAGGGCGTGCTGTTGTACAAACGGGTCAAAATCTTTCATCACACTCCATATATCCTCCACATTATAAATTGGATTCCAGGCCCACTGTGCTGCCTGATTTGCAACCATCCTTTTCTCCTCTTCATCTACATTAGATTGAGTTAATACCCGCTCCATTCGCTCCCGTGCTGCCGCCCAATTCCCTCCGTCTGACCCTCGCACTGGTGTCTCAACACTACACAACACTGCAGATGAAAGGTTTGGGGAAGACACAAGGGGTACAGATGTAGGGGACAGTGTCAGCAATGACTGTGTGGTTGGAGTAAGAGAAGGAGGAGAAACAGAAGCAGAAATAGCAGATACTGCGGGGATGCCTGCAGTCACCACACTGGCAGCTTGTGAAACCAGAGGGAAGAGAGACAGGGCTGGAGCCGAAGCTGCAGAGTCCACAGGGAGACCAGAAGAAAGTGGAGAAGCAACGGAAGACTGAGACGACGGAACAACAGGATATATTCTCTGCGGGGCATAGGGAGCTGGGGGACGAGTTTCCAACCGATACTCCACAAAAGGATCCTCATCCTCTCAAACTACAAAGGACTTATTACATTGCAATCGAAACTTCCTATCAGCACACTCAATACCTTTCTCTGTTTGTTCTTTATCATAAGCTACAACTTTCTGCACCACCATCTGCATTGCCTTCTTCCTAGACTCCTTCTCGGCCAGTATACGCCTCTGCTTAGCTTCCTTATGCCATACTTGCAAAGTATCAAACATCGACTGTCTACTTCTTCTAGCAAATAATTTGTCCTGTAAAGAATTCAATTTTTGTTCGTCAAAGGTACCGTCCAATGGCCACTGAAGCTCTGCATTGTCCCTCGTATACTTGTGCCATAATGTACGAAACATAATAGGGCCAATACCGTGCTTCACATACATCTCAAAACTCAGAGTGCCTTCTGGAGGCGCAGGCTGCCTTTGCTCCAGCCGATGCTCGACAGAACAGCAGCAGCACCTCAAGCACCACACTTTACTCCAACAAGGCATCCTAGGATCAGACACATTCACTATTCACTCAAACAACACACACACATACAATAAAAACACAGACAAACAAAAGAGCTCTCAAAAACAGTCTTCAGACTGCACCAAGACAAGATAGGCTCTAGCCCCATGCCTTTTTCAAGAATAAGCCAAATTTAACGAATGGCCTGGCAGAACGTTCGAAAACGTTCCATATCACAAGGGTCCACAGACCCACCAAGTAAATCAAGACGGTGCCGCTCTTACCAAGACAAATCAAGATAAATTCACCTGGTGCACACAGGTCCAACAAGATTATTCTCCACTGCCGACTCTTCAGACCAAATTGTCAGTTCCAAGGGTTTTGCCTTTTCAGGACCCCAGCCGAGGTGACCACTAGACGAGGAGCCGCCCGATCAGACAGGCGGGGCAGCCGTGAGAACCAAGCTCTATCATATGGGGATCCCCCATCTGCCCATCCAACCGGACGCAACCCCGACCTCACAACCCGACTACGGGTGGGATGGGCCACCTGGTGGAGTCCCTGTTCGGGCGCCAACTGAAGGAAGTGGCCCAACTAGGGTCACCCGGGACACTCGACCTCCTTTAGCCTTCCATGCAATGAAGAGTCGATGACGCAGTAGAGAATACAACCAAACTAGTTTATTCACAAAGTACACTGCAGTGAAGTCCAATCTGACCAGCCTCCTATGATGGCTGATGAGGGACTGACTCTAACAAGCATAGAGTTACATTATGTATGTTGCGGAACCCACAAAGACCCGCCTACTATGGAAAAACACTGGTAGCTGTCGTAATACAATGAGGGTACAGAACATAAGTTTCGATTCCACATCCTGGCACAAGCTATCTGCTGCCCAAGGTCATCTGGCTTATCCTCCCCACTAGTCAGGTGGGAGAAAGCCTCGATGTAACAGAAAAGGCATGCGTTAATGAACAAGATTCAGCATTAGAGAAACGAAACTTGAGCAAGTAACACTTTCGATTATAATAGAAAATGGTGTCTTGAAGATTCAAAATGGCGGTACAGATGTCAACCTAATAAACATAACATCTGCATTTACTAGTTGTGTATACATCCAATGTGCATTTTTAATGTATTAGCTATATAAATGCTAACTTAATATTGGGTAACGTACGAGTAATATGACAATTTTACGTTTCAATTCTAACAAACTTTATGGCTTGAAAGAAGATGTCCAGTTTATGTTAAGCAGTTCAACCAAATATGTTTTGCAACAAAAGCTACAGTTTCTTCATACACCTTCACTAGCCCAGTCCTGCCTTAAAGTTTTACCTGCATTACAGAAGAAGAACTCAGGTCAAGTGACTTCAAATAACAAATAGATTTTCTGACAAATAAGTCCTAGACACACAACAACACTCTAAGTTAGGCATACATTTCAATTGTTTATCACATCACGTATCCCAGTTGCAGCATGTACATGTCGATTAACAGCAACGTGGATGCACACTAACTTCAAGATCAAGAAATGAGCAAAAAATCATTACTGGGAAAAGCAACTATGTGACAAAGGAAAGCATTGTGCATACAAGATTGTACATATATTTTATTACAGGGGGAAAGAAGTGCATTTGTCTCATGTGCTTGGTTTTAGGAAATGTCCAGCCAGCAAGCCAGTCAAAAAATGGGCCATAAGATTCCAGTCCAACAGATATCTCATATGAACAAGGAATTAACATCCTTATCGGTTCTGATGTGGAAGCATTATACACCAGTATTCCACAAAGAGACACTGAACATCTACTACTACAGACCACTCTGGATTCCATCACACTAGTTCATTTCATTTTGTCTTGTGCTTACCTGGTCAATACGGAAAATCATTTTCAGTTTGAGGATCAATTACTTCTACAATGGTACAATGGTACTTGGAAGCACTTTACACCAAGCATGGCAAATCTGAATGTGCATCATTTTTAAACAAGTCACATTCTATCTTAAAGCAATCCCTTTCACATTTTTTGTGATGTGGAAAAAGTATACAACATTCCATTTTGCCCATTTGAAAATGTTACTTTATCTCTTAGGATCATCCAGTATGTGGTGATTCATTTTACAAACATTTTTGCTGTTTTCATTTGTTTACATTTTAGCCACCTTAATTTCTATCAACTCTTTTTATTGCTGCGCCTGCAATTTCAATTTGAGTTGATTTACTTTTCTGGGGAAATTAGATACTAGTGCCACTTACTACATCAGTCTTTGAAGATTTTTTAATTTAACTTTCAGTTGGACTGACGTGGAGTACACGTCAACCCGATGCTATTTTTTCCTCAGGCTGAACTGCAGAGTGATAAATGAACAATATTTTGGTTCGAATTCTATCATCTAGTCCACCTCTAATGACAGCCTAATCAAGGCAGCCTGCTGCACGGCTGCTCCGCTGGCATGCTGAATGTGCACCAAAGTCAAGTCCTTCTGCGCCCGTCCATGCTCCGGCTGCGCACAGCACCACCCATCCTGCCAGTTCGTTCATCATCAATGCACCTCTAGAAGTGATTACACATGGTAATGAGCAGAGCTCTACTGAGCCAATAATTAAATAAATTATTGTTTTCTTTATCAATATGCTGGCTAATTGCTTGATTACATGTGTTTTGATCAAACATACATCTGAAATTAATGATTTATTAAGCACAGAATGGTTAGAATTGCTCTTCATCCCTGAAACCGTGGCCTCTAATGAGTCCAATCCTGACTTTGGTATCACATATCCTGCTCGGTTTAAAGTAATTCAAGCTCCTCCATACACAGAGGTGGAGGGTTAGCTGTAATTTTCAGGAACAGTTGGAATGTTAAAGTACATCCACTGAAATTGATGAGGCAGAACTACTTGGCTTTTTTTATGTACCTCTGCTGCCAAGCCAATTGTAAGCACTGTGTGTCATTGTCTGCCTGACTCAACTATTACATTTGTTGAGTTCTTTGCTGACTTAATTTCTCTCTTAGTCTCATTCACTCTGCTTCTTTCATGCTAGCACACTTTAACATTTGGGCAGATACCCCTGATAATCCACACACCACTAATGTTCTGCATTCTATAGTCACCAAGGGGCTCAAACTGTTAATCTCTAGCACCATTAAACTAGAAAATCACACAATTGATAGTGCGGTAATGGTCCAAAATTATAATCTCATATTGGTGCTAGTGCCCCCTTACCACACTATAACTTTCTTCTTCTGTGATGGACCTTTGAATTGTTATAGGAGTCAAGGAGAAAATCAGACATCTCAAAAATAACAGTTTAAATTCAGTCTATGATGAGATTTGTATTGTCGTTTTAAATTTGTTTTTCTCATTAGATGATTAGTAAAGATCTTTGTTTATTTTCGATCTTTATTCAGTTAGTCCATCAATCAGCAAAGCATATACTATTCTCATCATAAAGAAAATTATTTCGAACAAGTCAATCATCACTATCAATACATTGAAGCGGGTTCCTTAAAGGAATAAATTCCCTATTCTGTAGATCAGGATCAAAGTTTTAGTTTATTAAGAACCCATAAAGAGTTTGAAATTGAATGGAAAAGAGTGAAATCAAGAAGCATGTCGCTTAGAAATCAAGTTAAACAGCAGAATTGCCCATAAAGAGCATTCCACAAGATCAGCATGCAGTTTTGGTAGCAAAATGTAAAATCCAAGGAAAGTCAGATACAGGAGGGAAACAATAGCAGCAGCAGCTATGACTGTCAAGGGTCTGGGTCAATCCTTCAAGAAGAGAAGAAAAAATAGCTCTACTGTACCTCAGAACATGCACTAATATAAAAGTCAAGACCACATATCGATAATATTGATGCCGGCTTTCTCCTCCACGAGCCAATAGGAAGACAGGATCCTTCGGTAAGCAAGTTCAGCTCCTCCGTTCCCAAGGAAATACATGTGGATTAATCTTTTCATCATGTTGTTAGCTACAGACAGACTTGTGAGGTTAGATCCTGGAAACATCATGACTAGTTCCCAAGGCTTCTCACATCCATTGACCTTTTATATATCTACATGTTTCACTGAGAGAACAATGAACTACTGACTGAAAGACATATCATGGTTAGGTAATACATTATTTTACTCTAAAGACAATCATTATTGTTTAAATGCACAAGCTATTCTATTCAATTCTTATATGAAACATTAAGAAATGGGAAGTTCGTGACATTCAAGAATAAATGTTGCATTGTAAAATAATACTCTTTGTTAAATGAGAAAATGCTGCTATTATGACAATGTCTCTAAGCATGTAACTCAAAGGTCAAGCTGCTAAATCATGTTGTGCACATTTGAGCAATATCGAGCTTCTCTTTAACTAGCAAAAACTTGTGAGGGTCCTTCTGCAGCCTACGTGAATAACAATTAATGCCTACTGCGAATTAGCACATTTCAAATGTGTGTCAGTTTAACATTACATTTTACACTTTTTATGGCATATTTAGCACACTGAATTAATTAGTTTTTCATTCTAATTTTTAGACTATTTTTAACCCACACTATTTTAGTTTCACATGTGAGTTCTGTTCTATAAGCACTCTCATCAGCAGTTGAATCCATTGTCTTTCATTTTAACTTCGAAATTTCAATGACTTTCTATAGTCATCATTCATGATAAGTAGCAGCTCCTCGAGGGAGTGCTGCGGGGCGGTGGGCGGGGTGGGGGAGGGGCAGGGTGGGGGTAGTAAACTCCAGAATTGGGCCGAACGGAGTTGAGTAAAGAAATAAATAAACAAAACGAATTACATTGCGCGCTGCATCACCGATTTGGCGTTGCAGCGCGCAATGTAATTAGTTTTGTTTATTTCTTTACTCAACTGTTCGGCAATCCGAGTTACTACCCCACCCTGCCCTCCCCGCCCAACGCCCCACAGCACTCCCTCAAGGAGCCGCTACTGTTCATGATATGATTCAATGTCAAACTCTTGTGTAAGTAACAGCCTTTGTCTAAAACTTACAAAAATATCAAGCATAGCTCTACTGCTAACACTGGTATTAATATCGCTTTTAAAACACCCCCTCCTGCAGTTGCAATCCAATTTCCACTTGTATGAACTCTTTTTCCAAAATGTTCTAAAACACTAGGGGGCAGATTTACAAGCCCCTTGCGCCACTTTTGCGTCACTTTTCCCATGTTAAAAGTGACGCAAAAGTGGCGCAAGGGGCTTGTAAATCTGCCCCTAGATGTTTCCAGCTCTTCTAATACAGGTTTTAGATCTGAAATGTTCTTTACAAATTCCTCTATCTTTTAACATTCTGCAGACTCTGCCTTTTTCTGCAATTAAAATGTCTAATGCTAAGCAATCTTGCAAAACCATGGAATGTATGACAATCAACTCAGTGTTTACTACTAGAAAAGCTCCAGAATTGCTTTTTGCCAGATTTTTGACACTTTTCTAATCTTTTCGTCATTTAAAATGGCTCTTACAGGTGGAATGATTGCTCCAAAAATGTGTCCTACTGGTTGAGCTCCATTATCTGTACTACAAATGTGTCTGTGTGCTGGAGAAACTGTTCAGGCATCTATACTAGTCACATGGTAAATTTTCGAGAATTATACTCCTAAATAACAAATACCCTTCCAATCAGCAGGCAAAAGAAGAAAAGCATTTAGTCTACAAACAAAATAAATTCCCAGAATTGCTGATTCTACTCTTTGCAAAATTTGCCATTTCCTTCAAATTAATTCAAATGTAAGTTCACATCTACTAATCCCCACATGTCTGGCTTGTTTGGTGTCCTTCTGTAAAAAAAAACTTTTTCTTTGTGTTGACTATTTAATCTTCATTTTGGGTAAACCATTTTCTGTCTGAATTCTTCTTCTTCTTTCTTCCAAGCATTTTTCAAAGCATCATTATGTCTGTCTTTGCTAAGTGTTATGTTAGTGTTTTTTTCTTCTAAAGCAATAATAAAGACTTTCTCAAACTGGCGCATCAAACAGGCTACATTTTTCTGGTAAGCTTTTACACTATCTACAGGTCTATGTGGCATGAAATTTTGTTTTCTTTGTGAGTGTAAATTCCTACTTTCTATCAATGGTACTCTAGAAAGTATTAAGTCATAGTTGGAATAGAAATATTCAACAAGTTCTCATCTATATACAAGTCTAAGTACTATGCTACATGAAAATAGGTGACTTCCTCTAATGTTGATGATGGTAAATGATCACAGACATATCAGTTTTTAGCTCCCATGGCATGTGTATATTGCTGTACTAATCTAGAATAAATGTTTGTTGAGTAATCCTCCCTCTTGTATGCGACAAATGAGGCTTTCAACTGCTCTTCCTCACTCTGATACATTTGTTTTTAAGTAGTGTTTGTATTCCTGGAATCCTTCTTGGGTGTTAAATAAAACCCTGCTAATATCATAGTAATCATAATAACTGCCATTACAAAAATAGAACATATATATTTACACTTATTCCTAAGGCAACACATGTTCTCTTTAGTATCAGGTGTAAGGTCTGAAGTTAAAGCTCAAGATGCAAAGATTTTTTTTTCTCATAGTTTCTTTAAATGATTAGTTTTCAGCCAGAAAGATTAGACAATCCTTAACCCTACTCTAAGTTCATCTAACAATGTTATCCCCACTCTTCTATGGCACATTTGGGACTAGGTTGATCTTCTGAAAAATAAAAAGATAAAATAAAAAATATCAATCAATCTGTGTCAGTCTTGCTGTTATTCGAACACTTTCTGTTAAACCTTTTTGTAGTCTTTTTGTAAATGCACAGTTCGCTTTTGTCAAATCTTTTCATTAGAACAGCTTATTGTTGGTAGCATCATGGAGGTTCAAACAGTTCAGTTCTCACATCACACAGGTCATCAATTGTGACACCTAACACTTCATTTACAAAGTAAGTCCACTCAGGTGCTGAGTACCTCAGACAAGGTACCTTTACTCTTTTTGATCTTCTTGACTTTTGTTAATTTTCTTCTGAGTCACTCTCATCACTTGTTTGTGTTTCTTCCTGTATTGCCACTGGGATTTGACCAATTGACAAACTTTGCTTCTGTCTTCATTGATTATGAACCTTTGGCCATTCAACTTCATGGGTGTTTCTTCTTCATCCCGTGCTTGCGCCGTCACGTGGAGCTTCTTGCTTTACTGTTGTTTCAATCACAGCTTCCCACTGAGGATCAGTCTCTGCTTCTTTTTCATTAGAGACTTCGATGCCGCTTGGTGCAACAGCAGGTACTTGAATTGGTCCGACTTGTTGCAGTTTTTCACCCCTTTTTTCTCCGTGCTGTTGGTGAGATATCAGTACCAATGCTCTACATGGTCTCTCAGCTATGTGGTGGTGTAGTCAACAATACTATTGGTTCAGGGTGAAAGAACACAATTCCTTCTTTGGGATTTCTCACCTTCTTGGTGTGGAACGCCTGCCCCCAGTTTGGAACCCTCCCACAGTTCACAGCAGTATTGGTCACCAAAATGACTTGGAAGGGGCCTTTCCACCTTGGCTCCAAACAATTCTTATTTACGTGCTTCTTGATCACAACCCAATCACCAGGACTGAGGTTGTGGCACTGTTCTTGATGTGAATGTTTAGTGGCAGCTGCAACCTGGTAAGAAACAGAATTCACCACATCAGCCTGTCCTTTTCAATAGTCGAGTATAATATAATCTGTGATGTTCAACAGTGCATTTACAGGTACAGCAGGTAATCTCATTCCTCTTTCCATCAACACTTCATAGGGAGAAATACCAGTCTTTCTTTCAGTAATACTTCGGATACTCATCAGTACTAATGGTAAAGAATCTGTCCACTTCAGTTAGGTTGAGGCACAAACATGTGCTAGACGAGACTTGATAGTCCCATTCATCTACTCGACAATGTTAGAAGCTTCAGGTTGATAACTGCAATGTAATCTTTGTTCAATTTATAATGATGTGCAAATCATCTTCAGGACTTCATTATATAAATGGGTTCTCCTATCTGACTCCAAAGAGATTGACATTCCATACCTGGGTATCAATTCTCGCAAAAACAGTTTTGCCACTGTGAGACTGTCACTTCTGGTTGGGTAGATTTCCACACATCTCGAGAACACACATACTATGACTAGGACATATCTCAGCCAGTTACAAACAGGCATCTCAATAAAGTCCATCTGTATCCTGTAGAATGGGACACCTGATATACCCATGTGACTCAGAGTAAAGTGTGTACTTTTTCCTTCATTCATTTGTTGGCATGTCATGCATATGTGACAGACCTCTTCTGCTAAAATCCTGAATCTGGGATTGGACCAACTTTAGCAAAATAATCTAGTCATGGAGACCCTACCCAACTGTGTCATTGGAAACAACAAACTGTGATTGACTCGGGAGCCCTTCACTTTTTGGCATTGAACCTTACCTAAGTATACAGCATTCACCAGTGCCAGACGATGGGGACTCTTGTATGTCTGCTAACAATATTTTAACATGGAACGTTGCGGGGCTGGCTAATAAGTTCCATGATCCAACCTGGTTGCAATTTGTGAACTAATTCCCTGTGATTTGCTTTCAGGAAACGTGGTCGGTGGATTGTGATTTATTTTTGGATGGTTAAAAGGCTTTTTTTGCGCCAGCCTCCCCCTCGGCGGGTGGTAGACCAAAGGGTGGTCTTGTTATGTATATATCCTTGGCAGTTGACTGCCAGATCCAGGTTGTGCCGTCTCCTAGCCCAGGAATACTAGCGTTGATATTAAAAAGGGGGGCTACTAGACTGGGTCTTATTCATTTTTATAATTCCGTGGCCTGCCCTCCAGCTGTCTGTAACATTACAGCCCTGGGTTCGTTTATAAGGCAGTCCTATGGGTCTATTCTACATAACCTTTTGGTCCTTGGTGAGTTTAACATTCACCCTTGTGGAGACCCAAGGTCAACTTGCATTTTTGAGTTAGGCTGCCCACGGATGAGGGGGATTCATTTTGAACATCTTGCTCAGGGGGAACTACTCATTAAATAATCTATTAAATGAATTCGATATGGTGTCCTTGATGTCTTTATCCGACCTGCACCGTACATTTCCCGTCCCCACCTTTAAAGGGAGAGGTAGGGGGTCTTTTATAGATTATATTTTAATTTCTTCTTCTTTACAAACTTTATTCTGTGGTTTCAATATCGTGGAGAGTGTCTACAGTGACCATAATCCGCTCTGTGTCCAAATGCGTGGTCCGCTTTTAGCGCTGAATTAGCAGCATGGCAACTAAGGGTATGATTAGACCTACTGATGGCACACGTCGGCTTAAATGGTCCCAGATTTCTCCAGATGATTTTTACCATGCAGTAAGAGAATCCTGTGCTTCTGAGTTAGCTTTGTGTACCTCTGTAGGCACATCCCCTAGCGAAGTTATCAGCTCCTATGAAGCTATCTCTACTAAAGTTGGTGATCTCTTAAGTGCCCTGGCCCGTAGAGTAGCGACCTCAACTCCCAGATGGTTTGATTCCTCATGCTCCCAGGCTGCGGAAAGGTTGAGGGTAGCCCTGTCAGCTAACCCGAGAAATCATTCTCAGGTTCGCGCGTGCCGTAAAGAATATAAATTAACATTGGTCAAACGGAAGGGCGCTCTGAAAGAGGAGGCCTGCCGGGAGTTGCTCGAGTCAAGTACCTTAAGGAATAGCGCTAGGTTTTGGAGCATTGTCAATAGACCGCTTTTTGAATATGAAGCTCGGGGGCTTTAGATTCGCATATTACTGAGGAGGAATGGGTGCTCCATTTTAAATCAATATTTGAAAGTCCTATAGAGCAATTAGATCAGCCATGTCGTGATCAGAATGCTTCTGTAGTGATTTTTTAACAGGATGAGGTTGAGACTGGCATTGCAGGGCTAACCAGTAACAAAGCTCCTGGACCAGATGGTATCCCCCCGGATCTGTTTAAGTCGGATCCATCCTTTTGGGCTCCGGTCCTCGTGGCTGTGTTTAACGCAGCTGCTTCAAACGGTTGCCCTGAGTCCTGGGCCATCTCTACTATAGTGCCCGATTTCAAGAAGGGTGATCGGAATAGCACTTATTGCTATAGGCCAATCTCCCTTCTTGATTCGGTGGTCAAGGTTGTGGGCCGTATTCTCTTAGAAAGATTATCCTCCTGGGCGGAGGAGAACAAGATCTTGTCTGACGTCCAGTTTGGATTTCGCCCAGGGCGATCAACCGTGGCCCAATGTCTCAATCTAACCATGTTACTGAGTAAATATACAGTCGCGCGCCCTGGTACTATCTATCTTGCCTTCATGGACTTGTCTTCTGCATTCGATTGCATGAATAGGGTTAAACTGTGGCAGTCCATGAGGGTAAAGGGGGTAGAGAATAACATTGTTAATTTCCTTGAGGATCTTCATAAGTCAACCAAGGCTAACGTTAGATTCTCCCAGGACCTTCGTGTTTCTAGGGATTTTGAAATAAAGAGGGGTGTACGGCAAGGCTGTATCCTGGCTCCATTCCTGTTTAATTTCTATATTAATGAACTGGACAGAGCTCTAAGAGCCACTGGGGTAGATTACCCGTATGTAGGGCGGCGTGGCCTTCCCGTCCTACTTTATGCGGACGATGCCATCCTTCTATCGAGGACTGCTATCGGCCTGCAATCCTTGCTAGATGCATTTTCTAATTTCATGGCGGATCGGGATCTATCAATCAACAACTCTAAATCATATATAATGCAGGTGGGGTCTCGACCCAAAAAAAGTTTTGAATTTCGAGTTGGCCCCGCTAAAGTCCCCCGCACTAATCTTTTCTCTTATCTTGGGGTCCTTTTGGATGACCAAATTAAATGGGGGCCTCTAATTTCTAGGAAAAGGGGGGACTTGGCCCGGGTGAATGCAGCTATTTTTAACTTTGCATCTAAACTAGGGAAGAGACCTATCACAGCTCTGCTGAAGGTGTACCAAGCGAAAAGTGTGGCTATAGCTAGTTATGGAAGTGAAATTTGGGGGTATGTTGCAGTGGACCCTCTTCAGGTGACTGAGAATAATTTTTTGAAGCAATTATTGTGTGTGCCGCGTGGACTGTCGAATCTGGCGGCCCATGAGGAACTGGGGTCCCATTTTTAAGCGATACCCTGGCACTACGCCCACTTGTGTTTTGGTTGAAGTGTTGGTTGAATCAGGCGTTAACACTTAATCATCTGATTTTAAAGGAGTGTATGTCCCTAGATAATGCATCTCGTATACCGTGGCTTAATTATATTAGAAGTGGCTTTGAAGGGCTTGGGCGTGCTGACTTATACTCTAATCCCGAAACTATTGTTAAAAAGGAGGTGGAGCTAATTAGGGAATCCTTCCTCACACTCAGGAAAATGGAAAGGGACGAGCGAGAGCTTCTTAAACCGAGTGTTCGCACTTTTTTAATGCTCAAAACAACTCCTTATACCGAGCCTTATCTCCTGGAGTCTTTATCCTTACATGAGCGGTTTTTACTGACGAGGTTTCGCATGAATCTTTTTCACCTCCTGCTAGCCAGGCCTAAAGGATGCAGCAGAGGTCAAGTGTTAGCACCCTGTGGCTGCGACGGACAGTCTCCACAGGATCTGCTACACTTTATGCTTTGTAAATTTTTGCGATCCCTCTGAGACATTTTCTAGTCCCTATTTTAAAAAGGATGAATTTTACCCAGGCCTGTCCTGCCCTCCTGTATCTTCAAATGCTGAAGGAGGATTGTATTTTTTTTATCGTGGGTTATTTAAAATCCACAGTGAAAACCAGGGCCTGCTTGGATAGGTAGCCATCTGGTTAATAAATTATTAAGGCCTTAGAGGTTGAGGAGGACTAGCTTATCCTTGTAGGGAAAATTATAACTAAGGGAGATGCTTTTATGGTACTATGTTTTTAACTGTCATAGATTATAATGGGAGGTTGTACATTGGGTTCTCTTCATATCTTAAAAAGTGTGTTATTTAATGAATTGTTGTTTAATGTATTATGGTTTTTATGCAACTTTTATGGTTTTATTTTTGTGAAACCGAATAATGTTTATTATAAAAAAAAATAAAAAAATAAAAAAAAAATACCTGGGTATCAATTCTCGCAAAAACAGTTTTGCCACTGTGAGACTGTCACTTCTGGTTGGGTAGATTTCCACACATCTCGAGAACACACATACTATGACTAGGACATATCTCAGCCAGTTACAAACAGGCAACTCAATAAAGTCCATCTGTATCCTGTAGAAGGGGACACGTGATAAACCCATGTGACTCAGATTAAAGTGTGTACTTTTTCCTTCATTCATTTGTTGGCATGTCATGCATATGTGACAGACCTCTTCTGCTAAAATCCTGAATCTGGGATTGAACCAACTTTAGCAAAATAATCTAGTCATGGTGACCAACTGTGTCATTGGAAACAACAAACTATCAGACAACACCGGCCTCTCATCAGCAGACATCCAAATATAATTAGCTTTTTTGAACAACCTGCTCTAATCCAACTCTGCTTTTCTGCCTCTGAAACATTTTCTTGAACCCTCTTCAATTTGTACCAGGTATCTGCCACTCTCATCAATTGCCACGCCTAGACACCCTTGGGTAGTAGTGTGCATTACAAATCATAATTTCATTTCAGTTCATCAACATTGAAAAGTTAGTGTCTTCCTCAGACTCACATGTGAAAGCTCCATTAAATGTGCATCCCTATTTCCCATGGATTTGTAGCCATTTCCACTTTGATGAGCTGCACATTTCACAACTGCGATTTCAACTGGAAATTGGAGAGCATTTAGTAAATCCCACAGAATAGTTAAACAAGAAAATACCTACTTTCTAAAAGTGGCATTTTCAGGCACACCATTTAAAAAACAGCTTTACGAAAAGATGTGTTATTCAATTCTGAGTTAAGAAAGCCTAAACGTTAATCCTCTAACTTGTCCCAATGGGAAGTTATACTTGGAAGATGTTACAAAGTATCTACTATGCTATCCTATGGGACAGATAGCCTCACAATAGTGAAAATGAAATTGGTAGTATTTCACTATCAGGACATGTCACACAAACCAGTACATGTCCTACCTTTCACATACACTGCACCCTGTCCATGGGGGTACCTTGGGCCTACCAGAGGGGGGCCGTACATGTAGGAAAAGGGAAGGTTAGGTCCGGGCAAGTGGGTGAACTTGCCAGGTTGACATGGCAGTTTAAAACTGTGCACAGACACTGCCGTGGCAGGCCTGAGATACCTTTTCAGGGCTACTCATGTGGGTGGGCCAATCAGTGCTGCAGGCCAACTTGTAGCATTTGATTTACAGGCCCTGTCACACTCAGTGCACTTTACTAGGGACTTACCAGTAAATAAAATATGCCAATCAGGGAGAACCAATTGTAATAACAATTTACCCAGGGAGCACTTGCACTTTGACACTGATCAGCAGTCGCAAAGTGCCCAAAGCATTTAAGCCAGCAAAAACGAAATCCAGCAGAGCATCAAAAATACAGGAGGTAGAGCCAAAACGTCAGGGGAAACCATGCCAAAGATGCCAAGTCTAAAACTCACCTGCACCCAGGTCCAACCTGGTGTACCTGAAGAGGTCACAAAACCTCATTGTGACCATAACTGCCAAAAGTCATGGACAGCGCCAAAGCCATACTGACTATCTGTAAATATGGTGACTCTCATTTGAGCAGTTAAACAACATGCTCTAGTAAGGGCAATCAGTTTTTCAACTTGTGCTGAGAAAACCCCTTGAAACCATGAAGCCTCAACGAAAATCTTTATTGTACATACAGCGTAAGCTGTTCTTAGGATACCTCCATTATTTCTTAAACATGAGCCAGCTACAACAATTACATGATCTGGCTGAATCAGTGGTTTATCTTTTACATCAGATTCTTTTACATCAGATCTAGGCTTTGAGCATAAATCGATGACATCTAGGCAATCATGTTCAACTTCATCACAAACATCATCATTTATTCAAATCAACGTTGCTGGATTCAGTATCTGGCAGTGTCTAATGACAATATTTTCAGAGGATAAAATCCTCTATGCATATTTTGTTAATCTTTTATGGGATTATGTGTTGTATTTTCGTTCTTGCTAATAGGAGCTCCACAGAGTGTGGGACCATTACAGTTACTAAATATCCCATCACTATGCTTTCCTCTTTTCCAAACTAGAACTCACTGCAGCAACAGTTTTAAGAGAGTCGGGCAGACCTGCAGCTATAAGGGTTGTAGCAAAATATTTCTTCAAAGCAAAGAGAGAAACCCCCTCAGAATGGAAGGGGATGGAGTTTTATCAACCACAAATTACCGGAGGATGCCCCTAGTTAGGCCTCAAAAAAACAATCTACTTACATACAGCCTCCACACTGAACCAAATTTGCTGCCACAAGACATTTATGAAACACATATACAAAATGGAATCAAAATGTTTAATAAATCAACAATCCATAAAAATATCATGAAGAAACCCAACAGTGTACCTTCATACACTACATAAATAGTATAATCAACAATAAATCACATATAAATTACAATAATCAACAATACATCACATATAAATAAAAACAATACATCAAGTGCAGTTAAAAGCCCAAGGGGAGGCAAAGTATCTAAAAAAAACTCCAATCAATTATTCAGAAAGAGTTACACTCCCAGTAAAAGTATCATTGGGTATCATTGAATATGTTCAATGACATATTATACTTGCCCAAGCAATGTGGGTCATGTTTGATAAATCCATCAACGCATTTTGGTCATCTTAATTGGAATATACCACAGGACACGTATATCAATTCACTCCTACCAAAATGAATATTTTTGGGAAAAAAACTAACCACAAGTAATCGTGGATGTAGACAGGAACACAATGCCTCAGCATTTTAAGGGGAAACAGGTTTTGTACCTATAACCGTCTAAGGACATGAAGTGTTCGTAATTACAAATCAGATTTAGAACTGTTGGGACTTGGCAATAGTTCTCATCACAAATGCATCAAAAGGTTATCTTCAACCAAAAAAAAGAAACCAAAAAGGAGGACAAGACTGCTTTCTCCTAAACGGTATCTGTCCTGGATAAATGGCAAGTCGGCCAGGTATCTTTATAATTTCCAGGTGGGAATCTATGTAAACCCATGTTGTGTGGGATACATCAGTCCTTCCAAAATGTGATAAGGCCTCGTAAGGGTAATCTTTTGGTAATTTGTAGAGAAATATGCCAAAGGTTTCTGAGCATCTCCATGTTTTTGCCTCAGGACTGAGAGAGCAGAGTGTAGTATTCAATACCTGATGTCTTGGTAAACATGTGCAACCTGGGTGCTCTGTATCTACCAGGTGATGGTGTGTTTTGTACCACTTAAATCGTCACCAGAATGTTATTGTTGGAATGGTATGGGCTGCAGTTGAGAATATGATACAGATCAAGGCTGATGCTTCAGATGGGGTCTCTGTATTCCTTATACTTAATAAAAGAAGACATTACATCAACAAGTGTGAGCTGCCTGTTATTATATCTCCCCACTTTAACATAGGTGACGAGCGGTTCGACTACGTACAGATGAGAACATGAGACAAGATACCATAACACAACAGCCTATCGCACTGAACTGGCTGGAGGAGTGAAGCCGCACTGTGGGAAAATGAAGGAATGAGTATGGAACAATTTTTGGTTCATCTCAGGTAAACCGTATTGCCTTCACCTTTTGGCCGTGACGTTTGTGAGCGAGTCCTGTGAGTGGTTTGGCTGCAGCCTCGTAATGGCCTAGAGCGTGTGCTCATGAGCGCTCCTCCTCGAGTGTTTGCTCGCCGCTCCTAAGTGCTACTGAAGAGTGCGTAATTATGCCACACAACTGATAAACCCAGACGCACTGAGGACGTAAAGGAGCCATCTTGGTTTGGGCTTTCTTCACCAGTCTTTGCTTCCAATCTGTAGGGAAGTGGATTGTGTGTCCTGCTGTGATACACACACATGCATTAAATAAACTGGTGTGCGTGATTGGGACTACCCTATTGCACACACTTGATTTCATTCTGTCACAAGCTGCAAGGGTTCCTAGTGTGCATCATTGTAAACATTTCTTTTACAGTGATACCCACACATGAAGAAGAATTTCATTCTTCCAGGCTGTCTAGATAATAGGCACTGGTGCGCGTCATTGGAAATACCCTATTTCCTGTGATACGCCCACACTTGATGAGGATATCATTCTTTCACGAGCTCCAAAGGTTTTTAGTTCACATCATTGGAAACATTCCTTTTACAGTGATAAGCACACATGAAGAAGGATTTCATTCTTCCAGGCTCTCTTGATATTAGGTGTTCCTCAATGCTCATATGCTTATGTGCGAATCATTGTACAGCTCCACAGGGATTCGCACATGTTTGGATTTTTTTGTGCGCTTCTCTGTGAACCTATTACTTTACTGTAATATGCACACATTCCAGCAACAATTACTTGAGCAGCGCTAATACAAATAATATTGTTTTATTCTAAAACAGATTACAACTGTGTCAATCTTAACATCAGGTTGCTGGAGTTTAAGTACTCTTATTTATTTTGTGGGATTTGTGGACAATATTTGTTGTTGTATATCATATGAGTTATGCGTGGGTGCACTTGAACCATGCAGAATGTTTCTTCTCTCCAATTTTTTCTGGTTTCGCCTTAAACGGAAGAAAGTGTCCACCCACTATGAGGGGTGCATGGCAGTTTTCTTAGTGCTGAAAAGAGAATGTCGTTGTTACTACACTGCCTAGGTCCAGAAGGACAGGACGTATTTAAGCATCTTCCTGATTTGTCAGATGGGATGGCGCAAATATGAATGAATAGGAAACATGTCTCAAGTAGTTGGATATGCATTATCTGCTCAAGATGAGCACTGTTCTTGAGCACTATCAATTTGGGAAGAGAATGCAACGCCAAGGGGAAACTGTAGATCAATATATAACAGAGTTGCAGAGTCTGGCATCTACATATGGTTTTGGTAGGCCTAATGAAGAACGCTTCAGAGATCAATTCATTTTGGGATGTATGTTGGAAAAAGCCAAAGAGTCCATGTGGCAAAGAGATATCCCTCTCTGCAGAAGGTGGCAAAGACTTATGAACACTCAAAAGCATGTGTCCAGAACATTCGTAAGGATTTGTCAAGTCAAAGGCTGGGAAAGTAACGCAAGATAAGCCAATGGCAGGCCAAGGAAGTCAAGAAAGAGGGGAAATGCATAACAAAACAATCAAGGCATTTTCAAGGAGGTGTTTTCAGTGTGGTAATGTAGGCCACATTGAGAATTATAAAGAGTGTCGGTCCTGGAAATCAATATGCAATAATTGTGCCACGAAGGGTAATTTCTCTAAATGCTGAAAGCCTTCACGCAGTATGAAGAAAGCTAGGGAAGTGGACTGTGAAAATTAGGTAGATAATGATGATGTGGTAGATGAGGCAGTAGTCCTGCAGCAAACTAACGAAAGCTCTCTTGAAGGTCCAGTTGAAACTGTTTTGGTTAATGGCGAATCCATCAAAATTCTATTTGACTCTGGAGCAAAAATTAATTTATTAACAAAGGTATTTTATAAACACAAGTTGGAAGGGAAATGGAAACTTTTAAAACCAGATATTAAACCCAGAGGGTATGGGGTCAACCTATCAAATTGTTGGGATACATTTGGGGGACGATTGAATTCAAGGATCGTACCATACCAGGAAAAGTTTTTTGTGTCTGTTAAAGAGGATTCCCTTATAGGCTGGTTTCATCAACGTGATCTTTATGTATTTCTTGACCCCAATGAGAATCCTGCTGTCAGGAAGAGAGACATACAGTGATTAGGAGCACCTCATATGGATGCGATGGGCTGCTAAAGGATTTTACTGAGGTCTTTTAAAAAGAGTTAAGATGTCTAAATAACTATGTGTATTTGATCAAACCCAAGGACAAGGCACAACCCAAACTTTTTAAAGTCAGGAATGTACTTTTATCTGTTAAAGAAAGTATGAAAAGGGAATTGAACAAGTTGATAGACAATGGAATCATACAGGGGGTAGAAGCTTCTGAAAGGGTTGCATCTGTTGTGATGGCACATTAGGTCAACGGGAGTCTAGATTATGTGTGGACTTAAGAAAATTAAATAAGTCAGTGGTTGTGGGCCACTATCCACTACCAAATGTCAATGAGATGTTACGTTCTCTTGATGGTGTCAGACATTTCTCCACCTTCTACTTAAGTTCCGCATATCAGCAAACAAAACTGGATCGAGCCTCATAAGATTTAACATTTGTTAACTCCCTTCGGCACTTATAAATTCTCAAGGATGCCATTTGGACTGATATCCACAGCCTCTGTATTTCAGAGAGTCATGGAGAGGGTATTAAAGTGAGATGAAGGAGTGAGAGCATATCGAGATGATGTGCTGGTGGTTGGCTCTATCGTAGAGGAACACAATGTGAGGTTGCATGATGTAATGGAGAGGTTGCAGAAAGGAGTTTTGACATTGAAACAGGAGAAATGTACATTTTATGTTTCTGAAATAGAGTAATTGGGGCATTTAATAATGGGCACTGAGATTTGACCGAAAAGCAGTTTAGAGGAGGTGATCAAGAAATTACCATCTCGTGAGTGCAAGGAAGAGTTAGTAAAATTCCTGGGGATGGCGGTATTTTATAATATATGTGTTCCCAAGTTTGCAGTGAGAACAGAATGCATGAAGTTGTTTTTGAAGAAAGGCAAGGAATTTATATTGTATGAGGTATACCAGAAAGATTTTGAGGATGTGAAATCCAGTTTGGAGAATGCTGCAGATCTTAAATGTCTTGACACAAAAGATGAGACTATAGTTATGACAGACCCCAGTTCCAAAGAACTTGGAGCTGTCTTGATACAAAGATCAGGAGGGGTGTGTGGGACTATTTAATTTGTCTTACGTGGTCTGAGGGGAGTTGAAACCAATTATTCAGTTATTGGAAAGGAGGATCTTGGTGTATTCTGGGCAGAAAGAGAACTGAGAAAGTTCCTTTGGAGGTGTAAGTTCAAAATCAAAACATATCACAAACCTCTCAAAGAGGTTTTTTCTAAGAAAGGCATAGACCAAATTTCAAATCGCATGCTTAAGTGGGTGGTTGCACTTCAGGAGTTTGACTTCGAGATATCCTATGTGCCAGGGGCAAATAACTTTCAAGCAGATTGTTTCTCCTGGTTGTGTTTGGTGCAGGATGGAGATGAAGAATTGTTGGACAAATATTTTAGAGGGGAAGAGTCTGATGAGGAGGAGAATGTTTGTTTGATTACAGAAGGAGTTATACAAGAAGACGAGTGGAACTCCAAGAATATGAGAGTATACAGATAGTGATAAAGTTAGTGGCTGGTGGGTGGAGTAACAGGAACAAATGTGATGAGGATATTTTTCAATTTTTGCAAGTAAGGAATGAATTGACTGTGATAGATGCTTTGTTATTAAGAGGAAGTAAATTAGTGTCACCACAACAGCTAAGGAAAACGGTGGTTGATAGTGCTCATGCAAGCCATATGGGAATTTCAAAAACAAAAGAAAGAATTAGGGAAGGATGCTGGTGGCCTGCAATGGAATTTGTGGTTGAAATAGAAGTGAGGGATTGTGTTAAGTGTATGAAAAGTGAGAACATTTTAAAGTGTAGGACACAGCCCATGATGGTAAGGGAACAAGCCTCAGGGCCATGGGCGGACATTGCATTGGACATACTGGGACCAGAAATAGTGAAAACTTGTGACAAGTATGTTCTAGTGTGCATATATATGTACTCACGCTAGCCGGAAGTTAAAGTGGTGAGCTCGATAGAATCCAAAGATGTCATTTGCTTCTTGGAAGAATTGTTTTAGAGGCAGAGTTTTCCATCCTCCATTCTCACTGATAATGGGGTTCAGCTTACAGATTAGAGGTGGTTTAAGAGTTTTTCAAAGTAAGAGGTATCAAGCACAAAAAAGCAACACTCCATTACCCTGAAATGAATGGAGTTGTAGAACATTTTATCAAAGTGTTAACGGAGATCCTTCAACAATCCTTGGTTTGTGATGTCAATTGTGTTTGCTTTGTTTGCCCTAAGTTGGCAGGGTATGCCCAGACGTGGGTCCCTTGCTCACTTTGCCACTGGATTCAAGCTAGCCTGGCTGATGAGGGCTGTTAGCCCGAAACCGGTCCCAGGATGCTTGTTTCCGGTCCAGGGAAGACATGGCTTGGCAGTTTGGGGGAAGAGGTGTGGCGCCGCGGCCAGGGCGACTGACGCTGGACGCTGGTGATCACGGTTTGATCCCTGGCTCCGGTGGCAGGGGTCTGCCCAGCACCATGCGACTCTGGGCAATAGCTCGCTTAATCTTCCCAACGGCCCACAGCGCCGAGAGACCCCTTCGGGGGTGATTCGTGCGCTATACAAATACTGGACTTACTTACTTACTTACTTACTGTTCCCATGAGGCACAGGGTCAAGACTGATTTGCATATAGCTGTGTCTGAACTGGGGTGGCAAAGTGAGCTAAAGAACGATGATAGATTCAATCCAGATCTGTGACTGGGGGTGAGTGTCTGAAAAGTTTCAGCGCTCCGTCCATCATCTCCTTGTGTTTGCGTCAATTGGGAGGATGCAATAAAAAAAGTTAGAGAATATCGCTTGACACCTCATTCTACCACTAAAGTATCCCCATTTCAGTCGTTTAGAGGAACAATTCCCACTCGTGAAGTGGTGCCAGGTTGGGTGAACAGAAAGTGGATGATCAAGTTTGAAATGTGGAAGGATGGAGAGAAAGAGAAGAAAAAAAGATGCGAGAAAAAAAACTGTATGACAACTGTAAAGCAGTAAAGCAGTTTTGGACACTGTAGTGAGGGTTGGGGATTGGATGAAAAGGAAGGATGGTGAAAAGGTTTCTAAATTTAGTCAACCTTTTAAAGTAATAAATATATTTATAAATGCTGTAAAAACTAATGAACAAAAAATCTGGAATCTAAATAGAATGGCAAAGGGTGCCCCAAGGGGAAAAGAAAGTTGTATTCCCACCGGACAAGATCTGTTGGCAGATCGGTGGGTTAGACTTTAGTGTGTGAGGAGGAGACCAGCATGGTGGCAAGATTATGAATTATGTTTATAGTAGTACTGATGTTTTTACTTGAAGATATGTTCTTGTACTTTGGTTTATTAGGTTAGCCAAGGGAGGAGACATAGTATTCAGTTCTGAGGTCTTGGTAACCATGTGCAACCTGCATGTTCTGTATCTATGAGGTGATTGTGTGTTCAGTAACACTTACCTCTTCACCAGAATGTTATTTTTAGAATGGTATGGGCAGCAGTTGAGGAGAGGATACAGATCAAGGCTGACACTGTGGATGGCGTCTCTACAAGTGTTTCTTATACTTAATAAAAGAAGACATCAAATCTACAAGTGTGAGCTGCCTCTTATTACATCTCCCCACTTTAACCTGGTGCCTTCCCTCTCACTGCAAAAAAGAAAAAACTCTTTACAGTAATCTGGCATTCTTAGTGCTGGGGCATGACAAAGACTCTCTTTCAGCTCTAGGAAAGCTTTCAAACATTTGCTGTCCCATGGAAGTGGATCAGGCACATTCCTGTGTGTCTGCCTCAGTAAAGGCTTAGCCACCAAGGAAAAGATCGGTGTCCGCTGTCTACAGTAGCCAATCATTCCTAGAAACAACCTGACTTCCTTCTGCGTTCCAGGTGGATTCATTTGGAGAATTGCTTCACTCTCTCTGGTGAAACCTTTCTAGCTCCTTTTTCAATTATATGTTCCAGTTATTGAACTTCTTTCTGACAATACTGCAGTTTCCCTGGGGACACTTTATGTCCATTCTCAGCCATGTGAGTTAACAAAACAATGTTATCTTGTTTATACACCTCTCGTGTTTCTGATGCCACAAGCAAATAATCTATATACCGTACTAACAATGATCTATTGAGCATCTGTGATGATTCCATATACTTTATCAAGATCTTGTTAAAAACCAATGGACTCTCTTTATACCCTTGTGGGACTCTGAACCATGCCAGAACTCTCTGCTAAAACATAAATGAAAAGAGAAACTAACTGTTTTCCTACAATGGCACCAAGAAAAATGTCAAACAAAGATCAATGACTGTAACCAATTCTGCAGTACAATCAATCTGAAACAAAATTGTGGCTGGATTTGATACCACAGTACAACATGGGACCAATATTTCATTGATTTTCCTCAGGTCCTGTACAATCTAATATTTTCCATTAGGTTTCTGTAAACCCATGAATGGAGAATTATATGGACTTACAATTAATTCACTCAGAACTCCTTTCCGTAGCATGTCTTCTATTACATGCATTATACCTGCAATTGTTTCTGTGAATAAGTGAAAAGGTGGGGTTCTTAGAAACACAGAATTATTTTTGACAGAGATCTGAACTGGTTCCACTCCTTTAACAAATCCGATATATTTACCTGTGAGATCCCATGCTTCCGGGTTCACCGTTCTCTTTAAATCAGCAGGCAATTCTTCAATTCTTATTTAAGGGTATATTCCCTACAGCTGCCTTTTGTGGTATCATTTTAAATCCTTCATCTTCATCATTTGTCTGCAGCTCAACACTATCCAGTGGACAATAGATTGTGCAATTTAAGTAACATAACAAACCTCTTCCTAATAGATTTACAGGACTCGTGTCACAAATTGCAATGTGATGCTTGCCTTCAAAGGTACCTATTTTTATCAGAACCTCTTCTGAAATTGGATTTGTAATCTGTCTAATTGAATCTCCGACAACTTGGGTCTTATCCTCCAAGAGGGGTAGGTCTCGGACTACCACGGTTCTAACAGTGGATCGGGTAGCTCCCATATCTACAAGGAAAGATACTGAGTGGCCATTCACCACACCTTCTACATATGGGCCACTGTGGTTTACCTTCAAGACTGCGCCAAGCACGCAAACTTTCTCCTTTTACAGGCCCTGTCATAGAGAATTGTCAGAGACTGAGCCATCACTCTGAAAAACGGGAAATTGTTGAAAAGCATTCTGACCTGCATTTTCAAACTGGTTTAGCGTATTCTGATTCATATTCTGGAAAGTATTTGGGTTGGCTTTTAGCAACTGATTAACATAAAATTTTGGGTTCTCCATACTTTGCGGGACCATTTGTGTTTGTAGAACCTGTATCAATAGGACTTGTTTTTGCATTGCCAGCTGCATCTGTTGTAATGGCCATCGTTTGCATCTGAATTCCTCTCTGCATTATCGTATTTCCATTTGCATTATTAGGATTAAACCTACATTCCTGCTTCCAATGCCCGACCTTATGACAGATGTGACAAGGAGTCATCTTTTTCAACGCTGAAACTTCCATTCCTGAACCAGCATCAATAGATTTTCCTCTACCTCTACCCTGTGGAGTACCAATACTTTGCATATCACAGGATCTCATTAGGCAACTTATGCTGCCAACAGATTACACTCTGTGTTATGTGCAAACTAATTTCTGGTCTTAAACCTAACTCAAACTGTGACACAAAAATCCCCATATCCTTCTCAGACAGGCACCAGACAGATGGGTGCAAGGGCAGGAGGGGTGTGAGTTCCATGGTTGACCATCAGACTGACAATTGGCTTCTCCGAATCTGTGTGAGGACTTTTGGCAATGTTCAACTAAGGATGCCAGGGCTTGCTCTGTAATGTGCTGTACTTACTGTGGTGTGTGCGGTCAGTGCAGGTGACTGATGTTTGTCTGTTTCCCTAATTGTTTGCAGATACATCCACGACCACAGGAGGGGACAGCTCCACGGACCAGGAGGAGCTGCAGAGCCAGACTGGGTCAGCAGCCGACGAGTGGTCGGAGGGACCCAGTGGCACGGAGGGCGAGGGGAGCCACACCTAGGAGTCCTCAGCATCATCCACCTGAGCTGAGGACCACAGCAGCTCAGAGGATGACTCCCTTGTGGAGGCGAGTGTCAGCAGCCACCACACCCCAGCTAGTCTGTCTGGCCCCGCCACCACCACCACCACCACCGCCCTCCCATTGGCTCCAATTCCAGAGGTCCGTGGAGGCTCCCGTGTTCGGGAGCATGTCTCCTTCATGCCAGGCACCGCACCCCCTGCCCCTGTGTCCCCTGCTGCCCTGAGTGAGGAGTCTGTGTACCTACTTCGGCAGCTCCATGTAGGGCAGACAGCAATGCTGAGTGTCCTCCATGCACACACCACTCTGTTGACACAGCTGGTGTCGTTCATGGAGGGCATCTCGACGGGTATGTCTGCCCTACAGAGAAGCAATAGGTCCATGGACTCCTCCCTGACGGCAGCAGTGTCCCTCCTCCAACAGTCCCTCACCCCTCCTACCTCTGCCCCATCCACACTTCCTGGCACCCTACCTGTCCAAAGCACATGCACACCTGCACAATCACCCAAACGCACAGACACGAGCAGCACAGACACACCCAAAAGAAAGGCAAGACGTGCACACAAGCATCCTCAGGGGACTGATACCACACACACAGGGGATGGGGAACAGACACACACACAGGCATCCACAGTCACTCCGCAGTCCTCCAAATCCTCTCCCTCCAAGACCCCTTCCCTTGCCTCACCTGCAACCCCACCTACACAGCAGCTCTTCCTCTGTGACCTCAGCCTCTTCCCCTCCGATCCTGCTGATCCAGCATACCGGGGAAGAGGAAGTCCACCCACACAGAGGGGAGTGCCCCTCGCCCCGGACACCCTCCCCAGGCGCAGGCAGATTGAGGACCCCATTCGGAAGTCCCCCTGGACCAGGAAGGGCAAGACCCCACCACCACGCAGCTCCACCACCCAGTCTCTCTCCTCCACACCCCAGGCCACCACTCCACAGGTTCCACCCCCACACCCAGCCCCAGGTTCCCCCACACACCGATACCACATCCCCAAACTGCTCAGCCCCTCCCCCCTGCCACTTGCTCTTCCACCCCCAAACCAGACGCTCTGCCTGTTTGTGCCACTGGTGTGGAGGCCGGGTCCCCCCCCTCTGTCCTGCCCACCTCATCTGCCCCCCCTTCCACTCCCTTGGAGTCATGCACTGCAGTGGAGTCCACAACCACCCCATCTGACTTGGGCACTGCAGTGGGGACCCAGTCCACTCCAACTGACCGGCCCACTGCAGTGGTTGCAGCACCCACACCATCTGACTTGTGCCCTACAGTGGTGCCGGCCCCCCCTGAGTCAGACACCTCCACTGCAGTTGCCGGTGACACTCCTGCACCCACCACCCCTTCACTGCCTCACTCTGGCATCCCCTGATCCTGTCCCTGTGGTGCCTGGCCTGCCCCTTGTATGCCCCGCCCAGGGGGATGTCCCCTGTCCGTACCAGTGCAGGCAAGCAGTGGGTGACAAATTGTCACAGATCACCCTGTTGGGACTGTGTATTTGGACTGGCCATTGGCCTTAGTTTATTTTGGACTTCAAATTTTAGTTTGACATTTGCTGAATAAAGCCTCTTTTTGTTTACTTGTGGTTTTTCTTTTGATGTACATGATGTAGATGAGTATCATCATGCATTTGCAGTTGTAATAGTGTTCAGATCAGGTAAATGAAGTGTTGCTGTGATGGACTCCATGTGGTCCAGGGGATATGTGTCCTAATGTAGTCTGGATCCATTGCATCCTTTGCTGCAGTCTGAGGGTGTAATGTTCTGCATTTGACACAGGGATGTACGTTTTGCATATGTTAATTAACATCTTTGTCTTACACTGATGCACATCTGGTGGGCTTACCACTGTTCAATGTTTCTATTTCCCTGACTGTGTGCCCATCTCCACTGGACATGCAGTTTAGCACATCAATGTTGAAGGACTCATCTGTGTATACAGTGCAACTTGCTTGACACGTGTTTTGGGTGTATGCAGATGACTGACGTGACACTCCCATACCCAGGCTGATGTGAGCAGAGCCTTCAGTGTGTTGTAGTTGTTGACTCACTGACCGAGTGTTCTGCTGACATGTTTGAGTCGTGCACAGACAAGGTTTGGCACAGCGGACCTTCCACAGGAGTGGAGTGCCCTCATGGCAGTGTGTAATCCCGTGACATTGCGTGGGCCCGTGTTGTGTGTTGTGTAAGCATGTCTGTGCGTGTTCCCTTCCCTTTACCTACACAGGCTGTGTCCCTACGGATGTTCCTGTTTGTGATGCTTGCTGAGTTGTTCTGTGTTCATCCAGCATCTTGAACCTGGTTTCTCCAGGATGTGGGTGCATGGCAAACTAATGTTCATCAGGTTGTCATCCCTAGTTGTCTTTGTTGTCAGGGCTGGGGATGGGGGCAAACGCAGATGGGACACAGTCAGGATTCCCCTTGGCACTTGTTGGTTACACAGGTCATGTAATTCAGTGATTGTGATACGTTGTGTGTGTGACTGCTGCCACTCCTCAGGGTCAGAGCTGCAATCTTGGAAGTTGTCTACGTGTGCTCTTTGTGGGTCACCTTGGCTTCTTCATTGGTGTGTGACTATGGCCGGGATCCCATTGATTGGGGTGGATTTCACGTCATGCCCATGTACCGCGTACTGTGCAGTGTGTCAGACATTCACGAGTCTTGTTGACTGGCCATGTGTGATGGGTTTCTGCACCTTAGTTCCCACCACCACCCCTGGGATTGTCATGGGTGCATGTGCAATGTCACCAGTCCATGTGAGCTTCACTGCTGCACATTGGTGGAGATCAAGGTGTGTGGTGTTGAGGTGTGCAAATGTGAGTTGTTGCACTGCTAGACCCCTACCTCCATATTGGCCTTGGCTGGCAGGCCGTTTTGATTGACTTGTGCTTGTGTAGGTGTGATGGTAGTTTGTTGCTCAGGACACATGGCTGTGGTTCACAGTGTGAATGACATCTACCTTTGTCATCACAGTGGGATTATCATGCAGGCTAGTGGCACCACAATGTGGGGTCCCTGGGGGTAGTGCTGTGGTGGGTCTGTCTCTTGCTGTGTTAGTTGCTATTCCTAAAGCTTGTGTGACATGTGTAATTTGGGCTCCCTCTCATCTAACAATGCCTGTTTGCCCACATAGGGGAATCCGATCCATGAGTTACTTTTGTATGGCACTGTATACACATCTGTGTAATTGGAATTCAGGCCTCCTCATGTGTTGTGTGGTTGCCTGGGGACACTGGCACACACACCCATCACCTGTTGTGTTTGATATGCAGTGTGAGTCTGCCTGTTTGTGTTTGTGCATTTGCACCACTGCTTTGGCATATCTTGAGTGTGCCATTGGCTGTATGTTGTTTGGTGGCTTTCCCCTGCTGTCCCTGGGACTCCTAGGTCATCAGTCAGCACAATATTCATGGTTTGTATGTCCCATTGCTGCCATGGTATGGTATTTGTTCACCTGACATCTACAGTCTCCACAGGGTATCTACATTTGTGTGTCCATTGGTGCAGATATGTGGGTCTGCATTATGATGGTCACTTATGTCATTGTGTTATTTGTGAATGTTGACAATGTGAGCCCCCATGGGTGATGTTTGTATGCACATGGCCAAAACGATGTTTCATTGGCACTGCACTGTTTGCCTCACCCAATCTATGTTGCTATGGGACACAAGCACTACCATGCCACTGATGTGTTTGTTGTTGTGTGACCAGGAATCATCCATGCAGTTTGGCTTTGGCAGCTTTTACCATGACTACACTTACCTTTTGGTCACTGTGGTGATGGGGCTTTAGGCAACATTGCCACACTGTTCAAAATGTGCATCAGCTATGGACCCCACACTTACCTTTTGGTCACTGTGGTGATGGGGCTTTAGGCCCCATTGCCATACTGTTCAAAATGTGCTTCAGCTATGGACCCCACACTTACCTTTTGGTCACTGTGGTGATGGGGCTTTAGGCCCCATTGCCACACTGTTCAAAATGTGCATCAGCTATGGACCCCACACTTACCTTTTGGTCACTGTGATGATGGGGCTTTAGGCCCCATTGCCACACTGTTCAAAATGTGCTTCAGCTATGGACCCCACACTTACCTTTTGGTCACTGTGGTGATGGGGCTTTAGGCCCCATTGCCACACTGTTCAAAATGTGCATCAGCTATGGACCCCACACTTACCTTTTGGTCACTGTGATGATGGGGCTTTAGGCCCCATTGCCACACTGTTCAAAATGTGCTTCAGCTATGGACCCCACACTTACCTTTTGGTCACTGTGGTGATGGGGCTTTAGGCCCCATTGCCACACTGTTCAAAATGTGCTTCAGCTATGGACCCCACACTTACCTTTTGGTCACTGTGGTGATGGGGTGTTCGAACCCATTGCCACAGTGGTCATGGTCGGCTTGTATTGTGGAGGCCACACACATTTATGTGTGACACATGTGATGGGGGTCACATTGTATGTTCAATGTCATGTTCAGTGTTGTAGGCATTTGACACCGACTACACACGCTTGTCATGGTGTTGGGGGGATGTAATTTTCAGACATTCCTTATGTGGGAGTATGCTGGTTGTGTCATGCATTACCCGTCCTATGAGTAGGGGTGGTGGTGGTGGCAGGCATCCAGCCCCCCATGAGTAGGGGTGGTGGTAGTGGTAGGCATCCAGGCCCCCATGAGTAGGGGTGGTGGTAGTGGCAGGCATCCAGCCCCCCATGAGTAGGGGTGGTGGTAGTGGTAGGCATCCAGCCCCCTAGGAGTGGGGATGGTAGTAGTGACAGGCATCCAGGCCCCCTGAGTAGGGGTGGTGGTAGTGGCAGGCATCCAGCCCCCATGAGTAGGGGTGGTGGTAGTGGTAGGCATCCAGCCCCCTATGAGTGGGGATGGTAGTAGTGACAGGCATCCAGGCCCCCTGAGTAGGGGTGGTGGTAGTGGCAGGCATCCAGGCCCCCATGAGTAGGGGTGGTGGTAGTGGCAGGCATCCAGGCCCCCATGAGTAGGGGTGGTGGTAGTGGTAGGCATCCAGGCCCCCATGAGTAGGGGTGGTGGTGGTGGTAGGCATCCATCCCCCTATGAGTGGGGATGGTAGTAGTGACAGGCATCCAGCCCCCCATGAGTAGGGGTGGTGGTAGTGGTAGGCATCCAGCCCCCTATGAGTGGGGATGGTAGTAGTGACAGGCATCCAGGCCCCCCTGAGTAGGGGTGGTGGTAGTGGCAGGCATCCAGCCCCCCATGAGTAGGGGTGGTGGTAGTGGTAGGCATCCAGCCCCCTATGAGTGGGGATGGTAGTAGTGACAGGCATCCAGGCCCCCCTGAGTAGGGGTGGTGGTAGTGGCAGGCATCCAGGCCCCCATGAGTAGGGGTGGTGGTAGTGGCAGGCATCCAGGCCCCCATGAGTAGGGGTGGTGGTAGTGGTAGGCATCCAGGCCCCCATGAGTAGGGGTGGTGGTGGTGGTAGGCATCCATCCCCCTATGAGTGGGGATGGTAGTAGTGACAGGCATCCAGCCCCCCATGAGTAGGGGTGGTGGTAGTGGTAGGCATCCAGCCCCCTATGAGTGGGGATGGTAGTAGTGACAGGCATCCAGGCCCCCCTGAGTAGGGGTGGTGGTAGTGGCAGGCATCCATCCCCCTAAGGGTGGGGATGGTAGTAGTGACAGGCATCCAGGCCCCCCTGAGTAGGGGTGGTGGTAGTGGTAGGCATCCAGGCCCCCCTGAGTAGGGGTGGTGGTAGTGGTAGGCATCCATCCCCCCATGAGTGGGGATGGTAGTAGTGGTAGGCATCCAGGCCCCCCTGAGTAGGGGTGGTGTTAGTGGTAGGCATCCATCCCCCTATAAGTGGGGATGGTAGTAGTGACAGGCATCCAGGCCCCCCTGAGTAGGGGTGGTGGTAGTGGTAGGCATCCATCCACCCATGAGTGGGGATGGTAGTAGTGACAGGCATCCAGGCCCCCCTGAGTAGGGGTGGTGGTAGTGGCAGGCATCCATCCTCCTATGGGTGTGTATGGCATTGGTGATGGCCATCCCACCCCTATGGTTATGCTGTTGCTGGTGTACGTCATTTGTGCATCCCTATGTGTGTGTGACATATTTCGGGTACGTGTCGTTTGTTTGTGTTGTTGGTGTTTGACTTACCGTCTGTGCCGTCCGCGTCCGTGCCGGTCCCGGTAATAGATGTAGAGTATAGGTAGGACCTGCGCGATGGGATTCATGCTTGGGTCATCTCGTTCGAGTTTCGCGTGTCTTCGACTCGTACTCGTTGCTGGCTTGTTCGTCTCGTAGCCGTGGATCTTCTTGTGGCGCGAATCGGAGCTTATGTACGGCTCTCCCGGATGCTCAAACGTGCCGGACCTAGCGATGGGTTCGGCGCGTATGGAGTGCGCATTGTACTAGTCCAGCCGGAAGGTGCTGTGTATTTGGTTCCGTGCGACTCGAATCGGCGTTTACGGATCCGGCTCGGGCGGGGAACAGGAGCTGAAATGGGTGAGTACGGCTCGCTCGGAATCTGGGCTGTTATGCGCATCGTACTTGTTCGTTCGGACGAGTGTTCGAATCGGTCGGGAAACACGCATTCGGCTGGTTTTTTTTCCGGACGAATACTGTTAGGTGCGCTTCCGGCCGAGATCGGAATCGACCCCTCTGTCTAATCCATCCCGTACATTTCAAAATATCAATGCTCTGCGACAGACTGGCTGACTTTTTCGAGAAGAATATCCACAACATTCTTTTGGGCCTTTACCACCAGGCGACTACATCACATTTTAATGATTCTATAGTAGGATATAATTATGATTTGAAGCCAGTTTAGGATGACCCTGGTCAAATGGACATGGAGACATTTCTGAACATTGCTAAATCTATTTTATTAGGCTCGCTATTTGACCCTCCACCACCAAGAATCTGGAAAGAATTTTCTACCTATTTAGCTATTCCATTACAATTGATATGCAATCATTCCTTAGCTACAGCTTTGGTTCCCTCTCTGTGGGAGAAATCCATGATAGTTGCGCTGTTAAATAAACCAACAGCCTATCCATCTGTTCTGAGCAATTTCCATCCGATCTCCCTCCTGCCTTTTCCAGTAAACATAATGGAAAAATATGTCAACAAATAGCTATCAGATTTTCTGGAACACTGTCCCTTTCTGGACCCAGCCCAACCTGGGTTTCGACCACCCCACAGCACTGAATTAGCCTTGGTCTCCATTTTCGATGACCTCTAGATAGCGGTCGACAAGAGTCACTTAGTGGTCCTTGTCTTACTTGACCTGTTGTCTGCATTCGACATGGTTGACACGATTTCATGATTGTGGACATTGGAATCAGTGGTTAAACCTTCAAATGATGTCAATCCTACCTCGACAATAGAGCCCAATCTATCCATCTTCCACCTTTCCAGTCCAAAGTTAGAGCTGTCAGCCAACGAGTACCTCAGGGCTTTCCTCTGTGCCAAATGTTGTTCAGCGTGTATCTATGACGACTGACTCTTTTGATGCAGGCACATGGTATAAAGTTTATGAATTATGCTGACAACACTCTGTTAATCATTTCCGTCAATCAATCCACCTCAAAACATTTGGAGGCTTTCCACAACTCTATGTGCGACATCTCTGCAAGACTTGGGCAAAGCAATTTGAAATTCATTGGTAATAAGATTGAAGTGCTGCTGTCTTTGATAATAAAACTAATGTGCCACCTGCCAGATGATTTCTGGCACTTGAGGGCAATTCTGCTTCATCTACCGCCTCTTCGGTGTGTAATCTTCATTTTCTTCGGACATCTGCGTAAGTAAAATTCCACAGGAGGGCATGCCCCAATGTTACCTTCCCATCTCCTTTATTTGTCTTCAGAGTCATTATCTACTTGAACCAGTCTCCTATCTGTGAAAATTATGTAGACTTTTGTCCATGCTAAAGCTTGTGACATTTCCTGAAGTTTGTGTAACACAGCATAAGCACATTTTGCAAGATTTTGCTGGCACCCTTCAGCTTTAATATGTCAAGTAAAACAGACCTGCTAAAGGAACAAATTGGATTAACCCACACAGAATTCCGCTGGACCCTGTCTCCCATATGTTGGTGAACTACTGCCACATAACATACACAAGTAGAAGTGGAGATTGACAGGTCCAACTGTTTGTTATAGAAAATAGTTTTTGTCCACTTGTAATATAGACACATTATTGTTCTCTCTTATGCCTGCACCATACCGCACTGAGGACATAGGTCTAGCATCACAGATTTTCAACTTGGAGCAGACATAAATACTTACAGAATTCTTTGCAAAACTAAAAATACCCTCATTTGCCTCAGCAAATGCTTATGATATGCGCTTTGTGGTTTGTCACCAACATAATTTTGAATCAAAAACACTCCTAGGTACAAAAAGGATTTAACTCTTTCCAAGGGAACATTAACCACCCTAATGCTCCTCTGACCTAATGTCACACATCTCAAAAGAAGAAATATTTGCTTTGGCAAGTTTACTACTGAACCCCTGGAAATTCATGAACTGGACTTTCTTTGAAGCCAGGATCTCAAAACCCTTAGGAGTACAGGAGATGAGAACATCATCATCAGTGTAAAGTACCAAAGGGGTCTGACCAACTGCACAACATAGAAAAGCCAGAAACAATAGCTGCATGTCTTATTAGCCTGAAAAAGTACCCCTCCAGGCACCACCTGGTTTAATCCTTTTGACGTAATGTTTAGCAGACAAGCCAGGTCACTATAAAAAAGGCCCAATGATACTGGAAGGAACAGCAACAAGAGGAGTCCCCATTGGTGTTCTAAGTCTTGTCCCTACGAGAAAGGAATCAGTGCATTAGGGACATAACCACTAATAATCTGAAAAGGCCCAAGAATCAAAAAGATATACTACAGACATGGCACCTGAACGGAAATGGGAAGGCCCTGCCACCTCTACCTGTATCTCAAACTAGTATATACAGTGGGCTCAGCCCTGGCTACTTTTCAATGTTTGATGCTTCAAATCTTATGCCCTTATAATGGATATGCAGCAGCATACTTGGATGTCTTTAAATGATATTGTTCTGAGTGGTCCTCACACCTTCAAAATATTATGTATTTCCTCCTGGCACAACATACAACTGGAGTATCATTTAGTCCTACAAAATGCACATTTGTAGCCCAATGAGTGCAATACTCAGGAAACACCTTAGAAAATGGCTTAACTCATCCACAAACAGAAAATCTTGGGGCATATTATCAAGGGCTTTATCGCCGCTTTAGCGGCACTTTTTGCCGCTAAAGCGGCGATAATTTTCAGGCGTTAGAGCAAGCTGTCGCTAACAGGCGTTAGCGACAGCTTTCAGGCGTTAGAGGCCGCATTTTCCATCGCCTTGCATGTCAGCGATAATTATCGCTAATGACATGCAAAGAAGGCGTTCCCTACTAAAAGCGACTGAAAACAGTCGCTAACACCACTACCCCCTATTAGCAAGGCAGGCGAAGCGATATAATAATTTGCGCTAAGCGCGTTTATCGCTAGATTTTAACACCTGCTAGTGAGGATGACTTACCTTTATGAAGTATAGGAGGTGGATTCTAATGCTGAATCCACCTTAGCGTTAATGCAAGAATATCGCTGGTTTTCCAGCGATATTCTCGCATTTTACCGCTATCGCTGGAAATATTATCGCTATGGAGATAAACCTTACTAATAGGGTGTTATCTCAGCGATAATTTCCAGCGATAGGTGGCGTTACCAAATAACGCGCTAAGCGCGGTTAGCGATAAATATCGCTAATCCTTGGTAATATGCCCCCTTGACTCTACAAAAAATACCCAAACCAAAAATGAAAAAATATATAATTCTTGGGATTTGCAGGCTATCATAGATGCTTTATTAGTAATTTCCAAAAGCTAGATGCCCCTCTAATGAGCCTGGTTAAGAAGAACAAGCCCAACCAGGTATACTTGGGCGTAAGAGCAGAATAAATTCTTTACTCAGCAGAAGGAAATACCCTCCTCTAGGGCAGTATTAATTTATCTAAATTTTTCATTTCTCCTACAAATACATGCTTGAGGGACTGGGCTTGACGCAGTTCTATCCTTAGAGTAAGAAGATGGCATACATCCCACTCTGCATTTCATTTAGGTAATTATTACTTCATGAACTACAATAGGCTAAGTTGGAGGAAGAATATCACACATTAGATGGGAAATAGAAGCCCCCGGTACTACCTGATAGACCAGCATTTCTTTATACAGACAATGTCCCTTAATGTGGTTTTTCAAACAAATAATATTTCAATCTGAGAGTCTTAAAGTGATTCCTGACTCTACAGCTTCTCTTTTACTACATTGCACTGAGTAGGGACTGTTCAGGGCACTGCCCATTTTCTCTCAAATACCAACCTTAATGACCTTCACAACCAACAGTACCTTAATGGGCAGTTGTAATGAGTTCATAACCTTTCCAACCCCTGCTCATCTGTAGAGGCTCCTTTATGGGCCTGGCAGACTGCAGGTCGGGTGAGGGGGTTTAGGGAAAGAAATGAGGCATGACTTAAAGCCAAGCTCAAAGTGCGGACAGAACTGCAGCACTTACGTGTGTCTCTCAGACCTAGAAATATAGCATCAGCCTAGACTCGTTTGATGGCTAATCTTCTCTTCCCTGTGTGCAGCAATTTGTCTAGGGAGAAAGGGGCAGCAGACCACAGAAGACAGACACCCCTGCAGGCCTCACGGGATGGATGATGGTGCATGGAGAGGGAGATAGTTAGCGGAACACACAAAGGGAAAGAGAAGCAGGGAAAGCCCACTGGGAAGGGTTCAGAACAGACTGGGACACATCCACTATGGTAATGGGAAGAGGAGTAGGTCAAGTGGTGCTTATGTTTAAAGAAGGGTGGATACAGAGAGAACTTTGTAGGTTTACATGCCAATCCAAGGAAGGAACACTACCCTCCTATCTATACCAGTTTCCACACGTCAATCAAGTACCATTTCTCAAGGATGGGGGTGGAGCCCAAGGACAAACAGCTCTGAGTAAATAGGTGGGTTCCTCACAAAAGGACAGAAGAGCCTGAGATAGGGGGAGGCCTTGAAAATCTTGTATATAATTTCAGGCAAGTCTACTAATGAAGGGACATGAATATGATTGGAGCAGAGTAAAGAAAAGGAATACTATGAGGAAGTACACTACCCCTCCTATCTATACCAGTATCTAGACACCAATCATAGACAATCTCCCAATAGTGGGGAAGGCAATGGACAAAAGCTCTATGTAAAAATGTGGGATCCTCACAAGATGGAAGAGCCTAAGATGGGAAGGCTCTGAAACTCCTGTGTGTAATTTCAGGCGGTCTACTAATGAAGGACCATGGATGTGATTGGACCAGCGTAATGAAAAGAGGATGTGTGGAAGAGAAAAACACAGGAGGGATGCTTTGAATGTTGTTTAGTTTCAGATGGTACCTTAATAATAGCCCAAAGATGCAAATCTTTGTAGAACTAGAAACTCTTAAAAGAGACTTTTGGGCCCTCATTACAAGTTAGGTGGAATTACCCCAGGGTGAGGTATAGAAAAACATCTGATAAATATCTCCTATTCCAAGTTTTTAAATTTGTAAATGAGGCATAATATGGATTTAACACACTACATTCCACATGTTTGGCTTTTTATGGGCCTTTCCCCTGTCAGGATCTATTGGGGAAAACTGAAAGAGTATGATAATGATCGCACATCCCCTAATTCTGATCCCTGTACTTTCAAGCATTTATGCAGGGATTAGAATTTAGCTCTGCACTTGTAATCAGGGCTTTGGTTGTAAATTTGAAGAGAACAAATACTGATAAGGATGAGCTCTACTTCAGGGAGGGGGATATCTCAAAATCCAGGTCTACTGAGGAGACAGAATTTAGAGAAGATTTTGTGGAAGCCATATGCTGCTTATTTGCATTATTTACAAATTGGCTTAAATATTCATAACTATTATTTTTTGCTTCCACTGGAGATACTAACATCTTCTGTTTTTTTATAACAGCAAGAGATTCCTATAAATGAGTACTCCTGTACCAGAAACGAAAGAAGGGGACTAGTCAAGATGCCCCTGACCTTTGAGGTGGTACAAACAGACCATACCTTTACCTGAGTTTTGCTCAAGCTGAGTCTGCTACAACAAACAACAAGGTGATGAATGGAATGCTTGAATTAATCTCACCTACCAAGCAATCGTTCACACCCCGTTCAAGTTCATTGTGTACCCTCCATGGCACTCTAGACAACGGCCATCTTATGCAAATCTGTACTGAACTCGCCCCACATGTGAACAGTCCATCCTGAATTGTCAGGAAAGGGCTCAAAAAGGGAACACAAACAACTCCATATCTACTGAAGAGGCATATTTTGGACTCTTCAGCAAGACGCAGCTTGACTCCTTTGACACAGCTAGCATGGGTCCTACAACTGTGCATACCCATCATACTTATGGCACTGTCAAACTTCAGCAAACAGCATGACACTCTAGACAGAGGCCTGCCTTATGTATATCAGTACTGACCCTGCTTCTCATGGGAACAGTATATCCTGAAATGTCAAATGTCAAGAGACGTAGATTTACGGTTGCAGAACCTTGCGGCAGGTACGGGAAAATCTAGAATTTCTAATTTAGTGAAGAATTAAGGTAAAGAGTACGATTGATTTTTAGTGGGGAAGGATGCAATGAATGATTGAGAATGAGTGTACGAAGTTAAAGTGTGAATGAGGTTCGTGGGAGCGGAAGTAATGAATGCATATGAAAGGACAGAGTGGAAGGGGGAGAGAGAAGGAGGGAACCTGAGTGTCAGAATAGGTTTTTGTAAATAGTTGTGGGGTCGAAGGTGATGTGTAAGGAGGGATGGGTGTGAAGAAGGGAGAGAATGGGGACTGATGAGAGTAAGTGACATATTGATATCGGCAGCAAGTGAAGAGAGGGGATTGTTAGATGTGAACCAAAGTATTAGATGGACATAGTCGGATCATGTTTCATTTGTGATAATGGAGCGCTAAGTAAATGTTATGGGGGTGTTTAAACAACACTGTTGACATAGGGGCTGATTGTGGACATAGATAAATGGATTGAAACGTAAAATGGTATTGCAATGAATTGTATATAAATTTGTGATGTTTGTTAAAGTGAGTAGTTATATCACGATTAGGAGTAATAATTTGCTATTGTTTCATTGTGATTTGTAGTGACCCCTGACGAAGGGCGCCCCAGCCCGAAATGCATTGGGTGTATTGAATAAACACTGCCTTTTTAATGAACTCTGCATCAATCGTGTTCTTACGAGAGGTCCGGAGGGGCACAGTTCGAACAGAAGAAATTTGGAAAAAGGGCACAGAAAACCGCGTGTGTATCATAACATTCGTTATTTATGCAAAGAGAGGAGTAAAAAAGTTTGATTTAACGGATTACATGGATTATCGTGGAGATTAAATTACAGCCAACATGGCGCAAGTTAGCAGTGCGATTGGTTGGGACGAGATGACGCCCCACTTCGTAATGTTAAAAAATGTCAAGAGAGGCCTCATCCACAGGGAAAATCAAAGCTGAGTCTGCCGCATGCCCACACTATGGGCCCAATTCACAAACGTAAAATGAGACGAAAGTCTAACTTTACGACTTTCGGTATTCACAAAGGGCATTTACAACTCGTAAATGCCCTTTGGGAATACCGAAAGTTCATCTTCTGTTATTCACAAAGGGCATTTACGAGTAGTAAATGACCTTTCTTAATACCGAAAGTCATAAAGTTAGACCTTCGCCTCATTTTACCTTTGTGAATCGAGCACTATGGGGCCGATTCCGATTCGGGCCGGAAATCTCTCCGACCGAGCCGGACCCGGAGAGATTTCCGACCGAATCGGACTCTGGCAGTCCGACCGAACGAGTACGATGCGCACGCATGCAATCGGACTCGAGTCGGTCGGACTCCCATTGAAGTCAATGGGAGCCGGACGTACAATGCGTACGCGGGCTCCCATTGACTCAATGGGTGCGAGGTGAACAAGGGCGCCCCCTACAGCAGGTACGCCTCGATGCGACTCGCGGCGTACATGCACAGGTAGGGGGGACCCATGGGTCCCCCCTGTGTGCGACTCGCTCGACTACGCGTACAGGGGGGTCCGACACGGACCCCCAAAGTGCAGCTCCGACTGCTCTTTTGAGCCGGACGGCGCGAGTCGGTCGGACTGCTCGAGGCGTGCATCGTACTTACCCAGCCGGGGAACGTCTCCATTGCGCGGTGCGAGTCGTGTCCGTGTGAGTCGGTCGGAGCGCTCGGCTTTCGCGAACGAGTCGGTCGGTGCGGTTGGGTCTCGCGAACGAGTCGGTCGGAGATTTCGCATCGTACTCGCTCGCCCGGACGCACGTACGAATCGGTCAGGAAACAGGGCTCCGAATCGGATCCGGTAAAGCCAAATCCGATTCGGAGCCCTACCGGCCGAGATCGGAATCGGCCCCTATGTGTTTTTCATCCTGGATTTCACATGTAAAACGTGTCCCAAGAATGCACTGGAGGCAGGGGTACTGGCCAGTGGATGTAAGGACCTCCTGATCTGTGCAGTTCTGCTCAGGCTTGGGGAAGCAGATACTCTACTTCAGCACCTAAGGAGTTGAATCACAGGAGATGAAAATGGTGTATCTTCACGAGGTAAGAGAGAGCCTACGCATCACTGTGTGCATGTCTGTTCTGAATTTCAACTAGTAAAAAACAATATTCCCTTCTGTGTCGTAGTATAATTCTAATATGGAGATCAATATAAGTTGCACATGAACCAACAGTAATAGAATTTTAATTCTTATTTAGTATCACACAACGTAATTCATTTTGCCACTCTTGTATTTATTTATCACTCTGTCAATCCAAGCTGAACTTTTTTTTATATAAAAAACCATGCAGTTAAAACCGTATTTCTAAACACATTAAATAAAATCATTAAAACACATGAACCTGTAATTGTAAAAACAATTGATATCGAAGTAAGAGATAATTAGATACTACTTTGAATTACTTCAAGGCTTTCCTTTTTCAATAAGTTCCTTCCTATATCCATTCTACATCAAGAATGATATCATACTTTACAGCTTCAGAACCTTATCGGGTACTATACTCTATTAAAATATACACTCCAATACATAGTGTGAAACACTAACATGTGCAAGATTGCAAGTATTCAATAAAAACAAAACTTTATTGTTGTCCAATTGTCGACGCGTTTCGGTGTATCTAAGAGTTCTTAAACACCTTCCTCAGGACTCAAATTTAAAAACATAGATTTTATCTAATATGGTCCAAAAAGAGTATTTATTGGAAATATTAAAATATAATTTCTGTAGGTGGTGGTCCTCATTAACTAAGGACACTTAGAGGAGAGAGGATTGAGTAGTGATACAAGGTCATCCGAGGTATCGATAACGCTTCATAAAGTATTTTAAGGGTAAGAGATCCTATTAACCTTAATTATAAATTACAGTAAACTCTGGGGAATATTGGACATAGGAATCATTATATTTCCTATAGAGTGTAACATGTTTAAGAGGAGGTTGCATGCGTAACATACTTAGGAGGTACAGAACTAATATAATAAATGTAATAGTTTCACACACGTATACTTTGGAAGTTAATTTCAATTATTTTCTGTTTTTTAGATATTTGATCTGGTTTTGAGAAAATAAAATCTATGTTTTTAAATTTGAGTCCTGAGGAAGGTGTTCAAGAACTCTTAGATACACCGAATGTAGAATGGATATAGGCAGGAACTTATTGAAAAAGGAAAGCCTTGATGTAATTCAAAGTAGTATCTAATTATCTCTTACTTCGATATCAATTGTTTTTACAATTACAGGTTCATGTGTTTTAATGATTTTATTTAATGTGTTTAGAAATACGGTTTTAACTGCATGGTTTTTATATAAAAAAGTTCAGCTTGGATTGACAGAGTGATAAATAAATACAAGAGTGGCAAAATGAATTACGTTGTGTGATACTAAATAAGAATTAAAATTCTATTACTGTTGGTTCATGTGCAACTTATATAGATCTCCATATTAGAATTATACTACGACACAGAAGGGAATATTGTTTTTTACTTGTGAACTGACCCGGTCCCTTTCTGGTTTTACCTGGGTAACTCTCTTTATTATTTTGTAATCTGAATTTCAACTACACATTCCACTCACATCAAGAATAGGGGATGGGGATGGAACTCATAGTCTTTGCAGGGTCTGATGGTTGCTGCAGTACTGATGTGGCCTGAGGCAATTGATGACGGATTACATTCACAGCACTTGGACTGATGGCAGAAAGGTGCATGGGGAGCAGTTAATAATGAGAAAGCAAAGTGGTAGAACTAAAGCAGGGAAAAGCGGGCTAATTACAAAGCAAGCCCTGTGTCAGAACTTGTCTCAAAATGTTGAGATAACATATCCACTAACCTGTTGTTAACAAACCCAGTGGGCTCGATGTCCAGATGTATTAGCTGACAATGCCCAACTGCATTCTCCAGGGTGAGCGCTAGCCTACAGAACTCTCAGGGAGCCCCGAAGAGAATGGGTAAACAAAGGCTAGGAGAGAGTGCGTGGGCCTACTATCCTGTCACTGCCAATCTCTGGGTCTACACTTGGCCGCTCACGGAAGATGCAGCTCTCCCTTCACTTTCTTTCAGCCAGCTGCAGCTATTTGTTGAGTAAACAATATTATAGTTCTGAGTTTAAACTTAAATAGGAACAAAAGTATTGAATCAACAATTATTCAACAATGTTAATAATACTTGCGGAACTACTCGTTTCGAGTGCAGTCTTTTACCTGGTAGCCCTAGATTCTTGGCTTGTCTTGGTTTCGAGAACAGGTGCAGCCTTGGCAGCTTGTTGCATCACCAAAATTACTCTCAGATATGTGAGCTTGAGTTCCACAAATCCTTGAAGTTCATGAATTGCACAGGTCCTGGTTTCCTCACCATGGCAGGTCTCTCCAAGTACTTGGGGTCTTGCTCTCTAGTTTTAAGTCTGTAAATCTTTTCTTTGCAGGTTTTGTATCAACGGAAAACAGGCACTTGCTTACCTTTCTAATTTATGCACACACACGCTTGCGGGTAAGCAACTTAACTTATCTCTTTCTTTCTTGCTTACTTAGCAGGTTTCCTTGGATCTGAAATGCTGAGGAAGACCTGCAGCGATGAAGAGGGGTGGTGAGGACCCCTCAAAGGCATAGCAGGTGCAGAATACAGTCAGATCAGATCAGCTGAGTTGAGCTGATCTGACTCCTTCCTGGAGACTCTGATTGCCGAATACGGTGCGGCAATGTGTGTGGTCTTTTATACCCTTGGCAAAATAATGGCTGCCGAGATTTCCAACTCTCCTGTGGTCTTCCAAGAATGTTCTAGAGTGATGTTTGCAATAATTAAAAATTTACTAGGTGGCATGATTTTTCAATGATGGGTAATAACTCAGCATGTCTATATTATTGTTGAGATATGTTCTTGGGCTGTGTCTGCTTCAAGGAGCTGCATTCCTCTTTCTACCCTTCACCTTTTCCAAGCCTGGACCGTGGGGATTCAGATGTTTCCCAAATAAGTGGGAGGGGATGAAACTCTTGCTTGTTTACTAAGGATCATGACACCCAGCCTCTATCAAGATTCAGGTTTGGAAATCTCTGGGCCTCAGTATCCAGGATATCCTGGCTGACATTGTCCCACTCTGGCCTGGGGAAGCAGAAGCTTCAAAGCCAAACACAAAGGACCTGGGAAGATTGCAGAATGGTGAGTTGGAGAGGGGCAAAATTGTGGGGAAAGAAACTGGCACAGCTCCAACAGGGAAAAAGGAGCCAAGACACTCCTGGAAGCCCTGATGAAATTTGCATCTTTTCAGCCTGCATAATAGTATATTGCAGCTACTTCCATTAACTTGTACCTTGATTTAGCTAAGTCTTTTAGCTTGCTGCTGGAAAACTAGGCATTGCTTTACAGTTACCTTGCTGGGCTAAAATAACATCTTTTCCACAGGAAGAGCATTAGGCACCTTAATTCTCTATTCTAACTCATCAAGGATCATTTCAGTTAATATATTTTCCACTATACCTGGATGGGTCTCGTGTAGTACCATTTTGATGGGCATATAGCAGATTCTTGCCAGGAATTTCAAATTTTGTCACATAAACAATTTGGTACAATCACTTCACAACCTAAGCCAACCACACTGGATTTTCTTCTGCCAGCTACGTCGGCCTGGAAAATGTTTACTATTAGGGTCCAATGTTGCGTTGCGTTGTTTATTTATAAGTCCTTAACATAATTTGTTTGATATTTTATTAGAGAGTATCTCAAAGAAACGTTACATTGGCACAAACAGCCAAACTGCACAATATTAGAATGTAATCCACCTCCAACAAGAAAACGTCAGCTTGACAACTAATACCACCTAGCCCTCTAGGACGCAGGGGAAAAGGCAGTGGACAGATGAGGGAAGAAAAAACAGTAGACAAAAAAATCAACCAATTCAATCACCCTCTAGATCCCTGGCCAATTGAGAGGGAGAAAACATAACATAGTAATACATTTAGAACCACAAAATAATAGAGACAATCATCATGAATTAGAGCTGTCAGATATGTCAGGAGCATGTCCCAGTTTTCCCCACTTCCAAATTTTCAAGACAACCGTGTTTGAGTAAAATGGAATATTTTGCCTTCATGGGTAAACCTGAGCTTAGCTGGGAAGCCCAATGACACGTTCGATTTAATAGCGATCATGTTCGTCGTGACAGACTGCAGTTCATCTTTGCTCTTCTGTACTGAGGGACTCACATCAGGAAGCACCGGGATCTTACAAACTTGAATTGCAAATCTATACTCCTTTCTGCAACTTTGCTTATCCAGGGATGGCTGGCATGCATGAGCGTTAGGGGCAGTGCCCCGTCAGTTATGGCAGTAGAAAGGGAAATGTGCATGAATACCAAACCAGCTCAGCGCAAAGGGCTGTCTGCTTTCTGATAATCCTGTAGGATTTTTTTTTTGGGGGTGGGAGCGGTGTTATCTGCGCATGTGTTTGTAGAGCGAGGTGCTCACTCGCCCTAATGTAAAAGGCCAGAGCTGTCACGTAGTCTATGGGGTGTGGCTAGTTATCAACGTCGTTGGAAATATCTTACCTGGAGTGCTGACTGCTGTGGTCCAGGGCAGAGTCAGAAAAGCTCCTTTGCTGTAATTGCAGAGGGCAGGACAGGCGAGTGGAGTTAAGGAGGGAGTTAGAAGCACATGGCTGAAAGTTGGCTCCACCCACTTTTTTGTCACCACCTGGCTGGTTGTAAGTAGGCTCCGGGGAGGAGTCGGGAAGGCAGCAGGTGCACCAGATTTTGAAAGCTTCGGTGTTTAGTGCACGCTAGGGAGACCAGGCGTCCCGGATTTGCCCGGACAGTCCCGGGTTTTCACCAGCTGAACCGGCAGATTTTGGCAATTTTGGCTCATGTCCCGGTTTTTAGAGGGGGTCGACTGAAACCACTGAGAGGCACTTATTGGGTGTTCTAAAGTTGTGCTAGTCAGCAGCTGTTATAAGTAGGCAATTTAATTAACAGGTATGATGCTGATTTTAGAAATTACAGTTTATTTATTTTCTTAGTGCTTCTTCTGTGTTTCTATGTTGATAAGAGTTGTCATTCTGCGCCGCTCCGTTGATGTAAAATTTTAGTCCTTTTATTTTTGAAAAATGTCCCGGTTCTTTGGTTCTCAAGATCTGGTCACCCTAGTGCATGCGCACATGTATAATGGGTTTTGCATTACGAGCCTGGAGGCCGTAGCCTGCTATAGTGTTTCCTCTCTCTTTAAGGGAGCGCAGTTTGGCCTAGCATATACTGCATCCGATTACAGACTAAGGGAGTGGAGCAAGGGGACCTCTGCCGATCGATGCACTCCCTGCCAGGATATATTCTCCCAGAGGTAACAGGTAACTTGTTTCGAAGTGCCTGAGAAGAGGACTGTCTTTTGTTGTCTTTAAGTGCATTTGGTGTCTGTTTTCTTTCCTCAAGTGGGTTGAGCTCTTGCGCCATCAGATTTGTATGTGTTTTGGTAGTGGTGGTCGCAGATGGGTCTTAGGCTGATTCAGGATCCAGCGCGAGTGAGTGGAGTATTGTGGTCGCTGATTGACGCTGGTACTTTGTGCTTCACCTGGACCTGGTGTACGTAGTGAATTTAACTTAATTAGGCCCAGACGAGTCATGAGGAGAGCAGTTTGCTCTGTTGGGTGCATTTGCAGTGGTTGCACCAGGCGCTTCTAGCTGCAGCATGTGAAAGCATTGCTCTCATTTTGATTTATTAATTGCGCAACGAGGGTTAGCTTGTTATACTGAAGAGTGTGTGTGACTATCCTTCTACCCCTTAAGTCCCAGGCCACAGGCCATGTACTTGCTTCTGAACTCCACTTTTACCACCATTCATTGTGCTTCCAAATGTATGTGTTCTACAGAGGCCACTTTGGACTCAAAAACATGACAGGTCCAGACATGGTCAGAAGGGTGACGACGGTTTGAGTGGCAAATACAATTGCGCTGCATGAGCTTTCTAAAGAATAGCAGACTAGACTTTAAAACAAGTACACCATAAAAAGTGACTATTGTATCTGCAGGACTCCACAAAGCAATGCATGATCACTTCACTCCTGTCTCTCTTAAAAAATGCAATCTACATTAGTCACTCAAGCTGAGGCCACCAACTTGAACCTTGAATGCTGATGAGCTTGACGAGATTGGTCCGGGTTTTTCAAATTAAAGCAATATATCCAGGGAACTGGGCACTCAAATCCTTCTCTGTGGCTGTAGGCATAATTCTGACATCAAAGCACCATTACTTGACCCTCAACTCAGAATAGCGCAGCAAAATTAAAAAAAGAAGACATGAAAAGGGAAAAGGGAGTCTCATGATGCCCATCTCGGTGGTAGAAAGCTCTGCCTCCCTTTGACAGACTTTTGTCAACTACACAACTCTGACATTACTACCCTTTAGATACCTTTAAAGATATCTTGCAATGTCAAAATGTTTTTCGTCTCACTTTGGATTTATAATAAGCACAACATGTGGGATTCTGGTTTTATGTCCTTTAAAAAGATGTACATGTTTTTAGATTTTTGTATTTTAATATTCATATCAGTCTACAAAGCTACACATTTGATCCCATAAATGGAATTGCTTTCAATTTAAAATCATGATGCAAAAATTCAGACCAAACGTACATTGTATCCTAAGTGTTTCCTGCAAAGTATATCCTATGCTGAACCATAATTTCATTAGATTTGTATTATAGTGCAACATTTATGTAGCGCATACTACCCCTAGGTGGGGCACTGTAGTGCTTACCTACATGTGTAGCAAGCTACACCATATAGGATGTGTGTATGAAATGGTGCTGTCTATGTTTTGTGATCCAATGTGGAAAGTGTTTCCAAATCATGAGTTAGGACAACTGATGTATGGTTGGCATGTTATGAGACACAGCGTGTGCATTGTGAAGGATGATGAGGTGTGAGAGACAGACAAGGGGGTTTTATAATTTTCGCTGTTCTGGCAGATTTGATCAGCTCTGAAGGCCCCTTTAATATATTTCTTATGATCATAGCCTACTTAGCTAGTTCCTGCTCTGGGTTGTCCAATGTAAGATTTTGTGTATAGTTGTGGTCCGGAGCTGACATGGTTCGATCGAGAGAGATAAGTGGGGAGATCTAGTGGGATGAGCATTTTACTATCAACCCATTTCTAAGTGCCATTGTGAGATGTATAGTGATCAGAGTATATAGATATTTAGGATCTGCAGTGGTGAACTTTATTAAAGTCCTCCGAATTGTCCAGCAGCATGTGACAGATCTGTTCAGTTATTCCATGACTGTTCATTTGGTGATGTCTGTTTCTTTGGCTGTACAGTACTGGTGATGGATAACCCTCATAGAAAATATGTCATATAAATGTAAAAGGTATATGGTACGATTGGCCAATGACCACTGGGTATTATGGTCTTGGTATTATTGTGGGACATAAATGTTATATATGAAATTACATAACTATATAATGCCCTAGCACACCATAGGTCAGTTCTTTTTAGATTACCTGCATATCAAAAGAAGCTCACTGGTAGGGTTGTTTCCAATCTGTGGGCTATAAGATGAAGATTGTGAATGAGAGTGACTGCCTTTCTGCTCTTTGTTGCCAGATAGTGGGGTGGTATAGTTATGTACGAAATAGCCATGTTTTCAACTGTCTACTGAAGTGTAAATACTCCTGGATGCCTATTATGCTGACTGGTAGTGTGGTCCAGAGCTTGGCTATATGTACTGAGAAAGCAGTGCTTCCTATGGATTTCGTATGGTATGGTAAGGTGGTATAATGATAAGTGGTGCAAGCCTGAATCGTAGTGTTCTGTTTTGTTTGTATTGCTTGAAGTACAGTACATTTCCTTGGGAAGCTCAAAGCTGAGTGCCTGGAACATTGCCCTTCTAGCTATAGCTAGCCAGTTGAGCTATTACAGGACTGGAGTCATGCTTTCTCTTGGGTGAAAATGGAGAAGAAGCCAAGCGGCAGAATTTTGGATGACTTGTATTTGCATATAATGAATGCCAATTTATAAGCTATTGGCATGGTCAAGCTTGGAGATTATGAGTGTGAGGATGTCTTGCAGTTTATATTGGTATGCAAGGTATGGGAAGATGCAACATGGTGTTTTCATTTAGTAGAAGATACTCTTTGCAGCGTTATGAACATGTATTAACAATAGGTCTTGGGCCATCATTACCTCTAGGTTTCTAACTTCTCTTGATGTAGTTGGCAGCGCCACAAGTTTCTTATGCTATATGGCAGTAGGCTGGTATTTTTCACATTGTACTCAGGTCGTAATCACTGTCTTTGCAGTATTGACCTTTAGATGGTTATTCACCACCCAAGTGTTTATGGCAGAAAATTAGACATCAGGTTTTAAATTTTAGTTTCAGATGTGCGTGAGGAGTAGTTGTATCATTTTCTTGTTCTTTTGGCTCTTATGCAGGCTCTGTTATAGTGGCATATTGTGCTTTTATCTGTTTCATCTCTTGATTTCCCCCACTTGCATCGTAGTGTGTTGAGTTGTGTTTTCATTCTTTTAATCTTGTCATTCACCTATGTAGTTTACTTTTTTATAGTCAACCCTGGATGTGGCTTTTGTTGGTATCTGTTTGTCCAGTACAGTGGAGATCCAATTCTAGAAGTTGTGTATGTCTTTCAGGCACATGTTTATTGGGGTTCTTTAAAGATGGATGTTGAGTTGGTGGATGTCTAGTTTTTTCCATTGTCTGTACGAGGATTTGTTGTTGATTTTTGGTATTTTTAAAGTGTTGTTGTTGATATGTTTACTGATGTTGAAAGTGATGATTTTGTGGTCGCTCCAGCTTACTGTGGAGTTATCTCTAACTGTGGCTTGTCCTAAGGGTGCAAATATGACATCTAGAATGTAGCCTGCACAGTGACTTGGGCCATAAACTATTTGTTAGAGGCTGATTTAAACATGGTTATATGCATCATCACAAAGTCCAGGTTTTCAAAGAAATGTAGTGTACTAGAAAAAATTACAGACTTGCAAAAGTACAATTTTTCTAAAGAACAAAAGTTGCAAAAAAGTTAGCAATAAACGTTTACTTACCACCAATCTCGGCCATAAAACATTTGGTGGTGAGCCAGTGAGCAGGAGAGACAACCGAATATATACAGTTCAGCACCATGGCACATTCTTTTTTATAGGAACAAGAAAAACTTGCAGATCACATTCATTTTATGCTTCCATTGAATCCTTGGTATGGAAGCATCACTCATCACCCGCCAGGATTCAAGAAACGTACCAATGATTCATCTCTTTCAGACAGCAGAAAAACAGGCCAGCATGTTATGTCAGTCACGAAATATTAACACAAAATACATCCCCATCTTTTATTAGAACTATAAACACAGGCTGTTCTGCTGTTTTAACAAAAACATTAAATCCTCAAAGAATCAAAGAAATTATATGCCTTTTCTCTGCAAAAAACAAATATGAGTATAACAAAGAATAGCCAGCATGAAGAATATAAGCTAGGGTTGCATGCTGTGCTTTAGTGCTTAGAAACTGTTGTGGAGTTTTTTCCCTGCTAACTAAAACCCTGTAAAACAGGAACAAGGATAACAACTTCTTTTACTGATCCTTACACTGGGGGATAGCTGAGCTAAAAGTAAAATTGTGCCTGCAAAGTTAAGAATGTTTGCAATTTATGAAGTTTGTGATGTGTGCCAATTAGACTTCCAATAAAAGTAAACAAGAAATGTCTTGCAAAGGCAATTTTGTGATAACAAACCTTAGCTATTTTTTGGGGGAGTTTTATATAGCGTGAACTTGAACCGAAGGTATCAGAGCGCTTTACATGAGCACCAGTTACGTTACACAAGGACACATTCTTTTTTTTGTTAGGCACGGAGAGATTAAGTGATTTGCCCAGAATCACAGGATGTTGAGTGTCATTGCTGAGACTCGAACCCGATTCCCCAGTTTTGAGATCGACCGCCCTAGCCACGCCCTCTCCCCAATTAGCAGCCTATGCCAAATCTATATTTAATAGAGTTTTTTGTGCAATTTATTGTTTTTTATTCATAAACTTTATGTACTAACTTCACAGAGATTGTGAAATTTTAAATCAAGTTCCCAAATTTGTAGCGGCATATCCTTCACACTCAGAATTTCATACTGTAGAAAGTTTGCGTATACTGCAAATTTCTCACATTAAAGAGTTTAAGGATTGGGTATCAATATGGGCAGTGCTTTAAATTGGCTGATACGCACCTGTACCAAGTACCAGCACTTTTTCATTTTCTCTCCTTCAGTACCAGAACTTCTCCTCGGACAAGAAAGTATCAGTACTCTACAAACACTTTTGCGCCGCTGGAACGTCACTTTTTTTGACGTTCCGGTGGCACAATGTGCCACTGGCATATTTATAAGGCCACGTAAAGCCACGTAACGTGGCTTTTCATGGCCTTATAAATATATGCCACTTTTACGCAGAAAACTGCATGAAAGGGGCGTTCCATGGGTGTTGCTGGGGGAGTCCCCAGCAACATCAATGACTTTTTGACACTGCCCCAGATTAGCAAGAAATCTTAAGTCTGAGGCAGTGCCAAAACTTACGCCTCCCCAGGGAGGTGTAAGGGAGAGCACAATTATTTCTCCTTGTTTTAACACACAGAGAAAGAGCAAAACACCATTAATGATTCTTTATATGTAGGAAGGTGGCCCTTCCTGCACATAAATAAACATTAAATAATGAGGATTTGCTATTTCTATGTGTGCTGCAGAATCATTCCCTCCAACGCTGGCACCCTTGCACTATGGTGCAACGGTGTCTGTGTTAGCGCTAGCCATTTATTTTTAGCGCTAGGGAAAACACAGGGGAGTGCCATATTGGTGTAAATACAGAACATCCCTGCATTTTGGGAATGGTGCAGCACGCGCAGCAAAATCTCCTGCAGCGCCATGCTCCTCGATTTCCTTGCAAATATGCCCTTTATTTGGTCACAAAGGGATGCATTTCAAAACATTACCTGTTACAGAGATCTTTGTGTACCAAGCATGTTCCAGGATACAATATCACTTTAATTAATAACTAGATCTTTGTGCATTCTAGCCAAAGGTTCGACTCACTATAAAATTGCTTAAAGAGTGTATGTGCCTGCTGTAAAGCACAGCATGCAACAGCATATCACACATTTGTCACTTGTTTTTTTTACGTAGATAGCTCAGTTGGTTACTGATTTTGTTGCAGAGATCCTTGTCACAGGTTAAAATCCTTGTCATACAGCTTGGTGAGTTATGGTCCCACATCAAGAAGCTGAATGCAAACTACAAGGTATAGTTTAGAACTTTAACATTTTCTCGTAATCTTTTGTTATTATAAAGTTGCTAAAAAGAGTTACTTTAGGTAGTACTAAACATTTATTAGTAAGTGCTATATAAATAGATATTAATGTAATTACTCGTAGACGGATACATCCAGCAGTCTTACAATCATGCTGTTTTCTTGCATACAAAGCTTGGAATGGACAAGAACCTTCCCCCGCTCATTGTCCTGCCTTTATCCCGACCCCTTGCCCCACCCTTATCCCCACCCTTGTTACACCCTTATCCCCGCCCCAAACTCCACCCCCAGTCCACTGCTCATTGCACTTATTTTTTTCCATTTAAAGCACTGAATACGGGTGTTCCCAGAAAAGGGGCCAGGCACAGGTTAGAAACGGAAGGACAACTATATATTCATAACTTTGAATTTTTATACACATACTTTTACTGTGAGTCCAGTGTTCGGGGTTCCTTGAGATTCAAGGTCAATTAAGCAATATCTGCGATGACCAAGCAGCATAAATCTTGCAGTAATCAAATAACACTTTTTTACAATTAAGATAATATTTTTCATTACTTCAGTATGTCTTGTGGCATAAATCACACTTCAAGTACTGCAATGATCTGGAATTAATTGTCTCTCTGAGGTTCAGCTCATAATATAAAGAGCAGGGAAACCATAACAAACTAGGCTGCCCAAATGCATTCAAAGAACAGAGTGAGATTATTGAGTTACAATCACACAGTCTGATACATTACTCAGTACTTGGAGGTGTAGCATGCTTGTGGCTGTTAGGCTCCCATGACGGGTGATGCCACTCTACCACCTCACCATTGGTGCTGGCAACAGTGTTGCCTCTTTCATCCTGTGCAATTCAGGACTATTTGCACTTGTTGAGCTCACAAACTCTGGGATGCACTTCCGCTCTGGAAGTAGAACAGAAACCTGAGAAGACTGTGAGCAGCATTGACATCACCCCCAAATTTAAAGTTGTATCCTCTACTGAAGAAGATAAATGTCATGAAACAAGTGCCTAGAGACACAGCACTAGCTGCAGCAACAATGGTGAATAATGGTGACTACTAAAATCTTTCGATTAAAGTGAGTGATATGCACAGGATTTACTACAATGTATCTGGGCAATCTCTGTGCTGGTGTGCCAGGCAGTGTGCTCCCTTTCCACTTTATTTGAAAATGCTCATTTAATTTGTGTGCTTATTTTCAAGATGGTATTGAAAAAGATCGGAATAAAAATAAAACAAAATTATACAATAGAATTGCAATCTGTGTTCCCTCTTGGCTCCACACTTGGGCGCCCAACCAGCTACTCTGTTTATCGCACAAATGAAGAGTTAAAGGGCGCTCACAAAAAACGCAGAGAGAAGCATTCAATAGCACTCTGCTGCCCATTAACTATGACTGTCTAATGCCAACTGGCCCACTCCATGAAAGTCTCTATTGCCGGTCCCCTGCTGGTTCATGGCAGTCTATGCAGGGGGCCTATGTTCCACCTCATTAGCATCTGTTAAAGAGGATGTGTTGCTAAAGTGCATAAAATAAAATGGGATTTCTGCAAACCGGGCTCAAGGAATCACTGCCTGCTCATGTCACTTTGGTCAGAGCAGTAGAGGAAACCATTTAACCTCTGTCCTCCAAACTAGTTTCTTTTAGAGCCGAACATATATTTCATGACTTCTCTTTGAATGAAAAAAAACCCGATATATTTGTACCTCTGCATTCTCTGATTTTGGCCATCAGCGCAGATCACTTCTAAGGTGTACAGCAGAGAGAAGTGGGAGCTGTAAAGAGCTTCTCTATAAAGATGTCTGTCTGTAACAATGGACAGGTTCACCAGTGGTGCACTGGGAAGCATGGGATGATTTTTTATCTTTCTGTGGAAGAACTGTCAGTGTATCGTTTATACAACTGCATCTGAAAATTATTCTAACATCAAAAAGCCTACTTTAAATAACAGGAAAAACCCTCTAAATATGCGCGGCTTGGGTGTTCCGTGAATTGCACTCATTTTTGCATTCAAAGGATTGCAAATCATTCTTTGTTTTTATAATCAAGTGGGTATATCATTATGGCTTTTTCTGCCCTTCGCTTGCACAAAAGGGGTTTGTGCGTTTCCTCCTTGTGCTTGTCCCACAAGCGTTAAATCAAAGTCTCCGAGTTAGTGCATGTTTTGCCGTCAGCAGATCTCGGAAAAAAGAGTCAATTACTGCCCAGTGTGTCCGAGCACTGCTGTCTTCAGCCCATGCACTAACTCAAAGGGGTCGATTCCGATCTCGGCCGGAAGCACACCGAGTACGATTTGTCCAGAAAAAATACGAGCCGAACGCGTTTTTCCCGACCGATTCGAACAGTCGTCCGAGCGAGCAAGTACGATGCGCATTACTGCTAAAATTCCGACCGAGCCATACGTTCCCATTCCAGCTCCAGTTCCCTGACCGAGCCGGATCCGTAAACGCCGATTCGAGTCGCACGGAAGTAAATACACAGCACCTTCCGGCCGGACTAGTACGATGCGCACTCCGTACGCGCCGAACTGGTCGCTACGTCCGGCACGTCAGAGCATCCGGGAGAGCTGCACATAAGCTCCGATTCGCGCCACAAGACGATCCACGGCTACCACTACCACCACCCCTACTCATGGGGGCCTGGATGCCTGTCACTACTACCATCCCCACTCATAGGGGGATGGATGCCTAGCACTACCACCACCCCTACTCATGGGGGGCTGGATGCCTGTCACTACTACCATCCCCACTCATAGGGGGATGGATGCCTACCACTACCACCACCCCTACTCATGGGGGGCTGGATGCCTGTCACTACTACCATCCCCACTCATAGGGGGATGGATGCCTACCACTACCACCACCCCTACTCATGGGGGCCTGGATGCCTACCACTACCACCACCCCTACTCATGGGGGCCTGGATGCCTACCACTACTACCATCCCCACTCATAGGACTGGTAATGCATGACACAACCAGCATACTCCAACATAAGGAATGTCAACAAAAAACATCCCCCAACATCATGACAAGAGTGTGTAGTCTGTGTCAAATGCCTACAACACTGAACATGACATTGAACATACAATGTGACCCCTATCACATGTGTCACACAAAAATGTGTGTGGCCTTCACAATGCAAGCAGACCATGACCACTGTGGGAATGGGGTCTAAACCCCCATCATCACAGTGACCAAAAGGTAAGTGTGGGGTCCATAGCTGAAGCACATTTTGAACATTGTGGCAAAGGGGTCTAAACCCCCATCATCACAGTGACCAAAAGGTAAGTGTTGTCATGGAAAAAGCTGCAACTGCCAAACAGCATGGATGATTCCTGGTCACAGAACAACAAGCACATCAGTGGCAAAGTAGTGGTTGTGTCCCATAGCAACATAGATTGGGTGAGGCAAACAGTGCAGTGCAAATAAAACATACCTTTGGCCATGTGCAGACAAACATCACCCATGGGGGCTGACATTGTCTCCATTTATCAATTACACAATGCCAGAAGTGACCATCATAATGCAGACCCACATATCTGCACTAATGGACACACAAATGTAGATATCCTGTGGAGACTGTAGATGTGAGGTGAACAAATACCATACCATGGCAGCAATGGGACATACAAACCATGATTATTTTGCTGACTGATGACCTAGGAGTCCCAGGGACAGCAGGGGAAATCCTCCAAACGACATACAGGCAATGGCACACTAAAGATATGCCAATGCAGTGGTGCAGATGCACAAACACAAACAGGCAGCCTCACACTGCATATCAAACACAACAGGTGATGGGGGGTGTGCCAGTGTCCCCAGGCAACCACACAACACATGAGGAGGCCTGAATTCCAATTACACAGATGTGTATACAGTGCCATGCAAAAGTAACTCATGGATCAGATTCCCCTATGTGGGCAACCAGGCATTGTTAGATGAGAGGGAGCCCAAATTACACATGTCACACAACCTTGTAGGAATAGCAACTAACACAGCAAGAGACAGACCCACCACAGCACTACCCCCAGGGACCCCACATTGTGGTGACACTAGCCTGCATGATAATCCCACTGTGATGACAAAGGTAGATGTCATTCACACTGTGAACCACAGCCATGTGTCCTGAGCAACAAACTACCATCACACCTACACAAGCACAAGTCAATCAAAACGGCCTGCCAGCCAAGGCCAATATGGAGGTAGGGGTCTAGCCGTGCAACAACTCACATTTGCACACACTCAACACCACACACCTTGATCTCCACCAATGTGCAGCAGTGAAGCTCACATGGACTGGTGACATTGCACATGCACCCATTACAATCCCAGGGGTGGTGGTGGGAACTAAGGTGCAGAAACCCATCACACATGGCCAGTCAACAAGACTCGTGAATGTCTGACACACTGCACAGTACGCAGTACATGGGCATGACATGAAATCCACCCCAATCAATGGGATCCCGGCCACAGTCACACACCAATGAAGAAGCCAAGGTGACCCACAAAGAACACACGTAGACAACTTCCAACATTGCAGCTCTGACCCTGAGGAGTGGCAGCAGTCACACACACAATGTGTCACAATCACTGAAAGCTACCACAAACTGTAAATTACATGACTTGTGTAACCAACAAGTGCCAAGGGGAATCCTGACTGTGGCCCATCTGCGTTTGCCCACATCCCCAGCCCTGACAACAAAGACAACTAGGGATGACAACCTGATAAACATTAGTTTGCCATGCACCCACATCACGGAGACCAGGTCCAAGATGCTGGATGAACACAGGACCACTCAGCAAGCATCACAAACAGGAACATCCGTAGGGACACAGCCTGTGTAGGAAAAGGGAAGGGAACACACACAGACATGCTTACATAACACACAACACGGGCCCAGGCAATGTCACGGGATTACACACTGCCATGAGGGCACTCCACTCCTGTGGAAGGTCCGCTGTGCCTAACCTTGTCTGTGCATGACTCAAACATGTCAGCAGAACACTCGGTCAGTGAGTCAACAATTACAACACACTGAAGGCTCTGCTCACATCAGCCTGGGTACGGGAGTGTCACTTCAGTCATCTGCATATACCCAAAACACGTGTCAAGCAAGTTGCACTGTATACACAGATGAGTCCTTCAACATTGATGTGCTAAACTGCATGTCCAGTGGAGATGGGCACACAGTCAGGAAATAGAAATATTGAACAGTGGTAAGCCCACCAGATGTGCATGAGTGTAAGCCACAGATGTTAAATTACAAATGCAAACCGTACATCCCTGTGTCAAATGCTGAACATTACACCCTCAGACTGCAGCAAAGGATGCTATGGATCCAGACTAGATTAGGACACATATCCCATGGACCACATGGAGTCCATCACAGCAACACTTCATTTTCCTGATCTGAACAGTATTACAACAGCAAATGCATGATGATACTCATCTACATCATGTACATCAAAAGCAAAACCACTAGTAAACAAAAAGACGCTTTATTCAGCCAATGTGAATGAAAAATTGGAAGTCCAAAAGAAACTAAGGCCAATGGCCAGTCCACATTCACAGTCCGAACAGGGTGACATGTGACAACTTGTCACCCATTGCTTGCCTGCACTGGTACGGACAGGGGACATCCCCCTCGGAGGGGCATACAAGGGGCAGGCCAGGCACCGCAGGGACAGGATCAGGGGATGCCAGAAGGAGGCAGTGAAGGGGTGGTGGGTGCAGGAGTGTCACCGGCAACTGCAGTGGAGGTGTCTGACTCAGTGGGTGCCGGCACCACTGTAGGGCACAAGTCAGATGGTGTGGGTGCTGGCACCACTGCAGTGGGCCGGTCAGATGGAGTGGACTGGGTCCCCACTGCAGTGCCCAAGTCAGACGGGGTGGTTGTGGACTCCACTGCAGTGCATAACTCCAAGGGAGTGGAAGGGGGCAGATGAGGTGGGCAGGACAGAGGGGACCCGGTCTCCACACCAGTGGCACAAACAGGCCGAGTGTCTGGGTTGGGGGTGGAAGAGCAAGTGGTAGGGGGGGAGGGCCTAAGCAGTTTGGGGATGCGGTATTGGTGTGTGGGGGAACCTGGGGCAGGGTGTGGCGGGGGAACCTGTGGAGTGGTGGCCTGAGGGATGGAGGAGAGAGACTGTGTGGTGGAGCTGCGTGGTGGTGGTGGTGGTGGGGTCTTGCCCTTCCTGGTCCGGGGGGACTTCCTAATGGGGTCCTCAGTCTGCCTGTGCCTGGGGGAAGGTGTCCGGGTGTGAGGGGCACTCTCCTCTGTGTGTGGTGGTGGCCTCTTCCGCCTGTACGTTGGGTCAGATGGATCTGTGGGGAAGAGGTCAAGCTCACAGAGGAAGAGCTTCTGGGAGGGGGGGTTGCAGGTGAGGCAAGGGAAGGGGTTTTGGAGGGAGAGGTATCTGAGGACTGCGGAGTGCTCATGGATGCGTGTGTGTGTGTCTGGGCCCCATCCCCTGTGAGTAAGGTATCAGTCCCCTGACTGTGCATGCGTGTGCGCCTGGATTTTGGCTTGTGTGTCTGTGTGCTGCTTGTGTCTGTGCTGGTGCGTGCCTGTGCCGGTGTGTGTGTGCTTGGGACAGGTAGGGTGCTGGGGATTGTGGATGGGGCAGAGGTAGGAGGGGTGAGGGACTGTTGCAGGAGGGACACTGCTGCCATCAGTGAGGAGGCCATGGACTGATTGGTCCGCTGTAGGGCAGACATGCCAGATGAGATGCCCTCCATGAATGACACCAGTTGCGTCAACAGACCCGTGTGTGCATGGAGGACACTCAGCATTGATGTCTGCCCTACATGGATCTGTTTCAGCAAGTCCACAGACTCCACACTCAGGTGAGCAGGGGAGACAGAGGCAGGGGGTGCGGTGCCTGGCACGAAGGAGACACGCTCCCCTACACGGGAGCCTCCACGGACATGTGGGATGGGAGCAGATGGGAGGGTGGAGATGGTGGTGGTGGCGGGGACAGACTTGTTCGATTTTGTCTGTGGTCTGCTGACACCCGCATCCACAAGGGAGTCCTCACTGGAAGTGCTGTGTTCCTCAGCCGAGGTTGTCATAGGATGTCATTTTTTTTTTTTACATTTTATATAGCTGAGGTCTCCTCAGTGTGGCTCCCCTCACCCTCCGTGCCACTGGGTCCCTCGGTCTCCTCTGCAGTGGACCCAGTCTGGCTCTGCCGCTCCTCTTGGTCCGTGGAGCTGTCTCCTCCTGTGGCCGTGGATGTATCTGCAAACAATCAGGATAAACAGAGCAACATTAGTCACCTGTACTGACCACACACACCACAGTAAGTACAGCACATCACAGACCAAGCCCTGCCATCATTTGCTAGACATTGCAATAAGTGCTGACACTGATTTGAAGAAGCCCATTGTCTGCCTGAAAGTCATTCATGCCACTCATATCCTACCTGTCCATGCACCCATGTGTCTGGTGCCTGTTGGATGCCACTAATCATATGTGCACACATGCACCACATACACAGTTGTTGGACATCCAAGAGAACATATGGAAATGTGTCACTCCAAACACATGCCATCTCCTGCCACTGACTCAGTACATGTGTCAGGAAAAGTGATGGGCAGAGTCTCTGTCGATATGCGGGTTTTGCTTCCATCACCAGACACAATGATGTCCTCATGTCCTGATAGACAATGCGACAATGGTGTGCATGCAGGACATATCACACTACTGCTGGATCACCCTTTGCAAGTTGAATGTCATGGCACAGGCCTGTCTGGCAAGACAGTCATAACTGTCTCCTGTCACAGGGGCAGTGCATACACACAACACCAGTCTTCACTGTGTCACAATCATGGAAGTTTTGGGAATGCAAGCCCTGTAGCTGACAGGTGCACATGTGCACCCCTGGCCACCCACATCATGAGGACTAAGATGATCCCACGTCATTCAAATGAGACATTTGAGTGACTGCAAACACAAATCCATACACATGAGCACTTCACCGTCTGATGAGAATGAACCAAAGCTGCCTGCACCTCAATGTTTCATAAACCATTGTGCACAGTCAAGGGATCAGAGACCTATGCATTAACCAATGTGCAGATCCTATAGTCACAACTCAGATGGCTGGCCACCCCAAATTGTTAAACACTCCAGGAGTCCAAAAAGCAAGGCCACACCACGGTGACACAGAGGCAGACACCTGAGTGTACGCTTCACAATGCCCAATATGTATGCTGACACACGGGAGTGGGGGAACAGAGTGGCTTCGATGTCCGGAGTAGTCATTACAGTCCTGGTCCATGTGCAACATGGTATTACCCTGAACACTAGGCAGGTGGCTATGCATGTGTCACACACATGATGTACATACTTCTGAGGCTCCTACCTTGGTCTCTGCTGCAGCATGGGTGTGTGGCACATACCCCAGACATGTGGTGAGTCAGAGCAGCAATTGGAACACATATTAAAGCCATACCCAGAGTACATGTCAGATCACAGGCATTGTGTGAGCAATTGTACCACCCATGCAGCCCACAACAAAGTTCCTGTAACTGATGCTGTCCCCAACTTGAACCACAGGTAACTGCAAGTACACAGTGCCCAAGTGACCTAAGTCACAGACTGTAAGGGCCACACCTGTGTATCAGATGAGGAGGGGGCATGTCACAAGTGAGGGACATGAGTCCAGGACGACAAGACAGTCATACTGTGGAAGTGTAACCAGGCTAAAGGAGTGCATAGAGCATGTTAGTCATAGTACCCAGAAAAGGCTAGCACTTACCCCCTCCTTGCTGCTGTCTGTCCTTCAGCTGCCCACCCAGGTCAGGGAAGACCACTGCCAGAATCTGGAGCATGTGGGGGTTCATGGTCCGTTGTCCGCCCCTCCTGCGAGGAGGCGACAGCTTCAGCTGGACCCTTGCGATCCTCCGGGTCCAGCCACGAAGGTCCTGCCACCTCTTCTGGCAGTTGCGGATCCTGTGCCTGTAGACCCCCACAGATCGTACTGCCCGGGCGATGGTCAGCCAGATCTCCTGCTTCTGGTGGGCATCAACCTGTGAGGATGACAAAGTGAAAAGGCCATTACTACACATGCAACATATCCGTGCATCACACAGTTGGATATACATGTCTCAATCACAGGGGCATATGATGTACACAGGTAGTGCAACTATGGCTATGAACAGTTGTCCAGCAGTTACTAAATGGTATCATTGCCTGGGAAGTAAAACCTTGTTGGAATGCACTGTTACTGCACTATACCTGTTCAGTGCATGTAACTACACACTTTGGGGGTGCCAACTACTCAGTGAGCATGCTAGCCACAGGTGTACACACTGTAAGTCTTGCTAGTCAGACAACATGCACAATTAGTAAGGCAGTGGACAGCACACTCACCTGCTCCCCTGGTTTCCCATAGAGCTTGCTGTACTGTGGAAGGAGGCTGTCCAGCAGGGCCTGGTTCTCCTCAGTGCTGAAGGCTGGGGCTCTATCCACAGTACGTGCCATTGCAGTAGCCAGAGGATGCAGAGACAGCAGCAGTGGTAGTGGCAGATGTCGTCCTGGAGCATGTAGTGCAGGCAAGTGAGCTCTCAGGGGAACAGCCAGTATTATATGTGTGCTGCAGAGGCAGATACTGTCCCATGTGTCCAAAGTGATAGGTCCAAGTCGTTTGCATCTTCTGAATCTGGCCAATCCATGGAATTGCACCACTTATACACGCCTACAGCATCCTTCAAAACTTCAACTTGATGACAACCATGAATTTGCAACATTGTTGTGTGTGGCCAACTGAATTCACTGCATCCGACTCGTACAAGCTTCGAATATGCGTCCGTTACCGTGTCAGTCCATAGCCAATGCGTGCGCACAGATCGTTCCATTGCTGTATGACGCATATTTCGTCACACAACATGCATCCGTCAACATCATATGCAATGGCCAATGCGTGCGCACGGATCGGTCCATTGCTGTACGACGCGTATTTCGAAACACAACACGCATCCGTCAACATCATATGCAATGGCCAATGCGTGCACATGGATCGGTCCATTGCTGTACGACGCGTATTTCGTCACACAACACGCATCCGTCAACATCATATGCACTGGCCAATGCGTGCGCACGGATCGGTCCATTGCTGTACGACGCGTATTTCGAAACACAACACGCATCCGTCCACATCATATGCAATGGCCAATGCGTGCACACGGATCGGTCCATTGCTGTACGACGCGTCCCTGTACAAGTCACTCGCATATGTCACCATGGTTGTCACAGGTGAACGTATGCCAGCCACAATTACTTGCCAGGGACTCAGGGGCACACCTACAACACCACAGCCTGTCCACACTGTATCCTAAGGCATGTAAGGCTGCATTACCTGTGTGTGTATGGGGGTCAACATGTGGTTTGTTGGGTGGCACTTGGGGGCAGCCACTCCCAGGCTGTGCACGTGTTCATGGGGACAGAATCCTTTGTGTGTTGTGCACATGACCACTGTGATGTGCAACTGTTCAGTTCAGAGCATGTGGCATGGTCACATTTCCAGGTTGTATATGTGTATGTTATGTCACATACACCCTGAGTCCCATGTGGGATGGTATGTACGTCACAGGGTGACCCATTGCCACAATTGTGATGGCCCTCCACAGTCTGTGTGCATGTTGTGTTTCAGATGTCTCTGATTCCATGTGCACAATGGGAGACAGTCTCCACATCCACGTTGTTTGTGCATCGACTTTGATGTTGTGCGTGTGTGTGTCACAGACATCCATGTCTGTCCTGCAGAGGCAACAGGGGCCACTACCTGTGGGAGTCATGGTTGTTTTGCTGGCGTGTACATGATACGCCATGTCATGCCAGTGTCCATGTTGCAATACAGGGTCCCTGGGAATCTACCTGTCAAAGAGCTGGGATGCCTGGGGCACATCTGTACTCACTTGTCACTGTGGTGTGTGTTTGGAACGTGACAGCAGTACATGGGTACTGTGACACAGCCTAATGATTTCCCATAGCACAACCTGGAACTTGTTGTCAACACATGTTGAACTGAGATGTTAGATGATGGCCATGTAGGTGCCATATATGCCCATACAGAACGGCACACACATCAAGTACTTGTGTCTCGTAATGATGTATCATGTGATATTGAGTATGGTCAATGCCACATATGTGGGGTGACTGACAATCTTTCTTTGTTCACCTATGTACTGCAGGGCACCAGCTGTCCATAGACCATTCCCTGACCTTGCAACCATGGTTGAACGTGACTGCATCCGACGGTACCGCTTCAACAGGCCGCTGATTGAGGAATTGGCGGGGCAGTTGGCCCCACATTTGCTACCTGGCCGGCCATACCCTACAGCGCTGACCCCCAAGGTGAAGGTGATGGCAGCCCTACACTTCTTTGCCACCGGTACCTTTCAACACACTGTGGCGTCTGCTGGTGGGATGTCACAGACCATGTTCTGCCATGTGCTACGCGATGTTTTGGAGGCAATGTTAACATACTTGAACCAGTACATCTATTTCCCTAAACGTCAACAAATCACTGACGTCAAGAGTGACTTCTATGCCCTGGGGAGGATGCCACATGTCATCGGCTCCATTGATGGGACACATGTGGCTTTGGTACCACCACAGGCACATGAGCAGGCATACAGGAACAGGAAACATTTCCATTCTATCAATGCTCTGGTGGTATGTCTTGCAGATATGAGCATCTCACATGTGTGTGCACGTTTCCCAGGTTCTGCACACGATGCCTACGTAATGAGGAGTAGTCGCATCCCGAGGATGATGTCACAGATGCAGAACCAGCATGCCTGGCTTGTCGGTGTGTACTGACTTTGTACCATTGTGTGTGTTCTGCAATGTTGTATTCCACCCTCTTTTCCAACTCAGCTAATGTGCAATTGTCTGTATGTAGGTGACTCCGGATACCCCAACATGCCGTGGTTGCTGACACCCCTCAGGAACCCTGTGACACCAGCCCAGATGCGCTACAATGAGGCACATGGTCGGACCAGGAGAGTGATCGAGTGGACATTTGGTCTCCTGAAGAGCCGCTTTCGCGCCTGGACAAGACAGGAGGGGCCCTCCCATATGCCCCTGCAAAGGTGTGCAAGATTTTCATCGTCTGCTGCATGCTACACAACCTGGCAGTGCGGAAGGAGTTGCCTCTCATCCTGGATGACCAACATCCGCCACCTGTGGAGGATCCTGGCCTGGGCCACGATGCTACCGATGATGATGATGATGAGGGTGATATCCGCACACAGCTCATCAACAACTTCTTCAGCTGAATGTGAGTATACAGAGATGTTATGTCAATGATTTGAGTTTGCATGATATGTGTTGGTGGTGCTCTGTTGCTGTTTGAGTGTGGCCATGTGCTACTTGACTGGATGCGTGCAGCGATGTGTCCTTACAGGTAGTCTGTACTCCCCAACAGTGTTGACATGCTAACTTGGTTTTGTGTAGGTATCTTGTGACATGTATTGGGCATGAGTATTGCAGTTCTGTCCTGTTCTTCAGTGCTTTTAACTGTGTGTCATGTCTGTCCTTCACAGGGTACTTTCCGAGTTGTTTGGTCAACTCTGATCCCCCGACACCATGATTCAACTTCCAGGGTGGAAGCAGTAGTTTCCCTACAGGTGATGTGCCACACGCCCCTGGACTTTATTTCTTCAACACTTGGTGACTGTGTCGCCACTGCCACGTGGGATTACCTTGCATCTGTAGTGGAAACAGCATGTTGCAAATGTGTAATAAACCTGTGCTTCACTTTGGGATGTGCGTTGTCTGTGGTCACACATCTGACTGACATTTGCTTACTGCACCTGTGGGCTAGTTAACACAGACTCTGAATAGGTGTGGTGTCTGTGCATTCCACTGTATTTCCTGGCAACATCAGTGTAGGCGATGAGTCAGATGGCCCTGGTGTGTATGTGTTGTGTTGCCCTAGTGGTGTATCTCCCTCATATGTGTCACGTCGCCATGACTCACATGACGGTGTAGAAATTGCTGTAGCAGTTAGCATGCGCAGTGTCATTTAGCAGATCATCATCTCCATGACAAAATACCACGTTGGAATCACAACAGAGGCAAGTATGGTGTATTAGTGAGTTTATTTACATACATGTGTGAGGATAGTGCACAGGATGGTGGGTGCTGTACATTGGGATTGGAATCCAAAGTTCCCAGATGAGTTTGAAGTGTTGGTAGCAGAAATGTCCAGAGTAAAGTCCACAGTCATCTGATACATTAGTCCAACTTAAACTCCCCATGTCATGTGGGAGAGTTGGGTTGCATTCGACAGGGTGAACAGTTTGCACACAAAGGAGAATTTCCAGAACAGGTGTTGGGTTCCTGGGGGATGTACATGGCCATCTGCCTCTCAGTTGTCCTTCCTCAGACGACCCCTCTTCTTTCTGGGGGAACCCTCACGTGCAGGCCGCTGCGGTGCAGAGGACTCTCCACCAGACTCATCCTCCCTCCCTGTGGCAGTTGCAGTTGTTGCGGCACCAGATGTTGTGGGCACACAGGGAGGTGTGGACATGTTGGTGCTAATCTGGCGGAGGCATGTCAATATGTCCCTCTGCACCGCTGTCAGTTCTTCCAATGTGTCCCACTTGGACTCCATGCGAGACATGTGTGTCTCCACACGGGACATGTGGGAGTCCAAGCGGGCATGATGGGCAGCCTGCTGCTGTTGAATGTCCTTGAGGATCCCCACTACCTGGCTGACCTCTCCGGTGCTATTCTGGAACGCATCTGCAATGCGTACCAGTTGTGGGTCATCATGCAGTCCAGACCCCTCTGCAAACAGCGATCTCTGCCTACCACCCCTCCAACCACCCCTGGCCACATGGGCGGGACCTGCGGTGGCACGCACAGGTGACCCTAGGACCCCTTGGGGGTTGGTACTGGGGTTGTTGTCCATTGCTTCCCGGGGGGCCGGGGTCCCTGTGCTGTTGTCATTCAGTGTCCTTGGTCTGTCCGTGTTGGCGGGGGTGATCTGTGTGTTGGCAGATGTTGGAGGAGTGGGTGCAGGGGGTACAGATGGTGGTCCTGCTGGTGCTGCATGATGACTCTCACCGGAGGGGCCAGGTAGGTCTTCGCCATCCGAGGAGGGCAGAGGCTGTTCCACACCAGAGAGCTCAGGGGCCACCGGAGCCTGGGACAGGGACTCCTCATCATCTGCTGCTGTGTCCCCATCATCACCTGTGTTTGGAAGAGACACACAATGTATGTTATGTTTCTACAGGCATCAATGGTTCAAACACATGACAGTTCTGACTGTACATCTGGATGCGTGCCTGTACATTGCATTGTCCTAAGTAGTCACAGCCAGAGGTTGATATTGGTGTAGCACATTGTCCTGCCAACCGGAAGCATTTCAATGTGAATGTTGAGGTGTGTGCATGACCAGCTCATGTATTGATTGGCTGTACATGGCCATTGCTACTTAAGGGCCATCACGTGCCTGACACAGGTGTGTCATCCTTGTCCACATTTGTCCTTTAACAGGGACATACGTGCAATTCCACTTAGGATATCTTTCAAGATTGGGCCATGTGTGGTGGCAGTTTTTGCCAGTCTTTGTGCGTCACATTGGTGTGTCTGGACAACATGGTCACAGTCCGGTATGCCTGGGATCTCTTGGGAGTATCTGTGTTGTTGTCTGGGTTCCTAGTTCACGTCTCATTTCATACAAGTGATGTTGTTAACGTAGCTAATGATGTTGTTGCTGAGTTTTGTACGTGCAAACGTGATTAATCTTGTCAATGTCCTCCATGGTGATAAGGATTGGGCACGGCAGCTCTCTGGCTTTTCCATTCTCATGACAGTGATGACCAGTGGTGTGTGTTGCAGTTCTGCTGCTGTGAGTAGCATGTCTCCTCAAATGCTGTCCAGGTTGGTGCTTGTGTCTACAGTGTCTATGACAGTGAGTGGTGTGTTGTGTGAAGGATGCATATGTTGCCGAACGATGTGGGAGTGGAATGCAGCTCACAACTGCAACTTGTGTGACTGACACCATGGTACAGTGTCCGGTATATTGGTGTGTCCATTGCATTCACTGTCAGGTGTCCCCTGTCAATGATGTCTCTGTGACTTCCTGTGTGTTTTGTGCTATGTAGTATGTCTGATTCTCCACAGTTGTCACCTGCAAGACACACCTTCACAGCCAGGCCAGGGGCACCCATGGACACTGCATCCCCTGACAGTGTGTGTAAACATAGAGTTGCAATGGCTGTGAGTGTGTACGTGTTTGGGTTGGCCAGTGCATGGGTGTGAATTGCAGTCACATCATTTCTCATGCCCATGTGTCAGCCATCTTGCCAGGGCTTTTACTTTGGGAGTGACTGGTCCCACGTGTGCAATGTGTTTTTGCAGAGTAGGTGTGTGTATGGCCAGCATTGGCGGTATTTGGTTGACATCCAGACCTCCTTCTCCCCCCAGCCCAGTTATCCCACCATGAAGCATGCCACCCTTGCAGTGGGTGCAGGTTAACTCTCAGGATGTCAGTCAGTGGTGTCCTGCTGTTGGTTGGTGCACAGCTCCCAGCAGGGCCTTGTGCTCCCCACAACAGAGCACCATTGTCAGACATCTTTGAAGTGGCTTTTCACTCCCTGTGAGGTGTGCATGCTTCAGTGTGAGCTTGCCGGGCCATGTGGGTGGGGGATGTTGAGCTGTGACTACCACTCCCATCATGCTATTGCCTACACCCCCCTTCCCAGCATGCCCATACTTCCTTCCTTTTGACTCTGCTTCCCTGTGGGGTAGTGTGCCTGTGCTGACAGGATGGCTGACAGTGTTGTCCTGGCGTTTGTTTGGCTACAAGTCCCAAAAGTGTCCCTGTGCTTCACACAGCATAACTCAGTGTGGTAGTTCTTTGTGGGATATTTAATTTGAGTGTGAGGCAATGCATTCTCCCAGGTGAGTTGTGTGGAGTTTGTGTTAAGGGGGTGTGTGAGAAAAGCTGCTGGTAACTATGGTCAGAGCTGTCAGTCTTCCTTCCCACCCAGCCAGATATCCCACCATGGAACGTGCTTTCAGGATGTCAGGCAGTGGTGTCCTGCTGTTGTTTTGAGCACAACACCCAGCAGGGGCTTGTTCTCCCCACAGCAGTACCCAGTGTCAGCCATCTTGTCAGTTCTTTTCCACTCCCTGTGATGTGAGCATGGTTCAGAGTGGTGTTGATGGGCCAATTGTGAGGGTGACCAATATCTGTGACTACAACTCCCATCATGCTATTGGCTACACTCACTTCACCAGCATACACACAATTCCTTCCTTTCAGTCAGCTTCCCTGTGAGGTGGTGTTCTAGTGGTGGCAAAATGTCTGACAGTGTTTGTTGGTTAGATTTGTCTCACTGCCTTGCTCTATTTGTTGTTAGGTTTGTACATGTCATGACACAGTTACATATCACTATGAGATGGCAGGTATTGTGTTTGTCTGACTAGCATACACATCTTGGGATGATTATCTTTTGGTTACTGTGGCTTTGCTAACGGTGCATGGTTTCACTATCCCCTTGACAGTGATGTGTGTGTATTGTCACACAATATTGGGTATATTGGTTGTGTACTCACCAGGCTCTGGGATGTTTGATAGTCCTTGTACGCTCTCTGGTGGTAGGATCGTCCGCACCTTCTCCTCCCAGGACCTGAGGTATACTGGTTTGGCAGGAGGGCCACTGTCGGTGCGATGACTCAAGGCGTAATCCTTCTTGAGTAGGTCCTTGACCCTCCTGCACACATCATACCACCTGTTCTGGATGTCTTCCTTTGTGCGCAAACATGGTGATTGTGCGTTCACCCTGTCGATGATCCTCTCCCACATCTTGGTTTTCTGCGACATGGGGGTCTGTTGGACCAATGTACCAAACAACTGTGGCTCTACCCTGAGGATTTCATCTACCAGGACTTCCAATTCACTGTCTAGGAACTTTGGATTCTTCTTTGGGGGCATGGTGATGGGTGGTGGTGGGGATTGATGTGTGTGTGAGTGTGCAAGTGAGGGTGGGTGAGTGTCAGTTTTGCTGGGTGTATGTGAGGGTGCTATTATGGAGGTGCTAATGGTGTGTGGCTTGTGTGATGGATGAGTTGTGAGTGTGTCTGTGGTTGCTGTATGATGGTGTTCTGTGCTGGCAGGTCTGTTGAATTTGCAAAGGATCATGGTAGGGATTTGTGGCCTTTATATGGGTGGAGTTGTGGGTGTGTCTTTGTTCCATGTTTTTTTTCCCAGTATTTATTGACTTTGTCATTGCTTATTTGGCCCTTTTTTTTGTATTTTTTCCTTTGTATTTTTTGTGCATGTAGGAGACGTTCTTCTGACCGAGTAGGACGCCTCAGTTGTCTCGTGCGAGCTTCTCCGAGTCTTTCACGCTGTCTTTCTGCTGGGTTTCATGTGCGGCGTATGCACCGATCGCGGAGTATTCGGTTGCTTCGGCTCCCTGTTTTCTATGCGTGTCAGTCGTACGGCTTGAGCTCCGTGCGACTCGGTCTGGTTTTACACGCATTGCATCGTACTGCGCGGGTCGGAGTTCGCGGGTACGTATCTGTCGGGTTCATTCCTGGTGCGTGTCGGTCGGTTCGATTCGCGTAGATTTTCCGGCCGGATAGCTGATTTCCGTGCGGTTCGGTCGTTCTGCTTGTGTTCCGTACTTGTCAGTCGTAATTCACATGCATAGCATCGTACTACGCGGATCGGACAGCGCCGGTACGTGTCGGTCGGACTACATTCCCGTACCGAGTCGGTCGGTACGTTTTCCGGCCTGAATCGGAATCGGCCCCAAAGATTTTTGTGGTAATTTATGCAAAGAAGACGTGAAAGAAATGCACCAACTCCTGCACCGTTGCAGAACAGAAAAAAGAAACGTGATATGGCCCCAGATCCGTTGTGTTTTGTCAGAGCACACAGAGGAGATGCATAGGCTAGACAACTTTGCTGGACAATTGCACACACAGAGCTATCGGAAGACATTTATTTACGGGCTGGCAGCTATGAGTCACGGAGCACATTTTCCCATCGCCTCACCCTCTAGTAAGGCTGGAAACAATCTTTACCATCTCGCAACACTGTAGACCTGTATATATGACCCTTTTTTTTTACTTGATGGATTGGCTTCCAAAATCACACCACTTAAAGCTGTTGGTTTGATATCCATCGGATGAACTTCCATTTGACGTGCCAAACACGCCTGAGATATCCGCAGGTTATAAATATTGAAGCTCACTGGGGCTAATGCTACAAATCATTACTTAATGTACCGTATATCAAGAAATAAAACTTTGGATGGACCAGGAGATAACTGTGATTTTAATAATAGCTATGGAAACGTTTGTAAGCCTGCCCATATGAAGTGTTTTTGTGAAACACCTGTTGACAGTGTTTGTAGACTGAGCATTATTGATTAGTTTGGGTGGACAGCTATTTATGGACAATTAAGATGAACAGAGAGTTCAACAATTTTTAGAATCACAAGCGTTATTGTGGTGAATCTAATCAGAAATAATGGCTAGTTGATTTTGATACACAAAGGGCCTCATTTACAAGAAAGTGCCGCAGCGCAGCACCGTAAGCCCTTTGGCTGCACCAGGCTGCAGCACTTTCAAAGCACAGGGATGCGCCATATCTACAAGGATATGAAGGACCCCTTTGCTCTCCCCTGCGCTGGCGCACAATTAGCTGTCATGCGCTGATGCAGGCACCCTTACACCATGATGCAAGGATGCCTGCATCACGGGGATGTTAGGAGCTTTTTTTTTTTTGTATAGCGCATGGCTACCCGGAGGCATCCCAGCGCTGCGGAGGTGGCTGGGGGGGAGGGAGGGAATTATGGGAATAGCCAGGTTTTCAAGGATTTCCGGAAGGTCAGGTGATTCACCTCTTTACGAATAGGAAGAGGAAGTGCATTCCATAACTTGGAAGCATTGTAGGAGAAACGGCGGCCACCTGTTCTGGCCTTCTTAATTCTGGGGACCTCTGTCAAGTGGAGCTCATCCGAGCGCAGACATCGATTGGCCTTATATGGTTTGACCAGGTGTTTTGTAATAGGAGGGCCTCTGTCCTGCAAACCTTTGTGGGCAATGCAGAGGGCTTTGAAGTGTATTCTCTCCTGTACCGGGAGCCAGTGAAGAGAACGAAGGGCAGGCTTTGCTGAGCAGTGGCTTTTAGTGCCCGTAAGAAGTCTAGCTGCTGAGTTCTGGACCACTTGGAGCTTCGCTATGACTGATTTGGGAGCACCCAAATATAGAGCATTGCCGTAGTCCAGCCTAGAGAGGATAAGTGCCTGGACCAGGAGTTTTCTTGAGTGGCTAGGTAGGAGAGGGAGTATTTTCCGAGTGGATCTGGCTGCCGTTTTCCTCGCTTGGACTTTGAAAGTGAGGTCATGGTCGAGCCAGATACCCAAGCTTTTTATCTCGTTTTTTGGCAGGGGAGCTGTACCCATGCAACTCGGCTACATGGTATTTGAGTTAAAAATTGCTTGGTTGCCCAGCAGCATGAGCTCAGTTTTTTCGCCATTGAGCTTCAGGTGGGATGAGTTCATCCAGCTAGCAACTGCCTCAAGGCATGAGCGCAGATCCGAGGGACATGGTTCCGCATGGTTCAATGCCACAATTAGTTGGGTGTCATCGGCGTATGTGACTATATGGATTCCGAAAGGGGCTACAATCTCTGCCAAAGGGGCCATGTATACGTTAAAAAGTGTGGGGCTTAGAGACGAGCCCTGGGGGACACCACACTGCAGCGGGACTGGTTGGGAGCGGGAGTTTCCTTCGGATACCTGGAAGAATCTTTCTTCTAGGAACGATTTCAGCCATGATAGGGCCGTGCCTGTCACTCCCACTTTTTAGACGGTGAACCAGTATGCCATGGTTCACCGTGTCAAAGGCTGCACTTAGGTCCAGGAGGATGATGGCCGTGGACCCTCCGGAGTCAAGAATCTTTCTTGACTCCTCCACTACCGCTATCAGTGCAGTTTCTGTGCCCTGACCAGGACGGAAGCCAGTCTGTGACGAGTGGAGTAATTTAAATGTTTCCAAGTGGGCCGAAAGTATACGGTTAGTGTATTTTTCGGCAATTTTACTAATTCCAGGAAGTAATGAAATAGGGCGATAGTTACCTAGCTCAGACGGGTCTAAATGAGGTTTTTTAGTAGCGCCTTCACTATAGCATTTTTCCAGTCCTGGGGGACAATGCCCGATGCTAATGAGGCATTGATTAGATTAATGATGTGGGGGCGACTGTAGGTGCGACCAACCTCAGGATGTTGGGGGAGCAGGGTCCATCGGGGACCCGCTCTTAACTGAGTCTAGGATGGAAAAGAATAAATCCTCGGAGAGTGGAGAGAATGACTCTAAGAGGTGAGGGTTATTCAGGGGTTCTAGGTCATATAGTTTGACTAAGTGCTCATTGACAGAGGGTGGAAGGAGATTGAGGATGTTTTGAATTTTGGTCGAAAAGAAGCCAGCTAGTTCCTCGCATCGGCGACCAGAAGGATCGGCGGCTGCAGGAGGGTCGGGCACTTTCATAAGTTTCTTTGCGATCTGGAATATTTTTCTAGTGGAGCTTGAGGCGGAGCGAATTTTTTCATCATAGTAGGCAGCCTGAACTAATTTTAGAGCTGTTTTATATTGAGCAATGGATAGCCTGTATGGTGATTTTTTTTCGCTTGAGAAATCTTTCCTCCATGCTCTTTCCAATTTTTTACACTGTTGTTTCAGTTCACGGAGTTCGGGGGTATACCACGGAAATTTATTGGGGCCCGTTCTTTTTGGAGCGGTTTTCCTAGGGAGTACTGTGTTTAATGAGTTTTCGATCCATGAGGAGAACTTACTGTTGGCAGCTACAGGATCAGAGTCCAAGATGGGCATAGATGCCTCCAATTCACGGGTCCAATCTTCAACAATCAGTTTGGACCAGGGGCGGATTTGGATGCGTGAGACTAGCGAATGTAGGCGCGGAGAGGGTGGGTGCCAGGAGAAAGGAATAAGAAAGTGGTCTGACCAGGGGAGGGGAATGGGATCGTTCCCCTTTAATTCCGTTATGCTTGAAAAAATGGGGTCAAGAAGGTGATCCTTAACATGTGTTGCATGGTGTATTTTTAGGTCCAATTGAAAAGCTGCTAGATCGTAGGCTAGGTCATTGGCCACCCTGTCTCTTGGGTCGTCAAAATGAAGATTAAAATCTCCCAGGAGATTAAAATTGGGCGAAGCACTGGCAAGATTTAAGACAGTTTCCAGTAGTGAACTGCAGAATTGTCTATGTGCTCCTGGGGGGCGATATAAAAGAATGCCAACAAAGGTAAGTAGTGGAGTGAATTCAATTGAGAAGTGGACATTTTCACAGTCTAGGAGGGGGCTATCCAAAATACGTCAAATTAAATGGTCTTTGTGAATAATTGCAATTCCACCCCCCTTCCCGTTTAATCTGTCCATTCGTTGAATCAGGTATCCCGGAGGGAGCGTTTGGACAATGTCTGGGTCGGAACTGGGGGTTAACCACGTCTCCGTGAGGAACAGAACATCTGGTTTAGTGTCTTGTAATAATATAGATATCTCTGTGGCGTGTTTTGGCAGGGATCTGCAGTTAAGCAGAGCCATATTAAACCCGTTTCCTGCTAAGGGAGTGTTAGTGGTCGGTAGGGTCAATACATATGTGCAATGTAGGCACCTGTCCTGCATTTTCTCCAAGGATATGGAGTGGGAGCAAGTTAACTTAGGGGCTTTCTGCAGAAATATTAATTCATCCTTAGTATACTGCAGGAGAGCTGATGGCGGAGGGGCAGGGGGTCTGGGCCCTGGACCCTGACTGGCGCGGACGGGCGCAGACGGGCTTGCCTTAGGCGCGCCCGCTGCGCGCGTCCGCTGCGCGTCGAGGCAGGCATCAGCATTTATACAGCCGGGTTTAAGCAGCTGGACTGCTAACCGCCGCTGTGCCTTTGCCTAAAGCAACAGCACTTCCGGTCTGCGTCACACTTCCCTCCACTCAACCGGAACGATCCGTGGTGGACCGGGGAAGACGCCGAGCTGACCGAGTGCAGGTGGGGAATACAGTGCGCAAACAGTGTTTCAAGTGAGTTTTTAAAAAAATAATTGGCTAAAACGAAGGTACTTAAAACAAATAATTCTGTATTTTAAAAATGGCAGATGATTGTTTATTTGCAGGAAGGTGTCCCTTCCTGTACATAAACAATATGAAATGGTGCATTAGCACACATAGAACTTGTAAAACTTCATTTTTTTTACTGATTGTTTATGTGCAGGAAAGGACACCTTCCTGCACATAAACAATCACCAGAGGTGATTTCCTTGTTCTATGTGTGTTGCAGAATGCAGCACACATGGAAACAGGAAAAAAAACTAGGAGAAATGAATACATTTCTCCTCTTTGCACCTCCCTACGCCTCCCCTGTGGAGGCGTAGGATTCAGATGCATTTCCAGGATTACGATTTCTCGTAAATCTGGAAATGTGTCAGGTTCCATGGGTGTTGTGTGGGAACACCCACAGCAACACCCATGGAATGCCCCTGTAACGCAAAGTGCTGCGTGTAAAGGGGCCGTATTTACAAGGACAGGAAAAGCCACGCAGTATGGCTTTTCCTGTCCTTGTAAATATGGGGCAGAAAAATGCGCCGCCAGTGCGTCACAAAAAGTGACGCACCGGCGCTGCAAGGGGCTCGTAAATCAGCCCCTAAGACTGTAACAGTGCAGCCAAGAAGCATGGGTCTATTTGTACTAACATGCAAGCCACAAATAGTGGGTGCAAAGTGCACACTGACTTTTGCAACCTGCCCATAAATCTTCTGCACTAATATGCCACATTGCTAAATTCCCATTAACATGGGTTTTCAAAACAACCTACCTATGCATATTAGTCAGGTTGCTACTTGCACCCCCTTGCGATTGGTTATGGACACAGAGATGGTGGCCTATAAGAGACAAGAGACCACAATCTCTGCGCTCGCATTTCCAAACAGGAAGCAATGTTCCTTAAAGAATGAGGTGCTGCTTAACAAAAATGTTTATTGTTTGGAAAGGTATCGCAGGGAACTGACAGTGGTCCTCTGAATCACAGTCTACATGTTCTGACTCCTGCTGACACAATTCCAAATGAGTAAGCTGTTCAACAGGGTCAGATCCCCCTTTGGTAATGAGTTCTCACCTCCTTTGAGGTATCAGTCATTTTTCCGTGGTTTGCTACCGTAATTGCAGTCACGAGGTATTGTCATATCCCATAGCAAATTATGATTCGAAAAGGCTTTTCTGAACATGAAAAGTGATTTAGCACATTGTCCAAAGCCATTTTTCAGTTACAGACCCTGTGATTATGCCACTTGATCAGCCTGTGGCTTTGTACATCTGTCTATTCGTTTTTAATTCCTGTCTCCCCACGTGACTAAGGGGCATATTAGCAAGAAGTGGCGATAATCATCGCTAACCCTGCTTAGCGTGATTTTTTTTATCGCCGGCTATCGCTGGAATATATCGCCACGCTAACGCTGTATTAGCAACGATTAGCGCTATGGCGATGAATATTCCAGCGATAGCGGGGGTAATGGGCCAACATCGCTGAAAAACCAGCGATGTTGCATGGAGAAGGGAGAACACCTTGCTGATACGACCCTGTGGTCGTATCAGCATAATCCACCCCCATGTTAGGTATGGCTAACACCTGCTAATTGCAGGTGTTAAATAAATGGCGATGACCCCGGTTAGCGCGACTTTTCACGTCGCTAACTGGGGCCATGGCCACCTTGCTAATAGGCGATAGGCCTGTTAGCGAGTGTTTCCCAGGTTTGTTCGTCGGGAACGCCCACTTTGCATGTCATTAGCGATAAATATCGCTGACATGCAAAGCGGTAAAAACGGGCGCTAATGCCCGCAAACTGTCGCTAACTGCTGTTAGAGACAGTTTGCTGATAGAGCGATATAAATATCGCCGCTTTAGCGGCAAAAAGTGCCGCTAAAGCGGCGATAGTGCCCTTGCTAATATGCCCCTAAATTTTATGCTCTTTGACAATCATTTTTTGAGATTATTCCTCTGCTTCCATTTTTAGCCAGAATTGTAAGTGGAGTGGATATTTCACCAAGGGAGACAAAGCCTACACTCACAATCTATTTGCTAAATGTGGAGTACTAGGAACGTAACCGGGTTTGAAGCAAGTAGTCCTGTGCTGCTCTGTTTTCCTACCTTACTGATCTTGGGCAATTTGTGTTTTTCATGAGCCTTTCGGCCATTTATCTACCATTATTATAAGAGCTTCAAAAGAGGTTCAATATATTAACATCAATGATATATTGCATGGACAGCCTGACAGAACTGTTTCCAAGCTGGGTTTTCTACTTTCCCTTATTATTGAAACATTGTACTACATGTTTCTCTTTGCTCTTATATGGTGATTAGAGATCAAGGGGTCAATTCCGATCCCGGCCGGAAGCGCACCTAACAGTATTCGTCCGGAAAAAAAAGCAGCCGATTGCGTGTTTCCCGACCGATTCGAACATTCGTCCGGACGAACAAGTACGATGCGTATAACAACCCAGTTTCCGAGCGAGCCGTACTTACCCAATTCAGCTCTTGTTCCCCGCCTGAGCCGGATCCGTAAACGCCGAATCGAGTCGTACGGAAGCAAATACACAGCACCTTCCGGCCGGACGAGTACGATGCGCACTCCGTACGCGCCAAACCCGTCGCTACGTCCGGGACGTTTGAGCATCCGGACGAGCCACACATAAGCTCCGTCTCGCGCCACAAGACGATCCACGGCTACGAGACGAACAAGCCTGCTACGAGAACGACTCGAAGACACGAGAAACCCGAACGAGACGATCCAAGCATGAATCCCATTGCGCAGGTCCTACCTATACTCTACATCTATTACCGGGACCGGCACGGACGCGTACGGCGCAGACGGTAAGTCAAACACCAACAATACAAACAAACGACACGTACCCGAAATATGTCACACACACATAGGGATGCACAAATGACGTACACTAGCAACAGCAGAACCATAGGGGTGGGATGGCCATCACCAATGCCATACACACCCATAGGGGCTGGATGCCTGCCACTACCACCACCCCACTCAGGGGGGGCTGGATGCCTGTCACTACTACCATCCCCACCCTTAGGGGGATGGATGCCTACCACTACCACCACCCCTACTCAGGGGGGCCTGGAGGCCTGTCACTACTACCATCCCCACCCTTAGGGGGATGGATGCTCATCACTACAACCATCCCCACTCATAAGGGGCTGGATGCCTGCCACTACCTCCACCCCACTCAGGGGGGGCTGGATGCCTGTCACTACTACCATCCCCACCCTTAGGGGGATGGATGCCTGCCACTACCACCACCCCACTCAGGGGGGGCTGGATGCCTGTCACCACTACCATCCCCACCCTTAGGGGGATGGATGCCTACCACCACCACCACCCCTACTCAGGGGTGGCTGGATGCCTGCCACTATCACCACCCCACTCAGGGGGGGCTGGATGCCTGTCACTACTACCATCCCCACCCTTAGGGGGTAGGATGCCCATCACTACTACCATCCCCACTCATAGGGGGCTGGATGCCTGCCACTACCACCACCCCAGTCAGGGGGGGCTGGATGCCTGTCACTACTACCATCCCCACCCATAGGGGGCTGGATGCCTGCCACTACCACCACCCCACTCAGGGGGTGCTGGATGGCTGTCACTACTACCATCCCCACCCTTAGGAGGATGGATGGCCACCACTACCACCACCCCTACTCAGGGGGGCCTGGATGCCTACCACTACCACCACCCCTACTCAGGGGGGGCTGGATGCCTACCACTACCACCACCCCTACTCAGGGGGGGCTGGATACCTGCCACTACCACCACCCCTACTCAGGGGGGGCTGGATGCCCGTCACTACTACCATCCCCACCCTTAGGGGGCTGGGTGCCTGCCACTACCACCACCCCACTCAGGGGGGCTGGATGCCTGTCACTACTACCATCCCCACCCTTAGGGGGATGTATGCCCATCACTACTACCATCCCCACTCATAGGGGGCTGGATGCCTGCCACTACCACCACCCCACTCAGGGGGGGCTGGATGCCTTTCACTACTACCATCCCCACCCTTAGGGGCTGGATGCCTGCCACTACCACCACCCCACTCAGGGGTGGCTGGATGCCTGTCACTACTACCATCCCCACCCTTAGGGGATGGATGGCCACCACTACCACCCCACCTACTCAGGGGGCTGGATGCCTACCACTACCACCACCCCTACTCAGGGGTGCCTGGATGCCTGTCACCACTACCATCCCCACCCTTAGGGGATGGATGCCTACCACTACCACTACCCCTACTCAGGGGTGGCTGAATGCCTGCCACTATCACCACTCCACTCAGGGGTCGCTGGATGCCTGTCACTACTACCATCCCCACCCTTAGGGGGATGGATGCCCATCACTACTACCATCCCCACTCATAGGGGGCTGGATGCCTGCCACTACCACCACCCCACTCAGGGGGGGCTGGATGCCTGTCACTACTACCATCCCCACCCTCAGGGGGCTGGATGCCTGTCACCACTACCATCCCCACCCTCAGGGGGCTGGATGCCTACCACTACCACCACCCCTACTCAGGGGGGGCTGGATGCCTGCCACTACCTCCACCCCTACTCATAGGACGGGTTATGCATGACACAACCAGCATACTCCCACATAAGGAATGTCTGAAAATTACATCCCCCCAACACCATGACAAGCGTGTGTAGTCTGTGACAAATGCCTACAACACTGAACATGACATTGAACATACAATGTGACCCACTAGCACATGTGTCACACATAAATGTGTGTGGCCTCCCCAATGCAAGCCAACCATGGCCACTGTGGCAATGGGGTTGAACACCCCATCACCACAGCGACCAAAAGGTAGGTGTGGGGTCCATAGCTGATGCACCTTTTGAACAGTGTGGCAATGGGGCCCAAAGCCCCATCACCACAGTGACCAAAAGGGAAGTGTGGGGTCCATAGCTGATGCACCTTTTGAACAGTGTGGCAATGGGGCCCAAAGCCCCATCACCACAGTGAGCAAAAGGGAAGTGTGGGGTCCATAGCTGATGCACCTTTTGAACAGTGTGGCAATGGGGCCCAAAGCCCCATCACCACAGTGACCAAAAGGGAAGTGTGGGGTCCATAGCTGATGCACCTTTTGAACAGTGTGGCAATGGGGCCCAAAGCCCCATCACCACAGTGATCAAAAGGGAAGTGTAGTCTGGGTAAAAGCTGCCAAAGCCAAACTGCATGGATGATTCCTGGTCACACAACAACAAACACATCAGTGGCATAGTAGTGCTTGTGTCCCATAGCAACATAGATTGGGTGAGGCAAACAGTGCAGTGCAAATAAAACATACCTTTGGCCATGTGCAGACAAACATCACCCATGGGGGCTCACATCGTCAACATTCACATATAACACAATGACAGAAGTGACCATCATAATGCAGACCCACATATCTGCACCAATGGACACACAAATGTAGATATCCTAGGGAGACTGTAGATGTCAGGTGAACAAATACCATACCATGGCAGCAAATGGGACATACAAACCATGATTATTGTGCTGACTGATGACCTAGGAGTCCCAGGGACAGCAGGGAAAGCCACCAAACAACATACAGCCAATGGCACACTCAAGATATGCCAATGCAGTGGTGCAAATGCACAAACAGGCAGACCCACACTGCATATCAAACACAACAGGTGATGGGGGTGTGTGCCAGTGTCCCCAGGCAACCACACAACACATGAGGAGGCCTGAATTCCAATTACACAGATGTGTATACAGTGCCATACAAAAGTAACTCATGGATTGGATTCCCTTATGTGGGCAAAGAGGCATTGTTAGATGAGAGGGAGCCCAAATTACACATGTCACACAAGCTTGTAGGAACAGCAACTAACACAGCAAGAGACAGACCCACCAAAGCACAACCCCCAGGGACCCCACATTGTGGTGACACTACCCTGCATGATAATCCCACTGTGATGACAAAGGTAGATGGCATTCACACTGTGAACCACAGCCATGTGTCCTGAGCAACAAACTACCATCACACCTACACAAGCACAAATCAAACAGCACGGCCTGCCAGCCATGGCCAATATGGAGGTAGGGGTCTAGCCGTGCAACAACTCACATTTGCACACACTCAACACCACACACCTTGATCTCCACCAATGTGCAGCAGTGAAGCTCACATGGACTGGTGACATTCCACATGCACCCATGACAATCCCAGGGGTGGTGGGGGAACTAAGGTGCAGAAACCCATCACACATGGCCAGTCAACAAGACTCGTGAATGTCTGACACACTGCACACTACGCGGTACATGGGCATGGCGTGAAATCCACCACAATCAATGGGATCCTGGCCATAGTCACACACCAATGAAGAAGACAAGGTGACACACAAAGAACACACGTACACAACTTCCAACATTGCAGCTCTGACCCTGAGGAGTGGCAGCAGTCACACACACAACGTGTCACAATCACTGAAAGCTACCATAGACTGTAAATTACATTACATGTGTAACCAACAAGTGCCAAGGGGAATCCTGAATGTGTCCCATCTGCGTTTGCCCACATCCCCAGCCCTGACAACAAAGACAACCTGGGATGACAACCTGATGAACCTTAGTTAGCCATGCACCCACATCCCAGAGTAACCAGGTCCAAGATGCTTGATGAACACAGAACAACTCAGCAAGCATCAGAAACAGGAACATTCGTAGGGACACAGCCTGTGTAGGAAAAGGGAAGGGTACACGCACAGACATGCTTATACAACACAAAACACGGGCCCAGGCAATGTCACAGGATTACACACTGCCATGAGGGCACTCCACTGCTGTGGAAGGTCCGCTGTGCCAAGCCTTGTCTGTGCACGACTCAAACATGTCGGCAGAACACTCGGTCAGTGAGTCAACAACTACAACACACTGAAGGCTCTGCTCACATCAGCCTGGGTACGGGAGTGTCACGTCAGTCATCTGCATACACCCAAAACACGTGTCAAGCAAGGTGCACTGTATACACTGATGAGTCCTTCAACATTGGTGTGCTAAACTGCATGTCCAGTGGAGATGGGCACACAGTCAGGGAAATAGGAACATTGAACAGTGGTAAGCCCACCAGATGTGCATCACTGTAAGACAAAGATGTTAATTTACAAATGCAAAATGTACATCCCTGTGTCATATGCTGAACATCACACCCTCAGACTGCAGCAGAGGATGCCATAGATCCAGACTACAACAGGACACACATCCCATGGACCACATGGAGTCCATCACTGCAACACTTCATTTCCCTGATCTGAACACTATTACAACTGCAAATGCATGATGATAACCATGTACATCAACTACATCAAAAGAAAAACCACAAGTAAACAAAAATAGGCTTTATTCAGCAAATGTCACTAAGAAATCAGAAGTCCAAATTAAAGTAAGGCCAATGGCCAGTCCAAATACACAGTCCCAACAGGGTGATATGTGACAACTTGTCACCCATTGCTTGCCTGCACTGGTAGGGACAGGGGACATCCCCCTTGGAGGGGCATACAAGGGGAAGGCCAGGCACCACAGGGACAGGATCAGGGGATGCCAGAGTGAGGCAGTGAAGGGGTGGTGGGTGCAGGAGTGTCACCAGCAACTGCAGTGGAGGTGTCTGACTCAGGGGGGGCTGGCACCACTGCAGTGCCCGAGTCAGATGGGGTGGTTGTGGACTCCACTGCAGTGCATGCCTCCAAGGGAGTGGAAGGGGGGGCAGATGAGGTGGGCAGGACAGAGGGGAGGGACCCGGTCTCCACACCAGTGCCACAAACAGGCTGAGCGTCTGGGTTGGGGGTGGAAGAGCAAGTGGCAGGGGAGGAGGGCCTAAGCAGTTTGGGGATGCGGTATCGGTGTGTGGGGGAACCTGGGGCAGGGTGTGGCGGTGGAACCTGTGGAGTGGTGGCCTGGGGGATGGAGGAGAGAGACTGGGTGGTGGAGCTGCGTGGTGGTGGTGGTGGGGTCTTGCCCTTCCTGGTGCGGGGGAACTTCCGAATGGGGTCCTCAGTCTGTCTGCGCCTGGGGGAGGGTGTCCGGGGGTGAGGGGCACTCCCCTCTGTGTGGGTGGACTTCCTCTTCCCCCGGTATGCCGGATCTGCAGGATCGGAGGGAAGAGGCCGAGGTCACACAGGAAGACCTGCTGTGTAGGTGGGGTTGCAGGTGAGGCAAGGGAAGGGGTCTTGGAGGGAGAGGATTTGGAGGACTGCGGAGTGACTGTGGATGCCTGTGTGTGTGTCTGTTCCCCATCCCCTGTGTGTGTGGTATCTGTTCCCTGAGGATGCTTGTGTGCACGTCTTGCCTTTCTTTTGGGTGTGTCTGTGCTGCTCGTGTCTGTGTGCTTGGGTGAATGTGCAGGTGTGCATGTGCTTTGGACAGGTAGGGTGCCAGGAAGTGTGGATGGGGCAGAGGTAGGAGGTGGGAGGGACTGCTGGAGGAGGGACACTGCTGCCGTCAGGGAGGAGTCCATGGACTTATTGCTCCTCTGTAGGGCAGACATACCCGTCGAGATGCCCTCCATGAACGACACCAGCTGTGTCAACAGAGTGGTGTGTGCATGGAGGACACTCAGCATTGCTGTCTGCCCTACATGGAGCTGCCGAAGTAGGTACACAGACTCCTCACTCAGGGCAGCAGGGGACACAGGGGCAGGGGGTGCGGTGCCTGGCACGAAGGAGACACGCTCCCAAACACGGGAGCCTCCACGGACCTCTGGAATCGGAGCCAATGGGAGGGCGGTGCTGGTGGTGGTGGTGGCGGGGCCAGACAGACTAGCGGGGGTGTGGTGGCTGCTGACACCCGCCTCCACAAGGGAGTCATCTTCCGAGCTGCTGTGGTCCTCAGCTGAGGTGGATGGTGCTGAGGACTCCTCGGTGTGGCTCCCCTCGCCCTCCGTGCCACTGGGTCCCTCTGACCACTCGTCGGATGCTGACCCAGTCTGGCTCCGCTGCTCCTCCTGGTCCGTGGAGCTGTCCCCTCCTGTGGCCGTGGATGTATCTGCAAACAATTAGGAAACAGACAAACATCAGTCACCTGCACTGACCGCACACACCACAGTAAGTACAGAACTTACAGAGCCAGCCCTGGGATCCTTAGTAGAACATTGCCAAAACTCCTCACACAGATTTGGAGAAGCCAATTGTCAGTCTGATGGTCAACCATGGGACTCACACCCCTCCTGCCCTTGCACCCATCTGTCTGGTGCCTGTCTGATGGTAAGACCCCAGTGTGGACACATGCACCACCTACACAGTTGTTGGACATTGCAGGGAACACAGTGAAGTATGTGAACATGCACACATCACATCTCTTGCCACTGAGTCAGTACAGGTGTCCGGAGAAAGGGATGGGCAGAGTCTAAATAGAAATGCATGTGATGCATACCAGCACCAGACACCATGATGCACCCATGTCCGGATAGTCCATGCCACAATGGGGTGCATGTTGCACATGTCACTCCCCTGCAGGATCACTCTTAGGAAGTTTAATGCCATGACACAGGCATGCCTGCAAAGTCATACATCACTGTCTCCAGTCACATGGCCATGGCAGCCTGCCAACAACAGTCTGCACTGTGTCACAATCCTAGGACATGGGGAATGCAAGTTATGTAACTGACAAGTGCACATGTCCATCCCCCACACACCACATCATCTGAACTAGTATTTGTCCACGTCATGCCAATTGGACATATGGGGGACATGAAACACAACTCCCAGAACCTGAGCACTTCACAGTGTGCTGTGAATGAATAACAGCTGCCTGAAAGTCACAGTCGCATACACCTGTGTGCACAGTCAAGTGATCAAACATCTATAAGTCACAGAAGTATCGTCTCACATGGTCACATCTCAGATGGCATGCTGAACCCTAACCGACAAACATACCAGTAGTCCTGACAACGAAGCCACAGCACACTGACACAGAGGCAGACACCTGAGGGAACATGTCACTGATCACAACATGTCAGATGATCCATGGGAGTGGGAGTACAGAGTCTATTGTATGCCCTGGAGTAGGCGTGACTGTCCAGATGCACCTGTAAGAGGGATGAGTCCTGGACAGAAGGCAGGTGTCTAAGCATGTGTGACACACTTGATATACAAACTCCTGAGGCCCAAACATTGTTCCCACCCACAGCATGGGGGTGTGCCAAATACCCCAGGGACATGTGGTGAATCAGATCAGCAAGTGGACCACATATCAAAGTTACACCCATATTACATGTCAGGACTTGGGCATTGTGTGAGCAATTGACCGACCCATGAATCCCACAACATAGTCACCGGAACAAATGCTGTCCCCCACCTTGAGCAAAGCAAAATGCAATGCCACAGTCCCCAAGTGACACAATTTCCTGACTGTAAGGGCCACACATATGCGTATCAGATGAGGAGTGGGCATGTCACAATAGAGGGACATGGGTCCTGGACCACAAGACTGATGTACTGTGGAAGTTTAACCAGGCCAGAGGAGGGCACATAGCATGTCAGACAAAGTGCACAGTGCTGTCATGGACTCACCCCCTCCTTGCTGCTGTCTGGCCTTCAGCTGCCCATCCAGGTCAGGGAAGACCACCGCCAGGATCCTGAGCATGTGGGGGTCAGGGTCCGGTGTCCGCCCCTCCTGCGAGGAGGTGACAGCTTCAGCTGGACCCTTGCGATCCTCCGGGTCCAGCCTCGAAGGTCCTGCCACCTCTTCTGGCAGTTGCGGATCCGGCGCTTGTAGTCCCCACGGATCTTACTGCCCGGGCGATGGTCAGCCAGATTTTCTGCTTCTGGTGGGCATCAACCTGTGAGGATGACAAAGTGAAAATGCTATTACTACACATGCAACATATCCGTACATCACACAGTTGGATATACATGTCTCAATCACTGGGGCACATGATGTACACAGGCAGTGCAACGATGGCTATGAACAGTTTGCCAGCAGTTACTACATGGTATCATTGCATGGAAAGTAAACCTTGTTGGAATGCACTGTTACTGCACTGTACCTGTTCAGTGCATGTAACTACACACTTTGGGGGCTCAGAACTACTCAGTGAGCATGCTAGCCAGTGGTGTGCACACTGTAAGTCCTGCTAGTCAGACAACATGCAAAATTAGTAAGGCAGTGGACAGCACACTCACCTGCTCCCCTGGTGTCCCATACAGCTTGCTGTACTGTGGAAGGAGGCTGTCCAGCAGGGCCTGGTTCTCCTCAAGGCTGAAGGCTGGGGCTCTCTCCACAGTATGTGCCATTGCAGTAGCCAGAGGATGCAGAGACAGCAGCAGTGTTGGTGGCAGATGTCGTCCTGGAGCATGTAGTGCAGGCAAGTGAGCTCTCAGGGGAACAGCCAGCATTATATGTGTGCTGCAGAGGCAGATACTGTCCCATGTGTCCAAAGTGATAGGTCCAAGTTGTTTGCATCTTCTGAATCTGACCAATCCATGGAATAGCAGCACTAATACACGCCCACAGCATCCTTCAAAAATCCAAGTTCATGACACCCATGATTTTGCAACATTGTTGTGGCTGGCCAACTGAATTCACTGCATCAGACTCGTTGAAGCTTCGAATACGCGTCCGTTGTCATGCCAACGCGTGCGCACCGTTCGATCCATTGCTGTACAACGCGTATTTTGGGATACAACGCGTACCCGCTCACAACAGATGCAATGGGCCGGCCGGGCACACCGATCGGTCCATTGCTGTACAACGCGTACCCGCTCACAACAGATGCAATGGGCCGGCCGGGCACACCGATCGGGCCATTGCTGTACAACGCGTATTACGGGATACAACGCGTACCCGCTCACAACAGATGCAATGGGCCGGCCGGGCACACCGATCGGGCCATTGCTGTACAACGCGTACCTGTACAGGTCAGTTGCATATGTCACCATGCTTGTCACTGGTGAACGTATGCCAGCCACATATACCTGCCAGAGACCCAGGGGCACACCTACAACACCACACCCAGTCCACACTGTTTCCTAAGGCATGTAAGGCTGCATTACCTTTTCTGTGTATGGGGGTTAACATGTGGTTTCTGTGGTGGCACTTGTGGGCAGCCACACCCAGGCTGTGCATGTGTTAATGGGGACAGGGTCCTTTGTGTGTTGTGCACATGACCACTGTGATGTGCAACAGTTCATTTCGGAGCATGTGGCATGGTCACATTTCCAGGTTGTGTATGTGTGTGACATGTCACATACCCCCAGGGTCCCATGGGGAAGGCATGTACGTCACAGGGTGACCCATTGCCACAATAGTGATGTCCCTCCACAGTCTGTGTGAATGTTGTGTTTCAGATGTCTCTGATTCCATGTGCACGATGGGAGACAGTCTCCACATCAACGTTGTTTGTGCATGGACTTTGATGTTGTGCGTCACTGGCGTCCATGTCTGTCCTGCGTAGGCGACAGGGGCCACTACCTGTGGGAGTCATGTTTGTTTTTCTGATGTGTACATGATACGCCATGTAATGCCAGTGTCCATGTGGCAAGACAGGGTCAATGGGAATCTACCTGTCAATGAGCTGTGATGCCTGTGGCGAATCTGTCCAGACATGTCACTGTGGTGTGTGTGTGGAACGTGACAGCAGTAAATGGGTATTGTGACACAGCCTAATGGTTTCCCATAGCACAACCTGGAACCTGTTGTCCACACATGTTGTACTGAGAAGTTAGATGATGGCCATGTAGGTGCGAGTTATGTCCGAACAGAACGCCACACACATCAAGTACTTGTGTCTCGTAATGATGTATCATGTGAAATTGAGTATGGTGAATGGCACATATGTGGGGTGACTGACAATCTTTCTTTCCTCAACCTATGCACTGCAGGGCTCCAGCTGTCCATAGACCATTTCCTGACCTGGCAACGATGGTGGAACGTGACAGCATCTGACGGTACCGCTTCACCAGGCAGCTGATTGAGGATTTGGCAGTGCGCTTGGCACCACATTTGCAACCTGGCCGGCCGTACCCTACGGCGCTGACCCCCAAGGTGAAGGTAATGGCAGCCCTACACTTCTTTGCCACCGGTACCTTTCAACACACTGTGGCGACTGCCGGTGGGATGTCACAGACTATGTTCAGCCGTGTGCTACGCGATGTTTTGGAGGCAATGTTGAGATGCCTGAACCAGTACACCTATTTCCCTACACGTCAACAACTCACTGACGTCAAGAGTGACTTCTATGCCATGGGGAGGATGCCACATGTCATTGGCTCCATTGATAGGACACGTGGCTTTGGTACCACCACAGGCACATGAGCAGGCATACCGGAACCGGAAACATTACCATTCGATCAATGCTCTGTTGGTATGTCTTGCAGATATGACCATCACACATGTGTGTGCCCGTTTCCCTGGTTCAGCACACGATGCCTACGTGATGAGGATTAGTCGCATCCCGAGGATGATGGCACAGATGCAGAACCAGCGTGCCTGGCTTGTCGGTGTGTACTGACTTTGTACCATTGTGTGTGTTCTGCTCTGTAGTATACCACCCACTTTTCCAACTCAGCTAATGTGCACTTGTCTGTCCGTAGGTGACTCCGGATACCCCAACATGCCGTGCTTGCTGACACCCCTCAGGAACCCTGTGACACCAGCCCAGATGCGCTACAATGAGGCACATGGTCGGACCAGGAGAGTGATTGAGCCGACCTTTGGTGTCCTGAAGAGCCGCTTCCGCTGCCTGGACAAGACAGGAGGGGCCCTCCCATATGCCCCAGCAAAGGTGTGCAAGATTGTCATCGTCTGCTGCATGCTACACAACCTGGCAGTGCGGAAGGAGTTGCCTCTCATCCTGGATGACAATGACCAACGTCCGCCACCTGTGGAGGATCCTGGCCTGGACCACGATGCCAGTGATGATGATGATGATGATGGTGATGTCCGCACACAGCTCATCACCAACTTCTTCAGCTGAATGTGAGTATCCAGGGAGATGTAATGTGAATGATGTGAGTTTGCATGATATGTGTGGGTGGTGCTCTGGTGCTGTTTGAGTGTGGCCATGTGCTACTTGACTGGATGCGTGCAGCAATGTGTCCTTACAGGTAGTCTGTACTCCCCAACAGTTTTGACATGGTAAATTGGTTTTGTGTAGTTGTCTTGTGACATGTATTGGGCATGAGTATTGCAATTCTGTCCTGTTCTTCAGTGGTTTTAACTGTGTGTCATGTCTGTCCTTCACAGGGTGCTTACTGAGTACTTTGGTCAACTTGGATCCCCCGACACCATGATTCAGCTTTCAGGGTGGCAGCAGTAGTTTCCCTACAGGTGATGTGCCACACACCCTGGACTTCATATCTTCTGCACTTGTTGACTGTGTGGCCACTGCCACGTGGGATTACCTTGCATTTGTAGTGGAAACAACATGTTGCAAATGTGTAATAAACCTGTGCTTCACTTTGGGATGTGCGTTGTCTGTGGTCACACATCTGGCTGACATTTGCTTACTGCACCTGTGGGCTAGTTGACACAGACTCTGAATAGGTGAGGTGTCTGTGCATTCCACAGTATTTCCTGGCAACATCACTGTAGGCGATGAGTCCGATGGCCCTGGTGTCTCTGTGTTGTGTAGCCCTAGTGGTGTGTCTCCCTCATATGTGTCACGTCACCATGACTCACATGACGGTGTTGTACTTGCTGTAACAGTTAGCATACACAGTGTAATTTAGCAGATCATCATCACCATAACAGTATCCACATTTGAATAACAACAGAGGCAAGTATGGTGTACTAGTGATTTTATTTACAAAAATGTGTGTGTGTATAGTGCACAGGATGGTGGGTGCTGTACATTGGGATTGTGATCCAAAGTTCCCAGATGAGTTGGAAGTCTTGGTAGCAGAAATGTCCTGAGTGTAGTCCACAGTCATCTGATACATTAGTCCAACTTGAACTCCCCATGTCATGTGGGAGAGTTGTGTTGCATTCGACAGGGTGAAAAGTTTGCACACAAAGGAGAAATTCCGGAACAGGTGTTGGCTTCCTGGGGGATGTACGTGGCCATCAACCTCTCAGTTTTCCTTCCTCGGGCAACCCCTCTTCTTTGGAAGGGGGGACCCTCACGTGCAGGCTGCGGCGGTGCAGGGGAGTCTCTGCCAGAGTCCTCCTCCCTCCCTGTGGCGGTGTCAGTTGTCGCAGCACCAGATGTTGTGGGCACACAGGGAGGTGTGGCCATGTTGGTGCTAATCTGGCGGAGGCATGTCAATATGTCCCTATGCACCGCTGTGAGTTCTTGCAATGTGTCCCACTTGGACTCCATGCGAGACATGTGTGTCTCCACACGGGACATGTGGGAGTCCAAGCGGGCATGATGGGCAGCCTGCTGCTGTTGTATGTCCTTGAGGATCCCCACTACCTGTCTGACCTCTCCGGTGCTATCCTGGTACGCATCAGCGATGCGTGCCAGTTGTGGGTCATCATGCAGTCCAGACCCCTTTGCAAGCAGTGACCTATGTCTACCACCCCTCCCACCACCCCATGCGACACGTGCAGGACCTGCGGTGGCACGCACAGGTGACCCAAGGCCCCCTTGGGGGTTGTTAGTGGTGTTGTTGTCCGTTGCTCCACGGTGGGCCTGGGGCCCTGTGCTGTTATCATCGGTGGTCCTTGGTCTGTCCGTGTCGGCGGGGTGGTCTGTGTGTTGGCAGTTGTTGGAGGGGTGGGTGCAGGGGGTGCAGATGTTGGTCCTGCTGGTGCTGCATGATGACTCACACCGGAGGTCCCAGGTAGGTCTTCGCCATCCGAGGAGGGCAGAGGCTGTTCCACACCAGTGAGCTCAGTGTCCCCCGGAGCCTGGGAAAGGGACTCCTCCTCGCCTTCTGCTGTGTCCCCATCATCATCACCTGTATTTGGATGAGACACACATTGTATGTTATGTTTCTACAGGCATCAATGGTTTACACACCTGACATTTGTGACTGTACCTCTGGATGCGGGCATGTACATTGCATTGTCCTAAGTTGTCACAGTAAGAGGTTGATATTGGTGTAGCACATTGTCCTGCATACCTGGGGCATTTCAATGTGAATGTTGAGGTGTGTGCATGGCCAGCATTGGTTGTATTTGGTGGAAATCTGGCCATCCTTCTCCACCTAGCCCAGTTATCCCACCATGAAGCATGCCACCCTTGCAGTGGGTTCATGTTGACTCTCAGGTTGTCATTCAGTGGTGTTCTGCTGTTTGTTGGTGCACAGTTCCCAGCAGGGCCTTGTGCTTCCCACAGCAGTACCCAGTGTCAGCCATCTTGTCAGTCCTTATCCACTCCCTGTGATGTGAGCATGGTTCAGAGTGGTGTTGATGGGCCAATTGTGAGGGTGAGCAATATCTGTGACTACAACTCCCATCATGCTATTGCCTACACCCCCCTTCCCAGCATGCCCCTACTTCCTTCCTTTTGACTCTGCTTCCCTGTGGGGTAGTGTGCCTGTGCTGACAGGAAGGCTGACAGTGTTGTCCTTGCGTTTGTTTGGCTACAAGTCCCAAGAGTGTCCCTGTGCTTCACACAGCATTACCCAGGGAGGTGGTTCTTTGTGGGATCTTCATTTGGTGTGTGAGGCATTGCATTCTCCCAGGTAGATTATGTGGAGTTTGTGTTGAGGGGGTGTGTGAGGAGAGCTGCATGTAACTATGGTCAGTGCTGTCAGTCCTCCTTCCCACCCAGCAAGATATCCCACCATGCATCGTGCTTGCATTGCAGGGAGTGCAAGTTGGCTTTCAGGATGTCAGGCAGTGGTGTTCTGCTGTTTGTTGGTGCACAGTTCCCAGCAGGGCCTTGTGCTCCCCACAGCAGTACCCAGTGTCAGCCATCTTGTCAGTCCTTATCCACTCCCTGTGATGTGAGCATGGTTCAGAGTGGTGTTGATGGGCCAATTGTGTGGGTGAGCAATATCTGTGACTACAACTCCCATCATGCTATTGCCGACACCCCCTTCCCAGCATGCCCATACTTCCTTCCTTTTGAGTGGACTTCACTGTGTGTGAGTGTGACAGCTATGGCATGATGGCTGTCAGTGTGGTCCTGTTGTTTGTTGGTGCACAGTTCCCAGCAGGGCCTTGTGCTCCCACAGCAGTACCCAGTGTCAGCCATTTTGTCAGTCCTTATCCACTCCCTGTGATGTGAGCATGGTTCAGAGTGGTGTTGATGGGCCAATTGTGAGGGTGAGCAATATCTGTGACTACAACTCCCATCATGCTATTGCCTACACCCCCTTCCCAGCATGCCCATACTTCCTTCCTTTTGACTCTGCTTCCCTGTGGGGTAGTGTGCCTGTGCTGACAGGAAGGCTGACAGTGTTGTCCTTGCGTTTGTTTGGCTACAAGTCCCAAGAGTGTCCCTGTGCTTCACACAGCATTACCCAGGGTGGTGGTTCTTTGTGGGATCTTCACTTGGTGTGTGAGGCATTGCATTCTCCCAGGTGGGTTATGTGGAGTTTGTGTTGAGGGGTGTGTGTGAGGAGAGCTGCTTGTAACTATGGTCAGTGCTGTGAGTCCTCCTTCCCACCCAGCCAGATATCCCACAATGCAACGTGCTTGCATTGCAGGGAGTGCAAGTTGGCTTTCAGGATGTCAGGCAGTGGTGTTCTGCTGTTTGTTGGTGCACAGTTCCCAGCAGGGCCTTGTGCTCCCACAGCAGTACCCAGTGTCAGCCATCTTGTCAGTCCTTATCCACTCCCTGTGATGTGAGCATGGTTCAGAGTGGTGTTGATGGGCCAATTGTGTGGGTGAGCAATATCTGGACTCAACTCCCATCATGCTATTGCCTACACCCCTTCCCAGCATGCCCATACTTCCTTCCTTTAGTGGACAATAAAACACACAATAAGTCTCATGACTCGGGGTCAAAAGTAATCCAACTTGTCCATTCATTTTGTAGCGATCTTTGATGGTCACATTTTAGTTCATCCATTGTCACTCGCTTCTTTCCCATCCATTCCCCAGGAATACATGCTGAATCTCTTGGCACATTCTTCATTGTCAGGTCAGATCGACCTTGACATCTCTCACTCCGGGCACAGGCCGCATTCACGTGACTTTGAATTTCTTTATTGCTTCTGCGCAGAGGCCATCTTAGCCCTCTCACGTGATCTCATCCTCTCCAGCAACCATTTTCGTAAGCTTGGCCTAGCAGGCCTGAGCGTACTATCATAAGAACAAACATAACTGAAAATAAAGCAAAGAAAATAAGCCTTTCTGTTTGCCACTCGCCTAGCTCTAAAGACCCGTGTTAGGTGTGTACCTAGTCATGAAGCGACATTTAAAGCCATTTCACTTGACCATCTGCATGTCTTGTGCTCATCTAACTAACAAATCTACTACGCAGCATAAATCATGCAATTTCACTGCTAATTGAGTATGCAAATCACAATACTAAGGTTAATTAACTTCACATTTGTAAGTAGATTAGATTTTGCACAAATCTGCATATTACCCACATTTAGGGGTCGATTCCGATTCGGGCCGGAAAAAGCACCGACCGACTCGGAGCCGGAATTTATTCCGACCGACACGTACCTGTGGCGCCCGACACGCCAAGTACGATGCAAGGCGTGCAAAATCCGACCGACACGTACGGAACCCAAGCCGAACGACCGAGCCGCACGGAAAACAGCAATCCGGCCGGAAAAACACGCAAATCGAACCGACCGACACGCACCCGGAACAAATCCGACCGTAACGTCCCCGCGAACTCTAAACCGCAAAGTACGATGCAAGGCGCGAAAACCACGACCGAGTCGTACGGAGGACAAGCCGTACGACCGACACGCATACAAAACCGAGCCGAAGTAACACAAAACACCGCGACCGACGCGTACGCAGCATAGAAAACTGCACAAACACAGCGTGAACGAAACGGAGAAGACCGTACGAGACCAACTGCAGGGTCCGACTCGGTCACAAGAACGTTTCCAACATGCACAGACAGTACAAAGGAAAAATTACACAAAAAAGGCCAAACAAGCAATTACAAAGCCAATAAATACTGGGGGGGTGGGGACAGAGAACAAAGACACACCCACAACTCCACCTATATAAAGGACACAAATCCCAACCATGATCCTTTGCAAATGCTATTCCACTGCCAGCACCCAACAGACAGCAACCACACACCCACAGCTCATCCCTCACACAAGCCACACACCATCAGCACACCAACAAATACCTACCTCACATACACCCAGCAAAACACACACTCACACACCCTCACCTGCACACCAACACACACATCACTCACCATCACCACCCATCACCATGCCCCCAAGAAGAATCACAAGTTGCTAGATTGTGAATTGGAAGTCATGGTAGACGAGATCCTCAGGGTAGAGCCACAGCTGTTTGGCACACTGGTCCAACAGACACCCATCTCCCAGAAAACCAAGATGTGGGAGAGGATCATCAACAGGGTGAACGCACAATCACCATGTCTGCGCACAAAGACCGACATCCAGAACAGGTGGTATGACGTGCGCAGGAGGGTACGGGAGCTGCTCAAGAAAGACTACCTCCTGAGCCAATACACCGGCAGTGGCCCTCCTGCCAAGCCAGTATACCTCAGGCCCTGGGAGGAGAAGGTGCGGGCCATCCTTCCGCCAGTGAGCGTCTATGGACTAGAGAACATCCCAGAGCCTGGTGAGTACACAACAAATGTACACAATATTCTGCCACAATACACACACACATCACTGTCAAGGGAGAGTCAAACCATGCACTCATAGCAATTACACAGCAACCAGAACAGAATCATCCCAAAATGTGTATGTCAGTCAGATAAACACAATACATGCCATCTCAAAGTTACATTTAACCGTGTCATCACATGTACAAACACAACTACAACTACAGCTAGGCAGTGGCACAAATATAACTAACAAACACATCCAGACATGTAGCCACCACTACAACACCAACACACAGTGAAGACCACTGAAAGAAAGGAATTCTGTGTATGCTGGGCAAGTCAGTGTAGCCAATAGCATCATGGGAGTCGTAGTCACACATATTGCCCACCCCCACAACTGTCCCATCAACACCACCATGAACCATGCGCACATCACAGGGAGTGGAAAAGGACTCACAAGATGGCTGACACTGGCTACTGCTGTGGGGAGCACAAGGCCCTGCTGGCAACTGTGCAACAACCAACAGCAGGACACCACTGACTGACATCCTGAGAGACAACTTCCACTCCCTGCAATGCAAGCACGTTCCATGGTGGGATATCTGGCTGGGTGGGAAGGAGGACTCGCAGCACTGACCATAGTCACAAGCACCTCCCCTCACACACACCCTCAACACAAACTCCACAGAACCCACCTGGGAGAATGCAATGCCTCACATCCTAACTCAAGATCCCACAAAGAACCTCCACCCTGGGTTATGTCGTGTGAAGCACAGGGACACTCGTGGGACTTTTAGCCAAACAACTGCCAGGACAACACTCCCAGCCATCCTGTCAGCACAGGCAGCCTGCCCCACAGGGAAGCAGAGTCAAAAGGAAGGAAGCATGGGCATGCTGGGAAGGGGGGTGGAGGCAATAGCATGATGGGAGTAGTAGGCACAGATATTGCTCAGCCTCACAACTGGCCCATCAACACCACCCTGAACCATGCTCACATCACAGGGAGTGGATAAGGACTGACAAGATGGCTGACACTGGCTACTGCTGTGGGGAGCACAAGGCCCTGCTGGCAACTGTGCAGCAGCAAACAGCAGGACACCACTGACTGACATCCTGAAAGACAACTTCCACTCCCTGCAATGGAAGCACGTTCCATGGTGGGATATCTGGCTGGGTGGGAAGGAGGACTCGCAGCACTGACCATAGTCACAAGCACCTCCCCTCACACACACCCTCAACACAAACTCCACAGAACCCACCTGGGAGAATGCAATGCCTCACATCCTAACTCAAGATCCCACAAAGAACCTCCACCCTGGGTTATGTTGTGTGAAGCACAGGGACACTCTTGGGACTTTTAGCCAAACAACTGCCAGGACAACACTCCCAGCCATCCTGTCAGCACAGGCAGCCCACCCCACAGGGAAGCAGAGTCAAAAGGAAGGAAGGATGGGCATGCTGGGAAGGGGGTGGAGGCAATAGCATGATGGGAGTCGTAGTCACAGCTCTACATCCCCCACCACATGGCCCAGCAAGCTCACACTCACGCATGCACATCCCACAGAGAGTGGAAAGGCCCATCAAAGATGTCTGACACTGTTGCTGTGTCGTGGGGATCACAAGGGCATGTTGGGAACTGCACACCAACCAACAGCAGGACACCACTGTCAGCCATCTTGCCATTGCTCTCACACCCACACACACTGAACTCCCCACAAAAGCAAGTAAGTATGGGAATGCTGGGAAGTGGGGTGGAGGCAATAGCATGATGGGAGTCATAGTCACAGACATAGCTCACCCCCACAACTGTCCCATCACCACCACCCTGAACCATGCTCACATCACAGGGAGTAGAAAACAACTGACAAGATGGCTGACACTGGCTACTGCTGTGGGGAGCACAAGGCCCTGCTGGGAACTGTGCACCAACAAACAGCAGGACACCACTGACTGACATCCTGAAAGACAACTTCCACTCCCTGCAATGCAAGCACGTTCCATGGTGGGATATCTGGCTGGGTAGGAAGGAGGACTCGCAGCACTGACCATAGAGAGTGGAAAGGCCCATCAAAGATGTCTGACACTGTTGCTGTGTCGTGGGGATCACAAGGGCATGCTGGGAACTGCACACCAACCAACAGCAGGACACCACTGTCAGCCATCTTGCCATTGCTCTCACACCCACACACACTGAACTCCCCCACAAAAGCAAGTAAGTATGGGAATGCTGGGAAGTGGGGTGGAGGCAATAGCATGATGGGAGTCATAGTCACAGACATAGCTCACCCCCACAACTGTCCCATCAACACCACCCTGAACCATGCTCACATCACAGGGAGTGGATAAGGACTCACAAGATGGCTGACACTGGCTACTGCTGTGGGGAGCACAAGGGCATGCTGGGAACTGCACACCAACCAACAGCAGGACACCACTGTCAGCCATCTTGCCATTGCTCTCACACCCACACACACTGAACTCCCCACAAAAGCAAGTAAGTATGGAAATGCTGGGAAGTGGGGTGGAGGCAATAGCATGATGGGAGTCATACTCACAGACATAGCTCACCCCCACAACTGTCCCATCAACACCACCCTGAACCATGCTCACATCACAGGGAGTGGATAAGGACTCACAAGATGGCTGACACTGGCTACTGCTGTGGGGAGCACAAGGCCCTGCTGGCAACTGTGCAACAACCAACAGCAGGACACCACTGACTGACATCCTGAAAGACAACGTTCACTCCCTGCAATGCAAGCACAGTCCATGGTGGGATAACTGACTGGCTGGGTGGGAAGGAGGGCCGGCTGTCAACCAAATACAACCAATGCAGACCATGTTCACACCCCAACAAATACATAGAAATGCCCAAATAATGCAGGACAATGTGCTACACCAATATCAACCCCTGACTGTGACAACTTAGGACAATGCAATGTACAGGCCCGCACCCAGAGGCACAGTCACAACTGTCAAGTGTGTCAACCATTGATGCCTGCAGAAACATAACATACATTGTGTGTGTCTCCCAAAAACAGGTGATGATGGGGACACAGCAGCAGACGCTGAGGAGTCCCAGTCCCAGGCTCAAGAGGATGCAGAGCTCACTGGTGTCGTACAGCCTCTGCCCTCCTCGGACGAAGAAGACCAACCTGGCACATCCGGTCCAAGTCAACATGCAGCACCAGCAGGACCACCAGCTGCAGCACCAGCAGGACCACCAGCTGCACCCCCTGCACCCACCCCTCCAACGACTGTCACCACAAATACCATCCCTGCCGACATGGACAGAACAAGGAGCAACACCAGCACAGGGACCCTGGACCAACGTGGGGCCATGGACACCACCACCACCACCAACCCCCAAGGGGGACCAGGGTCATCTGTGCGTGCCACTGCACGCACTGCACATGTCGGCAGGGGTGGTGGGAGGGGTGGGAGACAGAGGTCGCTGCTTGCAGAGGTTGCTGGTGTGCATGATGACCCACAACTGGTACGCATAGCCGATGCGTACCAGTCCAGCACCGGAGATCTCAGCCAGGTAGTGGGGCTCCTCAGAGACATGAAACAGCAGCAGGCTGCCCATCATGCCCGCTTGGACTCACACATGTCCCGCGTGGAGTCCAAGTGGGACGCACTGCAAGAGATGACGGCGGTGCACAGGGACATTTTACAATGCCTCCGCCAGATGAACAGCAACCAGTCCACACCTCCCTGTGTGCCAACAACATCTGGTGCTGAACAAACTGCAACTGCCACAGGGAGGAGGATGACTCTGGCGGAGAGTCCCCTGCACCGCAGCAGCCTGTACTTGAGGGGCCCCCAAAGAAGAGGGGTCATCCGAGGAGGGGCAAGTGAGAGGCCGATGGCCAAGTGCAACTCCCAGGAAGCCTGAACCTGTTCTGGATGTTCACCTTTGTGCACAGACTGTTCACCCTGTTGACGGCAACACAACTCCCACACATTACATGGGGAGTACAAGTTGGACCAATGTCTCAGACAACTGTGGCCCCGATACTGGGGATTTTGTCTACCAGGACTTTCAATTCACCTAGGAACTTGTGATTGCAAGATATATGTACAGCACTAACCATCCTATGCACTATTCACACAAATGTATCACAATAAACACACTAATACACCATACTTGCCTCTGTTGTGATTCTAACGTGGGTGCTGTCATGGGGATGATGAACTGCAAAATTACACTGTGTATGCGGACTGCAACAGCAAGTACAACACAGGCATGTGAGTAAAGGCAACGTGACACATATGAGGGAGACACACCACCAGGGCTACACAACACATACACACCTAGGCCATCTGACTCATTGCCTACACTGATGTTGCCAGGGAAGACGGTGCAATGCACAGACACCACACCTATTCCCAGTTGTAGTCAAGTAGCCCACAGGTGCAGTAAGCAAATGGCAGTCAAATGTGTGACCACAGACAACGCACATCACAAAGTGAAGCACAGGTTTATTACACAGTTGCAACATGTCGTAACCACTACAGATGCAAGATAATCTCACCTGGCAGCGGGCACACAGTCAACAACTGTAGAAGGAAGGAAGTCCATGGGTGTGGCGCACATCACCTGTAGGGACACAACAGCTACCACCCTGGAAGTACAATCACGTCGTCGGTGGACACAGTTGACCAAACGAATCTGAAAGTACCCTGTGAAGGACAGAAATGACACACAGTCAAAAGCAATGGAGAACAGGACAGAACAGCAAAACTCATGCACAATACATGTTACAAGATACCCACCCAGAACCAAGTTAGCATGTCAACACTGTTGGGGAGTACAGACCACCTGTAAGCACACATCGCTACACACATCCAGTCAAGTAGCCCATGGACACACTCCAACAGCACCAGAGCACCACCTACACATATCATGCCAACTCACATCATTGACATGACACCTCAGGATACTCACATTCAGCTAAAGAAGTTGGTGATGAGCTGTGTGCGGACATCACCCTCATCATCATCATCATCATCACTGGCATCGTGGTCCAGGCCAGGATCCTCCACAGGTGGCGGATGTTGGTCATTGTCATCCTGGATGAGAGGCAACTCCTTCCGCACTGCCAGGTTGTGGAGCATGCAGCAGACGATGATAATCTTGCACACCTTCGCTGGGGCATATGGGAGGGACCCTCCTGTCTTGTCCAGGCAGCGGAAGCGGCTCTTCAGGAGACCAAATGTCCGCTCAATCACTCTCCTGGTCCGACCATGTGCCTCATTGTAGTGCATCTGGGCTGGTGTCACAGGGTTCCTGAGGGGTGTCAGCAACCACGGCATGTTGGGGTATCCCGAGTCACCTACGGACAGACAAGTGCACATTAGCTGACTTGGAAAAGTGGGCGGAATACTACAGATCAGATCACACACAATGGCACAAAGTCAGTACACACCGATAAGCCAGGCACGCTGGTTCTGCATCTGTGCCATCATCCTGGGGATGCGACTACTCCTCATCACAAAGGCATCGTGTGCTGAACCAGGGAAACGGGCACACACGTGTGTGATGGTCATATCTGCAAGACACACCACCAGTGCATTGACCGAGTGGTAGTGCTTGCGGTTACGGTAGGCCTGCTCCTGGGCCTGTGGTGGTACCAAAGCCACATGTGTCCCATCAATGGAGCCAATGACATGCGGCATCCTCCCCAGGGCATAGAAGTCACTCTTCACGTCAGTGAGTCGTTGCAGTCTAGGGAAATAGATGTACCGGTTCAGGAATAGCAACATTGCCTCCAAAACATCGCGGAGCACACGGCTCAACATGGTCTGTGACATCCCACCAGCAGTCGCCACAGTATGTTGGAAGGTACCGGTGGCAAAGAAGTGTAGGGCTGCCATCACCTTCACCTTGGGGGTCAGCGCTGTAGGATACGGCCGGCCAGGCTGCAAATGTGGGGCCAACTGCACTGCCAAATCCTCAATAAGCTGCCTGGTGAAGCGGTACCGTCGGATGCTGTCCCGTTCCACCATCGTTGCCAGGTCTGGGAATGGTCGATGGACAGCAGGAGCCCTGCAGTGCAGAGGAGAAGAAAGCAAGATTGTCAGTCACCCCACATATGCGGCATTGAACACACTCAATATCACAACATACATCATTATGAGGCACAACTACATGAAGTGTGCAGTTCCGTAAGGACATGTATGGTACATACATGGCCAACATCTGTCATCACGGTTCAACAAGTGGCATCAATAAGTCCCAGGTTGGCCCATTGGATATCATGAGGCCGTGTCACAGTTCCCATCTCCTGCTGCCGTGTCACAATCACCCCCCACAGTGACATGTGAGGACAGATGTGCCCCAGGCATCACAGCTCAACGACAGGTACATTCCCAGGGACCCTGTATTACCACATGGACACTGGCATTACATGGAGTATCATGTATACACCACAGCAAAACAACCATGACCCCCCCAGGTAGTGGTCCCACTTGCCACTGCAGGACAGACATGGACGTCTGTGACACACACACGCACAACATCAAAGTCCATGCACACACAACGTGGATGTGGAGACTGTCTCCCATTGTGCACATGAAATCAGAGACATTGTAAACACTACATGCACACAGACTGTGGAGGACCATCACTATTGTGCCACTGGGACACCCTGGCTCAAACATACCGTCCCACATGGGACTCACGGGGTATGTGACATGACATACACATTCACCACCGTGAAATGTGACCATGGCACATGCACAGATATGAACAGTTGCACATCACAGTGGTCATGTACACGTAACACCCAGGATCCTGTCCCCATGAACACGTGCACAGCCTGGGGGTGGCTGCCCCAGGTGACACCCACAGGACAACATGTACACCAACATACACACAATAGGAAATGTAGCCTTACATGCCTTATGATACAGTTTGGACAGGCTGTCGTGTTGTAGGTGTGCCCCTCACTCCCTGGGAGCTATCTGTGGCTGGCATATGTTCATCTGAGACAGGCATGGTGACATATGCCAGTCACTTGTACAGGGATGCGTTGAACAGCAATGGACCGATCGGTGCCCCCGGCCGGCCCATTGCATTCAATGTGTGCGGGTACGCCTTGTACCCCTGTACGCGTTGTACCGCAATGGACCGATCGGTGCCCCCGGCCGGCCCATTGCATTCAATGTGTGCGGGTACGCGTTGTACCCCTGTACGCGTTGAACAGCAATGGACCGATCGGTGCCCCGGCCGGCCCATTACATTCAATGCGTGCGGGTACGCGTTGTACCCCTGTACGCGTTGTACCGCAATGGACCGATCGGTGCCCCGGCCGGCCATTGCATTCAATGTGTGCGGGTACGCGTTGTACCCCTGTACGCGTTGTACCGCAATGGACCGATCGGTGCCCCGGCCGGCCCATTGCATTCAATGTGTGCGGGTACGCGTTGTACCCCTGTACGCGTTGTACCGCAATGGACCGATCGGTGCCCCCGGCCGGCCCATTGCATTCAATGTGTGCGGGTGCGCGTTGTACCCCTGTACGCGTAGTACCGCAATGGACCGATCGGTGCCCCCGGCCGGCCCATTGCATTCAATGTGTGCGGTACGCGTTGTACCCCTGTACGCGTTGTACCACAATGGACCGATCGGTGCCCCCGGCCGGCCCATTGCATTCAATGTGTGCGGGTACGCGTTGTACCCTATGCGCGTTGTACCGCAATGGACCGATCGGTGCCCCCGGCCGGCCCATTGCATTCAATGTATGCGGGTACGCGTTGTACCCCTGTACGCGTTGAACAGCAATGGACCGATCGGTGCTCACCCATTGACAATGGCCTAGCCTGGCAACGGACGCGTTTTCGAAATTCGAACGAGTCGGTTGCTGGAAATTCAGTTGGTCACCCACAACAATGTTGCAAAATCTTGTATGTCATGAAGTTGAAGATTTGAAGGATGCTGTGGGCGTGTATTGGTGCTGCTATTCCATGGATTGGCCAGATTCAGAAGATGCAAACGACTTGGACCTATCACTTTGGACACATGGGACAGTATCTGCCTCTCCAGCACATATATATTGCTGGCTGTTCCCCTGAGAGCTCACTTGCCTGCACTACATGCTCCAGGACGACATCTGCCACTGCACTGCTGCTGTCTCTGCCCCCTCTGGACCCTGCAATGGCACGTACTGTGGAGAGAGCCCCAGCCTTCAGCCTTGAGGAGAACCAGGCCCTGCTGGACAGCCTACTTCCACAGTACAGCAAGCTGTATGGGACACCAGGGGAGCAGGTGAGTGTTCTGTGCACTGCCTTTCTGAATGTGCATTTTGTCTGCCTAGCAAGGCTGAAAGTCTGCACGCCACTGGCTAGCAGGCTCACTGAGTAGTTGTCACCCCCATAGTGTGTAGTGACATGCACTGGACAGGTATGGTGCAGTGACAGTGCATTTGAACAAGGTTTTACTTCCCATGCAATGATACCATGTAGTGACTTCTGGCAAACTGTCCATGGGCAGCGTTGCACTGCCTGTGTACATCATGTGCCCCTGTGATTGAGACATGTATATCCAACTGTGTCATGCACGGATATGTTGCATGTGTAGTAATGGCCTTTTCACTTTGTCATCCTGACAGGTTAATGCCCATCGGAAGCAGGAGATCTGGAAGGACATCGTCCGGGCTGTCCGGTCCGTGGGGGTCTACAAGCGCCGGATCCGCAACTGCCAGAAGAGGTGGCAGGACCTTCGGGGCTGGACCCGGAGGATTGCACGGGTCCAGCTGAAGCTGTCGCCTCCTCGCAGGAGGGGCGGAACACGGACCCTGACCCCCCACATGCTCCAGATCCTGGCGGTGGTGTTTCCAGACCTGGATGGGCAGCTGAAGGCCAGACAGCAGCAAGGAGGGGGTGAGTCAAAGACTGCACTGTGAACTCTGTATTACATGCTATGTGCCCTCCTCTGGCCTGGTTAAACTGCCACAGTACAGCAGTCATGTTGTCCAGGAGCCATGTCCCTCTATTGTGCACTGCCCACTCCTCATCTGATACCCAGGTGTGGCCCTTACATTCAGGGAATTGTGTCACTTGGGACTGTGTCCTTGCAGTTTGCTTCACTCAAGGTGGGGGACAGCATCTGTTTCCCTAACTCTGTTGTGGGCATCATGGGTGGGTCCATTGTTCACACAACGCCTGTGTTCGGACATGTAATCTGCGTGTTGCTTTGATATGCGGTCCACTTGCTGAGCTGAGCCACCACATGTGCCTGGGGTATGTGGCACACACCCATGCGGCGGGTGGGAACAATGTTTGGGCCCCAGGAGTGTGCAGATTACGTGTGTCACACATACATAGCCAGCTATCCACTGTCCAGGGCTCATCCCTCATTCATGTGGGGCAGGACAGTCATGCCTACTCCAGGCCATGCAATGCACTCTGTACTCCCACTCCCGTGTATCAGCTGACACATTGTGCGCAGTGATTTGACCCCTCAGGTGTCTGCCTCTGTGTCAGTGTGCTGTGGATTTGTTGCCAGGACTGCTGGGGTGTTTCTCGGTAGGGGCTCAGCATGCCACTGGAGATGTGACCATAGGAGACGATACTTGTGTGTCACATAGGTGTTTGATCAGCTGGCTGTGCAGACTGGGGTATGTGAATGTGAAGTTCAGGCAGCTGTTTCCCATTCACAGCAGATTGTGAGGGGCTCAGGTTCAGAGGGTAGTGTCACAGGTCTCCCATATGTCCAATCGGTATGACCTGGACAGATGAGGGTTAAGATGATGTGTTGTGTGGGGGATGTACATGTGCACTTGTGCAGCTCCAGGACTTGCATTCCCCATGACCTACTATTGTGACACAGTGCAGAGTGTTGTTGTCTGGCTGCCAAGTCATACATCACTGAGACAGTGATGTATGACTTAGCAGTCATGCCTCCGCCATGGCATGTGTCTACTTATTGGTGATCCTGCAGGGGAGTGACATGTGCTACATGCACACCATTGTGGCGATGGCTATCAGGACATGGGTGCATCATGGTGTCTGTCGCTGGTATGCATCACATGCATTTCCTATTTGACTCTGGGCATCCCTTTCATCCGGAAACCTGTACTGACTCAGTGGCAAGAGTTGTGATGTGTGCATGTCCACATGCTACACCGTGTCCTCTGCACTGTCCAACTACTGTGTAGGTGGTGCATGTGTCCACACTGGGGTGTTGCTATCCAACAGACACCAGACAGATGGGTGCAAGGCCATGTGGGATGTGAGTGCCATGGTTGGCATCAGACTGACAATTGGCTTCTCCTGTTCAGTTAGGGCACTTTTAGCAATGTTCAACTAATGATGCCAGGGCTTGCTCTGTAATGTGCTGTGCTCACAGTGGTGTGTGCGTTTGGTGTAGGTGACTGATGTCTGTCTGTTTCCCCATTGTTTGCAGATACATCCACGGAAGGGGACAGCTCCACGGACCAGGAGGAGCCGGAGAGCCAGACTGGGTCAGCAGCCGAGGAGTGGTCGGAGGGACCCAGTGGCACGGAGGGCGAGGGGAGCCACACCGAGGAGTCCTCAGCACCATCCACCTCAGCTGAGGACCAGAGCAACTCGGAGGATGACTCCCTTATGGAGGCGGGTGTCAGCAGCCACCACACCCCAGCTAGTGTTGCTGTCCCCGCCACCACCAGCACCACCACCGCCCTCCCATCGGCTCCCATTCCCCAGGTCCGTGGAGGCTCCCATGTTCGGGAGCGTGTCTCCTTTGGGCCAGGCACCGCACCCCCTGCCCCTGTGTCCCCTGCTGCCCTGAGTGAGGAGTCTGTGTACCTCCTTCGCCAGCTCCATGTAGGGCAGACAGCCATGCTGAGTGTCCTCCATGCGCACACCGCTCTGTTGACTCAGCTGGTGTCGTTCATGGAGGGCATCTCATCGGGCATGTCTGACCTACAGAGGGGCAATAGGTCCATGGACTCCTCCCTGACGGCAGCAGTGTCCCTCCTCAGACAGTCCCTCACCCCTCCTGCCTCTGCTCCATCCACACTCCCCAGCACCTTACCCGTCCCAAGCACACACACACCGGCACAGGCACACACCAGCACACACACGTCCAGCACACAGACACACACGCCACAAACAAAACGCACACGCACGCACAGTCAGGGGACTGAAACCAGACTCACAGGGGATGGGGCCCTGGAACACACACACGCATCCACGAGCACTGCGCAGTCCTCAGTTGCCTCTCCCTCCAAAGCACCCTCCCTTGCCTCACCTGCAACCCCAAAGACCCAGCGGCTCTTCCTCAGTGACCTTGGCCTCTTCCCCTCCGATCCAGCTGATACAGCATTCAGGGGAAGAGGAAGCCCACCCACACGGAGCAGAGTGCCCCTCGCCCCCGGACACCCTCCCCCAGGCGCAGACAGACTGAGGCCCCCACCCGCAAGTCCCCCCAGAGTCGTAAGAGCAAGACCCCGCCGCCGCCCTGCAGCTCAGGCACCAGGTCTCCTTCCTCCATCCCTCAGGCCCCCACTCCACAGGTGCCCCCACCACACCCTGCCCCAGGTTCCCCCACCCACAGATATACCATCCCCAAGAGGATCCGGCCTTCTCCCCCTGCCACTTGCTCTCCCGGCACCACACCCCCGCTTCGCTTGTCTGTGCCACTGATGTGGTGAGGGTGTCCTCCCCCTCTGTCCAGCCCAGCTTGCCTGTTCCCCATTCTCCTCCCCTGGTGGTAGGCACTGCAGTGGAGTCCACTACCACCCTGTCTGACTTGGGCACTGCAGTGGCGGACCTGTCCACTCCATCTGCAGGGTCCACTGCAGTCGTGCCGGCACCCACAATATCTGAGTCATGCCCCCCAGTTGTGCCGGCACACACCATGTCAGACACCTCCACTGCAGTTGTCAGTGGCTCTCCAGCACCCACCACCCCTTCCCTGCTTCCTCCTGGTGAGCCCTGATCCTGTCCCTGCGGTGCCTGGCCTGCATCCCCGGTTGCCCCTCCTAGTGGATTGTCCCTGGTTTTGTGCAGTGCAGGCATGCGTAGGGTGACATCTGCCACTGTCACCCTGTTTGGACTTTGACAATGGACTGGCCATTGGCCTTTGTGTTTTTTCTGGACTTTCAGTTTTCAATACACACATATGCTGAATAAAGCAACTTTCTGTTCTCTAGTGCTTATGCTTCTGATGTACATGTTGTTGATGATGCTAACCATGCCCTTGCTGCAGTGATGGTGATATTTGGTCTCATGATAATGAAGTGTTACTGTGCAGGAACCCATGTGGTCCAGGGGGAATGTGTCCTATCCTGTGGTGTATCCATGTCATCCATAGCAGCATCTGAGGGTGTCATGTGTTCAGTATTTGGCAATGGGATTTCCTACTTACATTAGCAATTTCACATCTGTGGCTTCCACCCCTGCACATCTGTTGTGCCTGCCATTGTTCAATTCGTCTACTTCCCTGACCGTGTGGCCATCTCCACTGGACATGCAGGTTTGGGCATCAATGGGGAAGGACTCATCTGTGTTGTCAGTGCAACATTGCTATACAAGTGTGTTGGATCTGTGCTGATGATTTCGTAGGCACTTCCATGACCAGGCTGATGTGACAGGAGCCTTCATTTGGTGCTAATTGTTGATTGTGTGACCAAGTGCTCAGCTGACATGATGGGGCCCTACTGAGGCAACATATGGCATAGCTTTCCTCACACAGGAGTGGAGTCCCCTCATGGCAGTGTGTACTCCTGTGACATTGCCTGCGCCCAAGGTGTGTGTTGTATGAGCATGTCTGTGTGTTCACTTCCGTTTAGCTGTGCATGCTGTGATCCCTAGTGTTGTACCTGTTTGTGATGCTTGCTGAGTTGACCTATGTTCCCCAAAGTCTTCTCCCTGGGTTCTCTGTGATGTGGGTGCATGGCACATTACTGGTCATCAGGGTGTCACCCATAGGTGTGTTTGCTGTCAGGGCTGAGTTTGTGTGCAGACGCAGATGGGTCACAGTCAGGTTTCCCCTTGGCACTTGTTGTTTGCCCCTGTCATGTGATTTCCAGTTTGTGTTATCTTTCAGTGATTGTGACACGTTGTGTGTGTGACTGCTGGCACTCCTCAGGGTCCGGGCTGCAATGTTGGTTGTTGTCTATGTGTGTTCTTTGTGGGTGACCTTGGCTTCTTCATTGGTGTGTGACTGTGGCTGGGATCCCATTGGTTGGTGTGGTATTGCCGTCATGTCCATGTACAGTGTAGTGTGCAGTGTGTCAGACATTCAGGAGTCTTGTTGAGTGGCCATGTGTGATGTGTTTCTGCACCTTGGTTCCCACCCACCACCCTGGAATAGTCATGGGTGCATGTGCAATGTCACCAGTGCATGTGTGCTTCACTGCTGCACATTGTTGGAGATCGAGGGGTGTGGTGTTGAGTGTGTGCAGATGAGAGTTGTTGCCCGGCTAGGCCCCTGCCTCCATGTTGGCCTTGGCTTACTGGCCGTGCTGATTGATTTGTGCTTGTGTAGGTGTGATGGTAGTTTGTTGCTAAGGACACATGACTGTGGTTCACAGTGTGAACGACATTTAGCTTTGTCATCACAGTGGGATTGTAATGCAGCCCAGGGTCACCACATTGTGGGGGCCCTGGGGGTAGTGCTGTGGTGTGTCTGTGTCAGTTGCTGTTCCTACGTGCCTGTGTGACATGTGTGATTTGTGCTCCCTCTCATCTGACAATGCCTGCTTGCCCACATAGGGGATTTGGATCCATGAGTTACCTTTGTGTGGCACTGTATGCACATCTGTATGATTGGTATTCAGGTCTCCTCATGTGTTGTGTGGTTGCCTGGGGACACTGCCCCCCCCCCTCACCTGTTGTGTATGATGTGCAGTGTGGGTCTGCCTGTTTGTGTTTGTGCATCTGCACCACTGCATTGGCATATCTTGGGTGTGCCATTGGCTGTATGTAGTTTGGTGGGTTTCCCCTGCTGTCCCTGGGAATCCTAGGTCATCGGTCAGCACAATGATCATGGTTTGTGTGTCCCATTGCTGCCATGGTATGGTATCTGTTCACCTCACATCTACAGTCTCCACAGGGTATCTGCATTTGTGTGCCCATTGGTGCAAATATGTGGGTCTGCATTCTGATGGTCACTTCTGTCATTGTGTCATTGATGAATGTTGACAGTGTCAGCCCCCATGGGTGTTGTTTGTCTGCACATGGCCAAAGGTATGTCTTATTTGCACTGCAGTATTTGCCTCCCCCAATTTATGTTGCAATGGGACACATGCACTACTTTGCCACTGATGTGTTTTATGTTCTGTGTAAACAACAAGGGGGACAATGAGGGCTTGATAAAGGTCCACCGTACTTGCCCTGGGTAGAACTAGAAGACAAAAGAGGTACGGTGTTCCTGGGTGGCAAGTTGGCCACCTGGTTAGTACTCAGAGTGGTGGGGAGGTGGGGAATACCTCCTTTCGGAACTAGGACCCTCACACACCCAGCAAGCTAGGTGTCATGCTTCATCATATGGGTCTGCTCCTCGTCGAGCCGGCGCTGCAATGCTCGACGGGCACCCATAAGGGGCTCTTTATCGGAGATCTTTTGTTCCTTGCCGTATAGGTGCCGTGGGTGTGAGGGGCCTGGTAAGATGTAGATGTGGTGTGTGGGTTAAAACAGGTAAGGGAATCCTCTATAATTATTTTTATTCTGGAGAGGTCACAACCTGAATAAAAAGTAAAAAGAAGAAGGAGGGCGACTATTTTGTTTTAATCTGACAAAAATTACGCTCTACCCCTTAGTGGTCAACATGTTTCTCGCCTATAAAATGTCTCTAATAGATCAGTTGGCGATTCCTCAGGACCTAGTGACTAAATGAAAACTATCTACAGTGTGTGGTGTGGTTCTACATACCACTTCTTCTCTCGGTAGGACGTTGCCCCGGAGAAAAGCAGCCAACCTAGAGTACAAACAAAAAGGATCAAAAAACCAAATGGAAATATTGGTACATGGTCCTATTGATTCAAGTGGGTGTGTTTCACCGTACACAACCTCTTTGAATCTATACAAGTGATAAAAACAACGTGATTTCATGCATATCACATTCTACGTGTGCCTTCATTTGTATTTAGAATATAAAACCTCTGTGTAACCAGTTAGAGTAATTGAACAACATGGTGAGTGAGTATCAGCTCACCTCTTAAGGATTCAAGTGCTGCTTCATCAGACCACAGCGGAGTATATGGACACTCAACGTAGTGTCGCTGTTTATTAAAAGGAAAAAACAAACAACAAAATATGTTGGGTGTGGGCTTATAGGCACAACGTTTAGTTGCTAAGGCCATGACTCTAGAGCATTAAAAGTGAAAGTGGGCATGGTTCAGGTTAAAGTAAGCCCATAGTCGTGAAATTGGTATCATTGACAAGGTTATTCAACAGACTCAAAAGTGCCCCAGACCTGCCTGCGTAGCTGCTGGCGCCTTCACCATGCGCTCCGACATTATGCCAATCGTGCGGTGTGTTAAGAGCGCCTACAGCGCCCAAGCTATCCATACTCACCTGCTCCCGCTCAGAGCAGTCCGGCTCACCTACCCGACAACCTGTCTTTTCCTTCCTGATGCAGCAGAGCGGGTAGGTGAGCCGGACTGCTCTGAGCGGGAGCAGGTGAGTATGGATTACACGTTGAGACTATGCCTGGTCACAAGCTTTTAAGAGAGGTAAGAGGTGCTGGGAATTGCTGACAAGTTACCGCTGGTCTTTGGGAAGGGTACGCTGACTCTGATGTTCTGTAGAGCTCTGCACTAAGACATAGCTTGGGCGCTGTAGGCGCTCTTAACACACCGCACGATTGGCATAATGTCGGAGCGCAAGGTGAAGGCGCCAGCATCTACGCAGGCAGGTCTGGGGCACTTTTGAGTCTGTTGAATAACCTTGTCAATGATACCAATTTCACGACTATGGGCTTACTTTAACCTGAACCATGCCCACTTTCACTTTTAATGCTCTAGAGTCATGGCCTTAGCAACTAAACGTTGTGCCTACAAGCCCACACCCAACATATTTTGTTGTTTGTTTTTTCCTTTTAATAAACAGCGACACTACGTTGAGTGTCCATATACTCCGCTGCGGTCTGATGAAGCAGCACTTGAATCCTTAAGAGGTGAGCTGATACTCACTCACCATGTTGTTCAATTACTCTAACTGGTTACACAGAGGTTTTATATTCTAAATACAAATGAAGGCACACGTAGAATGTGATATGCATGAAATCACGTTGTTTTTATCACTTGTATAGATTCAAAGAGGTTGTGTACGGTGAAACACACCCACTTGAATCAATAGGACCATGTACCAATATTTCCATTTGGTTTTTTGATCCTTTTGTTTGTACTCTAGGTTGGCTGCTTTTCTCCGGGGCAACGTCCTACCGAGAGAAGAAGTGGTATGTAGAACCACACCACACACTGTAGATAGTTTTCATTTAGTCACTAGGTCCTGAGGAATCGCCAACTGATCTATTAGAGACATTTTATAGGCGAGAAACATGTTGACCACTAAGGGTAGAGCGTAATTTTTGTCAGATTAAAACAAAATAGTCGCCCTCCTTCTTCTTTTTACTTTTATTCAGGTTGTGACTTCTCCAGAATAAAAATAATTATAGAGGATTCCCTTACCTGTTTTAACCCACACACCACATCTACATCTTACCAGGCCCCTCACACCCACGGCACCTATACGGCAAGGAACAAAAGATCTCCGATAAAGAGCCCCTTTATGGGTGCCCGTCGAGCATTGCAGCGCCGGCTCGACGAGGAGCAGACCCATATGATGAAGCATGACACCTAGCTTGCTGGGTGTGTGAGGGTCCTAGTTCCGAAGGAGGTATTCCCCACCTCCCCACCACTCTGAGTACTAACCAGGTGGCCAACTTGCCACCCAGGAACACCGTACCTCTTTGTCTTCTCTTTATGTTCTGTGACCAGGAATCATCCATGCAGTTTGGCAGTTGCAGCTTTTTCTTTGTCAACACTTACATTTTGGTCACTGTGATGATGGGGGTTTGGACCCCATTGCCACAATGTTCAAAATGTGCTTCAGCTATGGACCCACACTTACATTTTGGTCACTGTGATGATGGGGGTTTGGACCCCATTGCCACAATGTTCAAAATGTGCTTCAGCTATGGACCCCACACTTACATTTTGGTCACTGTGATGATGGGGGTTTGGACCCCATTGCCACACTGTTCAAAATGTGCTTCAGCTATGGACCCCACCCTTACATTTTGGTCACTGTGATGATGGGGGTTTGGACCCCATTGCCACACTGTTCAAAAGGTGCTTCAGCTATGGACCCCACCCTTACATTTTGGTCACTGTGATGATGGGGGTTTGGACCCCATTGCCACACTGTTCAAAATGTGCTTCACTATGGACCCCACCCTTACATTTTGGTCACTGTGATGATGGGGGTTTGGACCCCATTGCCACAATGGTCATGGCCTGCTTGCATTGTGGGGGCCACACACATATATGTGTGGCACATGTGATAGGGGGTCACATTGTATGTTCAAAGTCATGTTCAGTGTTGTAGGCATTTGACACAGTCTACACACGCTTGTCATGGTGTTGGGGGATGTCTTGTTCTTGCATTCCCTAGGTTGTGGTGTGCTGGTTGTGTCATGCATTGTCCATCCTATGAGTGGGGGTGGTGTTGGTGGTAGGCATCCAGCCCCCCATGGGTAGAGGTGGTAGTAGTGACAGGCATCCAGCCCCCTGGGTAAGGGTGGTGGTAGTGGTAGGCATCTGGCACCCCCCTGGCTAAGGGTGGTAGTAGTGGTAGGCATCCAGCCCCCCTGGGTAAGGGTGGTAGTAGTGGTAGGCATCTGGCACCCCCATGGCTAAGGGTGGTAGTAGTGGTAGGCATCCAGGCCCCCCTGGGTAAGGGTGGTAGTGGTGGTGGGCATCTGGCACCCCCTGGCTAAGGGTGGTAGTAGTGGTAGGCATCCAGCCCCCCTGGGTAAGGGTGGTAGTGGTGGTAGTCATCCAGCCCCCCTGGGTAAGGGTGGTAGTAGTGGTAGGCATCTGGCACCCCCATGGCTAAGGGTGGTAGTAGTGGTAGGCATCCAGCCCCCTGGCTAAGGGTGGTAGTAGTGGTAGGCATCTGGCACCCCCTGGCTAAGGGTGGTAGTAGTGGTAGGCATCCAGCCCCCCATGGGTAAGGGTGGTAGTAGTGGTAGGCATCTGGCACCCCCCTGGCTAAGGGTGGTAGTAGTGGTAGGCATCTGGCACCCCCATGGCTAAGGGTGGTAGTAGTGGTAGGCATCCAGCCCCCTGGGTAAGGGTGGTAGTGGTGTTGGGCATCTGGCACCCCCCTGGCTAAGGGTGGTAGTAGTGGTAGGCATCTGGCACCCCCATGGCTAAGGGTGGTAGTAGTGGTAGGCATCCAGCCCCCCTGGGTAAGGGTGGTAGTGGTGGTGGGCATCTGGCACCCCCTGGCTAAGGGTGGTAGTAGTGGTAGGCATCCAGCCCCCTGGGTAAGGGTGGTAGTGGTGGTAGGCATCCAGCCCCCCCTGGGTAAGGGTGGTAGTAGTGGTAGGCATCTGGCACCCCCATGGCTAAGGGTGGTAGTAGTGGTAGGCATCCTGCCCCCCTGGCTAAGGGTGGTAGTAGTGGTAGGCATCCAGCCCCCCCTGGGTAAGGGTGGTAGTAGTGGTAGGCATCCAGCCCCCCTGGGTAAGGGTGGTAGTAGTGGTAGGCATCTGGCACCCCCATGGCTAAGGGTGGTAGTAGTGGTAGGCATCTGGCACCCCATGGCTAAGGGTGGTAGTAGTGGTAGGCATCCAGCCCCCCTGGGTAAGGGTGGTAGTGGTGGTGGGCATCTGCCACCCCCTGGCTAAGGGTGGTAGTAGTGGTAGGCATCTGGCACCCCCATGGCTAAGGGTGGTAGTAGTGGTAGGCATCCAGCCCCCTGGGTAAGGGTGGTAGTAGTGGTAGGCATCTGGCACCCCCTGGCTAAGGGTGGTAGTAGTGGTAGGCATCCAGCCCCCTGGCTAAGGGTGGTAGTAGTGGTAGGCATCCAGCCCCCCCTGGGTAAGGGTGGTAGTGGTAGGCATCTGGCACCCCCCTGACTAAGGGTGGTAGTGGTGGTTGGCATCCGGCCCCCCCTGGGTAGGGGTGGTGGTGCGCATTCAGGCCCCTGTGTGCATATGTGGCATTGGTGATGGGCATCCCGCCCCTATGGTGCTGCTGTTGCTGGTGTAAGTAAATTCTGCATCCCTCTATGTGTGTGTGATGTGTCGTGTACGTGTTGTATGTGTTTTGTGGTTGGTGTCTGACTTACCTTCTGCGCCGTACGCGTCCGTGCCTGTTCCGGTAGTAAATGTAGAATATTGGTATGATCGGGACGAAGGGATTCATGGTTGGTTCGTGTCGTTCGTCTTTCTCGTCGCTTCGCGTCGTCCTCGTCGCTGGCGTGTACGCCTCGTAGCCGTGGATCGTGTTGTGGCGCGAATCGGAGCTTATGTGCGCCTCTCCCGGATGCTTTGACGTGCCGTGCGTAGCGACGGGTTCGGCGCGTACGGAAAGCGCATCGTAATTGTTCGGCCGGACGGGGCTGCATTTTCCCTTCCGTGCGACTCGAATCTGCGTTTCCGGATTCGCCTCGGTCGGAGAACAGGACCTGGATTGGGTGAGTACGACTCGGCCAGATTCTGTGCTGTTGTGCGCATCGTACTTACTCGTTCGGTATGCTGTACGGATCGGTCGGGAAACAGGCATTCGCATGGCTTTTTTCCCGACCGAATGGTATTGGGTGCGCCTCCGACCGAGATCGGAATCGGCCCCATAGTGTTTACTAAAAAGGTGCGTTTGTTGGTTAGTACATGCATTTTCAAACGGTTAGTATTATTAATTATTAAGAGGTCATTAATTTCCAAGGGGTACAAAATTATTTTGTTTACCCCTGCTCCATCAATTCCCCCTTTGGTGATTTTTAACATCACCACAAAAACCTATCCCTACAAAAATTTATCAGATAAATGTTTTTGTCCACTTGCATTTATTAATTTAAACAACCGTGTTCTTTTCATCTTGTCTTTTAGACCTTTTGTACATGTTCTCTTTTAACTCTTCCAATTCTATCTCTCCCATTTCCCGTTCTCTTTCTTTATTTTTCTCATTTTCTCTCTTTACTCTATTTTGTCTTTTTCTTCTTTTAATACACACATATGCTAATCTCAATAATAGCATTATTTATTATTACTATGACTGGTATTAGTATTTTCCCAATAGGAGAACTACCTATTTCTGTGAACCATTTCTTCATTGAGGAAAAACTCTTACCAAGTCTCTCCCAAACACCTTCAACCTCCAGTGGGGCAATTTCTTTGTGCAAATCAGTAATGTTCTTTATATACTTCTGTATATTCTCACTTTTGTCTGGAATGTAAGTGCAACAATGTTGTACCTTCAGCATTCCACAGACTCCACCCTCTTTTGCCAAAAGAATGTCAAGGGCAAGTCGATTTTGCATCACCACAGCTCTCATGGCAACCATTTCGGTATTTACCATCAAGAACCCTCCAGCAGTATTCGTTGATAAACGATCCACTACTGTAGACAATTTCCGAATCTTGTATGCATTCAAAGATATACCCACTGCTGGTATCAATGCTCCAAAAATGTCACCTACTATTTCTGAGAAGCTTTCCCTCCTCCTACGGGTTAATGTTTTACCTATCTCGTGAATTCCTTTTGTTCCTCTCTCCACGTGAAAAATCTTTGGAAAGACCAGGCCTAGATAGCATGTTCCGTACCAATGGTCTGGCAACCTATAATAAGCTCTATTTCCGCAAATATAATAGATCCCTGGAAATACTGGATCTTTTCCTCCTTTAAATCCCCATCCCCCTAGAATTTTGTATGCATCTCGGCACTCACTAGAACCCACGAAATAGTTATCATACATAGTGTTATCTCTACTAATACACAATTTTCCCTGTTGGGGCCAATATAGAACCATAGCTGCATTTGTTTCACCTTTGTCGTAACTTCTCTCTTCAAACGCCCAAGATGGGGTTTTTGTCTTTTCTCCTGCTATCTTTCTTTGAAACTTAACTCTTCTGTCCTCTACCATGTTTAAGAAAATCTTTTCTTCTTTCTTTAACTCACAAGTAAGATTATGTCTAAATGTATACTCTAATGTTAATTCTTTTGTCTCTAAGAAAAACTCTCCAAATACCTTTGCAACTTTTACCTTATTTAATTTAGGGATTACGGGAATTTTAGCAAAAACAGCATCTATGTCAGTGTAGTAATACTCTAATCTACCTGTTTTATAAAATAAGCTAGCTAAAACGCTACAAGTTATTCCATACGTCAAAGGAAGGTGATGATATGTCACACCTTCTGTTACAGACGCGGGTAACTGCATACAGACATAACAATCTCTCACATCCATTGTCTCCACATATTCGTAAAAGGTTTCGTGTAGACATTCTTGGAGAAATCAGTTATTGACTTATCCCTATGAAAATCAGTACTATCTAATGTTGCAGTGTTCTTTATGTTAGCTTTCTTGTCACTATTCATGTCATTCTCTATTACAGATGTATTTTCTACAACTAACCTAAGTGGAATTATTATTGCTAAAATAAACCAGATAAGCATTAGCAAACCTGTACAATAAAAACACATCCTACACCATCTACGTAAAAACTCACATCTAGATCTTCTATTCTCAGTGTCTACCATGTTGTAATACTATCTAGCTATATATATATATATATATATATATATATATATATATATATATATATATATATGTACAGAAAATGTGTTTCCACACCTCAGAATGACTTTTCAGCCGCTCTACCCTTTAATCAGTCTCTTTTGGTGCTCTTTTCAGAACTTTTTCTTGTCTTTTTCAGTTTAGGTGTCCAGTCCGGTTTTCTTTCTTTGTCTTTCAGGTTTGGTGCAATTCACTCTCACCCACTTGTTCACAGTCTTTGTCTGGGATTTCGTGACTGCTATCCACTTCTTTAATGTCGGTCAGTGCTATGTATAGCCATTCAGGTGACTTATATTTCAAGTTAGGTCTCTTCACTCTTTTTGGTCTCTGCAACTGTCTTTCACTTGGTTTTCTTTGTCCTTTCTGACTTGTTATTTCATTTACTTGTTCCGCATTATCTTTGTTCAAATTTATTATTTTATATCTGTCTTTTAATTTCATTGGGCCAATTGTCTCCTTTTCTTGGCCTTTTCAGTTCACTTTCTTTTTCTTCTCGTTCTGCTCTCCAAGTTCTCTTTCTTGGTCCTATTCTTTGCTTTCTTTCTTCTTCACTTTCTTCAGATTCTGTCTCAGATCTCACTTCACTTCCTCTAACTTTGAACTTTATGATCTCAGTTTCTTTGTCTGAATCCGAATCTTCTTGTGATTCTTCTGTTTGAAAATTCGATTCTAACCCTCCTCGTTTGTCTTCCGCACTTTCCCCAATCTCTCTATCTGAGTCAAAATTTTCTTCAGTTACCTCAACGATCTCTGGAGGAATTTTCCCAAAACTTGTACTTGGCTGTTCACTGTCGCTGTTTCTTGGTTCGGTTTCTCCGGTTTCAATATCAGTTCTTTTGTTTCCTGATTTTTCCTTCTGTCTTTCACCAGATTCAGGTTGGTCTGTTTCAGATGCCGAACTGGTATCCAATATCTCCAGATGTCGTCTTACAGCTCAAGCTTCAAGATCTGGAACCCTGATCGTTTCAGTTTCTTCTTCAGTTGTCAAACTGGTACCTGTTTCTTCCAGATGTCGACTTACAGGTCGAGCTTCAATAGCTGGAACTCTGATCGTTTCAGTTTCTGCTTCTGATGCTGAGCTGGTATCTGATATTTCCAGATGTCGACTTACAGGTCGAGCTTCAGGATCTGGAACTCTGATGGTATGACTGGCATGAACCCAATTTTTCACACCTGCACACTTTACAGCAGTTCTTGTCACCAGGATCACTTGACGTGGCTTATCCCAGCGAGGAACCAAGCAGTTTCTTCTTCTGGGGACTTTAATGCGGACCCAGTCTCCTGGACTCAAATCATGAGCTGGTTTTCTTTCAAGAGTGGTCGCATCCGGTCCAACCTGATGAAACACAGAATGCACCACATCAGCCAATCCTTTGCAATAGTCCAATATGAGATCATCAGTTATAGTCAGCAGTTTATTGACAGGTACATGTGCTTGTCTCATTGCTCGTCCCTTGATTAGTTCATGAGGACTCAGACCTGTTTTTCTGTCAGGTATGCTTCTGATGCTCATCAGCACCAATGTCAGGGCATCGGGCCATCTGAGTCCTGTGGCTTGACACATTTTCCCTAACCTATTCTTTATTGTTCCATTTACTTGCTCTACCACTCCAGAAGCCTCTGGTCTGTAAGCACAGTGCAGTTTTTGTTTAATGTCAAGTGCTTCACATATCAGTTGGATTATTTCATTCTGGAAATGTGTTCCTCTATCTGTTTCGATCGTTACTGGAAAGCCATATCTAGGAATGAATTCTCTCAGTAGGAGCTTAGCCACAGTAACTCCATCATTCCTTCTTGTCGGATAGGCTTCCACCCAACGAGAAAACAAACAGACGACCACCAGGACATATCTCAATCTATTGCTTGGGGGCATTTCAATAAAATCTAGTTGCATTCTGGTAAAAGGACCTCCTTCACGTCCTATTGTTCCCAAACTCACTACTGTCTTCCTTCCAGGATTTATTTGTTGGCATGTAAGACATCTTTGACAAAGGCTTTCAGCTATAGCCCTAAATTTTGGGTTGTACCAGGTCTGTCTGAAAAGTCTGATCATGGCATCCCTACCAATGTGTGCCTGCCAATGGTACATCCGTGCCATATTAGAGATCGTGCCATATTAGAGATCATGCTATCAGGCATAACTGGTCTTTCATCTCAACCCAGACTTCATCTTCCTCTCTTTGTCTGCAACCTGCTTTTATCCAACCATCTTTCTCCTCTTCATCTGCTTCTTCCTGCAATTGTTTTACCTCATCCCAGGTTTCAACTGTGTTAGTAAACAGCAAGGGACATGAAACATTCTCTTTTTCCCTTCTCCTATTCATTGAGGTCATGTTTCTGGCACAATATTGAGCTAATTCGTCAGCGAATTTGTTACCCACTGCAATATAATCGGTTCCGTTTTTGTGTGCAGCGCATTTTACCACTGCAATCTGTTTAGGTAGCTGTATCGCCTCAAGCAATTTCTTCACAAACTCACCATTCCTAATAGGAGATCCTGCAGAAGTCAGGAATCCCCTCTGGGACTAGATCTGTCCAAAATCGTGGACCACTCCGAAGCCATACTGGCTATCCGTGATCACCGTAATTCGGAAGTTCTTTCCCAGTTTGCACGCTCGAATCAGAGCAATCAGTTCAGCAACTTGGGCTGAACGTATTCCTCTCAAACAGGATGCTTCCATTATGGTTGCCACCGTACATACAGCATACGCAGCACTTAAAACTCCTTCACTTGTTCTCAGGCATGATCCGTCCACAAACATCACATAATCTGATTCTTTCAAGGGTTCATCTCTGATATCAGGGCGAGGCTTTGTGCAAAATTCAAGCACATCCAAACACTTATGATCAACATCATCTTTGACTTCTACATTTACTTCATCTGGCAATGAAGTTGAAGGATTCACACTCGTGCATCTTACAATGGTTACATTGTCTGCACCCAAAATCACTTTTTCATACCTAGTCAGCCGACTATGTGTCATGAATTGGGTTTTTGTTCGGGTCAGAAGGATTTCAACGGAGTGTGGGACATATACTCTCAAAGGATATCCCATCACAATGCCTTCACTCTGTTCCAGACTCACACAAGTAGCCGCTACTGCTTTCAAACATCCAGGCAACGCCTTTGCTACCGGGTCTAAAACAGCTGAAAAATAGGCGATTGGTCTTTTCATTTTTCCATGCCTTTGCACTAATACTGAAAGTGCACATCCGTCTCTCTCACTACAATACAGCTCAAATTCTTTTTCATAATCAGGCATTCCCAATGCTGGTGCCTCACACAAACTTGTTTTCAGTTCCTTGAAAGCCTTCATTTCCTCCTCATCCAATTCAATCGGATCTTTGACATCCCTCTTTGTCAATCGCTGTAAAGGTTTCGCAATTAATGAAAATCCACTTATCCACTGTCGACAATAACCAACCATTCCAAGGAACATTCTCACCTCTCTCTGCGTCATTGGGGCTCTCATTCCTTGGATAATCCTTATTCTTTCTGTCGTCACCTTTCGCATCCCTTTCTCAATCTTATGACCTAGGTACTGTACCTCCTGTTGACAAAATTGCAGTTTTGATGGAGACACCTTATGTCCTCCTTCTGCCAAATGATTTAATAAAGCAATTGTGTCCGTAACACAAGCTTCTCTGGTCTTTGATGCCACCAATAGGTCATCAATATATTGGACCATCACAGATTTTTCAGGCATTTTTAAATCTTCTAATGATTTCTTCAGGATCTGATTAAAGATTGAAGGGCTTTCAGTATACCCTTGAGGAATTCGGCACCATGCCAAAATACGCTCTCCGAACCGGAACGCAAATAATGGCTGGCTGTCAGGGTGCAATGGAATAGAAAAGAATGCATGGCACAAATCAATGACTGTGTACCATTCTGCATCATGTGGAATCTGATACAGTATTACAGCGGGGTTTGGCACAATTGGGCAGCAAGGAATAACAATCTTATTTACCTTTCTCAAGTCTTGCACTATCCTATATGTTCCATTCGGCTTTTTCAATCCCATTATAGGAGAATTACATGGGCTACTCATTATCTCTCTCAAAATTCCTTGTTCAATCATCTTATTAACTACAGGTGTTATTCCTTCAATAATTTCTGGCGTTAATTTGTACTGCGGGGTATTTGGGTAATTTGTTCCTTCCCTTACAGTAATTTTTACAGGATCAACTCCTCTCATTAGTCCAATATCTTCGCCTGTGAAATCCCATACATCAGACCTGACTATTCCTTTCAATTCAATAGGGATTTTCTCTGCATCAAACACAGGAAACATGTCATTCACTCCTGGTTCTAGTTCTGCCATTGTCATTTTATACAGGACATCCTCATCTGGTGTCTGGAAAGCAATACCATCTGGGGTACAGTAGATGGTACAATTCATTTTGCAAAGTAGATCGCGTCCTAATAAATTTACAGGACTGCAATCACAAACCACAAAGCGATGCATCTCTTTGAATGGTCCAACTTTTACCTCTACTGGTTTTGTAAGAGGGGTTTTAATCTGCCTGTTTGAAACACCTACAACTTGGATATATTCTCCTGAGAAAGGAAGGTTTGGAATTTCCACTGATCTAACAGTAGAACGGGTAGCTCCAGTGTCCACAAGGAATGTAACATTTACACCATTCACTTTTCCATCCACAAATGGACCTGACTGATCTACCTCTAGAGTTGCGCCAAGCACGCACTCTTCTTCCTCTCCTAGGCACCGTCATAAGCTTTCATCCGATTCATCTCCATCCTGCCGTAACCAATACTGCGAAACTGCAGCTGCGCGCGGCAATTTTGTTACCTGCTCTCCTCCGTAGAATCCTGCCTCTGTACTGTATCTCTGAGGATTTACACTCTTTGGAAGAGGTGGTTGCGGCACCTGACACTGTTGAGTAACTACCTGCGGTTGTTGCAGCTGTTGGTAACTCACCTCATTCTGCACCTGTGGATTTAATGGTTGATTTTCTGTATTAGCTTTTGGAGGAAATTTACACTCGTTTCTCCAGTGTCCTAATTTTCCGCAATTATGACATGGCCATTTCTTTTTAGCCTCTTCTATACTCATTTGACCTTTTCCCTTACCAATATTCGGTTTGGATTTAGTCTGCCCTGCATCACTAGACTGATTATTCATCTGAGCTTCTTGCTTTTCTGCAACCTTTACTTGTGCCCACATTGCCTTTTCCTTGAGTTTACGCTGTCTACACTCAATATCGTCACTACAATATTTTGCATACCTTAATACTTCATCTACTGTGCTATTCTGCCAACACAACATATGCTGCTTAATCATTTCACTTATCTCAGGTTTCAAGCCATACACAAATCTATACACAAAATGACTCATGTCTTTTTCACTCAAGTTCTCGTAACCACTATACTGTTTAAAGACCAAAAGCAGTCTCTCATAATAAGCATGTACAGATTCCTTACTTTCCTGAGTTGTTCTATCAATCTTTACCCAGTCCGTTTCTTTTGGTGGGATTTTATTTTTCAGAAACGTGATTGCCTGTTCATATTTTCTCATTACTTCTGAACCTGGGGCTCCTGTTTTTGCATCTCTAGGATATTCTTCCTTCGGCCAGTCAATTGTAATCTTACATTCTGTCCATAAATCTGCTGGTACAACAATTTCAAACAATCCATCCAAATCTTCCCACAACACCTTTGAAACTTTTACAAACCTTTCTACCTGTCTATACCATTCTACAGGTTTCTCTCTCAATCTTGGAAAGTCATTTGTAAATGACAATATATCTTGTCTGGACCATGGGACATGTACATAGCTTCCTCCTGGAGTTTCCCTCATTGGATACTCCATTACTATCGGTTCTTTCTCCTTCACCGGAAAAGCCAATGAAGCTTTATCAGTCGTTCCCTCCTTTCTTCTTATCCACCTGCTTCTCCACCTGTCCACATCTCCCCATTTTCTCAATAACACAATCAGTTCCTTTATCTGTGTTAATCGTCCTGAAGTGTTCAGATTTTCTATATCCTTTTCACTAAAATCTACCCTGTACGGTTTCTGCAATACTCTGATTTTTCCAAACTCTACTCCTAGTTCGTTCGCGGTTTCTTCCAATTTTTCATGCAAGTTCCTAGCTCTCCAAGTAACGCTTTTACACATAAACATTAACTCGTCATCTTGGTAGGACTTCAACCGATCTGTACCAATAGTCCCTAGAATCAATTCCTCCATATCTATTTTTAATCTGATCACATCCAAAGGTTGTGGTTCAGCATCTTTCTTCTGTAAGTTCCTCACCCACTCATTTAATTCTTCTGCAGTCGGACCCACAGGGGTTTTATTTACTTCTGCCCAACTTACACTTCTCTCTGGGGTCTCAGTTGCTGACTCGGTTCCCATAGGAATCCTATTTATCTGACTCTCATTAACTGTCAAATTTGTAGGTGGACTCGACCTACATGAACCAACAGAATCTCTTGCCTCTCTATTTTCTGGAATTATCCCTTCTCTTACTTTTTGCATACTAGAGTTCAATGTAATTGTCAGGGAATGCTCATCTATTCTTTGATTTTCAAATACCGGAATTACTGGCCCTATCGTCACTGGCACAGTCACAGCTTCCATATTCTTTGTTAGTTCTCTTATCTTTTCTGTCAATTCTCTTGTGGTTCTGGCTAATTCAGTTGTATTACCATTATCATGCTTCACATTCTGTGGAGCTTCTAATTTATCAAATGACCTATTTATTTCAGAATTTCGTTCAGGGCTTTCATTTCTTACAGTTTCCATTGTCTGTGCATTTGGAGTCACCACCGCAGAATTCTGTTGATATGGAGGGGGTCTTTTATTTAAAATGTCCTCCAGCAACTCATCCTCTGTGTCGCTAACTCCATACCCATACCTTTCTGTTACTGCATGCTTCTTTTTCTCCGTACACTTTCTTCCTGTAATCTCTTCAACTGTTCTGACAGGAAACAAACCATCCATCATGTTAGCATACCGCCATCGTCTCATCCTGTCTTCATGATTCAATCCCCATACTCTTCCATGGACTAAACTATAATTCTTTGCACCTCTGTGTCTTTCCCTTTCATACATCTCATCTTCCCATTCACCTAAAGCTTCGAACTGTGTTGGTCTAGGTCTTGGTTCAAGTTTCATCATCTTTTCTCTCAAATTTCGAAGTACAGCTGTGCTAAACAAACCATTTTCTGGAAATGCCAATACTCCATCACCTTGGGTATATTTCGCCCAATTTTCCAACCAAATACAGGTATGATAGCCATATTTCAACATCATATGAGATGCGGGCGTTTTCGGCGGAGGAAGTATTTCTCCTTCCCTAGTCACAACCTTCTTGTCTTTCTTGAAAAAGTTTTTAATCTTTGCAAACCATGACGGTTTCTCTCTACCATACTCATAATAAGCCATATTTCACTGTTCTTTTTCTCAAAACAAATACACGAAATTCTTCACCACTCTGTTCTTTCTACTGCTCGGCTATTCGGACCTATCCCAGCGCGTCTCACACCAACGCACCAATCCGAAAGCTTTACGTCACTCTCACACTAACCAATCCCAGCGCGTCTTCACACTAACGCACCAATCAAGAAGCTCTTCGCTCTTCCACAACTGGCCAATACCAGCGCGGTCTTTGTTGACGTCAGTTCTACTCCTGTCTTTACTGACCCCTCCTTTACAAAAATTATCGGCAGTTTTCTTACCTTCTCTTCTCGACAAAATGTATTAGTTACGACATAAAACACATTACCATTGTCTGTTTCGCTAAACAAAAGAAATAGTTTGTTCTAACTTACAAGAATACTGTTTAGTTCGATAAGTGTAGCACTTCTCTCTACCTTACCCTTCTCTCAAGCAAGGGGTGAACCCGTTTCTCTGGGGATAAAACACATGTGGAGACTACACTGCTCCTGAGAATTAAGGCCAGAGTTTCACAAGAAAACCTGTTGCTTTTTCACTCAAACGCAATTTCATACATGAAATGTCCCTAACATAACACAATCTTGTGTTATCACCAATTTGAAAATCAGACAATGCACAATTCCGTGTGACTTCTCTTGCCACACGTGTCCACTTCCTACTTTCCGGAAGCTTCAAAATTTCGACTTACACATAACATAATACAAGCTCAACATAAAGTGTTAGACATGAAAAATCAATAAATCAGTAATCAATAATCACCAAACTAATCTATAGAAACCATAACTCTGCTACCAAGAAATCTGATCCAGCGCGGCTAATATAAATTTCTCCTTAGGACACCAATCCAGGTAAAAAACACTTATGCAACCTATTGTCATTTAAAACTTATGTCTGTGGGGGTCCATGACACCGCATACATACATTCATTCAATCTCTGGATTACACGCTAAGGAGAATGTGCTGCTGGACGAACGGGATACCTTGTTAAATTTGACAGAATAATAATTCATACATTATATGCATTAACCTTTGATCCTGTCGGTTCAAAACATCAAGGTACTCCGCTATTCGGTCGATGGACCAACTAGTAGAATAAGTTGATGGTGATTAAGACCAGCTCAATCACAATTATAACCTTTAACATTTATAAATCATAACTTTACTAAAGAATCACGGACTCATTTTAAAGTTAGAATATAATTTTATCTAAATTCTTCAATCAAATAAGTGAAATTCTTTATTAAACAAACACATTTAATATATCAATAAACATTTAAGAAAGTTTTTAGGAAAAATGAAAATTATGCATTACCCTCGGCCATGGGGCGATGACAAGAATGGTTCACCAAAGGAAGATAAACCGCAGATCACAGAATAGAACTCCCAAACTGACTGACTTTCCCGCTAACCTCCTTGGACGCACCTCCCGGGCAGAATTCCTGCAACGATCTCGTTCCTTCCCCAGTCAAAGTTCAAAGTCCAAAATGACAGAGTCTTTCGCAGTATCAAGGTGGAAAAATGAAAAATAAAGAAGCGGCATGGCAGAAAACACCAACAGCAGCACCACCCCACATAAGAGCAGTCTCTCTTATACCCTATTCTCTGGCTTACTACACATAAAAGTTGCAATCCTTAGGGGCAAGAATCACGCTAATTGGTCCATTGGAGGGGTGGTGATGGTCACCTCATCGCCCTCCTTGTTCAAACTGGTTTGGGGACAATAAAACACACAATAAGTCTCATGACTCGGGGGTCAAAAGTAATCCAACTTGTCCATTCATTTTGTAGCGATCTTTGATGGTCACATTTTAGTTCATCCATTGTCACTCGCTTCTTTCCCATCCATTCCCAGGAATACATGCTGAATCTCTTGGCACATTCTTCATTGTAGGTCAGATCGACCTTGACATCTCTCACTCCGGGCACAGGCCGCATTCACATGACTTTGAATTTCTTTATTGCTTCTGCGCAGAGGCCGTCTTAGCCGTGTCACGTGATCTCATCCTCTCCAGCAACCATTTTCGAAGCATGGCCTAGCAGGCCCGAACGAACTATCATAAGAACAAACACAACCGAAATTAAAACAAAGAAAATAAGCCTTTCTGTTTACCACCCGCCATTCTAAAGACCCGTGTTAGGTGTTACCTAGCAGAAGCGACATTTAAAGCCATTTTACTTACCATCTGCATTCTTTGCCACAATACAAATCTACTACGCAACATAAATCATGCAATTTCACTCTAATTAGTACGCAAATCACAATACTAAGGTTAATTAACTTCACATTTGTAAGTAGATTAGATTTTGCACAAATCTGCATATTACCCACATATAGTGTTTACTAAAAAGGTGCGTTTGTTGGTTAGTACATGCATTTTCAAACGGTTAGTATTATTAATTATTAAGAGGTCATTAATTTCCATGGGGTACAAAATTATTTTGTTTACCCTGCTCCATCACCATCTCTATGCCTTACAGACACATACATACTCTCCTCACCTGTAAATACACTATTTTCCTTTCTTTGGGTGCTGTCAATATATCGGCAACTGTAAACCTCTTTCATACATGCCCACATAAAATAGGAATTACAGTTGCCATGTCTGACAATCGCTCTGCAGTGTCCAAGGATTAGATGAGCAGTTACTCTGAACACCTTTATGACCCACTGGCAGGCAGTGTGAGAAATTCAGAGTGAATACAGTCTCTTCGAACGGAGCTCTCAACAACAAACCACAACCTTAAGTCAACGAGGCAGACAGGTCAGTTCACAGTATACACTATGCAAGAGTCACATATTGAATGGGGGGAAAACTACGGAAACACAACATCTGAAGAAAGCAATTACTCTTACAGAATGCTAGATGGAGAAAACTTAAAGCTAGCGACTGTGAAACCTGGAAATCAGGTCCCAGTCTCAACGTCGGCTCAACAACCTCTGATTCTGAGCAAATCACTTAATCTCCCAGTGTCTAACAAAAAATAAACGTGTCCTTGTTTAATGTAACTAGTGCTCGTGTAAAGCGCTCCACTATCTTCCGGTCGAATTCGCGCTATGCAGAACTTGAAAATAATAATGTAACCTGAAATGTCGACAAGGACAAACTAATCAGTATTTGTGTCTTACAGTTAAGGACAAGAGTACAGAGCCTGATTACATAGTCAGTTTTTAATTAGTCCAGGTGTGAGAACGGCTGGACCCGTCACTATTTAAAGAAAGCCCCAGGCGTCAGTGTGCTCTCGATGAATTCGGCATTCCTATTTCCCTTCGCACTCCTCCCCTCTTCCACTTTGGCCGAATGTTGGTGACGTGTCAAGTCCAGCAGAGGTTCTGGCATGAAAGCCGTCCTGTTTTTAGCCAACGAGGTGCCACCGCTGCAACGAGCTCAGCTGGGTAAAGCGGACACAAGTTAGTACAGGCCAGAGTTGTCTTTGCCCAATCAGAAGTCCAGCAGGGGCGTGGCTTCAAACACTTGAATTAAGCTACCAAAGTCATGCACGAATCACCTTCTCCAATGTATATGGAAAAACCCAAGCAACATTTTACCGAAAGTTTATGTGGCACCATACTGGAAAGACTAAATACATGTGCTAGCGAACGCAACGGTCTACAATTGAACGATTTTTTACAAGTAAAAAATATATGATCAAAACATAAAATAGATCTAAATTGATGAAAGTTACACACATTGCATACATTTATTGTATTGTGAATATTTGGTTAAAAGTAAAAAATATATGATCAAAACTTAAAATAGATCTAAATTGATGAAAGTTACACACATTGCATACATTTATTGTATTGTGAATATTTGGTTAAAATGAAGCTATTATGGATACTAAGATAAAGGATAGCGATGACCGTAAATAATTCTTACCGTACTTCTGTAAATACCCAGGGTCCATTCCAAGATGGCCACCTGATTTTGTATTTACGTAGTTCTCCGTAAGTCTGGCTGTGCCGATCCAGCGCGCAAGTGCAGGATCCGAATCTGCTCCGCTGTGCATAACTCAACTGGAAGATGTCAATGGAGCACACTGAAAGAGATGGAGCGGCAGGTATGAAGCATTATTTGGGTAAAAAGCTTTGAAGAGTACAGTGTCTCAATGCATATGAATATAATGCAAAGATATAAAGCGATAGTCAGTGGGACGAAGAGTTCACAGGTATTCATATTTTGTTGCCGTGAGCTGCGCCTTCAGTAAAACACTTCTTCGGTCAGTGGAAAATGACCACTTTTTAACCGTTGCTTTAAAAACTGGGGATTTTTTTTAGCTGTCCCCAAACGGGGGTGTCAGATGTGCAGACTGCCAACACAGAACGCTGGGTGTTGGATATTCAGGGAAGTCAAAGGAGCCCATAAGATGCAAGTGGTGCAGCTGTGCACAGGGGTACAAGAAAAGCAAAGGAAGCAAAACTCGGTGCGGTAGTAAAAGGGGAGGTACAAGAGGGGGAAAAAGGGTACAGGTAACATTTGTAAGGAGATCAAACAATTCAGGACGGGCGTATAATGACTGCATGGGATACATGATCTGTTCATAAGATGTATAAGAGATTCCAATGGGTGTACAGTGATTACAAGCAATAAAGTCTTGAGGTGTATATAAGAAGTATGATGAATGTATGACGACTCCAAAGGAGCAGCATAGATCCATGATTCATGTAAAAAACAATGTGTGAGGCGTTATAGTTGAATACAAGGAATGTATGAGGGCTTAAAAAGAGCACAGTATATATATTCGAGTACTTCTGGACTAGAATGTATTCGTGCAATTTACAAGAAAGTAACATACAGAATAAACTGAGCAGAAGGTACAGAAATAACAACATTACAGTGTTAAAACAATAACTTTGGGTAACATACTCCGAATTCAATGCAAAACATGTACATATAAAGAGAAGAGAGGGCTGTTAAATTAACTGGAGTTCCAGAAGGCTGTTGCAGGATCAGGGACAGTTTGCTTAATGCTTTGGAGTTCTTGAATCTCGGTGTTTCCAGGTATAATTAATTTTTGCTCTTCAGACCTCTCTGACCACCTGAGATATTGAATAGTTTGTCAGATGGGGGATCAGTGAATTCTATTAGAAGTGAGACTTCAGATCTCAGAATCAGTCAAACCTAGCTTCAATGGAGGAGACAATGTAGTCTCTACAGAGTGGGTGATGCATGATTCATTTTTCTGATGAATGTCAGAAATGTGGCCTCTGAATGTACGATAGAGCTGGAAATAGCCCCGGAGATTGTAGGTGCTTGAAAGTAGTATAAGGAAAGTTCAATGGATTTTCAAAATATGAGAAGCAATATGTATGAGGATTCTAAAGGAGAACCAGGAATGCTTTAAACCTCTACTAGGAGTATAAAGAATGGATAAAGGTTTAAAAGAGTACACAGAATGTACGGATGGTCCTACAATAAGTTGAAGTGATGCATGAGGTGTTAAAAGGAGTGTATGGAATGAGGGGTTAGAATTGCAGCATCCGAAACAGAAGGATTTTATGAGAAATATACAGATGTTTGAGGGGATTCCAAAGGGATTCAAGAAATGCATGTATGATTTAAAAAGAGTGACAGGTGTAGTAGGGGTTTAGAAGATGTACACACAATGCATGAGGATCTGTAGTCCAAGCCTTTGAGGCATTGTTTTGGCAACCTGTGAGGGTTTCCTGTGCTATTTTAATCTTGTCTTCATATGCTTTCATTTTTTTTCTCTCCTCTTTTTTATAAAAAGCAGCCTGACTTATCAGTCTCCCCCGGAGATAGGCCTTAAAAGTGTCCCAAACTATATATGGTGCTGAGTTTGAGTTTATTTAAAAAAATTCGGCCACTTCTTCTTTTAATTTGTCCACCACTTCATGTTTCGCTAGAAGTGTTCTGTCTAGTGTCCATCTATTTTCTGTTAAGTTTCCTCTCATAGACATTTCTAGCCTCACTGCTGCGTGGTCAGACAAGTGCTCTGGTTGATGTGGGACCTTGATGTTATTTTCTCTTAATCTCTCACTCACCAGGAATAAATCAATTCTTGAGGCGTGAGAAAACTTTTTATTTTGATATGTAAATTCTTTTTTTATTGCCGACATTTAGTCTTCATATATCTACTAACCCTAAACTCTTTATCAGTTGTTGTAAGCTCTTTCTCATTTTTGGGGCGCTTATGATGTGTTGTGATGATGATCTGTCAAGTAGAGGATTCATTAAAATATTAAAATCTCCTGCCATAATAATGTTATATTTGGATTCTAGTAGATGTCTATATAGTTCATTAAGAGGGGAAGGGTCATCTATGTTAGGTCCATAGTATCCTACCAACGTAAGACCTAGTTTGTCTATTTTGATGTTCACTATTACCCATCTACCCCCTTTATCTACTTTACAGTCCTCAATTTTGACATTGGCCACTTTTTTGAATAATATAGCTACTCCCTTAACATCACATGATTGCCTAGAGCATACCATATGTATTATCCATTTGTTTTGTTTAAGTATGTTTCCCCACTCCTCTTCTCGTAGGTGCGTCTCCTGCAATATAATTATGTCGTTGTCAGACAATTTAATTAGTTCTAGGATCTTCCTCCTTCTTTTATGCACTCTCAACCCATTAACGTTCCAGGATATTATTCTGAGATTATTCATTTTCTTCTCCCCTTTGCCCTCACCTTGGTTCTTTAAATCCTTCTTTCTGATATCTATTTGTGTCATGTATGAGGATATTTTTTTGATTTTTTTTCCCCCTAATGCTCCCCACCCAGTGCTCCTATTTACAAGTAGAAGTGTGCATTCTTCTTGATGAAACCCTCCTCCTACCCTAGGGAACCCTCCCTTTTTCCATATGGGGTGTCGCATTGCACCCCTTGAAGCTCCGGCGTTCCTATTTCTTCTAGATTTTAATGTGTACTTTTTTGACTATTTATGAGGTCTATCAGGTTCTCAACCTCTTTGACTTCTCTGAAGTTGTGCATTTTATTCTTCCACATGACTTTCAAAGTGGCAGGGAATTTCAATTGCGCTGTTGCCCCTAGTGTCTCAAGGTTTTTGATGTGCTTCCCTAACTCCCACTGTCGATTTAATGTGGTACTGGCTATGTCTGATCTTATGGAATAGGACCAGTCGTCTTTTTGGAATGTTTTTGCTTTAAGGGTTGCTGAAAGTATTGCCTCTTTGATGACATAAGTACGAAAGTTTACTAGTATTTTCCTTGGCTTGTCCCTTTTTGGATCCCGTCTGAAGGGATCCCTATGCGCCCTCTGTATATCTTGTTCCAGATCCCAAGTTTGAAATTCTGGCATAGCCTCCTTGATAACGTTCACCACAAAGTCTTTCACATTCCCCTTTTCTAAACCTTCTGGTACGTTCAGGAGTCTTAAATTATTCCATCTGGAATTGTTTTCTAGTGCTTCCAGCTTGTCCTTGATTTCCTTTTCGCTGCTTGTTAATATTTTAATCTCTCTTTGATTGACCTTTACCTCTTCTTGTAGCCCCTCGAACGCTGTCTCCATTGCTGTCAGTCTTACTGTTATATCAGCCATTTTAGTTTCCAGATTCGCACAGGATTCCTGTATTTTCATTTGATTATTCTCCGATATGGAAAATTTATCTTTTATCTCCTTTGAGAGCTGAACTAACATTGAACTTACATCAACAGAGTTTTCCTTTGTTTGTCCGTCTACTTGTTTTTCTGGGCATACGTTCGTTTTATAGGTATTTAAGGTACATTCACTTCCTGGAGAGATATACGACAAATGCTCCCCCAAATGCTCCCCCTCGGGCATAACTGTGTCGTCTGTATCATGTTGTTCTAGTACAGAGTATCTGTTTGAGGTGATTAAGTTAGTTTCAGTCACTGTCTGCTTACTCCCAGGCATAGTTGCCATAATGCCCCCAGCAGATTGATTCCCCAGTGATGTTGATATGTCTGAGGGTTCTGCTTCTTTTAATTTAAAGTATGACCTCAGGGATCGAGTGACTCTCGGCTTCCCTGCGTAAGTTTTATTTCGCCTTGTAGTTTTCTTCGGCTTATTCGCGCTATCTTGTTGTCGATTTAACGGTGTTTTTGTTGCCAAGGGAGGTGAAACTCGAGTCAGTACTGCACCACTACCTATCCCCTTATCTTTATCTTTGCCCCCTTCTCCTTCAGTTAGCAACTGAATACATTCCGCATTCCTCAAGGAATATCCGTTTCTTGCCGAACCCGTATTTCTATGCGTTGGACCCTCTTTGGAGGTAACTTTATGTGTGGTGTTTAATGTTCCGGTGGGCAATTCAAACGTTGTTTTACAAATCATCTCGGGGATTATACGTCCTTCCCCTGTCTTAGCTGTTCTGCCTTGCCCTAACTGACCAAGACCCAGTACCTCTCCTTCCCCTTCTATTTCACCAAGTCCATCTGTAGATTTTTTTTTTTTCTTTTTCGACACCACTCATCCTCCTTTTTTTGGGGTCATATGGCAGTCCACACAGTGATTCAGGTATTCTCCCTTACTAATATTTTGGGGTTCAATAATTATTCTCTTATTTTGTAAACAGTCCTTCCCCCCCCCTGGGCTGACAATCACACTCTTCTGCCCTTTCACCTTCTCACCGTTGCTCTCCCTGTGCGGTGCTCCTGTCCGTTCCTGGGTTCGTGCCTGCCTCTGTCCTGCTCCCACTCCGCCTCCACCGATCCCGCCTGCTCCGATTCCCGACACCCGGAAGGCCAGGCAGCCCAGGCGCACCACCGCGCGCCGGCTCCCGCACAACAGCTATGCCGCACGCCACCACGATAGACCGATTACGGTCGTGGCCTCGCACTCCCCTTGCTCCGCTGCCGCACCAAAGTCAGGGGAAACTGCCAACGCCACCATGAGCCGCTCCCGAACACCCGGCTCTGCAGACTCACACAATCCGCCACGGGCCTGCCCCGCTTTGCTCTGGGGAAGAACCGCTCTGCCCACTGCCGGTTCCGCTGAAAAAGCTGGAAGAACTGCCGGTAAGACCTGATAAATCACTTATCTTTTCCCGTATGTTGTGCTGCGGAACGCCGGAGCTCCCGACCGTGCTGTTAGCCGGCCGCCATGTTCCCAAGTTAAATGAAGCTAAAGAGCAGTTGACAGAATTTTTGGAAGGGAAAATTAAAGAACGATGGGAAGCCAGTAGAATGGCCTATTATGAATATGGGGAAGGGTGCGGGAAACTCCTCGCGTGGAAGGTAAAACAAGATCAGTTGAGAAACAAGATAAAAAAAATACAGGAGAACGGTTCTCAAATACCATGCGAGGATAACGCAAGCATAGGCAAGGCATTTGGAGACTTCTTTCAAGAGTTATACACTGAAGAGAAGAGAGATTCCCAACTAGAGTTAGATGGGTGGCTGGATCAGGATCCCCTACCTGGGATAAACACGGACTTAAAAGAAATGCTAAATCAGGAAATCACCATCCGTGAGATAGAAAAAGCAATCTCTAGTTTAAAGAGGGGAAAGGCGTCGGGACCGGACGGCATCCCTAATGAACTTTATAAAGTCTTAAAGGAGATTTTAACCCCACACTTATACAAGTTATTTAATAGTACACATAGTCACCAGGCCTCCATCCCAACCTCATGGAATGAGGCCGTAATTACTTTAATATTGAAGCCTGGGAAGGACTCGTTAAGATGAGACTCGTACAGGCCAATTTCATTATTAAACAGTGACTATAAAATCTTTACTCAAATTTTAGCGGTAAGGTTGGGCAGGACATTGGGGAGCATTATACATTCCAACCAAAAGGGTTTTATGAAAAATAGACAGTTGAAGGATTTAACACACAAATTAATCACAGCCATAGATATAGCCACTACTACAAAAACACCACTAACTGTAATAATGATAGATGCTGCTAAAGCCTTCGACAGAGTAAGTTGGCCGTGCCTGTACAGAGTTATAAAACACTATAAAAGCAATTTATGAAACACCAACAGTTAGGATAGTGGTAAATGGTTCACTTTCACCGCCGATTAAGATAGGGCGTGGGACTCGGCAAGGTTGTCCCTTGTCCCCTTTATTATTTAATATCTATATAGAACCCCTGGCCAGGAGAATTAGATCGGAAACTGGGATTACCCCTTTTAGACACCTAGATTGGGAAATAAAAACAGCTCTATACGCGGATGACTTGATGATATATACACCGAATCCTAGGACGGCATTACCACGAATAATGGAAATAATGGAAAAGTTTGGAACAATATCTGGCTACCTAGTGAATAAAGATAAAACGGAAACCATGACGTGGAACGGACCAACAAACTCTCAACTAGAAAAGCCAGAGATTAGATATTTGGGAGTTAGAATAACCAAAGACTTGAAAAGCATAGCCCTCATAAATTTTAAGAGAATCCAGCTGGAAACAAAGGCCTTATTAGAATCATGGATGCATCTGCCGTTATCTGTTCTGGGTAGAGCGAATTTGATCAAAATGATGATTTTCCCGAAGTTCACTTTCATCTTCAAAGCTTTACCATTACATTTTAGATCAGAATGGTTATAGAAACTGCAAAGTGATTTGACCAGCTTTGTGTGGAAAAACAAAGCGGTGAGAATAGCATGGAAAAAACTACGCAAAAAGAAAGTGGATGGGGGAATTGCCTTGCCGGATTTTAAACTATATCACTGGGCTTACTTCTTTAAAAATACCAGGCATCTTCTTATGGACAATGTACAAAACTCGCCATCCTACTCACGGGCGTTAAAAATGTATCTCCCGGCAGAAGGAAAATTTTTCTTATTCAAATATGGTCATCCTAAATTTTTTAAAAAGATCAGATTCAAGGTTTTGCTAGCCGCCTGTGAAGTTTGGGTACAAATTAAACGAGTCATGGGTATACGATATTACAGTAGCAAAGCTCCAATCTGGAATTCTCCAGGCACGCCAGAATGTCTCTTGGATATCCTAGCCCTCCCTTTACTGAGGGCAGGCTTGACAACTTGGGGAGATTTAATTGAAGGAAACTCTCTCATTGCTTGGGATACACTTGCCTCAAAAACAAATTGCACCTTGGCAAGACTCAAATACCTCCAATTGTCAAGTTGGGTTCGGAACGAACGGCAGTTCAGCTCGGACACAGAATGGGAGGGAGAATTCATGAAAGATCAAGTATTCAAAAAGGAAGTATCCAAGTGGTACTGGATGCTAGTGGAAGCGGAGGACAACAAGCTACCTGCACCAGAGGAGATATGGAGAACGGACATACCAGACGCTGATATTCACACTTTATGGCAAGTATCATATGCAGCACTTTGGGCAAATATCAGACCTGCTCCTTTAAGAAGATATCATCTTTTTACTCTATATAGAGCTTACTGGTCCCCAAAAAAGTTGGCCAAAATGGGAGGAGGCACGAGAAGATACTGTCCTAAGTGTGGGCAGGAAAATGCGGACGACGTGCACATGCTATGGCGATGTCCGGTAATCCAGATCTTCTGGTGCGAGGTGGGTGAGTTTGTCTCCAAAACACTAGGAATCAAAGTCCAGGTAAGCCTTGAACTTGTTATTTTTGGGATAATGTACAGAGGCAATGAAAATTATTTAGCGAACATACCTCAAGCAACTTATTATTTGCTTTGATAATTATGGCACGTAGAGAAATATGCACGAAATGGGTAACACAGTCAGCACCATCATTAAGAGAATGGATTTTATATGTTAAAAATACCTGTAGGTTAGATTGTGTCAAAGGTTTATCTAGACGGATTAAAAATGTGGAGACCAATTTGGGAGATTCTTTCAGAAGAAGCCACGAAAGGGTGACTCATTATTTGGAAAATGTATAAAGAGGAGACGATATAGTAAAGTCCAATGATTAAGGCATACTAAACTTGGCTGGAGTGTAGTCCGATCGTATATAGCTCCAGATACATAGTTTAACAAGGCCTTGGCTTCCCGGGCAGAGGCGAAGTGCGGGACTCCCCAATCAGTATGCACATAGCCCCAGCCATACGCCGAATGCCATGTATGAGGACCAAAAAAACAATGCATGAGGATCTATTTGTAGAACCCGTAATCAATTGGGGGGGGGGGGGGGTTAAAATGACTAAAAGGAAGGTGTCTGTTTAAAAAAAAAAAGTGCAAGAATTGTGAAAAGACTAAAAGAATGTACTGGTTTTAAAAGAGCACAGGGAATATATGAGAATTTTAAAAGTGTATGAGTCTTTTAAAGTAGTGCAGATATTGTATGGCACATCTATCAGGAGTGCAAAGATTGTAGAAAGTCCAGCAAATAAAAGGAACGCCTCAGGAGTTTCAAAGGAGTATTTGAAATATATGTAGCAATTAAAATAAGTGTAAAGAAAATAGGGAGTGCCAGGAATAAATAGAGGGTTGAGAAAGAGTAGCGTGAATGTGTGCTGGGTTGATGTACACAGAATATATGATGGGTTTCTAATGCATCTAACCAATATATGAGTGATTGAAAGACATAATGAGGAATATATGCTAGGTAGAAGGAATGTATGAGGTGTTTAAGAGGAGTTCAGGGAATGTATGAGAAGTTCAAAGAGAGTATGTGTGAAGAGTGAGCTAAGGGGATATATGGGGAGTTTGTCATGTACATGAGTGTGTAACAGCTTTAAAGGAAGAACTAATCCAATATCAGGAATTTATAGGAAAAACCTAGAATTTATGAGAGTTCTACAAGCTGTGAATGGGTTTTTTGAAGAATTCAAATGATGTGCAACAGATTTAAGTGGGATAAAATGTGCTTGTGTCCCATTTATGAGTTTATGGTTGAAGTTATCCAAGGAGTGTATGAGGGGACTCTGAGGAGTACATTGAATGTATCTTGAGTTTTAAAGAGGTGCAAGAAATATTAAAGGAGGTTATAGGGAAGAATATAGAGTGAGTAAGAGATAAAGGGAGCAAGCACAAAGATTGCATGAGGGTTTTTGTGCGAAGTTATTGAGTGGTTCATATGGATTATGAGTGGTTTAAAAGATGTGACTGTTAAACGTGCACATGAGGTTTTTAAGTAATTCAGAATGATTTAAGGACAGATCAGGGAATGGTGGAGAGATTTGTAATGAGTAGAATGAATGAATGTGGGATTTATAAGGAGTACAATGACAGTATTATTCTTCATTTCTTAACTGCCAGGCTTCCCCCTCACCACACAGACCCCAAGAATCCATGCATCATCATATTTTCACCGCTCCACGTTCAACATTTTACAGCAGGCACACTCGTACATACCAGACACAGGCTCAACTGCTGTGGCAGTGTTTACTCAAGCACACTATTTTAATGTCAGTCAAGCATGTCTAAGGTTCTCAGCAGTAGCTTGGTGCCCGAAGCAGGGACAAGTGAGTGCACCTCCTAGTTGGAACAAGGTAGCCGACAGCTGAGACTCGCCTTTCAGCGATGGTGCATTCAGGGATGAGATCTGATTCTCATTTATCACAAAAGGAAATGCCTATTTTTCACTAGCAGAGGATGGTTTCCTGTGACTTTCGAGCATGTTTGATTCTCCAGTAAGCAAAGTTGCCTATGCTTTTCATTTCATTCATTCACAATCTCGTGTCTCATCCACGAGTTGAAAACAGTTAAATGCACTATCATCTTAGTGGCACCAGCGTGTGCTAGGCAGTTCTGGTTCACAAATTTAGGGAGTATGTCAGCAAACGCACCAGTATCGTTGAAACTGTCCCTTAGTTGCTGATCGAGAGGAAGGGCAGGTACTTCACCATGATTGTGAATCATTCAGCTGACCGCATGGCTGTTCAGGACTTAGAATTTTGCCAGACACCTTTTGAAGGCAACCAGAGCATAATCGACATTAAAAAGGCTTATGGACTGAAGTAAAAGCTCATTTATATGGCACGTGTTGGGCTCGTAAAGACTGCACAATAGAATTAATTTGATGCAGATAAACATTCCTGTGCTCCTCACATTTTTGTTTTCATCTGTATGTGGACATGCTCAAAAGTATTTGATGTACCATCAGTTCACGCAAAATGTTATCCTATTTGTTACAGTTATCTGGAATCTAGTTCCCTGTATCGAAGTCAGCCAAATGTTCTATCGTCTCACAAAGAAGTAATACAAAAATTGTAGAGTTTTTACAGCTTTCCCACAGAGATTAAACTTGCTCTTTCCTTGGATTTGAATAGGGCTCTAGGAATATTATACTACAAAGGACCAAGCTTCAACGGCAGACTTTTGGTTCTGCACCTCAAGCAAGCTTCCTTAATTCAAAAGTCCTGCGCACTGATACCCCGGCACCAGCCGTTACGTGATGCCTCGTGTGTCCCAGATCCTGAAAATGCAGCTGTAAGTGGGTGTGCGCCAGGCAATGAAGTCCAAGATACTCTTGGAAAGTGATTGAGGGACATAAGAACTATCTGAAAGAAAAGAAAATGCGTAAAATTAAGCGCGTTGACAGGGACTATAAAGAAGGTCTTATTTATACTTTCGCGAAAAAGTTTGATCAAATATCTGGTACGGAAGACAGAAAAAGAGTGATGGAGGAGAGTGACGAGGCTAGGACAGCGAGCAGCATTTCGATCTCCTCGGTGAGCAGTGCTGCCTCGAGTAGTACCACAGGTGATGACCCTTTAGGGGAGGGCACAATGTCTTTCCAGAGAGAGTTAGAGAAGTTACGAATAAGTGGGAAACAAAGAAAAAAGGATCCAAAAAAACCAGGATAGGGGGGTGCAGGACCAAAAGGGGGCGCGGAAGAGGGCACCAAGGGAAATCTGAGGATGTCAACCCGTTCCAAAAAGAAACGGAGATAACCACCAATATGGAGGGTAGTACCGTTTTGTCCGACACAATGGGGTATTGCAACTTGAAAATTGTTAACCTGTCTAACAGACCACTTGATACTGATGAAGAAAATTTACTCTGTAAGGATCTTAAATTCTGTCCGACCCAGGACGGTGACTTAGTAAATGTAAATGCAGATTTGTTTAAGTTTGTTAGATCTCTTGAATTAAAAGATTTCTTTCACGACAAAGTGCCACCAGTAGCTATGTCCAACAATGCACCAACGCCTACAACACACACCATTGCTGATGTAAAGAATGTACAATGTCTGCTGTCACTGGGGGGGATGGACATGTGGACATTCAATCCCTTCTTGATGAAATGAACATAACAGAAAACCTGGCGATGGATGGCGGCCTTTTTTTTTTTTTTTTTTGGGGAATAATCTTTATTTGTTTTCCATTCAGCACAGCATACAGCGTCATAATGAAGTACAAAATATAATACATCTTCATTTGCATGGTTGTGCCCTCTAGGTGGGGGGGCAAAGTACTGCATTCAGTTTGTCTCCCAAACATTGGAAGCATAAGTCACTTCAAAGATTATCAACAAATAATACTGAACTTAGCTATATTGGAGCTCAATGCCAAAGAGAAAAAGAAAAGATAAGAAACATAGAAAACTGTCAAACTTGATACCTGTCGCGATCCTGGACCAGGAACAGGGGTATGGGGGTTATGGTTTATCTGCTCCTCCAAACACCTCTGAATGCATGTGCATGTTTTTACCTGCAGTGAAAAGGGTGCCAATAAGGGGCGGGAAGCCCATAAGAAACTACATGTCCCAGAAGGCCATGGGACATCGACTTGGTAACCGGATCAGGCGCTGCCTCTTCACCAACGGCTATAAAGCCCCTCCCCTTTCTCGGGACGGGGCTTGACAAACTTCCTAGAATTCCCGCGTTACAGCGCTAGCGGATGGTGTTCCCCGCTGGAGGTCGGGTGCTCGTTGTTCTTAGTCACCGAGGCAAAAGCAGTGTCGGGAAAAGAGCCTTGCTATTTCCCGCTCGCTGTCGGAGACTAATGTGACGCCAATCCTCTGATTCTTTCCAAGCAGCTACCGGGGGGCCCGAGCTGGTGTTTGATCTCCGACTCTCACTCTGAGGTATTTAGGTGAGCTGTGCGGGAGTGCTGCGCAGGAGCGCCCTCCCGTGCCCGAGACATTTCCTTTGTTTCCCATAGCCTTCATAACATTGGGCTGTTTTCCGTGTGATACTGTTGGGCGCTCACTCGCTGTGATTCCAACAGCGAGTTGGGGGCTGAGTTTAATTTTTTGTGACTTACGCTGTGTCTATCACAGCGCTCCTGGGCTCCACACGCCATTTTAGACGCGCTGTGAAGTTAACAGCGTTTCATCTTCACTATAGAGACAACAGGACAAGAGGTCCTTTCTATCTCATACGTTTGTGTTTCCTTGTGAGGAACACTACATCCTTGGTCCTAACCACCCCGAAGCTATTGTGGCACTATCGAGTGAGTGGTGGGTTCTCTAATACCAGTGTGTATGTGGTATGAATGGTTCTCCCAGTCCCTCTATCTAATCCCTGTTTTCTTGTTGTTCCCTTTGTGTATGGTAGTCTGGAAGACCCCTCTGAGACCGCAGCATTTATTGTTTTATCCACTTCCCTTTTTCCCCGGAGTGCTTCCCTGCGCAGTAGTGGTTGTAGTCCTCTGCGTGGGGTTGCGCCCAGGGGAGGAGGGGGGCTCTCTACGCGCCTTCGTCCCTGCTGGCTGACCACTGAGGTTAGTGGCTTTCTTGGTTTTATGCTACTGACATCACGACAATACCACTGTGCTAGTGTGCCTATGCTATATATGTCGTATGTATATATATATCTGCATATTATGCTACTCGTGCAGGGTGCTGACTGGCGGGGCCCTGTTGTATTAGATACGGTTATGGGAGCAAAGTGATGAGGAGAGAACGTTGCCCAAGTGCTGCATTGTATGTGGGTGCGACCCAGTTATGTCGGAGACATGGGGCCCACGTCCCGAGGTGTCGTGTTCGCGTATATGTGCGTATGTCTCCGTTTCCCTGTTACGAGCATTCCCGGATGTGGGTGCTCGAGGTGTCGTAGTTACTTTAGGCAGGGGCTCAGCCGTGTTCATGGCTTATCCCCCATGATCGTTCGTGTCTCTAAGTCTTGTTTCTATAACAGTCACATAATGTTGCCAGTCCATGGGTTGGGTCCTGGCTGATAGGCGAGGGAGTTGCGTTGACGATGTGTCATGTTCAGCCACTAGTGCGCGCTGAAGAGCCATCAGCCAATGTCTAATGGAAGGGCCAGTCGGGGACTTCCAGGCCATAGCTATAGAGCGTTTGGCCAGTACCAATGCCAGATCGATAAATTTATTGAGGTTCTGCCGTCGCGCATTTCTCTTGGTGATGCCTAGCAAATAGTGCGTCCCCTGGATTGGAGATATGGCTCCCGTTGCCGCTGTTAGTATGTCGGAGATACTTCCCCAGTATATTGCAATATGGGAGCATGTCCAGACCATATGCAGAAAATCAGCGTTTGTGTCGTGGCACCTGGGGCAAATATCGATAGATGTCGGGTACATGCGCGCCAGTCTGTGCGGGGATAGATGTGTGGTGCAAATAATTGAATTGCATGAACTTCAAACAGGCATTCTTTGATATTGTCTTGGGACTTCCGATGCATTGTTGCCACTGTTTGTCTGTGATGTCAGTGGAGAGCGCTGCTGACCAGTATTCACGCAGTGGGGATAAAGAGGGGGTCATGTCCATTCTAAGTGAGGTATAGATAGCTGTGATGGCCTTCCTACCTGACCCGTGGGTCAGCAGTGTCTGTAGAGCCTCGGAGGTCAGTGTTGCCGAGCCTATGTCCCCCCAAGTATGTGTTGCCTGTTGCGTCAGTGTCGCATATAAAAGAAATGTTCCGGGAGCCACCCCGTAGTCGTCCCTCAAGGTGTCAAAGCCAGATAAAGCAGAGTCTACGAATAAATCTCCCCACGTTGTCAATGCCGCTGCCTGCCAGTCGGCCAGTTCCGGCCGCTTGAGGCGGGTGTACGAACCTGGGAGCGTTTCGATGGGGAGGTCTGGGGCATATGGGGTGGAGCGGCGCTTAGGCATTACGTAATGTGACCAGGCGCTACGGGCTACCCGTAGTAAAGCGCAACCCTCCGTCCTTTGAAGCAGAGTTCTAGTGCCTGATAACCACTCAATCAGATCAGGCCGCCCTAATGAGATTGCCCAGGTGTCTAGTTCAGCCAGGTTCTGCTTTGCGAGCCATCGCATGGGCCACTGGAGCTGGGCGGCTGCATAATATAGCTCCTAGTTGGACGTCTCCAATCCCCCCTCTGATATAGGGAGTTGGAGCTTTGAAAGTGCTACCCTCGCCCTGGAATTACCCCAGATCAGGGATACTAAAAGTGAGCGTAAGTCATGGAACATTTTTTGAGGCGGTCTGTAAGGGAGAACGGCGGAAAAATAGAGGAGCCTTGGAAGAAGGAGCATCTTAGATATGGCTATCCGACCCATAGGGGACAACGGGAGAGCAATCCAAAACGGGAGACTCGCTCTGTCCCTGGCAATCGCTCTCCCGAGATTGCCGTCCATCAGATCAGACGTAGAATGGTAGACCTGGACACCCAAGTATTTGAATGAGTCGTACGCTCTAGTAAGTAAGGCATAAGGCTGCCTCTGTCTTTGCTCGATTGGGATAGGCGACATTGGGAACAAAACAGATTTATCCCAATTAACTTTCAGGCCCGACAAGTGTGTATAGGTGTCTAAGAGTTCCACTAGGCCTCGGAGTGCCCCGACCTGGTTACAGAGATAGATCAGTGCATCGTCCGCGTAAAGGGACACTATATGCCACTGCGTGTGTACTTGGATGCCCCAGTCTATAACATGGCTGCGTAACATACAGGCCAGGGGTTCCATGGCCAGGGCAAATAGCAGAGGCGAGAGTGGACACCCCTGCCTGGTTCCCCGTTCAATATTAAAGGGGGGCGAAATAACTCAACCTGTTTTTACCCGAGCCTGTGGATTGGTATACAGTATTTGCACCAAACGTAGAAATTTAGGGCCTATCCCATACCGGGCCAGCACCGCCTGCAGTTATTCCAACCCCAGGGTGTCAAAGGCCTTTTCTATGTCTAAGGCTGCTATCCAGTGTTGCTCTGGGACCGATTGGGCCCATTCTAGTATCCTAAACAGGCGGCGAAGGTTCAGCCCAGTGTTCCTGCCTGGGACAAAGCCATTCTGGTCCGCATGGACCACCAGGGGGACGACCTCCAGTAATCTATTGGCAAGTAACTTACCCAGAATTTTATACTCCGATGTTAGTAAGGACAAAGGGCGGTACGAGCTCATGAGAAGAGGGTCCCGCCCAGGTTTAGGAAGGACTACAAGCACGGCCTCGCGGAGGGAAGGGGGCAATATGCCTCTATCAAAGGATTCTTGGTATATGGTAAGTAACCGGGGTGCCAGCTGGGTAGAGTAAGTGGCATAAAATTCTGCAGGCCAGCCATCCATACCGGGAGTTTTGCCCCTTGCCAGCTGCTTGATTGTATCTGAGATTTCCGTTATTGAGAGCGGTTCCTCTAATTCCAAGTGTTGGTCTCTCGTTATTTTCGGGAGGGCCGCCTGTTCTAGAAACTGGTGTATTGCCAATGGGTCACTTACGTCCGGGGCCTTATATAAGGATACATAATAGTTGTAAAAGGAGTCATTAATTTGCTCCTGAGTATTGACCAGGGTACCGTCTGGAGCGTATATTACAGTGAGAGGTGGTTGCGCTAAGTCACTCTTTAACAGCCATGCAAGTGTCCTGCCCGCTTTGTCACCCTCCGCATGCTGTCTGGCCAAATATTGCTTGTAATCAAGAGCACACAATTTATCCGATACTTCCTTATATGCTAAACGGGTTTTGGAAAGTGTTTGTAGTATGCGTGGATCCGTGGGGGCTGCGCATTCCTGGCGTAATATGTCGGCTTCTAGCCCCTGCATCTCCTTGGTTAATGTCATGCGGGTGCCGTACACTGCCTGTATAACCAGTCTGCGTAGGACGACCTTCAGCGCATCCCATTCAATACCAGCATGCGTGGCCGTCCCTTCGTTGGTCTGGAAGTATGTGGTTATAGACTGTGAGATGGTAGCATTCAGCGCTTGGTCGCGGAGTGCTTCTAGGGGGAGTCGCCAAGTCGGTATACTGGGTCTGGACGCACCCCAAGTCAATTGGACTTGCAGAGGACTATGGTCCGACACCGTGCGGGACAGGTATTCAGCGTGGGTTACATGTGCTAGCGCTGTGTCCGAGCAATAGACGGTATCAATGCGCGTGTACAAGTCATGAAGGGATGAGTAATGTGAATATACCCGTTTCGCAGGGTGTGTCGCGTGCTAGCTATCCGTCAGTCGCATCTGTGCAGCCCAAGCTGTCAGGGCATGTGCGAGTCCGACAGCCTGTGCTCCGGATAGGGGAGGACGAGAGCGGTCGAATGTGAAGTCGGGCACGCCATTATAGTCGCCCCCCCAGTAAGTGGGAGCTAGTGGATCTCTGAGGAGTGCCAGGGTTAGAGACTGAAGGAAAGTGGATTGTCCTGAGTTAGGCGCGTAAAGTGACACCAGAGATAACGGCCGGCCGTCCAGTGAGCTCTCCAGAATCGCATAGCGACCTTGAGGATCAATGCGTGTGTGATTTATCTGTAGTGGGACACCCGGCGCCACCCAGATTAGGGTCCCCCTGGCGTACCCCGAGTAAGTCGTGCCCCTCCATCTTTTATTAAGCGACTGTAATGTCTGTTGTGTTAAATGGGTCTCCTGGAGCAAAGCAATAGCTATCTTGTGCCTTCGCAAATACTGGTACACTTTGTGTCTCTTCGCACACCCAGCTAGGCCCCGTACATTCCAGGTTACCAATAAATACTTACTCCTATGCATTTAAGTAAATGTGTGATTCCCGTATGCAGCAGGCAGCTCAGTGGCCCCCCTATAGTAGCTATACATTTTTGCAAGGCACACCAGTATATGCAGTTAACTGACATTTCGTGGTATACTATAAACCAATCCCCCCACCCCAGGCCGAATTGCCAACGGGCAAAGGGCCATATGCACTGATATGCAAACATAATGGGTCAAACAAAAAAGAAAAAAACAAGCATAAAATACAAAACTCAAGATAGGTCTGTAACAGTCCCTTATTGTGTGTGGGGCGTATGGATATTCGCTCAGCCTCGCCGTCGCCGTCCAACCACCATGGAAAGGAGTTCTTGGAGCAGCCGCTCAAGGAATGCCAGAGACTCACAACCAGCGAGTACCTCCTGCTTGGGTATAATGCTCCATTAGCCTGCGTTAACCAGGCCCAGTGAGACACAGTCCCATAAGTAACTAGCCCAGTTCGTTAGAAGTCTGCGGCGTCACGGTGGGGCCGTCGCCCAGCATCAGCTGTTGCTGTGAGTCCGACAAGAAGTATTCCTGTTCCGGAGAGGCTCCCACCTCCGAGTCTAAACGGAGAGGGGAAGTAGCTGCACCATGCTTTTCAGCATATTTGAGGGCCTGTTCCCTTTCCTGTGCCGTTTGAACCTTGGTGGGGCGTTGTCCGCGGAGCAAGGTACGGCGTCTGGGGTGTGTAACCTGCTTCCACTGTTGGCGGGAGCCTTCCTTGATTGTCGGTGCTGCCGCCACTCCGTTTTGCTCTACCCAGTTCCAGGCATCGTCGGGAGATTGACAGAAAACCGTGGTACCTTTTGTGCTGTATACGCAATGTGGCCGGGAATTGTAATGCATATTTTATCTCATGGTCACGGAGGCAGCGTTTAACGTCCATAAAGGATGCCCTGTGATGCTGCACTGCTAACGTGTAATCAGGATATATGTGTACCTCCGCGTTCTCGACTACCCACGGGCCGCGGGCCCTTGTAACCTGCAGGATGTGGTTTCTATCCCGATAATTGAAGAGGCGTGCGACCACCGGCCTGGGAGGAGCGCCTGGTCGGGGAGGGCCCCCCGGGACTCTGTGAGCTCGTTCCACGGAGAAGAACTTGGAGTACTTGCCCTGAAGTATGGTGTCCGAAAACCATACCTCTAGATACAGCTCCATGTTTTGTCCCTCGACGCGTTCCGGCAAGCCCACCAGGCGCACGTTGTTCCGGCGCGATCTTCCTTCCTGGTCGTCAACTTGCTCTCGAAGGTGGTTCACTTGCTCTTGTAGTGTCTTAATGTGGGCCACCGTGGAGGACACTGAAGGCTTCACAGTTGCGATCGTAGACTCCACATCTGTTACCCTATCTTTCAGCTTTTTATGGTCGTCTCGCAGAAAGCTAAACTCAGCGCATAGCGTATCAATTTTAGGGGCCAGGGTAGATTTGATGTCCAACACCGCCGCAATGAGTTCATCTAAGCGGTGTGAGAGGTCGACTTGTGGTGTAGGTTGGCCCACTGATGATTGATCTGCGCTCGCGGCGCCCGATGGTGGGCCCTGTGGGTCGGTTGCCAGTGGCTGCTGCTTCTCTGGTTTAGTCTTGCCCATCCTGGTAGCGATGGTGCTTTGTAAGTTCAAGGGAAAGAGGGGACAAGGGTGTGCTGGGTACAGTACTCGTGACCCTATACTGGGTGGGCCCCCAGGCAAGGGGGGGTAGTCGACGATCCCTGCTCCCGCCACAGGCGCAGTATTCGGTCTAGGGCGCCAAGCAATAGTGACAATTATGTTGCGCAGCTGGATAAGGGGGAAGCGCCAGGCCCCGCTCCGCAATCAGCCAAGGGGCGCTGGTAGTAAAGCTATGCGGAAGTGCGCTGCTCGCGCCATGAATCACGATGAGCCAGGATGGCGTGGGGGGCCGTCGTCAATCCACAGCAAGGCTGGAGTATATTAAGGCATGGACAAGCCCAGTAAGCTTCCCTGTGCATGTGTTGGGTGAGTCCCAGGCCACCATAGAGCAGACTGGTAGGATCGTGGGTGTGAGGGGGAGGAGTCCACAGGAGATTAACGGGACCTCTGGCACCTGGGTGCGCTCCAGAAATATGGAATAAGGGCGGCCTACCTGCAGCCACGGCCGGGCCCGTCTCCGATATGGCACAGTAACGTTTCCACAGCGCCAATAGACATGCAGGGCACTCAGTTGGGCAGCGTTCTGTCGGGGCTCCAGTGGGGGGGGTCGCCGCCACCCCAGTACAGGGTTGTGAGTCCCAAGTTGTGACCCAAGTTGTGCAAGGAAGAGGCCCATAGTCTACATTGCCAGCAAGTGTTGCTAGGTTCAAGAAGGAAGGAACACGGGCAGCCTACCTGCGGCCGTGGCCTAGCCCGGCTCCAGCGTGGCGATGTAATGCACCCTCAGCGTCTATGGATGCGCAGGGGGCTCGAGAGTGCTGCGGTCCGTCCCGGCAGTCCGCCACCTAGACCGCAGTGCAGCACCGCAGCAGTAATGAGGCCGCCGGGTGTAATTCAGGCGTCCGTGGGCGGCCGCGCACTCAGTCGAGGTCCGGTGGGGGAAGGGCTGCAAGCGCGGGCCCAGACTTCGCCTGGAAGCTCTGCCGCCCCGCGGCTACAACCGTCACAGTTGGGCCCCAATCTGGGCTCGGGATGCCCCTGGTGCACTCCGCTGCGGTTCCGGGGACCGCTGGTTAGCCGACAGCGGCCAGAACGAGGATATTTTGGTGGTTGCGACGGAGTGGACTGAAATCACGTCCGCTCACGTCGCCATCTTGGACACGCCCCCATGGATAGCGGCCTTAAGCCTAAGTCTAAATTCACTCCCTCTACTTCTTACCATCACAATATCGATCTATTCTCAGAAAGAGTCACTGAAGGATTGTATAGAATGGAGACCCCCAATAGATTTAGGGGCAGGCCTCGACAAAATCTGACAATTGGCGAAAGAAAGGCTCTTACCAGAACAGGAGGATAACAACATTGTGATCAGGGAGGCGGATAAAGACGGAAATGTTGTTGTAATGAATACATCAGACTATATGGGTGAAATTGAACGCCAACTTGGTAACATTGAATGTTATGAGAGTCGGGACCAACCCCATTGGTGAGCTTACTATGATCATCAACTTGAAATTATCTGAATGGAGGGACATATGCCTGTTGAGTGATAATGAATACAGGTTCCTGAAGGTGGAGAATCCCAAATTCCCCTGGATTTATATACTACCTAAGGTACACAATAAGGGGGACTTCCCGCTAGGGACGCCAATCATATCAGGTGTGGGCTCCCCCACGGAGAGATTTTCGAAATCCGTGGACCTGAAACTTCAAACACAAGTACGAAACCTGCCCTCTTACATCAGGAACAGCAAGGACATTTTGACTAAATTTAAAGACCTTGGATGGTCTGATGACTTGCTTTTTGTGACCCTGGACGTAGTCAGCCTCTACACATGTATCGAACGCAGATATGGACTAACAGCAGTCAGATCCGTCCTTGATAGGGAGGGTGCTGACTGTTATGAACACAATGGTATGGTCATGGAAATGATAGAGCTGATCCTTACTAGGAACTATTTCCTCCATGATGGCACTTGGTACCACCAGAGGGAGGGTACTGCTATGGGTTCCAGGTTTGCTCCCTCTTATGCATGGCTCTTCATGGGGTGGTATAAGAGGGAGCATGCCTGGAGCAAATGTGCCTCCCCTTGGACTGGACATATAGTTTTTTGGGGGAGGTACATTGACGACATTGTCTGTGGTCAGGATCAGAGGATTCCCTTGGGGACTATTTTGCTTACCTTAACGATAATCTTTACAATGTTAGACTGACTATGGAATTTCATCATGAAAGAATGAACTATCTTGATTTACCGTTCTACATAAAAGATGGTGTAGTACACAGCACCCTGTATCACAAAGAAACGGCCTGTAACAGTGTGCTGCATGCCAGCAGCGCACATGCCAGCTCTGTTATCAAAAATATTCCCTATGGGGAGATGGTCCGGATCAGGGGCAACTGCAGTAAGGAAGGGACTTTTGATAGGAATATCGTTGAGGTTAAAAAGAGATTTGGTGCGAGAGGCTACGATGGGAGGGTCCTTGCCACGGCGGAAAGAAGGGTACAAACACTGAAAAGGGAGGTAACATTGGCAGATCAAACCGTCAAAAAGAAGAACATTGGGAATGACAGGGATGTTCGCTTTATCACCCAATACACCACTTTTAGTGATGAGATTTTCGGGCTTTTAAACGCAACTGGTACCTCCTGGAGGAGACCCCAAGCCTGAAGGGGTCAATCAAAAGTAACCCTTCCATCACATATAGGAGGGGCACTACCCTCAGAAATAGACTTTGTCCAAGCTACATTACAACCACTGAGAAGAGGGTCACGTGGCTCCCTGAGAAGCCCAATGGTTTTTACGTGTGTGGTTCCTGCAATGTATGTAAATTTGGGGTGAACAAGATCAAAGAATTTGACTATAAAGGGTCAACGAAACATATGATCAGACAGTTTATTAACTGTAATACTACCTTTGTGGGATATTTAATTGGGTGCTCATGCAATATGATCTATGTTGCGAGCACCATGAGAAGTCTCAAGCTCCGCATTCAGGAACACCGGAGGGCAATCTTGAATTGTGTTATGAGATACCCCATGGCCGAGCACTATGCTAATACCCACCCTGGAGACCATGCCTTCTGGTTCCACGGTATTGATCAAGTTGAAGCAGGACAGAGGGGAGGAAACGGGGAGTTGCGCCTGAGACAGTGCGAAGCCAAATGGATATGTAAATTGCGCACAATAACTCTGGGCCATAATACAGATAACGAGATGCATTTCTTCCTCAATGACAATCCATAATGTAGTCTTGCACCATTTATCAGCTGTTTTTCTGCTTAACACCTATGCCCAATTAGAGCTTATCAACAGATACCAATATGGGCTCGATGGCACAATGAAGGACTACTTAGCAGGACCTCCTTTCAAGATATTACTTTGTATGTATATATTTTGCTGTATCTTTGATTGCACATTTTGTATATAACTTTGGCTCTACTGGTTTCACCACTCATCTGGCCTTTCCCTACAAATACATCATTCTCCAACATTTTCTCAAGCTGCTCTCTCTCATGTGTCTCCCAGAAAGGCTGGAAACAGGCACATTACAGATACCAGTATGGGCTCTATGGCATAACGAATGACTACTTAGCAGGACCTGAATGATTGAGTTTTTTGTATAGCGCAACGTTCACTCCAAGGAGTATCTTGGCGCTGTATGCGGATAGGGAGGGCACCTACCAGGAGAAAGAGCTGATGTAGATTTAGATAATAGAGATTCAGAGAAAGGCCCAAGCAATATTATCTGGAATACCAAAAATCCATGTTTTTAAGGACTTCCTGAAATTGAGTTCAGTTTGTATGTGTCTAAGTTGAGTTGGCAAGGAATTCCAGGCTTTGATCCCTATGGCCGCCAGTGTCTTTCCGCCCCTGGTTTTACGTTTAAAATTGGGTGTTGTTAAAAGGTTCTCTGAGGATGACCTTAAAGTACGTTGAGTAATGTATGGCTTAGTTCTGACATTGAGATATTCAGGTCCAGTATTATTAGTTGTTTTATAGATGATGGTCAGAACCTTGTAGAGAACCCTCTTATGGACGGGCAGCCAGTGAAGGGTTTTTAGTGCTATTGCTGAGGAGGAATCTCTAGGCAAATTGAGTACCAGCCTCGCTGCGGCATTCTGGACCACCTGTAGTCTCTGTAGGACTTTTCTATTAGTTCCTACATAGAGACTATTACAGTAGTCCAGGCGGGATAGAATTAAAGCTGCTACTACTGTCTTTTTGGCTGACATTGGGAGAAAATCAAAAAAATTCTGAGAGTTTTTATTACTTGAAAACAGGTACCTGCCACAACAAGGGCTTGTTTGTGAAAGGATAATGTCTGATCGAATTTTATTCCCAGATTCCTTACAGTATCTACTGTAGTAGGAGGTGGGGCCGAATTGGCGGCCACCATTGGTCCGGTCTGAAAAACGTTGGTCTTGCCAAACAACATTATCTCTGTTTTGGAGCTATTGCATTTCAGGTGATTAAGCTTCATCCAATCCATCACTGCTGTTAGACAGTGGTGAAATTTCTCTTCAGCCGCTGTCGAATTCTTGTCTAGGGTAAGGATCAGTTGAGTGTCATCTGCATATGCGATGCACTCCACATCGTAGATGTCCATCAGATAAAGCAGTGGTGCCATGTAAAGGTTAAAGAGGGTTGGACTCAGGGCCGATCCCTGAGGGACCCCTGATGCCAGCCCTCTTTCTTGCGATCTATATCCTCCCAGTGTTACAATCTGTTTCCTGTTTTCCAAAAAAGATGTAATCCAGGCCAGTGCATTGTTAGTAATTCCACTGCATGCAAGTCTGTCTCTCAGAATATCATGAGAGACAGTGTCAAACGCCGCCGACAGATCCAACAGAACCAGTACCGCATCCTTTCCCTGATCCATAGCAAGTTTTAAAGATTCAGTGGTGTGCAGTAGTACTGATTCTGTTGAGTGACCCGATCGAAAGCCAGATTGCTTGGGATGTAAGATGTTGGCTTCCTGAATAAAATCATTGAGTTGGTTGTTAACAAGTTTCTCAGCAATCTTACTCAGGCATGGCAACAGTGAAATCGGCTTGAGATTGGAAAGGATTGTTGGATCTGAAAGTTTCTTTTTTTGAAGCGGTTTCACAGCAGCAATTTTCCAGCTGTCGGGAATTTTAGCTAGTCTAAAAGTAGCCTATTTAGATATTATTTTGTATGTTTATTTTTCGCTTAATCTTTAATTGCAAACTTTGTATATAACTTTGGCTCTACTGGTGTCTTGCCACTCTTCTGTCCTTTCCTTACACATACATCTTTCTCCAGCATTTTCTCAATCTGCCCACTCTTATGTGTCTCACAGAAAGGCTGGAAACAGGCACAGTACAGACTATGTATGGGCGCTTGCTTACGTTATGGCTACACAATACAATTGGTTGGATTCAATCTGTTTTTCTATTTGGTACTCTATTGCCTGCTTGTGGTGTTATCACCCACCTTACATTGATAAGCTGCCAACCCATGACTAGCTCTCATGTCTTGACTTATTGACATATATTTTTATGTGTTCCATGATAACTATTGGGTTTGCCACACTTGCCCATTTACTTCTAACCACGTTATTTTTCTTAGAGTGTCGCACTTAACTTACTAGGTGACACTCTGGAGACCTCTCCATCATGGCGGTCACCTCCCTGTGGCTATCTTGATGTCATCGCCCGGCCCGCTGTCATATTGTGTCAACCTATGACCAGTTATACTTGGCCTTAATATTGATGATTTGCTGGTTTTCATCTAGGTGTTACGTGATCGCAATACATTTTGCCACACATGCCTGCTGCATTGATTATTTTCTTTGTGTTTTTTATGAAGTGGTTACAATTTACCACATACACTTGCTTTTTCTTTACCGCGCAATTTATTTTTCTTTATTTCTGTTTTTACATGCCCCATTATACTTAGTATTCCACGCTTTGGAGACCTCTCTAATATGGCGGTTTCCTTTTCTCATCGGTTCTGACGTATGCGGGTCGGTTTTTATTGTTCCCACACCAGTGCCTACGTACGCTGTTCGGCGGCGCAATGTAGCAAGGGGACGCCGCCTTCCAGGCCATGGTTACGGTCTCTTGTCCACCCACATTCGTATGTATCCTCTGTGATTGGCTGCGCATCCAGAGGGGGAGGCACCGCTTCACGTTTAATGGGCCCATGGCGCGAGCGGCAACCGTTCATTCAGACGGATTCATTTGGACATACACCACGGGTAAGGAGATTGAGGGGGCAGGTACGCTGGCGGACCTTGTGCATTAGACCTATTGCCTTACACACAGGCTTCCGCTCTATTGGGGGGCCATTTATTATCTAGTGTCATCTGATTTCACTACGGTTATCGACTATGGAATTAGTATATTGTTTGACTGGTTGTCCCTGACACTGAGGTGATTATCGGCTACGGTATGAGTGTCTCGTTTCACTGGCTGTCCCTGACATTGAGCTCACGTATGTGTTCATACGTGGTCATGTGTGCGTTTTCTTAAATTCATTCCTTTCTCCTCTACGGAGGAGCGGCAGCAGGTTGTCCGGACTCCAGTTTTGGGGCGGGGTTTCTTTACCATCGTAGCTCGTTTTGATACCCATGAGCCATTAACATCTTAACCGCATTAGTGGAGACTCGTGAGCCTACTACAGTCATTATAATCTTATGAGCAGGTGTTCTTTATACAGTTTGTGCACATTTACTCACCATTTGACAATTATCCTGTTGTCTTCCGCACGGAGGGGTGCGGGCAGGCCCATTTGACCTGGTTTCCCCTCAGCCACACCTTCATTGGCCTATAAACAAGTAGTGGAGCATGTCTTAGGGGCAGTTTGGACAATTGAGGATAGTGGAGTTTTGGTTGAGCATCGATACCTGATGTGACACTTTAAAATATAATATATTAAGAGTAAACATATGGTACTGTGTATTGCAGACACTTTATTAGATATCACATGCAGGTGGACACCTTGCATTGTAGAAGTCATGTTACAATCAGGTTCGCCATTATTTTTGATTTCACTACAGTTTTTCTCTAGCACTAGAGCTTGGACAGGGACTCTCTTCTTTGCTGCCCTTTTTCCCTAACTTTTAGGAAGGGGGTGTATGCTTTAGATCTAGGAATTTTTCACCTTTTGCCATGACATTAGAATAGATTGGTCATTTTTCTACTCTGTCTTGATCTATCTTACTATTAAGCGTTGTTGACCTAGATTTTTATGTACAACACAGATCGCTTCCGGGCATGACTTAGCCCTGGGAATTCCCTTTTGCGTCCAGCGCAAAACACTGGAGCACTAACATTGGATTGTTCTTCATTATTGTGTTGACCCTTCGCCTCGCTTTACTTAAGGTGAGGACGTAGCCCCAGTGGACACCTTTTTTCCCCCTTTTCTGTCTTCTGGGAATGAGCAAGTGTTTTTTTACTACTCTATTTGATATTACTACTTCTCTTGTTTTATATTCTGTGTTTGTCTGTGTTACGGTTTATGTGACTTCAGAGCTCTTCTCTTGCAAGACTCTTTTTAACAGTTTCGATATAAGTGTGAGGGGTTCGCTGTAACACATGGGCTTTACCACCAGGTGATCTCTCTGCACAAGTTTTTAACGTATCACTTAAGCAAAGCTTTGACTTAGGATTTTAATTATACAGCCACACGTTGGACAATTGATATAGGTGTCTCTTTTCTTTGAAATGTGATGCTGTATATGGAAGGATGCTTCTCGTCCTGTTTCATGTTTTATTATAAGTGTCCATGAGTGTTTTTGATTTCTCATTTTCATGGTGGTTTTTCTGTTCATGTCCTGTGCCATTCTTGTATTGTATTTTACTTGTGATTTAGGTGTTCGTGTTTTGATTTGGTGTCTTTTACATGTCATTTTCAGCCCTGATGAAGTTCTCCACGAGAGAACGTAACGCGTTGGCTGTGCTGAATGTTCTATTAACATATGGGAAATACTAATTTGAAATAAAGACGTTTCATACAACAAGAGTGTCTTGGACTTCATTGCCTGGCGCACACCCACTTACAGCTGGCTCTAGGAATATTGACAAGACTTCCATATAAGCCTGTTCACAGGATTTCTCAACCATTTTTCTCTTGAAGCACAACTGCAAGGACAAGGTTATCCTTGGCGTGAATTGACTTTTTAACCTGAAAGCACCCACAACATTTCATGAATACCACTAAGCGCCGTAGTCGCCGTGGTGGTCTGTGGACTGCCAGACAGGCGGTCCACTCGCCCTATTACAACTTGTGTGGTTGGACTGCCACAGGACTGCTGCAACCGTCGGGGATCCTTGATCCCGGAGCGGTCTGAGGCCACAATATGCTGGCAGTGTCGCTGCGGCACGCCAAGCATATTACGAGTTTCCTCACTGCCACAGTTTTCATGGCGGTGAGCTCGACAGGAAAAGTGTGGCAGTGAGGAAACTAACGGGGCCCTACAGAGCCCCCTGTTGCCTCTGGGCCATGGGGTGCATGCAGGGGGGAACATGGTGTGCCCCCTGTCTGTACGCACCACCTGTTCCTGCACGGCCTGCACTGCACTGTCCATGCCGTGCAGGAACATGCTTTGGTGCTTCCTTTGCGGTGCCTTTCTAAGTCTTAGATATGTGCCTTAGAAAGGCATCGCCGTGGGAGCACCAAAGCACCACCCGCCAGACCAGGATGATCTGGCGGGCGCTGGCGTAGCGGCCCCCTGCGAGACTGCCAAAATGTCGTAAAAAGGCCCTAAGTATTTTTAACCTTCTATTTTCTGCCACCAACTTCACTTGCAAGATAACTTCTCAATTCTGACACCAAGAGCTGCCTAAACATTTATATAGACAAAAGGCTTTAGAAAATGGGGTTGGTTCTTTGTACATATTAGAACTTCAGTAAAGGCCAGTCTTTGTCAAAACAAGCTATTGCATGCTGGATCATGACCTCTATTATGTTTTGTCATTCCATAGATGGAAGACCTTTTTATTTACAGAATGTTTAAATGTAATGCAGTAAAGCAAATGGGCAGCAAGGGAATCAGACTTGGTTTGTCGATTCCGACCTGAAAAAATTTATTTACCAGCAAATTGGTGTAGTAAAAGGTCATATTAAGGGTTTAAATCTTGCCAGTGTTGTGCACCATGCATTAAAACAAAATACTCAGATTTTCGAGATGGGCAAAAGATAGAGCTGATTGCTTGCATATTTGCTAAAGGAATCAAAACTTAATTGCTACTATTTTGATTATGGGGGACAAATTCAGCTTTGAAACAGAAGATATTGCACCTTTATTTACACTGTATTACACAGATTTATATACAGATGAACTCGGTCTCCCTCACTTGTGGAAGATATCAATCGCTATTTAAATTGCAACAGCTACTCACCTCTGATATTCAGTCTGATAGTCTAGTAATGTATCTTTAACAGGAAGAAATCACTAGGGTGATAGCTTAGTGTGCAGGAAAGTCCAGGGCCTGATACTATTCAAACAGAACTTTATAATGTATTCTCACAAGAAATCACCCCCCTTTAAAAAACAAAAACAAAAAAAAAACAGCATGAGAGAGAATTACTCCAGGAATAGTACCAGATACTTGTAGCAAGACCATTTTCTCAGTATTCCTCTGTAGGAAATTGCCCTTTGTTGACATGGTCACCCCCCACTTTTTGCCTGATATTTGATGTGATTTTGGCTGGAAGTGCACTGGGTTCCTTCTAATTAGGTCCCAATGCCAGATCTCTTTCCCAAAACTGTGCAACTGTTTCCCCCAATTGCCAATACCTCTAGTACCTAGCAAATGATACCCCTGGTAGGGCCTGAGTCTCTAATGAGGGTCCCAAGGGTGGCAGCATGAATTATGCCACTCTAAAGGACCCCTCACCAAGCTCATGCAAACTGTCACTGCAGGCTGTGTCTTGGTGCAGACAAAAGTGCGAACACAGCATCATCCCTGTGTGCAATGTCCCCTAACACTGATTGTAATATTTATAAGTCACCCCACAGCAGGCTTTACAGCCCTACAGCAGGGTACGTTATGCTACATGTGAGGACATCTCTGTATGAGCAGAAATGCCCCTGTGCTGGCCAGTTCCCTTATTGCTAGTACAAGTAAGCCATTTTTAAAACATATGCTGGACACTAGTGAAAGCGTGTTCCTCAGCTACATGTCTTCACTGAAAAGCGGGATGTTTTGTATCAAACATCTCGTATTAATAGACGCACACGGATGCCATTGTCGGATTTAGTAATACATGCACACAGAGGGCACCTTAGAGGTGCCCCCTGAAAACCTACCAGCCCCTGGTGCTGACTGACTGACTTTCATCAGCCTGCCAACAGAGACGAGTGTCTGGTCACAAGGGTGGGGGCCTCTGCTCTCCGGGGGCCATAAACCGAGCCTGCTTGGGAAGGGGTACTTTCACCTCCTCCCACAGGAGGACTTGCAGATTAACATTCCAAGGCAGGGGAGCTACAAAGCGCCTACCACCTTTGGTATATGAATCTGGTTTCTCTTCCAGGAGAATTCATCAACCCCCTGTGTCCAAAGCCATTTTGGCACCTGGACAGGTGGGAAAATTATCTAGATACACACAAAAAGAAGCTACCCTGAATGAGTGTCTGATTCCAAGATGGAAAAAGGCGCACTACGCCTTCTACTGTGGGGTGTTGGGCATATCAAAAAATTGGAAGGACTGTCCTCACACACCACCAGGTGTCATGCTTCATCATCGGCAGTCCTCGCTCTCTAAAAACCGCGTTTGATAGAGAGCGGGCCTTCACCTGGAGACAGGGAGGCACTTCTACAACTAAGTGGGGGCCCGTGCAAAGAAGTGAGTGATTTTAAAAATTAATGCAAACTCCACATGTAATTTTATTTATATGGGGTTTGCTTAATATTAAAAGCTAGAGTGGGGACACAGGGGTTTAGTACCCCATCCCCATCAGTGTCGTCAACATGTTTCTGCCAAAGTGGCCAGGAGGGTCCATGGCATTCATCAGGAAGTGATGTAAGGGCTCCTATCTAGTCTCTAAAGACTAAGATAAATCCACCTGGTAGGTTGACCTTTTGTCAAACTCTACTGTGAAAACTTGAAACCTGTAAAATAAGGGTTAACAAAGTGTCAAAAAGGATTTAATTCCAGGAAAAAAGAATCAGACTTATACCATGCAGATAAACATTGTAATGCATGTGGATGTGAACACACGTGTCACTGTGTCAGAGGGCGACCCCAGGGCAAGGCACTCTACGCTGAGGAAAGAGGACCAGTAGGCAATGATAGTCTTCAGTGTTGGTAATGTATTTCTAGGATATACGTCTTTGGAAAAAGTCAAAATACTCCGGTTGCACAGCCCGCTTCTGTTAGCCGCAGTGGAGGATCCGGCCTGGATACTCGGCGTTGTCCACGTAGAACAGGGAGGGTATAAGAAAACAAAACAAAACAAAATTGCCACAAATCAGTGGTTTGGCCGGTTTTCAGACGTTTGACTAGGGAGGGGGTCAGTGAGGGATCACCACATACCGCCACCTGGTGCAGCCCCGTTGTAGCGGTGTCCTCCCTCTAAGTGCCTGCCTTTCCCACCCAGTACCCCGAGAACCCCTGTATACTGCGCCGTACCTTTTCCAGCTACACTCCTCCAGGAGAGTGGCGGGGTGGCGTGTGGTCTCGTTGGCCTCCTGGCTTCTCCTTCCCTTCCTGGATGTCGGCTTCGGACAGCTTCTCAGGAACCACCCGACGATTCTCGCAGACCGCTGCTTCCTCCTTCGGCTCTCTGATCTCTCCCGTTCCCTCGCTCGCGGGTTTTTTTGGTAGGAAATCCTCTTCCTCTTTCTTTGTCTTAGCCTCCTCGGATTGGACGGCTGACGTCAATAGACGGAACTCCTCCTCCTGGACAGCGTATGGAGACTTAAAGGGATATTCCTCAGCCTGCATGTGAAGCATCAGAACCTCAGGTTGAAAATGCAGCGGGCACATGTCGTCAGCTCCCCCAGTTCGTTCTCGGGCTCCCGACACACCCCTCCCCCAGGATTGCCCCGATGGGGGAAAGAGGAAAACGGGACAGGTAGTCTGCGTTGCCCTGTTCACTACCCTTACAGTGTCGGACCTCGAACTGGAAGGGCTGGAGAGCCAGGAACCATCTAAGGACCTGTTTGTTGCTACCCTTGTTCCTCTGGAGCCAGGTAAGAGGGGCATGGTCCGTATATAACACAAAAGGTCTCCCCTCCAGATAATACTTGAGCTTTTCAATACCCCATTTTACCGCTAAGCACTCTTTCTCGATGGTGGGGTACAATCTTTCTTGAGGAAACAGCTTCCTACTGATATAGAGGACCCGTTTCTCATAACCATCCGAATCTAACTGGGAGAGCACAGCACCTATGCCCACCCCTGAAGCGTCTGTCTGGAGGATAAACAGTTCCCTGAAATTAGGAGTGAGTAAGTCAGGGGAAGTTGTCAGGGCGTTCTTCCGTGTCTGGAAGGCTAAGGACTCGGGTTCGGAGGGGGTATGAAGACGTGAAGGGGAGGCAGACTTCCGCAAGAGGTCGGTGAGAGGGGCAGCTGTGGCAGAGAATCGGGGAATAAAACGCCTATAATACCCCACAAGTCCTAAGAAAGCCCTCAACTCCCTTTTGGTTTGGGGATAAGAGGTGTCCTGTATAGCTCTTACTTTCTCTGTCTGGGGTTCTATCATGCCTTTGCCTAGCAGATATCCAAGGTACTTCACCTTGTGAAAGGCGAATTTAGATTTTTTTGCATTAATGTGTAGATGGGCGGTTCTTAACTCGGCCAAAATGTCTTCTAGATGAGTGAGATGTTCCTTCCAGGAACTGCTGAACACAACGATATCATCCAGATAGGCCGAGGAATATCTCTGGTGTTGTGCTAGCAGGGTGTCCATTAACCTTTGAAAGCTGGCGGGTGCGCCATGAAGCCCGAAGGGTAGGACGGTAAAATGATAGACCATCCGGTGTAGAAAAGGCCGTCTTTTCCTGGTTGTCGGTGTTTAGGGGGATTTGCCAATAGCCTTTGGTGAGGTCTATCGTAGAGATATAACGGGCCTCACCCAACCGTTCGATTAGTTCGTCCACCCTGGGAAGGGGATAGCCGTCTTGTTTGGATATCCAGTTTACTGCTCAAAAGTCGATGCAGAACCGGATGCTGCAATCCGGCTTGGGCACGAGCACGATGGGTGAGCACCAGTTACTCCATGACGGCACTATGACACCCGACTCCAGCATCTGGCTAATCTCTCGCTGTAAGGCGTGCCTCAGAAACCCTGTAGGGCTTTTGTCTGATAACGACACCTTCTTGGGTGGGTATAGGATGAACAGCCAGGTGTGTTTTTCCGGGCTGATCTGAAAACACATCCTTAAAAGTGTGGAGAAGGTCATGGATATCACGGTTTTCTTCTAACGTCATTTCTGAGTTTATAACGGTGGCGTCCACCGTATCCACGGTAGAGATGGTATGGACTGTTTTGGAGGTGGACCTAACCATTTTTTAAAAAGATTAATGTGGTACATCTGGGTTTTATTTTTAGAGAGCTGCAACAGGTAGGTGGTCTTTCCTATTTTTTTCATGATCTGGTATGGGCCTTGCCACTCTTTTCTTAGCTTGTGGGTGGAAGAGTGAAGTAGGACCAGAGCCCAATCATCCACTGACAACTCCCTCCAGTGTTTGCCTTTGTCATAGAAGTGTTTTTGGGTAGCCTGGGCCCTTTCCAGGGATTCATGAGCCAGAGCCCTTAGCTTGTGGAGACGGACTTTTACCTGGTTGGCATAGTCCAACAGAGCCTGGGCCTCGTTTGCACCCTCCTTCTCCCAGCTCTCCTTGGTTATCTCTAAAAGAGTACAGGGCTTCCGCCAGAGGAGGAGCTCGAAGGGAGAGACGCCCAGGCTACTTTGTATCTGGCTTCTAATGACAAATGGAGCCAACGGGAGGAGTTGATCCCAGTGTTTCCCATCCCCGGTTAGTAGTTTCTTTAGGGTGAGTTTGATGTTTCGGTTGTACCTCTCCACAAGGCCATCTGTTTGTGGGTGGTATACTGAGGTTTTTATATGCTTTATGTTTAGTTGTTTGCATATTTCCTTCATTAGTCTGGAAACGAATGGAGTCCCTTGATCCTTGAGGATCTCACGAGGAAACCCCAACCGTGAAAAAACCTCAATCAGCCTTTGGGCAATGGTAGTGGTGGTGGCTGCCCGCAGGGGAAGAGCCTCAGGGTATCTGGTGGCACAGTCAACCAGAACGAGAACATACTGGTACCCCCTAGAGGACTTGGGAAGGGGTCCTATGAGGTCCATCCCCACCCTATCGAATGGCTTGCCAATAATGGGAAGGGGTCGTAGGGGTACCCTCGGTGGGATGTATGGGTTTTTCCTTTGGCATACGTCACATTCTTGACAGTACCTCTTGATCTGGGCATACACTCCTGGCCAAAAGAAATTATGAAGAATAGACGGACTGGTCTTCTCTACCCCACAGTGCCCTGCCAGTGAGTGGGAGTGTGCGAAAAACAAGATTTGGTCCCGAAAGCCTATAGGGACCAAGAGCTGGGGTTCCCCTCCTTCCTTAGCAACCCGATACAAAAGCCCGTTCTGTTCGAGGAAACAGGGAAAGGTTTTCTGTGCGTTATTTTGGTTTTCTCTGGCGCTTTGCCAGGCATTGCTAAGGGTGCTGTCATTCAACTGTGCGGTCCTAAAATCGTGGTCCATAGCCCAGGGTTCAGAGGTGAGCAGAGAGTCATGTGGGTCTTTCTTTTGGGGAGAGGACTTCAGTGTACCCGCTAAGAGATCGGAGAACCAAGGGTTGTCTATACCAACTATTAGTTGTTCCGGAAGGGAGGGAAGTACCCCTACATCGACTGTGGTGTCTGTACCTGGTTCTATCTGAAGGTTTACCCTGGCGACTGGATATTCCTTGGTGTCACCATGTACACATCGTATACTAACGGTCCTCCCTGGGATATACTGTGTCTGGGGAATTAGTTCACTTCTGACCACTGAGTGCCTACACCCTGAGTCCAAAAGAGCTGTTACCACCGTGTTGTTCATTCTTACACTTGCATAATATACTGGTCCTGTTTCCTGAGCATATAGGATGGATCGTGGAAGATAACTAACGTCCATCGGTTCTTCCTCTGGTTTCTCCTTCTTCCTGCAAAACCTTGCAATATGGCCCCACTCGCCACATTCGAAACATTGAGGCCCTGAGGGGGTAACCAGTTCAGGTCTTCCTGGTCGGGTTCTAGAGGTCTCAAAAGGAGGTTTATTAGTCCTCCGCTCCACTCTGTTTGGGCGGGCTTTTTGTATACGCTCTGTCTCTCTGCCCAGGTTCCGACTCTGGGCTCGGGCATATGAGATGGCCATCTCCACAGCATGCTCCAGGGTCAGACCAGCATGCTGTCGGAGCCACCGCTGTGTTCCGTAAGGCAGCGCCTCTAAGTACTGCTCCAGATATATTTTGTCCGTGATCTGTTCGCGTGTGGACTCCAGGGGTTTGAGCCAGCGATCGGCTGCATCCTTTAGTTTATAAAACAGGGTTGTCGGTGTGTGTCCCGGGGCACCCCTCTCTTGTCGGAACTTGAGTCTGTGTGACTCATCGTCAACCCCCAACCGATCCATAATAAACTGTTTGACGTGGCCATAGGCAGCCGTTCCATCCGTGTTGTCGATCTGGTAGGCGGCCTGGGCCTCCCCCGTGAGTAAAGGGGCAAGGTAAAAGGGCCAACGGTCAGCGGGCCAGGTGCTGGCCCTGGCAGCCCTCTGAAAGTTAAGGAAAAAGGAAACTGGATCATCCCCCGGGACATACTTCTGTAGGGGTATCACCGTTCCAGGTTGTGCAGGTCCCCTTCCTTGACCAAGAGCTAGCAGCAACTGGGTTTGTCCTTCCGCTAACCTGGTCATGTTTTTGGCCTGTGTCTGTATGGCGGAGGTGAACACAGCGCGGTCCATCTCTGCCTGATTGGCGTTCTTTTCGAGTGCCCATTCTAGTTTTGAGTGACCCTCCTTTAACTGATATACAACGTTGTCCATCCTGTATCAGATGAAAAGTGCCCGCATTCTCCACCAAATGTCAGAGGGCGACCCCAGGGCAAGGCAGTCTACGCTGAGGAAAGAGGACCAGTAGGCAATGATAGTCTTCAGTGTTGGTAATTTATTTCTAGGATATACGTCTTTGGAAAGAGTCAAAATACTCCGGTTGCACAGCCCGCTTCTGTTAGCCGCAGTGGAGGATCCGGCCTGGATACTCGGCGTTGTCCATGTAGAACAGGGAGGGTATAAGAAAAGGGAAAAAAAATTGCCACGAATCAGTGGGTTGGCCGGTTTTCAGACGTTGGACTAGGGAGTGGGTCAGTGAGGGATCACCACATACCGCCACCTGGTGCAGCCCCGTTGTAGCGGTGTCCTCCCTCTAAGTGCCTCCCTTTCCCACCCAGTGCCCCGAGAACCCCTGTATACTGCGCCGTACCTTTTCCAGCCACGCTCCTCCAGGAGAGTGGCGGGGCGGCGCGTGGTCTCGTTGGCCTCCTGGCTTCTCCTTCCCTTCCTGGATGTCGGCTTCGGACAGCTTCTCAGGAACCACCCGACGATTCTCGCAGACCGCTGCTTCCTCCTTCGGCTCTCTGATCTCTCCCGTTCCCTCACTCGCAGGTTTTTTTGGTAGGAAATCCTCTTCCTCTTTCTTTGTCTTAGCCTCCTCGGATTGGACAGCTGACGATGACGTCAGTAGACGGAACTCCTCCTCCCGGACAGCGTATGGAGACTTAAAGGGATGTTCCTCAGCCTGCATGTGAAGCATCAGAACCTCAGGTTCAAAATGCAGCAGGGCACACGTCGCCAGCTCCCCCAGTTCGTTCTCAAGCTCCCGACACACGGCAAACGTGGTGCTCATGAAAACGGATACTGTGAGTCCAGCTCACAATCTTACCCCAGGTTAGGGGTTGGGATGTCCCGTGTGAAGGGGGGGAATGAGGGACCCCTGTAGTCACACTGTAATCAGAGTAAGGAAAAATCTTTAGTAGAACAAACAGTTTCATACATTGAGGGCTGTGAATTATTGCTCACTCACACATTCGTACAAAACCCTGAAAACAAGTTCCATGGGCTGAGAAACTGCGTTTTCCAAACATCCATCACAGTCGCCCCCTTACTGCCTCAAGGTGCGTCCCTCGTAGTGCTCCTACAATCTGTCCTCGCCTCTTCCCCGCTGGTAGTGGAATGAGCCTTCGCGTTCGGTTTATAAAGGTACCCAGGTTGGTAATTGCTCATTAATTTGGTGAGAATGGACACTGGCTGTGTTAATTAAAGATTCATTGGTATCCGGTGTCTTTAATGCTTCCTAGATAGTGCACGGCGCTTAAATGTGTCGATCGGCTTCCGCTGTCCGAACGGACTGCCTGATTGTGGCGTCAAAGGCAACCGATTGCGGTCAGGTGTTGTTTGCGGTAGACGCGTGCGACGCTTGATCGCATCAGGAGCGCCCCAGTCAGTTGGGGCGCGGTGAAATGCGCACATGCGCAATGCCCCTTGCCAAGTTCATGCATTCAGCAAGCCCTGCAATCCGTGTCGGTGCGCGCATGCTCGTCCGGTTTTACACGGAAAAGTTGCCGAATGAGTGTCGTTTTGGGATAGAAATGGGATTTTTAATTCCCCCATAAGGTACCTCATTTCCGGATGTGTAGAGTCCGGTGTAAGCACTAATTGAGGCAGTATAATTCAGTAAAAATTCAACTAGGGTCTAGTTAGAGTGAAAAATAAAGGAAAGGACGGTTGTTAGGAAACATCTGGGGGATGTTATTGTGGGGGTGATGGATGTCCGATGTTTAAAGTTGGAGGCATATATGCAAATACACATACACCTGTTGGTATGATATGTCTCCTATATGTTAAAGTGCCCTCCATCATATAGGTTGATGATGTAAGTGTGCATGCACCTGCAAGTGTAGTAAGTTTCAGTGGTGCTTTGTTAGAACATTACCATCTACCATGTAGGGGGATGATGCGTATCCCATCTGAGTATACAGTTTTTTGGAAAACAGTGCAATGGTGTTTATATTTTAATTGGTTTATCCAATATGCAGCCATGGGATGTCATCGTTGGGGCCTATTTCCCATGATTTGAGGCGATAGACCCAGCGTCGTTCCCGTGTATGAAGTTTCTTTTGTATGTTAGGGACGCCTGGGTTCATTTTCTCCAGGATGACCCATTCCAGGTCTTCGTCTCTGTGGCCTTTTTGTAGGTAATGACGTGTCAATTTGGTGTTATTCCTTTTGCATCTGATGGTGCGCCGATACTCGTTGAGTCTCATTTTGATCTTTCGCATTGTCATTGAGGTGTTCATCTCTGGTGTTCACCCATTCAGCGAATTCAGTTGCTTGTTGTTCGTTCCCGTTCCAGACGATAAAGACATCGTCAATATATCTGCGCCATAACTTCAGCTGTTGTCTGAAGGGGTTTTCCTGGCTGTATATGTAGTCTACCTCAAATTGATGTACGTAGAGGCATGCCATGCTGGGAGCAAAGGTGCTCCCCATGGACGTGCCCCTAATCTGATGGTAGATGGTGTCGTCATATTCAAAAAAGTTCTCCGTTAGTGCCATCTCAGCGCACTCCATGATGAAATTGCTTGCGGTGAGGAACTGCTACTCCTTTTCTTGTAGAATGTGTTCAACTACTGCTAGAGTCCGTCTCTGTGGGATACTTGTGTACAGGGCCTCTATGTCCATAGTGATGAACCAGTCTTCTGTAGGGTTAATATCCATGTCTTTGAGAAGACATTAGACATCCTTGGTGTCTTTCAAATACGATGCTGATGTTTGCACAATGGGTTTCAGAAACCAGTCACAGAATTGTGACAGGGGTTCTAACACTGAACCGATACCGGACACAATGGGTCTTCCCGGTGGTGAGTCCTTGTTCTTGTGTATTTTCGGCAAAATGTAGAATCTAGGCGTACATGGGGCATCACCCACAAGGAATTCGGCTTCTTGCTTGGTGATCCAATCATTGGCAATGCCTTCCTCAACCAAGGTTTTGATCTGGGTGGTAAGTCTTGGGGTCGGGTCGGTGGCTGTGATCTCATAGCTATTCCGATCGGACAGGAGATGAATGCATTCAGTGTGGTATTTATGTTTGTCCATCACAACAGTAGCCCCGCCCTTATCCGCTGGTTTTATGACAAGTTGTGTATTCTTCTTCAAGTTTTCCAACGCTGTCTTCTCTCTGCGTCTAAGATTCTGAAAACCCTTGTTGTGTGTACAGTTGGTGGCATCTACTTCCTTCAAGACCGCCTGTTCAAATGCCAAAATGTGGCATGGGATGGATTGTGTGGGAGGTATGAATGTGGATTTCTTCTTGAGACCCGTGGTAATAACCTCCTGCTCATCATCACGCTCCTGTCCTTCGAAAAAGTTTCTCAACTTGATCTTTCTGAAGAATTGTGCCAATTCTATGCGAAGTGTAAAGAGATCATTCCTGGGTGTAGGGACAAATCCTAGTCCCTTTGAAAGGACCGCCTCCTCATCCTGTGTCAGAGTATGGCTACTCAGGTTTACTGCATTTGTTGTTCTCTGCTCGTTGATGGTCCCAGGTCTTTCACTTTGCTCCTCGTCACCACCATGTTGGGCATTTGGTCTCCCCAGTGGAAACTGGCAGGTTGTCTGGGTTTTTGTTGTCTTCCTCTGGCGCGGTTTCGGCCTCTGTATAAACAAGCATTGGCATAGCCAATAGGTCTCGCCTTTGGGACCTTATAAGTGTTTAGCCAGAGATATTGACTTTGCCTATGTTTTTAAGCTGTGCTGTACATTAGTTTGTAGAATGCTGCAAAGTTATAATAAAGAAGTGTTTTAAAGCATTTTGGTTACCTTATATATGACCAAGAAAGCATTACGTACAAGTGAAAGACTATATTAAAAAAGTATTACCTATAAATAATGTCTTGATTTAATTTTGTTCTTTAAATGCTGGCAACTTGTTTCTGCGTGTGCCAATGCTTGCTTGTTATGTTTTTTTTGTAATGGGGGGGCATAAATAACAGGAGGCTGAAGCTTGGGAAATAGTACCTGTGTAACAGTTAGTGAGATAGTTAGCGAGTTAGTTAGTTTGTTAATGATAGAGTTGGTTAGTTAGTTAGTGAGACAGTGAGAGAGTTAGTAAGTTAGTGAGTGAGAGAGTGAGTTGGTGAGAGAGAAAGTTATTCAGTGAGAGAGAGAGTTAGTGAGAGAGAGAGAGTTATTTAGTGAGAGAGAGATAGTTAGAGAATTAGTTTGGAGAGAGAGAGTCCGTGAGAGAGAGAGTTAGAATTAGTGTTTTTAAAGTGAGTTAGATAGTGAGAGAGTTAGTGAGAGGGAGTGAGATAGTTAGTTAGTGAGAGAGTAAGTTAATTAGTGAGAGAGTGAGTTAGTGAGAGAGCGAGTGAGTGAGAGAGTTAGTTAGTTAGAGGAAGGAACATACACCAGACCTCTTGTGACGAATAGAACTGTGCAGTACACTACACATAAACATTGCAGTATGCACAGATGTCATGGGCACACAATTACAAGTGAAAATCACAGCAAAAACGTAAACTTCTAACTGTTATACTACGTGGACTAGGGGACATTGCAACATGCCAGTAGCTAAGGGCAGTCAAACATGCACGGCAGCTCCGCGGCAGTGAACTCGATGGATGACATACTCACAATGCACCAAACGTTATGCTCGGTACATGAAGTACGAATTGCCGAATTGTTCGAGTCCTAGCCTCACCTGAATATCTGTCTGAACTATACTAACCCTAGCTGGTAGCATTGTAAGGCAACTATAGTTCCTACCTTCTTTTTTAGCTGCTTTAGACCTGCAAAGTGCTACCAAGATGGCAAACGGCGACAAGTTGCCACAAAATAAACACCAAAATAAATACAAAAGAGCTTGGAATAGTGTGCTCTCTGACTACTTACTCTTTGTGCACTGAAAATTGCACATTCCTCCTGGTCATTCACACTCCATCGACTGCATGAAGGCCTGGACGTATACTTGTCACCTCGAAATTAGGGAACGTGCAGATGTGCTGGCCACATTTTTGCTCAAGACAAATTGTTCGGCCATTTGTTCTACACAGATGTCAGAACAATGTCTTGGTGTTAAGGCTTCCCATATGTTTTTTTTCCTGCTTGTAATGGCACAAGCGAGCTACAAATCGCTGGATTGGAATGTGGGGCGTAGTGAACACAAGCGGCTGTGATTAATTCAAGCATACCACCTATCTGTTTTTTTGGGTGGTATCATACCACGCCACTTTTAAGGGTACCTTCCTTCACAACACAACTTCACAGACGGGTGAAAGTAAACCCTTCGTGAGAAGCACGCGCATGAGAAATGTCAGCGTCTACGACGTCTCGTGCAACAACGCAGCGTTTATATAGCTTGGTTGTTTCTCTGAAAGAAACCTCACTTTCACAAATTTCCATATTAGGTTTATGATCATGCTAATGGTGTTTTCTCAAATACACAAACTAAAGTATTCAATTTGGAAATATATGAATGGTCATATTTTCCCCAACGAAAATGAATGGGGTGCACAGACAGTAGGTTACTAGAGTGCACCAAACAACAAAGTCACGGGTCTAAGGTGCATCTGGGAGGATCGTTCAGTGAGCTGAACACTCTCCGCTGAAAACTAAATGTTTGGGATGTCATGAGTTGGCATGGCATCGAGTCACGCCCCGTCCTCGATCCTACTAAGGTCGGTAAATCGCACACCATAAACTGCCGAATGCTAATACAGTATTCCCGAAAGATCCTCGGGAACAGGACGTGGTCCTGGAGAAAAAGTCAAATGTACTATGATGGTAGTGGAAGCTGGAAAATGTGTCTCGGCGAGGTTAAGGATAATACTAGGAGCAGGAGGGAAAAGCATGAAAACAAACATCAAAAAACAAAAGATGACTGCTGCAGGGGCTGCGTGCGCTAGGAGGAGGGGGGAGAGCTTATAACGTGATTATATGCGGTCTCACAGGGGGCGTGGTGACGTGATTATAATGTGTAAGCAAAAGCAAAATGTAAACGGAGCGTGAAAAGCATGAAAACAATAAATGTAAACCAGCCCGGGAGTGGTGCGTGCGCGCGCATCTTCACTTTTCAAGCACTGGGGGAGAGCTTATAACGTGATTATATGCGGTCTCACATGAGGGGGCGCGGTGACGTGATTATAATGTGTAAGCAAAAGCGAAATGTAAACGGAGCGTGAAAAGCATGAAAACAATAAATGTAAACAAGCCCGGGAGTGGTGCGTGCGTGCACGCGCAGTCTTCACTTTTCAAGCACTGCACTCGTGCTTGTGGTGCGCCGCTGCTCGCTCCTGCAAGGTGGATGCCACCACAAGCACGAGTGCAGTGCTTGAGAAATGAAGACCGATGGCTAAAGGCCCTCCTAGAGCAGCGCATGCGCGCTGCCTAGGCGAGACCTAAAAAGGAGGCAGGCCTTGTTGAAATGGAAAACCCTGGGAGTAAAAGGGGTGTTGCCAATAACCAAAATGTGGCATTGGATGTGGCAGTTGTGGTTCTTGAAAGTATGGTCTCTGTGGTCTCATTGATGTTCCCTCATCACCACTTTCACTGCTACTCCGTTCATCACCAGAACTGAAGGTCCAGTTCATTGGAGTCGGTCTGGATCTTAATGGTCTCTTGCTTGATGTCTGGCTTTTGTGGTTTCTCGTAGTATTCCTCCGTAACGTAAGGATATGTAGTCTCATGGCTGAGCTTTTGTACATCCTTCTTCAGTTTTGTCAATTTTGATTGTGTCAGATATTCCTTGTACTCATTGTATTGGTTATTGATCTCTTCCAACTTCTTTTTGGAAACGGAGATGTGTACCGTGGTTTTCAGTTTGTTCTCACTAGTTTGTATGTCTACTAGTAGAAGGTCGGCTAATTTCCTTGCCGTATAGATGATTAGTACAAGCCAATCTTTAGTGCACTTCCATGCAATGTATGACCAGTTTTTTCTGAATTCCTTGTTATTGAAAAAGATGCGTGGTTCATTCGTTACTATGAGTCTCCTAGGCGCACTGTTTTTTCTCAAATATTCCGTCATAAAGGCGCCATGAAGCGCAGTGCGGACCTGTTCTTTTTTACTTGCCACGAGGGCTTCCCATTCATCTGAATTCTTCAGTGTTTGTGTGATCACCGTGTCAGCTAGTAATGATGGTGTCTTCAGGATCTCGGCTATAGTGGCTTCATCAAAAGCCAGTTCGTTAACCGGCTCCATGTTGACTACAGGGGGGATGGAAGGGAAATGCAGGTATTGATCAGTTTTATTGAGATGGGGGTTAATTGAAGTTTACCCAATGAGTGTGGCACACAGTTGCTCACAATTTGGTACCCCTAAATATGTTCCCACAGCCATAAGCTGTACCATAACATATACACACACTAACCCTAGTGATTACTAAGGGAGGGAACAAGAGGCTACGGGGTATTCAGGGTGAGCTGGCCTCCAAGTAAGACAGATACACACAAAAAAAGAAGCTACCCTGAATGAGTGTCTGATTCTAAGATGGAAAAAGGCGCACTACGCCTTCTACTGTGGGGTGTTGGGCATATCAAAAAATTGGAAGGACTGTCCTCACACACCACCAGGTGTCATGCTTCATCATCGGCAGTCCTCGCTCTCTAAAATCTGCGTTTGATAGAGAGCGGGCCTTCACCTGGAGACAGGGAGGCACTTCTACAACTAAGTGGGGGACCGTGCAAAGAAGTGAGTGATTTTAAAAATTAATGCAAACTCCACATGTAATTTTATTTATATGGGGTTTGCTTAATATTAAAAGCTAGAGTGGGGACACGGGTTTAGTACCCCATCCCCATCAGTGTCGTCAACATGTTTCTGCCAAAGTGGCCAGGAGGGTCCATGGCATTCATCAGGACGTGATGTAAGGGCTCCTATCTAGTCTCTAAAGACTAAGATAAATCCACCTGGTAGGTTGACCTTTGTCAAACTCTACTGTGAAAACTTGAAGCCTGTAAAATAAAGGTTAACAAAGTGTCAAAAAGGATTTAATTCCAGGAAAAAAGAATCAGACTTATACCATGCAGATAAACATTGTAATGCGTGTGGATATGAACACAGGTGTCACTGCAAACGTGGTGAACATGAAAACGGATACTGTGAGTCCAGCTCACAATCTTACCCCAGGTTAGGGGTTGGGATGTCCCATGGGAAGGGGGGAATGAAGGACCCCTGTAGTCACACTCTGTAATCAGAGTAAGGAAAAATCTTTAGTAGAACAAACATAGTTTCATACATTGAAGGCTGTGAATTATTGCTCACTCACACATTCGTAGAAAACCCTGAAAACGAGTTGCATGGGCTGAGAAACTACATTTTCCAAACATCCATCACAGTCACCCCCTTACTGCCTCAAGGTGCGTCCCTCGTAGTGCTCCTACAATCTGTCCTCGCCTCCTCCCCACTGGTATTGGAATGAGCCTTTGCGTTCGGTTTATAAAGGTACCCAAATTGGTAATTGCTCTTTAATTTGGTGAGAATGGACACCGGCTGTGTTAATTAAAGGTTCATTGGTATCCGGTGTCTTTAATGCTGCCTAGATAGTGCGCGGCGCTTAAATGTGTCGATCGGTTTCTGCTGTTCGAACGGACTGCCTGATTGTGGCGTCAAAGGCAACCGATTGCGGTCAGGGGTTGTTCGCGGTAGACGCGTGCGACGCTTGATCGCATCAGGAGCGCCCTGGTCAATTGGGGCGTGGTGAAGTGCGGACTTGCGCAATGCCCCTTGCCAAGTTCATGCATTCAGCAAGCCCTGCAATCCGTGTCAGTGCGCGCATGCGCGTCCAGTTTTACACGGAAAAGTTGCCGGATGAGTGACGTTTTGGGATAGAAATGGGATATTTAATTCCCCCATAAGGTACCTCATTTCCGGATGTGTAGAATCCGGTGTGGGCACAAATTGAGGCAGTAAAATTCAGTAAAAATTCAACCAGGGTCTAGTTAGAGTGAAAAATAAAGGAAAGGACGGTTGTTGGTAATCATCTGGGGGCTGTTATTGTGGGGGTGATGGATGTCAGATGTTTAAAGTTGGAGGCATGTATGCAAATACACATACACCTGTTGGTATGATAAGTCTCCTATATGTTAAAGTGCCCTCCATCATATAGGTTGATGATGTAAGTGTACATGCACCTGCCAGTGTAGTAAGTTTCAGTGGTGCTTTGTTAGAACATTACCATCTACCATTTAGGGGGATGATACTTATCCCATCTGAGTATACAGTTTTTTGGAAAACAGTGCAATGGTGTTTATATTTTGATTGGTTTATCCGATATGCAGCCATGGGATGTCATCGTTGAGGCCTATTTGCCATGATTTGAGGCGATAGACCCAGCGTTGTTCCCGTGTATGAAGTTTCTTTTGTATGTTAGGGACGCCTGGGTTCATTTTCTCCAGGATGACCCATTCCAGGTCTTCGTCTCTGTGGCCTTTTTCTAGGTAATGACGTGTCAATTTGGTGTTATTCCTTTTGCATCTGATGGTGCTCCGATGCTCGTTGATTCTCATTTTGATCTTCCGCAATGTCATTCCCACGTAAAAGAGGTTGCAAGGGAAATTATCTAGTCCGATAGGCTTGCCCATCCCCAGACTTGTATCCCGCCTAAGGTGGCCTCCTTGAAGTGGACACGACTTTTCAAATTACCATATTGGTGATGGCAAAATCAGGAACTATAGGTCAGGGTTATGACTACCTCCCCCAGGAAGTGGTCATATAGGGGGCATAGTAACACCAAGTGTAGGTAGCCCATTGGCTACTACTCTACACTCCCCTGATGCCCCTAAATTCAGTATTTAGGGGAACCCTGGCACCAGAGAATCAGATCCTGCACAACCTGCGAAGAAGGACACTGAAGAGCTGCAAAAGCAAAGACTAATGAAGAGCAACTGACTTGGCCTCTGCCCTGCCGCCTGTCTGCTGTTTTCCAGTCGAATTGTGCCAAAGTCGTCTCATCCTGCAAGCTATCATGCCTCCAAAGCCTGGGAGGACTGCCTGCCTTCAATAAAGACACAAGTACTCCTGTGGACCAGCTGCGCAGCTTTCCTCCATCCTGCAGGCACCCCAAAGAAGATTGAAAGACTCCGGAACTGCAAAAGTTAGACACTGCCAAGCACCACTGCACCCGGGGTTCCTATCCCGAGTTGAAGTGGTCCAATGGTGTCAGCGTGGTTCCCAAGCCCTCAGGAAACAGAGTCGACTTTGGTTTTGCTCCTCGTGAACTCTCCAACGCCACCTGCAGCCTCTGTTAGCAGGCACCCACTACAGCGGGTGTTCCTGGTGATGAAAATCCAACGCCTGAAGACACCTCTGCACTAGTTGCTCTTGGCAGTGGTGAAGAGGACCAAAGGTGACCCACATCCCCAAGCATCAAGAGACCTGAACCCCCGTTGTGGTTCAGACCAACTGGTTTCCCAGTCCAAGTCTGCAGTCTCTTTTCGAATGGGCCAATCTCTATATGGTCACATTGGACACACGACGCTGAAAAGCACCTCTGCATCCGTCCGCCTCAGTGACGCCCGAAGTGACCTGTTGGTGCTGCCTTGGACCTTTGCCATACTCACCTTAAGTCCAGGAGATTGGAATTGTAAGTCTCTGTACTGTACCTGAATGCCATACTTGTTTTTCCTCCCATTGGATAGCATTGCAGCTTCTGAAAAATGCACTGTCAACTTTTTTAATGCAAAAGTATTTCTCTTGAAAAACGTACTTACCTGATCGTATTGGTTCTGGTGCCTAAACATATATAAAGATACGTGTTATTTTTATAAATTGACGTGGATCTCCTTATTGAGTCGTGTGCATCATTTATTGACTATTGTGTGTATTTGCAGATGCCTAACACTCCTCTCTGATAGGCCTAAGGCTGCTCAACCACACGACCCCCTAAAAGAGCACCTTGGGATTGCTAGAGCAAGCCCTTATCCGCTAGTAAGGGAATACCTGGACTCTTTGCACAGTATACCTCTTTTTGGTATACCATATAAAGAGCCGGCTTCCTACAATCTGAAAAAGAATCAAAAATACACTAAAATGTCGGTCATATCTGCCGATAACATTGTTAAATTAAAATCTCAAAATTTACTCTAAAACAGGCGTGAATAGATTATCCACTGAGCTTACCAGACCCCTCTTGCCTTTCAACAGGTGTTTTCACTAGGAATAGATACTTCCTCCCAGACCAGTCATACCATGTCTCTGATCAAGCATTCACTGGTATTAAATAATCCAGCTGCAGTTATACTACTGGGCGCAGAAACAACGTTCCATGGGCTGTCATGGGGACTCTAACACAGCAGAGCCACTTCTAGGGAGCTCTGGAGAGCTAAGAGCTACCAGTAGCTCACGAGCTACTGGTTGGAGAAGCCTAATCTAAAGCCAGCTATGAACAGCTCGGGTAGTTTGCAGCACTGATTGGAAAGTGAATTCTCTTGGGCAATACTAGCCAAACTATTGTATATATTCAGGGATAAATGGGGTTGGACACTTTCGGATTGTTTTTTTAGGTCTCGCCCTGAAAGCCAGCGCTTCAGCGCTGGCTCTGGGCGAGACATTTTGTAGTGTGGGCTTCAGAAATGCGACCACAACTTTTGGCTGGCCTAGAGCATGCGAGAACGCGCACCGTAACGCGCTTTCCTCGCATGCTCCAGGCCATCTGCCTTTCCTGTCACGCTCTCCCAAGCGCCTCGCTCTGCCCCTCCCCCACCACAAAGCGAGCGCGTCCCTCACATTGGTCTGCTGCTGTGTGGGCATTGTGGACTGGTATGATGCTGTCTTGGCCAAATGTAAGCAGCAGCGGCAAAATCAAGAAGCAGTGTACTGGCTAGAGCATAGCTTGTGAGACAAACAGTGAGCTCGAATGATTAAAATGTTCCAGTTTGAAACATAACCATGCAGCTGTTTTTAACAGGACCTAATTTCCATTTGATACTTTGTGTCATATGTATTTTTTTAATAAGGGTTGGCAATTGATGAGATTTCTTCAGCCTTTATTGCTGCTCCTAGTCCTAGTTATGGACTGTCGTTGAAACAGGATTGTCACAGCTCTCTCAGTGCACCTCAGATCTGTCCCTTATGCTGCACACAGCTCTCCCAGTGCACTTGAGGTCTGTCCGTTACACTTCACGCAGCTCTTCCAGTACACCTCATAGCTGTTCCTTATGCTGCACACAGCTCTCCCAATGCACCTCAGATTTGTCCATCACGCCACACACTGCTCTCCCACTGCATCTCAGATCTGTCCCTCACGCTGTACATAGCTCTCCCAATGCACCTCAGGTCTGTCCACACTGCACACACCTCTCCCAGTGCATCTCAGATCTGTCTCTCACGCTGCACACCGCTGTCCCACTGCATCCTAGATCTATCCCTCACGCTGCACACAGCTCTGCCAATGCACCTCAGATCTGTCCCTTCCGCCACACACAGCTCTCCCAGTGCACCTCAAATCTGTCCCTTACGCTGCACACACCTCGTTGTGCACCTCACATTTGTTCCTCACGCTGCACACAGCACTTCCAGTGCACTTCAGGTCTGTCCCTCACACTGCACACAGCTCTCCCAGAAAACACACAAAACAAACATTAGGAAATGGACACTAAACATCCTGGCATTTCATTTAAAACAAAGCACCACATAATTATATGCTACATAATTACACTCCACATAATACCACATAGTGCCACATGATTATATGCTACATAATTACACTGCACTCAATGCAACATACACTCCAAATACCACTCAGTGCCACATAATTACATGCCACATAATTACACTCTACTGAATGCTACATACACTCCACACAATACCACTCAGTGCCACATAATTATATGCTACATAATTACACTGCACTCAATGCAACATACACTCCAAATAATACCACTCAGTGCCACATAATTACACACCACATAATTACACTCCACTGAATACAACATACACTCCCCATAATACCACTCAGTGCCACATAATTACACGCCACATAATTACACTGTACTCAATGCAACATAAATACACTCCACATACCACTCAGTGCCATATAATTACACGCCACATACTTACTCTACTCAATGCAACATTAATACACTCCACATAATACCACACAGTGCCACATAATTATATGCTACATAATTACACTGCACTCAATGCAACATACACTCCAAATACCACTCAGTGCCACATAATTACACACCACATAATTACACTCTACTGAATGCAACATTCACTCCACACAATACCACTCAGTGCCTCATAATAATATGCTGCATAATTACACTGCACTCAATGCAACATACACTCCAAATACCACTCAGTGCCACATAATTACACACCACATAATTACACTGTACTGAATGCAACATACACTCCACGCAATACCACTCAGTGCCACATAATTATATGCTATATAATTACACTGCACTCAATGCAACATACACTCCAAATAATACCACTCAGTGCCACATAATTACATGCCACATAATTACACTCTACTCAATCCAACATAAATACACTCCACATAATACCACTCAGTGCCATATAATTACACGCCACATACTTACTCTACTCAATGCAACATAAATACACTCCACATACCACACAGTGCTACATAATTATATGCTACATAATTACACTGCACTCAATGCAACATACTCTCCAAATACCACTCAGGGCCACATAATTACACACCACATAATTACACTCTACTGAATGCAACATACACTCCACACAATACCACTCAGTGCCGCATAATTATATGCTATATAATTACACTGCACTCAATGCAACATACACTCCAAATAATACCACTCAGTGCCACATAATTACACACCACATAATTACACTCTACTGAATGCAACATACACTCCACACAATACCACTCACTGCCACATAATTATATGCTACATAATTACACTGCACTCAATGCAACATACACTCCAAATACCACTGTGCCACATAATTACACGCCACATAATTACACCATAATTACACTCTACTAAATGCAACATACACTCCACACAATACCACTCAGTGCCACATAATTATATGCTACATAATTACACTGCACTCAATGCAACATACACTCCAAATACCACTCAGTGCCACATAATTACACGCCACATAATTACTCTACTCAATCCAACATAAATACACTCCACATAATACCACTCAGTGCCATATAATTACACGCCACATACTTACTCTACTCAATGCAACATAAATACACTCCACATACCACACAGTGCCACATAATTATATGCTACATAATTACACTGCACTCAATGTAACGTACACTCCAAATACCACTCAGTGCCACATAATTACACACCACATAATTACACTCTACTGAATGCAACATACACTCCACACAATACCACTCAGTGCCACATAATTATATGCTATATAATTACACTGCACTCAATGCAACATACACTCCAAATAATACCACTCAATGCCACATAAATACACACAACATAATTACACTGTACTCAATGCAACATAAATGCTCTCCACATAATCCCACTCACTGTGACATAGTTACACGCCACATAATTACACTCTACTCAATGTAACAAATACACCCCACATACAACTCAGTACCACATAATTACAAGCCACATAATTACACTCTACTCAATGCAACATAAATACACTACATTGAATACCACTCAGTGCCACATAATAACACTCTACTCAATGCAACATAAATACACTCCACATAATACCACTCAGTGCCACATAATTATACGCCACATAATTGCACTGTACTCAATGCAACATAAACACACTCCACATAAATGCACTCTATACCACATACCACCAATCAACATAAATGCACTCCACACCATGACACAATTTCACTAAGCATAATTTCACTCAACACCACAGTTACAGGCCACACGATTCAACTCCACACATTTCCAATACACATCGCATAATTACACACCAAACCACCTATTTCAACTCCACAATCCACAACGTACCTCCAATCCACCCCATATAGTGTTACCACCTGAGCACCAAACATCATTAACCACCACCATTTTGCATCAGCGCACCACCTAAGCATCACGTCAGTCTGCCCTTGGAATCTGGCATCTGTTGATTCTCCCCTAGTGTCCGTCCGCTGCTCGTGTTCTAATTAAATTACTGTTTTACAACCTCCACTCCCCCGTTATTTATGTCCCGCTCCCCATAACAATTTTTTTTAAAACAAACCAGCATGAAAACAGGCAGGAAGAAGTTGCCAGCAGTGCAAGTACAAAACAAGCATTGGCATAGCCAATAGGTCTCGCCTTTGGGACCTTATAAGTATTTAGTTATGCAGCACAATATCCTTGGTGCAACAACATCAACTGTTGCTGGCTAAACACTTATAAGGTCCCAAAGGCGAGACCTATTGGCTATGCCAATGCTTGTTTTATATTGTATATATTCAGGGATAAATGGGGTTGGACACTTTCGGATTGTTTTTTTTTAATTGGCAACTTTGGGAAAGAGACTTCAACAAATTTAGCAAAACTGTGACCCTGAGCACTCATTCTTTGATATATTTTTGATCAGTATTATATTTTGTTCATATTTTGGAACCCACTTTATTTATTTATATATATATTTTTTTTTACCAAGTCCGGTTTATGTCCCTTGTGACTTTATACTAAATATGGGTTGAGATCACATGATACTTGAAATTACCTCCATTACATGTGATTTTCAATTACTCTTGTTGCAATCTCTGATTGGATTTAGAAGTTCAAACAATATCTGTTTTTTTTCAAATAGGGGTGTAGGAAGGTGGAATCTGACTATATGGTTGCCCCCACTTTTTTTATGGTGTTTTGCTGGTTTATGACTTAGTTGGACTGGGACCCTGCTATTCAGGGCCCCAGTCTATCTGCTCTCTCTCTAAATGACATGGAGTGCACTCTAGGTGCACTAGTGATTGGATACTGTGGTGCCTTATGAGTCCCTAGTATATGGTACCTTAGGTGCCAAGGGCATAGGTACTTCACAGGCCTCCCAGGGGCTGCAGCATATGTTATGCCACCCCTGGGAAGCAGTCTAAATCTGACACCACAGGCCTGCTACTGCAGCCTGGGTGAGGTGGTGCTAGCACCCCTCACTGAGATATAGGTTTCCTATATCTCTCCTGCACACACATATAAACCTATCAGTCACCCCTAAGGCAGGCCCTATCAATCCTGAGGGCAGGGTGCTTGGCTTCTATGTGAGGGGGTGCCTCTGCATGAGCAGGGCCCCTCTGCAGTTCTCAGAGTCCATTCTCTGGTGCTGTTTGTGGATGCGGTTAAACCATATACTCTTAAGTGCATTATAGCCTCGCGGTAAATGCTAACTTTGGAATGGCTGCATCAAAACATGTCGTGTTTGGTGTCAAACATCTTGGAATACTACCCCCCGCCAATCTTGGCGGCGGGGGTAGCATTCCACCCTTCTAGAGGGATAAGACATGTACCTGCTGTGGAAACGCGGTAGAATCTTACAGAAGCCCTGGCATCACAAAATGGATGCCACCAGTCACAGACACTGGGCTGCCCTCCTGCTGATGACCGAAACTCGCAGTGGAGGAAGCCCAACAATAGGCATCCTGTCACAGGGAGGTGTAACCACCTTCCAGACAGGGTTTAGTGTATTGGGGCTGGGTGGGTGCACTCTTAGAGTGCTTTGAAGTCCTGCACTGGGGGAGCAGAAGGCTCCTCTGTGCATATGCCAGTTCAAACCAGCTCAGGGGCTACCTGCCCCTGCTCTGGCACGAAACTGGACAAAGGGAAGTGGGTGTAGCCACCCCTCCCTTGACCCTCCCATAGGTGGGGTCATAGAGCTAGTCCATCCCCTCTTTTAGTTTAAGAGGGGAACCTTGCCATTGCAAAGCAGATAACCCCTGGACGACGCTCTACAGAAGAATCCTGGCCCTTCGACGTTCCACTACCTTTGGAAGACAGAAGAATCTCCCTTGGAGTCAAGGAGTGACTCCCCTGCTTGGCAGGCACCAAAAACGACAACGACGGTCGCAAACTACGCCGCTCCCGCCGGAGTCCGAAGTCCCTGCAGCCCAAGAAGTGGATTTCCTGACCTCTCCCAGGCCATCGTGAGTCCCCAGCGAAGCTGAGGCAAGTGGACCCCACGAGTAACGAGGAACCGCGACCCCTGGGTACCGTGCACTATTGTCGAGTGCAACCCCTTCACAACGTTCTACGAACTTGTGCTTTGGACCACGTGTGGTCCCGACCTCCAGCAAGAATCCCTCCGAAGATCAGAGGCCTACACCGTCCCGAGTGACCGTGGGCCCCTGTTGAGTGATTCCGCCCGAGGTGTCTTCGCGATCCCTTGCCCGCCGGCTTGTGGGTCCCCAGAAGACTTCTTAAAGAAACCAAAGGGCTCCCCTGGTTGCTCCAGGCCTGCCCTGACTTACCCTCGCTGGGTGAGTTCCTCAGACCTTGCTGGTCTGCGCCATCGACTTTTCTTCATCTCCCCGAGACTTGCGGCTGCCAAGGCTTGTTGGCTCTAATCGAGTTGCCGACACCGCAGTCAGCTGCAGACGTCGAGGGACACACCGAATCCAGTTCCTGGTCGTCGTCGATGCCTCCTGGACCACGTGGCTGTAGAGTCAAGGCACCTGCAACCGACCTGAAGCGACCGACGACGGTGGGCATCCTTCTTCCTTGCCCCGGGTCCCTGCCAAGTGACTTTGAACACTGTCCCCTCTGCTTTCAGGTCATCCTTCTTCAGAATCCAGGCTTGGATTCCACCGGACACTTCTTCAGCTCCCGCAAGCAGCAAGTCTTCTTTGTTCGCCATTGAAAACGACGCCGCGACCCGACACCAAAGGACACCTGTGCACCCGGCTTCCCTGGGTGAGGTAACTCCAGCACTACGGTGCTCCTGTGGGTGTGGGCCCTAGAACTACTTACCCTGTAAGTGACTTGCTTGTAGGTTCTCCCGAAGTATCCTAAAACTCTTTATTTCCAACCGCGACTTGCCCCATTGAAGTTAACGGCGATTCGCGCCTGTGTATCCACACTGCACGCGTCCCCCGTGGGTCCTTTACTTACCTGCCTTGGGTGGTTTTGTGAGGCCCCAGCACTTCTGAAGGCCCTAGGCCTTGTCTCCCTGCAAGTCGTTGTTTCTAAGTCTCTTACTTAGTATATGGTCTGGTACGCCCCTAGGGCCCCAGCCATATTTTGTGCTTAACTTATTGTGAAACGTTGATTTGTGCATATGTTTGTCTTCTAATCTCATAAAGAGATTAGTAGAGAGTTATTTAGAAATAAATACATATATATTTGATATATATACCTGTGTGGTGTCTTTTCATTTGGTGATTCAAGAGATTATATGGTAAAACAAGCTGCTTTACATTCCTCCGAGACTTAGCCTGAAGGCTGCTCTCCACAGCTACCACTAGGATAGCTTTCTTTAAAAGGTTGTCTTAAACCTATCTACCATAAGAGTCGATTTGCCCTGGTGCAAGGTGTCCACTTTAATTAGTGAACAGCATATACCAGGCCAACTTCTCACATTGGTGGGCAGCGTGTGGGATTCCAGCTTGCCATTGTTTTACCAGAAAATCTCTATTTGAATTACTAACTGAAAACCATTATAGGTACTCAAGGTACATATAAAGTCAAGCTTAGTATCAATAAGTTCTACTGAACTTAGAGCTGTGTGCCAAGGGATAGCACACCCTTTCCACAGCTCAAGCTAGGATCAGTAGGCCACAAACTAGTGTAGGTAGTACAACACTGCACAACACTAGAATGTCCTTAAAGGGTGGACCCAGTGGATCCACTCAGCCTCAGTATAAGGACATGGCTTTCTCTGACTTGAGAGCCATGTGTGTTGACAGACACCTGAGACTAGGACAGAGTCCCTCAACACTACACCTGATAGATCTGCTGACAGCAGATGACCTTAGATTGGCTCTAGGAGCTAAGGGGTCTGAATCAGTGGGTGGGTCAATCATAGTATCTGGGTCAGATGAGGACAATCCGAATGACCAAGACTCTGTGGTTGAAGGGCCAGGCTTCAAGGAGCCTGAACAGGACAGAGGAGTTCTCCCTAAGAGAACTGGCAGAGTGGATGAGAGGCACAGATCCCCTTCCAGGGAATCTGAGCACTCTTATCACTCTGGCAGAGAATTTGTCCAAGAGAGGAGCTCTATACTTCTAACTTAAGAGAGACCTCCTCTGAGAGAAGGTGCAAACTGCTCCAGTATGAGGAAGCCAAAGTGGCCCTCAGAACCAAGCAGTTGGCACTGGATAGAGAAGCCCTGGAGATCCAGAGAGCTTCCAGAAGGGAGGGTTTAGAATCCCCTGGTGGCAGCAACAGTGTCCCTAGAGGCAGAGAATATGTCCCTGACCATAGGAACCTGAGCAAGGTTGTTCCTCCCTACCAGAGTGGGGATGATATCCACAAGTGGATAACTGCTACTGGAGAGGGCCTGTAGAGTACAGCAGGTCCCCCAAAAGCAGTGGGCAGCAATCTTGTGGCTCTCCTTTTCAGATAAAGGTAGAGACAAGCTCCTCACTGTTAGAGAAGAGGATGCTGATAATTATGAGGTCCTGAAGAGTGCACTGATAGATGGGTTTGGCTTAACCACTGAAGAGTACAGGTTGAAGTTCAGAGATACCCAGAAGGCACAGACTCAGGACTGGACAGACTTTGTAGATTGTGCATCCAAGGCTCTGGAGGGTTGGCTGGTTGGCAGTAGGGTTACTGATTTCAAAGGATTTTATAATCTAATGATGAGAGAACAGATCCTTAATAATTGTCAAAACCAGCTTTTACACCAGTACCTGGTGGACTCTGATCTGACCTCTCCCCAAGAATTGGGAAAGAAGGCAGACAAATGGGTCAGAACCAGAGTAAGGCCTAAGAATCAGGGTGGTGACCACAAGAAAGATTCTACCAAGTCCCAAGAGAAAGGTGGGGATAAATCCAAGGATAAGTCCACTACAGGGCCCCAAAATTCCTCTTCTGGGGGTGGGTCCCAAACTCCTTCCTCTCCTGAAAAGAAACCCTATTGCCATGTCTGTAAAAAGCCTGGGCACTGGAAATCTGATCCCAGTTGTCCCAGGAATGGCAATAAAGAAAATGTTCCTCCAACAACTACTACCACCCCTCCTGGTACTACCAGTAGTAATCCTCCAGTTGGGAGTAGTGCACCCAAAAAGTTAGGTGCTTTTGCAAGAGGAACAGAGGTGGGCCCTAGTTTAGACAGGACCCCCTCAACAGACTCCTCAGATTCTGATGGTGGTGTAGGATATGCCACCTTTACCATGGGTCCCATAGCATTGGGCAGGTACAGACTGGAGCCAATGATTAATGGTCAGAAAGCTGTGGCATTTAGGGACACAGGGGCTAGTGTCACCATGGTGGCAGGGAAACTAGTCCCCCTCACCAGCTTTTACCTGAGTTTAAATACCAGGTGACCAACATTGATGGTGTCAGAACAGATCACCCCATGGCCATAGTCAATCTCAGCTGGGAGGGGGTCACAGGCCCAAAAAGAGTGGCAGTGTCCCCAACCCTACCTGTAGATTGCCTGATGGGCAATGATTTGGAAATTTCAGCCTGGGCTGAAGTTGAACACCAAACCCATCTTAGGATGTTGGGCGTCCCTGCAAAGGTTAGTGGGGCTGTGATGGCCACAGCCCCAGCCCAAGAATTTGGAGAGATGGAGCCTGAAAGAATGGCCCACTCTCCCCCGAAAGAGAGCACAAGGGTTGAAGAAAAGTCTTCTTCCCCCAGACAGTAGGTAAGGGTCAGCCTCCTCAGGGAACTGACCCTACCCCTAGTGAAGGAACTGCCACAGAGGTAGTCAGGCCTGGCCTGGCCACACCCCTGATGGCAGAGGACCCTTCCAAGGTGGTACCCAGTCTGGAGCAGGTAACCTGCCCCTCTCTACCCTGCCTCAGTCAGCCCAGGGCTGCAGAGGTCAGGGAGGTCAGTGGACCCCCGGGCCCCCTGTCCAGAGGAAGCCCCCATCAGCAGATTAGGGGCACCCAGTCTAGTAGCCCTAGCCAGGTGAAAATTCCTCTACACACTGAGGGATCCCCCATACCTTTATGTAGGGACCTCCCCAGAAGGACTCTGGTAGGCAAGGGCAAACCTGGGACCAGAAGGTTCCAAACCTGCCATGTCCCTCCAGTGTTCCATCCAAAGGGACCCAACCCCCAGCTGTAGGCAGCCAAAGGTTGACCCTTAGAGCAAAGTGCAACTCAGTCATGGAAAGACAGGCATACATGGTGACCAGTGATCTGAGGAAGCTGAGGCCAACATTCCTAGGGCCTCACTTCCCTACTCAGACACCTCACCGGCCTTGTACTTTACCTAAGCACACCAGAGGTAGTGATTCCCCATGGTGGAGACCCTCTCATACCCTTAGGGCGAGGGATTGCTTAGTGGACCATAACATAGGGGGCAACCATGCTAGTGCAGGTGCTTCCTTATATGGCCACTTAGTCAATATAGGCTCAACTGGTCAAGGTTAGCCTTATCTCCTTTCGTTTGGGGGGTTATGTAGGAAGGTGGAATCTGACTATATGGTTGCCCCCACTTTTTTTATGGTGTTTTGCTGGTTTATGACTTAGTTGGACTGGGACCCTGCTATTCAGGGCCCCAGTCTATCTGCTCTCTCTCTAAATGACATGGAGTGCACTCTAGGTGCATCTAGTGATTGGATACTGTGGTGCCTTATGAGTCCCTAGTATATGGTACCTTAGGTGCCAAGGGCATAGGTACTTCACAGGCCTCCCAGGGGCTGCAGCATATGTTATGCCACCCCTGGGAAGCCAGTCTAAATCTGACACCACAGGCCTGCTACTGCAGCCTGGGTGAGGTGGTGCTAGCACCCCTCACTGAGATATAGGTTTCCTATATCTCTCCTGCACACACATATAAACCTATCAGTCACCCCTAAGGCAGGCCCTATCAATCCTGAGGGCAGGGTGCTTGGCTTCTATGTGAGGGGGTGCCTCTGCATGAGCAGGGCCCCTCTGCAGTTCTCAGAGTCCATTCTCTGGTGCTGTTTGTGGATGCGGTTAAACCATATACTCTTAAGTGCATTATATCCTCGCGGTAAATGCTAACTTTGGAATGGCTGCATCAAAACATGTCGTGTTTGGTGTCAAACATCTTGGAATACTACCCCCCGCCAATCTTGGCGGCGGGGGTAGCATTCCACCCTTCTAGAGGGATAAGACATGTACCTGCTGTGGAAACGCGGTAGAATCCTAAAGAGCCCTGGCATCACAAAATGGATGCCACCAGTCACAGACACTGGGCTGCCCTCCTGCTGATGGACCGAAACTCGCAGTGGAGGAAGCCCAACAATAGGCATCCTGTCACAGGGAGGTGTAACCACCTTCCAGACAGGGTTTAGTGTATTGGGGCTGGGTGGGTGCACTCTTAGAGTGCTTTGAAGTCCTGCACTGGGGGAGCAGAAGGCTCCTCTGTGCATATGCCAGTTCAAACCAGCTCAGGGGCTACCTGCCCCTGCTCTGGCACGAAACTGGACAAAGGGAAGTGGGTGTAGCCACCCCTCCCTTGACCCTCCCATAGGTGGGGTCATAGAGCTAGTCCATCCCCTCTTTTTAGTTTAAGAGGGGGAACCTTGCCATTGCAAAGCAGATAACCCCTGGACGACGCTCTACAGAAGAATCCTGGCCCTTCGACGTTCCACTACCTTTGGAAGACAGAAGAATCTCCCTTGGAGTCAAGGAGTGACTCCCCTGCTTGGCAGGCACCAAAAACGACAACGACGGTCGCAAACTACGCCGCTCCCGCCGGAGTCCGAAGTCCCTGCAGCCCAAGAAGTGGATTTCCTGACCTCTCCCAGGCCATCGTGAGTCCCCAGCGAAGCTGAGGCAAGTGGACCCCACGAGTAACGAGGAACCGCGACCCCTGGGTACCGTGCACTATTGTCGAGTGCAACCCCTTCACAACGTTCTACGAACTTGTGCTTTGGACCACGTGTGGTCCCGACCTCCAGCAAGAATCCCTCCGAAGATCAGAGGCCTACACCGTCCCGAGTGACCGTGGGCCCCTGTTGAGTGATTCCGCCCGAGGTGTCTTCGCGATCCCTTGCCCGCCGGCTTGTGGGTCCCCAGAAGACTTCTTAAAGAAACCAAAGGGCTCCCCTGGTTGCTCCAGGCCTGCCCTGACTTACCCTCGCTGGGTGAGTCCCTCAGACCTTGCTGGTCTGCGCCATCGACTTTTCTTCATCTCCCCGAGACTTGCGGCTGCCAAGGCTTGTTGGCTCTAATCGAGTTGCCGACACCGCAGTCAGCTGCAGACGTCGAGGGACACACCGAATCCAGTTCCTGGTCGTCGTCGATGCCTCCTGGACCACGTGGCTGTAGAGTCAAGGCACCTGCAACCGACCTGAAGCGACTCGACGACGGTGGGCATCCTTCTTCCTTGCCCCGGGTCCCTGCCAAGTGACTTTGAACACTGTCCCCTCTGCTTTCAGGTCATCCTTCTTCAGAATCCAGGCTTGGATTCCACCGGACACTTCTTCAGCTCCCGCAAGCAGCAAGTCTTCTTTGTTCGCCATTGAAAACGACGCCGCGACCCGACACCAAAGGACACCTGTGCACCCGGCTTCCCTGGGTGAGGTAACTCCAGCACTACGGTGCTCCTGTGGGTGTGGGCCCTAGAACTACTTACCCTGTAAGTGACTTGCTTGTAGGTTCTCCCGAAGTATCCTAAAACTCTTTATTTCCAACCGCGACTTGCCCCATTGAAGTTAACGGCGATTCGCGCCTGTGTATCCACACTGCACGCGTCCCCCGTGGGTCCTTTACTTACCTGCCTTGGGTGGTTTTGTGAGGCCCCAGCACTTCTGAAGGCCCTAGGCCTTGTCTCCCTGCAAGTCGTTGTTTCTAAGTCTCTTACTTAGTATATGGTCTGGTACGCCCCTAGGGCCCCAGCCATATTTTGTGCTTAACTTATTGTGAAACGTTGATTTGTGCATATGTTTGTCTTCTAATCTCATAAAGAGATTAGTAGAGAGTTATTTAGAAATAAATACATATATATTTGATATATATACCTGTGTGGTGTCTTTTCATTTGGTGATTCAAGAGATTATATGGTAAAACAAGCTGCTTTACATTCCTCCGAGACTTAGCCTGAAGGCTGCTCTCCACAGCTACCACTAGGATAGCTTTCTTTAAAAGGTTGTCTTAAACCTATCTACCATAAGAGTCGATTTGCCCTGGTGCAAGGTGTCCACTTTAATTAGTGAACAGCATATACCAGGCCAACTTCTCACAAGGGGAATTTATTTTTGTGTTGTAATTATTTTATTGAAATCACAACTGCCAAGGGAAACAATGCCAGGAAAGTCAGTGAGGGCAGTGGAGAGGGATACAATCGTCCAACACGGGACATGTACATCCTGCAAGGTGGGGTGGGCAACCAACGCAACTGTGAACCAATGACTGGGGAGACGAGGAAGGAAAATTTGGAATGGGGAGAGAAGGGGGGAGGCTGGGATCAGAGAATTGAGGGGCAGCAAGGGCAGGCAGCACCTCCGTACTGTGGAGTAGGAAGAGTAGGGCTGGCAGGGAAGGGGAAAGGTGGGGGGGGCGATAGAACAGAGCAGAGGGTGGCAGCATCAATGGAAAAGGGGCCAGTCTTCCCGTAGAAAAGGGGACCAAATAAGAAGAAGCACGTCAGCAGTATCCAGCAAGTTATAGATCACCTTTTCATAGGAGGCAGTCTAGTACATGGCTGTGATCCATTCCCTGTGTGTTGGGACTTGAGGGGATCAAGGGGGGAATTTAAAATCCTTGACACCCTCATAGCAGAAATTAGACTTCCTAACACAGCTCTTTTGAAAAACCTACACACTGGCGATCACGTGAGCAAACTTGAGTATCAAAAACGGCCTATGCGAAGAGATTCACCCATATTCAATTATTTTCTCTTTCTTTTAGAAGACACGATTCAAAAATAACAGACTTTTATAATATTGATACAGGGTAGTTCAGACGAATTGATTAAATGGGCAGAAGAAATGAACCAATTGCACTGGTACTATATAAGACCTGAAATTTATTGAAGGAGCCTAAATTACTACAAGTGAGGCCTTAACTTCTTTCTGACTTTGAGCTCAAGAGGATAGGTGTTCACTCCATTCTGACTGTGAGCCCTACAGAATAGGCCCATCTTTGATAATTATGTGACTCCTGCCAAGACTACTGTTAGACTTGGCATCTTTTGGCGTGTTTCCCCTGACTTTTTGCTTTCTGACCTCCCGGTTTTGACTCTGTTTTTGCTGGTGTAATGATTCTGCGCACTTTTCTCACTGCTGTCCAGTGGGAAAGTGCAAGTGCTCCTGTATAAAATGCGTTATGGATTGGTGTTTCCATGATTGGCCTATTAGGTTTATCTGTCAGTCCCTTGTAAAGTGCACTGCGAGTGCCAGGGCCTATAGACCAAATGCTGTTGGTGGGCTGCAGCACTGGATTGTGCCACCCACGCAAACAGCCCGTAAAATGTAACTCGGGCCTGCCACCGCAGAGCCTGTGCGCAGCCTGGGGCTGCCATGTCGACTTGGCAAGTGCACACACTTGCAAGTCCCTAAACCTTCCCTTTGCTACATGTTAGTCACCCCTAAGGTAGGCCCAAGGTACCCCTGTGGGCAGGGTGCGTTGTACGCGAAAGGTAGGACATGCCCTGGTGTGTGCGGCATGTCCTGATAGTGAATTACAGCCTAGTACGTTTTTCACTATTGCAAGGCTACCTGTTCCCCCTAGGCCAGAACGGGCCGTTTTGATTATTACAGCTTTTAATCCTAACTGACCCCGGGAACATGGTAGAAATTCGAGTTTAGTATGCCTGGACTCAGAATGATAAAATGCAGCTTTTAGTGGAGTTGGTTTTAACATTCTGTGTTTGAAAATACCACTTTTAGAAAGTGGGTATTTTCTTGTCTAACCATCCAAGCCTGCCTCTGCGAGGTTGTGTATTCCTTGTCTGGAGTGTGAGTGACAGGGGCTGGGGGATGCCAGGAGACAGGGTGAGTCAGCACAGGGCTGAATAGCAAGATCTACATGTAGATGGGTGGGAGGGGTCGCACCTGGGCCCTGAATAGGACAGTGCCTTCCCTCCACAATGCTGGCTCCACCTCCTGTGGTGCGTCTGATGTCCCTGGCCTACTCACTGAAAGAAGGGACGGAGACTTGTCAACAAAGTGCTCCAGAACTGGTTTGAACTAGGCAAAGGCCTCTCTGCCTTCAGAGAACAAAGGAATTTGGGATATAAATATTGGGGCCCTGACCCCATGAATTTGGATCTCGCTGGAATCAAGGAACCTGCCAAGACGAAGAGCAGGAGGAGTACTGCCCCTTTGCTGTGTTGTTGCTTTGTTGGGTTGGCCTGCAGTTGCTGCTTCTGTCTTGGGCAGTGAAAGGACTGGACTGAACTTTCTACAAACTTGTGCTGAGTATCTCCAAGGGCCTGAAACCGAGCTGGCCTCCTGTTAAGAAGTCTCAGGGACTACAAAGACTTCACAAGCCTCTGGGTACCGCTTCTGGAACGCTGTTTCAGTTGCCACAGAGGAAGGGAACTGCAACCGACTCCGTCAACCGACTCCGTCAACCGTCGACCTGTTTGCACCGCAGACCGCATCGCCCCGCTTCGCATCGCAACCCTGGTCTCACTGTGGGCGACGTCCGACGCCGCCAACATCGAGCCGCTGCTTGCACCGTGACCTGTGGGCACCGCAGTTCGCATCGCTTCACTGAACCAGCCGGACCCGACCGACGCGGTCGCTGCAACTGGCTCAAGAGTCGAGACCGCACCGCATTTGGGGCACCGCTCGCACGTCTGCGACGCACCGCTCCGACTCGCACCGCTGTCCGACGCCAGCTCCCGCACTCCGGCTAGGTCGCCTGCATCGCAACCTGTCAGCACCGCATCGAGCATCGTCTCACCCTGCATCGCACGCCTTGGACTCACCGACTCCGTCTGTACGACGCTCATCGAGCCGCTGCCTGCACCGCATCGAGGGACACCGCACCTTGCATCGCTCCGTCTTGCACCGCAACCGCGACGAACGCCGACCGGCTCGTACACTCCGTACCAGCCACAACGAGAAAGGTACTGTAACCGAGTCTGTTCACGACTCTGCTGGCCCGTATCGACGCGGTCGGCTGGAACTGTTAGACTCTGTGGTTTTCAGCATCACGGTAGGCTCGGACGGAGCTACCGACTCGTACGAACTTTGCTTTTGTGCTATTCCTGCAAAGAAGAAGTTACTGTATCACGTATTCATTCGTAAAGTATAGTATTGTGGATTTTTGTCGTAATTGGTCTTGTCTTGAGTATATAAAATATTGGTTATTTTTCTAAACTGGTGTGGTGTCCGTTTGTAGTGCTTACACTGTATTACTGTTGGTTATGTGCAAATGCTTTACACACTGCCTCTGAATTAAGCCCGACTGCTCGTGCCAAGCTACCACGAGGGTGAGCAGGGGTTACTTCACGAGTGTAACAACCCTTACCCTGACTAGGAAGAAGGGTCCCTACTTGGACAAAGGTGCAAGCCCTTGCCAACTAGAGATCCCATTTCTAACATTGGTTGTCAGCGGTGAGGATAGGACTTGTGTTTGCACTTGACTTACAGTGATTGGTGTGCACTACTACCATATCGCAGACCATTACGTACCACATACTGGTTCTTTTTCTTTTGGCCTATTTTTGATCTTGCCAGTTTTCAACTCACGACTTTTGTCATGCCTGAATCAATTGCATCATTCGTTGCATCTCTGGAAGTTATCTTTGAGGAGGACAGGTTGGAATCCTACGCCGTAAAGGAGTTACGAGCGATTTGTAAAAACTTGAAAGTCCAAATTAAAGGCCTCACAAGGAAGGAGGAGCTACAGAAGGCGCTGAGGGCCTGGGTAGCAGCCAGACATGCCAATGGGCAGCCTGGTGATCTCAGTGAGGAGGCGGAGGAGCCTATTTCCAGGGTGGATGTGCTTTTGGGTAGGGGGAACCCGCCAGGTCAGGCAGCAGCAGTCTGACCCCAGAGGAGCTGGAGGACAGGCGGGAGGCAAGGCAGTTCGAGCTGCAGAAGCTCAGGCTGGAGAGTGAGCGGGAGGAGAAGAGATTGGCCATAGAGGAGAGGAAGATGCTCTTAGAGCATGAGAGAGAACTGAAGGAGCTAGAACTTAGGAGTAAGTCAGGCTCAGATGGTGGCAGCAATTCGTCCAGAAAGGCAGACAGGATTGTGCACATTCCCAAGAACGTAGGCAAGGAGTTCAAGAAGGGGGATGACATACAAAGGTGGTTTCAGGGTTATGAGGCAGCCATACACATGAATGGGGTCCCTGAGGAGAATTGGGGAGCAGGATTGTGGCCACTTTTCCCTGAAGAAGCAAGGGATGCTCTGATAGCTTTGGGTAAGGGGTATCACCTCACCTATGCTGACATGAAGGATGCCCTTCTCACGAAGTATGGTCTTACTCCTGAAAAGTACAGGGATCAGTTCAGGTCCAGTAAGAAGTCGGATACCAACACTTGGTTGGAATGTGTGGATGTGTTCTGCAGGTCTCTGGATGGTTGGGTGAAGGGCAGTAGTGTAACAGATTTTCAGGGGCTCTACAACTTGATTGCATGGGAGCACTTGTCTAGTCTATGTTTTGCAGATCTGCGCCAGCACCTAGTGGATAGTAAGCTAACTGACCCCAGGAAGCTTGCTATGGAAGCGGACCGCTGGGTGAGTACCAGGGTCCACAAGAAAGCGTTTGGGGAGACTCAGCCAAAGGTGGGCAGGGTCCCCAGCAGAAAAGTGGGGGGACAAGGGTAAAGCACAGGAGTTCTCTAAAGGGCCCCAAACTAGTACCCAGGGTAAAGGTTCCCAGCCCCCGGTGATAAGAAGAAAGGGGTCTCTCCAGGGAAGCCTGTTGAGACCGGCCCCCGCAAGTGTTATGCATGTGACCAGGTAGGTCACTTTAAGGGGGACCCCAAGTGCCCGAAGGGGACACAGCCGCCCACCGGTGGACAGTCCAAAGTGTTGGCTAGTGTAGCGCTTGGGGAGGAGGGGTGCCCACAGGAGGGTGGGGGATCCCGCAGAAATGACCCTTGTCTCACTAGGGGACAGTGAGATGGTCCCAGGAAACCAGGTGCCCCCTAACACAAAGAAATATAGCACCTGGGTGACCATTAATGGGAACAGGGTAGAGGCTCTCAGAGATACCGGAGCCAGTGTGACCTCAGTCCGGTGTCACCTGGTGTCTGAGAAGCAAGTAGTCCCAGGAGCATTCCACCAAGTAGTTGCTGTAGACAACTCAGAGCGCCAATGTATGGTGGCGCAGGTTCCCTTTGAATGGGGGGTCTCAGGTCCCTTGAGGGTGGTTGTGAGCCCTACCATGCCTGTAGATTGTCTGCTAGGAAACGACCTGGAGCAGTCCTCATGGAAGGAGGGTGAGCTCAGGTCTCACTTGGAGATGCTTGGGTTGCCAGAGTGGGCCTGCGTGTCTACTCGGTCAATGGCAGCCAAAAGGGTGATCAAGAGGACTTGGAGCCTGAAACAGTGGCCCAAGTCCCTGCCAAGAGAAAGGGCAGGGGCGCGGAAACCGGCCCCCAAAGTTCCCACGGACCGGGAGGAGGCGGACCTCGAGGGGACGCCCGGTGCCTACAGGGGAGCAGGTAGCCGAACTGGGAGACATCTCTGAGCTGACCCATTGGCAGCAAGAAGGGGGTCCCACCAGGGAGGAGTTCTGCAGGGAGCAGAACGAGTGCCCTACTCTGGAGGGTCTGCGGCGGCAGGCTGCAGACCAGGCAGCTGGTAATCAGTCCGGGTCACATCTGATCTACTGGGAGAGTGGTCTCCTATACAGTGAGCCTAAGGTTGCTGAGCCTGGGTCAGCCTGTGTGCTGGTGGTACCCCAGCGCTTCAGGACCTTCCTACTGGGTCTGGCTCATGACGTGCCTTTGGCAGGACATTTGGGGCAGGACAAGACCTTTGACAGGCTTGTCACCCACTTCTTTTGGCCCCAAATGCGAAGGCAGTCAGATGCACACTGTAGGTCTTGCCAAACTTGCCAGGCAAGTGGTAAGAGTGGGAGGAAGGTCAAAGCTCCTCTCCAACCTTTTCCGGTTGTTGGAACACCCTTTGAAAGGGTAGGGATGGATATTGTGGGGCCACTGGATCCCAAGACAGCCATGGGCAACAGGTACATCCTGGTCTTGGTGGACCATGCCACCCGGTACCCGGAGGCAATCCCTCTCAGGACAACGACGGCGCCAGTGGTGGGCCGGGCGTTAATGGGGATCTTTTCCCGTGTGGGATTCCCCAGAGAGGTGGTTTCTGATAGGGGGACCAATTTCATATCGAAGTATATGACATCCCTGTGGAAGGAGTGTGGTGTAACCTACAAGTTCACCACTCCTTACCACCCACAAGGAAACGGTCTGGTGGAGAGATTCAACCAGACCTTGAAAGGCATGATCAAGGGTCTAACAGAACCCATGAGGCGTAAGTGGGACGTCCTCTTGCCATGCCTACTCTTCGCATACAGGGAGGTGCCTCAGAAGTCTCTTGGGTACAGCCCCTTTGAGCTCCTGTATGGCCACCCTGTCAGAGGACCTCTGAGTTTGGTAAAGGAAGGCTGGGAGGCAGCTCCCAGGAAAACTCCCCAGGATGTATTTAGCTACATGCTGGCCTTTAGAAACCAAACTGCCCGCTTCAGGAAACTCGCTCAGGCGAACCTAGAAGCCAGCCAGGAGGAAATGAAGAGATGGTATGACCAGAATGCCACTCTGGTCGAATTTCAACCTGGGCAGAAAGTGTGGGTCATGGCTCCAGTGGCACCTTGTGCCTTGCAGGACAAGTGGACTGGGCCATATGAGGTAAAGGAGCACAAAAGTGACGTCACCTACCTGGTGGATTTGCAGGCTCCCAGGAACCCTTTGAGGGTCCTTCACGTGAACCGCCTCAAGCCCCACTTCGAGAGGTCCGAAGTGAGTATGCTCTTGGCGACAGATGATGGGGTGGAAGAGGAGAGTGAGCCTCTCCCTGACCTCCTGTCTACCAAGGAGCATGATGGGTCAGTAGAGGGTGTGATCCTCTCCCCTACTCTGACTCAAGAGCAGCAGGGGGACTGTCGCCAGTTGTTGGGACAGTTCGCCCCACTGTTCTCTCTGACCCCCGGTGTTACTCACTGGTGTACCCATGACGTGGACACTGGTGACAGCCCTCCTGTGAAGCACAAGATTTACAGGTTGACTGACCGGGTCAGAGCCAACATCAAGGAGGAGGTCTCTAAGATGTTGGCGTTAGGGGTGATTGAGCCCTCCCACAGTCCTTGGGCCAGCCCAGTGGTCTTGGTCCCAAAGGCTGCGGCGCCCGGTGCCACCCCAGAACTCCGGTTTTGTGTGGACTACCGTGGGCTCAATGCCGTCACCAGGACTGACGCGCACCCCATCCCCAGAGCTGATGAGCTCATTGATCGGTTGGGAGCTGCCCGGTTCCTCAGCACGTTTGATTTGACGTCTGGGTACTGGCAGATTGCCTTAACCGATGGGGCCAAGGAGAGATCAGCATTCTCAACCCCAGAAGGTCATTACCAATTCCGGGTGATGCCCTTTGGGTTGAAGAATGCCCCTGCCACCTTTCAGAGGTTGGTCAATCAGGTGTTGGCTGGGCTGGAGGATTTCAGTGCCGCCTACCTGGATGACATTGCTGTGTTCAGTTCCAGCTGGGAAGAACATTTACAGCACCTTGAGAAAGTGTTGAGGGCTCTGCAAGGTGCAGGCCTCACGATCAAGGCCAGTAAGTGCCAGATCGGGCAGGGTTCTGTGGTGTACTTGGGACACCAGGTAGGAAGCAGCCAGGTGGCGCCCTACAACCCAAGATTGACACCATTCTGGCTTGGGAACCCCCAAGACCCAGACAGAGGTGAGAGCCTTCTTAGGTCTCACCGGTTACTATAGGAGATTTGTTAAGGGCTATGGCACCATCGTTGCCCCCTTAACAGAGCTGACCTCTAAGAGGCAGCCCAGGAAAGTGATCTGGACTGAGTCCTGCCAGAAAGCTTTTGATGCCCTGAAGGCAGCCATGTGCACGGCGCCCGTGCTCAAGGCACCTGACTTCTCCAAGGAATTCGTCGTGCAGACTGACGCTTCAGAGCATGGTGTGGGAGCGGTGCTCTCACAACTGAACGAAGAGGGCCTGGATCAGCCTGTAGTCTTCCTTAGCAGGAGACTACTTCCCAGGGAACAGAGGTGGAGTGCCATAGAAAGGGAAGCTTTTGCTGTGGTCTGGGCACTGAAGAAGTTGAGACCATACCTGTTTGGGACTCACTTCCGGGTTCAGACAGACCACAGGCCCCTCAGATGGTTGATGCAAATGAGGGGTGAGAATCCAAAGCTGCTGAGGTGGTCCATCTCCCTACAGGGAATGGACTTTACGGTGGAACACCGTCCTGGTACAGAACACGCCAACGCAGATGGTCTGTCCAGGTTCTTCCGCCTTAGTGAAGAGAACTTCAATGGGGTTGGGTAGTTCTCCCTACTTTCAGCTGGAGGGGACATGTGTTAGACTTGGCATCTTTTGGCGTGTTTCCCCTGACTTTTTGCTTTCTGACCTCCCGGTTTTGACTCTGTTTTTGCTGGTGTAATGATTCTGCGCACTTTTCTCACTGCTGTCCAGTGGGAAAGTGCAAGTGCTCCTGTATAAAATGCGTTATGGATTGGTGTTTCCATGATTGGCCTATTTGGTTTATCTGTCAGTCCCTTGTAAAGTGCACTGCGAGTGCCAGGGCCTATAGACCAAATGCTGTTGGTGGGCTGCAGCACTGGATTGTGCCACCCACGCAAACAGCCCGTAAAATGTAACTCGGGCCTGCCACCGCAGAGCCTGTGCGCAGCCTGGGGCTGCCATGTCGACTTGGCAAGTGCACACACTTGCAAGTCCCTAAACCTTCCCTTTGCTACATGTTAGTCACCCCTAAGGTAGGCCCAAGGTACCCCTGTGGGCAGGGTGCGTTGTACGCGAAAGGTAGGACATGCCCTGGTGTGTGCGGCATGTCCTGATAGTGAATTACAGCCTAGTTCGTTTTTCACTATTGCAAGGCTACCTGTTCCCCTAGGCCAGAACGGGCCGTTTTGATTATTACAGCTTTTAATCCTAACTGACCCCGGGAACATGGTAGAAATTCGAGTTTAGTATGCCTGGACTCAGAATGATAAAATGCAGCTTTTAGTGGAGTTGGTTTTAACATTCTGTGTTTGAAAATACCACTTTTAGAAAGTGGGTATTTTCTTGTCTAACCATCCAAGCCTGCCTCTGCGAGGTTGTGTATTCCTTGTCTGGAGTGTGAGTGACAGGGGCTGGGGGATGCCAGGAGACAGGGTGAGTCAGCACAGGGCTGAATAGCAAGATCTACATGTAGATGGGTGGGAGGGGTCGCACCTGGGCCCTGAATACGACAGTGCCTTCCCTCCACAATGCTGGCTCCACCTCCTGTGGTGCGTCTGATGTCCCTGGCCTACTCACTGAAAGAAGGGACGGAGACTTGTCAACAAAGTGCTCCAGAACTGGTTTGGACTAGGCAAAAGCCTCTCTGCCTTCAGAGAACAAAGGAATTTGGGATATAAATATTGGGGCCCTGACCCCATGAATTTGGATCTCGCTGGAATCAAGGAACCTGCCAAGACGAAGAGCTGGAAGAGCTGCCAGGAGGAGTACTGCCCCTTTGCTGTGTTGTTGCTTTGTTGGGTTGGCCTGCAGTTGCTGCTTCTGTCTTGGGCAGTGAAAGGACTGGACTGAACTTTCTACAAACTTGTGCTGAGTATCTCCAAGGGCCTGAAACCGAGCTGGCCTCCTGTTAAGAAGTCTCAGGGACTACAAAGACTTCACAAGCCTCTGGGTACCGCTTCTGGAACGCTGTTTCAGTTGCCACAGAGGAAGGGAACTGCAACCGACTCCGTCAACCGACTCCGTCAACCGTCGACCTGTTTGCACCGCAGACCGCATCGCCCCGCTTCGCATCGCAACCCTGGTCTCACCGTGGGCGACGTCCGACGCCGCCAACATCGAGCCGCTGCTTGCACCGTGACCTGTGGGCACCGCAGTTCGCATCGCATCGCTTCACTGAACCAGCCGGACCCGACCGACGCGGTCGCTGCAACTGGCTCAAGAGTCGAGACCGCACCGCATTTGGGGCACCGCTCGCACGTCTGCGACGCACCGCTCCGACTCGCACCGCTGTCCGACGCCAGCTCCCGCACTCCGGCTAGGTCGCCTGCATCGCAACCTGTCAGCACCGCATCGAGCATCGTCTCACCCTGCATCGCACGCCTTGGACTCACCGACTCCGTCTGTACGACGCTCATCGAGCCGCTGCCTGCACCGCATCGAGGACACCGCACCTTGCATCGCTCCGTCTTGCACCGCAACCGCGACGAACGCCGGCCGGCTCATACACTCCGTACCAGCCACAACGAGAAAGGTACTGTAACCGAGTCTGTTCACGACTCTGCTGGCCCGTTTCGACGCGGTCGGCTGGAACTGTTAGACTCTGTGGTTTTCAGCATCACGGTAGGCTCGGACGGAGCTACCGACTCGTACAAACTTTGCTTTTGTGCTATTCCTGCAAAGAAGAAGTTACTGTATCAAGTATTCATTCGTAAAGTATAGTATTGTGGATTTTTGTCGTAATTGGTCTTGTCTTGAGTATATAAAATATTGGTTATTTTTCTAAACTGGTGTGGTGTCCGTTTGTAGTGCTTACACTGTATTACTGTTGGTTATGTGCAAATGCTTTACACACTGCCTCTGAATTAAGCCCGACTGCTCGTGCCAAGCTACCACGAGGGTGAGCAGGGGTTACTTCACGAGTGTAACAACCCTTACCCTGACTAGGAAGAAGGGTCCCTACTTGGACAAAGGTGCAAGCCCTTGCCAACTAGAGATCCCATTTCTAACAACTACTAACTGGAAAACTGAGATCAAGGATTATGTCCTAGATGCTTGTAACCATCTGCATATAGGCTACATATTTTTGTGTCCAGAAATAATAAGAAAATATATTTATAGTGATAAGCTCAATGGTAGGTAAACTACTTTGCTTCAATATTAGTACAATAGGTTTTGGGCACAACAGATCTCCAGCTGAACTGTGTGCAGTCGCCATAGCCAGGAATTTAATAGCAAAGGGTTGGAAGTATAAAGATTCTCCAATCCGTTTGGCAATGGTGGAAAGGATTACAGCAAAGTGCAGGCTGTCGACTCTCCGGTATCACTTGCTAGAGGCTTCTTAAGGAAGCATAGAAGGACTTGGGTAGCATTCAAACAAGACTACTATTGCCAATACCATTGGACAATCACACACTTAATGCAGGGGGTTCACTTAAAATAATTGTTTATCTGTACTACAATAGGTATATTTATATAGTCTTTAATCACGATGGCTTATATATATATATATATATATATATTTTCATTTGACTATTTTTCTATTACATCCACCAATTGATTTTCAAAAAAAATATTTAAAAAAAGAAGTAAAGCTCTTTATTTGAAGAAAGGCATATTCAACAGGATATAAAGTCTCTGCGGCAGCTCCTTTCACTGGTATCCAACCCACAGACAATACCAAAGTTGCAGCATAGAAAAAAACCCTGATGGATCATTGCTGTTTTTAAGTAGAAAGAAGGTTAGAGATTGCTGTGGGACACGCGATGCTGTCTAACCTTGTCAATAAGGTGACCATCATTTATCCTTTGAACTGTAATCAGTAGTTGATTCTGTACCTAATTCCAGCTTGAACCATCCAGTGATGGAGGCGAAACAGTTATTTATCACTAGTTTTCCAGCCTTGATATTTTTCCTAAATTCACAAGTAAGCCTTCTCATCTCCTTTCGTTCCTTTCACTTCTGCATTGAAAATCTACCCGATTGAACACCGCAGGGGACGGTTGAGTTCAAAGCCTTTCCACCGAAGTCCTTAGATTTTGAGTAATATAATATGGTGGGTAGACGGCACTTGGTGCAGCGTAGAAATAAGTGTTTGTTACCACTGTTGTTTAACGTTTACTCAGAAGAGTCAGAGGTTGACACAGGGAATAGTTGAAGCATTGCATGTGAAGCTATGAACGATACCTTGAGTTACCATTAAATAACCTTTTTACTAATTAAGAGAAATGCCTCTATTTTGACAAATGATACACCAATGCCGGAAAATTCAGTATACACAATGACAAAAAAGTAATCACATTAGCATAACTGGCTCTGTATATAGAAGGAAATTAATCATTTTTAACACCTATGCCCCAGATGACAATACTTCAGGTTGTTGCTCCAGAAACAATCATTTGGTCTTGATAAACATGATGCAGTTATAGGGGTGGGAGACCTCAGAATCTCCCATAAAAATATCAATTCATAGGAACTCGAACGCAGGATTAACAGAGATGAACATATTGATATGTTCAGTTATTTATTGAACAGTTTTAGTTAGTTGATTCAATGTGATGTCTAAACAGAGAAAAAATATGACACTTGTTTTTTTCTCTGCTGATGATCTTTTGATTCGTTTATAATGTGTCTAGCTCATACACTCCTAGGTTGATTTGATTAAGGGCATTATGTATCTGTAAAAATGTGCGGCTGATCTGTCTGCTTTTTTTTATGCCCAGCATCGCTTTCCTATGACTAAACAGATGGACATTACTACTAGGATAATATTATCATAATAACACTAAACTAAAATGATGACTTGGAAAATTGTGTATGTTACTTTTGCATAACAAGGTGGGCTCTTCGCTTTGTTTGGTGATGGATTTTTGTTTGGCCGAAAGAGGATCCCAATGTGAGAATTCACCTGAATGTGACTGAACCCTTTGGAGCACAGCCTCCTCTTACACCAGCGTCCTCTCTACCTCTTTCCCTCCAGGGTGTGTTCTTGTGGCCACATTGCTGGGGCAGTATGCACAGCCCTGCTCTGTTTGCTTTAAGGACGATACACCAGTAGGTGGTGCTCCCGCTCTCCAGGTGGCAGCAGCAGGTCCAGCATCCAGAGACTTTGGGACCCAAAGCAATAAGACTTGCAAAGATGTGATTCTGTAGGACAACCTTTTGGTCTATTTACACTAAACTATCCCTTAGGAGGGCGGGTGGGAATCGGAGGGAAAAACACTGTTCCTTTCCTCCACGTGGGCAACATGTTTGGACATGCACTGCACATAGTAATACCTGTCCAACAGGAGCAGACTGTGTCAATACAGACTGCCCCCATTTCCTGTAAGAAGTTATTTTGCAAGCTGGCCTTATGTACATTACCTTTCTGTGCAGTGCTGTGTTGAGAGTAAAGTGTTTTTTCTTGTAAAGTAAAAGCATAGGCTGGACCATTTTTGACTGATGTTTCATTGACTTCTGAGCCTCTACCCCTTCACTGACAGTTTCTTGGACTCTTTGACTTTGCTACCCTGAGCGTGAATTGCTAAAGGAGTGTACTGGATGCTTATTTTTGTGGTCAGCAGTGAGGTAAACCCCCAGAACACCAGCCTTAAATGGCTCTCACTGTTAGAATTTGAGCCTGGTAACCATTGATTGCCCTGGGACTTCAGAAAGGAATTCCCTCAATGGGTGAGTCTGTATATGTGCTTCCTGAGGCTGGAGACTGGCTTTCAGGTTTAGATGGATTGCGGGAACTTGTAGTGTAACAGCAAAGTTTTCACAGGTGACTAAACGGGAGAGGTTGTAGCGTAACGGCCAGAGCTGCAGACTGTGGAACTGGAGAAAGAGGTTCAAGTCTCTGCATCAGCTGATCAAATTACTTAGGGCCGGATTACGACTAGGGCGGTCCATTGGACCGTTGTAGTCGCGGTGGCGGGCCGTGAACCGCCAGACTAGTGGTCCACCCCCCGTATTACGACTATGGCAGTTGGACCGCCACAGGACCACTGCAACCGCCGAGGATTCGTGATCCCTCGGCGGTGGTGCAGCGGTCAGAGGAAGTAATATGCTGGCGGTGCCGCTGCAGCACCACCAAGCATATTACTAGTTTCGTCACACCCTCCTTTTCATAGCAGTGAACCTGCCATGAAAAGGGTGGCGGTGAGGAAACTAAGGGGACAAGCCGCTCCTGGGCCAGGGAGTGAATGGAGGGGGGCACATGTGCCCCCCCTGTACATTTGCACCCCAAGTTTTTGCACGCTATGGAATGCACGACATTGTGCATTCCATATTGTGCAGGACTGGGCTGCAATGCCTCATGCTGCTGCATGTTTAAGGCACATAGATACGCACCACTGCAGCACCAACCGCCTGCCCAGGGTTACTGTCATAGTTTGGCAGGCAGTCTGACTACTGGTTTGGCGGTCTTCCTGCTGGCGTGGCGGCCTGCAGGAAGACCGCCAAACTCGTGATCAGGCCCTTAATCTCCACATGTCCTAAAACTAAAAATGAATGTGTCCCTGTAAAATGATGTTATTGGTGCTCATGTAAAGCTCTCCAATACCTTCGGGTAGAGTTCGCACTATATATACCTGCAAAGAAAAAAATAAACATAGGCCAAAAAAACTTTCAAAGAAAACAGTAAACGCGGGCCAAATGCTGAGATCCTCGCATTTTGCCGTTGGAGAGAGACTGTATTCACATTTTCCAGACTACGTGGGCCCTCCAAGTTGTGTGCATTCCAGAGAGAGCAGTTTAGACAGTCACACTGCAGTGGCAAGTTGTAAGAAAAGGAATAAGCGAGGCGTAGGGAACTTTTTAATTCAAGTGTACCCCTGCAAAGGATTGTTTGAGAGAGGAGAAAGTGGCGGATCCGGAGACGCAGTGGTGTACACAAAAGCAGTGTTGTTGAAGTCACCCAAGGGCAGGCCATGCATGAACACTAAGGCGGAACATGTATGTGGCCGTGAAGACTATGTGAGACATTGCTGCAGAGTGTCAGGGCCTTGGCGGCTCTAAACTGAGGGTTTCCCTGGAACAATGCAAAGTGTTGACCCCTAGAGGGCTTCAGGGAGTCTCAGCAGTGCGCGGTGGACAGCCTGGCAGGAAGGGTGGCTTTTGACATGTAAAGATTTACAGATGGTACAAAGAAGGGCGGAGTTGTGTGCAGTACATGGAGTGCAGTACGTCTATAGGGAGCTCAAGGTTTGTTTGCCGTGTTCATTAGGAGTTCAATAAATATAGGAGAGATTTATGGAGTACACGGAATGCAATGCGTTTTGTACGGAATACAAATGAGTTAATTGGACTTTATAATGTACAAGTAATGTAAATGGTTATTCGCTGTACAGCTGCCCGTGTTTGCAGGTTCGGGAGATGGCGGTTCCATGAGTGTAGCCCTTGGGCCCCGAGTGACCTCGGGGATCTTTGCTGTTGCAGTGTGTTCCCAGACCCTCCTAGCTGGGGGTGCAGTAACTTTATCTCGTGTTTGTTCAGCCCGCAGTTAAGCGCTCTTGCGAAAGACTTTATCCTTGCACAATTCTGATCCGCCTAGTTTTTGAAGTTTCGGGAAGAGTCAGCTCGTGGGTGAACCGTTGATCTGTTTTTGTTTGCTCGCCAGCCCTGATGACACCCTTATTTTAATAATTTCTAGTTTATAAAGCCTGTCTCTTTCTGAATCCGCCAGTTTAACCTCAGTCTTTCTGTCCCTCTGTATTCACCTGCAATTGAAGTACCCCTGAGGTCATCCTTACAGGGCTTATATGATTTTTTAGGAAATGTTGGTTCTTTGTAATTTTTGTAATCCTTGTCTTTTGCTTTAATCCGCGCTGACTGTCGACTTTGTTGTTTTGGACACGAGTGTGAGCCTATCGTTTTGAAGTATTTTATTTGAATATTTCAAAAACAAATTTGTGGTTACACTGAGATAAGGCAGTCTCACTGTTTATATTATTCAGACCTTCCGCATACATGCCAACATTTTTAAAGTGGAAAGTGGGAGATCTAAAAATATATATATATAATCGGAAGAATGCATTTCTCCCAATATCTTCTATTGAAGGAGAGGCAATTTCAGGCGACAGACACCCAAAATAAAGCCAATTTTTGCGTCAAAAATCTGGAGTCTCCCGCCTGAATCGGGTCTATTGACATGCATGCTTTTGGCAGTTAAAGTCTCGCCTGTTTACGTTGCATCTCCACAGTATGTAGCCCACTGAACCTTGAACCTCCTTGTTTATCCTTGTTTTCTTATGGTTTGTTTTATTGCATTGAGGGTTGGTGATTCCTCTAATGTTACATGTGACAGTTTGTTCAATTGGACCGGGTGACAGGCACTTATGAAAACGGTTGAATAAATAAACATTTAATTTGAGTATCTGGCCTTTATACTGAACGAGAGCCTATTTCTGGTATTAATGGTGAAATCTTACATTGCAAGTTTTATGTGGGTTTTTGAAGCCATATAGGCTCCACGCTCAGCATTGGCCTATGAAGTGTGACATGGGCCCTACTATAAGGAAGCACCCTTGCCCTAAAATAAGGGGAGCACACTGTACCCAGTGCATTAGAGTAGGTATTAAAGGACAGCCATAATTTGGGTACAACAGGCCCCTCAGATCCATCGACCCTGGACTTACTGCCCTAATCATAGTTGCACCTCTGATAAAAGTGCCACCTAGTGGCCTGCATTGGATATGGTGCGAGAGAGAGGGAAACCCCGCCACCTCAGGGGCGGTTTCTCCATTAGGGCTGTGGGGCTGCGCCCCTCTGAAGTTCTTACACATTTACATAACATATTAAATAGATCGATTTATTTAGAGATACGATCGTATCTCTAAATAAATTGATGTATTTAAGTCTGGGCTGGATTGTGCTGTGTTTCAGGCTGCCTGCCCCGCCTCGCTCTGAAGCAGGAGACGGAAGCCAGGCAGTAAATCAACTTTTGGAACAGTGATGCAGGACGCAGGGCTTTCTGTTTTAAAGCCCTTCATTGCCATTGGGTCTATGATTGCCCGCACTCTTGTAGGCCAGTGACGTAATTAGCGTTATGGTTTCGGGCATGGGAGACTCCATCCCTGCGTGACTTCAGACGTCCGTCATTCAAAGGCGTAGATCCCACCCTTTCGTCATACGTGAGAGTGACTGCAAGCACGTCTGATCCGCTGCCTTGTTCTCCGTAATGGTAAGTGTTTGCAAGCTAAATTTGAGTTATGTATATTGTGCTGAGTCCCCTCATCACGCTAACCTCTCCCACTGTGACGCCCCAGGCCCTGACTGCAGGTCGCTGGCCCGTTAGAGGGGGAGCTGCAGCATTTGGTCCACCGCGAGATGGATCCAAATAACAGCACGGTTCGTTCTTGTTCCCTTGTGAAGTTGATCCAAATATCAGAGTCAAGCACGGTGAGAAATATGTGCTTACAGTGGACAGTTCTCTGATGTGTGACATTAAAACTGCACGTGGCTTCATGCCCCTAAGTTAACACCGATGCCAAAAACAGGGATTGACTTGCAAACAATGAATGTTAAAAACGTTGAGGCAATACATTTCAGTGATTTAGTTCCTCTCAAATCTCATACTTTACTTAATCGTGCATTCCTCAAGAGTTAGCTATTTTATAATGTTGTTGTTTATCTGTAGTTTGTTCTGTGCATACTTTGAGGCTTGAGCCATGCCAGGTGTTTATGAGGGGCTTTGATTGAGCGCTCAGGTGCTAAGGCTGAATCCAAACAAAGTGGGTGTCAGTGGGTTGGCCTCTGTGCACAGCACATAGAACAATGTTTATGTAATCCATTTGCAACTGAAATTCTGTGGATGTGTATGTAAAGGGGTACACATGTCAAAATATTTGCAAGGCAAAAGTAAAAGAAAATAAAGTGCTTAAATTTGGGGTAGTGCAGTGCATGTTGGGGGCAGTGAAGTGACAGATGCAAGGAAGTGCATGCAGGGAAGAGTGAAAAGAGAATGTTGAAGAGGAAAGAGAGATAGATGGTTGAAGATGTGCAGATGGACAAGATATGCAGAGAAAAAGAGGATACATAACTAACATAAAGCACACATAACTGACGGCCAAAACTCCTTCCACAGGCCTCAATGCTATTTAATTCACAGACTCACTATTTCAGAATTTATACATTTCCAATTTTAATTATTGATAACAAATATTTGTTGTTACTCATTTATTTTAAACAGCTAACACCCATTGACAAAGCCAATCGTAGTGAAAAGTGTTAGGTGTAGATCAGTTGTTAGGTCATTTATCTGGATACAGTTACATCTCAGAGAGAAACCAGTAAACCAAAATACTGGTCAGTTGGCACACTATGGGAATCACAGAAATTTATTTGACATTTTCCTTTATAGAGAGCGCCTACTTTTTTCATACCACTTAAAGACCTGTCTGTACATATTTCTATATGACTGGTTGCAGCCAGCAGCTGTGGGTGCTTCCCGAAGCCTAGTGGTTAGAGCATTTTTTCCCAAAGTTAATGCTGCATGCAGTGCAAGACAGTGGGCAAGCATACATTTTAAATTGCAAAAGTTGTCACGCTGTACAATTAACACATTACAGTAACTGCTCAACATATTATGCAGTAAGATATGGGGCAGTTTTTAATGTGTTTAATATTTCAAGACTATACTTTCCCACTGCTTTATAAGCCTTGCTTTATCGCTACATTCATTTGCTTTGAAATGTACCATTTGGCAATCTTTTTTTCATTTCTTTCTCGGGAGAGGGACCCACCCTGGATCCCAGGTTTGTCCATTAAACCTGTTCACGTTGCTCGCTATATAAAAGTCATGCCCAATGTTTACGTCTCCCCACTTTCAAATGTCACCAGCCACCACTGATTCTATCTCTAAATGCATATCCGTATGTTTCCAAATTTATAAAGCACTTCAGTCTTATGAGAGACATAGTGAAGGTTTCTTGTCTAGTCCCCAGTTACTATGTGCTGATTCACGAAAATCCCGTTTGGGAAATAATGAAAAATGTGTACCCATTATCTTGTGCGATTTGCACAACTATCCACCTATCCCGGAATTCTCAGGAAATTCTAGAAGTACTCCTAGTGAAGCTGTGAGTGACACAGATTCTCAGCAGTATTCATGTAAACTGAAATGAAAGGCGAAACTGCATTTACAGCGATTTAGTTCAGTTTAATGTTGTTTCCTCTCCAATCCTACCCTGATATGAATTTACACACTTTTCAGGACGTAAATTCGCAACCATATCTGGAAGCGAATATAGCAGCCAGTAATGAACTTGTGAATTTCTAGTAGTTTACCTATTTTGGGAAGTAACTGCGACCTGGAACTCCCACAACCAGCAACTGTGAATTGATTTACCCAAATGGATAGATCGTTCATCATGGCGTAATTTCATATGTGAGTAAATCCATTTACTCGTGCAAATTCATATTTTGCAAATATGTGACTTGAGTTTGTACTCCTAAAAATTGGTATTTCAGCTCTTGGGTGTTGCAAATGCACACATATATTTCCTAGTCAAACCCTATGTTATTTGCTACAAGTTGTGCTTAGTCTAGGTCTTCCTAAATGAAGTTTAGTATTAACGAGAAAGATTAACAATTTAAAAATATATTTGGAATAATTTTTGAGTTGCTAACACCGTAGGCCTTTTAAGCACGCATTACAAATAAATGTGCAAGTTTCTTTCTCTGTAGCATAGGAAAATATTCAGTTAGTTTTGATCGGCATTGCCTAGTCTGCTGTATCTTTTCTTAGCTAGCAAAATGTAGCTTTTTCAAGGACAAAGCTGCAGCATGCTTTGGCTAAAGGAAATGTTTCTGCTGTCCTATTTCGTGAAGCTTCCTTCAGCAGGATGAGTGAAGAAAGAACGACAAAGAAATGATTTACTGCAATGTATATTAGTCATTATTTTATTCTGGTGAATAGGGTACATCAATAATGAATGCTTGCATCGAAATTTGTATTGTATATGCATTTTAATTATAAAAGTGTTCGGATGGAAAGCAGGAGAGAATGCTTTTATCTTTGTGTAACATCACGGTTCTGTTGCTAACAGAATGTTATGCATTTAAAAATCCCACAAAATTGTTCATTAATACACGAATCGTTCATATTGTTCAAAACACTATAAGAGGACTTATTTATGTCCGTTAATTCATTTTGGGCTAATTTTGATCACTTTGTTTGCGCTCATTGGCTCAGTTTCCATTTGGCGGGCTCACTTTAACTTACTTGATTGGTTGCTCATTAAACATCTTTTTTTAGCTTATTTCCCGGCACTCTTGATGTGCACATATCTTTACGGGCTCCTAAAGCACACTTTGATCTTGTGGTGCAGAACCTTTTGTGTGATATTAATGATTTGGCTATTTGAATATGAATTTTTCATTTTGCTTACTTACTGTTATCTTGTGCAGATTGTGTGCTGTGAGCACACAGTTGATTTAGTGATTTTTGCTATTTTTGCTGATTATATTCGTGTTGAAATGTCAATTATATATGCACTGAATAAATCTAATATTAAAAAGACCAAGTGGGAGCCTGTTTTGGAATTAAATATTCATAACAGAGTTTCTAAATCCACTTTACCTCCCACTGATCCTGCATATCTACCCTTTTCCTGGAAAAAAGTGCAGACATAAACACATCAGAGAGTGGAAGATGAACAAAACAAACCTTTGGTTTATTGCACAGGTTACATTTTTAATACTTTTTTGTTGAGAAAAAGAATCCTAGGAAGCCGTTGTCACATTTTCAAACATTGACTTCCATGAGCTTTTTAAATGCAGAGGTGTTTACCTGACTGGCTTGTGGCTCGACGAAAGATGCACTTACCTCAGGCGTGACTGGCTGGAGTTAGACTACCCACGTTGTTATAGAATACCGGTCATTTGTTCATGTTTTGTGACTTTTTAAGAACTAGGAGCTGGTAACTGCATAGAATTTTGTGTAAAATGTCCAGTTTTCTTGACATGGCAATCAATTCTGGCTCTTTTTTCATTAATACTTATTTACACATAGTGTACACCAGTGCTTCCCAAACTTTTAGGAACAACAACCCAATTTTTACAACCATAAACTTTCACGACCCAGCTAGCCTTAATGGGCATTAGGTGGGCGATATTTTAAAGTAACTAAAATATTGTTTGGTACAGCACTGTCATTTACATACAGCACATTTCCATTGAAATGGGCACTAAATTTGCACAAACATAGTTTTACTCACAAAACTATATGGACACAAATAATAATGTGTCAAAATCGGTTTTCAGTGAATATTTTTCTTTTGTGCATCACGAAGTAAAATGTCTTGATTTGTTTTGATCCTATTAAAATCTTTGTTTCCACCACACTTCAGAATTACAAAAAATGTGCTTCATTTTTGATTTCCTAACTGCTGAATGTGTACAGTTCATTTACAGGTATTTACATTTTGTGTGTTACAGAAAAATGACATCCCACAGCCTTTCCTTTCACATAATTCACTTTCATTTCTTTCTCTGACTGCAAAGTGAGAGGAGTTTGTAAACCGCAATTGCCATGTTAAAAAATAAGCAGCTATTTGTCAGCAGACATAGCTTGACATTTGAGCTGTGTCTTTGAAGCAGAGCGCATGTGAAAAGATAAATACAGAATTTAAAAGCATGTTTATTTATTGCTTGACTCTTGCAATCCACCAAAAATTGGCTGGCAACCCATAGTTTGGGAAAAATACCAGTGCTTACTGATTTTTTTTTTCTTTTTCTTTTGGGAGTCGGTCAATACTGTGGCCAGTTAGAAACCCTGTATCTGAAAGAGACACGTTAGTGACAGATTCCTTACCTTAGAATATCCCCAGGCGTCAGGCTGGATCCGGAAAGTTTTTGCGTAGCAGTACCCTTGCGCGTCGGTAGGCGGCGTCGTGCGGCTCCGCGTCCGTCGTCGGCGTCGTGATCGCCGGGATGACGTCGCGGGCAGTACTTAGACGCCGCCCCTGCACGCTGACGTCAGTTCTTCTTTTTCCGCGCCAGCAAGCGCAGATCCGGGAAGAGCAGTGCCCTGGTCATTTTTTGACCATACTTTTTGGTGAATTTTTTCACTGTTTTTTCATCTATCAAGGTGTCGTAGGGATGCCCGGTTTCAAACGTTGCGGCGCCTGTGCGCGGATGATGTCCGTCACCGACCCGCATTGGGAGTGTCTCTTCTGCCTCGGCCGAGGCCACGACACGGAGTCTTGTACCGACTGCCAGGCCCTCAACCCGAAAGCTTTGCGAGAGCGGTCTCGAAAGCTCCTCGAGGCCCGGCATTCGGCTCCGCGGAAGCCCCGGTCGCGTGAGAGGTCCAGGGGTCGATCGCGGAGTCCACACCGGTCGTCGGCGTCGAAGTCTTCTTCGTCCGGTAAGTCGAAACACAAGAAGTCCAAAAGCATCATCGCTCTAGGACTTCGCCTCGCCGGTCTCGCGGCTCGGCTGAGGCCCCTCCCGGCACCGTCCCCGCCCCGCGGCCCCGGACATGCCTGTGGAGTCGCCCCCGCCATACCCGCCCTTCCCGGGTTCGGGGGCGGATCCGGCCAAAGTGCAGGAATTCCTGTCGGCCATGGCCCGCCTCTTCGGGCCTCCAGGCCCCTCCGGTGCGCCTTCGGGCCCCGCGGGCCCTGATGGGGTTGCTCCGGCGTCGCCTCCGGCCCCGGCGTCGCCCGTGCCTCCAGCCTCGATCCCGGCTCCGGCCCCGGCCTCGATCCGGCTCCACAACCCCCATCGACGCCGGTCGACCTAACGACACCTCCGCCGGCGCCGATGTCTCCGGTGCCGTTCTCCACGCCGCCCTGGGCTCCGGGCGGCGTCGTCCCCAGTTCCTTCCGGCTCCGGACATGGATCCGGACCGACGTCGCTCGACGCCGGTTCCGGCGCCGATGGGACCTTGGATCCCAACTGTCCCTCCTCCTCCTTATTTTGAACCAGAGGAGGACCAGGTGGACTGGGAGGGGTCTGATGACCCTCTGACACGACGGTGTCAGTACGATGAGGACTGGACAGAGAGTCTAGGGGAGGCCAGTGGTCTGGATACTTCCCCTGACACTGGCATGCTGTCTCCTCCCGTGGCTACGGAGGAGGGAGCCAATTTTGGTACGGTGTTGCGTAGGGCAGCTGGGGCCTTACGTCTCCAACTCCCTACTTTGACGGTCAAGCCTAACATCTTGACAGAGGTGCTTCAGCCGGCAGCCTCCTCTGCGGAGACTGTGCTGCCGTTTAACGACTCCCTCACTGACGTTCTTTTGGGCGCCTGGTCCAAGCCCAACACAGGGGCTCCTGTGGATCGGAACGTGTCACGACGCCATCGCCCAGCTCCGGGCGACCCCTGTTTCTCTCTGTCCACCCCACTCCTGAGAGCTTGGTTGTCCAAGCCTCCGCTTCCCAAACCGCCTTCCCTACCGCTCCTCCGGATAGGGAATCCAAACGCCTGGATCAGTTTGGGAAGAAGGGTTTTTCTTCCTCCAGTGCTGGCTTGCGGTCCGTTAACACCGCTTGTCTTTTGGGCCGATATACCCACTCCCTGTGGGATTCGGTGGCGGATGTTTTGCCCCAGTGTCCTGAGGAGGTCCAGACACTGCTTTCCCGCGCCATTGCGGAAGGAAGGGATGCGGCTAAATACACAATACGTTGTGGCCTTGACACCGCCGACTCGCTGGGCAGGTCTATTGCAACGACGGTGGCGCTCAGACGCCACGCCTGGCTGAGAACCACTGGTTTTTCAGGGGATGTCCAGAATACTCTCATGGACATGCCCTTTGATGGAGTCGGTCTTTTGGGTCCAAAGCAGACCATGCGTTGGAGCGCTTTAAGGACTCACGGGCTACTGCCAAGTCCCTGGGCCTTTCTGCTACACGCCCTCCGCTGACTTCTGCTTTTCGCCCCTATCGTGGCCACGGTAGGGGCGCCCTTCACGTCAGCAGCCCAGCCACCGGCCCGCGCAGCAGGCGTCTTCGCGTGGCCGAGGACGTGGATTCCGCCGTGGCGGATCGGGCAACCAGCGTGCGGGTCAGGCCACCACCTCCAACCCGTCCGCGGCCTCCAAGCCCTCCTAGTCCCTCCTTTCAGGTGCACAGCACACCAGTAGGGGGCAGGGTCCGCCATCACCTTCCCCACTGGCGTACCATCACCTCGGACAGGTGGGTCTTGGACATTGTCCGAAGGGGCTACTCCCTCCCCTTCGAGACCACCCCCCAGCCATGCCACCTCAATTCCACCGCATGTCAGGGGATCACTTGGTGCTTCTACAGAAGGAAGTCGCGGCCCTCTTGACCAAGAGGGCCATCGAGCGTGTTCCGACCCCAGAAGTAGGGCGTGGTTGCTACTCCCACTACTTTCTGGTGCCCAAAAGGACAAGGAGGACATGCGTCCTATCTTGGACCTCCGGAACGTCAATCGCTTCCTCCGGAAGGAGAAGTTCAAGATGCTCACCCTAGCTCAGGTCTTGACTGCCCTCGACCCTGGAGACTGGTTGGTAGCGTTGGACTTGCAGGACGCATATTTCCACATCCCCGTCCTGCCGGCCCACCGGCGTTACCTTCGGTTCACGGTAGGCCCCGAGCATTTTCAGTTCACCGTGCTCCCCTTTGGCCTTACCAGTGCCCCTCGGGTGTTCACGAAAGTGATGGCGGTGGTCGCAGCTCCTCTGCGCCGGGCAGGGGTTTCAGTCTTCCCCTACCTCGACGACTGGCTGCTGAAGGCGGGCTCGTCCCAGGCAGTCGTCTCCCACCTCCAGACTACGGCCGAACTCCTGCACTCGCTGGGGTTCTCCATCAATGTGCCGAAGTCGCATCTGATTCCTTCTCCACAGCTCCTTTTCATCGGAGCGGTTCTGGACACGACGCAGTTTCGGGCCTATCCTCCCGAACGGCGAGTCTGGGATATTCAGGCTATGATTCCGATCTTTCAGCCTTTATCCTGGGTTTCGGTACGGATGACCCTGAGGCTGCTGGGCCTCATGGCCTCCTGCATCCTGCTGGTCAATCATGCCAGATGGCATATGCGGGCTCTGCAGTGGGACCTGAAGTTCCAGTGGGCGCAGCACCAGGGCAACCTGTCCGATCACGTCCAGATCTCGGAGGGGACTGCAAGACAGTTGCAGTGGTGGCTCTCGAACCGGCAATGGGTCATGGGCAGATCCCTCTCCCTTCCCCAGCCAGAGCACACAGTTGTGACGGACGCGTCCCTTCTGGGATGGGGCGGTCACATGGGAGAGGCGGAGATCAGAGGCCTCTGGTCTCCGGGCGGAGTCCCGGCTCCATATCAACCTTCTGGAGCTCCGGGCGATCCGACTTGCACTCAAGGCATTCCTTCCCTCTGTCAAAGGGAAGGTAGTGCAGGTGTTCACAGACAACACCACCGCCATGTGGTACTGCAACAAACAGGGCGGGGTGGGGTCTTGGACCCTTTGTCAGGAGGCTCTGCGCCTCTGGACATGGCTGGAACATCAGGGCATGTTCCTGATGGTTCAACACCTGGCAGGTTCCCTGAACGCCAGGGCGGACGAACTCAGCCGCAGGTGCATGATGGATCACGAATGGCGTCTTCACTCGGAAGTGGCGCAAGGACTCTTTCTACAATGGGGAGAGCCTTGGTTAGATCTATTCGCCACCGAAGAGAACGCGCAATGTCATCAGTTCTGCGCGTTGGAATTTCCAAGGCGGCACTCGCTCGGAGACGCTTTTCGTCACGAGTGGAGTTGCGGTCTGTTGTACGCCTTTCCGCCTATACCACTTCTACCCAGAGTGTTGAAGAAGATTCGGCACGACCGGGCCCAAGTCATTCTTGTGGCTCCGGACTGGGGTCGAAGAGTTTGGTATCCAGAGCTACTCAATATGAGCGTAGATCCCCGATCCGTCTGCCTCTTCGGGAGGATCTTCTGTCGCAGCAGCAGGGGACGGTCCTCCACCCGAACCTGTCCAGTCTACACCTGCTTGCGTGGAGATTGAGCGGCGGCAGTTGATTCCTTTCGACTTGCCTCCCGAAGTTTGTGATGTGATTCTGGCAGCCAGGCGTCCCTCCACTAAGGTGGTATACGCCTGCAGGTGGAACAAATTTGTGGCATGGTGCACAGCAAAGGCTGTGAATCCCTCTCTGCCCCTCTTTCTGAGGTCCTTCTGTTCCTTCTTTCTCTGGCCCAACAGGGTTCTGCCCTGGGTACCATCAAGGGTTATCTTTGTGCTATCTCGGCCTTCCTCAGGCTTCCTGATCAGCCCTCCCTTTTCAAGTCCCCTGTTGTTAACAGGTTCTTAAAAGGCATTACTCACCTCTTCCCTCCTGTTCCGTTTGTGATGCCTCAGTGGGACTTGAACTTGGTTCTTACCTTTTTAATCTGCGCTCCCTTTGAGCCTCTACATAACTGTCCTCTTCGTCTTCTTACTTTGAAGACAGCCTTTCTGGTGGCCATCACCTCCGCTCGGCGGGTGAGTGAGCTCCAGGCTCTATCTTGCAAACCTCCCTTTCTGTCTGTTCATCCGGACAAGGTTGTTCTTCGGACGCGCCCGTCCTTCTTGCCAAAGGTGGTTACTGCTTTCCATATTGGGCAGACCATCACTTTGCCCACCTTCTTTCCGCCTCCGCATCCTTCCAGAGAGGAAGAGAGGCTCCACCGTCTGGACCCAAAACGTGCGCTCTCCTTCTATATTGACCGCACAAAACACTTCCGGGTGGATGACCAGCTCTTTGTTGGCTACGTGGGCGCCAAAAAGGTCGGGCGGTGCACAAGAGGACCATCTCCCGCTGGGTTACCTTGTGCATCAAGACCTGCTATTCTTTGGCTAAGACGGAGCCTCCTGTTGGGCTGCGGGCCCATTCCACCAGGGCAACGGCTGCTACCACGGCTTTGGGCCGCGGTGTTCCGCTGCCGGTTATTTGTCAGGCAGCTACGTGGGCCTCGCTGCACACGTTTACAAAGCATTACTGCCTTGACCGTCAGGTCCGGAGGGACGGCTTCTTTGGCCGTTCTGTCCTCCAGGACTTCCTTGTCTGATCTTTGTTCGCAGACCCACCACCGGGGTTGGTATTGCTGGGGTATCTATTCTAAGGTAAGGAATCTGTCACTAACGTGTCTCTTTCAGATGCACAAGTTACTAACTTGTGTAACGATATATCTGTAAGAGACAGTAGTTAGTGACAGATTCCTTACCGCCCCACCCATCCTCCCCGTTCTGCGAACTGATTTCTAGGGTTAAGGACATCCCTTTCAGGGCCCTAGTATTTTTCAGACACCTATGTCAGCTTCTTGCATGGCTCTGCGTTCCTGGCGCGGAAAGTCGTGTACAGAACTGACGTCAGCGCGCAGGGGCGGCGTCTAAGTACTGCCCGCGACGTCATCCCAGCGATCACGACGCCGACGACGGACGCGGAGCCGCACGACGCCGCCTACCAACGCGCAAGGGTACTGCTACGCAAAAACTTTCCGGATCCAGCCTGACGCCTGGGGATATTCTAAGGTAAGGAATCTGTCACTAACTACTGTCTCTTACAGATATATCGTTACACAAGTTAGTAACTTGTGCCTCTTCCCCATCCTCAGCCTTTCAGCCCTTTTTATTGGCAGTGCTTGAATTGGATAAATAGAAGTGCAGTTACCTGCTTGTTTCTGAGAAGTGCCGGTACTCTCACTCTCAAAATAAAAAAGTGCCGGTACTCCGTACCGGACAGTACCGGCCCATTTAAAGCACTGTTTATAGGACGAGGCTCTGACAAACAAAATCTTAAGATATATGCGTGTTTGAACGTTGGTTTATATTAATATTGTTTTTTTTCCGTTTTATAACTATCCTTAAACTCTGAAAATGAATAAACTCCCCCTTTTATTCCCAAAAGGGCTGTTGGCAGAGTCATCGCCTATGCAGAGGCAGAGAATGGGACGTGGCAGAGAGGCGATTCGTCCAATTCCCGCCAAGGAACCCAAAACAGAAGAGCATAGTCTGATGAGGCGACTGTTTGGGTTCGAGGTTGCAGATGTCACCAGCTGGCATCGGTTTGTCTGTATGATGAACAGGCCCACTGATTCTGCTTCATTGGGCGTCTTCCGGTTCCTCTTTGGTATGTTGGAGGGTGGTAACTGGTTGGAATTTGGTGTGCCCTAGTGTGTAATACATGTCACTAAATTAAATTTTACTTCTTGGTACAATATATGCTTTGATGTTTTCGTTCCCTATCAAGGATACTAGACTCATGGGTTTGAAGAGGTGGAGCCACCACAGTAGGAGTGTTGGGAAGGGGCATGGGAGGGAAAGACATGGATTACGGTGCCTGTAATTATTTGTGACTAGACAAATGTGTCATTGTATAAATGGACCATTTTTGTACTTCACGATTTTCATTTTCAGTTTACAAGTGCACTTTACTGGATGCCCACCAACGCCTGGTGTCACTCTTCTCTGAGTGGGTCTTTTACAAGTGTGGAATGCCCTATTGCAGACAGGCGATAGGGGGCATGCTACTGTCTCAATCGTTCTCGACTTTTCAATGGCTGTCAATAGTATCATCTTACTCTTCCAGAGCAGCTTCATGCAGTTGCCCATGTGCAAGATTTGACCTTACATTTGTTTTTTATCAACTTTGAGTGCAGTCACGCTCCATATCTTGCAACAGGTGTAGCTAATTTGTAGGCCCAAGCTCCTTCAGGGATGATACCACCACTTTATTGCTAGGTGGAAAAGATAATTACCTTGCATCTTGGCTGATTCCCATTCTGAATTCTGGATGTGTCTGCCTCCTTGTGGGAATGGAAACTGCTTCTAAAGCTGTTAACAGAGAGCTTTGCGCATGTTACTTCACATGCATTCAGTCATCGTACATGACGTGCCCCACCTTTCCATATGCTGGCATCATCAGCAGGTTCCTTTTTCTGACCAGCGATGTGGATTGGGACCAGCTTTCTTTCCTTTCTTGCTGTTTTTACTCTACATTCCCGTTTTCCTTCAACTCGTACAATAGTTTGAGTAAGATGTGTGTGTCATGCTATCGGAGGCTTGAGGTACTTGACCCACCTAATCTCTGTGTCTCCTGTTTGGCAGTCTCATGGATCATTCCTGTGGGATTTGTGCTGCCCTCGGCAGGAAGTCCCTCCTGAACCACCTTGCTAATTTGCAGAAGGAGATTTTAAGAAGTCAGGTTATTGTTTGAGGATCGTAGACGCCTCATTCAAGCAACAACAACAATTCTAGTCCGGTTGAATCACAAAAGTCACTAAATTAACCTGTACTTAACCCTCCGGTAGAAAGGCACAAAATCAGTCAGGCTTAACTTGAAGGCAATGTGTAAAGTAATTATGCAGCGCACAAACGGTAATAAAGTGAAAACACAACAACAACAAAAATCTCAAACTAATTTAGACAAGTAAAGTGATTTTAATAAATACAATGATACCAGAACAACAAAAATCCAATCAGTAGTACCTGAGATATTAAGTTTAAAGGTTATTGGTAGATATAGTGCCTAAAAGCACAACATGCCACTCACAGTCATCTGGTTGTGCTAGACTGGGGGGAAGTCACAAGTTCAAGCTGACTGCAATGGAGCGCGGACTGGATACAGGGACCAGAGTCCTGCTTAAAATTACCTTCTCAAAGTCTGGCGTGTAGAGTGGCGTGTAGAGTTCTGTTCACTTTGGAGAAGGCCACGAACAGGGAGAGCATCGCGGATGAGCAGGTCTTGTGTAGCGAACTGTCATTGCTGCAGCACTTTCAGGTGCCAATGTTCTTCCACAGGAGCAGATTAGCGCTTCCTTCCAATGCCTTCTCACCTGTCCCATCTGCCCCACATTTTCATATGGACTAAACTACACAGGCAAAGGGGAATTGGATTAAGAAAAATCTTCTCTTGATCTTCTGTCTGGTCTTCTCTCATTTGATTACCCTTATTCTGTTTTATCTCCTGTTTTCTGTTAATCTGTCTTAACTTCATTTTTTAGAGCAAAACCTTGTTGCATGCAAATATATACTGTGAGAAAGTGCCATCTTTCTTGCATGGTATGCCCCCACTTTTTGCTGAATTGCTGATGTACTTTGCCTGAGTGTGCCCTGGGCTCCTGCCAATCAGGTGCCCAGGGCCTGTGTTCCTTCCCTAAAACTGCATTGAAGCCTAAACCCAATTGGCATCTCTGGCCACATGTCAGCCCCTGGTAAATGGTACCCTAGGTACCCAGGGCACTGTGACCAGAGAAGGCCCCTAAGGGCTGCAGCACTTATTGTGCCACCCTTCGAGGCCCTGTACCCTGACACACACACACTGCCTTCGCAGGCTGAGTGTCTTGGTGCAGAACAAAACAGAGAGTCGACATGGCACACATCCCTGTGTGCCATGCCCACAAACCCACTGCCCTGGCATACCTCAGTCACCCCTCTAGCTGGGTGCACTATGCCAGTGGTGAGGGTACAGGGGCATGAGCCCTGTACCCCTACAGTACCCAGGTCCATTCCTGGGTACTGTAAGTGCCGTGCTGCCATTCCGAGTATATGGTGCTGGGAGGTCGTCATCACGAACTCCACAGCACCATGATGGCTACACTGAAGACTGAGAAGTTTGGTATCAAACTTCTCAGCACATTAAACCCACATTGATGCCAGTGTGGGATTTAATGTCAGATGCACGACAGAGGGCAACTTAGAGTTGCCCCCTGAACCTAACCTACAATCCACGTCCTGCCTGAGAAGCTGCCTAGGCTGCCACCCAGCAGACATGTTGCTGGACCCCTGGGTAGAGAGTCATCCGCTCTCCCGGGCCTGCAACAATGCACGTTCTGGGCGAGGTGCTAGGCCTCCTCCCCCAGAATGGGCAGGGGGAAGCTTCAAAGGCATTCCGCCTTTGTGAGCTTCCCCAGACCACTTGCTGTACTCAGCAACTGGTCCCCACTGGTTCTAGCCCCCACTCTGGCGGGAAGACTGGCGGGAAACACCAAGGGAGGAAAGGGGGTGTGCCAGCCTCTGCCAACCCCACCCCTCAGGTGGGGGAGGTGAGGTGAAGCACATCTCCGGGCTCTCGCCATCTTGAAGATGGGGAGCCCTACCCAATCAGGACTAGACTCCTGCCCCCCTCCCACTGGAGAGTGGCAGGATAGGGGGTGTACCCACCCCAGGGAAGGGACCCATTGGTCCCTGCCCATTACCTACCTGTAACGCCCCTAAATCTAGTATTTAGGGGCACCCTGAACCTTCCTTCCTTAGATCCAGAATCCGAAACAAGCAAGAAGAACAAGAAGAAAGAAGACCTGCCGTGCAGCTGCTAACAAGAGGGAGACACCAACTGACTTGGCCCCAGCCCTACAGGCCTGTCGACCCTCGAACCTGCTCCTGCTTAACCCCGGCGTCTCCAGTGGTCAGCAACCTCGAAAACCCCGGAGGACCTGACTGCCTTGTGACTCTAAAAGACTGGGACTCCCACGAGCAGTGGTTCTGCTCAAAGCAAGTAACAAACCCCTGGTGCCAGCCAGGAACCGCGACTCCAGCACACTCTGCACCCGTCGAGCCCGGCCTGTGCCTGAGTGGACAAAGACCACGAGGACGTCCCCCCGGCGACTGGGACCAAGCATCCTGCACCCAAGGACCCTCCTCGACGACCGTGACAACGCCTGCAGCCTCAGAACCTGGGCCCCCTCCAACCGCGACCAGCAGAGGGTAAGCTTTCCCGACGCGAAAAGACACCCCTGCACCCGGCGCCCTGCGGCCTCCTGTGCCCAACTCCGGGGTGCCTACCTATCCTCCAACTACCCAACTTACCTCTCGAAGTGGTGGACGCACCTGAAGAATCTCCGTGCCCGCAGCCTTTGTTCAACTTCCAGCTTCTCCATTGAAACCCATTGAGCGCCCGACGGCTCAAAAGCACCCTGCACCCAGCCGCCCGAGTGCCCCTGGAAGTGCAACACCGATCCTACTCTACTTCCCCACTTGCCCTGGGTAAGTGACCAGGAGCCCAGCTCCCACAGCCGGGTGGCCTGCTTGCCAGCAGCCACCAACCAAAGGCCCCCTGTCCGCCATAGGCTAACATTGGGCCTAACTCACTCTGCACCCGGCCGCCCCTGTGCCGCTGAGGGTGTACCAACTGTACCTACCTGACCCTGGGGGACCCCTGAGTCTATGCCCAGAACCTTAACTCTGCCAGTCGAGTACTTACCTGAAAACCGATAACCTACATTTTCTCCATAGGGTAACATTGACTGGTTTACACTGAAATTTCTTGTCGAGTTTTGAAACTTTAAAATATTTACTAAAAATCGTCCGATCAACGAAAACGAAATTACTCACCTGTTATCAGGAGAGATCCCAGTGCTGGATCTTGGTGCCCAGCACTGACCCTGAAAAGCAATTACAACTGTACTTACCGATAACTTGATTTTCCTCCATAGGATAACATTGCCTGGTTTTCTCCAGAAATTCTTCTAAGTGTCGATTTTTGAAACATACAAATATTCCTTAAAAATCGCCTGTGTAACAAAAACAATTTCTTTCAAATGTTTACAGGAAATGCACCAGGGCTGAATCCAGTATCCAGCCCTGAGTAAGAAAATCATACGTAAAGTAATTGATATTGCGTTTACTTAAAAATTCCCCATTGAGCTCAATGTTATAATTGTGTTTGAATTGAGTTGCCTATTGCAACAACTGTAACTACTGCATTTAAACGTCTGTTGCTTATTGAAAGAATACAACTACAGCATTTGATTCTGAGAAAGTATTTTGATACCTATTGTTGGTTCTAAAAATAAAACAACTATATATTTTTATATACAAAACAATTGGCCTACAGTTCAGTTCTTGAGTGTGTGAGACCATTTGCTGACTGAGTGTGTACAACAAATGCTTTACACTGTCCTCTGATACTGCCTTACTGCTCGACCAAGCTACCACTTTAGAGAGTAAGGTTATATCTAACTTTAGCCTCTGCCAAACCTCTGGGGACTGTGGACTCTGTGCACACTGAACCTTACTTTGGTTCAGTATATACAGAGCCACTTTCTTACATATACTATATATTAATGTTACTGGAAAAGCTCTGACTTATTACACAGTATACATAATATCTTTTGAAATAACCTTCTAACAAACACATATTGTAGGAAGGTAGGCTCCTTCTGCATGGTTACCCCCACTTTTTGCCTGGTGCTAAGCTGTTATTGACTAGTCTGACTGGAATCCTGCTAATCAGGACCCCAGTCTCTCTGCTTCTCCCTTAAATTGTTATGACAAGCACTTAGGTACAACCCAGATTGGATACTGGGGTACCTTTATAAGTCCCTAGTATATGGTACTAAGGTACCCAGGGCATAGGTACCCCAGAGGTCCCCCATGAGCTGAAGAATGCATCATGCCACCCATCGGTGACCATTCAAAATGGAACTACAGGCCTGCCATTGCAGCCTGTGTAAGCTGGTGCTAGCACCACTTACTAAAGATATAGGTTTCCTATATCTAGTGTCACTGCACTTAAAACCTATAAGTCACCCCTATAGCAGGCCTTTGCAATCCTGAAGGCAGGGTGCTTGGTTCTAAGTGTGAGGGTGCTCCTGCATGAGCAGGACACCCCCACAGCCTACGGAGTCCATTCTCCTGGGTTGTAAGTGAAGCAGCCATATACCATATAGAGGCACCGCGTAATTACGCGATGACCATCTTGAATATGGCTGCAACGAATCCTATCATGTTTGGTATCAAACATGTTGGAATCATACCCTCACACCGTAAACGGTGTGGGAGGTATGATTCCAAGCACTGGAAGAGACCTCCGTTAGGCTCTCAGTGTTCACGGTGCCAGTCTTCTAGACCCGGACATCACAAAATGGTTGCTTCCGACCAGAGACACGATTCTGCCCTCCTGCTGCTGAGCCAAGCTCGAGCAGGGGAAGTCAGAACAATAGGCATCCTGTCACAGGGAGGTGTGACCACCTCCCAGACAGGATTTAGTGTAGTGGGACTGGGTGGGTGTGCTTGCCAGCGCCACTAAGTCTGCATGAGGGGCACATTTGGTGCCTCCGTGCATACTCCAGTTCAAACCAGCTCTGGCGCGAAACTGGACAAAGGACATGGGAGTAACCTCCCCCCTGTCCAGACCCTCCCCTGGGAGGGTCTCCTGACTCGTCCCAACCCTTTCCCTAGGGTACTTAAGGGCTTACCTGCGGGTGGGTCCCTAGATTCGTCGTGGGACAAGATTCAGATCAGACACCACTTCTTCTTCTACCGTCTGGGCACTCTGGACTTCGCTGGACTTCGTTTGGGCTCAACTTCGTCTTCCTTCCAGTCTGCTGCATCGTCTGTGCCTGTGCACCATACAGGAACCTTCCAAGGCCTGTGGGCATCAAAGACACCTGAAGGAATCTCCCTGGAAGTGAAGGAGTCACTTCCCTGCATTCGCAGACACCGCAACTAAGCTGACCGGTCTGCTGATCCTGAGCTCCTCCGGACTCCGAAAGGTTCTGCAGCACAGGTGGTGATTCTCCACAGCTCTCGAGGCCTGCCCTTCACTCTCACCAAGTTTGAGGCCAGTGTCCCTCGTGGGAGCGGCAGGAACCGAACCCCTGTGCACCACGTCAACTTGCAGTTGGAAAGGCTTGTTGGCTTCCTTCCACCAAGATCTTCGGGCTCCAAGTAGCCCCAACCTCAAGCACCTCCAGTGACCAAAGTCTTCGTCCACTTCGCATAGTTTGCACCGTGACCTGCATCTTTTGGTGAGCTGCTTGAGGTCCTCTTGCGACTCCAGTGCCTCCGGCCTGTGGGTCCTGTTGAGGGTCATCTTTGCTTCTCTTGGGCTCCCCTGATTGCTCGGGGCCTGCCCTGACTCCCCTGCTTGTGGTGAGTCCCCTGGACCATGCTGGTCCCGACATTGCACCTTCTTCGACTTCTGCGTTGGTTGCATTTGCCAAGGCTTGTTGGTGCTCCCGATGGACACGACCCCTCCGCACTCGACATCCGACGTGGGACAGCTCGTGCATGGCTCCTGGTTTTCCTCAGCGTCGCTTGGTCCTCACAGCTGCAGAGTTAAGGTCATCATCATCTCTCCTGTAACACCCAACATCGGAGGACATTCGTCTTCCAAGTCTCCTGGTCACTCCTTAGTGACATAGACTCTGTCCCCTCTGCTTGCAGGTACCTCTCAACGGAGTCCACCTTCGGATTCCACCAGACACTTTCTCCTTCTTCAGCAGCGACACTTTCCTGAAGTCCTCCATTGGATTCGACAGCCGTTTCCGACACCACTTCACACCTATGCACCCGGCTTCCCTGGTGTAGGTAACGTGGGTACTAGGGTATCCATGGGTGGGGTGGCTCTCCAACCTTCTGTCTTCCACGGGGTTTCTTCAGGGTCTACTGGGAAGGGTCCTTTATCTTTAAAAATCCAACCATGACTTACACGTTGACTTGTACGGAGCACGCGGTTGTGTTCCCACACTGCACACGCTCTCCGTGGGGTTCCTAATCACTCACCTTGGGTAGTTCCTTGGGTCCCCAGCACTTCTACGTCCTCTCAACATTGTCTTGACCTGAGTCGTGGTTCTTATACCACTTTCTTAGTATATGATGTGCGGCCCCCCCCCAGGTCCACTGTGTATTCTGTGCTATTTACTTGATTTCTTTGCGAAGTATTGTGTGCATTGTGCATATCTCCAGGTAGGAGATATTTGTATGTATTAGAGAGTATTATATAATAAATACATATTTTTATAAATACCTTGTGTGGTTCTTTTTCACTTAATCTATACATATAAGATTGCATCCTGGTAAAACAAGCTGCTTGACGCTCCTTCTGGACTAAGCCTGAAGGCTGCTCTCCACAGCTACCACTTAGAGAGCTTTCTAAGGTTGTCTAAAACCTCTTAAATCACCATAAGGGTTGTCTGGACTGGTGCCGGGTGCCCACTTACATAAGTGGACATCATATACCAGGCCAGCTTCTCACACGTATCCTCTGACCAAGAGACTTTAGCATCTCTTGTGAATATTTGAAATCAGTTGATAAGCAGAGAAACATGTCAAGTAACAGCAACTTGATGAAAATCTTTGACAGCCCGGGTTGACAATTCTTGTAGTCTTCTCAATGTTCTGAGAGAGACCGACACCCCTACGAATGAGTTGTACTTGGAGAATCCGATGAGGAAAGTCTCATCTTACATATAGGCGAATGAAGACTGACCGCTAAGCACAAGTGCAAGTAAGCTCCTGACTTCCTCTCTGGAACAAACACTGAAGGTATAACGAGCTGGAACTTCGAGCGGACGCTCAGGTTAAAGGGAGAAGGAAGACCAAATGGGGAGCAACGACCCGAAGGATGGGGAACAACACCACAGCTCTGCTCACTCCGACGGTTGAAGTGGTCTGTGGGAGGCTCTCGCGTCCAACTTGTTTGACTCGCAAACATCGCAAGATGCGCTCCTGAAGTTCACAGATTCTTATGGTGTGATGCAGCCATCATTAAATGTCTCCTGGTGTTTTCTTCTAGAAGTGCTTCCATTGATTTGCAACAGGATGCTTGTAAACCAACGTATAATCTAAGGGGTGATCCAAAACACACTCTCTAGGACACACCATTGCTATACTACTCTCTTTTTATATTGTAACATTCTGTAAAAAGTAACATTTACTGCATCAGCACGGAAACCAACATATTTATCACCGTCATTAAAGTACAGACTTTGAAAATATATCCAATAACTTGGTGATTCAACATGCCTGATTGGGGTCAGGGGTTAACAAGACATCAACCACATCTGAGATGACCCCCATCACTCAAACTCACACCCGTGCCATCACCGGGCACTTCCATACCATGTGTAAAATGTTGCGTTGGGGTGTCTGCAACATGGGTACCCTGGAAACGAACACTGGAACAACCTGTGTATCCGCTGTGGCATGAGATAAGTCTGGTGTAGGTAGTTAAATTGTGTGAATTTCAGGCGGGCATTGGGGGAGAATGCCTTAACGTACTCCAGTGCCATCTCCTGTTGTTTAACTGAGAGGACCACACCTTGGCTGGTCTCCCAATTGGGCTTACTTCGCATTGCCTGGTCTTTGCCATTGGCTAATAATGCTCCATGCAACATCATGACCGCCTGTTCTTCCCAGCCCATGAGTAAGTACACATTGGAACCCCTTGTGCAGTTCCGGCACCCCCTGGCCCATTCCCCAAGTGTCTCACAACCCTATCACAGATATGTTGTGCAGCAAAAAGAGGCTCACCTCCAGGTCGCAGGAAGACTGCAAATTCGGAAAGGGACACAGAAACCCACTCTGCGTGAAGGTCACCTACTCGACTTCCCCCCGCCACTCGCAATGGAGCCGGATCATGATTGGCCAAAATAGCTCTCACCCTCGGCACACTCCACAGCAGTAGCTGCAAAGCGTAGGGCACCTGGTGGCGCCTGGGCTGAATGTACCTGTTCCAGCAGATTTTAGCCACTTGAGTCAATCTGCTCCGTTCCCTCAGGGGGTCACACCTATCCATCAACCAGTCCAATACCTTAGTTCCCTGGAGCTCCTCCCAGACAGCCGCACTCTGTCATCCATCTCTTTGGCCACTGGAGCTGTGCTGCGGCATAATAAAGCTCAAGGTCCGGTTCCCCCAAGCCTCCAGCCATCAGAGGCCTTTGAAGCCTGGCAATCGATACCCTGCTCCGGTCTCCCCCAAACCAGATCTGACATCAGTCCTCTCAGCTCCCTAAAGAGGGACGAGTGAGCACCGATGGCAGGGCCGTGAATAAGTACATAAAGTGTGGTAAGACTAACATCTTCGCTATTGACGTACGTCCCATGGGCGAGAGCGGTAGGCGTTTCCAGAAGGCCAGGGACTGGCGCACAGAAGTTGCCTTCAAGGAGGTCCCCATCCGAGTGGGATACATTGATCCCCAGATAGCGGAAGGTTTCCATTCACCAGGGCAGTTGCTCAGTCATCAACCCCGCCATTTCTGCGTGTTCCACTCGCCGCAGGGGGAACAAGCAAGATTTCCACCAGTTGACCGTGAAGCCTGTCATTCCCCCAAAGAGCTCCAATTGCTCAAGCAGGTCGGCAACACCCGCAAATGGTTATATATATATATATATATATATATATATATATATATATATATATATATATATATATATATATATATATAAGCATCATCAGTGTACAGAGATATTATATGCCAGTCCGTCTCCAGAGCCACGTCCCAATATGGGCCTGCAACCTCATCAGACAAGCCAGAGGGTTCCATCGCCGGGGCAAAGATTATAGATGATAAGGAGCATCTCTGACGGGTGCCTCGGGTGAACGCAAACTTACGTGAGATCTGGTGTCCCGTTTTCACCATAGCTTGTGGACCTGTGTAAAGCAGTTTGATCCAGCCAAGGAATTGAGGTCCCATCCCCAGGGCCTCCAACACCAGCAACAGGTAGGGCCATCCGAATGTATCAATCACCTTCTCGATGTCTAAGGAGACCTCTATCGGAAGGTCGTGAGCTCCTTCTAAGGCCCCCATTATGTGGCACAGTCTGCGAGTTTTATAGAAGGTTGCCCCAAGGGGAATAAAGCCATTCTGGTCAGAGTGTACCAGCATTTGCAACATTGGCCATAGCTTGTTCGCAAGTACCTTGCTTAAGATCTTATAGTCAATATTGAGCATTGACAAAGAACGATATAATCTCACCTCTAAGGGATTTCTGCCAGGGTTAGGAAGCACAACAATGAGGGCTTCACAGAGGAACCCTGATAGGATTCCCTCATGGTGTGCCTCAGGGTATACCTCGAGCAGTTTGGGAGCAAGAGTTGTGCTATAGGTGACATAATATTCTACGGGTAACCCATCGGTGCCCGGCACTTTATTGCGGGCCATGTGTCGGACCACTGCTCTCACTTTCTCCAACTGCAGAGGTTCCTCTAATTCCTACATTTGTAGGGTAGTCAGCTGGGGGAGGACAGTCGACCGCAAATAAGCTCGGATCTGGTCCAAGCCCGGCCCCAGCACCTCATAATAATCCGCGAATACCGCTTTGATTTGTGCTTGAATATTCACGGTGGGACCGTTGACATTGCAGACCGCCCTGATCATGGTTCTGGGGATTTCTGACTTCAACAGCCAAGCCAGGATATGCCCTGGCTTGTCCTCATCGATGTGTTGCCTGGCGAGATAGGTTTTGTAGTTGATTTTGCTAAGTTGTTGTATCATGTCCCAGTGGTTTTTCCGCAGCACCCTAGGTGTGCTCGGGCCTCCACCTCAGTCACCGCTTCTCTCTTGGCCACCTGCAACTGCCCTTACAATGTCAGCAGGCTATGAAGTAGGGATGTTTTGACCCCCCCCACCCCAATGTGGTTTTAACACAGTGCCCCCTCATAACCACATTCAGCGAATCCCATTCAGTCCCTCTGTTTCCCACCGATCCCTCCTTCTCCTCAAAACAATGCGTCATGTGTGTGTGACGATGGTCTCGCGAAGGCCATATCCAGGAGGGCCTCAGGTCGTAGTCTCCATGTGGGGATCTGGGTGCAAACTCCCCTCGTTCAGAAGGTGACATGCAGGGGGCTGTGATCCGATAATGTCTGCCCTAGGTATTGCGAATTGACTACCATGGGCCAGAACTCAGTAGTCCCAAAAGTGTAATTTAGCCTGGTATGCACCTGATGGCCCGGGGCCAACAGGTGCATACCTGGCTAAGAGAATTGTGCTTCCGCCGGGTGTCCCAACCGCCACACATCATGGAGCTGTACTGCCGCAGTCCATTGCCGAAAGCTCCACATCGCTCTAATGCCCTGCGTCTCCGGGAGGGGAGGCACCGGGCGATGAGCCTCCATACAATGAATACCATTAAATTCACCCCCCAGATCCCTGTTGCTTGAGGATCGCGGAGCATGGCTGGGGACAGGGTGTCAAAAACTCTCCCTGAAGCTCATTCACCTCTACCACCAACAGAGGTCTCCATCTAGCGTACCCTCAAATGTCACATATCTTCCCTCCATGTCTACCACCACCCTACTTTGTACAAAGGGCACAACCGGGGGTATCCAAATCAAAACCCCAAGTGCAAATGCTGAATACCCAGTCCCAAACACTTGTCCACTCCATCGCTTGAAAACCTTAGCCAGTTCCTTTTGCGTGAGATGCAAATCTTGAATGCACGCTATGTGTATGTGTCGTAGTCTGAGATCTGCATACTTCCTATGTCACTGTAACGTTGTTAGAATGCCCCTGATATTCAAGAACAACACATTATAAGCTACAGCCATTGCCCCACATGGTAATCAACAGGCGAGTCACTTGTGCATATAACTCCCCCACCCCCACCCCCGTTCCCAACCCATCCATCTCCCCTTAGTGTCCCTTCCCCTGCCAAATTACAACTAGAAAACAGAACAATACTCCCTCACACCTGGCTTAAACGCAAACGTGCATCTTGCCACAACCCCCATGCAATAAGTCTAACAGCAACGTCTGGCCCCAGTGTGCAAGCAGTGTCCTTGTGGTAAGTCAATTGGGAAGCAGAAAGGGAAAGTCACCAGTTAGTTACCTCTGGCCCCATGTGTGATAGCTGTTCTCTGGTGTGTAAACCATCCGGAGCAGTCCGGGACCTGCCGAACCACCCCCACCAAATTAGGACAATGAGTCGTCACAGGACTCACCACTCTAACTCAGTCAAAGTTCCGGCATCTGCCATCGCGGCGATCCTTCCCGGCTGATGCTATTCTCTTTCTCAGATGCCTCCGTGCCGGGAGCCCCCGCCACAGATTCCAGGTCTGTCTCTGGGGCCAGGACCTAGCACCTGTTTGTGCCATGTAGGGAGACCTCTGCCATCACCTGCGCCCAGTCCCTAGCTGCTGTTCCTCTAACAGGTGGACCCGTGGCCGGCGGGGGCGACAGTGGCGAGACTTCCTTCTGTTCCAGACCAGCATTTTGCCCCCCTCCACCCCAGGTGGGTCTATGACCCCCTTGGATATTAGCCACGTCCAGGCCTCCTCCGGCATGTGAAAGAAATCGGATGCATCGGAATCCATATGACAGCCTTAGAGTCCAGAGCTGTGTCTTAACTGCCCCAAAAGGGTTGCACTGCCTCTAAACTTTGACCGTATAACCTGGATACGCTGTAATGAGTTTCCCATTATACCGCCAAGGGCCTTTTGCTGAAACATTTGCAGCAGCAGGTTCCAGTCCCTGTAGTTCAGCAGCCACGCTATCTCTGGACACTGGGACACCTGGGAAAGGGTGGTCAGCCAGGGATTCTGTGCACCCTCTCAATGGAAAAGAACTTCGAGATCTGATTGGCCAGAACCGTAGACATTAGCCAGTCTTCCAAGAACAACTCCATATATGGGCCCTCATAGTTTTCAGGGAAGCCAAGAAAGTGGACATTGGTGTGCCAGGAGCACTCCTCCCCATCCTCTGCTCCTGCCTTTAGCTCTTGCATCTCTGTCTGTAGGGCCTTTCGGTGTTCCTGCATGTTTGCCATGGTGGGCCTTGTTGGCGTCAGGGAGGATTGTGCATCATCCATTCTATCTACCAGCTTGGTGTGATCGGTCCCCAAAAGCCTCCTTTCCACCTGTACTGAACCCAGTTGGGCCTCCATGGCAGTCTTCGTGAATGGCTTGTAGGATTTTGTCAAACATTCCCATATGCTTCTTCAGGGTGGCCTCTAGTTGGCGGATCGGATCTACCAACGCGGGGGAGGCAGACAGCATGTCCATAACTGTTCTTGGAGGCGGTGGCTTGGAGACCTTAGGCCTAACCATGACCAAGCAGCGGTACTCTACAAGTCTTTCACAAAATGGAGGGGGAAATCCCCCCTCGCAGGACTCTGGACCCGCCAGCCTACCCCAGGAAGGCAAAGTACCCCAGTGTTCACAGAGGGGGGGGGCTACGTCTGCACAGCTACTCTCATGCCGTGGCTCACTGTCTGTATGGGGGGCCCATTTACCAAACCAAAGTCAGTGTGCTTCTGGCCTCCTCAGCACGATCCTTCCAGGTGCACTAGCACGACTTCTCACCAGGCAGTCCCCTAGGGCATCATTCCAAGCTTAGCAGCCACAGGGCAGCCCAAAACTCCAGGTAGCGCCCATCCGGGCAAACAGGCTAAAGAATTGTGGGTCCCCTCCAGGCCCCCGTATCATCACAGGGCTCCTGGGTTCTCCAGCAGCTCAGCGTGGCTCCTCTGGTACCCATGATTTCCGCTCTGCTCAGTTCTTGTGTTGGGGTCATCACCCACAGCCCCGCAGGGGCCCAAGGATAACCACAGGCCCTCTCAGTAGCAGACTAGGCCCTAGTCTCCTCATACTGAGACGATGGCAGGCAGGGAAAAGGGCCGCCCGCCCCTCTGCTATAGGAGCCCCTCCTCACCAAGGAAACTTCTTGGGGCCCTCCCACTAGCACAGCTCCGCCCTTCCCCGGTTGGAACCACACCAGGAGCAGCCGTCCTCCATCTGTGGCCATCGGCCTGCACTGCAGACGGATAAGCACCTCCCAATTATCGGAGCCTGGGCGGCTCCTCCGTCTTATGCGCCTGTCTGCCAGCGCCAATCCAAGGCTCTCGGCCACATCGCTGCAGCCCTAACTCACCACGCGGTCGGCCTCATCTTTCACAGGCTTATACTGTACAGCGGCTGAGGCCCGACTTCTTCTCCCTTCCGCGGCCACCCATGGCCGATTTTTGTCCTGCAGTTTGACTGCTGCCAGCCCTACTCTTTCTTTTCTCGGGCAGCCGGATTTCACGCTACAGTGCTGCTCCACGCTCTGAGGCCAGGGCACCGCGTGGCCTGCGCCGCCTCCTCCCCGTGGGCTAGGCCTTTGCTCGCGGAGTGTGGCACCGCCGTCTCTGCCTTGGGGCGGAACTCACCAATCATCCCCAAGTGGTGCCAGTGGGGGTCTCAGCGGGCCATGCCGGTTCCAGAAATGGCTGGATTAACGCGGGCCAGGCAGAAGCCTCACACCAGTGCAACTGCACTCAATGCCATCTTGGCCACCAATCAACAATCTTGCATTGTTATGTGCAAATTCTGCGGCCCAAAGTAGGTCGGGCCATTCACCTTCCTGATCCAGAATGAATAATCTCAAGTATTGCTCTAATTCTTGATGTATTCTTTGTTTCATCGGTCATCAGTTTCAGAAAGGTAACTGGTCGATTTTTCTTTTCTACTTCAATTGCCCTTTCTTGCAGAAAGACTCTCCAAAAAGTGAAACGAATTGGAATTCTCTATCAGAAATAACCACGCATGGAATACTATGAGCCCTAACTATATGTTCACTGTACATTCATGCTAAATCGTTAGCCCTGGGAATGTCATTTCAAAGGAATGAAGTGGCTCATCTTGGTGAATATATCTACGAATACTAGGATGGTACTATAACTTTGGCTGGAAGGTAAATCTTCAGTCAAATCCGTAGTTACAGTATGCCATGAATGAGAAGCTATTGGTAAGGGCTATTTGTATCCTTGAGGGGCTTATCTACTAGGCTTCTCTCGGGCTCAGGTTTCACACGTTGTTACATATTACTGAATATGTGAATTCATCTCTCGCCACCAAATGTAATGTTTAACTAGATCAGTAGTTTTATGGATTCCTTTATCTCCAACCAGTGGGCGATCATGACATTCACATAAGGCCTTTCCTTGGTTGTCTTTTGTAGGCAAGAACAATGCTCCATTATGGTAAGGTTGCTGATTTAATATCTCTCTTTGGGTTCTTGTTTTGATCAGGTTAAAATTTCGTCAGGAGTCCTAGCTTTCCTGACTTAATCTCCAAGGCCCACTAATGAAACGGTACACACAATCTTTGTTTCTGGAATTATGGGTTGTACCTTGCCTGGATGTTTGTGTGGTTATGTCTGGATTCTGGACAAGGCAACCACCTTTCCATTTTTATTTCCTGGATGATAAGTTATCACAAAGTCAAAATCAGCAAAATAAATGGACCATTGTATTTGTTGTAGAGTTAAGGCCATTCATACTATCCGCCCAGGAATTTACAGTAGTGATAGACATATCGTCTCTGGGGTTGGGGGGGCAGGGGTGGGAGTCAGTTTTTTATGTTCCACTTTACGGACAAAGTAAAAATTGGGGGCCTTTGGTCTCCAGTGGAGCAGGGAAGTCATATCACTTTTCTGGAACTTTCTCCCTCCATCAGGCAGGGGAAAGCCGGTCCAGGTCCTGGCTGTCATGTGCTACTGCAACGCGCAGGGCTGTGTGAGGTGACAGGCACTGTATCAAGAAGCACTAAAACTCTGGCAGTGACATGACCGCCAAAGGATCTTACAACCATATTTGGTGGGCTCTCATTCCGTCTTCAGTGGCACTGTGGTCTTCTGTATGCCTTTCCACCACTGCCACTTCTGCACTGAATTCTGAAGAACATCTGGAGGGACTTAGCTCAACTCATCCTCAGCCCCAGATTTGGTTAGGAGAGTGGTGTACTCCAACCTGTTGAGCCTGATCATTTGTCCTCTGTTATGTCTATCTCTTTCGGAGGAACTTCTATCCCAGCAACATGGAACGGCTCTGCACCTGAACCTCCACAACCTAAATCCCATGTTTGGAGATTGAGTGGAACCAAGTGAGTGGGCCTGACTTGCCTGCAGAAGTGGTGTGTTATTTTGGAGTTTCGAAACACATGTACTATATCGATTTAATTTGGTTGTTGGTGGCAGTTCATGTCCTGAGACTGTATTCCCCATTGCGATTATGTTATGTTATCGCAGATTTATAAAGCGCTCGGATACTCAAGAGTGTCCCGGCGCTAGAGCCAGTAGGAGTGAGACAAAGGGTGATCGAAGAGCAGAAGATTAATTAAAAAGCACGGTTTTTAGCTGCTTCTTAAAGAGCCTGAGGTCTTGAATTTTTCGCAACTCATGGGGGAGAGTATTCCAAGCCTTAGCCGCCCTAAAAGCGAGGGATCTTCCCCCTGTTCTGGCTAGTCAGTACCGTGGAATAGTGGCTAGGCACTGTGTTGTAGACCGGAGCTGTCTGGAAGGCGCATAAAAGTTAAAGCGTCTCCTGAGATAGGGGGGCCCCAAATTGTATAGAGCACCATGAGCAAGGGTGAGGGCTTTAAACAGAACGCGACTTCCCACCGGAAGCCAGTGCAGCTCTCGGAGGTGTTGCCTGGCACTGGTCCTGCAAGAAAGACCCAGAGGCACTCTCACTGCTGCATTCTGGATAGACTGCAGTTTTTGCAGCTGATAGGCAGGAAGGCCAATGTATAAAGCATTGGCATAATCGATGCGTGACAGGATGAGAGCGCGTGCCACCATTTCCTTAGTTCTGTGCATACTGTCATTGAGCTACAGATGCTATCTGTACAGCAGTTGTTTATCACCATTTTCCCTGATAAATTTGTGAGACAAACTTTGGATTCTTTTCTACAGAAAGTGATATCGCCCTACCATGTGGGGCAGTTCATCACGCTTTCTGCTTCTTTCTCTCCGCCATATCCCTCTAAGAAAGAGGAGAAGCTTCAGCACTTGGCTCCAAAGATCTGTGTGGGCAATCATCGTTTTGTTAGATATGGCAATGCTAAGAGAGGTCGATTCAAATGGATCGCCCTGTGCATACAAATGTGTTATGCCTTGTCCAACAAGGATCCACCTGAGGGCCCTAGGACTCATTTCACAAGAATTAGGGCTACCACCACGTCATTAAGGAGAGGTTTTCTGCTGTTGGACATTATCCAGGCTCCCACGTGGACATCCATCCACCCCCTTCACCAAGCATTGCTGTTGTGACGCTCAAGTCTGCAGGGAGGGCCATTTCGCCTGCTCGATTCTGTAATGCCTTCCTGGTGTAAGTGCACTCCTCAGACCCTTCGCTTTTAGGAGGTACTGCTCTGGTATCTATTCCAAAGGTGAAGAATCTGCAGTTAGAAGCATCCATCTGAAGACTAAGTTACTTACCTTTGGTAAAGCTTTTTCTTGTTGATACTCTAACTGCAGATTCCACACCACCCTCTCTCCTCCCTTTTCTGTAGAGTGGACTTCTATGGTTCTAAAGAGGCCCCAAGTTAGTTTTTTCACATTGTGAATCTTACAGTCTTTTACAGTTGATCTATATCTAGTGTGAGTTTCAAGAGTTTCAAAAGAAAACTGACTTAAGTGTACTGGGGTGACGCCTATATATGGCTTTGTGCTGTTACTTCTGGAGGCAGTCAAAGTAGCTGTGCAGTCAGATAATGCCACTTACCAGCGCGCAGGAGCAATTGCTGAAGAAAGTTCTGGATCCAGTGTGCCCCCTAGGGGGATTTAAAAGGCGAGGGCTCAGTGGTTAGACAGAGTTTCCACCATATAGAGCTTTATCAAAGTTAAGTAACTTTTCCCTCTCTCTTCTGACCACTTCACACAGTAGCACAGTGAAGATGGATGAGCATAGAGATGTACTACTGGGGTTTCCTGAGTCAGTTGGTGCCAGGCATATTGATCTGCCTAGTAGTTGGGCTGCCTAAAGGTGTTCTGTTGGCAGTTCTGCCAGTTATTGCTGTTCTTTCGAACCATAGGTTTTACTTGATTTTTTTGTTTGTTATTGTCCTATTGAATTTTTTATTTTCCTTCATAGATTTAAATATGCAGATTGGCCCTTATATCCCCAGTCTACCATCCTACCTTAGGCTCTTCTAAACAAATCTGTGGGGTGAGCTGCTCAACCAATCAATCAATCAAACCGCATTTGTATAGTGCAGCACTGTCACCCCCAGGGGTATCTGGGCGCAGGGGCTGCGGGGTCTCCGTCGAAAAGCCAGGTCTTCAGTCTCCTTTTGAAGTCTGTCAGTCGTTCCAGGTTTTGGCGGTGATGTAGGAGCAGGAGCGACCCTGCTGAGGCTGTGACAAATGTGAGGGGTGTGCGCAAGAGCTAACGAGGTGGAGCGCCGGTGTCTTGAGGGTAGATGGAAGCTGAGTCGGTAGTTGATGTAGGCCGGTCCTTGATCATGTAGGGCTTTGAGGGTGTGCGTGAGAATTCTGAACTGGCATCTCTTCTGGAAGGAGAGCCAGTGGAGGTTTCTGAGGTGGGGATGTCCAGGATGAGTCTGTCAGCCGCGTTCTGTATGGTCTGGTGTCTTCTGAGGAGCTGGGTGGAGATGCTGGCGTACAGTGTGTTGTTGTAGTTGAGGCGGCTGGTGACGAGGGCCTGAGTGACGGTCTTTCTGGAGTTGACTGGGATCCATCTGAAAATTCTGATGAGGGTGTGGAAGCAGGAGAAGGCGACTGCGTTGACTTGAAGTTTCATGGTCAGTTTGCTGTCGATGATGCCTAGGTTGCGTGCATGGTCTGTTAGCGCGGGTGTGGGTCAGAGTTCTGCTGACTCTGCTGTTGTCCCATATGGATGTGTTTTTCCTGAAGATTAGTAATTCTGTCTTGTCGGAGTTCAGTTTAAGGCAATTGTCTCTCATGCAGTTGGCTACATTAGTAATGGTGTCTCTGAAGTTGTTTCTGGTGGTGGAGGGGTCTTCAGTGAGTGAGAGGATGAGTTGAGTGTCGTCAGCGTAGGAGGCTATGTTGATGCCGTGGGATCTGACGATGTCTGCGAGATGGGTCATTTAGGTGTTGAACAACGTGGGGCTGAGGGATGTTCCTTGGGGATGTCCTTGGGTTCGGAGGTGAACGGAGGCAGCCAGATGCTCTGAGTATATCCTGTAAGGAAGGAGGTGATCCACTTGAGGGCTTTATGCTGTATGCCAATGTTGTAGTCTGTTGATGAGGGTGTGGTGGGATATGGTGTTGAACGCAGTGGAGAGGTCGAAGCGGATCAGGGCTACCGTTTCCCCGTGGTCGAGGAGGGTTCTGATGTAGTCTGTGGCAGTGATCAGCGCTCACTCTGTCCTGTGGTTGTCACAGAACCCTGATTGGGAGGCGTTAAGCAGGTGGTTTGTTTCAGGTATTCGTGAGATGTTGGTTGATGTCCTTCTCGAGTACTTTGGCAGGGTTAGGGAGCAAAGAGATCGGTCAGTCATTTTTGAGTTTGCTGGGGTTGGAGGAGGGTTTCTTTAGGAGAGGTCTGACCTCTGCGTGTTTCCATCTGTCGAGAACGGGTGCTGTGGTGATAGAGATGTTGATGACACTGGTGAGTTCTGTGCTAATTTGGTTGGTTCTGAGGTTGAAGAGATGGTGGGGGCAGGGGTCGGTAGGTGCCACGGAGTGGATGGATGTCATGATATCCGAGGTGGCCTGGGCAGTGGGTAGAGACCATGTGGTGATTCTTCGGCTGGCATGCGCTGGTTGGACGAGGCTGTTGAGGTTGAGAGCGGAGGGTTGGGGGTCGAAGTTTTTGTAGATGGTGGCAATCTTGCTGTGGAAGTAGTCTAAGAAGGTGTCACAGAGTTCTTGAGAGTGGTGGATTGAGTTCTCTGTGGCTTTCGGGTTGGAGAATTCCTTGACTATTTTCAAAAGTTCTTTCGTGTGGTTGGCTGCTGTGTCAATGCGAGCTGTGATGGCTGCTCTCTTGGCTTCCTTGATGCGCAAGTGGTACTTGCTGAGGGCTGCTTTGGGAGCGTCTCTGTTGGAGGAGGGACTTGTAGAGCCCCATCATTTTTTGAGTCTGTAGCAGTTGTGCATGGTTGTTCTGAGCTCTGGGGTGTACCAGCTGGTGTGTGTTGAGTTTCTTTTTTGTTTTTGCTGGTTTCCTTGGGGCGACCCTGTCGGCACATTTGGTGGTACATGTGGAGAAGTTCTGAACGGCCTGTTCCAGGTCGTATGAGGCTTCGGGTTGGGTGGTGCTGAGGGAGTGAGTCCACTAAGTCTCTGTTACCTTGCCCCAGCTGCGGTGGGGGGTGCTGTGATGTTTGGTGATGGTGTGGTGAGCGCCGGACATGGTGAAGTGAACTGTGGCGTGGTCAGACCAAGTGAGCTCTGTGACGTGGCTGAACTTGACTATGTCGCTAGAGGTGAAGATGGGGGTTGAGTGTGTGTCATGCTCTGTGCGTGGATTGGTGACCAGTTGGGTGAGGCCAATGTTGTTCAGGGTCTCCAGAAGAAAGGTGGAGTTGGCGCCGTTGGGTAATCGACGTGGAAATTGAGGTAGCAGAGTAGGACGTAGTGGTAGGAGTTGATGGCTAAGGGGGCGATGAGGTTGGGGATGGTGTCACAGAAGGCCAGACAAGGTCCCGGGGGTCTGTATACTAGGGTGCTTCTTTTTTGTAGTCTTGGTGTCGGTCTGTAGTTGGAAGTTGAGGTGTTCCATGAGGGGTGTGTGGTCGTTGTTGGTGGCGATGCTCGGATGGTTTCCTTGAAGATGTTGGTGATGCCTCAAGGGTTAAAGACCTACATCTTCTGACCGGAATTTATTGAATCCCTGCAAGACAGATCTATAACATGCAACTTCAAAGGTATGGCCCATGTGTGCAATTGATGTAGTGTGCTGTCTCCCAGGTTATAACATTCCTGCAGATCTCCATCTTTCATACATTGCCCCTGATTTTGAAGTATTTATTGCCCCTATGTCCCACTCAGTCCATATTATTCTACCACTCTGTCGCTTACCAGGCACTCTCTCTGTCCCTCCTGCCCTTCAGGTTTGCTGATGGTGCTGGACATCCCCCAGGAGAGGGGCCTGGGGTATCTGGATTATAAGTACCTGGATGGGCTGGAGGTGTGTCGTTTCCCACTATTCAACGATTTGGGCCCCTTGCCTCTGGACTGGATGTACCTTGTCTATGTGCTCATGCTGTCGGGTGAGTTTTTATTGAACTGACCAACCCCCACCATAGTATTTCTATCCCCTGCTAGAGCACTTCACACACACCACATTACTCAGCCCCAGCTCTAGCACCTTATTGACTTTTCAGTTCTGTAGCCCCCCAGTCTACTTTATTGGTCTGATCACTTTCATTACTACTGAAAAATGAGCCTTCTTTAAAGCAATTAATTCCATTGCCAATCCCTGCTGTATGATTTCCCACCTTTCTATCACTGAATCGTGCTATGTCCCCAAAATACTACTTTGACTTTTTGCATTTCTGAACCTTACCTACAGCTATAGGACATCTTACATTTCCTATACCTGTAATCCAACGCAGTCCCAGCTATAGACCTTCCCATTCTTCATATCACTGAAACACTAGCCCCAGATGTCTCTTCCTACCCTTTCCATTCTGAACACCCTTCACATCCCCTGTAGAGAACTTGTTGCACCTTCCACCCCTAATCCTCCTTCTTAGTCAGTGCTGTAGCTAGCACTTCCTGCCCTTCCCAACATTGAACTTGTCAGCCTCCGGTGTAGCACCTTCCCCCATAACTTTCAACAGTGCAGCAGAACTCTTCTTTATTACCTCCATAGCCTTTGTACTGGTGAACTCGGTTAGCTCCTGTTGGGGCATTTGCTACCAATTCTATCACTGCTCCACTTCATAGAGCTATTATTCTTACGGTCTATAAGTAATCCCAGCACCCGTTATAACACCCCAAAGAATGCCTACATTTCTCTTTCCTCCTCCTGTCCATCTAGCAATGTGTTTCTCTTGCCACTCCCTCTCGGTCTTTCCCTGCCTCTGTCTCCCCCAGTGCCTACTGCTCTGCCTCTTACTCGCCATCTTCACCCATGCCTCTATCCCTCCTCGCCTCCTATTCCCCTCTCACCTGGTATCCCTCTGCTATCCCATGTACCTCTACTCGCCTACTGACCCCCCCGGCTTGTTCTCTTGTCCCCGCTTGTCTCCCGTCCCTCCCACTCACTTCCTGCCTCACCCGGCTCACTTCCTATTCTGCCGGTCTCGGCACCTTCTCCCCACTTGTCTTCTTTCCCCTGCTTGCCTCCTGTGCCCCTCTCTTACCTTCTGTTCCTACCTCCCTACCACCACCTAGCTCTCCCCTGCCACCCCATCTAACTCCTATTTCCTTGCATGTGCTCGAGGATCAGTTTTTTGCCCCCCTTATGCATACCTGCTCTCACACCCTTATCACCCATTACATGCACCCTGTGAATTATGCCCGTTTCTTTTTTCATGTGCCCTTCTCTCATCTCCCTCCTTCTAAGCTCCCTGGGAATTATGAGTCTTACCCCATCTTTATTGCTGCTCTTACCTTTTTATCTCCCCTGAAGGATTATATGTCTGTACTCTTCTCTATATCCCTTCTCTCACCTCTGCCTGTGACGACCTCCTGAGGTTTATATCGGTGAACCACATTTACATCTATCCGTTAACCACTCTTGTTTCTACCCTCTCTTCTCAAGTACCCTGGACGTTGTGTTTGTGCCACTATATTCCTCAATAAGTTTCCCCCATCAACTCCATTTCTCTTCTCTTTCAGGTGCCCTAGGGATCATGCTTGGGTGCTGTTATCGTCTCAGTTGCTTGCTTTTTGCGCTGCCGTACTGGTACATCTTTTTCCTGGACAAGACAACGTGGAACAACCATTCATACCTTTATGGGCTGATAGGCTTCCAGCTTGCTTTTGTCAATGCCAATAGATACTGGTAAGATTGGGCTATGGAGGAGGCAGTGGGGGCTTGTGCCTGCTGATTGTTGGGCCTCTAAGCCTTGTTGAGTGGGGTGTAGAATCTTCTCTCTGGATTATCTGCTTCCACTGGGGATAAAGACCTCACAAAGAAGAAATCAGAGTGCATGGTTTATGCTGAGGTTTCTGTATGTATGAGGCTCATGCTAAAAAAAGCTCTGGATTGAGATATAAATCTCTAGTATTGAGAAACGTGCCTAATGGCATCAGGGTTCAAAGGTCTCTCGAAAAAATGAATCTGGTTCTGCCTGGCCTGTAGAAAAATCCTTCATGTTTTACCGTCCTTGCCAACCTTCTTTTCTTAATCTCTCTACCATTCTGTGGTTTATGTCTCTAGCCATTTCTTAGTGTTTTATATTGATGACCCCAAAAATGGAATTGGGAACAATACTCTCCTAAATACCACTTCTTCTGAGTCAGGCTGTATATGAAAGGTGAACTGATGCAAAGCGGTGTTTCTCAACAGGTCTCTTGATGGATTGTGGAACCCTAAGAAGAGAAACACTCATGTGCCACTGTGGAACTACACAATTCTCCGTACCCAGGTTGGTAGTCTCTGAGCTGTTGAAATGGGATCTTTGTCTCTGCAACAGTTATTATGTTCTCACTAGGATATCTGCCTCCGTATCCTGGCTAATCCTATCCATATCACAACCTGCATGCATATGCAATTCTCTGTAAGGGCAGGAAACAGAATACTGGTGCTTTAGTGTGCCTCTTAATTGACACTAGATGGGTGCTGTTCCCAACTCCAATAGCAGGTTAATACTGCCTTACTGAGAATTTGAAGGATATGATGAATGCCTTGCGCAACCCACTCTCTCTAGCTACAAGTGGAAGGTCAACTTTATGGTTCTCTGTACGAGTAGCAAAAGAGGATCTCTTGATCTCGATTGTTCCAGGTGCCCTCCTTGTATGACTTGGAGTAAATAAAAGTGTTACTCTGTAATAAAGAAAGACTACAGAAATTAAGCAAAATTAGATTCATATGTTGTCTTATTTGGAGATTCCAACAGACAAACCTAGGACACTTCTCATTTAAATTAGAACAGGGCGTGTTTTAAGTGAGTGACGGTAGTGGAGGATCTTCTGTGATCCCAATTAGTAAATGTCCAAAACCTGAACAAAACCAAGAATAAGAAACCCACAATCCACCTTTGCTAAGGTAATGGGTTAAAGAAATTGCTTTACGGGTATCTGTGCAGTAACATCCATGCATTTTGTTGAGACCTACTTGTGTAATTTGTTAAATACAGTGTAGGCCCACCCTTTCAGTCATGTAGGTTTCTTTTGCACTGTGCTTCATGCAACACCACTAGGAGAGCAAAGGCTTAAAAACTGAGATTAGGTGGGCAGTAAGACCACCTCGAAAGGTAAAAGTTTTAAACACAGGAATCCAAGCCTCCCATCCACCACCCTGTCAAATACACTTTGCTAAATATTAGGTATTACTCTCCTAGCAAACTTTTAAAATCAAACTCTAACTATCCGTATTAAATAAGGAATATTAAAAGGTATACATAATATGTTGGCTAGCTTGTTTTCCCACAAAAAGCATTGTGGAAGGAATGCTGTACTGGGCATGCTCCTTGTCTGTGAAACTGGGGGTGGTCCCTTGATGTTGCACTGGAGGGTAGGGATTTGTAATCCTGTGCTAGTTAAGAAATAGTATCATCATTTTTAACAAGGAGATCATCACAGTTTGAGGATGTCCTGGAGTGAAGCATGGTTTTTCCTGATTTTATCACTTAACTCTCATTCCCTGGTGTACATTTATTTCTTCTGCAGATCTTCATTGTTTACTTCATCGCAGGCCTGAAGAAACTGGATGCTGATTGGGTAGAAGGATATTCCATGGGCTCTCTTTCGCAGCACTGGCTCTTTGATCCTTTCAAGTAAGGACTTGTGGATTGGGAGTGAGGTGTTATAGGACGGATAATTTTTTATGTATCCTAGAGACATCACTTTTGGATGAGGTTCTAGCCTAGAATGGGACACTTGTGGTTATTTTTTAAAGTGGGATAGTTCACTTTCGGTTGAGGCTGTTTAGTGAAAGACATGACTGCGCTAGCGCTCTGATGTGGGATTGGTTGTTTGTAAAACTCAGATTTCACATTTACTCTTTGTATCCTATTGATTTCTTTTTGTGAAGTAAAAATCAGAAAATACGTGTTCGAGGCATGCGAGCTGTAGATCAGATGCTTTGCATACTCCTGCCATCTAGTGTTGGGTCCGGATGTTTGCAAGTTGTTTTTGTTCGAAGAAGTCTTTTCCAGTCACGAGGTAGGTGACTCCTCCTTTCGATGATAGTGCGCATAAGCATCGACTCCATTGTCGGATTGTTTTTTCCGCCATCTGGTTTGGACATGAATTGCTGTGCTCCGGTTCGACACCGTTTCTTCGGTTCCCCTCGGTGCGCAATACACTCACCCTCGATGGTATTGTTTTCGATCACGTAATCCCATTCTCCGCATATTGTATTTACAAAAAAAATCCCTCTTTCGATCGGGTAGCTCGTGGAAGGCCGTCGGGCCACCTCGCAGTCGATGGAACGGACTCCATTTAAATTCTGCCCTCGGTGCCACGCGAAGTTTCCACGCACCGACTCACACAAAGTGTGCAACCTGTGCTTGTCTCCCGAGCACAGAGAACAGGACTGCGACGCGTGTAAGGTTTTCCGATCCAAGAAAACGCTTCGCGACCGTCTGGCTCGATGTCGCGACATGCAGAGCCAACACACCAGTTCCATTCCGGACCTCTTCGGAGAAGATTCAGAACAAGAGACCGGCGAGGCACTAGGGGCCGAAGAAGAACAAGAACCGATCTCCATCTCTGACTACGGCTCCGAGGGGGACTAAGACATCCAGCAAGGGCAGGGTACCGTGAGTACAGATCCTCCCTTGCCCCAAAGTCCACCTCAGCCCAAAAACAAGGCTCCGGTCCAACACCCGCCTCTAGGCCAACGTCGGCACCAAGAACATGTTTCCGACGCCCCGCCTTCTGGCTTGGCACCGAAACAAAGCCTTCCGGCTCTGAACACAGCAGTTCAAAATCGGGCACCAAGCCGAAACCTTCAGGATCGAAGTCAAAGTCAGGCTCCGCCCCACCCCCTTCAACGCCGAAAACGCCTACAGATCCGAAATCCTCGGCATCCAAAACCCCGGCACCCAAAACACCGGCACCGAAGCCTTCAGCACGAAACAAACGGATGTGCCGATCCCGCCAAAAGAGCACCATTTCGATCTTCCGCCCTCCAAACCGGATCCGAAACAGCGGGAGCTCTATATTCATCCAACAACTGGACATATTGCCACCAAGGTCACAATAAAACGCAGACCTGAGACTTAAGAGGCCTACCACATTCCTTTAAAAAGGAAAAATGTCGGTACTAATCCGTCTCCACCTCGTCTTCCATCACCTCCTTCTCCTCAGTTTCAACCCTTACTAATTTCACCTGAGAACTCACCACCACATACACCTGATGATCTGGATGATGGGGATGGGGATGGGGTTCGGGACAATGAGCCAGCACCTACAGACCCCTGGACAGATTACAATACCAATTCGCCCACAGGGAATGATCCTGATCTGTACCCTACCAAGCCTTCTCCACCTGACGACAGTGTAGGATACATAGAACTGTTGGGTAGAGCTGCTAACTACCATGGGGTTCAGTTGCATAAGGAATCCCTGGAAGAGGATTTCCTTGTCGAAACGCTCGGTAGTACCCAAAAATCCTCGCTCACACTCCCCATGCTCAAGGGTATGATCAGACACGTGGATGACATTTTTAATGATCCTGTCCGAGCACGTATTCTCACCCCTAGGGTAGACAAGAAGTATAAGCTGCCACCATCAGATCCAGCTTACATAAAGGGCCAGTTACCATTGGATTCATTGGTAGTTTCCAACGCGCGCAAAAGGGCCAATTCCCAAACCACAGGAGATGCTCCACCCCCAGATAAAGAATCTAAGCTGATTGACGCTTTGGGGAAAAGAGTAGCCTCCCAGGCTGCAAACGTTTGGCACATCTCCAATATCCAAGCACTGTTAGCTAGGTACGACAGGGGCATTGGGATGAAATGGAGCAGTTTCTTCAATTTCTGCCTGATGAGCACAAGTCCAAGGTGCAAGACATAGTGCGGGAGGGACAGCTCATATCCAATAATTCAATCAGGTGTGCCCTAGACGCTGCAGACACTGCGGCCAGAGCTGTCAACACCAGCGTTCTTTTAAGAAGGCATGCCTGGTTACGCATTTCAGGTTTTAAACCAGAGGTTCAAACTTCTATCCTGAATACACCATTTGATAAGGCACACCTCTTTGGCCCTGTGGTAGATTCAACATTAGAAAAATGAAGAAGGACACAGAAGTGGCCAAATCTATGGGAGCCCTTTAATTAACTGCAGAACGTGGTTCCTTTCGGTGCTCCTATCGCAGAGGGTCCAAGAATACCTCCTCAGACACTGCCTCTACCACCTATAAAGGCAACAATCAACCCTCTGCCTCTAAGGGTTTCTTCAGAGGGGGTTACAGAGGCAACAATGGGAAGGGTAGAGGTTCAGGTTCCAATACTCGTGCCTCCCCTTCCAATACCAAACAGTGACTTGCCTACACCCCCCCCCGACCATTTAACACCTGTCCGGGGGCGTCTTTCACATTTCCTACCCGTCTGGCAGTCTATAACTACAGACAAATGGCTACTGGAAATTATCCTTTCTGGTTATTGCCTGGAGTTTACCAACAATCCTCCAAACATTCCTCCACGTTCACACAAACTATCACCGGATCACTTACACCTCCTCAAACAAGAGGTTCAGTCTCTCCTTTTAAAAGGGGCTATAGAGCCCATACCACTACAATACCACAGGTCGAGCGTATATTCCTTGTCCTTTCTCATAGCCAAAAAGGACGGTTCTCTCAGACCAATCTTGGACCTCAGAGAATTAAATCTTTACATACAGTCAGACCATTTTCACATGGTAACACTTCAACAAGTGCTCCCACTACTGCAACAGGGCGACTTTCTGTCTACTCTAGCCTTAAAGGACGCCTACTTCCATATTCCAATACATCCCGCACATCGCAAATTTCTCAGATTTGTGTTAGCGGGCCAACATTACCAATTCAGGGTACTTCCCTTCGGAGTCACCACTGCTCCCAGAGTCTTTACAAAGTGTCTGGCAGTAGTCGCTGCTCATCTGAGAAGACAACACATTCATGTCTTCCCCTACTTGGACGACTGGCTCATCAAAGCCAGTACGTATCCAAAGTGTCTCCAACATACTCACAGGACGCTACAGTTTACTGCACCAACTGGGGTTCATAGTCAATGTGTTCAAATCGCATCTCCAACCTTCCAACACTCAAAATTACCTACGAGCCACTTTAGATACTCAAAAGGCTCTGGCCTTTCCCAATGCAGCCAGAATTCGCAACATTCAGGCGCTAGTTCTCCAGTTTCAGTCCAATCACTCGCTTTCAGCTCGAGTGTATATGCAACTACTGGGAATGATGGCATCTTGCATCATGATCGTTCCCCATGCCAGGCTTCACATGCGTCCCCATACAGGAATGTTTAGCAAGTCAGTGGAACCAATCGCAGGGTCTGTTAACCGATCTAGTGTTGGTAAGCGGCTGTACTCATCGCTCTCTGCAGTGGTGAAACACACAAAATGTATCAAAAGGACGGCCCTTCATAGAACCAGTTCCACAGACAATGCTAACAGCGGACGTGCCCCTCACTGGTTGGGGGGGCTCATCTTCAACACCACACAGTGCAAGGCCTGTGGAGTCAACAGCAAAAAACTCTCCACATAAACCATCTAGAGCTGCTACCAGTGTTCCTAGCGCTCAAAGCATTTCAGACTCACCTGGTCAGCAAAGATGTCCTAGTTCGTACCGACAACATGACAGCTATGTATTACATACAAAAACAGCGGGGGGGACACTCTCTCCAACTGTCCCACTTGGCCCAAGACATTTGGAGGTGGGCCATTCACCACAAAATCTATCTCCTAGGGGAACACCTCCCAGGAGTGAACAATCAGATTGACGATCTCCTCAGACAGAGACAGCAAATACACAAATGGGAACTTCACCCTCAGGTTCTCCGCCCATACTTCAAAGTTGGAGAGTCCCTCAAATAGATCTTTTTGCCACACACCAAAACGCAAAATGCCCAAACTTCACCTCCAGGTACCCACACCCACTCTCCAAAGGCAATGCACTATGGATGAACTGGTCAGGGATATTTGCCTACGCTTTTCCACCTCTCCCACTCATTCCATCTGTGGTTCGGAAACTCAGCCAAACATCCCTCACAGATCCTAGTAGCTCCCACATGGCCCCGTCAACTGTGGTTCACAACCCTGTTGGAGTGGTCCCTAGAAGAAGGGTGACATACCCTGAAACCGGTCCCAGGATGCTTGTTTCCGGTCCAGGGAGGACCTGGCCTGGCAGTTCGGTGTGGACTGTTCCCATGGGGCACAGGGTCAAGACTGATTTGCATATGGCTGGGTCCAAACTGGGGTGGCATAGTGGACAAAAGAACGATGGATTTAACCCAGATCTTTTGACTGGGGGAGAATGTTTGCATTGTCAGCATTCCGTCCATCATTTGTTTGCTGTAACACTTTTCGCCCTAAGTGGGATGGGTATGCCCAGACGTGGGTCCCTTGCTCACTGTGCCACTGGATTCAAGCTAGCCTGGCTGAAGAAGGGTGACATACCCTGAAACCGGTCCCAGGATGCTTGTTTCCGGTCCAGGGAGGACCTGGCCTGGCAGTTCAGTCTGGACTGTTCCCATGGGGCACAGGGTCAAGACTGATTTGCATATGGCTGGGTCCATACTGGGGTGGCGTAGTGGGCAAAAGAACGATGGATTTAACCCAGATCTTTTGACTGGGGGAGAATGTTTGCATTGTCAGCATTCCGTCCATCATTTGTTTGCTGCAGCTGTCCCTAGTTCCACATCAAAAGCTACACCTCACATCCAGTCTCCTCACACAGAGCCATGGAGAAATCAGACACCCAGATCCCAAACAACTGAACCTCGCGCTCTGGCTCCTGGATCATAGAGTTTGGGTATCTAAATCTCCCACCAGACTGTATGAACATCATCAGAGAGGCCAGAAGGCCTACTACAAGAGCCTGTTATGCAACCAAACATGTTGTTATCTATTGCAATAACAACAACATCAATCCTCTTGATGTTTCAATTCAAAATATCATTTGCTATCTGTTACACTTCCAGGGAGGAACTGGCCTGGCAGTTCGGGCTGAACTGTTCCCACAAGGAACAGGGTCAAGACTGATTTGCATATGGCTGGGTCCAAACTGGGGTGGTGTGGTGAGCAAAAGAATGATGGATTTAACCCAGATCCTTGTGACTGGGGGTGAATGTTTGCATTGTCCAGCATTCCGTCCATTAATTGTTTCTTTTGCATATGTCGCCCTAAGTGGGAAGGGATTGCCCAGACGTGGGTCCCGTGCTCACTACACCACTGGATTCAAACTAGCCTGGCTAATGAAGGGTGATGCCCTGAAACCAGTCCCAGGATGCTTGTTTCCGGTCCAGGGATGAACTGGCCTGGCAGTTCGGGCTGAACTGTTCCCACAAGGAACAGGGTCAAGACTGATTTGCATATGTCTGGGTCCAAACTGGGGTGGTGTGGTGAGCAAAAGAATGATGGATTTAACCCAGATCCTTGTGACTTAGGGGTGAATGTTTGCATTGTCCAGCATTCTGTCCATCAATTGTTTCTTTTGAATCTGTTACACTTGCAGCAGTCAGGATTAGCTTGCACTTGTATCCGACTACACCTCGCTGCAATAGCTGCATATTTACAAAATAGGCAACATTTATCGCTTTTCAGAGTACCAGTAATCAAAGCTTTTATGGAAGGGCTTACAAGAGTTATACCACCAAGACTTCCACCTGCCCCAGTGTGGAATCTTAACATAGTCCTCACAAGATTAATGGGCCCACCTTTTGAACCCATGCATAAATGTGAGCCACAGTTTCTTTCCTGGAAGACTGCTTTCCTCATTGCAATCACTTCACTGAGGAGAGTGGTTGAACTACAGGCACTAACCATAGAAGAACCCTTTTTCCAACTTCACAGAGACAAAGTGGTTCTTCGTACTAACCCCAAGTTTCTACCTAAGGTAGTTTCTGCCTTTCATATCAATCAGTCGGTTGAATTACCCGTATTCTTTCCTCAACCTGATTCTGTGGCAGAACGAGCTCTACACACCTTAGATGTCAGAAGAGCCTTATTATATTACATCGAAAGGACATTTCGTAAAACCAAACAACTTTTTGTTGCTTTTGCACCACCACACAAGGGCAATCCCATATCCAAGTCAGGTATTGCCAGGTGGATTGTTAAATGCATTCAAACTTGTTATGCAAAAGCAAAGAGAACTTTAACTATACCCCCTAGAGCTCATTCCACTTGCAAAATAGGGGCTACTATGGCTTTCTTAGGAAATATAGTTGACATTTGTAAAGCTGCAACATGGTCTACACCGCACAAATTCACCAAGCACTATTGTGTAGATGTGTTAGCGAGACAACAAGCTAATGTGGGCCAGGCAGTACTTGAACACTGTTTCAGACAACTCCAACAGCTACAGGTTAGCCACCGCTTTGGGAGAATACTGCTGTATAATCTATGCAAAGCATGTGATCTACAGCTCACATGCCTCGAACGGATAATGTTACTTGCCCAGTAAACATCTGTTCTTGGCATGTACAGCTGTAGATTCACATGCGCCCACCCCAACTGTTGCAGTTGTCTAACCTATTCTACATACATATGCATGGACATCTCTATTCTTTACTTACTAACTCCATTCTCATCCTCTGCGGGAAAACAATCTAACAATGGAGTCGATGCCCATGTGCGCTATCACCGAAAGGAGGAGTCACCTACCTCGTGACTGGAAAAGACTTCTTCGAACAAAAACAACTTGCAAAGCATGTGAATCTACAGCTGTACATGCCAAGAACTGATGTTTACTGGGTAAGTAACATTATCCTTCTCCTTGGCGTAATAGCAAAATCAGTCTCCCACAACCAAGTCCCAAACAAATGTTAATCCCAGGGACCTGGAATTATCACTTCAAATTTAGAGGGTTAGAGTATTTAGAAATCACAGTCGGAGGAGTGTTCGATTTATTTTCCTTATTCTCCTTGTATATAAACTGTACAGGCTATCACCTTTTCATCAAAATGCATTTTAAGATTATAGTTGCTTTACATTATCTTACTTACATCTGTATCAAGTGCATTCTGCCATTACAACAACTGTTGAGCACCGTCGTCAGTCCATTAGTTTTTCACTTTGTCGCGGGGTTGTCAGACCTGCAGTCTGGTTCAACTTGTGATGAGCTGCTATGGGTATTGTATTATGTTCATATTCTTGGTTATGCTCTAATCATTTAACTGTTGGGGTCTCTATTTATTGTCCTGTCATAGGATTTTGCCCCTGTGTATGATTTTGGTTTTGCCAGCTGCTTAGTTGCCTTCTGGGTCGATAGACTTCCACATTTTCCTGCAAAATGAGGGGGAGGACGTGTTGTAATTGCCAGGTTGTGGGTGTGGCTGTGTGTCTATTTCTGTTTCTTCATGGCAAAATTGTATCAAGTGATGATAATGATTACTGATACTTGTAAAGCAGGAATAGTTACCTTGCAAAGCGTATCCCAGAACTACTGCAAATGCTAGCAGAACAACCATATTTTCAGACCTTTACTGAATATGAGATGATTGGCATGTGAACAAGACATAAAGAGAGTGAATTTCAAAGTTCAGGGGCCAAATAAGAAAATACTCTTCCGCCTTGCATTGCTTAGAAAATGTGAGGAAACCCAGTAGAGCATCTAAAGGAACATAATCTCTGCCTGGGAATTTAAGGATGAATCCTTGATTGTATAAATGCTGATCCTTAATTGTAATATGCTCTAGACCAGCAGTTCTTAACCTTTTGACTTTAGTGGGCCCCCACTTAATCATTTCTGCAACCTGGGGACACCCATTGAGTCATTATTCGAAGGTGAGGAACCCTGCTAAGTATTCTCGATGATTTCAACTGCAAAACAATACACACAAAATACAGAAACAAGCATTCAAACACATATGACATGGGTCTGACACATACTTCCAGTTTATGGTACTTGGGAGAAACCTTAAGACCGTACCTCAAGACAGTTAATGGATCGCATGAGCTGATCGATGTATGAGCAATGGTAGAAAGCCTTGACCCAGTGTTCACTTATTACTCTTATCCACATAAAAAGCATGTACACCTGAAGTATTTCGTGGCATCATCTATGTTATTATGTAGGGTTGGTATATGGAAATATTCAAGAGTCTTTTTGGACCATGGCACTTCTGTCAAATCTGGATTATGTCAGGCATATAAAACGGTGGCAGATTGACTTCTTAGATATACATGGAGAAAGTTCCTCAAATGCTATTGTATGGGACACTTTGAAGGCTGGGATTAGAGGGCAAACACTTAGCTTCCGTTTTAACAACCAGAGGGTTAGCTATAATAGAATTAAGGTATTATACAAGATGATGTATGTAGATTAGAAGGGGATCTTGTAAAGGCAAGTTTTAATTGGGCAGGCGGAGGGAGAGGGAGAGCCAGAAGCCTTGGTTTTCCTGAGGATAGCAGCTATCAAAAGCTGAGATTAATACTTGCATCCCAGGCGGGCTGTAGAGCAGTATCTAGCATACAAAGGAGAAAGCTATGAGTGTAGTGATAATATAAGCAAGCAGCTTGCCTTGAAAATTAGGTATAAGCAAATATAGGGTGGAATCTCTGCTATCAAGGATAGATGAGGCCAGACAGTTGGCAACCCGGAGAGTATTATTGGGGCTTTCTTGAGTTATATAAGTACTTTATATCAAGAGGAGCTTAGTACCACAGTGCATATTATTAACCAATACTTGGATCAAACATGTGTTAAAGCTCTAGGAGAAGAGGACAGAATTGTTCTCGATTCACCAGCAACGATAGACCAGCTGAGGGAAGCAGTGAATTATTTGGCACAGGGGAAGGCAGCTAGACCAGATAAAATCCCATTCGAGTTTTATCTCACTTTCTTCTAAATTTTGCCAGGCGATATGCTTGGAACTTTCTTGGATGCCCAGAGGGGCGAATGAGCTCCTGAATCTTGGTCTAATACTAATATAGTCATATTTTTTTAAAAAGGGAAGCGCCCCCAAGCATTGGTTCTTATTGGCCAATATTGTAAATTGTGATGTTAAAATCTATTCAAAGGTGTTAGTGACCCGATGAGCGGGGTTATTGCCAGATTGGTCTCTTTTGGCAGCATGATTTTATTTCAGGCAGAAGTGCTACAGATCATGTCAGACGAGCTATAACTTTGTTTGATAGAGCAGAGACCAGGGGGACCCCTAGGGCAATGGCAATGATCCTGCTTGATGCAGAAAAGGCATTTGACCTAATTACATGGTCATATCTATGGGAATTATTAGAGAGAGTAGGAGTTGGGCCCGGCTTCTTGGCGGCTATTCGAACTATGTATAAAATCCATAAAGCTAAAATACAATTGATGGGCTTGGAATCGGAGAATATCAAGATTACAAGGGGAACGCAACAGGGTTGTCCATGCTCCCCTTTACTATTTGCCTTATATATTAACCCCTTTCTGAGCAAGCTAATTAATAATGTAACCATAAGATCTGTGGTGGTTAATGGATTGTTGACTAAAGTACTGGCAGATGCAGACAATGTGGCCATTGTAACTAAATATCCCATTTGCGCGGTTAATGAAGTCGAAATGCCAGCAGCCAGGTTTGGGCAGATATCTGGGTATTTCCTTAAAAGGGAAAAGAATCAAATCTTTTGTTATGAAAAAATTCCCATAAGTGACAATTGGAAGACTGACAGGGCGATCTATCTGGGAGTAGTTCTAACGTGTACTATGCGGCATATTACCCCCCTAAACTATGACCCTCTGCTGCCTAAAATGAAGAAAGACATATTGCGTACCAACAACCTTCTCTTGACGATGCTAGGTCAATCCAGTGTAATCAAGATGAAGGCTCTCCCTAGGTCTTCTATCTATTTAGTGCAATTCCACTAAGAGTAAGTAATGATTGGTAGAAAAAGCTGGACAGTATGTGCAATAATTTCATCTGGGAATATAAAAGAGTGAGAGGGCACTGAAGTTTTTAGTTCTCCCACTGGATATCGGCAGCTGGGCTGTACCCTGCTTTAAGTATTCTCTCTGTGCGGCTATGTTGCATTTTATGGAACCTATAATAAGGGGAAGTAGGGGACCGCACGATGAGCCAGAGATCCTGCCGAGCATTTATGAATTAACACCGGGAAAGAATGCCAAAGGATGTTTACTAAGAATCTTAGAGCCTAGCTACTATAAACAAGCATTTGCAATGCAATAGGTCTCGCATTTGCAAAGTTTAAAGTTATTGGCATTGTAAATGGCAATGTCTTTTGTGTTTAAACAGCGTAGGCCCACCCAAATACCACACCTATACTTGTTCACTTTTCCGTCCGCCCCCACTTAAATACCAGACCTTTACTTGTTCACTTTTCCGTCCGCCCCCACTTAAGCAGTACGTGCTGCATCTGTCTGCCTCATGTTGATATCATATTTAGCCCACAAAAACGCATGTCAAACTAAGCCCATCTGTTTAAACAGCATAGGCATGGACATACACTGTGTTTAAACAGCGTAGGCCCACCCGAATGCTAGACCTTTACTTGTTCACTTTTCCGTCTGCCCCCGATCTGTTTAAAGAGCCCCTGGGGTTAGCTAGCTCTGCCTTGAGGGCAGAGCTCTGCTACAATGGAATGCCAGAGCAGGGGGTGAAGTTGTAAACTATGCTCATCAAAGGAGGAGGGGAGGCCTAGTGTCAGTTACACTTTTACACTCTTGACCCAGAGTCAGGGATGGGCTTAAGGAAGGAATGTGGACATTACTTCCGTCTGGCAGACAAATAATAAATAAATAAATTAAACAGTACCTGCTGCACCTGTGTGCCTCATGCTGATATTATATTTGCACCACAGAAGACGCACGTTAAATTAAGCCAATCTGTTTAAACAGCGTAAAACGCACATCAAATTAAGCCCATCTGTTTAAACAGTGTAGGCATAGACATACGCTATGTTTAAAGAGCGTAGGCCCACCCAAATATCAGACCTTTACTTGTTCACTTTTCCATCCAACTTACGCTTAAACAATACCTGCTGCATTTCTGTGACTCATGTGGATATTATATTTGCACCACACAAGACGCACATCAAATTAAGCCGATCTGTTTGAACAGCATAAGACGCACGTGAAATTAAGCCCATCTGCTTAAACAGCGTAGGCATAAACATGCGCTCTATTTAAACAGCGTATGCAAAAATGTTTTACTGTCAATTTTCCAACACTGATCCTTTCCCTTTAACTTGTTCACTTTTCCATCCGCCCCCACTTAAACAGTACCTGCTGCATTTGTCTGCCTCATGTCAATATCATATTTAGCCCACAGAAAACGCACGTCAAATTAAGCCGATGTGTTTTAACACCATAGGCATGGACATAAGCTCTGTTTAAACAGCGGACGCCCACCCAAATAATAGACCTTTTCATGTTCACTTTTCCGTCCACCCCCCACTTAAGCAGTACCTGCTGAATCTGTTTGCCTCATGTCGATATCATATTTAGGCCACAAAAGACGCACGTTAAATTAAGCCAATCTGTTTAAACAGTTTAAGACGGACGTGAAATTAAGCCATCGGGTAAAACAGTATAAGCATACACATCGCTCTGTTTAAACGGCGTGGGCAAATTTTTTATACTGTAAATTTTGCAACACTCATGCTTTCCCTTTAACTTGTTCACTTTTCCGTCCAACCCCCAACCAAATACCAGACCTTTACTTGTTCACTTTTCCGTCCGCCCCCCACTTAAACAGTACCTGCGGCATCTGTCTGCCTCCTGTTCATATTATATTTGCACCACAGAAGACGCACGTGAAATTATGCCAATCTATTTAAACAGCGTAGGCAAAACATGCGCTTTCTTTAAACAGCGTAGGCAATTATTTTTTACTGTCAATTTTGCAACACTTATACTTTCCTTTTAACTTGTTCGCTTTTCCGTCCGACCCCTATCCAAATACCAGACCTTTCCTTGTTGACTTTTCCGTCCGCCCCCCACTTAAGCAGTACGTGCTGCATCTGTCAGCCTCATGTTGATATATATAGCCCACAAAAAACGCACGTCAAATTAAGCCCATCTGTTTAAACAGCATAGGCATGGACAAGTACATGAAATACTTATCACAAGGACGTTTCTTTGAACATAAATATTGTCAGGACTGCATAACATGATGCCTTGGAGTACGCTGTGTTGAAAACAGCACTGCTGTCTCCAAAAACGTGACACTTTGAACGCATTCCCATGGTCCCCTCCGAATACAAAGTGCCAGCTTTCATGTATGTACTATATGTTACGCTACCCATGACAGACCCCCGGCTTCATAACGAGTCTGCTTTTCGGTTGATTTGTTTGGTAACATAAAAATTATGTTATACCCATGGTCTAGGGACCAGAAAATATAGAGAGGTGGGTGGAAGGGAGAGGTAAGGTTGAAATAGTGTAAAAGAGAAAGCGAAAGAGAGGCAAACCGCTACAGTAGTCCGCTCTGCATTCATGCAGGACACTGAGGGGCAGGGTGCTGGGAACAGGCGCCCTCGGAATGCCTGTGCGCCGTGGCTCTCTGCTTCACAGCCCTCGTGAAGACTTTTCTTATCTGCTTGTTAAATAAACAAGCAGATAAGAAAAGTCTTCACAACAGCCGTGAAGCACAAAGAGAAAAAAAACCTCTGTTTTCATTTAGCCGCTTGTCTTTGCGTCTGGGCTGAGTGAAAACAGATGCGCTTGTCACGGGGGCATCCGAAAACTGCAAGGGCGTCAACAAAAGTGACAGCCAGCAAACCAGAAGCACAGAAAATACATTAATCACTACCTAAGCCAATGGAAAAAGGTTGTGACAGAGGGGCGTGGATTAAAGTCCCCTTCTTCATACTGTTTACTATAGCTCTCGCAGGCGAGGAGCGCATGCGCGCTCCAACGCCAGGCCGAGACCTAAAAAGTTTGGTTCAAGAGAGTCAAGGCGGCATATAGAAGGGCAAACTTAGGATAGTCCGATATAATGCCTATACTCCGCTGTGGAAGTCGGTCTTCTCATTTGCCATAGGTTTTTCAAGATGAACATTGTCTAGTATGGAGAAAGGCGGCGTTACATAATTTAGGGGATCTCAGCTCAGATGGTCAGTTCAGCACTTATGCAGCTTTGCAGTTTAAATATGGAATGCCACAGCACAGTTTTTTCGTAAATCTGCAAATAAGAGACTGTCTTAAAATTGAATAAGGAAATTTCATTGTTGGATAAAACAGCAGTTGTGGAATCTGAGTGCCATAGGTGGAACTAAAATCCAGTCTATATACAGGCTGCTAATGGAATCCAGTTCAGATGATTTAGCTGTCCAACAAGGGAAATGGGGCAGCAGAACAGGTCTTTTTTCCGAGGATATATGCTTTCAGCAAACTTTAAGTATCAGGCCTCGAAAAAAATTAAAAAAATTATACTAGACCTGCAGGTCTAGTGTCTTAAATAATCAACTCGACCTAATTGTAATGCCCTTGACCCATAAACTGGTTTAAAATGATCTAATCCTGGGCAAATATTTTAATTCGCTAGGCTGCCATTTTCTTCTTTATCACATATGAGAGCACATTCAAATACGCAAGTTCAGCATGTCTGCTGTACCAAAAACTCTTCTGTTTAATTTAATAGGCTAAACTTTTGCTCCATATATAATACAAATCTAGCCACATATAGGATACACATGACCCCTGACTTGCCATTTAGTTTATTAACAGCATTGTCATCAGGGCGGGGTCAGGGCTATTTCTCAAATCATGTTTAAAAATTATCACTTCAAATAAATACATACCTAAAGCATGAAGTGGTAGCACACTGTCATGTGCATTCAGCAGGGTTTCTGCAAATATTTGTCTTTTGCACATCATCAAGTAAAGTGTTCTGATTTATTTAGCTCCTATTTAAATCTTTATTTGCATCACACTTCTGAATTACAAATAAAAATGTGCTTTAGTATTTCCAGACATATTTTGAAATATTTGTACTGTTATTCATTTACAAGCTATTTAAATGTTGTGTGCTAGAAAAAAACTGACATCCTACAGCCTTTTGTTGCACCGTGATCGTCCGACAGCTCACTTGACAAAAACCTCTAACTGTAGTAAGAGAAAGAAAAGTAAACACCATTTTCCAGGATAATTCAGCAATTAGTAAAAAGACAAACTGACATTTGACCTCTGTCCTTGAATAGACAGCAAATGTGTCAAGGTAAAAACAAGGTTGAAAGGCATCTCTAATGCGCATTCACTTTCTGAATGAACAGAACACCTCTTATACACCTTTCCAGCTTAAGTTCACTCAAAGCCTGAGTATGGGGCATGAGGCGTTGTTGAGTGCCAGCTTGAAAAGCTAGATATTTGTATAATCTATATTATACTCCTTGGAAATTGCATAGCGGGGGTAAAAGAATGGACTCAAAATGTCCGCGATGCGGAGATAGCCATGTGGATATTGTGCATATGTTTTTTTTCTTGTGTGAATTTAGGCGAGTTCTGGAATAAAATCTGCAAATTTCTAAATGGGATCTTAAATACTCGGGTCAATCTTACACCTCCGCAAATGCTAATAAGAGTGCCTATCCATTGTGTGAAGGACACTGGTTTGAAATGGTTCTGGGTCAGAAGGAGGAATCATAATAAGTGGTGAAGTCATTTTTCATGGAGGAGAGTTCTCATCAGAGTACTTTGTGTTAGGAGAATATGGAGGTTGATGATTTTCAGCATCAAATTCAGTATGCCTCATCATTGATGGAGGCCTGAATGCTGAGTATCTTGATGGTTGAAGTTCTCATGGATTATTGGTTGCCAGCAAACCTTTTGTCCAGCAATCAATATTTCATAGTTTCACCTGCTTCACTCATTCCTTGTGGTTGATTTGTGTGTCCCACTCTAACATAAAGGTTCAACATGGATGAAAGGATCTGAACAGTGCCACATTAGTTGCACAATCATCTCATTGGAAAACACGTGAGTCATTGAGGAGAGCGTGATTAAGCTCCACTCTCCTTAAAGGGTGCGTACATCATATTTCTACAGGACATCATGTGCGAAGGGAGTCCTTCTGAGCTGCGTGTAACTTTCTATTGTCTCTTGCACCTGGGGTAGATATTTAAATTACACAAGACTGATTTACCAAAAAGGACCTCTTCAAGTCTGTTGGTCCTGTGGATGATCCACATAAAGACGGCTTCTATTCCCTCTACCTGAATCACTGGGCTAATGGCTGCTGAATCTGAAGGATCGATAGTGTTGTTGTCTTTGATGTCTTCAAAAAGCCTAAAGCTAAGGATACCGCTCCTCGTGGTAAGAGACCGTATATAGCTCACTTACAGCCTATGTCAAAAGAGCACAAAGAAAGACGCATGCAATAATAAAACTGCTAAAATGGCAGCTTTTAATGAGGACTTGTCCTCTACTTCGGAAGAATCTCCTCTGTAGGCCCAGAAGAAAGGCCTTGATAAGCCTTGTAGCCCTGGTCATGAAGACCAAGAGATTCCCACCTTAATGTTTGTTAACTGCTAAAGCTTCTACCCTTCTTCAATGCCATCACTGACGTCTGAGCACACGTCTCTGTTTACGTTGTTACTGCAGTCCAAAAATCCATTGTCCGTGCCTCCTCCATCAGAATCCTCCTCTAGCAGCTCTTTCAAAGAAGACAACCTTTTTAGCCTCATCAACAAGTTTTAAACCTCACAACAGCCCCGGTCAAGGCCTGTCGTGTCAACAACTCCACTGACCATCACCATCAATACTCCCTCGTCAGCAGCTAAGCCGAAGGCTGATTAATCTTCGCTCCTTCTGTTGACAACCATCAATTCAAGTAGCAGCTCAGTCGATTTGGTCCTCTACTGAAACTTGTCAAGAGCTGTATGCTGATAAGGGGTTAGTATCCACGTTGCCCCCAGAACATGCTTTGCCAAGAAAGATGTCCTTGCAGCCACTAAGTGTCTGGATACAGAAATGGAAGAGAACAACACCGAGGAGGATGGTCCTCTTAGGCCTGTCTCTAGTCCAGTACAACTAAGGGTCAGGTGCTGAGGCGTTGACAGTGAAGGATATTCATGCTCCATATGCCACAATGATCAGGAATATCAACACAAGATGGTACCTCAAAAACCTTTCTATGATTATGAAGATACCAGATGGTATTATTAACTGCCCACATTACGGACATAATTTTGAACCCATAGGTCAAAATGATGGTCATAATATGGGCAGTAATAATGAACAAAGGGTGGGCAGTCCTGCATCTCTGGGTGGTGGAGGGGGGCGTCCACAAAACTTAAAGCCTCCATCATAATTGTGATCAGCTTGCAGGAGTGGGTATTCTAGATAAGCATGGCTGGCTGGGGTGCCCATCATTCAGGCCTGGGGTCAAAAGCAGAATCCTCGGCAATCTGTTTTCAGGTGAATGCTTGTTTATATGTCGACATCTCTAGGTATTCTCTCTCAGAAACTGGATAATTGCAGCAAACATTGACTATACTGTAAATTGTCCCATAAATGATGGGGGAAATGGGTGTTGTATAGGAAAAGAAAATTGCGCTCAGTTTGTGTAAAAACGTAGTCTGGAAGGTACCCTAAACATTAACTGATTGTAAGTCCAGAGAATAAATGCTCCTGTTGTTATATTTCTGAATGAACTTTAAGTCATGGGGTGGTTGTCGGAGGCATGGTTGGCCAAGTTTGTTGTGGGTCCAATCAGAGTGTCCGCTGCACTTAGCTGTCTTGCCCCTTTTAGAATCTACATTATATGGGCCACATAGGCCATGAGATTCAACAAATTAAAGCAGAGACCGAGAGGCCTGGAAGAGTGTAACCAGATTTTTTCCTTTCAGGAAACCCTTTAGAGAACTGGCTAGGAGGCATTATCAGCAAGTTCTAAACATAGCCAGCGAATCTCCCATACCACTGTGACCAGAAGCCAGAGAAAAAGGAGCTGCTACCATCCTTAAGTTCTAAAGGAAGAGATCAAGAAAAACAATGATGGCTTACTCTTCCCCCCCCCTAACCCAAAACATCCTGGTGGGAGGCAGGTTGGAGTATTTTATTCCTGACTGGGAAATAAATATGATGGACAGTTAGCTGCTACATGCTGTGCTCTGTGATCACAGCTTCCAGTTGATTACATTTTCCACAAATACACCACACTTGCTTCGGGCTTTACTCAGTGGATCATCTTTTGCCTTTATGCAGGTTGTGGAAGCCCTTCTGGCAAAGAATATGTTAAGTGCTCTTTCACGAACAAGAGAGAGGGGTATACTTCAGACATTTTCTGGTGGACAACAAAGGATCCTAAGGAAAAAACAGACTCATTTATATCTCAAATTCCTCAATATATTAATACTTTTAAAAATAGTAATACTATTTTTGATAGCTCCTTCATTCACTCCTGCAGACTTCCTCATTGCACACGACCTACGGAACTCGTACTTCCATTTCTCAGTCTGCTTTATCGCTATCCCCATTCCATTGTGTGAGATTCCCACTACCCACTCAGGATTTTACCCTTAAGGTTAAAATCTCTTCAAAGCAGCTTTATAAAATGCCTTACACTGGTGGTAGCACATCTTCGGTGCCAAGACCTACATGTTTTTTGTAACTTGATTACTGTCTTCTGAAAGCCTTACCATGATGGAAGCTGCCAGTTCTACATACCATATACTTCACAGCAAATTGTGAGAAATCAAGCTCCATTTCATACAACAAGGTTAAATTTGTGGGGATGACTCTGGAGACACAGAATGATGCTGTTTCCAGTAATGTGTGGGGGGGTCTTTTGGTTTCAGAAGACCTGGGAGAGCAGATAAAAACCTTCTATGCTCAGGAAAGTTTCCTCTCTGCCCTGCTTATTTTGTTTCACCTGCTTCCTGATCCTGCATGCTCATTTGCACATCAGACCATTGCAAGAATGCCTTTAGCTTGGGTGGGCATACATTTCAATACGTTAGAACAGCAACATCATAATATCATGTCACTCAGTTGATGACAGGACATCAACTACACAGGAAAAGGGTCTTGTTGGAACCCCATCAACCCCAAATGAACGTTATCTTGCATGCTCCCCTCAAAAGTTTTGTCAAGTTCTTTGGTCCTCATAAGAATCCCTTAACACATCTTCAAATTGAGTGTCTTTTGAATGGCACTTGAGGCTACATACTTGATAATTTAGGCAAACACAACAATAGTATGGGTGGACAACACAACCATACAGTTTTACGTACTCCAGCAGGGGAGAACGAGGGTGATCTTTCTGTTCAAAGAAACCCAGTACCTTTGAGTGCTTTGTCACAGCTTACTTGTCAACTCATCAGTTTCCACATACATGACATGACTGGTTTGATCTCGGAATTTACTTCCTAAATAGATATTTCTAATGGCAGAGTACGTGAAATCAAAACAATATTGGTAGACCAACCTTTTATGGTTTTTCATCAGGATGAAGTAGTATTAAGAATTTGCTATTTTCTTGCCCAGGGTCCAGTTGGAGTGCTACCTCAACCAGACAAAATTGTACACTGTCTTTTCCCTAAAATCCACAGACTTCGGCACACAGAGATCTTGTTTCTTTGGACAGCAGAAGAGTTTAAAGGTGCTGCATTGAAAGGATTAATGGAGAAGTGCCGGGTCCGCAACAGAGTTTCAGGATGTCAGCTTTAAACTAATCGATATACAACACATCTAAACATCTAAATAGAACTTATTTACCTTGTCAGTGATTAACCTGAATATCTGGCATGGATTTAAACCAATTGGACAAATGTTAAAAACCCCTGAACTAAGGATATTAGTAGCTCTAGATAGCTTTTAGTCTCCTTTGCCCAGACAAATGCATTGAAACCAGTCAACGAGTAGTCCTTCTCCAGGAGGCGTGTGCCATGTGTGAAGCTCTATTATCGAGAAGCAAATAGGGTGCCTCTGCATATCATAGAGTCCACTGTACAAGAAACATATGCAGATACAGCTATTCATTTTAAGACTATCACCTTGACTTATATCTGCAAGGAGGCTCTTTGCAGATTTGATTGATAGCTATAAGGAGGCCACTTGCTTATTGTTGCACGCTTTGTTTTGTTCAATATGGGATTTAAAGGCAAGATCACTTGTTGAAGTAGTCCAGCATCCCTCAGGATTTGTTTTTGCCTCCTCAAGGCTTTGAATGCTCATCTGATGAAGGTTGTTTTTTCTTGTGGATCGCTTACTGGAGAAGGAAAGGTTACTCACCATCAGAATAGTTCTCCAGTGCTGCAGTGATGGAATCTCCCCACATTTACAACTGAAGCGCTCATTGTTTCCTCCACTTGACTGCACAGCGGAATCCTGAATAAAGAACGGAGATATAAATGCTTCCTGATGGCTGATGTCTCTGGGTTGAAAAAAAAAACAATCACTGTTGAAACAAAATTAAAAAGAGCAGACCACATTTTCTTGTGCTGCTGCTGTTCTGATGTGTTTTTTGTGGCTGCAAATTCTTAAATGCTGTTTTAAAACCGGGAGATGTAGAAAAAGTGTTTCAATTTCTGAGGCTGGTGCCTGGTAATCATAATGTGGTCATGAATCTGAAGAGGATCTCTCAATGGAGAGCTTTTGTTATTGTTAACTATTGCGTACTGATCAACAATCCCGATCACTTTGAAATTTGGAAGAAAATTATATTTGTGAAATCATTCTTTACTTTATCTTCCTAACAGGCAGAAATGTGCCTGTGCCAAACGCTTGCCTGAACCAAACTTCTCAAAAAGAATGCTGTCACTTCAATAACTGTGTCAGCAGCACGGGCACTAGCATGCCTTACTGAGCACACACCATTTTCTTTCCTCTGTATTGACCGTCATCTTGGGGCTGATCCTTCATATGTCATTGGATGTGCATGATTCTATCAGTGCATGTTCACACAGACAGGAGTAGTGGGTGGGTTTTGTGGAGGAAAGAGAGCTAAGAGGTGAGAGCACAGATGTCTGCAATGGTTCTACGTTTTTGAAAAAACAGTGATGATGCATTTGCTTTAATGGTATAACCATAACTATTTTATCAGGCTGAAATCCTCTAAATTAGTAGAGCTTATAGATACAGTAGACTATCTATTTTGGGGCAGTGTTAAATCCACCATGTGTGATAAATAATTAAAGTGAAATGCTGAAGAAATGGATTTATCATACCTGAATTAAATTCCAAAGATTGGAGAGATGTGGTCTTGGTTATATAAACCAAAAGAAGAATTTTCTGTCGCATTTACAAGCCTGGTAAAACGTTTAGAATGAAGCCCCACTTCACCTTTCTGAAGACACTATATATCTCTTTAAAATAAAAAAATGAAGCTCACCAGTTCTTCTGCACAGTTGATTTTAACCAGAAACTGTCTTATAATTCAGCAAGTAATTGGTGCAAGAAGCCATAGATTCAAACTGTTTGTGCATGAGACACACCAGACCAAAATTAAAGCCCCTTGCCAGAATCAGATCTCTGATGGGAGGAAATGTATTCAAATCGTAATGTAGAAGAAATTAGGAACCAGAAAAATGTTACAGATATAAACACAATTAATACGCTTAACAATGTATAATCTGGAACTAAGAAAAGTCGAATTTTCTCTTTCAAATTTACCAAAATGTTAATACATTTTTTTTTTTTTGATTTAATGAATATTCTTCTTCTATTCAATTGTTGCTGGGAGGCACCCAATTATCCTTCCCCACCAATGTTCCCAAAACGTTTTGTCAGCACTCAAAGCCAAGAATGACCCTCCGAAGCTTTTGATGATTGAAGTGGGGGGTTATATTCTGAGTTGGCCTTAGCAAACAAGTCCACATGAGTCTACCGGTGAGCTCCCCAGCCTCTCTCATGCAGATTGATTGTCATTGTAATTGGAGCAATTGCAGCCTGAAAGGAAGATACTTTTACTAAGTGGGCTTCTCACATCCACCAAAAAAGAGAAAATGAATAAGGAAGGAAAAACTGCAGATGTTGTATAATGAAATGTAATCTCTGGCGGGAGCAAGGTGGTATTTCTTAGAACTATGGAGAATGTCACTTATTAGAAGGGAATTTGACAGTCTTCAGGTGCTCTGGCTTTGACTAACCAGTCATCCATCCCACTATGAGCAAAGATGTGCCACCTATAGGTGAAAAGGAGGCCACAACAATGACCACTTTTGTGAACATTGTCCAGAAGAATTGACACCTAAGTGAATGCCCTTATTTTTATTGAGGTCTTTATTGGAACTCTTTTACTCTTGAATGGTGGGATTTTAATCTATGTATTTCAAAGAATTGCTATTAACTATTGATGTGCTTTATACTTTAATGATGAAATTATGTTTTCGATCTATCAAATAAACTTTGAACGCCCATTATTACATCCCATCAATAAGGCCATTCATTCATACAATGCCATACATTTGTTCACTTGTACTGCCTACAAACTTTAGACCACGCTCACCATTTGAAGAGACTCCAGTTACTGGTTCATGCCGCAGAGATCCAATACAGATCTGGTGGTTGGTTTCTTTGGGAAAAGGAATCATCTAGAGTTATACTCCAGACTTTCTGTGTTTTAAAAAAACTGTTCTGTAGTGCTCAGATGGAGTTGTTTTGGGAACTCCTTTCGTAGTCTAACATTCATTTTTGCTATTTAGACAGAGAAAGTTGAGTGTGGGGCCCTGTTCAATAGTTGTCAAGGCCCACAGATAGTGGATGAGCATTGTGTCAGATAGAAGGAATCACCCCTTGGTCACCTTTCTTTCTGTGCATGCAAGCTCCTTTGTCGATATGCTGCATCCTTTGAAAAGAGGCAAAGACTTCGGCAAATTTAGATTTGGAGCAAAGTCATCTCTTGTGGGAAGAATATTATCCTTTTAAAGCTAGTTAGCTTTCAAGGCTTAGTAGGCTGTGATGTCCTTGTAATCACCATTCTTGAGGGAGGGATGAAAACAACAATCGACGATTTAGCCATCAAAACTCTAGTTGTGCACTTTTGTTAAACCTAAACGGTGAAGAAGAGAATAATTTTTTCTTCAAATGAGACATGTGGCTTTTGTCTTAAATGTCTGTTTGTGGAGGAACTGCACAACCGTGCGTGTGTATGTGTGTGTGTGTGCATACCAACTGATCCATTCGAAGCTCTGACGAGTTTAAAACAGTGTAGTTTTTTTGGGATAACATGGCCAAGACCTGCACATTTACCTTTAGACAGTCCTCTACAGCTTCCAGGGATAAAACCTTGATTCTCCCATTCTTTGACTCCCTTACCAAGTGCATCTGTGACGCATGCTGATTGAGTTGGGAAATTGTCACATTAAAGGGTTATTCTTTTCGAGTGTTTGACTTCTTATCCAGTGCCTTTGTAGCAGCTGTTTTGGATTTGACCTATTAAAAATGTATCTTGGACTGTTACATAAAACAAGTCAAATCATTTAGGTAGGTTTGAAGAGCCGGAGGAAGTAAACCTTGTGGCTGCCACAGTTCACTGCTACACCTGGAGGCTGACACAGTTCACTGCTACATAAAGTGGGAACCAGATTGTAGACCAGAACAGCTTATAACATGAGTAAAATTGTTTTGACACGTAGTGGCTTAGCTTTATTGTCTAGGTTAAGAAACACAGTCCGTATTTAGATATAAAGAGCAGTGGAGCCATTTGTGGATCTCCCAGTGAAATTGCAGGAACTAAAATTTGCAAAGATGGAGAGAGGACAATGGGAGACACAACTGCACATGCTTTTTCTTGATCTTGTGCTGTTGAAAGACGCACAGTAAAAGGTTCAACCCAGGTTGGGTATAGCTTCAGATTCTGTATTATTATTGTTAGTAGTAGTAGTGTTTAGGAAACTCTCTTCCATGTGGGGCTCCATTTGTGTACTGATAGAATAGGACCGGGTTCTGTAATATTAGTATTATTATTAGTAGTAGTTGTAGTATTTGTTAGGAAACTCTTCCATTCTCTTCCATGTGGGGCACCCTTTGTGCACTAGTAGAGTGATTTGCCTTTTTTGGGTTCATTGATGCTGCTCCATCAGATCTTTAGAGATACTAGTACAAATGTTCAGGTAACGGATAAGCTCAATCTTTGAAGGAAGGAGTCTTTGCTAAATGTCTATCTACCTTCTTTGATCATTTGCCTTTAGAAGTCTGATCTACCTTCGGGTATCCCAAGTCTTTTTAAATTACTCCTGAAGTAGGAACACTCCTCTTTGTTGCCTTCCTAATCTCATGCAAATAGAGTGTCCTGTCCCACTGAAAGCTGTTCTACAAGTCATCGGTTTCCACCATGTGCTACTCACAATTAGTTGCTCTGTGAGGGTTTTTGTCTTGCACAGGTTGAGAGCCTTCCAGTGCGGTAGGTAGCCCCTGCACCAATTTTGAATGGCTTTTCCAGCTTGGAGACAGAATCAAGTTTTGAATTCCTATTGGCAGCGTTACAGCTTTTATTTTGCAATGAAGTCACCAAATTCCTTTGATGTCAATTTCTATAAAGGTCTTGGTAAGAGATTGTTCCCCAGTATCTCTGGCAACTTCCAGCATTTAATGGGCATAAATTCACCTCATAGATGTTCCACATACATGACATGCAGGCTTTTTAGAGGTCAATTGCCTGACTCTCTTGATGTAAGTTAATCCTAAAGGGTATGTGCAAAAGAGAAAGGCAAGTTTTTTTAGGCAATCGAAGAGCAAAATCACTAGATTAATCTCCTTGAAGGAGAGCACACCTTAGGAAGGAGAAGTGCCAAGAGCAGCTTTTCTCCTGCATCCTGCCAGTAGTTAGTAAAACAGGAAATCTTGCTGCTAATGTTGGAGATGCACAGCAAGTGAATAGGGCCAGTGATCATAAAGGGGAGGCTTGTGCAGGGATCCCTGTCAAAGTTCTTGAAAGGGAGAAGTGCCAAACTGAAGGCAGCAAATAGATCAACCAGGAAGAGATTTGTATGAGGGATAATAGCACATCTGGTATCAGCTAGTGGTACCTCCTACGTATCATGCACATGCAGGAGGTTAGATCACTCCTGTAGTGCAGGGGGGTACACTATTGTTGTACAGTATGATACATTCCTCTCGTTCTGTGTGTCAGGATGGGTCTAGTGAAATCCTATTCCTCTTTTCTCCAGGTTAGTCCTTTCGGAGGAGATGACAAACCTGTTAGTGGTGCATGGTGCTGGACTAATCCTGGACCTGTCTGCAGGATACCTGCTCTTCTTTGACCTAACGCGACCCTTTGCCCTATTTTTTGTTTCATACTTCCACTGCATGAACTCTCAACTCTTCAATATTGGTAAGTAGGACATTCCTCTTTCCCTGGCATCTCCCTTTTGTATTTCTCATTCCCACAGACCACCCTCCCTAACGTCTTGCTGCTGGTGGTCGACCAGACACATCTCATTTTCCCCCATATATCTCACTCAAAACTTCTACAACCTGTCCTGCATTCACATCCACTGACATGCACAACTAGAAGTTCTAAGGGACTCAGCTTTCATCCCCCAACCTGCACACACAGCCAGCACTTTTACCATACACAGCTCACACTGACCCATACCAAGCCTGAGCTGATCCATAAATATCTCACAGCCCCAACTAAACCACTCCACCTCCCCAGACTAGGCTCTCCCCATCTACACTGCTGCAGCTCCCAATTTACATTGCTTCCTAACCACCAGGCACATGTTTGCACACTCCAGACACTACTCTAATAACCTCCAGGTAAACTTTCCCCAGGCAGACAATACTCATACTGCACCTCTCCCTAATTGCATACTGCTCTCCATTCCTCACACACTACTCACTCCTTCCCACACTTGTGTCACTACCCACCCAAAGTTCACTTTTTTGTCTTTCCAATCCCTACTGCTAATGACACTTGCTACTCTCACTCCATGCTCACGAGTATCTGTTGTGCCTTTCCAGGAATGTTCTCTTACACCATGCTGGCCACCAGTCCACTATTCTGCTATCCAGACTGGCCACGGCGATTAGTTACAAAGCTCCCATATCTCCTGAGAAGGGTCCTGCCACTGGTTGAGGCACCTCAGTGCAGTCAAGACTGTGTTTATACCCCAACTGACAAACCACAGAGGACCAGGACCACCGCCAGTGGAGATGGCGCCACAGAGAACCAGACTAAGGTCCGGAGTAAGGGCACAGCAGAGATCCGACTCAGCCTAAGACAGAAGTTTGGTGCCCTCTTCACTATACTGTATATCCTGGAGCAGTTCTTTCTGCCGTACTCTCATTTCATCACACAGGTAAGGGCAGAACAAGATGTAGACTAGACTTGGGGAAACTGAAACACAGTTTGGATTTTGAGTCACAGGGGAAATGATGACAGATGAGATTCAAAGGTGTCACAGGAGAGACTGAGGTTCACGCTAGATGCTGCAACAAAAGGGGGATGGATACCAGAACATAATGTTAATGGACATGGCAGGGACACTTTGTCACTGAAGGTGAGAAGGAGACTTTTGATATCAGGTGACCATTAAGGGCTTAAATCTCTAGCATTGGTTTCATCAAGAAGTCTGAGCATGCTCCACAGAATAAATGTAGAACTCTCATGAGACTTTCTCACCACCACTAATGCAGCACATGTGACTCCATGCGCCATAGGATCCTCCATGTCTCTAAACCCTACGAAGTACTACAGTGATTCTCCCCCCCCCCCCCCCGAAAACAGGGCTTTTCCATGATTCTGAGGCCTCACACAAGAACCAGGAGCATCTCCGATATTGCCCCTCATTTACACGCTCTTCCCTTTAACTGTTTTAGGTCTGACAGAGACTTCTAGCTGCAGATTATTCACCCTTTTGAATATTCCCCAGGTGTCAGACTGGATTCGGAAACTTTTCAGCAGTACCTTTGCACTCTGGTAGGTAGCGCTGTGCTGCTCCGCAACTGCGCCATTCCTCTCCAGAAATGACAGGCGGAGCCTATATAGGCGCAGCTCATGCACGGACATCAGTTGCTTTCTGCCTGTGCAACCAGACGCAGATCCATAGTTCCCTTTTGTCTCTTTCTGAGACCTTACCTCGATCAAAATGATCTTTTTCAGTATGCAAGGAATATGTCTCCTTCCAAAATGACAGGTTTTAAGCCATGTAAGTATTGACGCAAATCATTGTGTGAGACAGATTCTCATTAAGTTTGCCTGTGGTGCCTGGGGTCGAGCCACGACTCTAAGGCCTGCAGATGAAGTTTTTTTTACTTCAGAGGCGATCCTGCAGGTTGTTCCAGACCAAACCAAGTTCCCAGGGCTGTCCGCTATTGCTAAGCAGATCGAAGAGTTCCTGAGGCATTGCTCTGACTCTTCAGATCCTTGCCAACACCCTCTGGTGCACCATGGAGCCCACTGAAAAGTTTCAACACTCTGTCCATTTTATTTTATGTTGCTTTTTCCCCCATGGAGCTCACCAGGATTTCCACTGTTGGGTTCGCCCTCAGCACCAGCCAGACCCTCTCGGCCCTCAACTGGGCCGTCTCCAGCTCCTGTCCCAACTCCGCCTCCAGCACCACAGTCTACACCGGTTCTGGTGCTTAAACGCTGTTGCCGACTCTGATTCCATCAATGCTGGAAGATGAGCCTCCAATTGTCCTTTCTGACTCCGAGTCGGCACCAGTGTGACCTCGACCGAGGTCGTGCTCTGCTGCCGTTAAGGCTTCGCTTCCACCCATTGAGCTGCCTTCACAACATCAAACACACACCTCGTATTCCCTGTTTGAAACAAATTCAGACAATGACTGCTATGCAGGTGAAGAGATTAGCCAGCCATGTCACAAGTAGAATTGGTATGACGATCTGCAGGAGGCTGTTGGCATTGATACTTCCCCCCTGTGACAGGGTTCATCTCACCCACTGGGCCAACCACTGTGGAAAGTTCTTCTCACACCACGGTTATATGCAGGGTGGCCGAAGTCCTTGATCTTCCCCCACCTTGGTGGTCTAGACAAATGTTCTTCTAGAAATCCTCCAGCCGGGAAAAATGTCCTCTTAGCCCCTTTTATGTTTAAACGAGGACCTTACAGGTACTGTGTTTTGGCATGGGCCAAACCTCGCTCGGGTCCCACCTGTCAACTGCCAGATTGCACCATGCCACCTCTAAGCCCCAGGCAACCCAGCATTTTTATCTCGGCACCCCTCTCCTGAAAGCTTGGTGGTGCAGGCATCTGCAAGCAACACTAACCCCAACACGTTTCCACAACTCCCTCCAGTAGGAAGTCCAAACGGGGGGGAGAGGTTTGGAAAAGGAGTCTTTTTATCTACCAGTCTGCTGCTGCGATCAGTAAATGCCAACTGCCTGCTGGGACGCTATTTCCACGCCCTTTTCGATTCGATGGCTCAAGTCCTCCCTGGGGTTCCTGACCATCTCCGACCTGTCCTTGCCCAGGCCATACAGGATGGTCTGGACGTGGCCAAGTTAAACATTTGTTGTGGCTTGGACACCACCAATTCCATCCGGCAGGCCATTGGCACCAGTGTCGCCATTCAACACCATGCAGGCTGCGGCCCACCGTATTTTTTGGGCAATGTTTACTCTTCCCTCATGGACATACTGTTTAATGGGGCTCGCCTGTTTGGGGACAAGGCAGACTCCGCTCTTGAGTGGTTCATGGAAGAGCAGGGCCACAGCACGCTCCCTGGGATTATCTGCCCCACCTCACCCGCCACATCAGCCCTACCACTCCTTTTGTGGTTTCCTCACTACGAATAATATACCAATAATATTCTTTCATACAAAGGAAGTCCTACTGAGAAGTGAAGGAGCTTGGCCCTCCCAATTCGCCGGGAGAATAAAAAGGCTGACTCCTGAGATTACTCACTCCTGTCTTTGCCTCAGATTGTCAGTCATCTATGTGTGAGGCAGGGCGTAACCTCCAACAGATGGGTGTTGGACTTTGTTCAGCATGGCTGTTGCCTGGAATACAACAAAGCACTAAAAGCACTTTATAGACTTCAAGGAGAGAGAGACATTACCATCTACACATTCTGCAAGAGGAATCTTGAAAATGCCATTGAAGAGAATGACAAAAAGGATACTAAAGCCACAAATATGGAAAGGTGTTTTACTCAAAATACTTTCTTGTGAAGAAAAAAATTGTGTCGCCGGCGACCAGTTTTGGACTTCGAAGATGAAATAAATATCTGATAAAACAAGGTTTTAAGATGGTTAAACCACAAGGCATTCTGCCATTCTTTAAGTGAGATGCCTTTCCTGCTTCTATTGATCTAGGACACCTACTTTCACATTCCTGTCCCAGTGCCCACGAACCGATAGAGCACAGCCTTTAGCTGCTCCGAACAAACACCAGGTGCAGGGGATGGTGTACAGGTTTTAGGTCTTGCCCAGCACTTAGATTCCTTGTGGCCCATAGCCAGTGCATATGGCCTTTGTCCTGGTACATGGTCAGTCCATCAGCTATGACCTGCGCCAATTCCAAGTCTTCCAAATGATCTGAAATCTTCAAACATAGCCATATACATAAAATAGCCCCACCCATATGTATGTTCCTGGAACATATAGATATATAGTCACTAATGCAAAATTGGTTGTCCATAGTTTCCTGAAAGGAGCCAGATTGTGTTTTGCTGATAGTTTTGTCAAAAAAGTACAAAGGTCAGAGCTCATGGAACATTTTACATTATGCGGTACAGTGGGATATTACACCAAATGGCTACTTTAACAGTGAAGTGTCAAATTTCAGTTTTGGTGAGAAGCTAGCAATAGCTGCAAACATCTGACAGTTCCCGTCAGGATTTGCAAGTCACTACTGGGCCCCATGTCATCCTGCATTCTGATTCCTTTTTGCTGGCCTCGGATGAGACCGATCCACCATGAGCTGGACCAGCACGGGCAGTAATAGACATGGGATGACATAGTGAAAGTATCTCGCCTTCTCAAGAGAGCGCTGGTGCAACATAGCCTTCCAACTGGCTGCCACAACCTCAACGCAGGTGTCCCCTTCCTGCATGCGGCAGACAGTTGGGGCGCTCACGTGCAGGAGTTATCCACAAGGAGTCTATGGTCAAAGCAAGAGAAATAGCTGTTTCCATGGATTACATCACCAAACCAGGAGGTCTTGCAGTTTGTCAGAGGAGTTACATCTGCTAAGGGACTGGGCCATCGCTCGCAAATAAAGTGGATATCTCCATGAGACATCTGGCAGGGATCCAGAACAAGCGTGCAGATGCTATTAGCCACTTTCTCTCGGATTGCCAGGAGTGGTAGCTCCATCAAGATCAGCTATGCCAAATGTTCAGGAAGTGGGGCCATCCCACTCTAGACCTGTTCGCCACCATGCAGGGCAAGAAATGCATGTACAAGGGAAACCGGTTTTGGCAACTGGCTTCCAGGGTCAATTCTTTCTCTGTAATATGGTTTAACGGCTTAGCCTACACTTCTCCATCATTTCTCCCCATTCCCTCTCTGTTGAGAAAGACCAAGATAGTCATAGTCAGTGATAATGATGCTCCAGTGTGGCCACGCCAATATTGGTACAACCGGGTACGACCGTTCCAATATGCACCGATTAAGCTGAAGATTAACCCCAGGTTTCTCTCTAGACTTAGTAGTCCGGTCCTCCACCACGGCTTGGACGCGCATCCTGACACTGCTTGAGTCTCGACCGCCAAAGATTAGGACATCTGGATATCTCAGCAGATTGCAGGACAATACTAACACAGCTATGGCCTGACAAAACTCTATACCGCCAAGTGGAAGCATTTCTTTGTATGGTTTGAGTCTTAAGGTTTGAGGTTAAAGACATGCCATCTCCATACACCTGCACTCCATACAGATCCTGATGTGTTTGCTCCAACTGGCCAAACGTGGTCTAAATACACATCAGAGTCCACTTAGCTGCAATTCCTCTGTTAAGAAGGTCGAGAAATGTGCCCTCCCTTTTTCACAAGGATTATCCTTTCATTAACAGTTCACATAGGGGTTTTTCAAGGCCCTTCCCTGGTACGGTGGCCGCTGGTGCCAGGGGACCATACCACTGTACTCTGCCAACTGAGTCCATCCTTCAAGCCTGTCCATAAATCAGATCTCAAATATATCTCTTGCTAACTGGTATATCACCTGATATTGACTTCTGCAGGAAGGGTGGGCGAGCTCCAAGCTTTCACAATAAAAGAACCATTCTTGCACTTCATGAAAGACAGCTTGCTCACCAACCCATGGGTAATGCTCAAGGTGCCATCTGACTTCCATTTAAATAAACATGTGGTACTCTCTTGTGTTTCCCCCCCCCCATCCTTCTACATCAGCTGAGAGAGGACTACATTCGCCGGATGTTTGTAGGTGAGTTAAATTTTACTTGTACATAGAACATCAGAACACCTTTTTGTTTCATTTATGTGCCTGTGCAGAGGCTGACTCATCTCCACAAAGGGCATTTCTCCTGGCTCTCAGCCTGCATCACATACTGTCACATGAAAGCTAAGAGCCCCCTGGGTGATAAGGTGATGGCAAATTCCATCAGCTTTGGCTGCAGTCTCTAGGGGGCGGGGGGTCCTACTGCTTGACATGTGCTTTGTAGCTACTTAGAAAAGCAGGCACACCTTCACTAAGCACTGCTGCCAGAACTTGAAAACAGAAGCAGAGTCTTCAGTGGCCCAAGCAGTGCTCGCAACCTATTTCCTTAAAGATGAGCCTGCTTCCAGCTTATTGTTTACTTCTGTTATTGCTTTCTACTCTGATTCAAGCATGTGATTTTAAGCAGTATCCAGTGCTGGAAAGCAAATTAGTTACCTACCTATAACTTCAGTTCTGTATTGTTGGTATCTGTTGGAAATTGCGTTTCTAGTTGGCAGAGGTATGCACTCTGTCCAAGTAGGGATCACAATCCTAGTCAGGGTACGTCAGATATATGCCCTAAATTAACCTGTGCCCACCCTCTGGTAGCTTAGGACAGAGCAGTCGGGCTTAACTTAAGAGGCACTTTAATTAAAGTAACACAGTGGAAACACCCCAAGAAGACTCCACACTAGTTTAGAAAAATAAAGAATATTTTTATGAGTAAAACAAGATCAAAACGACAAAAATCCAATTAGTAGAACGAGAGATATAAATTTTTAAAGATTAAACTGCAATGTGGTGCTTAAAAGCATAAAGCGCCAAGTGTGGACATCTGGTCACGCTTGACCAGGGTAAATCCAGAAGTTCAGGCCGACCGCGATAGACTTTCTTGCATTCTTTAAAAAAAGAAGGTATTTGAAAGAGTTTTTTCTATATCTTAGTGATTCCTTTCTTATTTGTAATTGTCTTTTTTTTTTTTTTTTTTTTTAAAGACACTAAATGAAATTGAGAACTAGAGCCTTCCAGTGGGTGCCAAAATTATACATGTGGTTTTTGTTTTTTTAAATGGGCTTTTTTAAGACTCCTCACATGGGTGGGGCAGTTCAGTGCTCATAAACATTATGAAGATTTCCCTAGAGGAGAACTAGGATTATAGCCAAATATGTTCGCCTTCTTGTCTTTCGGTTTCCACCTCATTCAGACATTTCCTTTTTTAGCATTTTTCTAACCCTTCTTCCTTAGCGGAGCGGGACTCTTTGATACCTTCAATGTTAACAAAGTGGTGAGCTATTGAGGAGAAAAGGCAGAATATTTCAGGCGATCCAAACAACTGCTTATCTATTGTGGGGCTGATTGCAAGGCTAAGGCTTCCCTAAACAAACCATAGCTAGATGGATCGTGTCATGTATTCTCATTTGCTGTCAAATAGCAAACAGACCCTTACCTGGGTTAACTGAAGGCTCATAATACAAAATGATGTAGCTACTGGAGGTTAAACGGGGAATGTTGTTCTCATGGACATTTCTAGGGCTACCACTTAGAGGTCAGCTCATACCTGTGCCAAACACTTTGTATTGATTCTGTCTCAAGATATATTTCCTGGAGAATCAAGCCTCTATTCACAATCTATTTGCATGGGCTCTTGGATAGAGGCACCTCTGTATGATCCGAACAGTGCACGTGTACCAGTTGGAGCGACACAAAAGAGTTTGGTGCTTGGTTGGTGGCAACAACGAAACCACGAGAGCAACCGCTGGCTTTGTGAGCATGGGCTTCCATGAGGCCTGCCAAGCTCAAGAAATACAAAAGAGAGAGGTCCTACCCACAAACAATGTGAGACAGAGGTCAAAATGACGCCTGTTTTTCTGGCTGTGGACAGAGAACTGCTGCATAGAAAAAGTCGCAAGGCAAGAAGCCTCTAAAGTTTGGCTCTCCAACCTTTTGTGAGGAATGAGCAACATTTGTTTACCAATCCAATTGGTGAGCAAGATCTGAACCGCAACCGAACATAACTGGATAGATGTGGAAGTAAAATGATAGAAATATGAATTAACACGATAATGTGTACATTACACATAAATAATGCAAATATATATGCAGTAATTAACAGTATTTTGAGGTACATTTACTGCCTTATTGTGCATTTAAAGCAGAATTCTGTCCATCAACAGTGACCATAATTCTATTGAATTTAAAGACCAATTTTCCATAGTCGTGTAATATTTACAAGGGATATGTAAAAAATAATGACAAGGATTTGAATGTTCTCCCCTAAAGATTTTTGCAAAATTAGTAAAATTTAACAAGAACGTTTAGGGTCACTTAATGACTAAGAACCCTTCAGACAGAGTGTTAAATGTTATGTTTAAGATACATTAGCCCATCAACATTGGTTACAATTTGGTAGCATTACAAATCACTTAATTTGAACAAGAACGGGGGTCTCCTTCTGGAGTGTCTCTAAACTTGGCATGAAAACCGTGCATTTTATTTACATCAGTATGTACTAACATTTTGCAAAATGTGGTAAGTTGTAAGACAACCATTGCACAATAATGAAGTAACTTTATCCAATTTACTCTGAGGTCTTAGAACATTTGCAAACTTCACAATTCCCCTGCTATGCTAATTCCATATTGTTCCTGGAAGGAAATCCACTGGTAGTCTAAATCATTTCTCCAGGTTGGATATGTAGGGGCAGAGGTGGTGATGGCTATCGTCCAGATTGTCCCACGTTGGAGTGTGACTGCAGTTCCTTGCACATTGAACAGTGTGGGAGACACTCTGCTCCCCAAGCATGTTCATTTGGGAGCAAGTGATTCACCGCTGTTAGAATCAGATAGAGCCTTACTGTATTATTCCAACTGGAAAACCTATTGCAAGGGAACCCTTTACTGCTGGGGTGTACATATGACTTGAAAGTTACCACGAGTCTTGTCGTGGAACATATTCAACAGGAACTGGCAATAAATGTTGAACAAACAAAACTTTGGACTTTACAAAAGAGGTATACATTTAAAATGAAAGACACATGAAGAGATGGAAATAGAGGATCAAGCGACAGTCAGGAATTGTGCATTGGTATAGCTGCTGTGACTTAACCAGTGGGTTAAAAACCTGGAAATAATGCACGAGCCGCTGGACTAATGTTATTTGGGATCCCTCCATTTTCTGATTCAGATGCCTGAGGGGTTTATTTTGTGACTTCATACAATCTTAGGCGGTAGGAGTCACTTGTTTAACTCTGTTGGAGGCTGTCAAAGCTATCTGACTCCCTAAGTGCATGCCTTATGCAGAGACACCCAGATGGTGTCTGTGCATAATTCAGCCAGGTGCAGGGAGAAACAATCGCAGCGATGGCGTCAAAGAGAGCATTATTTTTGCAGAACAATAAAGTCTTACTTTTTCCTGACTTGAGAAGCCCCCACAAAGGAGAAGTAAGGAACTCCAAAATGTTAACATGCAGTGGCAAAGCCAATAGGTTAGGGCTCTAAAATGGAATCACAAATGTCATTTCTTTGTCAGTTCCAAAGTTCCTCTAAAACAGAGGTCTTCAAACTTTTTTGCTCTGAGCCCCCCCCAAGCAAAATGTTTTGAGGTCGGGCCCCCCCCCCCCGCCCCAAACTTTATGGGAAGGATTTGGGGAGCGGGAGGGACATGGCTGCATGCAGGACTTATGAGATGATTTCAGGAGTACTTTTTCTGTAGCTCATAAACCGCACTAAATATGACACTTATAAAACAGCAAATGCATCAAACAAAAACAAGTATTCTCTCAAACATACTGCTCCCCGTAATTGGGTTGATGTGAGCTCCTCACAGTCGTGGACCCCAATGCAACTACACCTGCTGCACTAATGCTAACTGCAGTCCTGAGTAGCATTCTATCTCCTATGCATCTTTTACCTCTTCCCCACCATGACGGACCATCACCTCAGTCCTAATACTAGAAAGGAAAGTAAGCTCCCATGCCCTTTGGGGTACCTCTCTGAAGAAGCTGTCTATGGCCATTTTAAACATAAAACTGTGACCCCATACAGTATTCTCTATTTTGGGCCATCTCTTTGACAATATCCATCAATCTCGCACCTTTCCTTCTTCTCCTGGACCATTACTGGGAGGCGCCAGGGTTCGAGAGGATTAGGACTCTGCATCTGAGTGCAACCCTTCTGGCCTTCACCTTTCACAAAAAAACTGCCCCTGAACGGTTTAAGCTGACTTTGTGGTGCCTCTGCCTGAAAGCGAAGGGTGTGGTGGTAGTGCAGAAAATTGAAAAAGACACCAGCCTTTTTACCAGCCGCTAACTGATTGAGTCACTTAAAGTCAGGGCCACTGGAATTATGAGTTTCTGCAGCAGCAGTGTTTTCCACATAATTATGAGTTTACCGCATTTACTAAATAATCCAAAATCTGCTGCATAATCTGTAGATTTCAACAAAAACTGGATTCTAGCTCTAATGGAACAAAATTTACTTAAAACATGGCAAAGTGTTCCTGGGCAGTGGAAGGCCCTTTGCAAACATTCACTGGTAATCTTGTAGTTGCAATCTGCTGTATTTGGGTGTTAAACTGGTACTAATGAGGTGAAATATTTCCCTGACAGCGTTACCATGAGTTAAAAATGACAAAATAATGAAGTAATGCTAACCACAAAATATGCTGCATTGAGCCGCATAATTTATCTTTTCTTGCTGCATAATTTAGTCAACCCTGCAGGATAATGTGGTTCTCTCCTGCTGAATAATTCCAGTGGCTCTGCTTAAAGCTTCAGGGTGGCAAAGATGTATTCTTTTTGAGATGTAATATAGGGATGTTATCTGATATCTGGAATAATGGAGACACTTATAAAAGTGTCAGCATTAGATACAATTTGATTACTTATTACTAAAAAACAAATTTTGTAAGAACTTGTTTTATCTCAATCACTGCATCATCTTGCAGCAGCCTAGCTTAGACTATGTAAATACTATTTTAAAATAATGACTTACATATTCACAGTGCTTTCTGCCACAGGCTGTGACCTCATAGCACTATAAAGAGGGCCACTAGAATTATGCGGCAGGAGAAGGCCAAATTTTGCAGTAGGGTTGACTAAATTATGCAGCAAGCAAAGGCGAATTATGCTGCATAATGCTGCATATTTTGTGATAGCATTACTTTGTCATGTTTACACCTGTTAACACTGTCCTGGCATATATTGCCCCTCATAAGAACCAGTTTAACAACCACATATAGCAAAAAGGAACAGAAAGGTGACCGGTCAACCTTTACAAAGGGCCTTTCACTGCAGGTGTAACATGTGTTTCATTTTTAGTAACTTTTGAACCGTATGAGCTAGAAACAATTTTTTTTGTTAAAAGCTGGAAATTATGCAGTAGATGATGAATTATGTGGCAACATGTTACCCCACTTCTGAGAAAATTGCACTGGCTTCCTATCCCCCAGCGCTGCGCCTTTAAAGTAGGATGCCTGGTCTTTAAATCACTACATGGACAGTGCCCTAAATTCATCAATACCCTTATCCAAAGGCACTCGCCTTCTCGTAACCTACGCTCGGCTCACCTCCATCTTCTGGCAACCCCCGCCTTCAAGCTGAAGCGACAATGGGGCTGTAGGTTCGCAACTCTGGCACCCAGACTCTGGAATTCCTTTTCCTTGGAAACTAGATTTTGTACAGATCTGCTGAGCTTCAGAAAATCCCTCAAGACATGGTTGTTCACACAAGCGTATGATTAAACTCCAACTGGGTCCGGCTAGTCCTATACACAGCTCCATGAAACCAACCGGTGTACGTGCGCTCTATAAGAATTTTATAACATAACATAACAAATGCAGGATATCCATAATTATAATGCGCAAAAAGCCAAAACCACACAATTTCATAATTCCAGTGGCTCTGACTATAAATACAAAGGTCTCTATTCCACTGCACCAATTAGGGTTCAATTATGTGTCACTCAGCTTTAACACACACATACATCTGCAGTGATGGTAGTCACTAACTGAGGTTTCATAACCTAAAAGAGTACATTTATCACCAGTTAGTTTAACTTGCATTTATTATCCAATTAAGTTGTTACTGCATTATTTTATACACACTTACATGGCTGTGAAAACACAAAACACATTTTTTTTATTTTTTTAGCAACTTCTTTGACCCCGCCCCCACTGCACTCCGATCACAGTTCTTACTTCAAGGGCTCGAAGTAAATGAAGACAGCCTGGAAATGCAGCAAATAAACATCGCCGCACTTCCTGGCCATCCTCATTTACATGTACTTGCAGAGGCATTTGCGCGCCCCTGGGAACCCATCCACGCCCCCCAGGGGGGGCGCGCACCACAGTTTGAAGACCTCTGCATTAGACAAACTTCAAATATTCTGTGTGATTTAAAAATATTTCCATGTACATTTGACACCATAAACCAACTATGGATTATGCAGATGTTAAAGTTTGTGTATAGCCTCAGTTGTTCAATTTGTCACCACATGAGCAGACTGTGCATTTCTTAATTAGCTCCCATTTAATCCTTTTTCAGAGTTGTGCCCTTTAACTCGGATCCTTAGCAGGAAGTCTAACAGGCAAATGATAACACTAGTTTTCTTTTGTGGCAGAAATGGGAACTTTTGCTGATTGTACAGGAGTGATTGTGGGAGACTCAGATAAAAAAAAATCAAGTTAACCTTGGAAATACCCACAGAGCCTTCCAAATTGAGCACAATTTCAAAAGCACAAGCTAGACAAAATATTGAAATGTGAAGACGAAGAAAAATAACCTTGTATAGTATAGCATTTGGTAAGCACATGTATGTGGCAAAATAATTAGACACTTACATGACTGTGAAAACACAAAACACGTACTTTGTTTTTTTAGCAACCTCTTTGACCCCCGCCCCCACTGCACTCCGATCACAGTTCTCACTTCAAGGGCTCGTAGTAAATGAAGACAGCCTGGAAATGCAGCAAATTAACATCGCCGCACTTCCACGCCATCCTCATTTACATGTACTTACAGAGGCATTTGCGCCCCCCTGGGAACCCATCCACGCCCCCCCCAGGGGGGCACGCCCCACAGTTTGAAGACCTCTGCTCTAAAACAATAGTACAGATTCCAAATAATGCAAAGAAAATCATTAATAGGAGGGTGGTTGGAGTAGAGTAATTTTAATTAGTGATGTGTGTTGCTTCAATGGAAAGAAGGGAACCACATTGAATAAGGGGTCTGTGCAAAACTTTGGGTGCTAAGGGGCAAATTTGGAAGCCTTGGAGGATGTGTATAAATTTGTGAGTGGTAATGCGTGGGAACAACTGCGTTTGAGAATTGGCATAGAGAACAAATGTCAGTAAAATGTGAGTAGGTAAACATACAGTATGATATGGTAAATTGATTTGCTGATGAGCGAATCTGCAAGAAATGCTGTTTAAGAAAATCAAGGTGAGTGGAGTAATATACAGCCAAATTGACTGACAGCATAGAAATGTAAATTGCTCTTAATAATGCTCCCAAAATAGTTATTTACCAATACAGTGAGGTTTTGTTACCAGGTCACTGATAGTGGAGCCACAACATATTGTGAACACCAGCACTAAGAGTCCTTAACTTCAAGTAAGTGCCTCGTGAGAGCCTTCTTTTACAATGATAAAGATGCCCTTATCTGCCTGAAGGAGTGCATTTTAATCACATTTGATAGGAAGGGTTCAAAACCCTGAGTGTCGATATGGTGCCATAGGCTGGGTGACAATTTGTGGTGTGTGGATCTAAGGGCAAAGCAGGAAGTTGGCAAATAAGGATTTGTGGATGGGGGTGGGGCGGTAAGCCAGAGGCTGATTCAAACCTAGAGATGAGAAATTTCACAACAATATTTTGAATGTAAACCTCCAGCCTGGTAGCAATAGGTTGAGTTAGGGGTGTTCCCCGGGTATGACCTTTGAATAGAACTTGAATATGAGGGTGATACTTTGGGCAGTACCTGTTTGAAAAGGGATATGTTCTATCGTTCTGGCAATAGTATGAAGTAAAGCCCTCCAGTGATAGACTATGTTTAAAGTATGGGTGGTAAACACTTTAACATTTTCTAGAGTGTGGAATGTGAATTTTGCAGAGACCAGCGAGGGTGTTATAATCGTCAAGTTTAGTCTGGACTAGTGTTGTGGAAGAGGTAGAGATAAAGGAAACGCATGCACTCCCAGAGAGCGCTTAAAACAAATAACTCAAGAACGCAGTGAAAACATACAAATTATCCAGTCAGAACAGCATGAGACAGAAATGCTGGAGCGCTTTACCAACACAAGAATAGGGAGGAAACTCATTGAATCAGGAGCAGGGATGTGAAATAGACAACAAAGCCATCCAGTCATGGGCAAGGTGCTGATCCAAAGCATACTTTGTGTAAACAGTAGGTCTGCCAATAGACAGCCAAAGCAATCTGTAGCAGAGACCTATAAAGCAACTCTTTTCCTCTGGCTGTAATGCTTCGCTTGTTTTCCTGCTCAGAATAAAGGTACCATCCAGTGTAGAGAAAAAAAAAATCTCTTAACCCAGTTGTGGATCTCTAATAATAACCATTGGAGAATGTTGCTTTTTTTGATGATGTCATCTTGGGTTATGAGATGCTCTGTGACATCATTCACTGAAAGACCCCTTTAAAAACGGAGAAAATTCCAACATGAAGGCTTTTCAGACTGTTCCCAACATCTGAATGAGGACTCTGTAAATCTGTTTGACATGATACCTGTAACATAAGCGGGAATGCAACTTGAGACTGAGCGAAACAGTTCCTATTGAGCTCGTTGGTCGAGTCAATATGTGAGAGTTGGGGAAATTAGTTCATGACCTCTGCAAATGGAAGGAGTAGCTTGCCATCCAGGTTCAAAGCCAGCTGTCAATCTAATTTCCGGAGTTGTTTGCCTGTGAGTTTTAAAAAGAGCATAGGCTTTTATCTTCCCATCAAGACCAGGACTCGAAAAATACACTCACCTGCTTGCATTTGCGAGCCAGATTTGATTAGGACGAGCTATTTTTAGGTCCTACTCGCCCTTTCTGGCGAGTAGGAAGACAAACTGACTTTTGACCTCTGCCTCTGAAAGCAGAGAAAATGTGACAAGATAGCCAGATTTAAAGGCATCTTTATTGCTCACAAAGTGAATGAGCAATAAAAATGCCTTTAAATCTTGTTAAAATGCCTTTAAATCTTGTTAACTTGTCACATTTGCTCGGCTTTCAGAGACCGAGGTCAAGTGCATTACAGTTCAGTCGAGTAGATGTTTCAAGACACTAGACCTGCAGGTCTATTGACATTTTTATGATTTTTCGAGCCCTGATGAAATGACTGAAGGAACAGTCTTCATCCTCTTTGGGTTTGGTCCCTAATCCTGAACCGATCCTCAGATACGTCATCCAGGAACTCCACTGTACAAACGGTCTTTTCAAAGGCCATGTTCTCAAATTTTCCATCTCCTCCCTCTGGCGCACCAAGTTAGGTCAGTATGGCAGCTATTGTGCCTTCTGCACCCTTTATGCCTACTCTGCAGTGGTGACTCTGGTCTTGGTTCTGACGCCATCTTATCACATTCCTACTCAGACCTTTAAGCTGGCTCTAAAGCAGTTGACAAAGCCAACAGTGCAGTCCTCCTAGGTGACTTCCGTAGCTACTGTGTCAAAGTCAGTGCTACTTGCACTGTTATTCCTTCAAACTTTCTGGTACTCAGCAAATTTTACTGTCTGCTAAGAGCAATATGCGAAGGAAAAGTGATAGAAGCTGATGGGCATCCTAGGTTCTGATTCAGATGTTGTGCATGTGAGGAGGTTTATGATGATGATGACACCTAGTCATACAATATATTGCCCTCTCCTGATTCCAGTACTGCTCTTCTGTCTGATCCTCATGATGCAAGTGATGTGCGGACTTTGCCAGAGACCGAGGTCAAAGCGAATGAGTGGCTGACTGCTGCTGATCAAGCACATAATGCAGCCATAGTAAAGAAAGTGGCAGAGACCTAGGCGATCCAGCTGCACTAAGAACAACCCAAGCCCGTATTGTGTACAGAGATGCTGACTGATAGACAGCTTACTGACTCTGTGCTTCCCTTCAAGAAGGTCTTAATTGACCAAGTGCATGAGGGCTGGTAAAAACCAGTTTGTGCCTGCAGTTTTACTATCCGCTCCTCACAGATATAGATCAGCTCCTCTGATCTTCCATTGTTTTCACCTCATCCTTCCCCTGTGAGCTTCATGTTCTAGGCTTACTCATTCGAAGCTGCTGAGCCCTGGTTTTCGGGCAGAGACAAGTAATCACAGCTGTCTTTTTCGTGTGTTCTGACAGCCACAAAACCCTTGAGTTTTCTAGATCATGAGTCTTCAGTCAGCATCTGGTGGTGAACGGTTTTCAGCAGTGGCAGGAGATAACACTGCACTAGTGGGTTCTGCAGATTCTGAATTGTGGTTACTCGGTGCTGTTTCTAAAGAGATTACCATCTGTCCTCCCTGAATGTGCACTCCTTTCCGGCACAAAAGCATTATGATAAGCGAAAAACTTTCTTCTAGCGAAAGGGGCAATAGAGATGGTTTCTCCTTTCCACATAGCGAAAGATTATTTCAAGTATTTTCTGGTCCCGAGTAAAGGATCTGAGATTCTCAAACAAATGTGGAATCCTTGGAACACGTTTTATAATTTACTTTTATTTCATGTGAACGAAGCATTAAATGAAACAAAATGTTTGAGACATTTTCTTTTTTATGTTCAATTCAGATTCTTACAAGCAAAACAGCAAAGAACCTTTTGAAGTGAGGCAACATTTTCTAACCTGATTTTTTTTTTTAAATGCATCTAATCTGCCAAATCAATATTACACTGCATTTGACCACCACCCTGCCTTCTGTCAACACAACAGGCCCTTACAAGACTATATTTTTGACTGACAGTTCTATTTTGTATGATGCTTCTAATTTTCACTCAACACATTTTGGTTTTATCTTGGAAACCATACTTATATTATTCAGATATGTGCCTTTTTCTCCATTTTTATGGTCTAGCTTGATTGACAGTGCAGCGGTAGCCAGATATTTATGTAAGAATCACTAGGAGAGGGGCTTGGACTCCTTCCACATGTTGGGAGCCATTAGTACATGTTTTGATTGGGCAAATGTTGTGGGCTTTCACAAAAAAGGTGCTTGTCCTCTACACAGCTGTGATCATTTTATTTATCCAGCTGCCTGAGCTTTAATTTTCAGGGGCACGTACATGGCATCGCAATGCTAATAAAGTGTCTAGCTAACTAGATAATTTATGGCGTGTCTCTGGCAGCAGCACAGATGGGAGGAGTGCAGTCATTAATTTACATGTTTTTTTAGGTCTGGCTTAACAGTGCAACAGTCACTTGACCTTTAACCTACACCAATATTATTCTACAGTTCTTTGCTTCCACACAAATACATATCCATTCCCATGCTATCTACTTGTAAAACTTCACATTACCATACATCATTTCTTTAAAACCACACCTATGGGCATTGCCAATTCTTTTTTTTATTTTTTATTCTTTTTATTTGTCAAACATACAATGCATATTAAAACATTACAATACACGCAAATATATTCCTTCCTTTCAATACAGTCCCCTTGTTCTAGTCCCTCTGATTATCGCGTTCATCTCAACAATTTCCAGTTTGCATTTCTGCGCTTTTTGTAATGCCAAGAGCCCCTTTCGCACACACCCTTCGTGCATTCAAAACCTGACTTATAGTTACAGCTCCCTATATTTTACCCAATTTCCCCACACTTTATACCATTTGCCAGGGCATCCTCGCCCCATTCTTTCACTATTGGAACTCGTGCTGTCCCCCATAATCTAGCTATGTTTCTCTTTGCCACCATATCGGCTAAAATAAGCCATATTTTTGTGTATCGTGACCAGTCCACTCCTGTAGTTATAGTTAATATTCGCCACTTGGCCACCATTGGTACTGACTGGCCTAGCCCTTTGGACATCACTTTTGTTGTCCCCTTCCAGAATCTCTGCAAAGCGGGGCAGCTCCACAGCGTATGTAGAAAGGTGCCTTCTCCATCACAACCTCTCAGGCAATTGGGTGTGCCGCATTTCCCCAACCAACTAAGTCTTTGTCTAGTAATATATACTCTATGTACAATTTTAAGTTGTGTCAATCTAAAGCGGGACCTGATGGCTACCTCCGCTGGACTCTGTATAACCTCCATCCAGTCTTCTTCTTCCAGGGGTCCCACATCCCTTTCCCATTGCTCCCTAAGGTTTGCCAACAGGTCTGGAGTATTATTCATTATTTGCTTGTATATTAGGGAGGTTGCTTTTTGCGGTATAGGATCTGCTATGAGTCTATCCTCTATCGGTGAGTGTTCAGGTATACTTTCGCCCTTCTTTATGTGTACTGTTGGGGCATGCCTCAACTGCACATATTTAAATCTTTCTGTGTCCGACAGTTGGTATTCTTTCTGTAGACTCTGGAAGCTCACCACTTCCTGGCCTTTACACACATCCCCCAATGATTCTATACCCAGCAGTTCCCAGGCCCGGAAACCTTGTACCTTTCGCACCTCCCTCAGAAGATCCCCTGCCCACAGGGGCGTTCGCTCTGTCAATCTGTCTTCCCAACCTAGAAACTTTGTCACCTCTTTCCATATCCTGACTGTTGTTTGCGTGTGAGTTGTCAGCCCTCCCATAGGCCTCTTGCTATATAATGCATCTGGGTATCCCTTCTGTCCCATTGCCCAATGGTCTACTCGATAGGCCGGCTCCTCTCTGCCTGCATAGGGCCATTCATTAAGCGTGGTTAATTGTGCCGCCCAATAATATTTACGTATATCTGGGACTGCTATCCCCCCCATCAAATCGGCCTCTTTGTAATTTGCCTAACGCTATCCTGGGGTTCCCCCATCCCATAGGAGCTGTCGCAGTTCCGCATCTATTATTTGGAAGTATTACGCTGGTACTCTGTATGGAGTATTTGATAAGACATATAGCAGGCGAGGCAAGGCCATCATCTTAAAAATGGCAATGCCAATTCTTGTTCTTACTTGAGGTGTTCACTGACCTTATTCTGTCTCTGAGCCACCATGCAGGCTGTCTTTGAAAAATGCCCTTCTTGGGAAGGAAAGATGCCTTGGTAGAGCCAGCACAATATGAAATGTAAATTTCCCTGAAAATGTCTTGAAAGAATTTAAAGTACAGGAAGAGAGTGTGCCTAAGAACAAAATGGTGACAGGTAGAGCAAGTACCGTTGTGATTCATCAGATGAAGCATTGCAAGTGAGCTTTTATACCCTTTTTCTGCCCTGTTTGTGACCAGGTCTCATCCCCAACCTCATCCATGCCACCTTTAACCCCCAGACCCTCTGTTTCATCAGAAGCTGTCCCATTTGATGTCCCGGCACCCAACATCAAGGATCTCCACATCCAGGCACTGCATACCTAAGTATTCGGGGACCACAAGCTCGATGTCGAGATCCAGCTCAACATCCACAACTTTGATTTCTAGGGGAGGTCTCCCTTAGCACCTTAGCCCTTATGGTGTCACACCCCAACACTCATTGAGAAAATCAGCTATTGAAAAGAGACGATTGTCAGTGCTTCTTCACCATAGCCAGAATCCTCGACTGTCGAAGGTCCTCCCATCCCAATGGCAGAGGATGATTTGCAGTCTCCACCACATCCAGAGAATATAACTATCCCAGAAGTGGCGCAACTTTCTGTTAACATGTCTAGTATTCAGAGATGCTAGCAGCAGCACTGACTCATCTACCAATTCCTCATCTCTCCTCCACCACCTTGCAGCAGCCTTCTAAAAGGAAGCACTAGCAAGAGAAGAGACTTGAAGATGCTGATGAACCTTCAAGGAAGAAAAAAGTGTAAGAAACATTGTCTTATCCCTCAAAACACAAAATCTGAAGAGATGAAGATAAAGAACTCGGGAATGGCCTCTGACTCATGAGCAATCGGGATGACATTTGTCAGCCTTGTGCATGTAGAGAAGTTGGTTCACCTTCTACTACTTCCTCGAATTCTGATGGATCGAGTCCTTACTCAGCGAGAACACCAGACTCCTCTCCACATGTGCGGTCTCCAGTGGGCTACGGTGTTAGCTTCCACTAGAAATCAATAGAGCAGCAAAAAGGCTCCACTAAGAAGCTATCTCCCCGGTGTATGAGTTCTCTACAATTTATGGTACTCTTCTCCAGAAGTATCAAATAAAACCTATGATATGACGCCATGGTTCCCCTTTGACAGCTCTAAGAGAAAAAATAGCAAGATAATGAACTCAATTGGCAAAAGAAGCGTGCTGGACTGCTGCTAGTTTCATGAAAGCATCTAAATCCACTGCCCTGCTAGGCAGATTCAACAGAGTTGTAGTACTCCTTAGATAGATTCATCAAGCTTCTTCCCAGAGAAAAGAGAGACTATTTCAAGGAAACTTTCATAGAAGGAATGATCACCTCTGACTAGACAAGTAATGCAACAAACAATTCAGCTAACAAGGCTGTAAGGAGCACTATTAAAGAGTCTTCGGCTTTGCCTGGTATCTTACATTTATGCGTGCATCAAAAAGTAATGTAAATGCCACTCTCTAGATCATCAGTCTTTGGTGCGCACCATGATGAGTATGCGGACAGAGGCCAAAACCCTGCAGTCTGTAGGGAAAAAGAATTTCCGACGATGCAGCACAAGGGTTATAGGAATGGAATACAGTGTTTCCACATTCCCTAGTTAAAAGTGCAGCAACCAGTCCAGCTTACAGGGCAGCAATAACAACTTCCGCAGCAGTATTTTTCCAAAATCCAAAGGTTCAAATTGGAGGAGATTTCCATCAGCCGTCCATGGCTGCGGATAAGCTTCCCTTCCAAACTGTTAGTCCCTCACTCTGCCTTGAGGGCTTGACTGGCCATTCTTCCACACATGTTTTCCTACAGATCTGCAGGCCAGCTGGCAGCTTTCACAGCTGGATGACTGATATTACCCAGCCATCCAGCCACGAAACGCCACAGTACCCCATTTTCTCAGCAGTCACGGATCGCATCAAGATCAATCCATATCCCAGAACACCAGTGACTTCTAGCTGGCACCAGGTGCTTCAACTTAACCACTGCCCAGAGTGGGAAGGAGTATTTCCATTTAGAGTCAGGAATGGTCATGGATCACATCAGCCTGGTGGTCCCTAGATGTAGTCCACTAGGGTCATACCCTCAAAAGTGTTCTACCACTATGTGTTCCCCACTGCCTTCAATGGATCTAGGCAGAGCTCCTATGTATGCTTTCTGAAAGGGAATCTCAAGCCCATCCAAGTAAACCTGAGAAATATAAGTCTCTACTCAAAATCTTTTCTTGTCTGAAATAAATCTGGAGATTAGTGTCCAATCCTATATCTGCATTGCCTAAAAACATACTTAAAGATACACTTATTTGATATGGTGACCCCTTCAGCGACTCCAGGACGAAGGGTTAATGGCAACTCTGTACCTTCAGGATGTCTTCTTTCATATCCTTATCTACCCCAAGCATCTCAAATACATAGGTTTCAAAAAAGCTGGTTGCTACTACCATTTCAGTTCCTGCCCTTCAGGCTGAAATCCGCCCCTCGAATTCTAACAAAATGTGTGGCCCCAGTAACAGTGTTCCTCAAGTGTTAGTCCCTTCACTAGATGATTGACTTATAAAGGCCACATCCAGAGTTACAACGAAAGCCTCTAGCAAAGTCTGCCTTCAGAATTTCTACTGACTGGGACTGACTCGCTCTTCATCACCCACAGTTCTGTTTCTTAGAGCCATACTTTGTAATTGTAAATGTTAATTATATAGTACTTCCTACCCCTGACAAGGCGTTGAAGCTGGATGCATGAAAAGCTTACACATCCAAGGAGTGCATACACTATAGTCAGTCTCTTGCCTTACAATTTAGCAAGATTCAGGCTGCATCGGTACATCTAGTCTGGTCTCGTTAAAGGATAACCTCAACCTGCATTTCCGTTATTCACCCCTGCTGCCTGCATACGCAACCACTTCTGGAATAACTGCACGGACAGTGGACCTTCATTGATAAGGTTTTGTTTGTGGCCTGGACAAAGATAGCTCTTCGGTGGTGGTCTTACATAGATCAAATAGCTAAGGGCTTACTTTTTCAACCTCTGCCTCTCATTTTGTCATGACAACGGACACACATCAGTGGATTTCTGATGTGCTCACCTATATGAATTGTCTTAAACGGTCTTTGGATAGCTTAAGAGCACTTAAAGGTACTTAAGCTCAGAGCAAGCTGAAGATAATTTGCCGCCTTTCTTCTAAGAATCTGAATTTCTTCAGTCTTCATATGGGTAGACAGCACCACCTTGATGTTCTATATGAACAAGCAGTGAGGATCCTGATCTCTAGTACTATTGGAAGAAGCCCGGCTGCTTTGGACCTGGCTGTCCAGCAGGGAGTTTTGGTGAAGACCGAACCCCTGCCAGGAGTCCGGAATGAGTGGGCCAACAGAGTCAACAGGGACGTGCCACGAGTGGGAGCTGGATCAAGCTCAAGTTGAAGGAGTGTTCTACTGGGAAAACCTGAGCTTGACCTCTTTCCTACAAAGACCAGCAAAACAGGCCGATTCTTACCAGCAAGTATACCGGAACGAGTGTAATGCTTTTTTGATGACCTGGTTCAGAACATTTGTGTACACTTTTCCTGCATTTTTCATCGTCCCACGGGCAATTGCCAAAGTCAAAGTGAAATAATTTTGCACAATTCTCATCACCCTAGTGTGGCTGAGGCAGTATTGGTTTATGAACCTACTGCAACTGTTGGATACTTTGCATATGCCTTATGAGTCGCACCTGTCTCGCATATCTTAAAGCTGGAACAGTCTCCACCCTGACCGTGCCACCAATGAGCTTGAGTGCCTTGCTTCTGATCATGTCAAATAGACCCATATTGATATTCTAACGGAATGCTTTCCAATATTCACTCAAGCTAGCCCATCTTCGGCAACTAAGGCATACCTGGTGAAATGGAAGAGATTTTGCAGTTGGTGCATTGCAGAAGATCTTCACCTGGTGTTATCTCAACCTCATCAGATATTGCCAAACCTGATACAACTAGCCAAATCAAGACTAAAGCTCCGTTCAATTAGAGTTCACATATTAGCTGGTTGGCTGATTATGCATGTTCTAACAAATGGTAATTAAGGAATTTTTCAAAGATTTTTCCATTGGGTTCACCAGTCAACAATTATTTGGAATTTACCACTTTACTGTATTAATTCAGGAAGAGCCATTTTGGACCCATTCACTGGGTGAACTTAAAATAAATCTCTTAGAAACTTTCTCTACCCATGTTGACTAACAACAATGATTCTACTTTTTCCGTAAACTGCTATTATTATTTATTATTTTAACAATTCTACCATCAAGTTAGAGGCAGCACTCTGTTAATGGGTTAATTAATTAGACAGAGTCTTTAAAAAAAGATAAATAATTTGTTTTGTACACATACATAGAGGTTAAAGACCAGTACAAGGTGAATTCAAAGTGGAGGCGTATAAGATGACAAAGTCCAGTAAACTAGTGTAGTTCATATCATTGAAAAGTGAAATAGCCAGTTGGAAATTATTTAGTCCCAGAAATCTGGAGGACAAGGGAAGGTCAAGTCACTATATTTTATGTTGTTTACTTATAATTAACCATTTAAAGATGTTGGATGCCAATATTGAAGCAGTAAATTAAAAATATAAAAATCATGTGAAAGCACATTACAGAGAAAGGAGCAGCACAGTGGCAGACTGTAGCAACCAGGCACTATAGAAAAGAAGAAAAACAGACATTTAAGAAAAATGAATAAGATGGGTGGGGGGAGGGCAAAGAAAGAGCAGGGTGAGCAACTCGACACCACTGAACCAAAGAGGATTGGAAGGGGTGGGGGAAGCAACAGATGAACTGTAGGAGGAGCAAGACCGAGTTCTTGGGAGAAACGGGGATGAGAGCGGTGAAGAAGCATACAAGAGCAAGAAAATACATGCACTTCCATAGAGTGCTGAAAAAACCCAAATAAAGTAGTGCCCTGATGTCACCTGTGGAAGGATACATGTCACCCAATCAAAGGAATGCTTATGAAGCTATGCTCCAATGGAGTGACCAACACAAGGAGAGAAAGGAAAGCCATAGAATACGATGCAAACAAATGAGCTTGACAAGAACGCCACCCAATGATAGGCTAACCCCACTCTTAGTAATGGCATTCTGCATAAGAGGTCTTTCGACAACAGATTGCTAAAGCCATCTGCTGCTATCTGCAGGCAAGACCTAATGAATGTCTGCCAACAATCTATGCATTATTTCCTCAATGTGACTACAACAGCGTATCAATATCCTATTCTAGGATTGCACCCATTTCAGAATCCTCCAGAAATTAATTGCAAGCAAAATTCCAAGGGTTTTTACCCTTGTCACCCAATTGTCCTTCCCCTCACACACAGGAAAAGGCACAGATCTCTGGTTCCTAATGTTCAACTTATTAAGGTAATCAGAGCCTCCATCTTTCCCCTCTAATAAAACACTTTTAGTCAGCTCTCATACGTCGGACACATTCAAGACCTATGTCTTTCCAAACTCGATTGACAAAACTCATCAGTGGCGCCAGAGTCGGACCTTTTTAGCTGTCCACTACTAATTTAGTTGATATGTTGCCGTTCCCTTTCTGGCATCCTCTTCTAAGAAGAGAGCATACATGACAAACTGTCAGCTTCACCTTGAATTTTTCTTTAATTTTAACAACACTTTGTTGGCTGTTAATGAACAAAAACACAATGCAACTATGTAGGCTGTATGTTTTTATTTAAGCAGTTTTTTAACTTCAGGTCAAAGGTTGCAATACATGTACAGAAGTTCAACTCTGGCACAAGGGGACCATACAGATGTGGACACTGCTGCTTTGGAGTACACTGTTAGCATTATGGGTGTGTCCAGTATGTTATCATTACGTTTCTGGCCTTGTAGAACAAGTGATTTGTCGTCAGTTTGTACCTAGCTGTTCTTTACTCCTATGATTTGTGTTTTAAGTTAGAAACCATCAATGCAACTAGGTAACAGCTGTTGGTAGAGGTGTGTGTGTGTGTGTGTGTGTGCACGCGCGCCATTAAAGTGTCCAGTGTGTATTTCGCTTTCACCTCAAAAAGTAGTACATGCCGGGGGAAATTTATCGTTATTTACAGATCCGACATGCCCTTACAGGAGCTATTTCAGACTTCGCGAATCTCCCCGAGTCCTCCCCTCTAGAGGATCGATTGCTGTCGGAACCGCTGTCAGAGAAAGCCGTATCGTTGACATATAGGAAGCTATGCAATAATCTACCTGTTCCGCTTCACACTCTTCAGGAAAGGTGGCAAGCCGATGTCGGACAGATTGAAGATGAGGACTGGCAAACAGCGCTAATGTCCCCGAAAAAGGCAGCCATTCCTCTAAGGCTCCGCTTGATCCAATTAAAAGTCCTTCATAGAACATACCTCACTGGGGTGACGCTAGCAAAAATTGGGCACAGACCAGACTCGATGTGTCTCCGTCGTTGCAGACGGGTAGCAACTTTTTACTATACTATTTGGGAATGTCCCCGCATACAGATCCTATGGGGTAGAGCTACAAGACACATGCAGAGGGCACTAAAGAAAGAAATCAGCCTTACGCCACGCCTAGGGCTTCTTAATATCTGGGAGGCAACGGATCTGACAGAGGTGGAACAACAAATGACCACACTGGGATACACACTAGTCAAGCGAGCCATTGCAATGAAGTGGGGAGTAGGGGAGGAACCAACACCAAAAAGTTGGGCGCAGGAACTTGACAAATGTATGATAGCGGAGAAAGATGTGTTCAAATCCCGGGGTTGCCCTAAAAAATGGGATAGAAAATGAGGTAAATGGAACGTGTATCGAGGAGAGCTGTGTACTTCGCCAACTGTAAATTTGGAAATGAGTCGGAATGGCAGATATGAGACATGAGCGTAAAACCGAGTCATGATTGATCCCTTTGACCATATGAATATTATAAATGTGGTGCACTATGTGTCATTATTAGATATGTGATGTATGTTTGATGTTTCAACCAATAAAAATATCTTTAAAAAAAAAAAAAAGTAGTACATGCCGTCATTGACTGGTCTCCAATTCGCAGAGCATATTTGTGAATGTGATCTGAAGTGAAAGCAGCATAATCCGTCAATGCTCATAAATAATAGGCTTGCTGCAGGACCTGTACCATTTTTTTTTATTTAAATAATTGTGCATTACGCCCCAGTCCCCATCTCCACATTTATCCCATAGCTTATTGTGCATTTGTTAGTGTTGTGAGGTTTTTAATCAATCATGTTTTTTAGGGCTACAATAACTGGACCAATGGCCTTTATGGTTACTCCTGGGACATGATGGTGCATTCTCGGTCTCACCAGCACGTGAAGATCACTTACAGGGATGGACTGACAGGGGAGATCGGGTATCTCAACCCTGGGGTAAGGACATCTGCAACCAGGCCTTGCTTACTGGGGGTGAGGGAAGACCCAGCTGTAAGTAGTACTGTGGCAGACCCTTGGATGGGGAAAGGGTCCGAACATGCCTGCCCATTTCTAGGGTATATACATAGCGTGTTCTGTATTCTGTATGGAATTCCCCTGCAGCTGTAATGTGAGAGGTTAAGGGGAAGTTTTGAATGTGACTCTAGTTCTCCTTTGGCTACAGTGTGGGAGGGGTGTATTATTTCTGGTCCCCATGAATGATGTGAAGGAACTGTGCTCATATTTCCCTGGATCTACCTAGGTTGCGTTGTGGGGGTTTAAAGGGACACTGGGCTATTTTTACTCTAGGTAAACTATTGGGGTCACCTTTGTCTAAAATGTACGTTGTTTGAAGGGACAATAGACAATATATTAGTCGAGATCCTCTAGAGTATGAGAGGACTCATAGCTCAGGATGCCTGGGTTCTCGGATGGCTCCAGTATAAGAGCCTAACAAAGTCTCTGATCTAGCATTACTTGGTGTCTTACGCAGCTTTAGTCTTGGTGCTCTGAGGGACAAATGGGCTGTTTCTTTGTGCACCTTGTTCCTTTCATGTCTGATGTATGTTTATATACCACTGTTCCTGTGTCATTACCACTTGTTCAAAACATTGTTTTACTACTGCATTTAGGTTTTTACACAGACGCGCCGCTGGAAGGATCATGGAGACATGTTGAAGCAATATGCCACCTGCCTGAGTGGGCTTCTCCACAACTACAATGTATCGGAGCCCGAAATATACTTTGACATCTGGGTCTCAATCAATGACCGTTTCCAACAAAGGTTAGCCGGGAATGGGTTGCAATATTACCTTAGTGTTTGTGAGCCTGTTCCAGCTAGGCCGAGTAGGAGGAGAGGGTTGGCGATTCAGAACTTTAAGATGAAGGCTTATCAGTTCAGAAGCTAGAATCAAGGTTATAGGTCAAGTGTGAAGTTGCAACTGCTCTTTCCTCCACCCTCGTGGACCTCCTAGATCTTGCCCAGATTTAGTGTAAACAGAAGTATGCCATTGGTCCTCCATGATCCCAGAGTAATAGGTTCCTCATGGATCTTGAAACTCTTCTAGGCATCTGTCCTTGCCCTCTGGATATGTACAAGACAAGCTCTGTTTTGAGTCAGGGCATGGCAGTTTAGTATATGTGCAAAATAAATCTCCACACCAATGTTTTGGATTTATTGCTTTTGTTAGGCTCTATAATGATCAGCATTTGGCACAGTTCACTTAACAAAATGATGTTCTAACACAAATCTGTTTACATTATGTTCCAGCTAGTAGAATTTAGACTTCTATTAGTTAGACAAAAGGGGTGTACAAAATTCAGGACTGGCACACTGCGCCCTCATTTTATACTACGCCACCCACCTAGTATATTGTACACATCAGTTAACTCTAACTAGAACCAGGGGCGCAATTTAAGTTTTTATATCTCAAATCATATCTTTATTCTTTTCTTATACAGAAGACTGGCAAATGTGTTTTGTGACAAAAAATTGCTTCCTCAGGGCCACAACATTAAGTTTCAGTACTCCCTTCTTTTTATCTTCATATTCAAAAAGCACAAAATAATATAATCACTTTTCCATAGAAGCATTTGTACATCTGACTCTACAGCACCAACAAGTAAGCAGACTATCAATCTCTAACTTCTAAAAAAAAGAAAAAAGCTCAAATGCCAGGTTTGACCCTAAAAAAGTGAGCGCCATTCAGCAGTCTTTGAGCCTCAGAATCTGCAAACCAGCCCGAGCACATCTAGGACATCTTCGCTGTGGAATCACAACGAAGAACAGCCAAGCTGAAGATATGCGTCAAACTTAACAATGGGAAAGGCTGTATCCTCCTGGGTTCAGAGTCTAGTTTTCTTGCTTATCTTGGTATTTTATACACTTTTCCTCATTGCTGCATTTTTGCCAGGTTTGGCTTTCAAGGTAAATTGTCATGTGTCGTGAGATTTAAGGCCGCTGTCAAGTTCCAAAGGCTTGGTACAAGTCTTGTTCAAAGTTTCTAAAATGCCTACTTACTGCACCCATCACAGGCTTTGGTGGGGAACTACAGTGACTTTGTACCAATCTTAAAGAAGACTTGTGTGTCTTCTATAACATCTCCATTATTTTGCCCAGCCTCAAGTTTTTCATCCGATCACTTTAAATTCTGAAAGGCCATGAAAACCAAGCTTTCTATTCTCTTTCTCAACTGCTTATTTTGGGAGCAATTTATTTAGTTGGACTATAGCGAAGAATCAAGCCCTTTGAGCAATGACTCCAGTATCGCAATAAAGTTTTATTTTCGTCTTTTTTTTTTTAAATAGATTTTTCAATGAAACAAAGTACAATGTATGTCACAGGGTATATCATAGATCAACTTTAAGATTTCAGTTGCAAACAAGTTTACAACATTATTCAGATTACTAGTCTAAACATGTAGATTAAGCTCTAAAAACAAGGTACATTTTACGTCATGGATCGTCATTAGAACAAACAAAAAAAACAGTGGCTTGGCAGGTCCAGATCTGCATCTCTATGCATGTATCTGTTTCTTATTATTCCTCTAACGGGTATTTTTTCGGTTGCCCCCAGATATCCCACAGGCGCAACATTCTAGGAAGTTCCGCAGCATATAGTTCAAGTTGTTCATTGCAGTATGTTAGATCTTTCAACCGCTTGTAACATTTGCTGGTATTTCTTTCACAAGTCTCAGAAGACACATAATTGAGAGGACACCTCCCAATATATGGAATATTATTTCTGAAAGTGTATTAAGTATTTTATGGCAGCAATTCTGGATTTTTGGGTGCCTCCATGCCAAATGGAAGAAATCTGCCAATGATGGACATCTGGCACATTTTGCCTCTTGTCTAAGCCCACGTCTTTGGAGACTAGCAGGTGCATGATATAGTTGGTGCACAAATATTTAGTGTATGATGCTCTGCCTGCAATTGGAGTTCAGTGCTCTTGTTTGTACACAACAGAAGGTCCAGTCGGCGTCAGTCAAAGCAGAGTCCAGTACTGCATTCCATTTTTCTTGTGCTAGGGGTGTAATAATAGGGGTTTCTATCTGTAATGAGTTGTATAGGCAAGTAATAAAAACAAAATCAGGATGATGCACTTAGAAGTAGGGATAGCGTCTTAAATTCAGGGGGGCCAACTTGAAAGGTGGGTCAGTATCATAATAAAGGTTGCCAAGAAATTCACTAAGATAGTGATTCTTGATAGAAAAGATTACATTGTGGAAGCATACTGCCAAATTCATAAACCCACCAGAGAGTAGGGTAGTGGGAATTTAACAGAAAATCTTCTTGTATAAGTGGACCTTACGTATAGGACACTAAAGATGTAGTCAACGTATTCATGAGTTTTGATGTCAGACTACCCATTGTGATCAACGTTGATAGGCTTTTCGACTTCTGCTTAGAACTCAAGGTCAACTTTAGCATAGCTAGACCTTTTATATTTCCATGGAGCAATATTCTGCATCAGCTTCAATTTAGATGGACCTTAAGCCTTCAAAGGAGTAGCATTCGACATCTTCGTGGAAGTTGAAGGGCACAATCTTTTCAGTGTCAAAAAAGAAATTCTGATATTGTGCCCATGTCGAATAGTGATGGCATAAGACGACAGTGAAGGAGGGTGAAGCATTGACGTTAAACTTTGTCAGGAATGTCCATGACATTGCCGCTCCTCTTTACTTTTGGTAGAAGACGTAGCATGGGGATATCCTCAGCTCTCTAGGCTGGAGAGGATGAGAAACTGCTTGTACTGGAGCCTTTTGCCAAATTGTCAGGCTCAGAAGCCCAATGCATTCCCTGTCTCACAACATCGTCCTGGCTAAGTTGCAAAACAAAAGTCACAGTCCATCACTGAGTGGTCTTCGGGTAGGCATGCAACACACAAGAGATGCAGGTATTTTACTGATTACTCAACGTGAGGGACACTTCTCAAACAGAGAAGATGTGCACAATGGCTTAGTGTACCAGAAAGCTTTGAGAGGGAAAGAACATTCCAATATTATGTTTTTGTTTGTAACTAATGAAAAATAATCAAAAATCCAAATGACGGAAGAATTTCAGTCAGAATTGATAAAATACAAAGTAGAATGCCCAGGATGATCTCAGAAGAAGCTGGAAAAAAAGAATTAAGGAATATGGGTCACTGTATTGGATGCTGATATTGTGGTTGTTTGTTTTAGACAGAAAAGTTGTTTTTTTCATTTAAATCCACATTTGTTGTTAAATGTTTTTTCTGTATTTGTATTATACATTGATTAGAAAAAACTGAAAGTGAATGTTGCATGTACGTAGCCATTTTGTTTGCTTTATGTTAATGGGACAGGTTTTTTCCATTTAAAAAGGTGTTCTGGGACCCTGTGCATGGGTGGGGCTATTGAGCATTTATGAACATTAATGAAGCTCTATTAACGGAGACTAATTTTATTTCAGTTGTCATTTAAGAGATGAAAATAAGAAGATGTACTATGAACCCCATATTGATTTTCTAGTTGCCTTTTTATGATAGATTCATTTCATTAGAAGATAAAAAGTAGAAAGATAGGCACTGTTTATAGATGTATTTATTTTCTGTTAAAAGCTGCTATGGCATCCTCCACATGTTCTGAGATACTCTAATGCTCAAGAATATTAAGACAAAAATAGCTCCTTTCAAGTTCCCTAGAGTAGGTATCTTTCATAGATTCACAGGACTGAATCATTCTCCTTCACGGAGATGGTAGATGACCTTGAGGGTAAATGTGCCTTAGGCGCCTCAAAACAGCGTCACTTTTAGTGGCTGTCTCATTTTAAAGTCTCCAACTGGGAACACAGTGTGGGCCTGATTACGATCTTGGAAGATGAGATACTCTGTCACAAACGTGACGGATATGCCGTCCGTCGTATTACAAGTTCCATAGGACATAATGGAATTGTAATTTGGCAGATGGCATATCTGTCTCGTTTGTGACGGAGTAACCCTGTCCGCCAAAATCGTAATCAGGCCCTTAGACTTTAATTTAAAGGTACTCATAGTTGGTGTCAAGGTTTCAACTCCTAGATCCACACCAAATGTTGGTTCACTCATGGTCAACTCTTATGTCCAAAGAGGTTAAAACAGTGAAATTTTCCAATTTTTTGATCAATGATGCAATTAATGCTAATGTTGGAACCGTGCAAATGCACACATTGCCAGACTGATTAGCAAAATGGTAGTTTTATTTTTCTTGTAAATATGTACAAATTAGTTTTCAAACGAACAGTTCAAAATTGTGCAAAGGCCAGCCAAACCTCCAGCACATTGACTCCTTCAGTAGTCAGACTACGGTGGGAGAGATTACAAACTATCAACCTCTGTGCCGCGCTCTGAGTTGATAATCCTCATTCTTATCTTGTTTATGGCCCTCACCAATAAATTATATAGACTGAGCAGTTGAGGTTTATGGGCACCTTTTAATTGTTAGAGGTTAAACTAGAAGCTTGCTATAGGGGTTGTTTCCCAAATGACGCCATAACTGGCTCTTGCTAGATATCACAATCTGAAGAAGGAATGCTTCTCTTTTCCTTCTTTGTTAATTGATACCTGTCCCTTGAAGAGTTCCTGGTGGGATCCTGTGCCCCACAACTGCCACCTCTTGTCTCACTGTGGACAAACATGTCCAAGTCATTCATTTTATTTCTTTAGTGTCCTAGGTGTTCAAATGTCACTCTGAGGCCAGTGTTACACTTTTGTCTTCCATGCCCAGTATCTAAGCACCACATAGAGCAGTCTTGGATATAGGTTGTGATGTTACCTTAGCATATGTGCTGCAACTCTTAAAACTGAAAGGCCTTTTGCTGACTGTTGGTTGGAAAAAAATAAGAAAACCAAATAGATTTTGAGTTTGCTTAAATGTAGGAACAGTTCGACAAGACTCACAGTGCTTATGTTAGTCCCACAGTGTTTGCTATCTCGTATGCACTCTGTGCTGTCACTTAAGCTCAGCATCATGCAAGATACATTGCCCGGACATTGTTTAAAAAGTTGCTGAGGTAAATATTTCAATGGTAAAGAATATGCATCTGAAATTGTACTCATTAGAAATCTATTGATGTTGCACATCCTTAAGCATGTTTATAGTGATAGGTTACAGAACTACTGTGTGACACGTATTTCACTTAGAATTCCTTCTAATGTAATTTTGCTGCACCAATTGTTGAGGAATCCAGGACAATTAAGTATTTGACAGACCACACAAATACTCTGATTAATCATGATCTGACTGTCAGAGGCTCTACAAAATCAGTTGGTTTGCTCCTTGACAAGTTCCTCCGGCACCAGAACAAAAACGCCTATCAGAATCCCAACACACTGATGAGGTAGACCAGGGCTAGGGTGGCCTGTTGTTTTTTACCTGCGGGGAGAGGGTGCTTGATTTCCTTCCATGACATAAGTCTCAATGTTTATAAATATTGACAATTGTGTACATTTTCCCCCACACAGGCTTTTTGACCCCAGAGTGGACATAGTGAAGGCTGATTGGTCTCCCTTTCGAAGGACTTCCTGGGTGATGCCCCTTCTGATTGATCTGTCGCCTTGGAGGCTAAAGTTTCAAGAAATGGAGAATACTCTGGATAACCAGACTGCTGTGGTGTTCATTGCCGATTTTCCAGGTGAAAATATTTTGATTGATGTTAGTTTAGGTGACCTGGAGTGTGTTCTAAAAGCAAGCAGTTCTATAAATCTCAGTGTGTTCTATTGAGGCACTGTATTTCTAGCTGCTAAGCAGCACATTAATTGACACTGTGCTGTTCTCCATTCAGTACAACGTCATAGGCCCACACTCCCCAATATTAAGCTGCAAGCTCTACACATTTGAGTCCAAAACTGAATGACACTAGGCTGAGCTTTCACCAGTGAAACATAGGAATTGGCTTTACACTTCCACCAAGCTTTGCTGTCAATACTACAGCCTTGTGGCCTTTTCACTCACAGACACTAAACTGAGCTCTCTTCCTCAGGTTGCACCCTCTTGGTTCCACACTGTGCTCTAAAGCTCTACACGGTCGAGGAGCCCACATTCAACAGACATGAGTATACGCTCTGTCTAATAATACATAATCACAAATCGCCCAGTGATCTCACTTCTGCCTGAGCTTTCCCCTCACTATTGACTCATAGGTCCATCATTCACTCAAATGAAAGTGAGTCCTTTAAGTACTGCAGCTACATGGGTCTTATACTTAGTAACTTTAAGTAAATCTCTCCCTTGTGCGTTTGCCATGCACATCTTATGTTGACTTGTTCCAAATGGACCCTCTGAAGTAATGCTATCTCTTGTGTCCCCCACTGTTTATAGTTACCTTTTCACTACTTGTCACACTGACACTGCTCAGTCATCCCTGTTTTAAACCTCACTAGTGTACCTACTCCTGGACTCCTGCTGTCTTCACATGCATATTTTCACATTCTATTTAAGGTCTGCATTTGGAGAATTTTGTGAGTGAAGATCTGGGCAACACCAGCATTCATCTGCTGAATGGAGAGGTTCAGGTCGAGATTGTGAAGGAAGAGAAGAACTATACACTAAAAGAAGGAGAAGGAATGCAGGTGAGTTAGGCATGAATGTTTAAAGTGAGAATGTGATGTCCTGGAATAGGTCCTTGCAGAAACAATCCACACATTTGTTACATGATCATATATGTTCTTAGAGTTTAATGCGCTGGTGTGTTCAAAGACATTACTGAAAGTACTAGAATTCAGAACTGGATGGACCCAAGGATGGCCATGCTCCTCCAGAGTTCCTGACACCAGCTCCTGCCTGGACCTTTTGGTGGTGCTGCTGAGACTGCAATCTGGACACTGATTGTGGGGTTGGCCCTACAGATGTCCAATTGACACTGACAAACTCATCAAACGCTGAAATTAGTCAAACGTGTAGCTGCTTGGTCCACTTGCCAGGAGGGTGTACAAGATGGCAGCCACCAAAGTGCATTTTTCAGAGAGAGAGGAGTGTTGAATCTGGCCGAGACTGACCCAACTTTGGCCTGAAGGTCACAGATTGAGCCCGCACCAGCATTTTTGAGCAGACCAGAAGTTGGCAGGGGAATGTGCCAAGTACCTTCGGCACCAGACACCTGCCCAACACTTAATGGGGCCCAGCGTCATAAGGTATTTGGCTTTCTTATAGATGCAATTTGAACTCTTCTGGCATTATATCAGAACAATATGCACAGCATTGCATAACACAATGAACATAATCTGAGATTCCTGATGACACAGTATCCCCAAGACCGGTGACTCCACCAACAACACTGACTCAGTGAAAAGATAAGAGGAAAGGGGTAGGTGAGAAAATTGAAGCCCCCAATCTCTGTCAATACGTAAGTGTTCAAAAGACAACGGGTACTTTGTAAAGAGACATAATTATTTATATGTGGGGAAAGAGTGGTGCTAAAGCAGTCAGAGACAGCAGATTAGGCACCAGGGCATACATTTAAGGACGGATAAAATTAAGTGCACAATTAAGGCCTTTGCAGCCAAGCTGCAGAAGGTTGCTAAGATTAGTAGGGCTAGAAAGGGCCCAGAGGGAGCATGGAGATGAAGGTAGTTAGGGGATCTCTTCTTTGGTGACAGATGACTATTAACTGTCAGTGGTGAGGAATGTAAGCAGTGACCTAGAAAGTATACAGGATGAAATTGAGCAGTCTGAAGGTATGGAGTTCTTCCAGTCCCCCCAATAAAAACCCTAAAGGGGTCACACCCATGATGAGTCTGGGGTCTGTAGAAAGTCATGGGCATATACTGTGGGCTGCAGTTGGTAAAAAAAACCTTTCCCCCTTTTCCTGTACTCACCCCTTACCCCTAAAATCATCATTACCTCTAACCACCCCTTAACCCTAAAATCACTCTTACTGCCCTTTATCTCTACTCACTCCTTAACCCTAAAATCACCCTTACTGTCCTTTACCGCTACCCACCCCTAAATCCTAAAATAACCCTTACTCCCTTTACCTCTATGCACTAATTGCACTCCTAACTCCTAAAATATCCCTTCTCCCTTTGACCTCTACCCAGGCTTAACCCTAAAATTACCATTACCTCCCTTTACCTCTACCCACCCCTTAACTCTAAAATCACTCTCACCCTCCTTTACCTCTACTGACTCCTAAATCCTAAAATTACCCTTACCACCATTTACAGCCACCCACCTTTAAACCCCCCGTCCCCCCCAAAAAAAGTCTGTGGTTACAAAGTAAAGACACTCGGAGAAGAGGCTGAGGAGTAAAGTCTTTCTGGACTAAAACCTGCAGAGTATACATTTCGTATCGTTTTAAACCTATGCATGTGGGTGGCCCTATATTAGCTAGTTTGGTGTTTGCTTGAGGTGCCAAGCCCCAGTTTTGGTCCCTGCTTCACAGCCGGTTAGAGTGGGAGAAGTTGTCTTTAGTTAACGGATACATCTCTATTTGTTTAATCAGATGAGTCCCCTTTCCACTAATCCTCCACTGGTTGATGTTGGAGCATTGCATGGTTTCACTTTGGAGTGCGGTTATAAATGATAAAATAAAATTGGCTGTTTAAATGCACAGACTTGCATTGCAGTTATAAGAATCTTAGTTGCAAGGATAAATCTATATATGTAACTGTTTCGATATGTGTATATGCCAATAAAAATGATTTTGCCAGAAAAATGCTTGGAATGGCCGAACATGGGATTTATATCTACCTAGTGTGACTTGACATAGGACTGGTGAATGTGGCTTAGTGTGCGCATCTTACCTTCTTTTACATTGGAATTAGGAGCTTGTCCTGATTCTAACAGATGTCAAACCGGCCCTTGTCGGATCCTCAGAATATTCCTTCACCACTGAGATATCACAACCTCAGGCCAAGGCTCAGCAACTAGCAGAACCAATACCAACAGCTCCGGTAATACCAAGGCCAGCAAAACTGCCACCCACTCAAGTCCATGTGGATGTTAGATGAAAATTAGCATATAGATAACTTTTTGGAAACTGAGCTTTAAAAAGCAAACACACCTCATTGACGGGAATGGATTATGGATCTTACCACACCTCTCCTTGTACTCTCACCACCGATGACAAACCTAGATTTCATGTTTTTATTGAAAAAGATTTGAACTTTCTCTCTTCTCCTTTTACCCTCCATAACTCATTCCTCCTTCTTAGTATTAACATAAATATCATCCCAGGTGGTGTGAATTGTTTTTCTTAACTCCAATTGGGTGGTATTAGTGTTCACAATTTTAAGACACTATATTTGTCAGACGATTTTCTGACGCTACACTGCTGACATAACACTGAAATGCCCGTTCTTCCTTTCCTACTTCAAGGTTGAGGAGAAGTGGCCCAACGATTTAGCCTACTATGCATGGATCAATGTCTCCTTTCCTTCTCCCCCCTCTTTTTGGAGAACAGTGTGCACACCTTCATGACAAAGGCTCACAGTGTCTTAACTTTCTGCTCATTTACTGTGTACACTGCCTCAAGACTTTTGCACACAGTGTTCGCTGCCGCAGGGTTGGAACCCACAGAATGCCCCCCCTTCAGAACTGGAACCTACAGTCTGTGTTCTCCCATGGTTGGCCTTGCATGCTCATTTCATGCTTTGGTCACATCTTTATCCACAGGACTAGCTCTCCCAAGGCAGGTACCAACAGTTTGTGAGTCCTCATTACACGATGGAGATCCACAATATCTGACTGTTCAGCTCTTCTGCAGCACTTGGCAAAGTGTTTGCTCCTGGACAGTGTTTGCCCCTCCCCCGTCAATTGTTGAACCTTTCGGATCATCTCCTGTTTTTGCACAATGTGTGCACTTCCATGAATAGGGTCAACAATGTGTATTTCTCTAGCCATGGGGAGGCGTGTGTCTGTTCCCTTGGACAACCAATAACACAATGTATGTATCTGCAGGAACGACGAGGCTACTATTTGCTTCTAGTGCTAACTCATCATGCTGATGAGCCCTGGACAGGGCAAAGTGTCTCAGTGATTTCCTCCACTCGCTTAAGCAATTAAAAAGATCCCAAATTTAGGTGGCTCAACTGAATAGTACTTTACTTTTATTGGAAGGAGTGGGTGATTGTATTAAAGAACGCTTTGACTACTTGAGCCAAGGCCAGAATCAAAGATCATGTATCTTGTGAACACCCAAGACTGCAAGAATCCTCATATCATGTTTCCAGCACACAAGTAAGTTGTGTCCCAATATGCCAAGGCGGGGATTTAATACCCTTCTCTTCCATGCCAGCACTGGAGCGGGTCCTTTCCCTAATTACTGCTCGATCCTCTCCCCATGTACAATAGCATTGCACTGAGTGCACCTCACCAGTTTTTATCCAAAGGGGTACATGTGGGGTAAAGGGCGGCATTCTATTGCATTATCTCAGCTTGTAGTACATTTATTTACTGCCTCCAGAGTCGGTGGGAGCATCAGATGTCTGCACGTTATGTTGGAAGTGGGCACCTGCCAGTCTGCGTTAATAATAATTACCTCTGTTATACCTCTAGCTGCCACAGGCTTTCAGAATTCGTAGCACTGTAACCAGGAGGCAAAACCAATAATGCCTTAGTGGTCCTCCGGTTATTGACCTTGATAGAATAAATAACTGAGTTAACCCAACAGGTAATTGATCTTGTAAGTTCCATGTATGTGCCCGAGTACTGTCTTTTTCAACATGTGCCAACTCCTTATTTTTACACATTTAGCAATAGGACTGTGAAATATTAAAGTTGGCTGTGGCCAACCAGGCATGGTGTTTCCTTTTGAAGTTTGACTTGTCTGACCACACACAGTACCTTGCACAAAGTGGCCTTTCAGTGTGACATCTGTGATAAACATGTCATGTGTCAACTGTAAGTCACCCGTCAGAAAATGGCTTGTGCTCTATTAGAGTGTAAGAGCTCTTCTTCCAACCCTTATAGAATTTAAGTCCACTGTCAGATACGGTCTTTTTAAGGCGTAAGACCTCTGTCTTTCACAGATACTCTTCTACACTCTCCATCACAGTCAGGCTTACATTCTTTTGGAGTGAAAGACCCTCCACTCCTTTAACTTGGGAAGAGACAGTCTCAGAATGCTGCCTCTAATGTGAGCTCCAACCCCTTTGGCAGACGTACTCTTCTATATATTAGAGCAGTAGTCCTGGGTCTGCTCCCACCGCAAAGTAGCCAAACGCCAGTGGCTCGGTACCACAGCCAGAGCTAAGCTGCGTCAGCACACATGCGCATGGTAAGAGAAGTCATTTTCTAATTTATACAAGTAGACTGTCATTAATTTCCAGACAGATTTTGGCATTTTAAACATTTGGGCATTAGTGCTCATTGACACCTTCCCCTTAATCTACCTGTTTTTCACCTGTGGCAGGCTGCACGAAGTGCTGTGCAGGTCATTGAAAATGCACAGACTGGGTGTGCATGCTGGTGTGGAGCCATACCATTTAACCCAGCAAGAAGCATCTGAAGCCTGAAACAGGAGTAACAGAGGCACTCACAGTGCGCCAAGGCCTCGTGTGAGCTCTACTCCTTTCCCAGCTTATGAAAGGGTCTGGTGTAATCAGCAAGGATTTCTGATCCCGCACCACCTTGCGACGAGTTGGGAAAAGTGCACCCTCACTGATTGAAACATGGCCTTGGGAGGGAGGGATGCATGCAAACACTGACCACTTTTGTGTGTGAAAAAGGCCGCTTTATTGAGACAGGTGCACATCACAACATTTCCTGGCCAACTGCCTTACAAAACTAAAACCTTGCTATACATACAGAGAACTAGCCCCTATCCCACCACTACGATCCCCCCAAACATGCCCACCCTGCAGCTAACTCATTAATTTTATTTATTTATTTTATTTTGAAAGTTTTCTACAGCGCGAACATGACCACCGCTGGTATCAGAGCGCTTTACAGTTTATACATCGAGAGGGATACAAACAATCAAAAACAGAACCAACAAAGCGAAAAATACACAATCATGTAAAGCCAAGGCATTCTCGTGGCCCTGGCAGCTGGGCCACAGATCCGCAACTGTGACCTCAATATCAAATGGAATAGCCAGCCAGAGGTAGAAATTTAACTTAATTGTATTGCATTTAGACATTTTCAACATTCCATTCCCCCTACATCCTATAAGTATCTATATGAACCTCTAACTAACCAAATGTCCTAAAGTTGAACCTTTAACTGCCTGCCTGCCCTCCACTTGCACATGGTTCCCCACCTGGCAACGCCAAGCAACTTCTTCAAACTCCTGTCAAACTTTTTATGCCCCCAGCCACCCAGACAAGGGGGGTTGAGGACTACCCCCCTTTTCTGACCCCCGTAGCCCGCTCCCCTGTGTCACAAACTTCTTAACGTTTCACGTTCAAAACTTTACCTAACACCTCTCTAATCTCCAATAGATACAAATCCATGCCTATGCGAGACAGATGTACCCCATCTCCCCAGAAAAACTCTACAGCCTCAAATTTAATGTCAGCATGACAAATCCTACCAAATCCGATCTCCCTACAAAAATGTGCCATCTCCCTGTTGATTTTCCATCTCTCCTTTTCCATAAACCTGCACCACACTCACGACACCAAGAACTTCCAAGCCTGTACGTATGCTCTGCGTGTTGAATCAGCTAATGACCCTACCACCAGTGGTACCATCCGGCATTACCTACTGTCCACAACTGCTCCGGCATGGGTGTCGGGTCTCTGTCCGCATCCTTGGCTAACCCACGGAATCTCCCCAACTGTGAACTAGACAAGGCATCCGCAATGTCATTGTCCACACCCGAAACGTGGTGCGCTCTGAAAGTTCTGTCATGGCTTTAGCACACCAGTACGAAAACCAGCAGTAACTTCATCACCTGCATGTCCCAGGCCGACTGTCTGTTCACCACATCCACCACAGCCATGTTGTCCACCCAAAACAGTACCTGTCTGTGTGCCAACTCCGCGCCCCAGAGGGTCACCGCCACCACTAAAGGTAAGAGTTCCAAGAAGGCAATGCTCCTACCTCCGTGAGCCCACGCCGCTGGCCATTGCTCTGCGCACCATTTGCCCTGCCAATACAACCCGAAACCCAAGCCTCCCACCGCGTCAGAAAAAAATTGTATGTTCCATTCGAGGTCCACTCGTCTCGCCAGGGGAATCGCATTGAAATCCTGTAAGAAAACGGCCCACATCCGCAAATCCTCTTTAACCCCTGCTGAAACCCAGACGTGGTGATAAGGAAGAGCCTTCCCCGACAAAGCCCTCCCCAATCGCCTGCACAATTTCCCACCTGCCCGTACCACCCTGCACTCAAAATTGAGATGTCCCAGCAGAACCTGGATCTCCTTCACTTTGACTTTCTCTTTCCCCAGCATGCACATTATCAAAGCTAGTATTTCCCCCGTCTTGTCCTGTGGTAGCCTGGCTTTCATCCGCTCCAAATCCATTTCAATGCCCAAAAACTACAGTACTGTGTTGGGGCTCACTGTTTTTTCCTGTTCTAACGGCACCCCCAAGTCACCCATTAGCTCTTAGAACCTAGCCTGCATTCTCTGGCAGTCCGCCGAACCGGGTGCCCCCACCAGAAAGAAATCATCCAAATAGTGCGTCACCAGCTGATGGCCCGTCTGCCAGGTGAACACCCATTGGAAGAATGTGCTGAAGCACGCAAACAATGCACAAGATATTGCGCAGGCCATCGGCAGCGCTTTGTCCACATACCACTTCTCGTCGAAATGCATACCCAGTAGCTGAACATCCTCTGGGTGTACCGGAAGCAGCCGAAAGGCCGACTTCACGTCTCATTTAGCCATCAATGCTCCTGAGCCCGCCGTCACTACCAGTGACATAGCTTTGTCAACCGAAGAGTAGGACACAGACGTCACCTCTTCCAGGATAAAATCATTCACCGAGTGGCCCGCCGGCAACGACAAATACTGGATCAAACAAAACTGCCCCTCCTCCTTGGGGATTACCCCAATTGGAGACACTATCAGATTCTCTATAGGCCAATCTAAGAAGGATCTGCCCTACCGAACCTCCTTAATCAATGTGTCCCTCACCACCTGCTTGTGCTCTGCTGCCGCAAATTGTCAGCCCACCGACGAACCCTCGTATCCCAAACAAAAACCCTCCTGCAACAAATCTGCATCTTCTGTTCTTCTTTAGAATTCCAGCCAGCACTCCAACCTTTCGAGGTTAACTGGAGTATGAGCCCTTTGCACCAGGTCCATGGCCCCTCTGCCACCTCTAGGGCCTGAGCCTTGATGCTGGTGCCCGCCCTGGCCTCCCCCATTCTGCTGCCACTGACTCCTGCCATGGTTGTCAAACGTACCCCCTGTCCCATAGCAATTGACAGGGGGGTGGTTCCCAGAACATTTTGAGCATTCATGGTGTAATTTGCAATATTCCCGCGTGCCCAACCCCTCTTTAAAATCCCAACACTCCCTCCTGACCCCAACAAAGATTTTGAGAGGCCATCCGCCCCACCCCGGTGGGGACGCCCCTATAAGGGACGATACACAATGGGCAGGCCACTTGCCATAAACATAGTCTCCTTCCCCCCCCCCCTTTTGCAGCCTTCACGCAGAGCGAGGGTCAGCATGATGGCTTGATAACGCCTTGCACTGCCTATAATAAAAAGTTTAAAATAATCAAGAAGGCAGTCAATGGGAGTAAGGGTGGTCCCCTTCGCACCTAGAAAGAAGCCGCTGCGGAGTGGTTGGACTGTGTGGTCCCTGATGGGGGTCTGAAAACAGTTGTTTATCACCCCCTCACCTACACTCCTGTGATTTGCCTCCAAGTGGCATTGCCCACTTCCGCTATTTTCTCGAGAAGGCATCTGGGAATTTTAACTTGCCTATGGTGACAAGGAGAATGTGTGTTCTCTACAGTCTCAAGGAGACGCTATGTTGACCAATAAGATTTGTGCGTATTCTTGACCATATCGGTTAAGAAGGCTAGCAACTAGTGAAGACAGAAGACACCTGCTACATTGCCGTCAGTAATCTTGTACCTTCTGAAAAAAGATAGAAGGCTTCAGGCGACTCCCTGGCTTGCTTCATTGGCCACATCATAAGCCAAATGTTATTTTTTGTATAGCCTTACAGCACCAGTAAGGACCCCCGGCATCCTCCAGCACCATGCAGCCAAACATGGAAAGCATAAGAAAGGACACATTTAAGAAGAGGGAAAACTCAATGGCAACATCTGGGGGAAAGTAGCTAAAGCTGTGACAATCCTGAGGTGTTCCAAACTCCATACGGGGCACATTAGGGCACCCTATATAGCTCTGGTTCTAAAAGACAAGACAGCTAAAGAAAGTGATTTTGTGTGAAGGCGAACTTGACATGTCAGAAACCGGATTTTGTCATCTTGCTGGAATGACTGTGCTGAAAGGGCAGGACAGGTTGTCTACGTTTCCTTTTGTTCAGAGGTTCAGGCTCCCCTTCTTGAAATGCCCTTTGATGCGAGTCCCTTTGTGGGAAACATTTTATTGGCCTTCTCCAGGTCGTAGTCTAGTCTCTTGCCAGGCTCCAAGGCAAGACCAGGGTATCATTTGCAGAATTTGCTTCTTGTAACACCAGCAGAGAACACCACTAAGGCAACTCGCCAGCGAAATCACGGCCAGCAGTGCCTCAGAAGAATAGCCACTCAGCCTTGTGTATTGTATTTATATAGCATTTGCTACCCCTGACGAGGCGTTGAAGCGCTTTATGGCAAGTAGCACGCTCTGCCGGAACCTAAGGTATTGCGATTAGTCATGTGCACTCAACAAACAATTGCATGTATTTACTCCAGTTACTTTGTCATAGATTATATTAATACCAGTTAGGTGTGATCATTAGTGGGGGCTATGTGGTTCCAGGTGAATGATTGGTGAGATAGATAGGAAGATGGAGATGAGCTATTGTTAGGTTACAGGGATAGGGTTTTAAAGAGGAGAGGTTGTGATCTATGAAATGCGGTATCAGCCAATTGCAGAATTACAGTAAGAAAGATTAAGGCAGACAGGCGTAAGACTAAGAGGAGGCTATTGTCAGAAATTGGAGGTATGTGGAGGATGAAATGTTTTCATGTAGAATTTTAGGAGTATAGTGGGAAAAGGCTTTCCGTGATATCAAGCAATTGAGGATGTAAGCTGTACAAAGAAACAGAATTATACACAGTGCTCCATATGTGGGGCAGACAGCTTAAACGTGATTCCGAGTATACACATCATTTAAACATTAAAAGCCATGGTCTGTTGTATCCCAAGCCTAGGGCAGGCCTTTTAAACATAACTTGGAGTATCTCAACCTTGGTACATGGTCTGTCGCGGAACAAGGGGATTTGGTGCTGAAAAAAAGAAGAGGTCTCATTTAAAGATCGTCCCACTCTGATCTTTAATTAAAGATTTTTCACTCACTCACAAAGTTGAGTTATTTGGCACTGGCTGAGAAGCCAGTATGCAGTCAGATTTATACCCTGTCATCTAATCCCATCCAAGCGTATATTGTTAGTGTTTGTGAATGTGGCAATTGTAGTATATGCATTATACATATAAGCGAAGCAGAGTGAAAGAGGCCTGTGGGTTCAATTTTGAAAGCCCTTGGCCTGTTCCTGTGCACAAGATGGCAGTATTGTTGTTTTCCCAGACAGCGGAAGTGTATCATGAGTGGGGTTTTATGGTATATTTTTAACATTTCCGTCTGTATTTATCCATATTTATTTTTTAGTCATCTCATTGGTGTTTACCCATATTTATTTTGTGTTTTGAAAATAAATGGAGCTATAAAATGGTATATTTCCACATATATTTAACTTTTGGAAGTGCACTCATAAACGGATGCCTGTAATGTTTTAGCAAATTAAGCAGCCACGTATAACAAAAGACTACACGCACAGGTACATATTAGCATTATACTACAATTATATGTTAGCATATGTCTGTATTTAAGGAAATCTCATCCTGTTTTTCAACTCGCCATGCTGTCTATCTGCTCAGCTGTTGCCTGGAATTCATTAAAGACAGCATGGAGAGTCTCTCAAAAGAAGCACAATTTTCAGTATTTTTTGCTTTTAAAAATAAATACAGACAGGAAACGCATTGTTTTCTGTCTGTATTTATATGTAAAAATCTGTAAAAACGGAAAAACTGAAGCCTTAATCATGGGCAATGTAAGAGGGAGGAGACCTAGACAGTGGAGTGAGGGCAAAGGTGACGAGGCTCCTATAAAAATTTGATTAGGTCTTTTTGTTAAGAGTTGATCCTGATTAGTCTTCCTGTAGCAATGCCTCTCGGTGGCTGGTGGGGGTGGCTGGTGCTGTATTCTCTATTCATAAAGAGAAGGCTCATTTAGGACAACCACCCTTTTGTCTCCTTCCTGTTCAATGTTTTTGTGTCTGTACACAGCCAGGTGCAGGTAGTTCACACCCCTTTGTGCCTCTGTTGAGAGTGCTCCAGGCTGGAGAGTACCCTACTTTGTGGAGCATCACCCCCTCACAAAGGCTGTCTCTGCAGAACACACTAGAGGCAATTGAAACATAAACCCACCCCAAACCAGTTCCACTTCCTATGGATTTCTGAAAAAATAGTACATTCAACACCTCAAGGCTACAAAAAAAGCAAAGCAAGGCTGCACGAGAGGGCTTTCATGCATATCTCCAAAATACGACCTACTGTCTGAGCCACACCAAGACTGAACTTCTGCACAAGGCAGGGGGAAATATCCCAAGCAGTGTAGTTAATGTACTTCGACCGCTGATCATGTGCCATCCAAAGCAACTGCTGAACTCAAAAAACTATACAGGCCGGAAAAGCATTGCACACGCACCCCAGCAATGATTGAAGAATACAGACTTAGTTACGTGCTGGCTCAAAGATTTCCATCGCCTTCTAATAATGCCCCACCAGCCCTCCTTTCAATGGAGTTACGTAATGTTCTTCTAGAGTTCTTGGAAAGTTATAATGTATTTTTTTTGCACACATTCCTGTGAATGACGGAATGCCACTGCCAAGAATTGACAAACGGGCACGCAACTTCTCAACAGAAGAGCAGCAATATGTCACGGATGGTTGGAATCTGGGCGACCAGTCAGCTGGAGCAAGTACTGCCAGTGATCAAGAATGTTTCCTTTTTTTTTTTAATAAGGCAGACTGAATTGTAAGTTTTGTTGCATAACTGCAAAAAATTAGGCACGATTACTAGAAGCATATGTCAAAAAAGTGGATAAACCGCATCCTGGGCTGAATGGAAAGAATAGTCAAAGTAGAGGGTGCAGTTCAAAAAGCATGAACGGAACATGCCACTCTTACGCCCTTTCGGTTTTCCAGGAGTATGGCTGGTGTCAAGGACGTGAGCTACACATTCAAATCTTGGGCCTCCACACTGGGGCTCCCTGCCTTCACAACCGACAACAGGCAGGGGGGAAAGCAGAAAAGGAACGAGTTAAGGAGAAATATGTCCTGATCGTGTTGGCCAGCGATGCTATCAGACCTCTGCACAAAACTGTGTTACGCACAGTGGTCGGAGTGGGCGGGATCCGAGGGGCATGACGTGCCCATATTTGTTTAATTTAAGGAAAACAGTTCTCCTACTTTCTGTGATGTAATGGTAGTGTTTTACTTAAACTATGTTGTCCTTCTTTATTGTCTATACTTCCAAGAGTTTCCATTAAGCCTCGTGCAATATTTTCTTTTAATGTAATTGTTTAGGTCTCGCCTACGCAGCGCGCATGCGCTGCATAGGCAAAAAGACCTTTTGGAATCGCTTAGGCTTTTCAGCCAAAAACGTCCACGCGTTCCATTGCCTTCAATGGCAACGCGTGCACATTTGGCGATTCACTTGCGGGAGCGAGCGGCGCCATATGGTAGCAATTATCGCTCCTGGCGCCGCTCGCTCCCACAAGGGAAACGCTTTCACTTTTGCCGACAGTTTTTTTTTTTTTTACTTCAGGCGCGCACGCTTGTTTTTGTTTCCCTCTTGTTTACCTTGCAGACGTTTAATTGCTTTTAGGGAGTGCTGGAGAGTCGCAATTGTAAGTACTATTTGTTGGTAAAAGATCCAAACTTGGTTTATACTTACGTGTTTTTGTAGTGTTAGTCTTCTATGCACCTTAAACAGAAATGGGAACCTGTGTCGTCGATCGTGTCAAATCAGTGCTTGGTTGTACCTGGCACGTGACTGCACGCTGGCGAATGATATCTTAATGCAGTATGCTGATTTGATCTAATGTGGTTAGGGGCATGCAAAGTATTGTTACTGCATTTACATAGCGCTTACTACCTCTGACAAATATGGCTGGTGTTGGGATGATTCTTGTAGAAGTAGGAGAAGTTGGAGGGACTCCTTTGGTCAATTGCACAGCTCGAGAGTGTGGATATTTTAAGAAGAGGTGCTATAGCCCCGAAAAGTAGTCTTTTAATGGCCCTATCCAAAATATATTTAAAAAGTAAAATAAAACACAATTATTCCAACCTTGTTAAGCACATAATCAAAAGTAAATTAATTTCTGCTTAAAACATTTAAACGTTTGTCTTTTGACTAACATTACGTCCATTAAAGTAAAGCAGCATTTATCATGTGCTTCAGAATAGTAGCCATAGTATGGTATGCTACCTACATTCTTTGCATACTATACATTCTTTGCAGTGCGCGCGCACCACTCGCAGTCTTCTAATACCGGGCGGCACGAAATGCTTTTCTCCTGCCTGCTGTTGCAAGTATCTGCTTATCAGTATCTGTATTTGTTTAACCAGTACGGCACATACCACGCGGCATGCCTCAATTGGATTAAAGGCGGCCGCACTTATGTTTTTGTTGGGTGCGATCCCCAAACACAGGCGCAAGCGTTTTTTGTTGCTGTTGTTGTGGTTTAATTTAAATTAGGGGAGTGGGGGCAGGAGCTAAAGTAGTTTGCCATTACCACGACTTTTTTTCCTTTAATTAAAAGCGCTTCACAATATGCTAATTCAAAACACGCCCCCCTGTGTCTTTCACAACCCCCCTCTCCCCTCCCACAACACTCGAGCCCGGCCCCTCCCTCATCCTAAGTAAATGCGTCCAGCTGCTTTGTGGCAACATCTTGTTTTTTTAGATCCCTAAGTAATGGTTCACGCAGAGCAAACTATGCTCCGCACGAAATACTTTCCTCCTGACTGGCTCTTCCGCAACACTTTAAAAAAAATTTACTAAACCAGCACACACATACCGCGCGGCACGCCTCAGCTGGATTAAAGGTTGCTTAATGGGTCTCGCATTAACGACAGTTGAAGCTATTGGCATTATTTTATTTATTTATTTATTGAGTAAGCTGATGCATATGTATAGACTGCATCCCTTTCTGTAGGGGGCTCGTTGGGTCAGTGCCCATGAGAGTGATATGTATATTGAGGTGGGTCGGCTCTGCATTTCATCCTTTGAAGGTGAATACTAGTGAATTTGATTTAGTTGGGTAGGAAGACAAAAGACAAATCACCTTGTGTCGTACAGTATATAAATATTCATGTTACTATTTGAGAGTCTTTATTAGTGCAGCATTTTTGCTTATTCCCTTTAGAAAACAAGCATTGGCATAGCCAATAGGTCTCGCCTTTGGGACCTTATAAGTGTTTAGCTATACAACAGTTGATGTTGTTGCACCAAGGATATTGTGCTGCATTACTAAATACTTATAAGGTCCTAAAGGCGAGACCTATTGGCTATGCCAGTGCTTGTTTTTTCTAGCTCACGCTCCGCATTCCTTCTCCATGGCATCCAACCTCCGTTTCTTTACTAGCGGTCTGGTTGTCTTGAAGGACGGACCTGCGGGACGTGGGTTCCTGCATTTAACATGGAATAAACTTACAGAAATTGAAACTCCATCTGGATCATTAATTGGATACTTCCACACTACGTATTTGGCGATGAGCGAAGTTCCAGCAGGAGCCCACTGTCCAATTTCGGCACTTTGCTGTTCCCTGGTTTCCACTTGCCCTGTGTGGTGCTTTCCCCCAGCAGGACAACTCCGTACATTGCGGCTAAAGGACATAGCTGAGTGTTTCAACCCAGGAGATCTTCCGCACGCATCCGCTGTGAGTTTGCCGCTTTTTTGGCATTTCTTCAGCCCCCGCTCAGCACCCAGAATATTATGCACGCTCACCCGTTCCATTTCACACAGCACCCGACTTAGAGAATATGGGGCCTGCGTGGCTGCATTTTACAATCTCTAAATGCCACAAACATACACTCTGAAATGTGCCGCGTCATTTCCTTTTAGCAGCCACATTGGATTGGGCAAGTTTCAACCTCAGTCAATTCATTATATGCATTTTATGCATTTCTTATACCATGACTGAATAAAACAAAAGAACAAAAAGGGACAGCATACTTCTATTAATTTAGCCAACAAAACTGGGATCACTGAACTCACCCAAGGTATTTTTTGTTTTATTTTTAGCAACAATATCTTGTATTCAGCAATTTGTTCAAATCCAACCTTTCTTACAAAATCCATGTAAACCAGTATAGTTATGGGGAAAGGTTTTATCTCCTTTGAAAATTATTTGGTTGCAATCGATGCTGAAAAATTAACCGCAAGAAGAAAAAAAAGCTGTTTTGTACAGTAACTTGGATGTAGAACACCAGCAAATATTTAAATATTTACCGGTCTCAGTACCTTCTGAAGTCTTCCATGAGGCTACCACAAGACTAAAAAACAAATTTATGGAACCACCAAGCATCTTGTTAGAACGATTCAATTTGAACAAAAGGAAACCAGCTCAGGAAGAGTCTATTGAAGAATGTGAGATGCTCAGACTACTGGCTGCAAAATGCAAGTTTGGAGACAATTTAGACACTGCTATCAGGGATAAATTCGTTTTTGGATTCAACTCTAGAAAAATGCAGGGACGTTTACTCTCATTTCGCAATACCACCTTGGGAGAAGTATTAGACATGGTCAAAGCCATAGAACTTTCAATTATTTTGAGTAAATGCATCTCAGCAGATCTTAATCCACAGCTTGTCAACAACATACAAGCTACAGATTCAATGAACGCTTTATCTTACAGAGGTAAGAACAACAGATTTCCACAGAAAAAGAACAGGACATATTGTTATAGATGTGGTTCTAATTCCGATCTTGGCAATCATGTTTCCTATCCAGCTGTAGAAAAAAGGTGCACCAAATGCCACAAAATGGGACATGTTCACAGTGTTTGCAAGAGTGTGAGGATACCTCTCAAAATAGTTCAGTTGAAATAGCTTCTGTTACAGAGGACTGTTCACAAGACTTATCGAGAGAAGTCCTCACACTTGATGTAGACACTGTGGATGTGAAACCTGCAAAAGGTCTATTTTGCGATGTATACATTGGTGAAATTAAGCTTGATATGATGGCTGATGCAGGAGCTCTCATTACGATTGTTTCTGACACCTTGTGTAATCAAATTTGGGCTGGGACTAAACCTTTGTACACTCCTGATGTATTTCCCAGAGCATATGGTGACCAGGTTATAGATATGGTTGGTTACTTTCTGGATAATCTTAAATGCTTAGGTAGTGAAACATATACAAAATATATGTGGCAAAGAAAGGGAAACGCATCGTTGATTGGCAAGACCTAGCAAGGTTAGGCCTCAGGCTTGTGCCAGGTTCACCGAATCCAGTCAGGGCAAATGATGTACAAATAGCGTCAATTGACAGTTGTAATGACAGTGTATTGTCAAAAATAATAGCCACTTCCCCAGAGGTTTTCTCCAACAAGATTGGTACCATTCACATATTCAAACATGGAATTAAACTTAAAATAAATGCCATTTCCATTTTCCACAAAGTTAGACCAGTACCTTTGCTGTCAGGACTTATCTGTGCTTGTTAGATAGTATATCTTGAACCTCGCAGTGTGAATGTTTTGTATATGATTACAAATGCCAATGAAAATATAAAAAATAAAAAAAATCTGTCAGGACTTATTGCGCAAACAGACTCCTCACAGTGGGTAAATCCGGTGGTCATAGTACTTAAAAATGATGGGGACATTAGGCTCTGTACAGACTTACGCACACTTAACAAAAAATTGGTAATTGATTGCCAGCCATTGCCAAAAATAAATGACCTACTATAAAACATAAGTGGAGCTAAGTTCTTCTCTTTATTGGACCTTCACTCTGCTTATCACCAAATAGCACTCGCTGCAGATTCGCAAGACCTCACGTTTGTCACTCTCTTTGAAGCATACAAATATCTAAGGTTGCATTTTGGTCTTGCGTCTGCAGCGAGTGTGTTCCAAAAGTTAATGGACACGATTCTAGCTGACATACCAGGTTCACGAGCTTACCAACATGATGTTTTGATTTTTTTTAAGCGATACAAAAGGGGATGATGGACGGAACGTTTGAGCCAATCAAACACTCACCCCCAGTCAACTGATCTGGGTTTAATCCATCATCATTCTTTAGCTCACTCCACCACCCCAGTTCAGACATGGCCATATGCAAATCAGTCTGACCCTGTGCCTCATGGGAACAGTCCAGCCCGAACTGCCAAGCCATGTCTTCCCTGGACCGGAAACAAGCATCCTAGGACCGGTTTCTGGCATTCCAGCCGTCATCAGCCAGGCTTGCTTGAATCCAGTGGCAAAGTGAGCAAGGGACCCACGTCTGGGCATACCCCCGCCAACTTAGAGCGAACAAAGCGATACAAAAGGGGATGATGGACGGAACGTTTGAGCCAATCAAACACTCACCCCCAGTCAACTGATCTGGGTTTAATCCATCATCATTCTTTAGCTCACTCCACCACCCCAGTTCAGACATGGCCATATGCAAATCAGTCTGACCCTGTGCCTCATGGGAACAGTCCAGCCCGAACTGCCAAGCCATGTCTTCCCTGGACCGGAAACAAGCATCCTAGGACCGGTTTCTGGCATTCCAGCCGTCATCAGCCAGGCTTGCTTGAATCCAGTGGCAAAGTGAGCAAGGGACCCACGTCTGGGCATACCCCGCCAACTTAGAGCGAACAAAGCGATACAAAGGGGATGATGGACGGAACGTTTGAGCCAATCAAACACTCACCCCCAGTCAACTGATCTGGGTTTAATCCATCATCATTCTTTAGCTCACTCCACCACCCCAGTTCAGACATGGCCTTATGCAAATCAGTCTGACCCTGTGCCTCATGGGAACAGTCCAGCCCGAACTGCCAAGCCATGTCTTCCCTGGACCGGAAACAAGCATCCTAGGACCGGTTTCTGGCATTCCAGCCGTCATCAGCCAGGCTTGCTTGAATCCAGTGGCAAAGTGAGCAAGGGACCCACGTCTGGGCATACCCCCGCCAACTTAGAGCGAACAAAGCGATACAAAAGGGGATGATGGACGGAACGTTTGAGCCAATCAAACACTCACCCCCAGTCAACTGATCTGGGTTTAATCCATCATCATTCTTTAGCTCACTCCACCACCCCAGTTCAGACATGGCCATATGCAAATCAGTCTGACCCTGTGCCTCATGGGAACAGTCCAGCCCGAACTGCCAAGCCATGTCTTCCCTGGACCGGAAACAAGCATCCTAGGACCGGTTTCTGGCATTCCAGCCGTCATCAGCCAGGCTTGCTTGAATCCAGTGGCAAAGTGAGCAAGGGACCCACGTCTGGGCATACCCCCGCCAACTTAGAGCGAACAAAGCGATACAAAAGGGGATGATGGACGGAACGTTTGAGCCAATCAAACACTCACCCCCAGTCAACTGATCTGGGTTTAATCCATCATCATTCTTTAGCTCACTCCACCACCCCAGTTCAGACATGGCCATATGCAAATCAGTCTGACCCTGTGCCTCATGGGAACAGTCCAGCCCGAACTGCCAAGCCATGTCTTCCCTGGACCGGAAACAAGCATCCTAGGACCGGTTTCTGGCATTCCAGCCGTCATCAGCCAGGCTTGCTTGAATCCAGTGGCAAAGTGAGCAAGGGACCCACGTCTGGGCATACCCCCGCCAACTTAGAGCGAACAAAGCGATACAAAAGGGGATGATGGACGGAACGTTTGAGCCAATCAAACACTCACCCCCAGTCAACTGATCTGGGTTTAATCCATCATCATTCTTTAGCTCACTCCACCACCCCAGTTCAGACATGGCCATATGCAAATCAGTCTGACCCTGTGCCTCATGGGAACAGTCCAGCCCGAACTGCCAAGCCATGTCTTCCCTGGACCGGAAACAAGCATCCTAGGACCGGTTTCTGGCATTCCAGCCGTCATCAGCCAGGCTTGCTTGAATCCAGTGGCAAAGTGAGCAAGGGACCCACGTCTGGGCATACCCCCGCCAACTTAGAGCGAACAAAGCGATACAAAAGGGGATGATGGACGGAACGTTTGAGCCAATCAAACACTCACCCCCAGTCAACTGATCTGGGTTTAATCCATCATCATTCTTTAGCTCACTCCACCACCCCAGTTCAGACATGGCCATATGCAAATCAGTCTGACCCTGTGCCTCATGGGAACAGTCCAGCCCGAACTGCCAAGCCATGTCTTCCCTGGACCGGAAACAAGCATCCTAGGACCGGTTTCTGGCATTCCAGCCGTCATCAGCCAGGCTTGCTTGAATCCAGTGGCAAAGTGAGCAAGGGACCCACGTCTGGGCATACCCCGCCAACTTAGAGCGAACAAAGCGATACAAAAGGGGATGATGGACGGAACGTTTGAGCCAATCAAACACTCACCCCCAGTCAACTGATCTGGGTTTAATCCATCATCATTCTTTAGCTCACTCCACCACCCCAGTTCAGACATGGCCATATGCAAATCAGTCTGACCCTGTGCCTCATGGGAACAGTCCAGCCCGAACTGCCAAGCCATGTCTTCCCTGGACCGGAAACAAGCATCCTAGGACCGGTTTCTGGCATTCCAGCCGTCATCAGCCAGGCTTGCTTGAATCCAGTGGCAAAGTGAGCAAGGGACCCACGTCTGGGCATACCCCCGCCAACTTAGAGCGAACAAAGCGATACAAAAGGGGATGATCCACAGCTTGTCAACAACATACAAGCTACAGATTCAATGAACGCTTTATCTTACAGAGGTAAGAACAACAGATTTCCACAGAAAAAGAACAGGACATATTGTTATAGATGTGGTTCTAATTCCGATCTTGGCAATCATGTTTCCTATCCAGCTGTAGAAAAAAGGTGCACCAAATGCCACAAAATGGGACATGTTCACAGTGTTTGCAAGAGTGTGAGGATACCTCTCAAAATAGTTCAGTTGAAATAGCTTCTGTTACAGAGGACTGTTCACAAGACTTATCGAGAGAAGTCCTCACACTTGATGTAGACACTGTGGATGTGAAACCTGCAAAAGGTCTATTTTGCGATGTATACATTGGTGAAATTAAGCTTGATATGATGGCTGATGCAGGAGCTCTCATTACGATTGTTTCTGACACCTTGTGTAATCAAATTTGGGCTGGGACTAAACCTTTGTACACTCCTGATGTATTTCCCAGAGCATATGGTGACCAGGTTATAGATATGGTTGGTTACTTTCTGGATAATCTTAAATGCTTAGGTAGTGAAACATATACAAAATATATGTGGCAAAGAAAGGGAAACGCATCGTTGATTGGCAAGACCTAGCAAGGTTAGGCCTCAGGCTTGTGCCAGTTCACCGAATCCAGTCAGGGCAAATGATGTACAAATAGCGTCAATTGACAGTTGTAATGACAGTGTATTGTCAAAAATAATAGCCACTTCCCCAGAGGTTTTCTCCAACAAGATTGGTACCATTCACATATTCAAACATAGAATTAAACTTAAAATAAATGCCATTTCCATTTTCCACAAAGTTAGACCAGTACCTTTGCTGTCAGGACTTATCTGTGCTTGTTAGATAGTATATCTTGAACCTCGCAGTGTGAATGTTTTGTATATGATTACAAATGCCAATGAAAATATAAAAAATAAAAAAATCTGTCAGGACTTATTGCGCAAACAGACTCCTCACAGTGGGTAAATCCGGTGGTCATAGTACTTAAAAATGATGGGGACATTAGGCTCTGTACAGACTTACGCACACTTAACAAAAAATTGGTAATTGATTGCCAGCCATTGCCAAAAATAAATGACCTACTATAAAACATAAGTGGAGCTAAGTTCTTCTCTTTATTGGACCTTCACTCTGCTTATCACCAAATAGCACTCGCTGCAGATTCGCAAGACCTCACGTTTGTCACTCTCTTTGAAGCATACAAATATCTAAGGTTGCATTTTGGTCTTGCGTCTGCAGCGAGTGTGTTCCAAAAGTTAATGGACACGATTCTAGCTGACATACCAGGTTCACGAGCTTACCAACATGATGTTTTGATTTTTTTTAATACAATAGCAGAACACAAACACACACTACATAAAGTACTCATGGTATTTAAAGAAGTGGGCATCACCTTGAAACCTGAGAAGTGCCATCTATTCAAAGAGGAGTTAGATTATTTAGCTCATCATATTTCAAGTATTGATAGTCACCCCACATTTTCACTAGTACTAGCTATACAGTATGGTACCGTCCTCATGACAAGGACACTTTGAAATCATTCCTTGCATGACCAAATACTATTCAAAGCATTTTAAAGGATATGCATAATAGTACAACCACTTAGAAAATTGTTGCAAAAGAAAGTACAGTTTGTCTGGGATGATGCAGCTCAAGAGACATTTGTTAAAGTCAGAACTGTAATCACTCATGCTCCAGCTTTGTCGGCATTTAAACCAGACTGCAAATGTACCTTAACTGTTGATGCAAGTCAAACTGGGATGCGTGCTGTGCTATCTAGATTTTATGTTAACAGGGAACACACTGTCGCCTTCGCCTCTCACTCGTTGAAAACATCAGAGTCTCATTATAGTACAATCAAGAGGGACGCGTTGGCGTGCTCTTGAGCCATTGACATTTTTAAAACTTTCCTCTGGGGTATGAGATTTGATTTATTCACAGACCACAAGCCTTTATTCCACGTACTCAATGGCAATGGCTCAGGAAAAGCACCAGCAAGATTGGTCAGACTACTCTCACGACTACAAGAATACAACTTCAAAATTGATTGCATTCTTGGGGGAAAAAACTCTAGGGCAGACTTTTTATCCAGAGTGCCCCTTCAGAATGTTGACTCTGTTGAGTTCGTTGAAGATGCATCTTAACCACCCTCGACCTGGATTCACAGGAAGACTATTTGTCTGTGGCTAAAAATGATAATGTTTTATCCTTAGTAATGGAATTTGTCAAAAAAGGGTGGCCAAAGGAAAGGTCTTTAGATGCCCCCCCTCAGACCTTACTCACACATTGCGAGTGAACTCTTGTTGACGGAATCCTCTTGCGTAACGATGTTACTGTTCCGCTAACTGCAGTCAAACCTATACTTTTTCAAGCTGCCCACCCTGGTCATCTACGGGTGGGAGCCACTTGCAAAAATTTAAAACCATACTTTTGGTGGCCTGGTCTTGACTCGAAAGTAGCCGACTGGATTTCTTCTTGTAACACTTTTATCCCTTCAGATAAACACTGGCTCATCCACCAAACCCCTTTACACACAGTTCCTTTTCTCGAGGAACCCTGGTCTAAAGTTGCACTAAATTTTGCAGGACCTTTTGATTTACTACCCTCTGACAACATTTTTTTACTGGTTCTAGTAGACTATTTTTCAAAATGGGTTTTCTTTGATTTCGTTCCATCTGCAAATACCTCATGTGTCATAATATTCTTGAGTAAGATTTTTTATAATGAAGGACCACATAAAGAGTTGGTCACTGACAATGGAACTTACTTTAGCTCAAATTAAGGAATTCATTCAAAATCATCACATCAAAAATTAAGGGTGGCCTTGTACTCGCCGACCTCGAATGGTCTGGTGGAAAGAATGAATAGATACCTAAAGGAACGAATTCGATCTGCATTGGCCAGCAGGGTTCCTGAAGAGGGTTTGTTAAGAAAATATATGAGCATACTATCTCACGCCTCATTCACGAGTGGTGTCTCTTCATGCTGTCTACTAAGGAAAGGAAAATCTAGGTCTGAAGTTTGTTTAAATTGGGTCAAAGGTATCATACCCAAAGAAAAGATGTGTAATTGTGACATAGCCAAGTTAGTGAAAGAAAGAGTTGATGTAGCTCAAATGAAACATATGTTGTATTATGACTGTTCACATGGTGTTAGGATTGTTGAATTCAAAGTGAATAATTGGGTGTTGGTCAAACGACCCACCAGAGTAAAAAAAGGGAGTCCGTTTTTTCTATCCCCTTTCAAATTTCCAAAGTATCGGGTGTCTCTGTTTTGCTGCAAGACAGAGGTTGGTGAGCAAGAGGGCTCTTGTCGGTTTGACTACTGAACAAGTTTATAAAGTCAGTGAGCATAAAGGTCAGGACAGTGAGGCCTGGTTTGACTTGGAGTCTAATGGCCATTCCTCTGAGGTATCTCAATCTGCCTCTTTGGATCAGGATTCAGACTCCAGCACAGACTTGGACTTCACTGAAACTATAACAAGTGGAAGCTTTAACTGTTATCATGATCAGCATGACACAGATACGGAATCCATTGAAGTTACTAGAAGCTCTCGTAATACCCCATGCCTGTGAAATTTTAGGACTTTTACATGCATTGAAACTTTTCTGTTTTATTTTAAAAGGGAAGATGATGTAATGGTAGTGTTTTACTTAAACTATGTTGTCCTTCTTTATTGTCTATACTTCCAAGAGTTTCCATTAAGCCTTGTGCAATATTTACTTTTAGTGTAATTGTTTTATTCTAGCTCACACTCCGCATTCCTTCTCCATGGCATCCAACTTCCGTTTCTCTACTAGCCGTCTGGATGTCTTGGAGTACGGACCTGTGGGACGTGGGCTCCTGAATTTAACATGGAATAAACTTACAGAAATTGAAACTCCGTCTGGATCATTAATGGGATACTTCCACACTACGACATCCATCCTTGGACGGAAATGCTTCAGCTGCAGTATAAGGCAGGGAGTAACGTGGGCTGTGAAACCAAAGGCGGGCAGACAGTTAAACAAGCCTTCTTGCCAGGGTGCCTGCTTATGTGAAAGAAATATAAATGTTCACAGCTGGTCAATCTGCAAAAGTAAAAGCAGCTCAGAAGCTGGTATTGGCTTCAATTAATAGAATTACTTGACACTTCCTGTTGACACCGATTTATTATTTTTGAGTGGTACTGGAAAGGTGTTACCAGCTGAGCTGTGAAGAGTGTGCTTTTTAAAGGGGCATCACACAGGCCTCTGCGCCCTGCAAGGGCTCGCTTTAGCCCCTAACTATTCTCCACTGCTCCAATCAGGAGTCACTTCGGTGGCCCTCTGGTTACAGTGCATTTAACTAATAGAGGTTTCATAAAGTAAGATGGTGCAACCACTGATTAACTAGACTTTCATTTCTTTTTTGTTTAAGCTCCGCATGTTATTTTATGTGTCATTACCGGAAGATAAAAGACCGATAAAAGTTACAGAATTTTTTTTTTTTAGCCACACCTTTGACCCACTCCCACACTTACTTTCCCTGCCCCAATTGTACACAGCATCACAGTTCCCTTACGTTTTTTTAATGCACTTTGACCACTGGTTATGCATTAAGGCATTGATTGGGTCGCCACAGACGCTTATGTCAATCACAAAATCAGCGCACTCACCTCAGCCTGTCACCTGCAGGAGAAAACCGGCGCTGATTCACTCTCACGTACTTGCCACTCTGTTTTGGCAATCAATTACTCATGATTTTTTTGGGTAAACAAGAAAAATTGATGGTTGGAGGCTAATCATTTAAACTTCTACAAAAACAAACATTTTGGAAGATGTTACTTTTAGGATGCAGTTTCACATCTCTTAGAGGATGAATTTATGGAAGATGAAGCCTCGCATAACATTGGTGACAAAAAAACGATGGATTTAGGCCCCGATCTCTGTACTGGGGTGAATGTATGACATTGTTCAGCATTCTGTCCATCAATTGTTCATTTTGCAACAGGTCCAGGTTCGGCTTGAGATTTGATTCAGCTCCCACTCAAGACACTCTAGCAAAGTGCAACTGTCCAATCTTTGTTCAAACCTTGCCGGTGCTCTGCTGTCAGTGTAACTTGATGGTGGATGTCCCAGTCCCACAGCATTTAGATTTCTGTCAATGGGATTTGTGACTTTGTCCTTCCCAGTGTGTTTACATAAAACCCTTGATCATGCGCAGAAAGGAATGCAATCCCTGTGTGACTGCTATCCGCTCCAGCAAGCTTATGTGACATTTTGTTACTTCACGCATCCATTTGTCGCTGGTAGCTAGATCTTGTGGATGAGCTCCCTAGCCTTTCATGGAGGCTCTGGCAGTCATTACAAAGCGTGCCATCACCTGTTAGAAATACAGATCGCTCTCGGAGTCGACCAACGTAGCACTGTCTTCATCCGTAATATGACTCATCAGTCATTGAATTAATTTGTATTCCGGGCCATTGGTTGTCAAGTTCCTCTGTAGCTGCCTTAAGCACAGGTGGCACGGTATTAGAGGGCAGCAAGATGAAATCATCCCTAGTAATGACTTAGAGATTTACTGAAACTGAGTCTTTTCTTTGTAATTGCTGGGTTAGGTCATGCTATTGTTTCCAGATAAACAGCCTCATGCAATTTCGGCTTCATTTGACTTATGCTCTAAGGGGAATCTCATAGCAGCCATCAGTTGAGCTATATCTGGATACACTAGTACAAGGGATTGAGGAAAATGGTCTCAGTTGTAATGAAAATCGCAAAGTTACCTTGTGGTCCATATGGTTCCCACTTACAAAGTGTAATCAGTTGAAGTAGAGTTCCAGTTTAAACACAAGACTGTTCATGGAATGTCACACTTCACACTTCCATTAATTATGCAATAATTGGGCTATAAAAGTAGAAGGAGGGTAGCCTGCCCTCTTCTGTCTGCCTCTGAGGGAACAAGTAATGAATTCTTAATTGTCCATACATCATTAAAATCCTTTTTTGCGGAATTATACACAACCAGGTTTGATATTGTAGCATTAAAATCTCTACTATTGACTATATGTGCATCAAGACCATCAAATGCCACTCAGTCTCCTTCCCCAGGTCAGATGGCTGATACAAGGCAGAGGGAACAGATACTATTGTGTAATGAGGTGATATGACTTTGGTCACATTTCCTGGATAGAAGGGAAACACTGGCCATTTGACAGGAAGATCTTGAGTTCTGTTTTATAAAGGTAACCAAATCTAAAGCTGTTGATTTTATTACTCTTAATAAGGAAATACAATGAATTAATTGTAAGATGGATTTCTGATTGAGATAATCAGTGGAGCAAGCTGATGAAAAATAAAAAAATAAATTCTAGGGCTTGTATCTGGATCTAAAGTAAATGTATTTAAAGCATTGAAATGCCCTCTGTCAACTCTAAGATTGACAGTCAACTGAGAAGAGGAAACTTTCAGAGCACTGGTCTTTCATGTGAAATCTTGCCTGGAGGTTTTGCCTTAGATCCTCATCACTCACATCCACAGGAGCTAAGCAGTTTCTGTCCTCCTGTCCTTTTGTTCCTGGGTGGTTAAGCCCTAAGAGTTCCCTATGACTGATGCATCTTCAAGAGCTCTCTTCAGACCCTGTGCCTCATGTGTATCCGCGATGATCTAGATGTTTGGCTCTTAATGCCTACGGGGTCATTCAAGCACATGACGCAGCCCTTTCTCAACAGGTTGTCTCTAACTATCAAAAAGAAGGAATCTGTCCTAAAAGCCTGTTCATCTTAGGAGCAGGGAGAGAGACGTGCGTTGTCTAAAGAGGTACTTGCAAAACATCACATTATGGTCCAAAAACACAAAGTCCTCCTAACAATGATGTCATTCTGCATTCTGTTTTTAGCTAAAATGGCAACTGGATATTCACCATTTCAGGAACAACTGGATCAACAGTGGCAACAAGCATCAGGAATAACTGATTCTAGTAATACCCTAATCAAAACCGTAATTGGTCTGGTGGCAAAATATTCATTACCATTTCACGATTCAGGATCTTTGTGATTCACCTTCCATTCAAGGTTACCAAGGATGTCACTGTCAAACGGAGGGGTGCCCATTTGCAGTACCAAACTACAACAGACCCCCACAAAAGAAGAGTCTACATCCAGGTTCTGCACCTTAACCCAACATCTCTCAATGTAACACTTGCCTTCTGGTGATTTGAACTGAAGAGGCATCGTAGAAAGTACCAGAGTTTCATTTATTGCAAACCAAAGCATTTTTTTCCACTGATGCACTCCATGGGGGACTGCATCTGTAGGAGGCTGGCTTAGTATATGGTGCACATTTAATGCAGTGATGCACCTTGCACTAATCCAGGCAACCCTTATGATGATTTTAGTGGTCTCTGATTACCTTAAAAGCTCTCAAAGGGGTAGCTGTGGAGAGCAGCATTTAGGCTTAGCTTAAAGGAGTGTAAAGCAGCTTGTTTTACCACATTCAAACAAGAGTGTAGAATAGATGAGAAAGACCCACACAGTGTTTGTTAAAAATAAGAATTTTTGTTAACACAACCCAATCAATATCACTTGGTATGTCTCCTATCTGGAGATATCAACAATACACATAAGAATACTTCAAAGAATTCAGGTAAGTAGCACAAATATACACTGGTCTCCAGGGGGAGACTAAACCATATACTAAATAAGTGGTATGCAAACTGCAAAGTAGAACAGGACTTGGACCAAAGGACTTAGAAGAGCTTGGAGAACCAGGAACCACCCAAGGTAAGTACCCAGGAACCCCAAGAAGGCTGTGTGCAGAGTGGAAACACAGTTGCATGTCCAGTAGAAGTCAATGGAGAAGTCGCGGTTGCTGTTTTAAAGAAAAAGATCACTTCCCAGAGGACCCTGAAGAAACCCTTTGGAGGATGGAAGGTTGGAGAGCCACCCCACCCACGAATGCCCCAGGAAACAGGTTACCTGCACCAAGGAAGCCGGGTGCATAGGGGGTGAAGTGACGTCAGAATCTCTCTTAGAGGACAATAGATGACTTGGGAAGAAAGATGACTTGGGAAGAAATAATCTGGAGAAGTCTGTGAAGAAGTCCAATGGAATCCAAGGGTGGATTCTTGAAGAGGAGAACCTGCAAGCAGAGGGTACAGAGTCTATGCCACTCGGAGGTGACCAGGAGGCACAGAAGTACAATGCTCACCCTTGGCAGGAAGTTCAGAAGAGTTCATGAGGACCTTGTTGCTGCAGCTGTGGGGACCTGGTGATGCTGTGGACGACCAGGAGCCATGCACAATCTTTCCATCGGTGTCTAGGTGGTCGGTGTCCAGCGGGAGCACCATCAAGCCTTGGTAGCTGCAACTGGAGAGGAAGACCAAAAGAAGCAATTGTTGGGACCAGCAAGGTCCAAGGGACTCATCACGTACAGGACAGTCAGAGCAGGCCTCTAGCAAGCAGGAGAGCCCCCCAAAGCAGAAGAAGACCCTCAAGAGGACCCACAGGCCAAAGGCACAGGAGTCGCAAGAGGACCTCAGGCATCTCACCAACGATGGAGGCACACGATGCAAGGGATGCAGGGAAGACGCTGATCTTCGAAAGGATGAGGTTCTGGAGGCTAGAGCTTCTTGTATCCCGAAGATCTCTGGAGTGCAGAGCCAACAAGCCTTTGCAACGGCAAGTCGACGCAGTGCACAGGGTTTGGACCCAGCGGCTCCGACAAGGGATACTGTCCTCCAAATTGCAGGGAAGACAGGTCAGGCCTCTGAGGAGCCATAGATCCACCACCTGCGTTGCTGAGCATCGGGAAGTTCGTAGGACGAGAGGAGCAGCAGACCGGTCAGCTTCGATGCGGTACCTGCAGATGCAAGGGAGTGACTCCTTCACTCCAAGGGAGATTACTTAGGATGTCCTTGATGCCCACAGATCCCTGGAGATCCTGAGCGAAGCACAGACACAGACGAGGCAGAATACTTGCAGAACAGCTAGACCAGGAGCAGCAGGAGTCTTCCTTGATGCAGTCTCGGTTCCAGGCGAAGTCCAAGTGTCCAGATGGTCGAAGAGTGTCTTGGTTTCAGAGATGAGTCTTGTTCCACAACGAATCTGAGGACCCACCCAGGGGAGGCCCTTAAATACCCAAGGAAAGGGTTCGAATGACTCTGGGATCTCTCCAAGAGGAGGGCTGGACAGAGGGGAGGATACTCCCATGTCCTTTGTCCAGTTTCGCGCCAGAGCAGGAACCAAGGATTCCTGAACTGGCTCAAACCGGTGTATGCAAGGAGGGCACCAAATGTGCTCTTCAATGCAGTCTGGTGGCACTGGAAAGCGCCCCCACCCCAGCCCAATACACTAAGTCCTGTCTGGGAGGTGGTCACACCTCCCTTTGACAGGAAACCTATTATTCTACCTTCCTCTGCTCAAGCTCAGCTCAGCAGCAGGAGTGCAGAACAGTGTCTGTGGTCGGTGGCACCACTAGCTTGCTGGCAGACCCTGAAACACTGTAACCGGGAGTACAGGGGGCTCCTCTGAGGAGCTCCCAGTACATGGGATCATACCTCCAACACCGGAATCGTGTTGGGGTATGATTCCAACATGTTTGATACCAAACATGACCAGGTTTGGCACAGCTATTATATAGTTGGACATTTCGTAATGACTGATGTCCACTATATGTCTTAAATGGCTAACCACACATACAAAGCCTGGAGCATCAACTCCGGGGTTTGTAGAGGTGTCCTGCTCTTGCAGGGGCACCCTCACACTTATAACCAGGCACCCTGCCCTCAGGACTGAAGGGCCTACCATAGGGATGACTTAAAAGTTTTAAGTGCAGTGACCTCAGATATAAGAAAACGTATATCTGTCGTGAGAGGTGCAAGCACCATCACACATAGGCTGCAATGGTAGACCTGTAGTCAGAGTTTAAGTGGACTCCCATGGCTGGCACAATACATGCTGCAGACCATGGGAGACTCCTGCTATGCCTATGCTCTGGGTACCTTAGTACCATATACTAGGGACTTATAAGGGCACACCAGTAGCCAATTGTGGAGGTACCAAAGTACTTACCAAAGCCATTTTGGGAGAGAGAGCACAGATGCTGAGGTCCTGGTTAGCAGGATCCCAGAAAACTACAGTCAAAACATATTGACACCAGGCAAAAAGTGGGGGTAACCATGAAAGAAAGATCCTACTTTCCTACAGCATCTGAAATCTCATTTGCATGATCTGCTGACATATTTGTTGCACCTAGCTAACTCAGACTTTAGGTAGTCTATAAGAGTACATCTTTCAACAATATAAAGATAATGATGCACCTACAACTCATAACTGTTTTCACAGCACTTATGCAATGAGTACATGAGTGTTTTGTTCAGAACATTTTTTTTTTTAAATACGGAACCGCTGACTCCTTGGTAGCCCAAACTAGTTTTGCCACAATCATGTTTTCTAAACACTACCATGCTGCCAGAGTCGGAATCAGTACTTTACTTCTTAGATGTCTAGTGTTGCATCAGATTTTAGTTACTTCAAAAAAAGAGTGTATGTGTTTTGGGCAGCTGTGTGTGTCCTCTTGAAACAAGGTGTTGCCATGTGGTACTCAGCTTTCATTAGTTTGATTACATTAAAGCCTCTCACCCTCTTGAAAGAAGGCTTAACTACACTTTGTACAAGAATTAAGTCAACACTGTATACAGGAGTCCTCTGCTGACATTTGGAAGAACGTGCACACATCAACTGAATTTTATTGCCTGGACATAAATGTTACTACTGAAGCCCAAGTGGGACAAGCACTGCATAGCAATATTCTTCAGTAACTAGTGCCTCTTTTTCACATTCCCAGTATTTGTCTGTCTTATGTATTACTGCTTCCAACTCATGATTTCGGCATGCTAATTTACAAAAGATCAATCGCTAAATATGAAATATTACTTCCCTGTAACTACAGTTCTCCAGCTTTGGTATCTTTGAATGATGCACCCCAACCCCATTTCCCCATCTCCGCCTTTATTCAGAGGTTCACTAATTATAGCTTACATAGTGTTGAGACGAAGTCTGAGCTACGGTCATCTTAGGAGCTGTGTCCAGAGCACATTCACCTCTATTGATCCAGCTCCAACAGTTTACAATTACTTGATTGTGCTAGTAAATGAGCATTACTGTATTGCTACTACCACTGTATTGCTATGCAAACTTGTTCATACTACTCACTACTATTCATTATGCTAGTGGGACTCCCAGCATAATGGCCGGGAATATATTCAACCGATTCTATTTACCCCTCTATTGTATCTGCGCTGCACTTCTAGAGGTTCATGCATAGCTGTTCCCCATTTGGAACAATGTCTCTGTACCCCACTGCATTCTGCGTGTGTGATTCAACCTCTGCTGTCCATGTTCCTATTTTCTTTTATACTCCTTGTTTAACTTTTCATCACTTGTCCTTACAGCTACCTGCTGGCGAGTACCACAAGGTTTTCACAGTGTCCCAGTTTCCTTCTTGCTACATGTACACCTATGTAAACACAACAGCAGTGGTGCTGGAGCAGAATCTGACTAAACTTCAGGAACTGAAGGAGAAGGTGCAAAATGGAACTGGTGAGGACAACTGCCTGCTGATGGTGAAATTTTCTTGTAACAGTAGTATTGCAATTAAAATTTTGTTTACAGACTTTCAAGATGGTATGAGTGTGCAAAGCTGATGATAGCATCTATTTGACATTGTCATTCAATCTTCTCACTCATAGTAGGTTTTAGAATTCAAACCAAAGGCAAGGAACAAGCAGTTCTTGACATAATAGCATATGCTATGAGTAGAAATCCACTTAATGACCCTCAAACTACAGTCATCCTCACTTTGAAACAGTCGCCTCTCTCCTACTTTGCAATTAGTTGTCCTTGGCAGTTCTCTTCCTCAAGTCCCATAGGCAGTCTCTAAAGGCTGCTTTTGAATGAAATTCTAATTCTTTCTGTGGTGTGGGTTGTAATCACTTGACATCCAAGAATGTCTCTTAGGTGTTCCACCCTTTTTTCCTGAGTAAGTATTTTACTACTTTTTTCTAGATGTTTCTGCCATCATTCTTTATCTCCAGGACCAGGCTTCCTCTTTTATTCAGGTATTTCTCCTTGCATGATTTGACTGACTGACACTGTTAAGGAGTGTGGAATTAATCAAAAGATTCTCTACAGGAAGCTGAGGGAGAGAAACTAAATTTGTCTCAGAATTAAAACAGGAGAAATTGGCAGAGGTAGAGAATTGAATCCTGCTAGGTCCAGCTCAACTATAAGGTCTCCGGAGGTTACTTGGTCTAACCCTCTTTAGGGGTGTCATACTATAAATCTCTTAGTTACCACCTCTTGCAGTTCATGACGAGGTGGTTGACTTCTCCAATTACCATGTGTCTTCTCATAGTTGTGGGGATTAGGGTATTGCGGCTTAAAATCAAGGCCTCCTTTGATTTCTAGGTCCTCTAGGACTTGGTGTCTCGTTTCTCCTCACTCCATCGTCAAAGTCGAAATCTGAAGGATTGTAAATCCCCAAGTCCTGAAAGAAGATTAGGACTCTATCATCATCTCCTAAATCTCCAGAGGCTTGATTTGAGGATAGCATCCATATTCCTTTCAGGATTATGTTCTATTCTTTCTCCTACCAGACACCACTGTGGATACTTTAGAGACTACACATTGTCCTTCTGATGGTCTATCTTGCCAAACCATAAGTTGCCTCCTCCTCCGCCACCTCCATTGACACTGAGGGATGCAGCTCCCAATTCTTACAAATGCTCTCATAAGTCCTCAGTGTCCAATGGGTCGCCTGAGTGACACCACAAAAGACCTAGAGAGTAGTGTACTAGGGAATGTAATAAACAATCCTGAACAGTAAAGCTGCTGTGAAACCTCCTGAGGAATATTTCACTGAAATTATCCAGAGTTGTAAAGGCACCACACAACACCACATATGGATTCCTCCTCAGACTGGCTTGATTTTTCTCCTCAATCATCAGACTTTAATCAAGCTGGAGAATTTTTTTATTTGATCTATGATACCCTCTAAACTAAGCAACAGTCCAGAACATCATCTTCCTGGTCTCGTGGAGCCAGTTCTTTTCTAAATTAAGCCTTGCCTTGACCAGAGAAGAGCTGTCTAAAGAAAAATATTGAGCAGTGGAATCTCATCCTAAATTCCTGGAAAAAACCCAGCTCCAAAATCTCTGCTTGTGATGGTAGCCAAGAAGTGTTGTATCGTTTCCACTTTCTCAGTAGAACTGTATATTTGTTTGGACAACATAAACATTGGGATGGTGCTAAACTTATTCCATGCACCCCCTCAGGATAGGTTGGCCGATAGTCCTGCTAGCTGACAGTGCCCCCATGAGTTCTGCCTAAGCCTAGTCCGGTAACTAATGGTTTGGGTAACCTCAGAACATGACAACCCAGACTCCCCAAGGAATCGTGGTAACAGATCTAGAACCTTTTCGCTCAGTCACTCGTGCATACTCGGGTAGATAAACTTGAAATACACCAAGGGGCGTTTCAATATTTATTGAACCACTGTGATTCTTGTATAAAATATATGCTGCAATGATTAATAGACAAAGCAAATGAAAGCGATGAGCAATATGAGGACAGTGAAAAGAATAAACAATTCCACCATTGTGCTGAAGCAGTATATATATGCTGGCATATAAGTTCTGTGTATAGTGTACTCCTACTATGCTCCCTAACCTAGTTGTCTAGGGTGGGTGTTCTGCCAAGAATCCCCTACTAGATGATGTAACTCCCCATTAACTAGGTAAGTGTGTGCAGGTCACCGTCTTAGTCACAAGTTGGACATTGCTCCTCGCAGAGGGTAAACAGGACACAGCGACCTCGCAATGACAGCAGAGTGTTCCTCTGATTTAAACACAGAAATGTGTGTGCATTTATAATAGCAGTATCTATGCTTCCTTGTTGAGGCTTCAGCCAGGCTGGCATTGTTTATTCTCTTGTGATAGCTTTGTCGCCTCATGGATGAATAACCAACAACATTTGCACAATGTGTGTTCTGGTCTTGTACTAAATGTTCAATGTGTCGTGATAGTGTACTTACGAAGTGGAATTTGTAAGCAATGTGGTTTCAGAGAAACAATCCTGCACTGTCCCGCCAGCAAATGTGTGTCAAAAGTCATCATGTGGAAAAAAAGGCAACTTAAGAAATGTGTGCATGTAAAATGGCAGTGTTTCTTCCCGGGCCTAACGTAGCCACGTGCCAGAAGTATAGTACACTTCTTGCCACACCTTCAGCTCCTCCAAGAAAAAAAGAACAGAAAAAAGAACACCTTGAGAAAGAAGATATGCCAGACCTCCAGTTCCTAAACTGTATGGGGCATTTTGACCAGTCTTTGCAGGATGCAATATGTAAAATCATGGAGTGTTAGCTAAAGGAAAGAAGGTATGTCGGGCCTCCAGTTCCCATACTCCGTGGGGCATTTTGACCAGTCTCTGCAGGACCCAGTTGTAACACAAATTCATTGCCCCCTCCTTTTTAATTTTCCTATATTATATATTATATATTGTGTGTGTATATATATAGATATATATAGATATATATATATATATCTATATATATCCACATTGTCAACTTCCTCTGGGTTACAAACTCTACAGTAGAGCTTATAGTCCTCTGCAAAGAGATGTCTACTCATCTTCAGCGACCCACAAAGAATACCATTGACGATCCTGCACACAATTCACAAGTTGATGTGGGGTTGGAGCCTCAATGACCGGTAAGTTTTTCCAAGATGGTTTTGGCACTAAAGGCCTTCTTCATGTCCATCAAGGAGAGCCTGGTTCAGGTTCTCACAGACAACAACACTACCATGTGGTACTGTCTTGTGGTTTGTGGCCTCCTGGCCTGCCTGGATACGTTAGCATAGGCCTGGCTGCCATGATGACTTTTGCGCACGTTACTCTTAGCCGTTGTTCTGTCGCCCTCTGCTCCTGCCACGTTATTTTACAACTGTCTGCATTTTCTGTTTCTCACCTTTTCTCCTGTTCCTTTTGGGCTCAGTCTGAACAACAGTTACAAGGTCGAAAAACACGTCCCTGGTTCTTGCTGATATGGCCAGTCCCTCGCACCTAGACATAACACTATGTACAGCTGCCATGGGGAAATTGGTGGGCTTTTATTATTGCGTTTTTCCCTCTTGAGAGGTACTTGAAGAAAACCTTTCCAGAGAGAGGAGCTGTGATTGTCTGCTGATGTAGTTTTTGCATCTAGAGACTGAGGTATGGGGGTTCGCTTGTCAAAGCCCAGAGGTCTTCTATTTTTATAATACAATAGCTACTAGCACGGGGAGGGGGGTAAGGTCATTCAGCCTTCTATCCACTGCTTTATGAAATGCTTTCCCCGTTAGTATTCTATGGAGTTGTAACTATGCTGATTATATTATTCTTATGCATTATGCTGATAGTACTGTCACGTGTACTGTATCTTAGAGCACGTATGTTGAAATAAATATTTTAACCTATACTGTGTCTCTTCTTACGCCGGTTGTGGACAGGTATGAGTGAGTGACGAAAGGGTGTTCTTGCTACTGCGAGTCCTGAGAGAGAGAGATACCGTGTTCTGGGTTGTCTAATCATTGGTACATTGTTGCTAATGGGACGCTAAGGCTAGTTGGGTTGGGGTTTTAGGTGCTAAGGTTTATGCTTGGCTCACCACTATATTCCGAGGTCCTATTATCCTGTGCATAGCTCTGTGTGTGTGCAGAATCCCTATAACATGGCGCGACCAACGAGTGGGGCTGCTTATCTGCGAGACGCTTGAGTAGTGCTTGTGCTTGTCCACAAGAACCCTCACGGACGCTTCCGGAAGCGTGTGTGACGGTAATACCTCCTATATTGACATTTTTGTAGGTTCTTTCAAGCTTGAAGTTATTAAAAAGGTTTCTTAATCGAACCCTCTATTGTGCTGCCTACTGTTAGGTTGTCAAACATCCCCGATCGTAATGGCGGGTGTAAACATAGCGGCACATAGCCGCACAGCGCTCCGGGATCACTTAAGAGTGTATGGAGTGCCGGACACGGGAGTCGAACTGATCTTTGTGGTCCAAGCCGATCCGGCTTTCCACTTTGAAGTGTTCTACTCTTGGATCACCTTTCCAGCGGTGGATGCGAACGATAATCTGTTCCATGAATATGAACCCACCGTTGTTCCTGCTGCCTATAGACCTTATACTAATCTTGAAGTACCGCTCACGGCTTGGCAGCACCGTGTTTGGTTTGATGGCGCCCTCCCACAACCGGTTACCACGGTTCGTTTAGGCCTCTTGTCTATTGACGGGGCCACTTGACCTGTTTTGGCCGGGTACACCCCACATCCGCGATATATGCAGATACCAGTCGCTGACCTGCGCAATATGTATTCGGCTTTGGTGCGAGTGCATCGCGCTTTAGTGCAATATGTTACAGGCAACATCCAGGGGCCCCACCTGGAGTTGCGGGCCATCCAGCTGCTGCAGGCGGAGTGACCATAAGTCCCGTCATGGTGAACTCAGTGATGGGCAAACGTCCACAAAATAAGGATGATTTTCCTTATTGGCTTGCAGAAAAATTTGACCAGTTGGAGGCAGTTTTTCCGAATACAACACCGGTGGATAAACATAGAATTCTTACAATTAGTTTGCCAAAAGACTTAATCCCCGAGTTGACAGCATGCAACAACTGGGGTAGGGTATCCGCAGCAGTTTATTCGAAGTGGTTCGGCACTCCTTCCATGACGATTCTCCCCTCTGTAATTAAAAAAGTACAGGATGAACATGGCCCTGAAGCGGCTGTGGAATTAGGGATGAGACTGGTGGGAGTATTCGAAGTAGTAGCTGAGCTGATCCTTGCGAATGTCAAGGGCGATGCAGTGAACTTTCAAGTAGCTAATGCTTTGGCTTTAGTCCCAGAATTGGACAAGCCGCGCGAATTACCGAAAATTATAACCCAGGCTTATAAAACTATTGGCCGAAATAGCCTGGGCAATAAGCCTTTTGGAAAACAACAAACACAAACACAACAACAACAACAACCTAAAACTCAATCTGAAAAAGATGAGAAACCAGTTTTTACTAAAAAGAGCTGGAGGTTGATAAAACAGGGTAAGCAACAGAAGAAGCCGGGGTCGCGAGGCGCATCCCCTGTTTCTGTCTCTTCTGAACGCACATATGATTTGCGCAATAGGGCGAGAATTAAATCTCCGGATAGGTTTCAGATCCCTGATACGCGTTCTCCTCGTTCTTCACAGGCACAGACAATTTCGCAAGCCAGTGGAGGGGATGGCCAGGATAGAGGAAGGGGTCGAGAGGCTCCCCAGGGACGAGATCAACCTCAACAACAAGTCAGAGGGAAAGCAGAAGACTTTCAACGTTCTCGCCCACAGTTTCAGAAGAAGAAAGTTGCCGCTGTAACAGCGAAATATGCCACAGACGGTGAGAACGAGACTCCTGAATTGGACGTGGGCAGTAACCCTCCTAGACAGTGCCGCGGAAGTTACCATAGTGCGGGAGGCACTACGTCCTCATATGGAGGCGACAGCAACTGAAACATTCATTACTGTTGAAACAGCCGACACCAGAGTGGCACCCCCTGACAGACTATTTAATATCGCCATTCAAATTGAAGGTGATATACAGCGTGTAATTAAAGGGATTTTTTGGGAAAATCTGACCTCTTCATACGACATTTTGTTAGTGGAGCGGATTGGCCACCCCCATTCGTACTTGCGCGTAAAGGGGAGGAGGTAATCCTTCCGAGCTTTTCTCGACATGTCCCAAAGGACAAAGCGGAGGCTCTTGCAGCTGAGTGGGCTGTGTCCCTGGCTCCTGCGTTATACCGCAACCACGTGGGTTGGGATGAAGATTCTCCCCCCCATGAGATACCTTTACGGTCCCTACCGCAGCCACAACCCCAATATCCCATTAAACGTGAAGCCAAAGGCCCCGTTTCTGAAATTCTGACGCAGTTAGAATATCAGGGAGTAATAGAAACATGCGTATCACCCATGAATAATCCCCTTTTCGCGGTTTCTAAACTCGATGGATCGTACCGCCTAGTATTGGATTACCGGCATTTGAACTCTCATTGCCGGACCTTTGCGGTGCAAAATACCCACAGTTCTGCGCTTGTAGACAGTCTTGTTCGTAAAAAATATAAAACGACACTTGACCTATCCAATGGATTTTACACGCACAACTTAGCCACGGAGTGTAGCCAATGGAGCGCTTTTACCTCCGGTGGTAAACAATTCAAATTAAGGCGACTCCCTATGGGCTACAAAAATAGTCCAGGTGTGTTCGCAGCCCGTGTTGTCTCTTTGTTAGACGGCATAGACCCAGATGCGTGTTCGTACGTCGATGATATTTACCTGACAGACGACGAGTTATACCCGCATCTTTCCAGAGTGGACCGCATTATTCTCGAGTTTGCGGTATTAGGTTATAAGTTTAACTTTGCCAAATCACACATTGCTGAATTAACAGTTTTGTTTTTGGGCTACGAGCTCAACAATGAAGGTAAGGGCTTAGCCCCCACTTCTTGGAAAAATGTGCACTTTTGTGCCCTCCTACTACTCTGAAAAAACTTCAGTCTTTGCTGGGTTTCCTGAACTTCGGGCGTACTTATATTCCCGAATACGCCCAGCGTATCAAGCCATTGTATGCCTTGATACAACCAAATTTTTCGAAGTCTTGTTGGCTTCCGGAGCATTCCTCCATTCTGCAGTCTTTGCAGACAGACCTTCTTGAGTCTAAGTACCTGTTGACGCGTGATAACCACACAAACTTGGTGATTAGAATAATTCCGGGGGCAGTGGGTTTCACGTATTTAACCTTTAACGAGGGTGACACAGTACCCATCGCATACAAGTCACATCTGTATACATCCGCAGAACTGCGCTTTTCATCTGTGGAGAAAGTTCTGACTGCAGTGCAAATGGCGATTCTGAAGGAGCGCGCACTGGCACAGGGAAAGCGCATTCTAGTGGTAACACCCTATCCTGCTCTAGAAGCAGTGACAAAGGCAAGTGTACCGAACTCTAAAGCTTTGCATCCCTGTTGGATACAATGGGCAACTTCTTTGACGTCTCCGGATGTCACATTCATCTTCGATTCTTCTCTACAGACTCAGGAGTTTTTACAGTATGAATTCGTTCATCCTCCTCCTCTGTCTTTACTGCCGCTTGAGGATTACGACTGTGTGATCTACACCGATGGTTCGGCACAACCGGCCACGGGGTCCAAGCATGCTTATTCAGCCGCATGTGCTATTGTTGCAGGTACCTTTGTGAACGGAGAGTTCAAGTCCACTGTAGTGCATACTCAAACACTCGGGGACAGTACTGCGCAATTGGCCAAGCTGCGCGCATTGGTGCTTGCGCTTGAATTCGTAAATCCGGATGTGACCACACTTATTGTATGCGATTCTTATTACTGTGTTCAATCATACAATGACAATCTATTCTTTTGGTCACAAAACGACTATAGAGACGCTAAAGGTAGCACAATCAAGCATAAGATGCTTTGGGTTCGGGTGGCAGAATTGAGACAACGTTTGCCACTCACACAAGTGGTTCACACCCTAGGCCATCAGCGGGTGGGCGCACACGCTGTTGGTAACGGTCTGGCAGACGAAGCAGCCAGATCAGCAGTAGTCACGTGTTCAGTAGCAGCAGTTACCAGATCCATGTCAAAAATTGACACCGATATTTTGGCCGCTATTGCTGCGACAAAGGAAGGTGCTAATTACCCTAGGGGTTTTCCTTCCAAATATTCATATCAGTTAGGTCCCGAACAGGCTCCTTATGTAATCATACCAAACGTTGGTGATCGGCTGATACCCAACGCGGATCGCAGACTTTCCTTGATAACGGCAGCACGCGAAGGCATGGCTTCGGCTCATGCTGGAGTGTCTGCGACCGTTTCCATCTTGCAGCAGCGGTACTGGTGGCGTGGTTTATATAAAGACACCCGTACTTATGTGCTTTCTTGTGACGTGTGTCAACAGATTAAGCCTTCTACGGTTACACGACCACCACAGACCTCGCTCTACATTTCTAACAGACCCTTTGGGTGTGTTTACTTGGATCACTGCGGTCCATTTTCTTCAGACACTGCCTATAAATATATCTTAGTGGCAGTGGACTCGTGCACTACGTTTCATCTGGGTCTGGCCACAACTGAGTGCTGACGCTCGAAATGTCATCAGGGATTTGCGTGTCTTTGTGGGAATCGTCGCATGCGGTACCTTCCATTCTGACCAAGGTCCAGCGTTTGCCTCTAAGGCGTACAAGGACGCAATGGGTTCACTGGGGGTACGGGTGAAGTTTTCGTCCCCATACAGACCTGAGGGAAATTCAATTGTGGAGCGAATGAACCGTGATTTAAAGCAATCCTTGACAGCTAGGGTCTTAGGTACTGGCAGGAACTGGCTGGCCCACTTGTATACCGTACAACGTGCACTTAATAATCTCCCTAGAAGATCTCTGGGTGGGCGGACCCCATACGAAATGCTCTTTGGCATAAGAATGTTTGTGCCTGACCTTGATGGTCTAGACATGGCGGCGCAAACCGCCAAGTTTGATGTAGATAACCATTCTACTATGTTACAGGACTTACAAGAAGCCTGAGACAAAGTTGCAAACGCACATTTACCTTCAGCCACAGATACTGCCCTGCAGATTCCGGTTGCCGGCTGGCTTCCGAAGATTGGAGACCTGGTTCGAGAGAAGGTGGAGAACAAGAAGGAATTCGGCCCCTCTTATCGTGCACCGGTCCCAGTCCTGGGTTTGAAGGGAACACGTACAGTCATCTTACCACCGCTTCCTGGTCGCAAGGAGAACAGATACATCTCAGTGGAAAATGTCAAGCTACAACAACTGGCCGATCCTAAATAGTGTTACACCAGCGGTCTCTTGTCCTGCAATTTACCGGACTTGTGTTCGAGGCCCTACTGCCCGAACGGTCACTGATGTTACAATTGAGATGATTGATTTGCCTGAAAGTATACTCGAACCTCCAGTTACCCCCTGCATTGACGCGAACGAGTATACCTATCCCGAAACAGAATCTGTGGCTCATTTACCAACAACGCCACTGAGTCCGACACGTTATTCCTTTGTCTCGGATTCCACCACGTCGATTGTCCCGTCCAAGTTCAGTATTTTTGTATCCTGGTTTAGAGACAATTTTTTGATTCCCCCTTGGACATACATTTGGTTGGTACTTTTCTTGATTTTTTTGTTTATGTCCATTGGCTTTGTCACAGTGTTTTTTCTACTGATTAATGGTCACTATTTACCTGAACGCTCTGCTGTGAACAGTGTTGCTGGAACTTTGGCTCCACATTCCTCATCTCACATCATGAAGCGTGCCCACACATTGGTGAACATTTCAGCTTTTCCAGTTGCTGATGGCATTGTATGGGATGCGGTGAATTTTCAAATTCATGGACCAACAGAAGTTATTAATGTACCGAATGTCCTTCGAGTTTCCATGGGTGATGTAGTAAAAAGTAATATTCATTCTGATGATTGGGATGTGCATGCAGTTGAAGCATTGTTTGCTGATTTGAAATATTATGCTTCATTTAATGCTGAGGATTTGTATATGAATTCTGCGAATTATGCCGATTTATACTGTTACCAGCATTGGGGCAACCATTTTGTCCATAAACCGAGTGCACTACGTAGCCCTGTGACCTACACTCAATGGGAACATTGCCCAAACCCTTTATCGGGTAGCTCCCGGACTCTTAGAAATAAATTTACTTATTTCACTGATTTTAATAGATCGAACCCTGGGTCCTATTATTTCAAATTACCCGCCCCATTCACACAGAAATTCATGTTGACCCACACCAAATTGCTTTATTCGAGTTCCTTTTTAAAGGCCTTAGCTGTGGGTGGTTATGAATACTGGACGGAAACGGTGGATTTGAAGTCAATCTGGGGCTCCAAGCCTTGGCAGGTGCAAGGCACCGAGGCCTTGCACCGTGCCTGCCTAATCCCAGCCCAAATGGTGTTTTTGAATGCTTCGATCTATCAGACTACGTGTTGGGGTCTGGCTACCACAAAACAAATGAATGCACCATCAATTCCATCCCTGTCTTCCACTCTAAACCACAGCTCGCACTTTAATATGTCCCTTTCGACTTTACAGGTGTTGTTTCAGAACAATTCGTTTAATATTTCTACGCTTGTTCAGTCACCTTGGTTGTCTTGGCCCATATCATCTAACGAGTGCCAACTGCGTTTTCATGACACAGTTACTGGCTATACTCAGGACAAGCCCGATCCTAGGTTTTCTAACTCCCGTACTGTCACCACCTATTCTGTTGGTAAATTATGTAAACAATGGTTGCAACATTCTTCGCTAGACTCTGTTAAACAACATTTGTCCCTCCTTTCAGGCAATATTGATCTGTCCGACTTTATATTGGGACCTCGTGGTCCAAGACCGAAGAGATTCATTTATGAAGCTTATAATGAACTCTGGAAGCTATCGCAAATGGAGGCTGCTTCCCGTTTACGGGAAATAGACCAAGCAAATTTGGAAAAGGTGCTTGCTGTTGTAGACAATAGTATTAATACCCTGTCTTCCCGCATTTACACGTTGGAGAATATTGTGTCCTCTGTTGTTGATATTGTACAAGATGATGTTTCTGTGTTATATCATGGTCAGAATCAATTACGTTCAGTTATGCAATTTGCGTGGACTTTGCAAACACTTAAGTTGGGTAAGGTTCCTTGGCACTTTTTGAACACCACTGCCTTATTTCTGCCTTTTAATTTAACTGACAAACAGCAGTTCATGTCCATGAAAGATGCAGTTTACACTCTGTTACATATCGAGAAAGTGGAGCCCTTACCATTCTCTGTGGCGGAAATAGATTCTGCTGTGTGGCTAGTTCATGGGGTTATCGCATTGCCTTTTTCCTTGTTTGAATTTAGTTCATGCATGAAACATTATCCTGTGGGCCGTTTCCAGCCTTTGGGTAGTGCCTTCCTGCATGAACTTTGGTCCCTCCCTTTCATGTATAAATGCCTTCGAGATGACAAGGAAGTTTTTCTCACGGGGGAGTCATGCGATTCAACAGTGGGTCATTCCCTTGTTTGTAAACATATGAAATTGCACGGAGCTTGTAATGTTTCTGCTCCGAATCTTGCTTGTGTGTTAAGGGTCATTCCTGCTCCTGCTATTTCTCCTACCTTTACTTTGCTTACAAATGGTAGCTATTTGCTTTTAAATAACGACAACTGCTGTGGCATGCAGGCCGGCATCCCTTATATTGTTACTGTTTCGCACAGGGTTGTCTGCTGCAAGAATGTGCTTTTTCCTCCCCCTCACGACATCGTAGATAATTCTATTTGGCCTTCCATTCCTACTATGGAGGCGGATTTCAATAAACTGAGCAGAATAAAGGCGCTATTATTGAACGAGGAGGTTATGCTCTCTTCCGCCCGGGAGACATTTGTTTTCCAGGTGGCAAGTACCCACAGTGAAATACAGGCCCTTTTGAACACTAACCTCCCACAACATTTCGGTGAATTAATTCACCGTATTTTTAACGCATCTAACACTGAGGGTCTAGTGCATTTTTTTAAAGTGGTGGGGTCCGGCCTAGTGTCCTCTTTCCAAACTATTTTTGGTGTGATACCGGCGTTTATTCATTCTATTTTTTCCAGCGTCTTTGGTGGCTTTCCATTAATCCTTAATTTGGCGGCTGGTGTACTGCTGTTGATCTGCTTCCTTCGCAATGGCTGCTCCCCGATGGGCCCTTCTCGACCCTGGACGCCTACTGCTGCTCCGTGAGCGCATTTTATCTGGTTTCGGAGTTCTGCCGTTGGCGACACTGAGTGTGTCCTATACCCTTTCTTTTCGCTTTGCGTGTTTCACTTGCGTGCAACCTGTGATGTCTTGCATTCGCTGCCCTTTCACCTGGGCCATGGATTATTGCCTCTCCAATACGTCGTTGTCTGTTCCGGATTTTGTTCGGTTGATGGGTCCCTTAGAGGCCCATGAACGGGACTGTTCCGTTGCAGGCTGCATGACGCGTGCAGCTGCACTGGGGATTTTGGCACAATGGGATATCTGGGCGGCTTCTCAGAAACTCCTGCAACAAAGCTATATTGAATATCACGCAAGCTGTCCCGCATTGCTTTTGGATGCTCCGTCCTCTGAGGTGCATTCCTGCAGCTTTGACCTGTTGGACTGGATGGCGTCTACGTTTTCTGACGATTCCAATGATGTCCTCTTGGACGGTATAGCATTTTTCTGCACTTCCACGTTTTTGGATTGATTTGCCGTTCACTGTCCGTGAACTGCCTCGCTGACTGTCTTTTTGCTACCTTTCCCCGTTCGTTGTCCTCCATTAGGACTTCTTCCACTATGGACGCCTCTGTTCTGCTCAGGTGTTTTGAACTCTGTCTTCGTCCTTAGTCTTGGCCGATGGACTGTCCAGGGGAGGGTGTCTTGTGGTTTGTGGCCTCCTGGCCTGCCTGGATACGTTGGCATAGGCCTGGCTGCCATGATGACTTTTGCGCACGTTACTCTTAGCCGTTGTTCTGTCGCCCTCTGCTCCTGCCACGTTATTTTACAACTGTCTGCATTTTCTGTTTCTCACCTTTTCTTCTGTTCCTTTTGGGCTCAGTCTGAACAACAGTTACAAGGTCGAAAAACACGTCCCTGGTTCTTGCTGATATGGCCAGTCCCTCGCACCTAGACATAACACTATGTACAGCTGCCATGGGGAAATTGGTGGGCTTTTATTATTGCGTTTGTCCCTCTTGAGAGGGACTTGAAGAAAACCTTTCCAGAGAGAAGAGCTGTGATTGTCTGCTGATGTAGTTTTTGCATCTAGAGACTGAGGTATGGGGGTTCGCTTGTCAAAGCCCAGAGGTCTTCTATTTTTATAATACAATAGCTACTAGCACGGGGAGGGGGGTAAGGTCATTCAGCCTTCTATCCACTGCTTTATGAAATGCTTTCCCCGTTAGTATTCTATGGAGTTGTAACTATGCTGATTATATTATTCTTATGCATTATGCTGATAGTACTGTCACGTGTACTGTATCTTAGAGCACGTATGTTGAAATAAATATTTTAACCTATACTGTGTCTCTTCTTACGCCGGTTGTGGACAGGTATGAGTGAGTGACGAAAGGGTGTTCTTGCTACTGCGAGTCCTGAGAGAGAGAGATACCGTGTTCTGGGTTGTCTAATCATTGGTACATTGTTGCTAATGGGACGCTAAGGCTAGTTGGGTTGGGGTTTTAGGTGCTAAGGTTTATGCTTGGCTCACCACTATATTCCGAGGTCCTATTATCCTGTGCATAGCTCTGTGTGTCATTAGAGCATTTACCTGGTACTCAACCACCTGGCAGGATCTTTGAACGCCAGGGTGGACAAATTCAGTCAGCGTTGCCTAGTAGTTCATGCCTAGAGGTGGCACAGGGCATCTTCCAGAAATGAGGAGAACCCTGGCTCGATCTTTTCCCCACTTCAGAGAACGTGCAGTGTCCAAACTTTTTCCGTTTGCATTCCCAAGACAACCCTCTCCGTCAAGATTGTTTTCACCCAGAGTGAGATTAGGACTCCTGTATGCGTTCCCACCTCAACCTCTCCTGCCCAGAGTTCTGATGATCAGGAAGGACCCGGCCCAAGTGATCCTAGTGGCTCTGGTTTGAGCCAGGAGAGTGTGGTCCCTGGAAATTTTTAGCATGAGCATCAGACCCTCGATCAGGATTTTGCTTTGGAAAGATCTTCTGTCACAGCAGCAGGGCAGGGTCCTCCTCCCAGGCCTGTGCAATCTACACCTCCATGCATTTAGATTGCGCAGCGACAGCTGACTGCTTTTGACATTCTTCCTCAGGTAGTGGGTGCCATCTGGCAGCCGGGCATCCATCCACAAAAACCATCTGCTCTGAACGCTTTGAGAAGTTTGTGGCTTGGTGTGCTTCTTGTTGGATAGATCCATTGCAAATAAAAGTGTCAGATGGGTTTCTATTTATGCTATCTTTCTCTCCGGGTGCTTTGGCCACTGTTAAACGTCATTTGTCTGCATTGCTGGATTTTCTACGATTACCGCTTCAACCATTTTTGTTCCATTCACCATTTATGAATTGTTTTCTGAAAGCATTATTCCACGTATTTCCACTCAAACCATTTGTGATGCCACAGTGGGACCTTGACCTATTCCTCACATACTTGATGTGTACCTCCATTTCAACCAGTGGGCAGCTTCCCATTGTCTTTTGACTCTGAAAACAGTCTTTCTCATAGCAATAACGTCAGCTCATCACGCGAGTTGCAACCTTTGTCTGTCCTGCAACCATATACCGCCTTTTTTTTCTGTACAAACTGGTGCTACGAACTATAGCAGCATTCCTGCCCAAGGTTGTGACTCTTTTCCATCCATCCAATCCATCACCCTTCCATCATTCTTTGCTCCACCTCATCCCTCGGAAAAGGAAGAAAGACTCTATCGATTGAATCCCACAAGAGCTTTGAAGTTTTACACTCCTCATACCAAGGACTTTCAGGTGGACAATCGGCTCTGTGTAGGATTTCTAGGAGCGAAGAAGGGTAAGGCAGTGTGGAAAATAACAATTTCATAGAGGATAGTCCTCTGCATTGAGAGTCCGTTACACACTGGCTAAGAAGCTGCCCCCATTCCACCAGGGCCAAGGCTGCCACCACTGTGTTGGCACGCATAGTGCCAGTCTTGAATACCTGTCAGGCTGCAACTTGGCTGTCAGTTCACACGTTCATGATGCACGCCTGCCTTGACAGCCAAGTCCATCAGGAAAGACACTTTGTCCATTTGTCCCTGCAGGACTTTTTGTTCAGAGCCATTTCACAGACTCACTACCCTGTACGATACTGCTTTGATATCTATTCACATAGCGAACAATTTAAGGTTAGAAGTATCCATCAGAAGAACAAGTTACTTACTTAAGGAATGCCATACCTAGAAGTTAAATTCATGCATTACAAGCCACACAGAGCACTGCTCTCCAGGCTTGCACCACTTATCAGCATACCACCTTACTATAAGAAATCCAGAGGAGGCAATGCTTTCTCAGAAAGAATCCACCAAACTCTGGAACTCTCTGCCAGCCAACATTAGAAGCACCAAGGAGCATATACACTTCCCAAGACAGTTGAAAACATAGTTATTTCCTAGATAACTACATCTCCCACAACCCTAAAACAGAGCCCAGAAAACAGTTGTACCCTCAAGTGAAGTCCTCCGCTTACAACCCACAAATTGGAAACGGCTCAACCAGCAAACTGATTTCGATATGCAGGTAAGCTAAGAAGGGCTGACCCATGGTTTGCCGTGGCATTAAATAGTTATTTACTTGCTTATATAAATATTAGGTCACACAATAATACTAAGACCATAATAAGCAGCGGTCAGCAGCAAATTGTAACTTGTGCCTTTTAAATTCACATAAGACATATCTGCTATGTGGGTTGTCCATCATCAGCACTGTACAGCCCAAAAAAAAAACACCCCCAAATGAACATTCATGGACTAACTGAAAAGATCTGTCACACATTGCTGGACAATTCAGAGGACTTCAATATAGTCCTCCCACTGCAGGTCCCAAATATCTATGCAATCTGACCGCTTCTTTACATCTCATAAAGATACTTGGATATGGATGCTAATAAAAATACCCATCCCAACAGATCTGTCTACTTCTCTCTCCCACTAACCATACCAGCATAGGGCCTTGAATATACACAAAATCTTAGATTGGACAACCCAGTGCAGTAACCAGCTATGCAGACTAGATCATAAGAAATACCATAAAGGGGCTTGCAGAGCTGTTCAAAGCTACCAGTATACTGAAAACCATAAAACGGTCAATCTGTCTCTCACACTTCTTCATCCATGACACTGCTATACCCTCAAGCATATTCATCATGTCACTTTTTAAAACCATTATTTTACCGGGTACGCTTGTGGGCTTTGGAGGAGCGGAGTCCTTACAGGGATGCTTTGTCTAAATTGATCTCCCAGCCCTCATGCAAGCATCCCATGGCTTAGACATGTTAAGAATGTGTGCCAGAAGATTAAAATGGAGTTATGGGACTTTTGCTATAGACAATTACAAAGGGTGCCACGTTTCCTTTTCTGCTAAATATAGAAGACCTCGCATAAAGTGGATCGTTGTGTTATGTAAGCTGCTTGAGGTCAGAAATTATCAGGAGACACTTAGAATTCTGAAAAGTGACACAAGTGAACTGATAGTGTTTGCTGAATCTCGATTTATGTCGTGGGCATGGAAATTAAGAACGAAGGAACTCCCTACTTAGGCTTATGTCAGAACTAACCTTAATATAAAAGTACTGGGTTTATCTAGTGAACTAGATCTTCAAAAAAAGGTTCTTGTACTGATTTAGATTTATTGTATAATTGATAATGGATTGAATTGATTTTATGATTATTGTCCTCGGGGAAAGATTATTTTATGTTTTCTGCTGCCTTTTAACTATTTGTATGTATTTTATCTGTCATCTTATACAGGATTTTACTCTTATTATCCTTGACCTGATGACCAGCATGATTGTAGTAATTTCTATTTGTGTATTTATTGTTTCTTTGTGATCAACACTTTTATGGCATTTTAGCCGAAATAAAGATATATATATATATATATATATATAAAATGCTACAATACAATATGTAAATTTGTGGAGTTCTAGCAGTATGTGTGACCCAAATAACAATATTAGTTTAGCAAGAGGCATCACTTAACTTTTGTCACAAAACTACTGCCACACCATTTTGGCAAAACAGACCTCATGATTCTTCTTCGCATCGTCTGGTGCAACTAAAGATCCTAGATCTTCCTTTATCAACCTACGTTTTTGTTTACTCGCTTGCCAGTGACAAAATCCCAAAAATTAGTCTGAAGCTAAACTTTTCGAGTCTGGGGACATAGAATAGAGGGAAAGATTCCCCCATGTTTCAATTAAGTAATACAGCAAGACTGTCACCAATTTCATATCCCTTACTGGCAGAGACTACTCCAGGAGTAACAGCAAAAGTAACCATAGACCTGTTGGCAGCTAAAACTATCCCACTGTAGTGGTAACTTATCATTAGCTTTCTCTTCCTCGAAAACAGAATCTTTATTCTCCTTTATTGTTTTTGACTAATTATAGCACTTTTATCCAAAGTGCTTTACAAAAACTAAACCACACACAATTCAGTACAGTGTAAATTATTAGCCAAGGCTAAGTCAACAAATGCGCAGCAAGTGCTATTTCAACAAAGTCGTAAAATTTGGAATCTGATCTCAATTTAAAACAAGCATTTGCAATGCAATAGGTCTCGCATTCGCGAGAGTTTAAGCTCTTGGCATTGAAAACGACCATGCCTTTTATTTATCAGTTTTCAAAACCAACTCATAAATAAAAGGCATTGTCATTTACATTGCCAATAAATCAAACTCTTGCAAGTGCGAGACCTATTGCCTTGCAAATGCTTGTTATATAAATGCCTGTACATTGTGTATTTTGAGTGAAGCACACTGTTATTACACAATTTAGTAAGGTTTTACTACCAAACACCCTTCTTTTATGTGGGTCCTACATATAAGATAGTCACACTCTCTGCTGTCTCTTATATTGTTCGTCCTATACTGCACCTTTACAGGACACACCATAGACTAGGACAGCTGTCACAGTTCTATAGGCATATGACCCTTTCCAAAAGCTGATGTCAGACTTAGTTTGTACTCTACTATGCCGTTGCTAACCTCCTTAAGTTTCAGTCTATATATAGTAGCCAGTTCCCACTCCCATCTCTACCAATGAAGTACCTAACTAGCGTTTCTCCCAAATCATGTGTTCTTAAGTATAGAGTCCTTGATTTCAGTTATGGTAATGAAGGTTGTGAAAAGCACCTGATGGCGTGAATAACTTCACAAACTTCAAGTCAACAAGGTGTCTGAATTTATTAGAGGGACTGCAGTTTCCCCCTTTAAAGTTTTGTATTTGCAGTTATTCGGCACTTCATACCCCTGAGGAGGTGCCAAACTGCTGTAGCGGACGAGGAACAGTACTCCGTCAGTGTGTGGAAGACTGTCTGTGATGTGGCCTGTATGGGAAGTCTTTCGATGTCCTGCATGATGACCAGAGTTGTTCACATATTAAGTTTAGCTGCTGCACCTATGTGTGACTTGAATCAGAAAGAGGAAGAACAGACATTTAAGCTTTAAAGGTAGGTGAATGTAGAGGTGGAAAGAAAGTATGTGAGTGCAGTGCGACCTATGAGGGAAACATGTTTGCATAGTGTATGTTTGCAAGAGACTCATTCAATCCCGTTGCTGCAAGTCTGTAGTTGCACATACACATGGGTGTGGGAGCCAGAGGTGAGATACACGGCTGTGCATCTACATGCCCACTCCAGTGTGAGTGAGCTATAAACACTAATTCTGTGAATCTAAGTGCTCCTATTGAGTTGCCACCCAGCATACCTCTCACAGATGTCTCCTAGCACACCTCTCACAACTAAGTCTCTCCTCAGGAAACGAAATATCCGAGCCCTGTAATGACTCGCCAGCTTTTTACTAACTTTTAGCTCATTTAACGTTGACATACAAAGCTTTTAATTGAGCCAAAGGGGTGACAGCATGCGTCTTTGAGTGGATACGAGGACCTGCAGTGATGAAGTGCGCAAGCAGAATCTGGGGCCTCGGGCTTGATGTGTGCTGGAAAGGAAGCGTTACCACTATGAGGAAGTCATGGTCAGCTAGCTACAGCAGATGTTAAGCCCACTGGTGATCACGTAATGGACTCTGCCTCCAGCAGTTAGCCTCTGACATGCTGTGGATATGTTCACAATGAAGGCTTCTTTCTTTGTTCGCCCTGGGCCCACCTGTCACGCTCTCTCTGAGATCTTACAGGGCAGTGCGGGGACCTGCTGGTGCATTCTGGGAGGACCACACTGATGAAGGAAAACATGGATAAGGCACCAGAAAGGTTGCTCAGTGTGTGCATTGCTTGTAAACGTGGGTGAGGGTCAGGCGCGCAATGCTCATTGGATTTATAGGGCTCCAGCACCCCCCTCCCATGCGCTGCTTTCGCCTTGGCGAGACTATTGTTGTGGGTTTGGTGCGCGAAGGGAGACAAACCATGTGCGCGCACGGACAGGCGATGTGCACGCGCATGGCGTCTCCGCTCCCATCGCGCGCTCACACGCTCCCACCGCGCGCTTGTTGGGGGATCCTACTGAAACATCTTTTCCATAGACAGGTGCTCATTTAGCCCTGATGTTTGCAGTGCCTCCCTGACCAGGTGGTGGCGCGCGCGCCAGTCTTTCGGGCACCCACGAGGCTGCCGCCCGCTTGTGAAGGTGCTCTTTGTACAGTAACCTACTTTGGGGCCGCTGGGATTTGTAAAACTAAACATTGTGTGCTCTACTAAATACCACGGCCTTTGCGAGAATTCCCTGAGCGCCAGAATGACATTACTCCAAGTTGTAGCAGAGCGGACATGTTGCAGCCCTCCAGAAAAAGGCAAGGTGATGGTGCACTAGATAGTACGCAATGGGCCAACACAGCCGCGCCCGGCCGCCCGCCCCGGGGCCGTCAGACAGGGGGCCCCGCCGGGCTTACTGGAAGAATACTTGCCTTTAGAATACCAGGCGGCGCTGTGTCATCTCCGAGGCACTTTAGTATACCAGACATCGCCTCTGAAGATTGGGTCTGGGAATCCTCGTGCAGTTTAAGAGAGTGGGGTTTGAATAAATATGCGTTTGTAGTTTAAACATATATTTTTTAACCTCCATAGGAAATACAAGTCTGATATATATGTCCAAAGTAAACGATTTCGAGATACGGGTTTACACCATAAAACTGTTTGACATATCCAGGTTGGGGGAGGGGTGAATGCGTTTTTTTCCTTTTTGAATTACATTTTAAAGCTTAGGTTTTTATGTAGCGCGAACTCGACCCGAAGGTATTGGAGCGCTTTACATAAGCACCGGTTACTTACACATTCAGGCACGGGGAGATTAAGTGATTTGCCCAGAATCACAGGATGTGGACGCGACCCCAAGGCTCGAACCCTGGTTTCCAGCACCAAAGTCGGCAGTCTAGCCGACAGACCACATCCTCTCCCCAGGTTTGTGTGGCTTGCTTCGCCCAGCGTTCCAACCGCAGTTCATCAAACAGAAATAAATAATTTAGACAGATTACTTGAAAATACGTCTTAACTAATATTTTATATGACCTGAAATAGCGTTCAACAAATATTTGCTGAGATGCCCGATATTGACAGTCCTGCTTAAAGCTGACATCCTGCTTAAAGCTACGTTTGGACAGCAGAGGCTCGGGGCTTCGAGGCGCCTGCAGCTCACATGAGGCAGCAAGAGCAGGTGCACCTGGGGTAGAGCCGCAAACAATGGATTTCATTTCTTCTACTTGTGGGTTTTTTTTCTCCGTTTCTCGCCATCACATTAAAATTATTTGTAAATAGCCACACATATTTGTTGCTGCTCTTTAAATATGTCAACTATACTAGCCAAGCTCGTCCAGAGAGGCCGAAACATCAATTGATTAATATCTTTCGGCACAAAAATCCTGCTTAAAGCTACGTTTGGACAGCAGAGGCTCGGGGCTTCGAGGCGCCTGCAGCTCACATGGGGCAGCAAGAGCGGGTGCACCTGGGGTAGAGCGGGGGACCCAGTAAGGCCTGGAGCTGCTGTCTGAGGCTGTGACATGGGCAGAGACCCTTACTGCAGCCTCTCTGCCAGGGTCCCCCGCTTTGTTGTTATGAGCCGGGTCAGCAGGGAGCGTTTAACCGCATTGAACACAAAGTGGAAAGACCGCCTCGGTTTAAGATTATACAAGCTCTGCTGTCCCTGACTGACTTCAGACCATCAAACAAGAAACGTTTACATCTAGCAGCAACGGTTGGGGTACAGTCCACTGCCCCCCAACCCAGTCACTCTCCTCCCAACCCGGCTGGGCCTCCTCCACGGCCCTGGCATCTAACTAGCGCTCAGCCCTGCTCTAAGCGCTACATAAAAGATTTGGGGTGAAAGGAGTGGGGGGGTTTGTTATATTATCCAAAGTAAAGAAAGCCTATTCTTTACACATTATCTTCTTTTGGGGGTTCGACACCTGCTGTGTAATCCCCCAATGCCCCCACCTCCCTACCCCCCACAATACACACGCACAGGCCCCATCACAAAAGTGAGCGGTTTCAGCCCCTGCCAGGGTGTACAGTAGCCCTGCTTGCATCTCCTCGCGGGGGGGCTCTCACTGCGCCCCCTCTTCTTCCTGAGTGACTCATTAGGGTCCGGAATGTGACCGCTCCTTTGTGCGTCTCTGATGGCGGACATTGTAAATGACAATGCCTTTTATTTATGTTTTTAAAACAAAAATAAAAGGCATTGTTATTTGCAATGTCAATAGCTCAAACTCGCATAAATGCGAGACCTATTGCATTGCAAATGCTTGTTTTTGCAGTTGTGTGCCAGTTATTATACCTTCGCAGTAGACACAGAAGTGAAAGCCTGCTTTGGTCCCTGGGGGACTACTAAGTATGCAATGATCGAGAAGCACTGAAGCCTGTGCGTGATTGTACCCCGGGGGGACTATTGATTGCGCGCTCCATCGGAGCGGGAATACCTTTTGAATCACGCACAAACTTTCAATCAGAATGAAGTCTAGCCCCATAATTATTAAAACGCCACCTTAAAAAAAAAAAAAAAAACATTACCTTTTTAAGCCACGAAAAAAGAACCCCACAAAACCCAGTGTACGAAAACCGTGTGTCCATTGTAAAAACAAGGGGGGGGAGGTTAGCATTGCAGTCTGGGAAGCGCATACGGCTGCGAGCATGAGCAGCGCTCGTGAAAAGTACTCATAAAGAAAGAAAGAAAAGAAGCAGCAACAGGCAGAAAAGCACTCTCGGGTAGAAAGCTGCAATTAAAAAAAAAAAAAAGTTCTCTTCATACAACAGAAAAGCACTGCAAGGGTAACCAGACTGTACTTGGCCAGTGCTCTTCTGCAGAAAAAGGGAAGTGACGTCTGGCTGTGTGTACCAGTTAGGAGCCAGCAAAGAAGAGGGACACTGCACTGCACCAATGGTAAGCAGCAGGCAGCAGCAGGCGGGAGCTAAGTCACATTTACTGACTCCAAGAGGTCTTGCAGACAGCGCATGCACGCTGATGCTCGACCTAAAAAGGAAATTGTCCCCATAACCAAGGGTCCAGTAACAAAAAAGCATGAAATCAGCATGGGCCCTCGGGAGAATGAGGAACATACAGCAAACATAAAGAAGCTGATCACACAAAGCAATGAGGGACAGCAAGATAATAGATCAAAAACAGGGCAGATGATTGTAACTTTTACAAACATATTACACTGAAAATAAAATGTGTTTTTGTCATAAATAAGTTAAGGAAGGAGAGAGACAAAAAGATGGATAAAACGAACTGCAAATGGATTGCAGAGTGGTATTTCAAGGTATTTTTTTTTCTTTCTTTTTCCAGAGTTTTATATAGCGTGAACTTGACCTGAAGGTATCAGAGCGCTTTACATGAGCACCAGTTGCGTTACAGATGGACACATTCATTTTTGTTGGGCATGGGTAGATTAAGTGATTTGTCCAGAATCACAGGATTTTGAGCATCTCTGCCGAGACTCGAACCAGGTTCCTCAGCTTCGAGGTCGACCGTTCTAGCCGTAAGGCCACATCCTCTCCCCCTGGGCATGCCCACATATAAATGTATAGAAAAATACAATGGGGTGATCCAGAATTTGCAAGAGTAGTTTAAGTTTGGAAAAGAAGTATGCTTTGAGTTTGCACGTTAAAGAGATAAAAACTGTATATCTTTACAGTTGAGGCATGCAGTGGTACAAAATTCATAGACTAGACTAGTTAAACAGCCCAAATTCCTTGCAGACAAGGAGGAAGGACTTGTAGTAGACCAGGATAGTGTGCTTTACATTCACACATTACATAACATAATAGTAGATAGAAATAGGAGGAGGAGTAGGACAAGAAGTACATGCAGGGAGAAAGGTGCAGGAGAGTAGGATCTGCTTCACATGGGTACCCCCACTTTTTGCTGATGCTTCACTGTTTTTCGGCCTTAGTCTGGCTGGGGCCCTGCTAATCAGAACCCCAGCCTAGCTGCTTCCTCTCTAAAATGGTTTCCATGTGCCTTAGGCACATCTCTGATTGGAATCTGGAGTGCCCTTATAAGTCCCTAGTATATGGTATACTATGTACCCAGGGCATAGGTACCTCAGAGGCCTACCAGGGGCTGCAGCATGTATTGTGCCACCCCTGGAAGGCCATCCAAAATGACACCACAGGTCTGCTACAGCAGCCTGGGTAAGGTGGTGCATGCACCCCTTACTGTGATATAGGCTACCTATATCACTACATACATACACACATATAAACCTATAAGTCATTCCTATGGCAGGCCTTATCAATCCTGAAGGCAGAGTGCGTGGTTCCTATGTGAGAGGGTGCCCCTGCATGAGCTGGGCCCCTCTGCAGCGTTCGGAGACCCTTCTCTGATGCTGTTTGTAGTGCATCCCGACCATATACTCTTAAGCGCATTATAACCTCGCGTTAAATGCTAACTTTGGGATGGCTGCACGGAAACATGTTGTGTTTGGTGTCAAACATCTTGGAATACTACCCCCCACCAGTTCTGGCAGCGGGGTAGCATTCCACCCTTCTAGAGGGAGAGACATGTACACACCGGTATACCCGGTACTGACTTTCCAGAGCCCTGGCATCACAAAATGGATGCCGCTGCCACAGACACGAGTCTGGCCTCCTGCTGCTGACCGAAACTCCGGCAGGGGAGGCCTGGACAATAGGTTTCCTGTCCCAGGGAGGTGTAACCACCTCCCCAGACAGGATAGTGTGTATTGGGGCTGGGCGGGAGCACTCTCTGGTGCTTTGAAGTCCTGCACTGGGGGCACATTTGGTGTCCCTGTGCATACCCCAGTTCAAACCGGCTCAGGGGCTTCCAGCCCCTGCTCTGGCGCGAAACTGGACAAAGGGAAAGGGTGTAACCACCCCTCTGCCCTGACCCTCCCATAGGTGGGGCCACAGAGTATGTCCAACCCCCTACCTTAGTATAAGTATGGGACCCCAGTCCTTAGGACTTTAGATTTACCTGGACGAAACTCTGATACAGAATCCTGCACCTTCGACGCTCTACTTTAAGATTAGAGGACTGAAGAATCTCCCTTGGGGTCAAGGAGTGACTCCCCTGCTTGGCAGGCACCAATGAAGCAATTGTCCGGTCTGCATCGCTGAAGCTCCCGCCGGACGCCGAAGTCTTTGCATCACCAGAGGTGGATTTCCAGACTTCCCCAAGGCTACCCTGAGTCCCCAGCAGAGCTGTGGCCTGTGGCTATCGTGGGTAACGTGGAACCGTGACCCCTGAACACTGCGTACTTTTGTAAGTGCATCCTCTTCTGGGTCTCCCACGAAGTTGTACTTTGGGCTCCGAGTAGCCCCAGCGTCCAGCACCGACTACACCGAAGAGCACTGGCTTCCACTCCACGAGTGTCCTGTGAGCCAGCTCCAAGTGCGTCCACTCAAGGCTCCTTCGCGGTCGCTAGTCCGTTGGCTAGTAGGCCCTCCCGAAGGCCAATCTTCTTCTGCTTGGGCTCCCTGGTTGCTCCCGGAGTGCCCTGACTTACCCTCACTGGGTGAGTCCCACAGACCTTGCTGGTCTGCAACATCGTCCTTCTTCCATTTCCATAAGACTTGCCGTTGCCAAGGCTTGTTGGGTCCAATCCGGTCGCCGACACCCCTGTAATCGACAGACGTCGTGGCACAGCTCGAATCCAGCTCCTGGTCATCGTGGAGCACTCGACATCGGTGGGCATCTGCTCATCGCCTTCCTGGTCACTGGCTAGTGACCCAGACTCTGTCCCCTCTGCTTTCAGGTTCTTCAGATCTTCGATCCACCTCTGGATCCACCCGAACACTTTCGACTTGGCCGCCAGCAGCACTTTGCAGCAGATCGCCATTGAAAGCGACGACGAAACCCGACCCCGAAAGACACCTATGCACCCGGCTCCACTGGGTGAGGTAACTCGAGTACTCCGGTGCTCCCGTGGGTATTGACACTAGAACAGCCTAGTTCTCAAAGGGTTTGCTCCAAGTCCTCCTCTAAGTGTTCCTTTTAATTTAAATTCAAACCGCGACTTTCCCCATAGAAGTTAACGGCGATTCGCGGCTGTGTTCATACACTGCACCCGTCCCCCGTGGGTCCCCTGTGTCACTACCTTGGGTGGTTCCTTGTGGTCCAAGCACTTCTACAGGCTCTAGGCCCTGTGTCTAGCTCAGTCGTGGTTCTTATACCACTTTATTGGTATATGGTTTGGTACGCCCCTAGGGCTCAAACGTGTATTTGTGCTATTACTGTAGATAACTAACTTATAACTTATGTACTTCGAACTCTAGCCTCATAAAGAGACTAGAGGGGTGTGTTTAGCAATAAATACATATATTTTGAATATATACCTGGTGTGGTCCTCTTTCATTTGGTCACTCAAGAGATTATAGACTGGTAAAACAAGCTGCTTTACATTCCTTCAAGACTTAGCCTGAAGGCTGCTCTCCATAGCTACCACTAGGATAGCTTTCAATAAAGGTTGTCTTTAACCTATCTCCAATAAGGGGTTGTTTGGACTGGTGCAAGGTGCCCACTATAATTAGTGGACAGCATATGCCAGGCCAACTTCTCACATTGGTGTGCAGAGTGTGGGATTCCAGCTTGCTATTGTTTTACCAGATAATCTCAATTGAATTGATCAACTGAAAACCACTAAGGGTACCTAAGGTACATATAAATCAAGCTTAGTAATACAGTAAGTTCTACTGAACTTAGAGTTGTGTGTTAAGGGATAGCACACCCTTTCTACAACTCAAGAGAGTAGAGTAGGTAGTGCATACACCACACCTCACTAGTAATGTCTTCAAAGCCAGGACCCAGTGAGTCCTCGCCAGAAGCCAGTGGGCTTCTTCCCTCCAAGTATGATAAACTCCCATTCTTGGAATTGAGAGCATTATGCAATACTAGGAAGTTGAAGGCAGGCAAAAGTGCCAGCACCCAACACCTCAGGGAGGTGTTACTAGCTGATGATCTCAGCAGGCCCATAGGGTCTGAAGGGGTAGGCAGAGAGGGTGGGGCAGAAGATGAGGAAGGGGCCAGGGGTGAAGAAACACAGCCCCCCCCTCTGAAACTGGTCAGGAAGGTGAAAATGACCTTGTCCTGGAAAACCCAATTCCTCCTGTGGAGGAGGAGGAGGATCAGAATGACCTCCCCTTTGTCCCCCCAGGAAGAGTACTGAGTGTGCCCAGAAGGTCTAGGTCTCCTTCTCAGGAGTCCAACCACTCTGACACCTCAATAGGGACCTCTGTCTCCTCTCCTAGGAGGGAATCCTCTCATGAAAGGAGAAAGAGACTGATTCAGTATGAGCAAGCCCAGCTTGAACTCAGAAAACAGCAATTGGCTATAGACAGGGAGTCCCTAGATCTCTATAGAGAGAGACAAAAGATGGGACTAGAGTCCCATGGTGGCAGCAGTTTCCCCAAAGATAGGGAAAGGTCTTATGACCATAGAAACCTGAGCAAGATTGTCCCTCCCTACCAGAGTGGGGATGACATCCACAAATGGATAACTGCCCTAGAGAGGGCCTGTAAAGTACAGAGGGTCCCTCAGGAGCAGTGGGCAGCAATCTTGTGGCTCTCCTTTGCAGACAAAGGTAGAGACAAGCTCCTCACTGTTAGAGAGGAGGATGCTGATAATTACAAAGTCTTGAAGAGTGCTCTAATTGATGGGTTTGGCCTAACCACTGAACAATACAGGTTAAAGGTCAGTGATACCCAAAAAGCACAGACTCAAGACTGGGTGGACTTTGTTGATTGTTCTGCCAAGGCTCTGGAAGGTTGGTTATTGGGCAGTAAGGTATGTGACTTCACAGGATTGTACAATCTTATCATGAGGGAGCAGATCCTTAACAATTGTCAAAATCAGCTGTTGCATCAGCACTTGGTGGACTCTGATCTGACCTCTCCCCAAGAATTGGGAAAGAAGGCAGACAAATGGGTCAGAACCAGGGTGAGGCAGAAGGTACAGAACCAAGGTGGTGACCCTAAGAAGCAAGATTCGAAAAACTCTGATAAGGGTGGGGAGAAGGGTAAAGATCAAAAGTCTTCACAAGGCCCCCAAAAATCTTCTTCAGGTGGGGATTCACAGTCTACCAAAGGGAAAGGCCAAAGGAAACCATGGTGCAAGGTATGTAAGCAAAAGACCCACTGGACCAGTGATTGCACCAAGTCCAAAGACTCTACTCCAGCCCCCACCAATGCCCCTAAGGCACCTGCTCCCCCTAGTGCAGTTACAGTTGGTGGTGGGACTACACAAGCCAAGGGTTTAGTAGGGTTGACCCTGGGTAAGGAGATGAGCTCTGACCTAGTCAGAGAACTCACTCAGGCTGTCCTAGTCTGTGATGGAGGCATGGATGTGACCTCCTCTGTGAGTCCCAGTAATCTGGGCAAGTACAGACAACAGCCCTTAATCAATGGAAAAGAGGCTTTGGCATTTAGGGACACAGGGGCAAGTGTCTCCATGGTGACACAAGACCTTGTGAATCCTGGGCAGATTATACTTGGTGAAATGTACCAAGTGACCAATGCTAGCAACGTCAGAACAGACCATACTCTGGCAGTTGTTAACTTATCCTGGGGAGGGGTAACTGGCCTTAAGAAGGTTGTGGTAAGTGCAGACCTACCCGGTGAATGCTTGCTTGGCAATGACTTAGAAACTTCAGCTTGGGCAGAAGTGGAGCTCAGGACCCATGCAGAAATGCTGGGCATCCCTGCAGATGTGTTTGCTGTGACCAGGTCACAAGCCAAAATGTCTAACACTGAACAGGCCTTGGATTCTGGAATAATGGACCAAGTGCCCTCCAAGAAGAGGAGTAGTAGAGTAAAGGCAGTGCCTTCCCCCTTGGCTCAGAAGGAAGATCAGTCTCTTGAGGGGGATGATCTCAGTCCTGAGGAAGGAACTGTCCCAGAGGAGCTTGAACCTGACCAGGTTGAGTTCTTGGGGACAGGGGGCCCTTCCAGGGCAGATCTGAGCCAGGAGCAGCAGAGCTGCCCCTCTCTTGAACCCCTCAGACAGCAAGCTGCTGCTGAGGCTGCTGGGAAAGCTAGTGGTCCCCATACTGTGTATTGGGATGATGGACTCTTGTACTCAGAGTGTAGAGACCCCAAGCCTGGTGCCACCAGGAGGTTGGTTATACCTCTGAAGTTCAGGGGCTTCCTATTGACCCTAGCCCATGACATTCCCTTAGCAGGTCACCTGGGCCAGAACAAGACTTGGGACAGAATTGTCCCTCACTTTCACTGGCCCCACATGTCTGAAGACACCAAGGAGTTTTGTCGCTCCTGTGTAACCTGCCAGGCCAGTGGCAAGGCAGGTGGCACTACAAAGGCTCCCCTGATACCACTACCTGTGGTGGGGGTTCCCTTTGAAAGGGTGGGGATTGACATTGTTGGTCCCATGGATCCCCAAACAGCATCTGGGCACAGGTTTATCCTGGTGGTAGTGGATAATGCCACCAGGTACCCAGAGGCTATTCCCCTTAGGACCACTACAGCACCTGTGGTGGCAAGAGCCCTCCTGGGAATTTTCTCAAGAGTGGGCTTCCCTAAGGAGGTTGTATCAGACAGGGGTGCTAACTTTATGTCTGGATACTTAAAAGCAATGTGGAAGGAGTGTGGAGTGACTTACAAGTTCACCACACCCTATCACCCACAATGCAATGGTTTAGTTGAGAGATTCAACAAAACCTTGAAGGGCATGATTAAAGGGCTCCCAGAAAAGCTTAGGCGAAGATGGGACATACTCTTACCCTGCCTTTTATTTGCATACAGGGAGGTGCCTCAAAAGGGGGTTGGCTACATCCCTTTTGAACTTTTGTTTGGTCACCCTGTCAGGGGTCCATTGTGCTTGGTGAAGGAAGGATGGGAGTTACCTCTCAAGCCCCCAAACCAAGACATAGTGGACTATGTACTTGGTCTCCGCTCCCGGATGGCTGAGTATTTGAAAAAGGCAACTAAAAACCTTGAGGCTAGCCAGGAACTTCAAAAGCCTGGCATGACCAAAGGCTGTACTGACTGTTTACCAGCCAGGACAGAAGGTGTGGGTGTTGGAGCCAGTGGCCCCAGCAGCTCTCCAAGACAAATGGAGTGGACCCCATACCATTGTTGAACAGAAGGGTGAGGTTACCTATTTGGTGGACCTAGGAACACCCAGGAGTCCCCACAGTGTTCTCCATGTCAACAGGTTAAAACCATATGTGGACAGGGCAGACATGGGCTTGCTCATGGCTACTGATGAGGGACAGGAGGAAGAGAGTGACCCACTCCCTGACCTGCTCTCACAGAACCCTGATGATGGGTCAGTGGATGGTGTAGCCTTGGCAGGCAGCCTCACTACCCAGCAGCAGACTGATTGCAGACAGGTGCTCAATCAGTTCAGACACATATTCTCACTGACACCCAGTCAGACTACCTGGTGCACTCATGAAGTGGACACTGGGGACAGTCTGCCTATTAAAAATAAGATTTATAGGCAACCTGACCATGTCAGGGACTGTATCAGGACAGAAATCCAGAAGATGTTGGATTTGGGAGTTATTGAACCCTCAGATAGCCCTTGGGCTAGTCCAGTGGTCCTTGTGCCAAAACCTCACACCAATGGTGGGAAAAGAGAGATGAGGTTTTGTGTGGACTACAGGGGTCTCAATGCAGTCACTAGGACTGATGCCCATCCAATACCAAGGGCAGATGAGCTAATAGACACTTTGGCCTCAGCCAAGTATCTAAGCACATTTGACCTGACAGCTGGCTACTGGCAGATCAGACTAGCTGATGATGCAAATCCAAAGACAGCATTCTCAACTCCTAGTGGGCATTATCAATTTGTGGTGATGCCCTTTGGTCTGAAGAATGCACCTGCCACTTTTCAGAGGTTGGTGAATACAGTCCTTACAGGTCTGGAAGCCTATAGTGCAGCATATCTAGATTATATTGCTTTCTTTAGCTCCACCTGGGAGGATAACCTGGTCCACCTCAGAAATGTTTTGCAGGCCCTGCAGAAAGCAGGCCTGACTATCAAGGCCACCAAGTGCCAGATAGGGCAGAGTCAGGTTGTGTACCTGGGCCACCTTGTGGGTGGAGGCCAGGTTCAACCACTGCAGAGCAAGATCCAGACCATCATGGACTGGACTGCTCCAACTACCCAGACTCAGGTGAGAGCCTTCTTAGGCCTGACTGGGTACTATAGGAGATTTGTCAAGGTGTATGGATCAATAGTGACACCCCTGAATGACTTAACTTCCAAGAAAATGCCCAAAAAGGTTCAGTGGACAGTTAGCTGTCAAAAGGCATTTGATGACCTAAAGCAGGCCATGTGCACTGCTCCCATTCTACAGAGTCCTGATTACTCCAAGAAGTTCATTGTCCAAACAGATGCATCTGAATTGGGGGTAGGGGCTGTACTGTCACAATTGAATGATGAAGGTCAGGATCAGCCAGTAGCTTTTATTAGCAGAAGGCTGACCCCTAGAGAGAAACGTTGGTCAGCCATTGAGAGGGAGGCCTTTGCTGTGGTCTGGGCTCTGAAGAAGTTGAGGCCATACTTGTTTGGTACTCACTTCCTTGTTCAAACAGACCATAAGCCCCTCTTATGGCTAAAACAAATGAAGGGTGAAAACCCCAAACTGCTTAGGTGGTCCATTTCCCTACAGGGGATGGACTTCACAGTGGAACATAGACCTGGGAGTAACCATGCCAATGCAGATGGACTCTCTACGTACTTCCACTTAGAACATGAAGACTTAACTGGGCAAGGTTAGTTTAATGTCCCTACGTTTGGGGGGGTTGTGTAGGAGAGTAGGATCTGCTTCACATGGGTACCCCCACTTTTTGCTGATGCTTCACTGTTTTTCGACCTTAGTCTGGCTGGGGCCCTGCTAATCAGAACCCCAGCCTAGCTGCTTCCTCTCTAAAATGGTGTCCATGTGCCTTAGGCACATCTCTGATTGGAATCTGGAGTGCCCTTATAAGTCCCTAGTATATGGTATACTATGTACCCAGGGCATAGGTACCTCAGAGGCCTACCAGGGGCTGCAGGATGTATTGTGCCACCCCTGGAAGGCCATCCAAAATTACACCACAGGTCTGCTACTGCAGCCTGGGTAAGGTGGTGCATGCACCCCTTACTGTGATATAGGCTACCTATATCACTACATACATACACACATATAAACCTATAAGTCACTCCTATGGCAGGCCTTATCAATCCTGAAGGCAGAGTGCGTGGTTCCTATGTGAGAGGGTGCCCCTGCATGAGCTGGGCCCCTCTGCAGCGTTTGGAGACCCTTCTCTGATGCTGTTTGTAGTGCAGCCTGACCATATACTCTTAAGCGCATTATAACCTCGCGTTAAATGCTAACTTTGGGATGGCTGCACGGAAACATGTCGTGTTTGGTGTCAAACATCTTGGAATACTACCCCCCGCCAGTTCTGGCGGCGGGGGTAGCATTCCACCCTTCTAGAGGGAGAGACATGTACACACCGGTATACCCGGTACTGACTTTCCAGAGCCCTGGCATCACAAAATGGATGCCGCTGCCACAGACACGAGTCTGGCCTCCTGCTGCTGACCGAAACTCCGGCAGGGGAGGCCTGGACAATAGGTTTCCTGTCCCAGGGAGGTGTAACCACCTCCCCAGACAGGATAGTGTGTATTGGAGCTGGGCGGGAGCACTCTCTGGTGCTTTGAAGTCCTGCACTGGGGGCACCTTTGGTGTCCCTGTGCATACCCCAGTTCAAACCGGCTCTGGGGTTTCTAGCCCCTGCTCTGGCGCTAAACTGGACAAAGGGAAAGGGGTGTAACCACCCCTCTGCCCTGACCCTCCCATAGGTGGGGCCACAGAGTATGTCCAACCCCCTACCTTAGTATAAGTATGGGACCCCAGTCCTTAGGACTTTAGATTTACCTGGACGAAACTCTGATACAGAATCCTGGACCTTCGACGCTCTACTTTAAGATTAGAGGACTGAAGAATCTCCCTTGGGGTCAAGGAGTGAGTCCCCTGCTTGGCAGGCACCAACGAAGCAATTGTCCGGTCTGCATCGCTGAAGCTCCCGCTGGACGCCAAAGTCTTTGCATCACCAGAGGTAGATTTCCAGACTTCCCCGAGGCTACCCTGAGTCCCCAGCAGAGCTGAGGCCCGTGGCTATCGTGGGTAACGTGGAACCGTGACCCCTAGACACCGCGTACTTTTGTAAGTGCATCCTCTTCTGGGTCTCCCACGAAGTTGTGCTTTGGGCTCCGAGTATCGCCAGCCTCCAGCACCGACTGCACCGAAGATCACTGGCCTCCACTCCACGAGTGTCCTGTGAGCCAGCTCCAAGTGCGTCCACTCAAGGCTCCTTCGCAGTCGCTAGTCCGTTGGCTAGTAGGCCCTCCCGAAGGCCAATCTTCTTCTGCTTGGGCTCCCTGGTTGCTCCAGGCGTGCTCTGACTTACCCTTGCTGGGTGAGTCCTACAGACCTTGCTGGTCTGCAACATCGTCCTTCTTCCATTTCCACGAGACTTGCTGTTGCCAAGGCTTGTTGGGTCCAATCCGGTCGCAGACACCCCTGTAATCGACAGACGTCGTGGCACAGCTCGAATCCAGCTTCTGGTCATCGTCGATGCCTCCTGGACCTCGTGGCTGAAGAGTCAAGACGACTGTCAACCTACCTGAAGCACTCGACATCGGTGGGCATCTGCTCATCGCCTTCCTGGTCACTGGCTAGTGACCCAGACTCTGTCTCCTCTGCTTTCAGGTTCTTCAGATCTTCGATCCACCTCTGGATCCACCCGAACACTTTCGACTTGGCCGCCAGCAGCACTTTGCAGCAGATCGCCATTGAAAGCGACGACGAAACCCGACCCCGAAAGACACCTATGCACCCAGCTCCCCTGGGTGAGGTAACTCGAGTACTCCGGTGCTCCCGTGGGTATTGACACTAGAACAGCCTAGTTCTCAAAGGGTTTGCTCCAAGTCCTCCTCTAAGTGTTCCTTTTCTTTTAAATTCAAACCGCGACTTTCCCCATAGAAGTTAACGGCGATTCGCGGCTGTGTTCATACACTGCACGCGTCCCCCGTGGGTCCCCTGTGTCACTACCTTGGGTGGTTCCTTGTGGTCCAAGCACTTCTACAGGCTCTAGGCCCTGTGTCTAGCTCAGTCGTGGTTCTTATACCACTTTATTGGTATATGGTTTGGTACGCCCCTAGGGCTCAAACGTGTATTTGTGCTATTACTGTAGATAACTAACTTATAACTTATGTACTTCGAACTCTAGCCTCATAAAGAGACTAGAGGGGTGTGTTTAGCAATAAATACATATATTTTGAATATATACCTGGTGTGGTCCTCTTTCATTTGGTCACTCAAGAGATTATAGACTGGTAAAACAAGCTGCTTTACATTCCTTCAAGACTTAGCCTGAAGGCTGCTCTCCATAGCTACCACTAGGATAGCTTTCAATAAAGGTTGTCTTTAACCTATCTCCAATAAGGGGTTGTTTGGACTGGTGCAAGGTGCCCACTATAATTAGTGGACAGCATATGCCAGGCCAACTTCTCACAATAAGCTTGTATGAATTCCTCCACAGCACATACAATATGATCTTCAGGCTATCCCCATCAGCTAGAAAGAACATACATTATGGTTTGATGAGAGATTCTCACATGTAGTGAACCTCATTTGAATGGGCCCCTTGAGCCTTTTAAGGACCTACCTGGCCAATATTAATGGGTTACACTTCTTACCCACCTATAAAGAATTTGACTTTAGCTCAGGCGCAACAGCAACTACAAGAATTTGTGACTGGGGTCTCCCATCTCAGGCTCCTCCCAAAGGAGTTTCTTCGATTTAGGGCCTGATTTAGATTTTGGCAGGACAGGTACCACTATCTCTTTTTTGGTGGTCTCTCTGCTCGCCGCCTTGGCAGTCGGCCCGCCCAATTTAGATGTTGGCTGGGCACTGGAGGGAAGACCGCAGCAGTCCTGGTCGCCTCTGCCAGTATCCCTCTCCTGCATCAACGATGTCAGAGCCAGAAGCGACTGTCGGAGGGAGTCCCGCTGAGATTCCCACCGCCAAGATTACGATGTGCCTTTCCGTCAAGACAACTGTGGTGAGGAAACCTCCAAGCTTGAGTGGCGGAAATGAAGTAAAATAGGTGAAAACTCACCTTTTATCAGGGTCCCAGCAACGCGATTGTCCGGGTTTTAACTGTGCTGCTGCTACTTGACCACAACGCTCAGCCACCCCGTTGTCGTCAGAATCTAAGGTAGGCTCTTGTGGTGGGTGTGTGTGTCCATTCAATAGTGTGTGCATGTTGTTGGTGTGCAATGCGATATGTAAAAAAAAAGGAAACTACACATTACCTACATATACGTACTGACATATACACAACATATATGTGAATTGAGATGAAAATGAGTAGTATTTAGCTGTCTCCACACCACCATTGCCTCACTCTGTCGGGTCTCCAACACTAGGACACAGCCAGCACAACAGGAACATTTACATCAGCTCAGTGCAATCCCTGGTGTACTGCTAGCCAGCAGAGTAGACCGCTGCGGTGGCGGGACCCTGTCTATTGCCGCAACATCTAAATATGGTGGACGGACCGCCATCAGCTCGATGGAGTAGTTGGGACCGTTGCCGCAGCGTGATGGCGGTAATACCACTAAGTACTAAATCAGGACCATAGGCATGATATATTACAGATGTTAGGGACTAACACTGTAGCTCCAGTTGTTGTACAGGTGCCTCCTACGCAAACAATCAGTTTGCAGACTAAAAATGCAGTTATGGGCAAGATGCCCCCCTAAGCGAGATGATATTCCAGTTAGCATTGCTCATAAAACAAACTAGTTGGAAGAGGTCTATTCTCATACAACACCCCAAGATAAGCAGATACTATTAACTATGGACCACATGCTATCGTTAGAAAAGGCATCCACAACTAGAACATGATATAGAACAAGCTTTGGCAAAGCTAATCGGTCTCGGCAATCCAAGAGCTATTGAAGTTGTCAATGTATTTTAGCCATGCTGATTATGGTGAATAGCAGCACGGCTATGATATTACTGTAGTAAATTGCATCAACTGTCTAGATGATATATTTTCACAGAATTCTGTATTCTGCAAAATTTAAGGAAATATTGGGAATTCAAAATCTTCACCAAAATAATAAATTTTAAAAGGATGTACCATAATGAGGTAATGGGCTTGTGTTTTCGTTATTTAAATTTAGAAACATGGCTTTATTGTGACGTTCCTTCAAACATAAGTTCTTTAAAAAAATGATCTCAACTAGAATTTTAATTTGAAATAAAAAAACGAATAGGATATCAGAATATATAATACAATGAAAAAAATCCAGATAGCTAAATCTCAATACATTGTACCTACACTACATTTAAAAATGTGGGTATTTTAATCAAAGTCTATTAAACTATGCTTAGGTATTATTAATACAAGAGCAAAATTCTGAATTTTTAGTGCAGTTACAGGAGGTACGGGGCAAAGTGTGCAATCCAAAGTGGGCAAAAACTAGTAAACCTTGGGAATGTAAGAGCCCATATCACGGAGCACTAAAGTGGCATAGCAAGCCACAGCTGTCTTTGTGACTCACAATGCAATTGACTGTGAATCAAAAGGAAAAGAGAGTGTTAGCCAACCCAGCCCCTTCTGCACGCCAAACCCACTCTCCACTTTGCAACTCACATGGAACTACAACAACTGTATGACAACTTCTGCAGTCGCAAATGATTAACAGCCAGTACTTGTTATCAACTTTTGAAATGGAAGTGTACATATAGGACAGCTTTTACTCTGTAAATGGTAGCTTTGGGCACTTTATGGATCACATGCTGTGCCAATGTTCCTTTCGTAATGTGGCAAATCTTTTTGTCATTGCAATGATGGCAATTTGCAGATGTAAATGAAGAGGCATGGGTGCGCTGTCCCTTCCAGTCCTCCATCTCTGCATTTGCAGCCATTCGCAATGATATGCACCAGAAATCCTGCCTCATGAATATTAATGGAGCAGGATATCAATATTTCTGAATCCCTGCAAATTTACATTTTGCTCCGTGATCAGTTAGCCCTTGCGGGAATAGTGCAAGCCACAGTGTCCGGAACCTGACAGGTCCATTCATACATCTGACTCAAGATGTTTGGCAAAGCACTGCCAACAAGCACAGAAATATTTTTCTCCCTACCAGATGAAGTGAACAACAATCACCCGTGAAAGAACAGTTATTCTTGAAGTACAGTTAGATGCATGTCTATCCATGTGTAATTGTGAATGTAAGAATTAGACATTTTATAAGAGTTAAAGAGCAGTTATGATCCCCGCTTTGTATTTGGATGATGAAAAATAACTGCCACATTTTTAAACGTGGATATTTGTGTGTTTATTCGGTACTACAATATGTATCTGACAAACAGAAAATCAACCCCTTGAAAGAAAGCGCATGTACAAATCTAAAACCTGCAAATAAATAATTCAACCAGTGTTCGAGGAAAGAGAGAAGTATCACCTCAGGAAAAACAACACACACAGACAAGAAGAAAGGAGCGAGGAAAAGATAAAGCATAAGGAAAGGCATAAGGAGTCAACCAACAAGCATAGACGCACTTAAAAAACAAGCAATGACTGCTTCACACTGCCCAGTCATGAAAAGAGAAAGAGGACAGTCAGAGGGGCAAAGAAAGAAAGGACGAATGCGGGACTCAGAGGGTAGGAGACGGAAAGAGCGATCAACAACAATAACAAGCCATGATGGGCTAGGGGACAAACAAGGGGGCAAGCAGCGATGAGGGGGGGTGGGGGATGGGTCAAGCAACGGAGTGAGAGGAGGTTGGGGACGGGACAGGAACCCTCAGAAAACAGCATCTGACATTTGACCTCGGTCTTTTAATGCACAGCAAAAGATAAGGACAAGATTTATAGGCCTGTTTACAGAAATGGCACTCAGAGTGAAAGCACGAGTGCTCATGTGATGTTCTCAAAATTAATAAAAAAATTAGTTCCTAAAACAGTTGTTAAACTGAGAGCTCTAGTTGGAATTGGTCCATGCTCTCGGGGATGGCCAAACACAGGAAGAGGCATGATGCATACATGCCATGGACAAATGGGGAGAGAGAATAGGAAAGCGATGATGCAGTCAGCAAATGGAAAGCCTATGGGCGGGCTGAAGCCCAAAAAGTATATACAACATGTCTCTTTGAGACAGCACATGCACTGTATAGCTGAGACCTAAAAACATCCTCAAAACATGGGGAAAAAAAGGGACATTGTCAGTATCCTTTATGATTCTGATTGATATATTATTGAAGTTTGTTGCACACAAAGGCTACAGGAACCCCGTACCATACAGTGAAAAATTGGAATAATAGAGCAAGTAAAGATATTCAGGACATACAACCCAGATTTTTACCATGTACATGTGGGTTGGAAGAAGAGCAACCCTTAATTCTATTGGTAATTTTTGCTAGGAATGTTGTTAATATTGATATTACCTTGTTGTTGTTTATTTTCAATTAGACACAGAAGAGATTGTTATGGAATAAGTTAGCCTGCTGACCAACCGCTTACATAAATAAAAGATGCATGTCGTTACACTATATTCTACCCTCACTTACTTCGCAGACTCAGAGAATAATTAATCCCCTCCATAGCTCTTGAATTTCCCTTTACTGGGGACTGCCCAATCATGGTTCTCCGGCTCCATGGTCTATCAAGCCTCTCACCTCCTCAACAATCATACTCCCGCTCCCTCTGATACAAGACCTCTTCTTGGCCCTTCCCTGCTTCCATTGGTGGATATCTCACTTCCATAACTATGCACACTAATACCCATTTCCAAAGACTCCTAGTACATACATTGCACTCAGTTTACTACCCTTTGAAAATAGTAAGGGTAAGGAAAGTAGGACCAAGCTGAATCCCCCATTGCCTGATACCTGACTTTCTGTTCTAAATACCAGGCACAGGCAAAATACCAGTTGGAAGCCATGTGCATGAAGGTGGGAATGGCAAAGTATACTTGCATTACTAGAATTCTTGTTTAACAGTCTTATCTATAACAGTCATCCTACTAGAAATCTTATCTGTCCAGTGGCGGCCGGCACAGCCCGTGGGTGGCAGGGGCAGGCGAGGAGGGGGGCAGCAGGGGGGGCGTGGGGCAAAATGTTAAATTAAAAAAAATACACTTACCTTGCTGCTAGGTCCCACATCTCCGCTCCTGCTCTCCTCCATCTCGGACTCCAGGAAACAGAGCCAGGCTCCACTGACCAATCACAACGCTGCAATGCAGAGTTGTGATTGCTCTGAGTGCCGTGGTTCGGGGCTCAGCCAGGGACTGGGGGCCTGGGCATGTTCCCCATGCAGGCTGTAATGCCTTCCTAGAAACCCATGAACTACTTCACCAATCTCAGACGGGTTTCCGCCCACAACATGGCACGGAATCCGCACTAACGGCTGTGGTTGAGGAAACTAGGAGGATAGTGGATCAGGGAGGAGTGGCGGCCATTGTCCTCCTGGACCTCAGTGCGGCATTTGATACGGTCAACCACAATGTTCTTATTGAACGGCTAAGGAGAATCGGGGTAGCAGGAAGTGCTATCTCCTGGATTCAATCATTCCTTAATGGCAGAGTTTTTCAGGTCTTTTCGAAGGAATCCATCTCCAGCCCTCTCCTCTGAATTATGGAGTGCCCCAGGGATCTTCCCTAAGTCCTACGTTATTTAACGTATATATGAGGCCACTGGCGGAGGTCATCCAGCCATATGGGATCAAAGTGGTCACCTACGCGGATGATACTCAGCTGGTGATATCTCTTAATCATCCACGGACTGACCCTGCAGACCTGGAGCTCTGCCTAGGAAAAGTAGCCACCTGGATGCAACACTCCTGTCTTAAACTGAATGGAGAAAAAACAGAAATCATGTATGTGGGCAACACTGCCAAGCTAACTCCCACACTATCATGGCCTCAGTGCCTGGGTGCCCCTCCAGTTCCGAAGTCCAAGATCAAGAGCCTCGGTGTGTGGCTGGATGACTCACTTAAATATGACCAGCAGGCAGTGGCAGTGACGGGGGCGTGTCACGGCATCCTTAGGAAACTACGGAAGGTCCTCCCCCTATTACCCACTGAAGCGAAGAAAATAGTAGTCCAGGCCCTGATTCTTTCGCGGCTGGACTACTGTAATTCATTGTATCTGGGAGCCCCAAAGTCCACCCTAAGGAACTTTGGCCCAGAACTGCGCAGCACGACTTCTGACAGGCTGCAGTAGCAGGCAGTCAGCTAGCCCCAGTCTGAAAGCCCTTCACTGGCTACCAATAAAGGAAAGAATCTCCTTTAAAGCCTTATGTACTGCTCATAAGACCCTTATGGGCACAGGCCCCAGAATCAATCAGCATTTGATCACCGCCTACCTCCCCAGGAAATCTCTTCGCTCGGAGAATTTAAATCTAGCCTGTACTCCTAAAATTAACAGGCAGCGGAGTGGAGGCCGCTCCTTTTCATATAACATAGCTGGACTGTGGAACTCCCTCCCTCTCAATCTCCGCCATGAAACTACCCACCTCTCTTTCCGGAAGGGTCTTAAAACATGGCTATTCCAGAAGAGTACCTGCTAGCCTTCCCTTATTAGCCTTAATTGCCGCCAGCGCTGGGATGCCTTTGGGTAGCCATGCGCTCTATAAATGCTAATTAATAATAATAATAATAATAATAATAATAATGCAGCCTGCATGGAGAACAAGGAAAGTGCGCATGACTGTTTCGAGTGGCCTGAGAGGGCTGACCAAACAGTCATTGTGCACTTAGGAGGGTTCTACCACACCTACCCTGCTCTGCAGCCCCGCTCTGCTCCCTCACGCAAAGCTGCCACAGCAGGAGGATACATTAAAATGATAATAACATTACGTTATTATCATTTTATTTTTTCCTTTTTTTACTGCTTCTAGACAGTGGGGCGACGTTCCTCCACCTTAGCGGAGGAGCCACCACTGTATCTGTCAAACGACTGACACCTACCCTGAATAATCTCCCTTAAATAGGGTAACAGATGTGTGAATTTCATATTGTACTAAACAAATGGCACATCACAATCTCCAAAAATCTGCAAAAGCCTCCATACAGCACACAAATTGAATAATGATGCTTGCCTGTTAGTGACAGATACCAAGTAGCTTATTTACAAGCCCCTTGTGCTGCGGATGAGTAACCTTTAATGACGCTCCAGCGGTGCAGACTGCAGACCCATATCCACGAGGCCATGCAAAGCCACTTTGTGTGGCTTTTCATGGCCTCGTAGATATGGTGTAAGGCAACACAGCCCAAGTCACTGCATTGCCTTACACTGCGTCAGGGAGGCATTCCATGGGCGTTGCAGTGGGAGTTCCCACGCAAGACCCATGGGTATTGACACATTCCCAGATTTACAAGGGTTCGTAAACCTGGGAATGCGTCAAAACTGTACACCTCCCCAGGGCAGGTGAAATGAGGAGTAATATGTTTATATTTCCTCGTTTTTAACTCTTTTTATGTATACTGCAATCTGCAGCACACATAGAAAAAAACACCTCCATGGATCGTTTTTGTGCAGGAAAGTGTCCCTTCTTGCACAAAAACAAACCGGCCAACAACGAAGACAGCCTTGCACAATTTTGCAAGGTTGCCTGCGTTGGAGCTAGGCACCATATTGTGCGCCGGCTGAAAGGACATGAATGCACCAGATCTCGTAAATACGGTGCATTCCTGCCCTTTCAATTTGGCGTAGGGCAGCACAGCAAAAAGACTTGTGGCGCTGCCCTACCCCAAATCATTGTAAATAATGCCCCAAGGGTGGAATTGAGATCAAGTAGTGTATTGTAAATAGGGATGCATGAAAATTGTGTAATTCGCTTCTATGTAATTACATGAATTTTCAGAAACATTACATGAAAATACACATAATTACATGAAATCCACAATTTGGCTCTATTTTTGCATCGATATTTGATGTGAGGGCGCATTATGAGCTAAAAAGTAGTTTAAAAACCAAAAGCACCACAAACAACAACTGCTTACATTTTGCTGTCTCGTCTGTTCATGGTAATTTTTTTACCACAAATGGCATGTTTGTGAAATTTTTTTTATTTATATTTTAGCTCGAATCGCACATAATTACGTGACGTTGCATAATAGCATAATCCCAGGAAGTTTGTGTAACAAGCATAACACAAATTCCAGGAATTACGGGAATTACACTGGCGTAATTTAAGTTTCATCTAAGCTTAATTGTAAACACTATGAGCACTGTGAACAAAACAAGCATCAAATGTATTTTCTGAGGATAGCTACAAGACAGGAAACACACAGCTCTGCGAAACCAGCGGGTAAGAATATTTCACCTTCCCATACACCAGGGGAAAGCCTATATGTGGGGGAAAGGGAGGGGACCTCATGTTCATTTCCATATTTCCTCCCATGGTTCCCTTCAAGCATCCCTACTAATGTGACTCAAGAAGCCATATCATCTTCCATGCTGCAGCACCTTCCTCACAGAGATGTTCTGTGCAGCTGAAATAACTTATTTTCATGATCCCTGTCACAATCGCCACTCTGAATTAGCAGCATGAGATAACCTCAATGATAATTATACCAAGATTTAGACAACCAAATTATAGTCTTAAGTGTTAGCCACTGCTGTAGATGAAAATTCCGCTCCAAACAATCAAAAAAATGTTTTATAGTAGTCATCAACCCCTAGGGGATAATGATCCACTAACATCTCTACTTGTTCAAGCGATAAGGAGTGGCCATATTAATATGGAAGTCACTACCATGTACAGTCCTTAAGACATGGTCATGGACAGATGGACGATATACATTTGTGAAGGTACCAACAGGAGAGAAGAGAATTATCTTAGGATCAGTCTATGCACCCAATACAGTAAGGCTCCAGGTCCTCTAGAAACTATCCAGAGTAGTCTCTGAATTTGGGCATATGCAATTGGTGGTAGGAGGTACTGGAACCTGGCACCTTACCCTATTTTGAATGGGACATACCCCATAGATACTCTGGATATAAACGATGGGGCAATAATGAGAGATCTGCATGGAGGTCATGGTTTGTTGGATATTTCACAACTCCTGCATCCGACTGAAAAGGAATACTTGCAACTCTCCTAGGGGCATGTGGTAAACTGTTTTTAAATATCTACTTCCTCATGTCACAATCTCTGATCCTTGATGAAGTTGAATGTGAGATTTTGAAAGCATTACGTTCAGATCAGGCATCCATAACAATACAGATAATACAGAAAGGAGGCCTAATGACTAGGAAACCATGGAGGATGAATGCCACATGTTTCAAACTATCTGCTGAAAGGAAATAGCTGAAGACCCATATAAGAAAGTATCCAGAGGAAACAAACACTCGTTGGATTCTCCACAAGTGGTATGAGTGGCTATTAAGGCTACAATTAGGGGACTTATGATAAACTCAGCAGTGGCAAAAAAACTATGAAGGGAAGCAAAGAGATCTAGAAGTAAGATAAACTTGTTGACCCATGAATATGTTTCTTTGCCCACGATAACAAATTGGAGAAATCTGAAGAAAGATAAGCTCTCCTTTAATACCATATAGATCTCGAAGGTGAAGTAGGCACTTCATTGCCTCAAAACCCATTAATATGAACAAGGAGAGAAAATTGCAGGTCTGGGCAGATAAAGAGATGCAGCTCTAGCTTATCCCAAGTGTATACACTGGAAGAGGAGACATTTTACATGTACCTCAGTAAATAGCAGAAGTGTCTTTATTTCGTTTAATAAAAACCATACATAAAAACTCATTAAAACATCACAGTTCACGTACCCTTATAATAAAATGAAGAAGTGCTATTGTGCAGGGTTGGGCAATAAGTTAATGTTCGAAATCAGGGGACTCATTTACAAAAAATTGGCATAGGGCAGCGCCGCAAGTCTTTTTGCTGCGCTGCCCTGCGACAATTTGAAAGGGCAGGAATGCACAGAAGGCAGAGTCCAGCTGCACTAGCAGGATTGCAGGAAGTCTTTTGAGTCCCTGAGACTTCAGAAAACATGAGGCAAGCAAGCAAGCCCTTGGAGGATAGGCAGAGTCTGGCTCTCACTCAGCAGAGGCAGGGAGCAACAGGCAGCAAGACAACAAGCAGAAAAGCAGAGCTTCCATAAAAGTAGTGCAGTTGAGCCTTTTTTTGGCAGCACAGCAGTCTGTCTGACAGAGGTTTCGTTCATGATACAGAAGTACAATCAAAAAACGGGGGGAGGTAGAGGTTAAGGTTAGGTTCACCCTCCTTACTGAATGCAGTTCCAAAACATCCGGAATACCGGAATTAGAAACCTAACCATAGGAAGAACAGGGATTCCATTGAACATGTGTTAAAAACCCTCTTTCCAGAAAGACAAATTCTTTTCTAGAGTCCCCTCACCCACCAGGGTTACCCCTAGGTGGCATGCTTCATCATTGGGGTCTTCTCAATCCGCTGCGGATTGAGGCCTGCTGCGACTTGCGAACTACGTAGGAGCACTTAGTTTTTGGAAAATATGTGTGGTGCAGTGATGTGGAGTGGGAAAAATAGATTAAAAATACCTCGCTAGTGAGCTAATATTTTATTCCTGCTCCTAGTCGGTATGTTTTAAAATCAGGGGTAATACTAGGGAAAGACCTAACTGTAATGAGTATGGAGTCCCTAGTACTGGGTCGACATGATTCAAGCTTTCCCCTAAAGCTCTTCTTCAGGACCACACGAGGGCCAGCCCCATGCAAACCACTCCTAAAAAATCCTGTGAATAGGAAACAATGGGGTGCACACCTAATGTGTGTTCACCTGATACTAAATACATACGGTTGTACACTGACACGCTGTATCAGTAGGAAATAAAGCAAAAGGAAATTTTAAAAAACATGCCTACCAGCCAAGCTGGCAGGCCCTATATATATCCGGCGTCGTATCTCGATCAATGTACTGCTCTATAGTGGGTGTACTTAACAGCTATTTTGTGCGATCATCTGTGGTGGAAGAAATCAATCACACGATGTCTTTGTGAAGAAAAGTGGTTATGTGCAAATTGCAGTTTAAAAGCACTCGTGAAGAAAGACACCATGTGACATACAACATATAACAAAAAAATATAACAAAAAAATATAGTATTACATATCAATGACACATACTTTTGTTTAAGCAGAAATATGCCTCATGATCTGCAGGGGTAGAGGGGCTTGTAGTCACACCCTAAAATGGTAATGGGGACATAGAGATGGTCATTAGAGTTTCCTAAAGGTAAATGAGATAGAAACTGGGGAGAAAATTCCCGGTGCCTTAGCTTATCCTAGAAGGAAAATAGAAACCTTATTATTTCCTTGGAAAATTGAGAAATAAGGTCAAAAAGGGTCTGGCTGGACTTACTTCGTCAAAGCACTCCTCTCGGAAAATGACCTGATGGCACCCCTGGAGACCGCTTGTATGTACATCATGAAATGACTAAACCTCACGTCGTGTTAGGGGAAGTCATAAAAAATGCCAGATTCCTGGATAATGCGGTACATCAGAATGATGCGCAAGACCCTTAGACTTAACGGCTGGACTGCGCTCTTCTCAGAATAGCTTGTATGTAATGACTAAACCTCGTGTCTTGTTTGGTGGAAGTCATAAATAATGCCCGATTACTGGATAGTGTAAGATATCATGTATGGAATAGTAGACTCGTAGTTGTCAGTTGGAGTCTGAATGCCACCGTTAGGCAGTCTGGTGTTCACAAAAGAGCCGCTGCTAGTGGAATGGTGATGGGGACTTACTGGGTAAATGGGAATTCTAGATGAAGTGGTACCCATGTGTTATTAGCGTTATGATTTACGTTAGTGTGAGTATCACATGCGGTATGACCTTTACTTCTGTTACATTGTGAGTAGAGTGGTATACTCAAACAATCTACTAAATCTGGCAGGAGGTGTATTCCTGATTCATTTAGCGAACTGCCCCCACGGGATATCATCATTCAATCCATCAGTGTCCGTGTGCAATTTATACATCCACCGCTGCTCTTTTTCGAACAATCTTTTTTCTAGATTGTCAATGTGTTTGAGATGCTCTAACACTACCCAGTGTAGATCGTTAGGGGTGTGTTTCACTTCATTGAAATGTGACGCCATTTTGGTGGGGATCCGGTGGCACCTGATGTTGTTGCGGTGTTCTCCTATCCTGGTGCTGACCTTTCTGGTGGTCATACCCACATAATGTAGGTTACATGTGCATGTGATCAAGTACACAACCCCTGTGGTATTGCAGTTAGTGAATTTGCGTAACTCCCAACTCATCTTGTTGTTAAAAGTTACTTTTTTTGTAGTGGATGTCAAGTGACACACTGCAGTTCCCGCAAGGATGGTGGCCCATCGGTAGGGTACTCAGTACTTGTTGGGTCTTATCGTTTCTGGTTTGGGGCGGTCGTGTACCAAGATGTCTCTTAGGTTTTTTCCTTTTCTGTGTGAGAACATGGGTGTGGGGATGTTCAGTTTTCCACTGTTAAGGGTGCGCCAGTGTTTTTTGACTATTTTTGTAACACGGTCGGACGCTATGTTGAAGGTTGTGATGCATATAGGTCTTTTTTCTTTCTCAGTGATTTGTTTTTGATATGTCTCCAGGAGCGCTTCTCTGTTGTTGTTTTCAGCTCTCTTTTTGGCTTTGGATATCAGGTTTTTGGGGTATTTCCTTGTGAGAAGTTTCTCAGATACAAAAACAACAGTTGATGGACAGAATGCAGAACAATGTCATACATTCACCCCAGTACAGAGATCTGGGCCTAAATCCATCGTTTTTTTGCTCACCATGCCATTCCAGTTTGGACCCAGCCATATGCAAATCAGTCTTGACCCTGTGCCTCATGGGAAATTCTTCCCAGGCCTATATAAAAGCCCTTACAGAGGATTTCTGTAGCGAGCATTTCTGTACCACCAATATGGAAGTACCACACAGCTGCCTATTCTCACAGCTAACTAAGACTGTTGTTGTACACTATAACTAATACCACCTTGTAGTGGAAAAGCACTGATATGGAGCACATTAACCAATTAAATAAACTAAATATCCTCACAACTTCAGAAGTTTACTTTTTTGCACTAATGATACACATTAGATGAGTACGAGTTCAGTGCAACAAAATTACTTTGGACATTATATTTATTATTTTTTGCCATGCATGTAACTAAGAACTGGGGTGGCAGAGTGAGCTAAAGAATGATGATGGATTAAACCCAGATCAGTCGACTGGGGGTGAGTGCTTGCAATGTTCAACACTCCGTCCATCATCCCCTTTGGTTTTGCTATGTTCGCTCTAAGTTGGCAGGGTATGCCCAGACGTGGGTCCCTTGCTCACTTTGCCACTGGATTCAAGATAGCCTGGCTGATGACGGCTGTAAGCCAGAAACCGGTCCCAGGATGCTTGTTTCCGGTCCAGGGAAGACATGGCTTGGCAGTTCGGGCTGGACTGTTCCCATGAGGCACAGGGTCAGACTGATTTGCATATGGCCATGTCTGAACTGGGGTGGCAGAGTGAGCTAAAGAATGATGATGGATTAAACCCAGATCAGTCGACTGGGGGTGAGTGCTTGCAATGTTCAACACTCCGTCCATCATCCCCTTTGGTTTTGCTATGTTCGCCCTAAGTTGGCAGGGTATGCCCAGACGTGGGTCCCTTGCTCACTTTGCCACTGGATTCAAGATAGCCTGGCTGATGACGGCTGTAAGCCAGAAACCGGTCCCAGGATGCTTGTTTCCGGTCCAGGGAAGACATGGCTTGGCAGTTCGGGCTGGACTGTTCCCATGAGGCACAGGGTCAGACTGATTTGCATATGACCATGTCTGAACTGGGGTGGCGGAGTGAGCTAAAGAATGATGATGGATTAAACCCAGATCAGTTGACTGGGGGTGAGTACTTGCAATGTTCAACACTCCATCCATCATCCCCTTTGGTTTTTCTATGTTCGCCCTAAGTTGGCAGGGTATGCCCAGACGTGGGTCCCTTGCTCACTTTGCCACTGGATTCAAGATAGCCTGGCTGATGACGGCTGTAAGCCAGAAACCGGTCCCAGGATGCTTGTTTCCGGTCCAGGGAAGACATGGCTTGGCAGTTCGGGCTGGACTGTTCCCATGAGGCACAGGGTCAGACTGATTTGCATATGGCCATGTCTGAACTGGGGTGGCGGAGTGAGCTAAAGAATGATGATGGATTAAACCCAGATCAGTTGACTGGGGGTGAGTGCTTGCAATGTTCAACACTCCGTCCATCAACCCCTTTGGTTTTTCTATGTTCGCCCTAAGTTGGCAGGGTATGCCCAGACGTTGGTCCCTTGCTCACTTTGCCACTGGATTCAAGATAGCCTGGCTGATGACGGCTGTAAGCCAGAAACCGGTCCCAGGATGCTTGTTTCCGGTCCAGGGAAGACATGGCTTGGCAGTTCGGGCTGGACTGTTCCCATGAGGCACAGGGTCAGACTGATTTGCATATGGCCATGTCTGAACTGGGGTGGCGGAGTGAGCTAAAGAATGATGATGGATTAAACCCAGATCAGTTGACTGGGGGTGAGTGCTTGCAATGTTCAACACTCCGTCCATCATCCCCTTTGGTTTTTCTAAGTTTCTCAGATAGCCATCCTACAATTGGCCAACGACACTAGAATCACAGTAAAACCAGCGGACAAAGGAGGAGCCATCGTACTTCAAACCACAGAGGCCTACCGCAGAGAATGCATGAGACTCCTGGCAGATGAGAGGAACTACCTCCGCATCAGAGATGACCCAATGGAACACCTACGGGTAGAGATCGCCAGCATGGTGGAAGAGGCCACAGCACACGACTGGATTACCAAAAAAGAAGGGGATTTCTTGGCCAATACCCACCCGGTTACCCCCTATTTTTATACTATACCGAAGATACACAAGTCATTAGAAGACCCGCCTGGACGACCCATCGTTTCCGGCATAGGGTTCATACTGGAACCACTCTCAAAATTCGCGGATGCCTTTTTCTGCCCCTTGATACAAGGAACTTGCACGTACCTACAAGACACCAAGGCAGTACTCTGTCTCCTTCAAGACCTACAATTTGACTCAACAACTAGAATCCTCATTGGGTTGGATGTGGAGAGCCTTTATACCAGCCTACCCCACAAGGAGACCCTGGACATCATTGAAGAGGTCCTCTATGAAGAAGAATGGACCTATCGTACACCAAGACATCTGGTATTAGAGTGCTGCAAGTGGGCCCTGATGGAAAACTTCTTCCGTTTTGAAGATATCCTGTTCCGACAACAGCACGGGACCAGTATGGGCAGTACTTTTGCCCCGAGTGTGGTGGGATTATACGTGCACCACCTCGAAAAGCACAAAATCTTGTCAGGTACGAACCCACACCGCCAACATATTCAACTTTGGAAGAGATACATCGACGATGTTCTACTGATTTGGGAGGGTGACGAGTCCAACGCCAATGAGTTCATCGAGTGGCTGAACCAACAGGACCCTTTCCTAAAGTTCTCACATACCATGAGTAGATCCCAACTGGTATTTCTGGACCTTAACATTTATGCTGTTGATGGCTTACTAAAGACAACCACACACGTAAAACCCACTGCAAAAAACTGTTTACTCCTATACGACAGCTTCCATCCGAGACATCTGAAGGAGAATCTCCCTTTCGGACAGTTTCTCAGACTTAGGAGAAACTGTTCTGAGACTAAGGACTTCACAGCACAAAACAAAGGGCTATCTGAGAAACTTCTCACAGGGAAATACCCAAAAAAACTGATATCCAAAGCCAAAAAGAGAGCTGAAATCAACAGCAGAGAAGCGCTGCTGGAGACATATCAAAAACAAATCACTGAGAAAGAAAAAAGACCTATATGCATCACAACCTTCAACATAGCGTCCGACCGTGTTACAAAAATAGTCAAAACACACTGGCACACCCTTAACAATAGAAAACTGAACATCCCCACACCCATGTTCTCACACAGAAAAGGAAAAAAACCTAAGAGACATCTTGGTACACACCTGCCCCAAACCTCAAACCAGAAAAGATAAGACCCAACAAGTACTGAGTACCCTACCGATGGACCACCATCCTTGCGGGAACTGCAGTGTGTGTGTCACTTGACATCCACTACAAAAAAAGTAACTTTTAACAACAAGATGAATTGGGAGTTACGCAAATTCACTAACTGCAATACCACAGGGGTTGTGTACTTGATCACATGCACATGTAACCTACATTATGTGGGTATGACCACCAGAAAGGTTAGCACCAGGATAGGAGAACACCGCAGCAACATCAGGTGCCACCGGGTCACCACAAAAATGGCGTCGCATTTCAATGATGTGAAACACACCCCTAACGATCTACACTGGGTAGTGTTAGAACATCTCAAACACATTGACAATCTAGAAAAAAGATTGTTAGAAAAAGAGCAGCGGTGGGTGTATAAATTGCACACGGACACTGAAGGATTGAATGATGATATCCCATGGGGGCAGTTCGCTAAATGAATCAGGAATACACCTCCTGCCAGACTTAGTAAATTGTTTGAGTATACCACTCTACTCACAATGTAACAGAAGTAAAGGTCATACTGCATGTGATACTCACACTAACGTAAATCATAACGCTAATAACACATGGGTACCACTTCATCTAGAATGCCCATTTACCCAGTAAGTCCCCATCACCATTCCACTAGCAGCGGCTCTTTTGTGAACAGCAGACTGCCTAACGGTGGCATTCAGATTCCAACTGACAACTACGAGTCTACTATTCCATACATGATATCTTACACTATCCAGTAATCGGGCATTATTTATGACTTCCACCAAACAAGACACGAGGTTTAGTCATTACATACAAGCTATTCTGAGAAGAGCGCAGTCCAGCCGTTAAGGGGCCTATTCCGATTCGGGCCGGAAAATGTACCGACCGACTCGGATCCAGAATTTATTCCGACCGACACGTACCGGTGCAGCCCGACCCGCAAAGTACGATGAAATGCGTGCAAAATCCGACCGACTCGTACGGAACACAATACGAACGACCGAACCGTGCGGAAAACAGCTATCCGGCCTGAAAAATACGCGAATCGAACCGACCGACACGCACCAGGAAGGAACCCGAACGAAACGTACCCGCGAACTCCGACCCGCGCAGTACGATGCAATGCATGGAAAACACGACCGAGTCGCACGGAGCTCAAGCCGTACGACCGACATGCATACAAAACAGCGAGCCGAAGCAACCCAATACACCGCGACCGACGCGTACGCAGCACATAAAACAGCACAAACACAGCGTGAACGACTCGGAGAAGCTCGCACGAGACAACTGCAGGGTCCGACTCGGTCAGAAGAACGTCTCCTACATGCACAAAAAGTACAAAGGGAAAAACAAAAAAAAAGGCCAAACAAGCAATTACAAAGCCAATAAATACTGGGGGAAACAGGGAACAAAGACACACCCACAACTCCACCCATATAAAGGACACAAATCCCTACCATGATCCTTTGCAAATTCAAATTACCTGCCAGCACAGAACACCAACACACAGCATCCACACACACACTCACAGCTCATCCATCACACAAGCCACACACCATCAGCACCTCAACAAATAGCACCCTCACATACACCCAGCAAAACACACACTCACACACCCTCACTTGCACACCAACACACACATCACTCACCACCACCACCCATCACCATGCCCCCCAAGAAGAATCCAAAGTTCCTAGATAGTGAATTGGAAGTCCTGGTAGATGTGATCCTCAGGGTAGAGCCACAGCTGTTTGGTACACTGGTCCAACAGACCCCCAGGTCGCAGAAAACCAAGATGTGGGAGAGGATCGTCGACAGGGTGAACGCACAATCACCATGTTTGCGCACAAAGGAAGACATCCAGAACAGGTGGTATGACGTGCGCAGGAGGCTCAGGGACCTACTGAAGAAGGATTACATCTTGAGCCAACACACCGGCAGTGGCCCTCCTGCCAAACCAGTATACCTCAGGCCCTGGGAGGAGAAGGTGCGGGCCATCCTACCACCAGTGAGTGTATATGGACTAGAAAACATCCCAGAGCCTGGTGAGTACACAACCAATATACCCAATATTGTGTGACAATACACACACATCACTGTCAAGGGGATAGTCAAACCATGCACCCTTAGCAAATACACAGCAACAAAACCAGAATCATCCCAAGATGTGTATGTCAGTCAGATAAACACAATACATGCCATCTCATAGTGATATGTAACTGGGTCATGACATGTACAAACCCTACAACAAATAAAGCTAGGCAGTGGCACAAATCTAACCAACAAACACTGTCAGATATGTAGCCACCACTACAACACCACCACACGGAATCCCACAGAAAGGAAGGAATTCTGTGTATGCTGGTCAAGTCAGTGTAGCCAATAGCATCATGGGAGTTGTAGTCACAGATATTGCCCACCCTCACAATACGCCCATCAACACCACTCTGAACCATGCTCACATCACAGGGAGTGGAAAACAACTGACAAGATGGCTGACACTGGCTACTGCTGTGGGGAGCACAAGGCCCTGCTGGGAACTGGGCACCAACAAACAGCAGGACACCACTGACTGACATCCTGAAAGCCAACTTGCACTCCCTGCAATGGAAGCACGTTCCATGGTGGGATATCTGGCTGGGTGGGAAGGAGGACTGACAGCTATGACCATAGTTACCAGCAGCTCTTCTCACACACACCCCTAACACAAACTACACACAACTCACCTGGGAAAATGCATTGCCTCACACTAAAATTAATTATCCCACAAAGAACCACCACCCTGGGTCATGCTGTGGGAAGCACAGTGACACACATGGAACTTGTAGCCAAACAAACGCCAGGACAACACTGTCAGCCATCCATTCAGCACAGGCACACTACCCCACAGGGAAGCAGAGTCAGAAGGAAGGAAGTATGGGCATGCTGGGAAGGGGGGTGGAGGCAATAGCATGATGGGAGTGGTAGTCACAGCTCAACATCCCCCACCCACATGGCCCAGCAAGCTCACACTGAAGCATGCACACCTCACAGAGAGTGGAAAGCCCCATCAAAGATGTCTGACACTGGTGCTCTGTTGTGGGGAGCACAAGGCCATGCTGGGAACTGGCCACCAACCAACAGCAGGACACCACTGACTGACATCCTGAGAGTCAACCTGCACCCACTGCAAGGGTGGTATGCTTCATGGTGGGATAACTGGGCTGAAGGGAGAAGGATGTCCGGATGTCAACAAAATACCACCAATGCTGGCCATGCACACACCTCAACATTCACATTGAAATGCTTCATGTTGTCAGGACAATGCGCTACACCAATATCAACAGCTGACTGTGACAACTTAGGACAATGCAATGTACAGGCCCGCATCCAGAGGTACAGTCACAACTGTCAGGTGTTTGAACCATTGATGCCTGTAGATACATTACATACATTGTGTGTCTCTTCCAAATACAGGTGATGATGGGGACACAGCAGCAGACGCTGAGGAGTCCCTGTCACAGGCTCCGGGGGACACTGAGCTCACTGGTGTGGAACAGCCTCTGCCCACCTCGGATGACGAAGACCTACCTGGCACCTCCGGAGTGAGTCATCATGCAGCACCAGCAGGACCACCAGCTGCACCCCCTGCACCCACCCCTCCAACAACTGCCAACACACAGACCACCCCTGCCGACACGGACAGACCAAGGACCACCACCACCAACAGCACACGGACCCCGGCCCAACGTGGAGCTACGGACACCAACACCAGCAACAACCCCCAAGGGGGCCCAGGGTCACCTGTGCGTGCCACCGCAGGTCCTGCACGTGTCGCCAGGGGTGGTGGGAGGGGTGGTAGACATAGGTCGCTGCTTGCAGAGGGGTCTGGACTGCATGATGACCCACAACTGGTACGCATAGCTGATGCGTACCAGACTAGCACCGGAGAGTTCAGCCAGGTAGTGGGGATCCTCAGGGACATTCAACAGCAGCATGCTGCCCATCATGCCTGCTTGGACTTACACATGTCCCGCATGGAGTCCAAGTGGGACACATTGCAAGAACAGACTGCGGTGCATAGGGACATATTACAATGCCTCCGCCAGATGTGCACCAACATGTCAACACCTCCCTGTGTGCCCACAACATCTGGTGCTGCAACAACTGCAACTGCCACAGGGAGGGAGGATGACTCTGGCGGAGAGTCCCCTGCACCGCACCAGCCTGCACTTGAGGGCCCCCCCCCCAAGAAGAGGGGTCGTCCGAGGAAGGACAACTGAGAGGCCGATGGCCATGCACAACCCCCAGGAAACCAACACCTGTTCGGGAAAATCACCTTTGTGCACAAACTCTTCACCCTGTCGAATGCAACACAACTCTCCCACATGACATGGGGAGCTCAAGTTGGACCAATGTATCAGATGACTGTGGACTTTACTCAGGGCATTTCTGCTATCAGGACTTTCAAATCATCTCGGAACTTTGGATTACAATCACAATGTACAGCACCCACCATCCTGTGCACTATACTCACACATGTATGTCAATAAACTCACTAATACACCATACTTGCCTCTGTTGTGATTCCAACGTTGTTTCTGAAGTGGAGATGATGATCTGTGAAATGACACTGTGCATGCTAACTGCTACAGCAAGTACAACACCGGCATGTGAGTCATGGCGACGTGACACATATGAGGGAGACACACCACCAGGGCTACACAACACATACACACCAGGGACATCTGACTCATCGCCTACACTGATGTTGCCAGGAAATACGGTGCAATGCACAGATCCAACACCTATTCACAGTCTGTGTTAACTAGCCCACTGGTGCAGTAAGCAAATGTCAGTCAGATGTGTGCCCACAGACAACGCACATCACAAAGTGAAGCACAGGTTTATTACACATTTGCAACATGTTGTAACCACTACAGATGCAAGGTAATCCCACCTGGCAGTGGGCACACAGTCAACAAGTGTAGAAGAAAGGAAGTCCATGGGTGTGGCGCACATCACCTGTAGGAAAACGACAGCTACCACCCTGGAAGTTGATTCACGGTGTCGGGGGATCACAGTTGACCAAACAACTCTGAAAGTACCCTGTGAAGGACAGAAATGACACACAGTCAAAAGCACTGAAGAACAGGACAGAACTGCAATACTCATGCCCAATACATGTCACAAGATACCCACCCAGAACCAAGTTAGCATGTCAACACTGTTGTGGAGTACAGACTACCTGTAAGGACACATCGCTGCACGCATACAGTAATGTAGCACATGGACACACTCAAACAGCACCAGAGCACCACCAACACATATCATGCAAACTCACATCATTGACATAACATCCCTGGATACTCACATTCAGCTGAAGAAGTTGGTGATGAGCTGTGTTCAGACATCACCCTCATCATCATCATCATCACTGGCATTGTGGTCCAGGCCAGGATCCTCCACAGGTGGCGGATGTTGGTCATCGTCATCCAGGATGAGAGGCAACTCCTTCCGCACTGCCAGGTTGTGTAGCATGCAGCAGACGATGACAATCTTGCACACCTTTGCTGGGGCATATGGGAGGGCCCCTCCTGTCTTATCTAGACAGCGGAAGCGGCTCTTCAGGAGACCAAATGTCCGCTCAATCACTCTCCTGGTGCGACCATGTGCCTCATTGTATCGCATCTGGGCTGGTGTCACAGGGTTCCTGAGGGGCGTCAGCAACCATGGCATGTTGGGGTATCCGGAGTCACCTACATACAGACAATTGCACATAAGCTGAGTTGGAAAAGAGGGTGGAACACTACATTGCAGAACACACACAATGGTACAAAGTCAGTACACCCCAACAAGCCAGGCACGCTGGTTCCGCATCTGTGACATCATCCTCGGGATGCGACTACTCCTCATCACGTAGGCATCGTGTGCAGAACCGGGGAAACGGGCACAGACGTGCGAGATGCTCATATCTGCAAGACATACCACCAGTGCATTGACCGAATGGTAGTGTTTGCGGTTCCTGTATGCCTGCTCTTGGGCCTGTGGTGGTACCAAAGCCACATGTGTCCCATCAATGGAGCCAATGACATGCAGCATCCTCCCCAGGGCATAGAAGTCACTCTTCACGTCAGTGAGTTGTTGAAGTCTAGGGAAATAGATGTACTGGTTCAGGTATCTCAACATAGCCTCCAAAACATCGCGGAGCACACGGCTGAACATGGTCTGTGACATCCCACCAGCAGACGCCACAGTGTGTTGAAAGGTACCGGTGGCAAAGAAGTGTAGGGCTGCCATCACCTTCACCTTGGGGGTCAGCGCTGTAGGGTATGTCCGGCCAGGTTGCAAATGTGGGGCCAACCGCACCGTCAATTCCTCAATCAGCGGCCTGGTAAAGCGGTACCGTCGGATGCAGTCCCGTTCGACCATGGTTGCAAGGTCAGGGAATGGTCTATGGACAGCTGGTGCCCTGCAGTGCATAGGTGAAGAAAGAAAGATTGTCAGTCATCCCACATATGTGGCATTGACCATACTCAATATCACATGATACATCATTATGAGACACAAGTACATGATGTGTGCAGTTCCGTAAGGACATGTATGGCACCTACATGGCCAACATCTAACATCACAGTTCAACAAGTGGCATCAACAAGTCCCAGGTTGTGCCATGGGATATCATTAGGCTGTGGCACAGTTCCCATCTACTGCTGTCACGTTCCAAACACACCCCACAGTGACATGTGAGGACAGATGTGCCCCAGGCATCACAGCTCATCGACAGGTAGATTCACAGGAACCCTATATTGCCACATGGACACTGGCATGACATGGTGCATCATGAATACACCACAGCAAAACAACCATGACCCCCACAGGTAGTGGTCCCTGTTGCCTCATCAGGACAGACATGGATGTCTGTGACACACACACGCACAACATCAAAGTCCATGCACAAACAACGTGGATGTGGAGACTGTCTCCCATTGTGCACATGGAATCAGAGACATTGTAAACACAACATGCACACAGACTGTGGAGGGCCATCACTATTGTGGCAATGGGTCACCCTGGGACGTACATAAAGTCCCACATGGAACTCAGGGGGTATGTGACATGACATACACAACCGTGAAATGTGACCATGCCACATGCTCAGAAATAAACAGTTGCACATCACAGTGGTCATGTGCACGACACACCAAGGATTCTGTCCCCATGAACACATGCACAGCTTGGGAGTGGCTGCCCCCAAGTGCCACCCACAGAACAACATGTTGACCCCCATACACGGAATAGGTAATGCAGCCTTACATGCCTTAGGATACAGTGTGGACAGGCTGTGGTGTTGTAGGTGTGCCCCTCACTCCCTGGGAAGTATATGTGGCTGGCATATGTTCACCTGTGACAGGCATGGTGACATATGCCAGTGACTTGTACAGGGACGCGTTGTACAGCAATGGACCGATCGGTGCGCACGCATTGGCCATTGCATACAATGTGAGCGGGTACGCGTTGTATTCGCAATACGCGTTGTACAGCAAAGGACCGAATGGTGCGCACCCATTGGCCATTGCATACGATGTGAGCAGGGACGCGTTGTACAGCAATGGACCGATCGGTGAGCACGCATTGGCCATTGCATACAATGTGAGCGGGTACGCGTTGTCATCCGATGTACGCGTTGTACAGCAATGGACCGATCGGTGCGCACCCATTGGCCATTGCATACAATGTGAGCGGGTACTCGTTGTCATCCGATGTACGCGTTGTACAGCAATGGACCGATCGGTGCGCACCCATTGGCCATTGCATACGATGTGAGCGGGGACGCGTTGTACAGCAATGGACCGATCGGTGCGCACGCATTGGCCATTGCATACAATGTGAGCGAGTGCAGCGTTGTCATCCGATGTACGCGTTGTACAGCAATGTACCGATCGGTGTGCACCCATTGGCCATTGCATACAATGTGAGCGGGTACGCGTTGTACAGCAATGGACCGATCGGTGCGCACCCATTGGCCATTGCATACGATGTGAGCGGGTACGCGTTGTACAGCAATGGACCGATCGGTGCGCACCCATTGGCCATTGCATACGATGTGAGCGGGGACGCGTTGTACAGCAATGGACCGATCGGTGCGCATGCATTGGCCATTGCATACAATGTGAGTGGGTACGCGTTGTACAGCAATGGACCGATCGGTGCGCACGCATTGGCCATTGCATACAATGTGAGCGGGTATGCGTTGTATTCGCAATACGCGTTGTACAGCAATGGACCGATCAGTGCGCACCCATTGGCTATGGCCTGGCCTGGCAACGGACGCGTTTTCAAATCTTTAACGAGTCAGATGCTGTGAATTCAGTTGGTCACCCACAACAATGTTGCAAATTCATGGGTGTCATGAAGTTGAACTTTTGAAGGATGCTGTGGGCGTGTGTAAGTGGTGCAATTCCATGGATTGGCCAGATTCAGAAGATGCAAACGACTTGGACCTATCACTTTGGACACATGGGACAGTATCTGCCTCTGCAGCACACATATAATGCTGGCTGTTCCCCTGAGAGCTCACTTGCCTGCACTACATGCTCCAGGACGACATCTACCACCACCACTGCTGCTGTATCTGCACCCTCTGGATCCTGCAATGGCACGTACTGTGGAGAGAGCCCCAGCCTTCAGCACTGAGGAGAACCAGGCCCTGCTAGACAGCCTCCTTCCACAGTACAGCAAGCTGTATGGGAAAGCAGGGGAGCAGGTGAGTGTGCTGTCCACTGCCTTACTAAATGTGCATGTTGTCTGACTAGCAAGACTTACAGTCTGCACGCCACTGGCTAGCAGGCTCACTGAGTAGTTGTCACCCCCCATAGTGTGTAGCTACATGCACTGAACAGGTATAGTGCAGTGACAGTGCATTTAAACAAGGTTTTACTTCCCAGGCAATGATACCATGTAGTAACTGCTGGCAAACTGTCCATAGCCATCGTTGCACTGCCTGTGTACATCATGTGCCCCTGTGATTGAGACATGTATATCCAACTGTGTAATGCACGGATATGTTGAATGTGTAGTAATGGCATTTTCACTTTGTCATCCTCACAGGTTGATGCCCACCAGAAGCAGCAGATGTGGCTGACCATCGTCCGGGCAGTGAGATCCGTGGGGGTCTACAAGCGCCGGATCCGCAACTGCCAGAAGAGGTGGCAGGACCTTCGGGGCTGGACCCGGAGGATCGCACGGGTCCAGCTGAAGCTGTCGCCTCCTCGCAGGAGGGGCGGTCACTGGACCCTGACCCCCCACATGCTCAGGATCCTGGTGGTGGTCTTCCCTGATCTGGATGGGCAGCTGAAGGCCAGACAGCAGCAAGGAGGGGGTGAGTCCATGACTGCATTGTGAACTTTGTCTGCCATGCTATGTGCCCTCCTCTGGCCTGGTTAAACTTCCACAGTACATCAGTCATGTGGTCCAGGACCCATGTCCCTCAATTGTGCACTGCCCACTCCTCATCTGATACCCAGGTGTGGCCCTTACAGTCAGGGAATTGTGTCACTTGGGTACTGTGTCCTTGCATTTTGCTTAGGTCAAGGTGGGGGACAGCATTTGTTCCCCTAACTCTGTGGTGGGCATCATGGGTGGGTCCATTGCTTACACAATGCCTGTGTTCTGACATGTAATCTGCGTGTTACTTTGATATGTGGTCCAATTGCTGAGCTGATCCACCACATGTGCCTGGGGTATCTGGCACACACCCATGCTGTGGGTGTGAACAATGTTTGGGCCCCAGGAGTGTGTATATTACGTATGTCACACATACTTAGCCACCTGCCTACTGTCCAGGGCTCATCCCTCATTCACGTGGGGCAGGACAGTCATGCCTACTCCAGGCCATACAATACACTCTGTACTCCCACTCCCGTGTATCAGCTGACACGTTGTGCTCAGTGATATGTCCCCTCAGGTGTCTGCCTCTGTGTCAGTGTGCTGTGGCTACATTGTCAGGTCTACTGGGGTGTTTCTCGGTTGGGGCTCAGCATGCCACTGGAGATGTGACCATAGGAGACGATACTTGTGTGACACATAGGTGTTTGATCCCCTGACCGTGCAGACTGGGGTATGCGAATGTGAAGTTCAGGCAGCTGTTTCCCATTCACATCAGATTGTGAGGTGCTCAGGTTCAGAGGGTTGTGTTACAGGTCTCCCATATGTCCAATTGGTATGACGTGGACAGATAAGGGTTCAGATGATGTGGTGTGTGGGGGATGTACATGTGCACTTGTTCAGCTCCAGGACTTGCATTCCCCATGACCTACTATTGTGACACAGTGCAGACTGTTGTTGTCTGGCTGCCCTGCCCATGTGACTGGAGACAGTGATGTATGACTTAGCAGGCATGCCTGTGCCATGGCATGAAACTTCCAATGAGTGATCCTGCAGGGGAGTGACATGTGCTACATGCACACCATTGTGGCAATGACTATCAGGACATGGGTGCATCATGGTGTCTGTCGCTGGTATGCATCACATTCATTTCAAAATTGACTCTGGGCATCCCTTTATTCGGACACCTGTACTGACTCAGTGGCAAGAGTTGTGATGTGTGCATGTTCACATGCTTCACCGTGTTCTCTGCACTGTCCAACTACTGTGTAGGTGGTGCATGTGTCCACACTGGGGTATTGCCATCCAACAGACACCAGACAGATGGGTGCAAGGCCAGGAGGGATGTGAGTGCCATGGTTGACCATCAGACTGACAATTGGCTTCTCCTACTCTGTTTGGGCACTTTTGGCAATGTTCAACTAAGGATGCCAGGGCTTGCCCTGTAATGTGCTGTACTTACTGTGGTGTGTGCATTCGGTGCAGGTGACTGATGTCTGTCTGTTTCCCTATTGCTTGCAGATACATCCACGGCCACAGGAGGGGACAGCTCCACGGACCAGGAGGAGCCGCAGAGCCAGACTGGGTCAGCAGCCGAGGAGTGGTCGGAGGGACCCAGTGGCACGGAGGGCAAGGGGAGCCACACCGAGGAGTCCTCAGCACCATCCACCTCAGCTGAGGAACACAGCTGCTCGGAGGATGACTCCCTTGTGGAGGCAGGTGTCAGCAGCCACCACACCCCAGCTAGTGTTGCTGTCCCCACCACCACCACCACCACCACCGCCCTCCCATCGGCTCCCATTCCCGAGGTCCGTCGGGGCTCCCATGTTCGGGAGCGTGTCTCCTTCGTGCCAGGCACCGCACCCCCTGCCGCTGTGTCCCCTGCTGCCCTGAGTGAGGAGTCTGTGTACCTCCTTCGCCAGCTCCATGTAGGGCAGACAGCGATGCTGAGTGTCCTCCATGCACACACCACTCTGTTGACTCAGCTGGTGTCGTTCATGGAGGGCATCTCATCGGGCATGTCTGCCCTACAGAGGGGCAATAGGTCCATGGACTCCTCCCTGACGGCAGCAGTGTCCCTCCTCCGACAGTCCCTCACCCCTCTTACCTCTGCCCCATCCACACTCCCCAGCACCTTACCTGTCACAAGCACACACACACCGGCACAGGCACACACCAGCACAGACACAAGCAGCACACAGACACACACGCCAAAATCCAGACGCACACGCACGCACAGTCAGGGGACTGAAACCACACTCACAGGGGATGGGGCCCAGGCACACACACACGCATCCATGAGCACTGCGCAGTCCTCAGTTACCTCTCCCTCCAAGGCCCCTTCCCTTGCCTCACCTGCAACCCCACAGACACAGCGGGTCTTCCTCAGTGACCTCGGCCTCTTCCCCTCCAATCCAGCTGATACAGCATTCAGGGGGAAGAGGAAGCCCACCCACATGGAGGGGAGTGCCCCTCGCCCCCGGACACCCTCCCCCAGGCGCAGACCGACTGACGCCCCCATCCGCAAGTCCCCCGGACCCGGAAGAGCAAGACCCCGCCGCCGCCCTGCAGCTCAACCACCAAGTCTCCTTCCTCCATCCCTCAGGCCCCCACTCCACAGGTGCCCCCACCACACCCTGCCCCAGGTTCCCCCACCCACAGATACACCATCCCCAAAATGATCCGGCCTTCTACCCCTGCCACTTGCTCTTCTGGCACCACCCCCCCGCTGCGCATGTCTGTGCCACTGGTGTGGAGACGGTGTCCTCCCCTCTGTCCTGCCCACCTTACCTGAACCCCATTCTCCTCCCCTGGAGGTAGGCACTGCAGTGGAGTCCACTACCACCCCGTCTGACTTGGGCACTGCAGTGGGGAACCTGTCCACTCCATCTGCACGGCCCACTGCAGTCGTGCCGGCACCCACACTATCTGAGTCATGCCCCCAGTTGTGCCGGCACACACCATGTCAGACACCTCCACTGCAGTTGTCAGTGGCTCTCCAGCACCCACCACCCCTTCCCTGCCTCCTTCTGGTGAGCCCTGATCCTGTCCCTGCGGTGCCTGGCCTGCCCCCGTATGCCCCTCCGAGGGGATTGTCCCTGGTGTGTAGCAGTGCAGGCATGCGTAGGGTGACATCTGGCACTGGCACCCTGTTTGGACTCTCATTATGGACTGGCCATTGGCCTTTGTTATATTTTGTTTCCACTTTTATCACCCAAATGCTGAATAAAGCAACTTTCTGTTCTCTAGTGGTTTTGCTTCTGATGTACATGATGTTGATGATGCTAACCGTGCCCTTGCTGCAGTGATGGTGATTTTTGGTCTCATGAAAATGAAGTGTTACTGTGCAGGAACCCATGTGGTCCACGGGTAATGTGTCCTATCCTGTAGTGTATCCATGTCATCCTTAGCAGCATATGAGGGTGTCATGTTTTCAATATTTGGCAATGGGATTTCCTACTTACATTTGCAATATCACATCTGTGGCTTACACCCCTGCACATCTGTTGTGCTTGCCATTGTTCAATTAGTCTACTTCCCTGACCGTGTGGCCATCTCCACTGGACATGCAAGTTTGGGCATCAATGGGAAAGGACTCATCTGTGTTGTCAGTGCAACTTACTATACATGTGTGTTGGATCTGTGCTGATGATTTCGTTGACACTCCCATGACCAGGCTGATGTTGACTGTGTGACCAAGTGTTCTGCTGACATGATGGAGCCCTACTGAGGCAACATATGGCACAGCTTTCCTCACACAGGAGTGGAGTCCCCTCATGGCAGTGTGTAATCCTGTGACATTGCCTGAGCCCAAGGTGTGTGTTGTGTGAGCATGTCTGTGTGTGTTCACTTCCATTTTGCTGTGCATGCTGGGATCCCTAGTGATGTTCCTGTTTGTGATGCTTGCTGAGTTGACCTATGTTCCCCCAAAGTCTTCTCCCTGGGTTCTCTGTGATGTGGGTGCATGGCACATTACTTGTCATCAGGGTGTCACCCATAGGTGTGTTGGCTGTCAGGGCTGAGTTTGTGGGCAAATGCAGATGGGACACAGTCAGGATTCCCCTTGACACTTGTTGTTTACACCTGTCATGTAATTTCCAGTTTGTGTTAGCTTTCAGTGATTGTGACACGTTGTGTGTGTGACTGCTGGCACTCCTCAGGGTCAGGGCTGCAATGTTGGTAGTTGTCTATGTGTGTTCTTTGTGGGTGACCTTGGCTTCTTCATTGGTGTGGGACTGTGGCTGGGATCCCATTGGTTGGTGTGGTATTGCCGTCATGTCCATGTACAGCGTAGTGTGCAGTGTGTCAGACATTCAGGAGTCTTGTTGAGTGGCCATGTGTGATGTGTTTCTGCACCTTAGTTCCCACCACCACCCATGGGATTGTCATGGGTGCATGTGCAATGTCACCAGTGCATGTGAGCTTCACTGCTGCACATTGTTGGAGGTCGAGGTGTGTGGTGTTGAGTGTGTGCAGATGAGAGTTGTTGCCCGGCTAGACCCCTGCCTCCATGTTGGCCTTGGCTTACTGGCCGTGCTGATTGATTTGTGCTTGTGTAGGTGTGATGGTAGTTTGTTGCTCAGGACACATGACTGTGGTTCACAGTGTGAACGACATCTAGCTTTGTCATCACAGTGGGATTGTCATGCAGCCCAGGGTCACCACATTGTGGGGACCCTGGGGGTAGTGCTGTGGTATGTCTGTGTCTTGCTGTGTCAGTTGCTGTTCCTACATGCTTGTGTGACATGTGTGATTTGTGCTCCCTCTCATCTAACAATGCCTGATTGCCCACATAGGGGATTTGGATCCATGAGTTACTTTTGTGTGGCACTGTATGCGCATCTGTGTAATTGGTATTCAGGCCTCATCATGTGTTGTGTGGTTGCCTGGGGACACTGGCACCCCCTCACCTGTTGTGTTTGATGTGCAGTGTGGGGCTGCCTGTTTGTGTTTGTGCATCTGCACCACTGCATTGGCATATCTTTAGTGTGCCATTGGCTGTATGTTGTTTGGTGGGTTTGACCTGCTGTCCCTTGGACTCCTAGGTCATCAGTCAGCACAATGATCATTGTTTGTGTGTCCCATTGCTGCCATGGTATGGTATTTGTTCACCTCACATCTACAGTCTCCACAGGATATCTACATTTGTGTGCCCATTGGTGCAAATATGTGGGTCTGCATTATGATGGTCACTTCTGTCATTGTGTCATTGATGAATGTTGACAGTGTCAGCCCCCATGGGTGATGTTTGTCTGCACATGGCCAAAGGTATGTCTTATTTGCACTGCACTGTTTGCCTCCCCCAATCTATGTTGCTATGGGACACAAGCACTACTTTGCCACTGATGTGTTTGTTGTTCTGTGACCAGGAATCATCCATGCAGTTTGGCAGTTGCAGCTTTTTCAATGTCAACACTTACCTTTTGATCACTGTGATGATGGGGGTTGGACCCCATTGCCACAATGTTCAAAATGTGCTTCAGCTATGGACCCCACACTTACCTTTTGGTCACTGTGATGATGGGGGCTTAGACCCCATTGCCACAATGTTCAAAATGTGCTTCAGCTATGGACCCCACACTTACCTTTTGGTCACTGTGATGATGGGGGCTTAGACCCCATTGCCACAATGTTCAAAATGTGCTTCAGCTATGGACCCCACACTTACATTTTGGTCACTGTGATGATGGGGGCTTAGACCCCATTGCCACAATGTTCAAAATGTGCTTCAGCTATGGACCCCACACTTACATTTTGGTCACTGTGATGATGGGGGCTTAGACCCCATTGCCACAATGTTCAAAATGTGCTTCAGCTATGGACCCCACACTTACATTTTGGTCACTGTGATGATGGGGGTTTAGACCCCATTGCCACAATGTTCCAAATGTGCCCCAGCTATAGACCCCACACTTACCTTTTGGTCACTGTGATGATGGGGGTTGGACCCCATTGCCACAGTGGTCATGGTCTGCTTGCATTGTGGAGGCCACACACATTTATGTGTGACACATGTGATAGGGGGTCACATTGTATGTTCAAAGTCATGTTCAGTGTTGTAGGCATTTGACACAGTCTACACACGCTTGTCATGGTGTTGGGGGATGTCTTTTTCTTGCATTCCTTAGGTTGTAGTGTGCTGGTTGTGTCATGCATTGTCCATCCTATGAGTGGGGGTGGTGTTGGTGGTAGACATCTAGCACCCCCTGAGTAGGGGTGGTAGTAGTGGTAGGCATCCAGCCCCCATGGGTAGGGGTGGTGGTAGTGGTAGGCATCCAGCCCCCATGGGTAGGGGTGGTGGTAGTGGTAGGCATCCAGCCCCCATGGGTAGGGGTGGTGGTAGTGGTAGGCATCTAGCACCCCCTGAGTAGGGGTGGTAGTAGTGGTAGGCATCCAGCCTCCCATGGGTAGGGGTGGTGGTAGTGGTAGGCATCCAGCCCCCCCTGAGTAGGGGTGGTAGTAGTGATAGGCATCCAGCCCCCATGGGTAGGGGTGGTAGTAGTGGTAGGCATCTAGCACCCCTGAGTGGGGGTGGTAGTAGTGGTAGGCATCCAGCCCCCCATGGGTAGGGGTGGTAGGCATCCAGCCCCCCCTGGGTAGGGGTGGTAGTAGTGACAGGCATCCAGCCCCCCATGGGTAGGGGTGGTAGTAGTGGTAGGCATCTGGCACCCCCTGGGTAGGGGTGGTGGTAGTAGTAGGCATCTAGCACCCCCTGGGTAGGGGTGGTAGTAGTGACAGGCATCCAGCCCCCCATGGGTAGGGGTGATAGTAGTGGTAGGCATCTGGCACCCCCTGGGTAGGGGTGGTGGTAGTGGTAGGCATCTAGCACCCCCTGGGTAGGGGTGGTAGGCATCCAGCCCCCCATGGGTAGGGGTGGTGGTAGTGGTAGGCATCCAGCCCCCCATGGGTAGGGGTGGTAGTAGTGACAGGCATCCAGCCCCCCATGGGTAGGGGTGGTGGTAGTGGTAGGCATCTATCACCCCCTGGGTAGGGGTGGTAGTAGTGGTAGGCATCTAGCACCCCCTGGGTAGGGGTGGTAGTAGTGACAGGCATCCAGCCCCCCATGGGTAGGGGTGGTAGTAGTGGTAGGCATCTAGCACCCCTGAGTGGGTGTGGTAGTAGTGGTAGGCATCCAGCCCCCCATGGGTAGGGGTGGTGGTAGTGGTAGGCATCCAGCCCCCTGAGCAGGGGTGGTAGTAGTGACAGGCATCCAGCCCCCATGGGTAGGGGTGGTAGTAGTGGTAGGCATCTAGCACCCCTGGGTAGGGGTGGTAGTAGTGACAGGCATCCAGCCCCCATGGGTAGGGGTGGTAGTAGTGGTAGGCATCTGGCACCCCCTGGGTAGGGGTGGTGGTAGTGGTAGGCATCTAGCACCCCCTGGGTAGGGGTGGTAGAAGTGACAGGCATCCAGCCCCCATGGGTAGAGGTGGTAGTAGTGATAGGCATCCAGCTCCCCATGGGTAGGGGTGGTAGTAGTGGTAGGCATCTAGCACCCCCTGAGTAGGGGTGGTAGTGGCGGTAGGCATCAGGCCCCCCATGGGTAGGGGTGGTGTTAGTGGTTGGGATCCAGGCCCCTATGTGTGTATGTGGCATTGGTGATAGCCATCCCCCCCCTATGGTGCTGCTGTTGCTGGTGTAAGTAATTTCTGCATCCCTATGTGTGTGTGTTATATGTCGGGTACGTGTGGTTTGTTTGGGTGTCTGACCTACCTTCTGCGCCGTACGCGTCCGTACCAGTTCCGGTAATAGATGTAGAGTATTGGTAGGATCGGCGCGATGGGATTCATGGTTGGTTTGTCTCGTTCGTCTTTCTCTTTGCTTCGCCTCGTCCTCGTGGCTGGCGTGTTCGTCTCGTAGCCGTGGATCGTCTTGTGGCGCGAATCGAAGCTTATGTGCGCCTCTCCCGGATGCTTTGACGTGCCGTGCGTAGCGACAGGTGCGGCGCGTACGGAAGGCGCATCGTACTAGTCCGGCCGGACGGGGCTGCATTTTGGCTTCCGTGCGACTCGATTCTGCGTTTCCGGATCCGCCTCGGTCGGAGAACAGGAGCTGGATTGGGTGAGTGCGACTGGGTCGGGATTTGGGCAGTTATGCGCATCGTACTTGCTCGTTCGGAAGTATGTGCGAATCGGTCGGGAAACACGCATTCGCCTGGTTTTTTTCCCGGGCGAATGGTGTTAGGTGCGCCTCCGACCGGGATCGGAATCAACCCCTAAGTCTAAGGGTCTTGGGCATCATTCTGATGTACCGCATTATCCAGGAATCTGGCATTTTTTATGACTTCCCCTGACACGACGTGAGGTTTAGTCATTTCATGATGTACATACAAGCTATTCTGAAAACAGATGAGCTGTTATGTCTAATGGTCTTGCGCATCAATCAGATGTACTGTTGCGCTCGCAACATAATCACTACTCTACATCGTACTTGAGTGTCTAAATTTATCCCCTTTATAAATTTATCCCCCATGTTAGTTTTATTTTATTTTCAGCTTTTTGTCCACAATACCCGACAATTGGGTCATTCGCCTAAGATGGCCCAGCTCCATTGCCAGTCACAGCGGCCATTTTGTGAGAGACACGGTCTAGTTTTTGAAGAAAGCATGACTAGGCTGATCCGGGTCTATTTCATTTGCCCAATATTGCCACGCTCCATTGCAAGTCACAGCGGCCATTTTGTGAGAGGCACGGTCTAGTTTTCTGAAGTAAGCATGACTAAGCTGTTCCTGGTCTATTTAATGGCCACCGGGAGACAGACGCGGTAAGATGCGGTCTCCAGGGGTGCCTTCAGGTCATTTTCTGAGAGGAGTGCTTTGACGAAGTAAGTCCAGCCAGACCCTTTTTGTCCTTATTTCTCAATTTTCCAAGGAAATAATAAGGTTTCTATTTTCCTTCCAAGATAAGCTAAGGCACTGGTAATTTTCTCCCCGGTTCCTATCTCATTTACCTTTAGGAAACTCTAATGACCATCTCTATGACCCCATTACCATTTTAGGGCGTGACTACAAGTCCCTCTACCCCTGCAGATCATGAGGCATATTTCTGCCTAAACAAAAGTATGTGTCATTGATATGTAATACTATATTTTTTGTTATATTTTTTTGTTATATGTTGTATGTCACGTGGTGTCTTTCTTCACGAGTGCTTTTAAACTGCAATTTGTACATGACCATTTTTCTTCACAAAGACATCGTGTGTGATTGATTTATTCTACCACAGATGATCGCACAAAATAGCTGTTAAGTACACCCACTATAGAGGAGTACATTGATCGAGATACGACGCCGCATATATATAGGGCCTGCCAGCTTGGCTGGTAGGCAGGCTTTTTTAATTTTCGTTTTGCTTTATTTCCTACAGATACAGCGTGTCAGTGTACAACCGTATGTATTTAGTATCAGGTGAACACACATTAGGTATGCACCCCATTGTTTCCTATTCACAGGATTCTTTAGGAGTGGTACGCACGGGGCTGGCCCTCGTGTGGTCCTGAAGAAGAGCTTTAGGGGAAAGCTCGAAACATTTCGACCCAGTACTAGGGACTCCATACTCATTACAGTTAGGTCTTTCCCTAGTATTACCCCTGATTTTAAAACATACCGACTAGGATCAGGAATAAAATATTAGCTCACTAGCTAGGTATTTTTAATCTATTTTTCCCACTCCACATCACTGCACCACACATATTTTCCAAAAACTAAGTGCTCCTACGTGCCCACGCAGCAGGCCTCAATTCGCAGCGGATTGAGAAGACCCCAATGATGAAGCATTCCACCTAGGGGTAACCCTGGTGGGTGAGGGGACTCTAGAAAAGAATTTGTCTTTCTGGAAAGAGGGTTTTTCACACATTTTCAGTGGAATCCCTGTTCTTCCCATGGTTAGGTTTCTAATTCCAGTATTCCGGATGTTGTGGAACTGCATGATACAGAAGTGTCTGATTTGTGTGAGACAAGAACCAAGTACTTATTTCCAAAAGTGCCTTTGAAGTGGAGGTGACATCAAAGGCTGGTCTCTAAAGTGCACACAACCTCTTTCAGCCCATTTCTGTCTGCCAGGCAAACCATGGGGGGTAAATCAGTGCTTTGTGTATGGACAGGACACTACCTATTGAAGAGTAAGTGTCAGACACTCCCATTCCTCCTGCCCAGGAAGATCCATCCGAATGAGGTGAGTGCTGAGAATGCGAATGTGCATTACCTGCCTCTGTTTTTGACTGACTAGAGGAAATGAACAAAGTGTGACTGTCAACCAACCCAGACGTGTATTGGAGACAGGCTGTAAGGCACAAAAGAGCTAAGAGCAGAGAAATGTCCACTTTCTAAAAGTGCCATTTCTAAAACAGTAATGGCAAATCCAACTTCACCAGTAAAGAGGATTTATCAAGTCCATTTCAAACATATGAAACATGAATCAGCAACTCCTCTCTGATCAGGAACTGTAGCTTAAAAGTGTATTAAGGAATTCCCAGTGCTAGCCTATTAGAGGGGTTGGCCTCACAGTAGTGAAACATGATGTAGGCTGTTTGTCACTACCAGGACATGTAGAATATTAAGTTACATGTCCTACCTTTTACTTACATAGCACCCTGCCTTTTGAGTTACCAAGGGCCTTCTTTAGGGGTGACCTACATGAAAGAAGAGGGAAGTTAAAGGGTTGGAAAGTAGTTTTAAATGCCAATTCGAAGTGTCAGTAAATGGCAAACACAGGCCCTGCAGTAGCAGGCCTGAGACATGGTTAGTGGGCTACTTAGCAGGGTGGCGCAAGCAGTGCTGCAGGCCCACTAGTAGCATTTAATTTACAGGCCCTGGGCACATGTAGTACACCTTACTAGAGACGAATAAGTAAATTAAATAAGCCAATTCGTTATGAACCAATGGTACTATGCTTTAGGAAGAAAGCACATACACTTTATCCCTGGTTAGCAGTGGTAAGGTGCTCAGAGTCCTAAAGCCAGCAAAAACAAGGTCAGAAAAAGAGGAGGAGGAAGGCAAAAAGTTTGGGGTGACCGTTCAGAGAGGGTCATTTTCCAACACACACCCCTTTCAGCCTCAAGCAAGGGTAGAATAATCAATACCTTGATGGACTTCCCTGCTTAGGGCAATAGGACGTGTACAATGGCACTCTACTGCAGGGGAACTTGCTAGATCTATGCCTTTCTGAACTCAGTTGAATCTTTCTGTCTATACTCTCTGGGACCACTGAACTTACCCATGGGGAACCCTTCTCCTCACCTGTGGACCCCATCTGTGAAGCACCTACCTATAATTTGCGAAGATAAGCATCCCAGTGAGCAGATAGTACCACCTTGGCCAACAAAGTGATGTGGCCCATTCCACTCATTGGGTTTTATTTCTGTCCCCAACCCAGGGAAAACTCTGTCCACAAGGACAGTAACCAACAGAGGTCACTGACAGCTATCAGTGTCAAGAGCCAGGCCCCAGGCCACTCACTGCTAAGTGGAGGCCCTAAACAGAGCTATTGGGTAAGCTTCTCTTCCAGCCTCAGGGCTTGCAAGGAGTTCTCTATGGGCCTCTGAAGTTTTCCTGACCTCTGAGGCATCTCAGAGTGAGGGGCAGTAGCCCGAGGGGTTTTGCACCATACTTCTACTCTACATTTCTCCAGTTCAGGGCTGGTATCATGCGACTGGTCCTTTAACCCAGGGTCCGTACCCTTAGGCTGAACAGGAGTCAGAGGTGAGTCCTTCCTCTCCCTGCCCCTCTGTTTGGGAGTGGTACCCCCAGAAAACTAAACTATCAGGGTGTCTGTGGCAGCTGACCCTTCCAGTTCTCATGACACTGGGGTCAACACATTCCCCAGAAGGCAATCTGCGGGCATCTGGGGACTAACTATGACCCTTATCTGGGTCACCTCCCCACCCCATTCTATGGATACCAGGGCCAAAGGGAGGAAAAAGTCCTGCCCATGGGTTGGAGTCACCCTACACACCTTGCTGGTGTACTGCTCATGGGAGACTAACCTCTCCACCATCATGTTGTGGCTTGCCTCGGTGTCCCTCAGAGCAGTGGCTGGGACCTCATTCACTACCACCTGGTGGAAGTGATGACTCCCACCCACAGGGATCACCAACACACCCTCTGAGTCTATCTCCCAGCTGAGGGAGATCATGGCATGGTCTATGACCTGCCCCTCTGGACTACTGTCCCATAAGGGCACATTGGCCACGACTATAGAGTTTCCACCAGTGGGTTGTTTCTTTGGATAGACAGAGTCTTGTGTCCTAACTGGGAGCACTCAAAGCAGTGTGGTTGGAAATGGGGCGCCATGGGCCACTGCCCAGCAGAACCACTCCCGTTTCTCAGATGGGGCTTGGGAATCCTTTCCTCCCCAGTTACTCTGGGATCTGTCTGGGGCATCTTTAACCTCTCCCTCTCTCTGTTGGGGAGAACCCGAACCACCCTTCATGGGGTCACTCCCTAGTACATTCTTGGACACTCTGGTGCTAGCCCAGAGGTCTGCCTCCTCAGCAGGCTTCCTGGAGTCAGTCAGCTTACTTTCAACTAGGTGCTGGTGCAACTCTGTAAAACAGATACTGATCATGTGCTCTCTCATGATTAAATGATACAGTTCATTATAATCAGTAACTTGGCTGCCCCTAATCCAGCCATTCAGTGCTTTACTGGAGTTATCAATAAAATCTACCCAGGATTGGTTGGGAAGCTTCTGGCTGTCCCTGAATCTTTGGCGATACATTTCGGGAGCCAGCCCAAATTTTGCAATCAAAATAGCTTTCATTGGAGTGTACTTGGTTTGATTCCCAACCTCTTATGACAGAAGTGTATCCCTCCTAAGTATAGGCATGTACTTCCACAGACCACCGCCCAGTGTTCCTCAGGAATCCGGTGTACCTTGAGTGCAACCTCATAAGCTGAAAAACATTATCAATGTCATCCCCCACCACATAATTGGGTACCAGATCCTTGGTTATACGGAGCCTTTTATCTTCATCGGGTACTGAATTTATGCTGTCACCCTCACTGCTTCAATCAGACTGCTTGGCCTTGATCTCCATCTCTTTCAGACTCAGTTCATGAGTCAACAAATGTTTCTTCTCTGCTAAGGCTCTGTCAGCTTCGCCCTTCCTCTTCTCAGCTTCCATCTTTAATTTTGCCAGCTGCAACTTGATTTCTCCCTCCTCCTTCCTCCCAGCCAGCTCCTCTGGAGATAAGCCATGGGAAGAGACACTGGTTCCTGCTCTCCCAGGAGGCTGAGATCCAGGGGTATCCTCCTCAACTGCTGCAGGTAGCTCCTCAAAGGAGTCCATATCAGGATCCTCCAATCCATCATTCTTCTTGGAGTGAGCTTCTGTCCAGGCCCTCAGCGCCATTTGAAACTCCACCTTTTTGGTGGCTCCTCGGGCAGGTACCCCATCTTCTTGCAGAAGCTTTTCAACTGGTTTACTGTATAATCCTCCAGCTTGGCCATCTCAAACTCTATGGCTCCACTTGCAGAACCAGCCAGAGACAGGATGCATAGGATGGATCAAAGCTGCAAAGCAGGGAAAAATGAAGAAAAATTGGAAGTGGTCTTAGATGTGTATTGGTAGTGTACACATAGCTATTGCATCACACTGCACAAACACAATTCTTCCAAAACGGAAATACTCAAGTGTGGCGATTGGAAACATTATGGCCCGCTTGCCGCCTGGCCTGATGAACTGGGATCACCGCCTAAAGTATCGAACGAAGTAAGAAACCTCGTAATAACCATGGACTCAAAGCTATCGATTAAGTGGACAAACTAGCAAGATCAAGCTTTGTCACTATAAAAACGATGCGACGAATTTTCCCCCATTTGGGATTTCCACAAAAAGTTCAAGCTACCATCTCCCTTATTCTGTCCAAACTCGATTACGCCAATAGCCTCTACCACGGATCACCTTTAACAACCATGAAAAGACTACAACGGATTCAGAACTTGGCTGGCAGACTGCTCTTGCATATCAAACCACAAGATCACATCTCACCTGCCTTGAAAGCCCTGCATTGGGTACCGGTTGCCAGAAGATCCACGTTCAAGCTGCTTTGTATCCCCCACAAAGCAATTCATGGAATGGGACCACTCTTCATCAGGAATAAAATCACCAAACACATTCAACAAAGGAACCTCCGCTCTAAAGTGGCACCTCGCCTCAAACTCCCAAAATACAAGAAAAAAGCCATGGTTGGCACATCCTTCTCTGTTCAAGCAGCCAAACTATGGAACTCTTTACCCCCCAACATAAGATCCACGGACAACCACCTTATCTTCAGAAAACTACTCAAGAATTGGCTCTTCTCCACATAAGCACCATACGCAAACAGAAATTTACAGCATATCCCTCTGTATATAAGCATTTATTTTATTATAGATATGTACCTATCTTTTTGTATTACTCTGTATAAACATGTAGAATAATTATGTTGTTAAAAAATAAATACAAATACATTTTTAAAGTACAATAACACTTGAAAACCGGAGTTTATCTAGTGCATTTTTTTTACTTCCTTTATGCATCTATATACCTTCCATGTACTTGGAGCTATATATTTATTACTTGTCTCCTAAAAAAGCATATCCAATGCACTACAATATTTCTCATCCTATACCTCTATCAATATCTTTAATCTACATATACCTACCTCCTTTATGCATCTATATACTTTCCATGTATGTATGGATCTATATATTTATAACCTTCTTTCATTTCAGCATATCCAATGCACTATCCTATTTCTCACCCTATACTTCTTTCAATATATCTTCTATGCCAACTTTCTGCCTCATCTCAAATTTCTTTCTATTACTCTTTCCAATGCACTACCCAATTTATCACCCTATACCTCTATCAATATATCCTCTACATCCACTCTCTCATTTATCCCAAACCCCATACCACTACTATGATCCCCAAAATAACCCTTTCTAGACTCTCCCATACTCTACCCCTCCTTGCAACATCTGACACCTCTTTTACTATACAGATCCCCCAAAACAAGCCTTTCTAAACTCTTCCCTCTGACTTTTCCCCTCCACATCCCTTTTTACTCATCCCAAAGCCTCTTTCTACTGCTATGACCTCCCGAAAAAAATTAAAATCTAAATCCTTCACTCTTCTATCCCCCCACTATCCTTTTCAATCAAAATAACAGACTAACATGTTCACTTCTCAAATTTCATATTTCACTATACTAATTCACCACTAATCAATCCTTTATGGGTTCCAGAGCAGCGTGCTACTCGCCAAAAAAGTGCTTCAACACCTCATCAGAGGTAGCAAGCACTATATAAATGCAAACCTTTTTCCCTTTTCTATCCCTCCCCAACCCTTCTCAATCCAAATAACTGACTAACATATCCACCACTCAAATTGCTTTCATATTTCACTATACTAATTCAACACTAATCCTTATGAGCTTCGGAGAAGTGTGCTACTCGCCAAAAAAGCACTTCAAAACCCCATCAGGGGTACCAAGTGCTATATAAATGCAAACCTCTTTTCCCTCCTCTATCCCGCCGCTACCCTTCTCTATCCAAATACCTGAATAACATATCCACCACTCAAATTACTTTCATATTTCACTATACTAATTTTCAACACTAATCCTTTATGGGTTGCGGAGTAGCGTGCTACTTGTCAAAAAAGCGCTTCAACACCCCATCAGGCGTATCAAGCGCTATATGAATGCAAACCTTTTTTTCCCTCTTCTATCCCTCCGCTATCCTTCTCACTCCAAATAACTGACTAATATCCACCACTCAAATTACTTTCATATTTCACTATACTAATTCACCACTAATCCTTTATGGGTTTCTGGAGTAGCGTGCTTCTCGCCACCCCAAAAAAAGCACTTCAGCACCCCATCTGGGGTAACAAGCGCTATATAAATACTAACCTTCTATCCTACTGCTATCCTTCTGAATCCAAATAATTGACTAACCTATCCACCACTTACATCACTTTCATATTTCAATATACTAATTCAACACTAGTCCTTTATGGGTTCCGGAGTAGCATGCTACTCGCCGAAAAAGCGATTTGACGCCTCGTCAGGGGTAGTAAGCGCTATATAAATGCAATTACAATACAATACAATACAATTCCTATCCTCACCGCTGAACACCAATGGTATAAATTGGGTCTCTAGTTGGCAGAGGCATGCACCCTGTCCAAGTAGAGACCACAATCCTAGTCAGGGTAAGTCACATCACAAGCTTAAATTTTCCTGTGCTCACCCTCTGGTAGCTTGGCATAGATCAGTCAGACCTAACTTAGAAGGCAATGTGTAAAGCATTTCTGCAATAACTCATACAACAACACAGTACAATCCACCACAAAAAGACTCCACAACAGTTAAGAAACATAGATAATGTTTATCTGAGTACAATAAGAGCAAAACAGCAAACATCCAATGAGTAGAAGTTGAGATATTGAATTTTGAAGAAATAAATGTAGTAAAGCGCTTAGAAGCAAGTAGCGCTAAAATGTTACTTTAGATGGTGCTGGAGCGTGGCAAACTCAGAGTTCGGGCCAACCTTGTGGAAGCAAAGGCTGGCTACAGGACTCACGCAGGCCCCGGTGAACACAGTACTTTTCCTGGTCGCAATCAACGAAAAGCGTCGATCTTCTCCACGCAGTGAAGGCAATGTGTCAGTTCCGATTCACGCAGGTGGGTCGATGCCGTTGGGTCCTTGGATCAGTGCTGCATTGTTGTCAACCCTCGCAGTCAGATCCCACATCGTCGTCAGGACGCGGAGTGCGGTCTCTGGATCGACACTGCGTCGGTGTTGAAAGGCACTGCGTTTTGATCATCGGAATTGTGATGTGTCGATTTTATAGCAAAGCAGCTGCAGAACCCACTTCTGACTCCCAAATCCTGGAAGGGCACCTCAGGCGGCAAGAGTAGGACTCACAGAAGGCAGAGTCCAGCAGCAGATTTGCAGGAAGTATTTTCTTTCCCTGAGACTTCAGAAAACAGGAGGTAAGCCAGCAAGCCCTTGGAGATCACTTGGAGAGAAGGCAGAGTCCAGCTCTCCTTCAGCAGAGTCAGGGAGCAGTGGGAGCAGTGCAATAATCAGATAAGCAGTCCTCCTAGAAAAGCAGTCCAGTTGAGTCCTTTGAGCAGTACAGCAGCCCTTCTGACAGAGGTTCAGTTGAAGACAAAGAAGTGTCTGATTTGAGTGGGTCAGAGACCCAGTACTTATACCCAAAAGTGCCTTTGAAATAGAGGTGACATCAAAAGCTGGTGTCTGAAGTGCACACAATTCCTTTCAGTCCAGTCTTGTCTGCCATGCTAACCCTTGGGGGATAAATCAGTGTTTTGTGTGTGGACAGGACACTACCTATTGAAGTGTGCCACCTCCTCCCATTCATCCCTGCCCAAGAAGACCCATCTGAATGCAGATGAGTGCTCAGAATGCAGAGAGCCTAATCTTCCTGTGTTTTTGGCTATCTAGGAGGAATGCACAAAATGTAGCTGTCACCCAACTCAGACGTGTAACGTGTATTGGAGACAGGTTGTAAGGCACAAAAGAGCTAAGAGCAGAGAAATGTTTCTAAAAGTGGCATTTCTAAAACAGTAATGGCAAATCCAACTTCACCAGTAAAAAGGATTCATCAAGACCATTCCAAATATATGAAACAGGAAACAGCTACTCCTCTCTGATCAGTAACTGCAGCTTAAAAATATATTAAGGAATTCTCAATGCTAGCCTATGAGAGGGGGTATGCCTCACAGTAGTGAAAAATGAAATAGGCTGTTTTTCACTATCAGGACAAGTAAATCATAAAACTACATGTCACCCTGCCCTTTGGGTTACCAAGGGCCTTCATTTGGGGTGGATTATGCGTAAGAAAAGGGGAGTTTAAGGCTTGGCAAGTAGTTTTAAATGCCAAGTCGAAGTGCAGTAAATGGCATACACAGGCCCTGCAGTGGTAGCCCTGAGACACGTTTAGGGGGGTACTTAGTTGAGTGGCACAAGCAGTGCTGCGGGCCCACTAGCAGCATTTAATTTACAGGCCCAGGGCAGTTGCAGTGCACTTTACTAGGGACTTATAAGTAAATTAAATATGCCAATTGGATATGAACCAATGTTACCATCTTTTAGGGAGAGAATACATGCACTTTAGCATTGGTTCGTAGTGGTAAAGTGCACCGAGTACTAAAGCCACTAGAAACAAGGTCAGAAAAGGAGGAGGAGGAAGGCAAAAAGTTTGGGCTACCCCTTCAGAGAGGGCCATTTTCCAACAGCTATCGAGTGTAATAACATTACTAAGAACACAAAACTGGCACTAAGTTCCATGCAGCAAATCGCAGAGTTTGATTAGTCCTGAAGAAATTTTTCATGGGTCAGGCCCGGGTTTATGCTTTAGCTATCACGTCAGGTTCATTTAAAAAGATAAGGGTCTTGAAGCTAGAGATTTGTCCGCTATATCCATCAACTTTATTAATCTTAAGTGGCGGTTGGAGGATTTTCTTGCAAGCAAAACGTTATTGCATGTCGACATGTTCTGATTTCAAACTGTTTGAAGATGTGGTGGAGACAGAATCGACTGTCCTTATGCAAGAAAGTGTAAGTGTGCAGGATTTGTGCTAGAGATTCCTCTTGGTTGTTGCAAAGGAGGCACAACCTTGTCAATGGTTTCAGTAGCTACTTTGATCGATGATTCAATGTCAGTGCATTGCCAAAGTGGATTTTTAGCAGCCTGTTTTATAGTAGCGTCTATCATTTTCGGTCAGATATGCCTGTGGCGCCATGTGCATGTACGTGTTCATGGACATCCAAGCATAGCTTCTAAGTTGGAATGACTCCTTATCAATAGTGAATGAGATGAGTCTGAGTTGTTTAGTGAGAAAATGTTTAAACTGCTTTTTGTTATAGGCTGGTCCCACAGCGATTCTACTTTAGTGCATCTTTTGGTTCAATTGCCCAGGCATTCTTGAGTAGGCCTGTATAGATTTCTTCCCACATTAGCGCCTTGAGGATCTCTGTGTCTGCTTTGAGCAGCGCAAAGACGTGTTTCAGGAGCCCTAACTTGTGCCCCAGGTCTTGTTCAATTAGCTTAAACTCAAGCCTTATTTGAGACTGACAGGAGTCTCCTTACAATCCAAAAAGGATGCAGAAAACTTTACAACATTTAAAAATGATATCAATTTGTTCAGGAATGCTTCGGCGCTGTAGGCCAGAGTTGGGATTAGTTTTACCTTTACCACAAGAAACAGCGGACTCAGTGTTGGATTTGCTGTGTTAACCAGAAGTTCCCAGAAGGCCAAATTGAGCGATGCAAGCTTGGGCTTCAGAACGTTAAAGTACTAAAGGTGGGAAGCGTGGTACTGGAGCCAATCTGTCAGATATTTTTACTAGTTTTTTCTCTTTACCATTGCACAGCACAAGTGTCATTGGCCCTTTTTGATAAGGATGAGTTTGCTTGTTGAACCAGTTTTGGGGGAAGTGAGTTGAGTTGTAGGATGCAACAGGAATAGATTAAAAAGTAGGGGGGTCTAAGGCACATCCTTGCTTCAAACCTTTGTTAGTTTGAATTTTTGAGGACAGCAGTACATTGTCAGCCAGCTTAATTTGGACCCATGTGTTTGTGTATGTTAAACCTGACAGCCCTAAACAAACACATGGGTCCAAATCATGGGTCTTATTGTACTGAGATAAATATTCTCTATGTTTCTTAACTGTTGTGGAGTCTTTTTGTGGTGGATTTTACTGTGTTGTTGTGTTGGTCTTTCCCCAATTTTGTGCTTTCTCCCCTAAACATGGTAATATTGGCTTACCTACAATTGGCATGTTTATTTTACTTAGAAGTCCCTAGTAAAGTGGACTACATGTGCCTAGGGCCTGTAAATGAAATGCTACTAGTGGGCATGCAGCACTCATTATGCCACTCACTTATGTAGCCCTCCAACCATGGCTCAGGTCTGCCATTGCACTGCCACTTCGACCTGGCAAGATTTACATATGTAAGTCACCCTTGAGGTAGGCCCTGCATGACCGACAGGGTAGATTGCAATGTAAATAAAAGGCAGGACATGTATTTTTACGTTTTACATGTCTTGGTAGGGAAAAACTCCCAATTTCATTTTTCATTACTGTGAGGTCTATCTCTCCCATAGGATAACGTTGGGATTACCTTATTACATTTCTTAAGTGTAATTCGTAATTGTGAAGACATAGACTTTTCAAGTTTGGTGTCACTGAACTCACAATTTAAAAGAACAACTTATGGTGAAGTTGGATTTTAAGTTACAGTTTAGCAAATGGCACTTTTAGAAAGTTGGCATTTACTTACTTTAGCAATGCTGTGCCTGCTGACTTTTTCTGAATACACTTATGGGGTGGGCGACGGCTGGGCTTTGTGCATTCCCTCTAGACAGCCACACACAAAGGGTGCTTAGGTGTGACTGGTTGGCCATCCTGATGGGCCATCCTGGACAGGATGGGAGGGAGGTGTTAACACACCTGAATAGGCTGTGTCCTATCTCCACTCAAAGGGCTGCATACCCCCTTCAGTGAATCTGGAGCCAGGGCAGGAATGGAGGATTTCTTTGAAGTCTCCACCACTCCACAGGCACAACTGGGTATAAGTACTGGACCTCTGACACCATGACTTCAGTACACTTTTGGACCTATGAAGAGTTTCTACTAGGAAGAACTGCTGTGCTGCTGAAGGACTGCCATTCTGCTGGACTGCTGCTTTGCTGAACTCCTGCCTTTCTGTGCTGCCCTCCTGCCTGCCTGCCTGAGTGAGAAGGACGGGACCAGTCTCAGGAACATAAAATACTTCCAACCCACCTGCATCTGTACCTGGACTCTGCCATCTGTGAGTCTGCCCCCAAGTGCTAGGGTACTTCTTCAGCCAACCCACGAATCCTCATCGGAACCGGTGCATCTTCATAGTTGCAAGGATCAGAACCAGTGCATTTTCTCCTTTGCGTGAATCAGAACCAGTGCATCCTTTCATTGTGTGAAGTGGTGCCGGCGCATCACCTTTGGACACCAAAATAAAATCTCCCCTTGAGAAAAAATGTTGTGTTCCATAAGGACACACAATCTTCACTCTCAACACTCTCCTCTAGCTCAATCACATATTAAAGGAACCTTCAATCAAACTAGCACCACAACAATGTGCAGAAACTCCAGGTTTTTAAAAATGTATTTGATAAACACCATATACAGTTTCAAATAGTTTCAATCGAATTGTGCATAATAATATAGTGATCAAATCACCATCATACAAGTTGAAAACATTGTTATACAATAGCACTTCTTCAATACAGCTTAAAATTACCAAAAAGTATAAATAAAAATTATAAATATAAAAAGAAAGCAGGAGACACAAGTAAGACAGCAACAATTGTTTATTCTAAAAATACCAATTTGCTCAAAACATTATGCCCGATACATGATGCGTTGTCACCATCTATCATATCGAGATATTACAACAGTTTGGGTAAATCAAGTGCGTCCACGCGTTTTGGTGCACTTCCACAATTTTTGCCACCTTCTTCAGGAAAAAGCATATATTCTCACACACAAATGTCATAACATATCTAAAACCTGTAGAAGAAAATATTATATAAACATTAAAAAAGTTCATGTGACCTATTATAAGACATACCGTTAAAAGCGTACAACTTAATTGTAACATAACATCATATTGCAGAGTGGCCAATACTGCAGTGCTACTGCTCTCAGATGCATCCTTCATTAGTACCTCCATCCATCACCATGGGGCTTCTCTTTTTTACTCTCTCAAAGCTGACACATTCCGCTGCAACCTATTCCATCACCCATTTGCTTGCTTAGCACCACTTTCGTCCTTCTAAGGAAATGTCACACTCACCAATTAAAGTGTCTATGGAAGATTTTTCCCTTCATTCCAGGGGAGCTCCAAAAAACTGTCGTAGTAGCGCTCTTGCTTTCGAAATTAGATTATTGTAACGCACTTTTCTTGGGCATTGACAAGTCCCAGATCAGGAAATTGCAATCACTGCAAAATGCAGCGGCACGATTGTTATTACATATCCCAAAAGGCCTCTCTACCTCGGCGGGCATAAGGTCACTTCACTGGCTCCCTGTCCAGCAACGAGTAGAATTCAAGGCCTTGTGTCTGGTGCACAAGGCTCTTTATGGCGGAGGGGCGGTGGAGATCCAGAAGGTGTTTTCATGGTACTCCCCATCCAGAACCCTCAGATCTACAAATACTGGCCTCATCCACACCCCTAAAATCCGCAGAGCAAGATGGGGGGGGCGCACTCTATCATTTTGTGCGGCCAAGCTATGGAATCAAATGCCTTCCAGCATGCGACTCCAATCGAATCGGTTGCTGTTTAGGAAAATGCTGAAGACTTGGCTGTTTCCTCGAGATTAAAACCTAATGCTCCGGTTCTTATAACTCAATCTCCTCCTCTTTACACACAGCGCCAAGACGCCTCGGCATTCGAGCGCTATACAAATATCTATCCTATCCTATATCTATCCTATAGTTCGTAATTCCTTCCCAGTATTTATACACAAATATTAAAGTCCCCCATTCACGTTTCTCATTGGTGCTGAGATCTGATAGAGCCCATAAGCAATCTGTGAAGCTCTCAGGAAAAGCAGAGTAACAATATTTAATATTGATATCTCTCGGAAACCAAAGAATCTTATCTTATTACCTCATCAATCCATGGAACAGATCTTTTCTTTTATCTATACCACACTCACCAATGCTCACAGTTTAGACTCCCTTGTTGAGACCTATGTTAGAGCTCCCCAATCGTATTCTTCTTTCATGTCCAAGACTTCTAGAGGCCCACAATTAGCCCAAGAATCTCTCTAAAAGAAAAAAGTAGCATAGCATCAATAAGTCATACCTCAGAAATAGTTTTCAATCTCTCTTTGGTAGGACATTAACATATTTCTCACCTTGGCTCTAATGTGATCAGTGTCCAGGGTGACTAATCTACCACAATACGTCCCTGTTCCAACCACGCACCAGGGAATATAATTCCCCTTCACGTTGTGGCCACTGTCGTTACGTTCTTGTTTTTCAATTAAAAAGCGGCTTGTCTCCTATGACCAACCAACAAAACTCAAAGGTACCAGCATGGGAGCAACTTGTGCTCCAAGCCTAGCATGCCTCTACATCGGCGAATTGAAAATTAGCACATCTATATTGAATTGGATCCCTTTTATGAGAACATCGAGTGCTGGCATAGGTTAATTGATGACATTCTCATTGAGTGAGGAGGTTCTAGCAAACAAATCAATACATTTTTTATTTGGCTGAACCTTGGTGATGTAAACATAAAATTCACAGCAAACATAAGCAATGAGAAGGTGGACTTTTTGGTTATCTCTATCATAGACACAAGGGGACACCTGGAGGTTGAATTACTTAGAAAGATCACCAACAAAAATACTTTATTGGATTACTCAAGCTATCATCCCAAAGCAAAAAAAGACAATATCCCCTTTGGCCAATTTCGTCGCTTTCGGAGAAATTGTTCATCTATAGATGACTTTTAGAAACACTCTGAAAATCTTTTTTTTTAAAAAGCTCAAAGATAGAGGCTACCCATAGAAGCTTATCAGTCATGCATTCAAAAGAGATCAGTTTTATGACAGGGTAAGCATGTTTCATAAGTCCAAGAGAAATAAGAATACACATAGGATTGTTTTTGTTAGCCACTTTTCAGGCAAGAGCAACTGTATTAAGAATGAGATAAATAGAAATTGGAATATCCTTAATGAGGATAGGGAAGTCAAACTAAAAACACCCTAATTCGCATTCAGGCTTAATAAAAATTAGAAAAATTCTCTAGTACAAACATATAGGGAGGCGAATCCCCAAACCCAGGTAAGTGTAATCATGACTAAAGCTACAGGCAACCATAGGTGTGGTAACTGCAGTTTCTGACATAAGGTGGTTCATCCTGGAAACAATCATCAGTGAGAGAAGAGGAGGTAACATGGATGAAATAAGAAAATTGAGGGGACAATGGCTTATGGCAAAATTTAACACTTAAAGGTGGGGCCTCATTAACAGAGAGGATTAGGAGTGGTCTACTACCTAGTTGATTATGGCTCCTCATTTGTGGAACACATTTGTATTATTTAGAATTAGATCACCCCATTAAGGGATTAATTCTTAAAAATAGAGGTGACGTAGGGATTAACCATTAGTACATGTAATTTTGGTAGTTTGCATTAGGGAGGGTCAAAACTCTAAATAATTGCAAGCAACAATAGATAGATGCAATAGGAGAAAAATGTTTTTCTATTAGGAGTCAATCCTCTCTGTGACACTTGCAGGCGACTGTCCACAGAGGTACTATACTGATTGAAAGACATTTTTAATGTAATATTAGTTTTAGGAATCCTTGAAGGAGGTCTGCATCAGGAGTAGTCGTATGAGGACGCCGTGGCTATGGGACATTGCACTAGGCTGTCTCTATGATAGGTAGGCTACCCAAAGAGATGTCCCCCCCTTAGATGGGTGAAAACAGTTGTTTCCCATGCTTTTGCTTGGAACAATTAGATTGTTGTTAGGCTCCCCTTATGTGTGACCCCTGGTTGTATAGAAACATACTGTGCGCGGAGGCTTGCAAGGGACTTATATAAAGTCCTATGACACCACTCTCTTTGTCTGGCATCCGCTATAACGATAAAACAAGGCATACAAGTAAATGCATAGAATGCTTTGGGACGCCGGTTCCATACTCAAGATGGCATCCATTTTTTTTATATTGACTACGAGGCAGTCTAGATCTTTCCGGCAAAGGTGATCATCATGCGATACTAATTAAGCAATGGGAGAGTACCTATATAAGTGCCACCCAGAATGAGACAACTGTTTGGGGAAAAAACATGTCCCATGCTCTGCAGGTGAGAAGGGGCTATTTATTTCCCGTCTCACTATGGAACCTTTAGAGACTGTTGGGATCTATAGGAATCACGGGACAACTATTGCCAGGCACATGAATTTATTAGTGCTCAAAAAAACGTGTAGGGAATGATGAAAGAATAAGGGATCAAAATGTCCAACGTCCTGTTGGGGAATTCTTTGGCTCTCCTTGCGGCTACGGCTTTTTCTCCACCGGTTCCAGGTTCTCAGTGGGACCAGTCAGGAGGGACGGCACCAAAATAAAGGAAATAATAGGAAATAATGTCTGCGCGATGCGCACTTTCCGAAATGGGGGAGAGGGTGTGAGGGAGACAACACACCCGTTGGTAGCAATTGACAAGGTGAGGATAGGCAAGAGACCGCCATCGTAAGCGTAGAGAATCCACCCGCTCCGTTACTTCAAGGAGTTCCCGAGGGATTTCCCGCCTCTAGACCACGGGGATTTACTCCCGCCCTCCTCCCACTTCCCAGGAATCGGTCATGTACCTGGGCAAGCCACGTTCATCCGGGAACGCGGCTGGGCGATGCGCGAGGTCGTTGGCCTCCTGGCTCTTCTCCGAGGGGTGCACCGCCGAAGTCCTGGTGTAGGAACTCTCCTTCACTCCTCGTCCATCCACGAAGGTGGTGAACGCCCTCTCTGGCTTCTGGCTGGGTGATTTCCTCCGTTCGTCTTACGGCTCTCCTCTCTCCTTCTCCGGCGTGTTCTCCTTCCTCTGGCGTGTTGTGCGCCCAGCTCCAGGGGGCGTGGCTTAAGTTCGATTCGTCTTCCGGGACAGCAGAATTAAAGGGCCCTCACTGCTGCTCGTCAGGATCCTCATCTGCATGCCCTATTTCACAAAGAGATCCCGGGGGCTGAAAAGACAATAGAGGCGTGGGCCAATGAGGCAGAGTCTCTTCATTGTCCATTGGATCTGGGTCAACGGAGGCCGGATCTGACAGACATATATTGTTTAGGCCCATAGGGATGTGGGGCATACTGTTGTCGAAAGGCAGTGCCAGCAAGCCCAAGTTCCCCCAGTAGAAGAAACCGTCCGGGTTTCCATTAAACAGAGGGCTGTGACTAATGTAGTGCTGAGCGTGACCGCATTTTAAATTCAGACAAGGGCTCTTTGAAAATATAAGACAGTATTATTGGGTTGGATACACCACCGAACTGGTGGGCTATTAATAGTGTTGTTTCCTCGAACATGAGAAAATATGTGCATTGGGCATACACAGCGAACTCGATTGTGGATAAAACTATTAACTACCAATAAATATGCTATATTCCATTTTGTTGGATGGTCATAGGAGACAAGCCGCCTTTTAAGTGAAAAACTGCTGCAAGAATGTAACGGCAGTGGCCAAAAAGTGGAGGAGGATTATATTCCCTGGTGCGTGGTTGAAACAGGGATGGGCTGTGGCAGATTAGTCACCCTCGACAGCGACCACAATGGAGCCAAGGTGAAAATATGTAAAAGTCCTACCAAAGAGAGATTTAAAACTATTTCTAAGGGATAGTATGACTTACTGATGCTACTTTCTTCTTTTAGAGAGCCTCTTGGACCAATTGTGGGCTTCTAGAAGTCTCAAACATCAAAGAAGAATACAATTGGGGAATCTAACATCTTTACGTAGGTCCCAACAAGGGAGTCTAAATTACGTGCTCTGGTGAGTGTGCTATAGATAAAAGAAAAGATCTGTTTCATGGATTGATGGGGTTATAAGAAAAGGTTATTCTGTTTCTGAGAGACATTGTTATTAAATATTGTTACTCTCCTTTTCCAAAGAGCCTCACAAATTGTTTATTGGCCTCTATCGGATCCCAGCACCAATGAGAAACCCGAATGGGGGACTTTAATATTTGGGTTTAATTCCTGGGAAGGAATTCCAAACTATATACACTGGAGAGTGATTGTGTGACATTTCCTTAAAAGAACGAATGTGTTTGATAAGCAAACAAATGGGTGATCGAATAGGTTACGGCGAAATGTGTGAGCTCTGAGAGAGAAAAAAAGAGAACCGTCAGTGTGATGAATGTTGGTACTAATGAAGGATGCTTCTGAGGGCAATGCCACAGCAGTATTGGGCACTCTGCAATATGAAGTTTTGTTGTAATTAATTGTACGTTTTTAATGGTATGCCTTAAAATAGGTCACATGAACTTTTGCAATGTGTATATTATATTTTCTTTTACAGGTTTAGGTATTACATGACAATTATGTGGAAGAATATATGTGTTGTCCTGAAGAAGGTGGAAATAATTGTGGAAGTCCACCAAAACGCATGGATGCACTTGATTTACCGAATCTACTGTAATATCTTGATATGATAGATGGTAACTTTTACAACACATCATGTATCAGGCACAATGTTTTGAGCTATTTACAAAGAATGAGACCGAGGCAAAATAAATCGCAACTGTTACATATAGTGAATTTATTTAGACTGATGTGGTGCTTTGATCAGGAAAAACAGTCTCATAATCTTCCTCACAGGAGTATTCCTCCTAATAATATTATACAAATGTGACCAGCACACATAGTTTTACATTCCTATACATGTAATATACATTTTTTTAAGACATGGGTTGCACAAAATTCGTCCACCTATCCTTTGTATTTTAAAAAACTTCTTTATTCAAATGTTCATAAAATGAGCAGATTGGTATTACTAGAATAGACAATTGTTGCTGTCCTATGTGTCTCTCCCTCTTTCTTTTCATATTTATATAATTCGTATTTACACTTTTTGGTTATTTTGCTCTGTATTGAAAAAGTGTTATTGCGTAACAATGTTTTTAACTTGTATAGTGGTGATTTGGTCACTATATTATTATGCACACTGAGATTGAAACTATTTGTAACTGCATATGGTTTTTATCAAACACAATATTAAAAACTTAGGGGGTCATTACGATAGCGGGCGGATCGCCACCGCCCGTATGGTGGTGGCGATCCGCCCGCTATTTCTCTGCGCCCGCATTCAATTTCCACCCGCCATATTAAGATGGCGGGGGGGACCCCGGCGGACGGAAAGACCGCCCGCCGGTTTTCCGCCGCTCTGACAGGAGACCGGGCGGAAAAGGGCTCTGATATGGTGGCGGTGTCTGCAAGACACCGCCATCCATATTAGCATGCAGGCGGAGATGTGCCTTCCCATGGCGGCGTTGCCGCCATGGAAAGGCATGTGGTCTTTGCCTTTGGGGTCCCGTAGCGGGCCCCCATATAGTTGGGGGGGTGGGGGGTGCACATGGGGGGTACCTATGGTACCCCCCTGCATTGGCATAGACAAAGTGGCAGGAACTGCGCGGTGCCTGTCACCTTGTGCATGCCGATGCACGGCGTCTATTCCCAGCATTGTGGCGGGCGGTGCTGTGAGCACCGCCCGCCACAATGCTGGGAATAGGGCTTGCTACCGCCACGGTGGTGGTGGCATCCTAATATCAGGTGCGGGACCGCCGCACCCCTTGCGGACGGTCCCGCATTCCGTTGTGGTGGCGGGCGGACAAAGTCCGCCCGCCATCGTAATGATGCCCTTAGAGTTTCTCCAAATTGTTGTGGTACTAGTTTGAGTGAAGGTTCCTTTAACACATGATTGGCCTAGAAGAGGGTGTTGCGAGTGGGGATTGAGTGTACTTGTGGAACACAACGTTTTTTACCAAGGGGAGATTTAATTTTATTTTTGTATAACAGTGCTCTATCCCCTCGCTGTGTGGGGTCCTCTCTCTTGCTGCATCACCTTTGAAACCAGAACATCACCCTCGAAAGCGACACATCTCTGTCTTTGCTTTAAGATAATCGACGCATCTCCCCCTGTTGTGGGATCGGAACCGACGCATCGCCTCGCCTGCATGCACCCTGCATCTTCATCTATGTTGACGCAACCAGGATCAAGGTACTTTTATTCAGTGGGCATAAGTGGGCCCCTGTATCCTGCCTGCGCTCTATCGCCATCGGCCTGAACTTTTGATAATGGCCCTGTCCAGCGCAACCAGATTCCCAAATAGGCGCTTATCGCTTCTAAGTGCTGTTTTACAGTTTATTCTTTAAAAATTCATATCTCAAGTTCTACTTAATGGATTTTTGTCGGTTTGGTCTTGCTTTATTTATTAAATTGAGTTCTATTGTTCTAACCCGGTTTGGATTAATTTTGTGTGGTGTTTTCCCTGTTTTACTGTTTGAAGTGTTGCACAAGTACTTTGCACATTGCCTCTTAAGTGAAGCCTGACTGCTCTCTGCCAAGCTATCAGAGGGTAGACACAGGTTAATTTAGAATATGTTTGTGACTTACCATCTCTAGGATTGTGGTTCCTGCTTGGAAAGGGTGCATACCTCTGTCAACCAGAAACCCAATTTCTAACAGGGTACAAGAGCTGAATTGCACGGAGGAGATTTGATGGGATGTTTTTTCCAAATTTGAACCCTGTCGACATGGTCCAATGCCTTTGAGAAGTCAATGAAGCAAGTATAAAGCAACTGTCTTTTTCTAATTGATCTTCCCACCAATGTTTGAACTGCTACCACATTGTCGATGGTGTTTAAGTCAGATCTGAAGCCAGCACACATATTTGCCACATATTACAAAAAACGTTATAGCTCAGAATCCATGAATGATGTAAGTGTAGAAAACTGCTTCTTTAGAAACCCAAAATGGCAAAAACAGAGGGTTGCCTGAAAAGAGGAAGCAATTTTATATTGAAATAACGAAGGATGGGATTGCAACTGCCATCAGGGACTTAGCATACAATACAACACCGAAATAAAATGGCTTCCCAGGTAAATGTCTTAAATAGTGCAGGAAAACACTATAGCCACTCTATTAGTAGCACACAAGGAGTCTTTAAGAGCTTTCTGACTGCCATTTCCAAAATAAAATTTGTCTCAGTACTACCTAGCTGAGGCAAAAAGACTCTCAAATGCAGCAGTTATTGTTGCACATTATTATTAAATGTGGACAACAGTGGTGGCAAAAAATATTTCCAAATCAACTTAAAACAGTGATTATATTTGTAATACATGGCCACATGTTGACTTTGGTCAGGGCAGGTCCTCCAGATATCATTTGCCAGCCTACTCCTCCTATTATGGCATTGTCCCTGGATGCTGAAAAGACATCCAACGAGATCGAATTGGTCTAGATGTTCAATACACCAGAGAGAAGATGGGAACTATCTTTATTGATCAAGTAAATGGATATATGAGTCACCTACAACCCATGTTAATTGTGGTAGCTTTTTGTAACCTCTCTTTCATATCTGACGAGAGGGGCCATACAGGGTTGCCCACATTCCCTCCTGCTAATTTTGATAGCACATGAGCTCTTGGCTGCCACCATACATGCAGGAGAACATCTAGTGAGAATCAAATTTAGACTCATCACTACCCAGCTCTTAGAGCAGTAAGCCTTAGGGTGCTCTTCCCACAAAGCTTTTGCCTTTTGCCCTCCTGTTTTTACTGAATTCATTTTTGCTGGTCTTAGGAGTTTGTGCATTTTACCACTTCTAACCAGTGCTAAAGTACATGTGCTCACTCCGTAAAACATGTTAAAATTGGCTTACACCCGATTACCATATTTATTTTAATTAGAACTCCCTATCAAAGAGACATACCATATACCCAGGGCCGGTAAATTAAATGCTACTAGTGGGCCTGCAGCACTCATTGTGCTACCTGCTTAAGGAGCCCTGTAAAACATGTCTCAAGCTTTCCATTACAGCCTGTGGGCAGTTTAAACTGCCAAATCGACTTGGCAAAAAGCCTAAAACTCCTGTTTAATACCTATATATTAATATATAATACATAAAAGTGACCTCCAAGGTAGGCCCTAAACTGCTGTTTTGGCAGAGTGATTGTATTTAAAAAGTTGGGCATGTACTTTTAGGTTTCACATGTCCTGATAGTAAAAAAACTCCTAAATTCATTTTTCACTACAGTGAGGCCTACTCCTCCCATAGGACATCATTGGGTCACCTTATTGTGTGTAATAAGTAATAACCTTTGTTTGGGAAATGGTAGAAATATCATGCTTGGTGGCTAAAAAATTGCAATTTAAAATTCTCTTTAATCAGAATGTAAGTCACTATTTTGAAAATACCACTTTTAGAAAGTCCTAACCATTTGATCCCTGTTTCCTGGGTCACATGATTAGGTGTAATTGGCAGTTGGCCTTTGTGTATTCTCCCTAGACAGCCACACAATGGGGAACTGGGTTGTGGCAGGATGGGCCATCCTTTCAAGATGGAGAGGTGGAGCTGTGCACAGCACCCACTTTCACTTCAAAGTAACTGGCTCAGCACACACAAAACAATTCACACTAGCCTTTTGTGACTCCAGATATCCTTGGACCAGGGCAGGGAGGCGGACATTTTCAGAGACTTCAGGTGGGGGGAAAACTCCAGACATTTCTTTCACTTAAAAGCTGGCACCAGGTATAAAAATAGGGCCCTCGGACCCACTCTTCAGTTCACTTCTGGTCTCTCTCAGAGGACTGCTCTGCCACCTGTGGCCTGCTATGTACTTCAGATGACTGTCTGGCTGTTCCAACAGGACTGCCCTGCTGCCTGATGTCTCCCCTGTGCCCTCAGAGGACTGCCCTGCTGCTTTAGACATGTACTTCTGCTTGAACTCAGGACTTACAGTGTGACTCCAAGGGCTAGTTGGTTGGCCTTGTGATCAGAGCTTCAGGGATGTTAAAGACTCCAACTATCTTGAACCCGCATATGGACCAAGCCTGAGTAAGTCCTAACCATCTAAGCGGTGCCCATTCAGTCCTGGACCCTTAGACGTGGTGCTAAAAGTGCCCAGATAACTCAAATCCAAAACTCAGACCTTGAAAACTTTCGGCTAAAAGTGCCCTCTGAACTTCCTTCTCGCCCATTCACCCAAGGTGCATTGCAGGTTGGCTTAACTTTGCGGTAGGTCCCGCTACATTCTTCTCTGCAGCAGCAAATCCTGTTCAGTGGTTCTTCTCTGGAAGGCTATCCGGCCTCCTCAAGCTCTCATCAGATACAGCCTGCAGCTTCGTTCCTCTGGAGGTTTTTTACTTTTGACATCGACGCTTCCTCCTCAGACACCACCAGCTGTCTTCCCTGCTGAACTTTACCTTCTCAGACATTTTTCTTCAAAACCTCATCTCTGTCTAAAGGTAAGTCGAGACAGGGCCCAATCCACTCGTATAGCCGAACCGCGCACCATTTCAGTTGGCTTTACTTTCAACTTTTGCTCCGATCTTGCGCGACTAGACATCTGCGGTTGGCGCTTTGATCTTTTAGGCACTATTTGTCCCTTTAAACTTTAAAGATTCATAACTCCGGTTTTACTTATTTTTTACTTTTGCTGTCAAATAATCTATTAAGTTTTACTTGTTTTTTTTTTTTTTTTTTTAAACAAAACAAGTCATGATTAGCCATATTAGCAAAAACATATAAAGCCAATACAAATACTGATATACGAAGACCAGGCACATGAAACACGCAGTGGAGAGAAAAAAAAAAAAAAAAGCTAATAAAGAAAGGAGAGAAAAGAGACAAAAAAAAAGGGAGAAATGAGACACATCAGACAAAACTGAAGGTCATTGCTTTAGCCATTCCTCTAGCGGGGCCCAAACCTTAGAGGCTGCTCCCGCCGCCTTCTCCCCCTTAATAAAAAGACTGAAGACTCCAAATTATATAAAGCTAGCATCCTAGCTCTCCAATTAAAGAACGTAGGGGCTTCAGGGCTTAGCCATTGTGAAGTGATACATAGGCGAATCATAGCCATCGCTACAAACAAAAAAGCAGAAGTATATCTCGTCCTTTCAACCATCGCAGTGCCTTCACACCCCATTATTACCATCTCCGAAGAGATGGTAACCGGGATATTAAGCATCGAATTTAGAAAACACTCCACTTCATACAGAAATTGCCCTAATCTTGAACAAGAGTAAAACATATGTACAGCATCAGCTGCTTGGAGCCCACACCTAGCGCAACAATCACCCCTCCGGCCCCCACTTTGCAATTTTCGCCGATTGTATAGTATAAGTCGAACATTGCCATATAACTTTGAGTCCGTAAACTGCCAGAAACTAAGACATAGCTTGCTAATTCCAATGCGGGCCTTAAATCCACCCCAGTCTTACCCAATTTACGCTCCCACTTAGAATTCTGTAAATCAAGGTCATCTGAAAAATCAGATAACAGATATTGATAAATTATACCTATTCTAGCCCTCCTTTGAATTAATTCAATTATGGTGAGCTTATCAAACATTGTAGGAGTATCACGTTGATGTTTATCAATAAAACTTCTAATCTGGAGATATTTGAAAAAGTCGTGAATATTTAAATGAAACTTATCTCTTAAAAAAGAAAAAGAGGCCAGCTGCCCACCAGAACCTAAGTCGCCTATATCCCACAGACCCAATAACTGCCATCTGAAAATAAACTGATCCTGAAAAATAGGAGGCAAGACTCGGACAGCTTTAAAGGGCGTATAAAAATTAATATTCGAAATTAACCATTTGCGCCGAATTTTCCGCCAGACCGAAAACTTAGCCCCAATAACTTTAAACCTTGTTTTCTTAAAATAGCTCGGCTCAAGAATTCGCATTAGAAAACCCTTGGCAGCCTCACCCAGACCTATCTCATAAATAGTAGGTCTGTTAGACAACGGAACCTCTGCCCTATCTCCCAACAGCGGTAGCCCAAAATGTTGCAGCATGGCCGACCAGTAATATAATAAAAAATTTGGGACCGCCCAACCCCCACGAATCCTAGGGAGGCACATCCACTTAGCTGCCCTACGAGAGCGGCGATATCCCCAAAGAAACCTATAACAAATCCTATCAACCCTGGCCAAACTAACTTGCGAAAACTCTAATGGGATAGTTCTAAATAAGTACAAGAACTTTGGGAGAACCAACATTTTAAGTACGTTACAACGACCATGTAAAGAAAGATGCAAATGATCCAATCTTTCCAGCTTAATATGTACAGATTGAATCACCGGGCGGATATTAAGATCAGGGATATTATCCACAAAATTAGTAATTTTGACCCCTAAATATATTGCTTCCGTGACCACCGGAGCAGCAGAAGGACACAAAGCAGCTGATTGAATAACCTGAGTCTTTGAGACATTCAGCTTATACCCTGATAACCAACCATATTGCTCAGCAAGAGTCTCTAGGGCAGCAAAGGCAGAACCAACATCGCTAGTTAGCACAACAATATCGTCCGCGTAGGCCAACGTCTTATACTCTGTGCCATTGACCCTAATCGGCAAGATATCCAATTTACGTTCAATCTTACTAAGAAAAGGATCAATGTACAGAGCAAAGAGGAGAGGCGAGCAGGGACACCCCTGTCTGGTGCCCCTGCTGATGTTAAATGGCCTTGACTCCTGACCAGAAATACGCAATGTTGCAGCTGGAGAAATATACAGTGCCTGAACAGCCTGTATAAATTCAGTACTAAAACCCTTCCAATGGAGCACCGCCCATAAGAACCCCCAAGAAACCCTGTCTAATGCCTTCTCGGCGTCCAACAGGATCACTCCGAGGGGAGAGGAAGTTACCTGAGCCCAATCCAATAGGGCAATAACCCGCCGAACATGGTCGGCCGTATCCATACCCGGGATAAACCCGTGCTGGCGTACAGAGACTAGCGGGGTAATAACCTCTGCAAGTCTAGAAGATAAAATTTTAGAATATATTTTATTGTCGGTATTTATCAAAGAGATAGGACGAAAAGATGAGGGGTCTAGCTCAGGTTTATCTTTCTTTTTAAAGAGAACAATCGTGGTTTGCCGCCATGATTCCGGTATAACCCCCCCCTGTGCTGCCCTAAAGACTGATAAAATATCCTGACGGATCTCTGAGCAAAATACCCCATAGAATTCTAATGGAATGGCATCAGGACCAGCAGACTTTCCATTGGCCAGCGATTTTATTGCTAACTCAACCTCCTCCCACATAATTGGAGCAGAAAGAACCTCATTCTGTTCGACTGTAACTTTGAGGGTACCAATATCCAGAAAAAAGCCCTCAACCTGGGGCTCGGACTGAGATCTAACATTTTCTTCCATATATAACGAGATATAAAACTTCTGAAACACATCCATAACCCCCTCCTGCGTATCCTGTATAACACCCTGCTGATCCTGAATTCTAGTGATTCGATTTAACAAGCTTTTCTGTTGGAGCCTTTTGGCAAGAATTCTACCTGAATTTTCCCCATATTCATACATCGTTGTACAATATTGCAAATACTTAGCGGCCAGATCCTGCCCAAAAAATTCCAACAATTTAGACTTGATTACAGCTACATTTTGCTGATTCTGATCCATATTAAGACCCTCCTTAATATTCCGCGTTAATTCCAATTCTGCCACCCTAAGCTTCTCAACATGGGACTTTATCTGCTCCTGAACAGTCTTCCATCGAAAGGCTGCGAAGCTCTTGGTCTCCCCACGTACTGCAGCCTTAAATGTATCCCAAACTATGCAATCAGAGGCAGTTTTCCTATTGATATTTTGAAATTCGATTACCCACTTTCTCATATGATCCCGATAGGCCTGATCAAACAACAGTTTACTTTCAAATGTCCATGTCCTAGGAGCTCTAACCTGGCGAACCCAGGGACACTCCACTACCAGTGGGTTATGATCAGATAAAATCCTTGGAGAAACTGTAATAGAAACCAACTCTACCACCTGATCTGACATAAGAAAATAATCCAGCCGAACCATTTTATTATGGGGGGCAGAATAATATGTATACCCATCTTTATCTTTATTATGCCTATACCAGACATCAATTAATGCATGCTCTTGAACTAAAGTCTGAAGAGCTTTAAAGACCCTGGGTTTCCTACCAAAATATTTTTGAGCGCTTGCCAGATTAAAATTCCCAGCCAAATTAATATTTAAATCCCCACAGACCAGCATTGGATGTGACCAAGCTGCTAATTCTACATTTAAGCATTTTATCACTTCTGGATCATCTGCGTTTGAGCCATATATAGAACAGATGGATAATGACCTGCCTTCGACCAGTATTTCAGCTATAGCCCATCTGCCTGAACTATCCTCTCGGGCCTTTCTACAGAACCCAATCCCTCGCCTCAGCAAGATATCGACACCTCTAATCATAGATGACTGTCGAGAGCAGGCAATTAAATCATAACCAGGGACTTTCAGGCACTCCCGCTTACCCCAAGGTATGTGCGTCTCTTGCAGACACAGAACATCCAATTGCATAGTTTGGACAATTTTGAAAAACAAAGCCCATTTTTTGGGAGCATTTAGGCCACAAATATTCCAGGAACTTAACCGCAATTTACCCTGGCTCATTTGAACACAATAAAAAAAAAACTAGTCTCCACTGCGAACCATTACCCTTTTTAATCATAAATACTGACATACCATAACCCCTACTAATAACATTACCATGACTATAGCATGAGTCCAACACCTTAGTGACCCCCCCTTCACCCCACCTCCACCCTTAACCCCTGAAATCACCCTACCCCAACCTCCCCGCCCCCTACACCCCCTACACCCCTCTTGTACGGCAACAGGACCGAGGTCCTTGTGATGGAAGGAGCTAGCTTCCCCCACTCTCCCCTAGACCCTTCCCCCCATTGTTACCAACACCCGAGAATTTAAACCGATGGGGATCCCACCAAAAAAAAAAAATAATCTTTTTTACTAATAGAACAAAATACCAATCGGTTCAACCCCCGCTTTTTTCACCTCCAAGCCCCTGAGATGGCAGAAAAGAAAAAGAGAACCGGCAAAGTTTAACTAGATACCATCCAAAAACTCCTTTGCCTGAGCTTCCGAAAAAAAAAATCTAGCCTGGCCCTGGTGAATTATTTTCAATTTTGAGGGACAGAGTAGAAAGGCTTGAGAACCCTTCGCTTGAAACGAGGCTATTAGCTGGCGGAGCTGCCACCTCCGCTCAACTGTTGCCGGACAAAAATCTGGCCTAACGAAGAACTCACAATCCTTCCCCACCCTCTTCCTGTCTGGCCTAGCTAGGTCATAGATCTTCTCCCTAGCCAGAAAGTTGTTCAAGCAAATTAATATTGCCTGAGGCTTATCACCAGCCTGCCCTGACCTCTGTCTCTGCTTAAAGGGGAAACAATGCGCACGTTGCACTTCCAATTGCCAGTCCCACTGCTTAACATCTGGAAAAGCTTCAGAAAAAGAGTTCCACAACGAACTGTCTGATGTCCGACCCTTCTCTGCCTTCTGGAACCCCCTGTCTTGTGGATTGTTACCTGCCTTGTTATGTTGGCCTAGGCCTGGCTGCCATGCTGCTTTTCTTTGCGCACGTTACACTGAGCCGGGCCTCCCTCGCCCTTTGCTCGTGCCAAGTTCTTTTGCACTGTCTGCATTTTCTGTTGTTCACCTTTTTGGGCTCAGTCTGCACAAACATGTACAAGGTCGCATAACAATGTATTTTGGTTCTTCCTGATATGGCCAGTCTCGCGCACCCAGACATAACATTAGGTGCAATTGCCATGAAGAATTTGGTATGCTTTTAATACTGTGGTTTACTAGCGCTTAACACACTTGGAGAAATCCCTTTCAGTGAGAAGAGCTATGATGTCCTGCTGATGTAATTCTGCATCTAGAGACTGAGGTATGGGGGTTCGCTAGTCAAAGCCCAGAGGTCTTCTATTATTATAATAAACTATCTTACTGCAAGGGGAGGGTGGTAATGTTATTTATACGTTTATCCACTGAGCTCTGAGATGCTTTCCCCGTTTGTATTCTATGGAATTGTAACCATGTTGCTTATATTAGTCATATGTATTATGCTATTAGTACTGACACGTGTACTGTACATTAGAGCACGTAAGTTGGAATAAACATTTTAACCTATCCAGTGTCTCTTCCTACGCATCTTGTGGACAAGTACGAGTGAGTGACGAAAGAGTGTTCTTGCTTCTGCGAGTCCTGATATAAAGATACCGTGTTCTGGGTTGTCCAAACATTAGTACTTGGGTGCTAATGGGATGCTAAGCTAGTTGGGTTGGGGTTTTTGGGTGCTACGGTATATGGTGGCAAACCACTGTATTCCGGGGTCCCATTTTCCTGTGCATAGCTCTGTGTATGTGCAGAAACCTTATGACATGGCGCCCAACGTGGGGGTTTAGAAACCACGAAAAGGGGATTGTTCATAGGTGATACGCACGGTTCAATTACTCCCTGATATTCCAACTGTGTCAGAATTTCGGAGACGGGGCCTTTTGCCTGCCGTTTGATGGGATATTGGGGCTGTGGCTTGTATAAAGACACCCGTGCTTTTGTGCTTTCTTGCGATGTTTGTC